>OX638312.1:94158929-95436974 GCA_951812415.1 Beris morrisii | reverse complement strand
ACGTACTCCACGCCCCCAAAATGAGCTTCCGCTCTCCTGGGCTCAAATTTTTGTTTTTTTAAATCTGTTTGCGGATTTGAATTTAATTTTAATTTTAATTTAAGTGGTCACTTGTAAAAATCTCAGATGCGCTCATACCCCTTGGGTTGTACGTGGTGGGTACGTTTCGTACCCACAACGTACCCCCCACGCCCCCCGAATGGATTTCCGCTCTCCTGGGCTCAAATTTTTGTTTTTTTAAATCTGTTTGCGGATTTGAATTTAATTTTAATTTTAATTTAAGTGGTCACTTGTAAAAATCTCAGCCTATGCGCTCATACTCCTTGTGGGGTACGTGGTGGGTACGTTTCGTACCCACCACGTACCCCCCACGCCCCCCGAATGAATTTCCGCTCTCCTGGGCTCAAATTTTTGTTTTTTTAAATCTGTTTGCGGATTTGAATTTAATTTTAATTTTAATTTAAGTGGTCACTTGTAAAAATCTCAGCCTATGCGCTCATACCCCTTGGGGGGTACGTGGTGGGTACGTTTCGTACCCACCACGTACCCCCCACGCCCCCCCGAATGAATTTCCGCTCTCCTGGGCTCAAATTTTTGTTTTTTTAAATCTGTTTGCGGATTTGAATTTAATTTTAATTTTAATTTAAGTGGTCACTTGTAAAAATCTCAGCCTATGCGCTCATACCCCTTGGGGGGTACGTGGTGGGTACGTTTCGTACCCACCACGTACCCCCACGCCCCCCGAATGAATTTCCGCTCTCCTGGGCTCAAATTTTTGTTTTTTTAAATCTGTTTGCGGATTTGAATTTAATTTTAATTTTAATTTAAGTGGTCACTTGTAAAAATCTCAGCCTATGCGCTCATACCCCTTGGGGGGTACGTGGTGGGTACGTTTCGTACCCACCACGTACCCCCCACGCCCCCCGAATGAATTTCCGCTCTCCTGGGCTCAAATTTTTGTTTTTTTTAAATCTGTTTGCGGATTTGAATTTAATTTTAATTTTAATTTAAGTGGTCACTTGTAAAAATCTCAGCCTATGCGCTCATACCCAGTATGGGGTAGGTATGGGTACGATCGTACCCCATACGTACCCTATACGTACTCCACGCCCCCAAAATGAGCTTCCGCTCTCCTGGGCTCAAATTTTTGTTTTTTTAAATCTGTTTGCGGATTTGAATTTAATTTTAATTTTAATTTAAGTGGTCACTTGTAAAAATCTCAGATGCGCTCATACCCCTTGGGTTGTACGTGGTGGGTACGTTTCGTACCCACCACGTACCCCCCACGCCCCCCGAATGAATTTCCGCTCTCCTGGGCTCAAATTTTTGTTTTTTAAATCTGTTTGCGGATTTGAATTTAATTTTAATTTTAATTTAAGTGGTCACTTGTAAAAATCTCAGCCTATGCGCTCATACCCCTTGGGGGGTACGTGGTGGGTACGTTTCGTACCCACCACGTACCCCCCACGCCCCCCGAATGAATTTCCGCTCTCCTGGGCTCAAATTTTTGTTTTTTTAAATCTGTTTGCGGATTTGAATTTAATTTTAATTTTAATTTAAGTGGTCACTTGTAAAAATCTCAGCCTATGCGCTCATACCCCTTGGGATGTACGTGGTGTGTACGTTTCGTACCCACCACGTACCCCCCACGCCCCCCGAATGAATTTCCGCTCTCCTGGGCTCAAATTTTTGTTTTTTTAAATCTGTTCGCGGATTTGAATTTAATTTTAATTTTAATTTAAGTGGTCACTAGTAAAAATCTCAGCCTATGCGCTCATACCCCTTGGGGGGTACGTGGTGGGTACGTTTCGTACCCACCACGTACCCCCACGCCCCCCGAATGAATTTCCGCTCTCCTGGGCTCAAATTTTTGTTTTTTTAAATCTGTTTGCGGATTTGAATTTAATTTTAATTTTAATTTAAGTGGTCACTTGTAAAAATCTCAGCCTATGCGCTCATACCCCTTGGGGGGTACGTGGTGGGTACGTTTCGTACCCACCACGTACCCCCCACGCCCCCCGAATGAATTTCCGCTCTCCTGGGCTCAAATTTTTGTTTTTTAAATCTGTTTGCGGATTTGAATTTAATTTTAATTTTAATTTAAGTGGTCACTTGTAAATATCTCAGCCTATGCGCTCATACCCCTTGGGGGGTACGTGGTGGGTACGTTTCGTACCCACCACGTACCCCCCACGCCCCCCGAATGAATTTCCGCTCTCATGGGCTCAAATTTTTGTTTTTTTAAATCTGTTTGCGGATTTGAATTTAATTTTAATTTTAATTTAAGTGCGCTCATACCCCTTGGGGGGTACATGGTGGGTACGTTTCGTACCCACCACGTACCCCCCACGCCCCCCGAATGAATTTCCGCTCTCCTGGGCTCAAATTTTTGTTTTTTTAAATCTGTTTGCGGATTTGAATTTAATTTTAATTTTAATTTAAGTGGTCACTTGTAAAAATCTCAGCCTATGCGCTCATACCCCTTGGGGGTACGTGGTGGGTACGTTTCGTACCCACCACGTACCCCCCACGCCCCCCGAATGAATTTCCGCTCTCCTGGGCTCAAATTTTTGTTTTTTTAAATCTGTTTGCGGATTTGAATTTAATTTTAATTTTAATTTAAGTGGTCACTTGTAAAAATCTCAGCCTATGCGCTCATACCCCTTGGGGGGTACGTGGTGGGTACGTTTCGTACCCACCACGTACCCCCACGCCCCCCGAATGAATTTCCGTTCTCCTGGGCTCAAATTTTTGTTTTTTTAAATCTGTTTGCGGATTTGAATTTAATTTTAATTTTAATTTAAGTGGTCACTTGTAAAAATCTCAGCCTATGCGCTCATACCCCTTGGGGGGTACGTGGTGGGTACGTTTCGTACCCACCACGTACCCCCCACGCCCCCCGAATGAATTTCCGCTCTCCTGGGCTCAAATTTTTGTTTTTTTAAATCTGTTTGCGGATTTGAATTTAATTTTAATTTTAATTTAAGTGGTCACTTGTAAATATCTCAGCCTATGCGCTCATACCCCTTGGGGGGTACGTGGTGGGTACGTTTCGTACCCACCACGTACCCCCCACGCCCCCCGAATGAATTTCCGCTCTCATGGGCTCAAATTTTTGTTTTTTTAAATCTGTTTGCGGATTTGAATTTAATTTTAATTTTAATTTAAGTGCGCTCATACCCCTTGGGGGGTACATGGTGGGTACGTTTCGTACCCACCACGTACCCCCCACGCCCCCCGAATGAATTTCCGCTCTCCTGGGCTCAAATTTTTGTTTTTTTAAATCTGTTTGCGGATTTGAATTTAATTTTAATTTTAATTTAAGTGGTCACTTGTAAAAATCTCAGCCTATGCGCTCATACCCCTTGGGGGGTACGTGGTGGGTACGTTTCGTACCCACCACGTACCCCCACGCCCCCCGAATGAATTTCCGTTCTCCTGGGCTCAAATTTTTGTTTTTTTAAATCTGTTTGCGGATTTGAATTTAATTTTAATTTTAATTTAAGTGGTCACTTGTAAAAATCTCAGCCTATGCGCTCATACCCCTTGGGGGGTACGTGGTGGGTACGTTTCGTACCCACCACGTACCCCCCACGCCCCCCGAATGAATTTCCGCTCTCCTGGGCTCAAATTTTTGTTTTTTTAAATCTGTTTGCGGATTTGAATTTAATTTTAATTTTAATTTAAGTGGTCACTTGTAAATATCTCAGCCTATGCGCTCATACCCCTTGGGGGGTACGTGGTGGGTACGTTTCGTACCCACCACGTACCCCCCACGCCCCCCGAATGAATTTCCGCTCTCATGGGCTCAAATTTTTGTTTTTTTAAATCTGTTTGCGGATTTGAATTTAATTTTAATTTTAATTTAAGTGGTCACTTGTAAAAATCTCAGCCTATGCGCTCATACCCCTTGGGGGGTACGTGGTGGGTACGTTTCGTACCCACCACGTACCCTGGGCTCAAATTTTAATTTTAATTTAAGTGGTCACTTGTAAATATCTCAGCCTATGCGCTCATACCCCTTGGGGGGTACGTGGTGGGTACGTTTCGTACCCACCACGTACCCTCCACGCCCCCCGAATGAATTTCCGCTCTCCTGGGCTCAAATTTTTGTTTTTTTAAATCTGTTTGCGGATTTGAATTTAATTTTAATTTTAATTTAAGTGGTCACTTGTAAATATCTCAGCCTATGCGCTCATACCCCTTGGGGGGTACGTGGTGGGTACGTTTCGTACCCACCACGTACCCCCCACGCCCCCCGAATGAATTTCCGTTCTCATGGGCTCAAATTTTTGTTTTTTTAAATCTGTTTGCGGATTTGAATTTAATTTTAATTTTAATTTAAGTGGTCACTTGTAAATATCTCAGCCTATGCGCTCATACCCCTTGGGGGGTACGTGGTGGGTACGTTTCGTACCCACCACGTACCCCCCACGCCCCCCGAATGAATTTCCGCTCTCCTGGGCTCAAATTTTTGTTTTTTTAAATCTGTTTGCGGATTTGAATTTAATTTTAATTTTAATTTAAGTGGTCACTTGTAAATATCTCAGCCTATGCGCTCATACCCCTTGGGGGGTACGTGGTGGGTACGTTTCGTACCCACCACGTACCCCCCACGCCCCCCGAATGAATTTCCGCTCTCCTGGGCTCAAATTTTTGTTTTTTTAAATCTGTTTGCGGATTTGAATTTAATTTTAATTTTAATTTAAGTGGTCACTTGTAAATATCTCAGCCTATGCGCTCATACCCCTTGGGGGGTACGTGGTGGGTACGTTTCGTACCCACCACGTACCCCCCACGCCCCCCGAATGAATTTCCGCTCTCATGGGCTCAAATTTTTGTTTTTTTAAATCTGTTTGCGGATTTGAATTTAATTTTAATTTTAATTTAAGTGGTCACTTGTAAAAATCTCAGCCTATGCGCTCATACCCCTTGGGGGGTACGTGGTGGGTACGTTTCGTACCCACCACGTACCCCCCACGCCCCCCGAATGAATTTCCGCTCTCCTGGGCTCAAATTTTTGTTTTTTTAAATCTGTTTGCGGATTTGAATTTAATTTTAATTTTAATTTAAGTGGTCACTTGTATAAATCTCAGCCTATGCGCTCATACCCCTTGGGGGGTACGAGGTGGGTACGTTTCGTACCCACCACGTACCCCCCACGCCCCCCGAATGAATTTCCGCTCTCCTGGGCTCAAATTTTTGTTTTTTTAAATCTGTTTGCGGATTTGAATTTAATTTTAATTTTAATTTAAGTGGTCACTTGTAAAAATCTCAGCCTATGCGCTCATACCCCTTGGGGGGTACGTGGTGGGTACGTTTCGTACCCACCACGTACCCCCCACGCCCCCCGAATGAATTTCCGCTCTCCTGGGCTCAAATTTTTGTTTTTTTAAATCTGTTTGCGGATTTGAATTTAATTTTAATTTTAATTTAAGTGGTCACTTGTAAATATCTCAGCCTATGCGCTCATACCCCTTGGGGGGTACGTGGTGGGTACGTTTCGTACCCACCACGTACCCCCCACGCCCCCCGAATGAATTTCCGCTCTCCTGGGCTCAAATTTTTGTTTTTTTAAATCTGTTTGCGGATTTGAATTTAATTTTAATTTTAATTTAAGTGGTCACTTGTAAAAATCTCAGCCTATGCGCTCATACCCCTTGGGGGGTACGTGGTGGGTACGTTTCGTACCCACCACGTACCCCCCACGCCCCCCGAATGAATTTCCGCTCTCCTGGGCTCAAATTTTTGTTTTTTTAAATCTGTTTGCGGATTTGAATTTAATTTTAATTTTAATTTAAGTGGTCACTTGTAAAAATCTCAGCCTATGCGCTCATACCCCTTGGGGGGTACGTGGTGGGTACGTTTCGTACCCACCACGTACCCCCCACGCCCCCCGAATGAATTTCCGCTCTCCTGGGCTCAAATTTTTGTTTTTTTAAATCTGTTTGCGGATTTGAATTTAATTTTAATTTTAATTTAAGTGGTCACTTGTAAAAATCTCAGCCTATGCGCTCAGACCCCTTGGGCGGTACGTGGTGGGTACGTTTCGTACCCACCACGTACCCCCCACGCCCCCCGAATGAATTTCCGCTCTCCTGGGCTCAAATTTTTGTTTTTTTAAATCTGTTTGCGGATTTGAATTTAATTTTAATTTTAATTTAAGTGGTCACTTGTAAAAATCTCAGCCTATGCGCTCATACCCCTTGGGGGGTACGTGGTGGGTACGTTTCGTACCCACCACGTACCCCCCACGCCCCCCGAATGAATTTCCGCTCTCCTGGGCTCAAATTTTTGTTTTTTTAAATCTGTTTGCGGATTTGAATTTAATTTTAATTTTAATTTAAGTGGTCACTTGTAAAAATCTCAGCCTATGCGCTCATACCCCTTGGGGGGTACGTTGTGGGTACGTTTCGTACCCACCACGTACCCCCCACGCCCCCCGAATGAATTTCCGCTCTCCTGGGCTCAAATTTTTGTTTTTTTAAATCTGTTTGCGGATTTGAATTTAATTTTAATTTTAATTTAAGTGGTCACTTGTAAAAATCTCAGCCTATGCGCTCATACTCTTTGGGGGGTACGTGGTGGGTACGTTTCGTACCCACCACGTACCCCCCACGCCCCCCGAATGAATTTCCGCTCTCCTGGGCTCAAATTTTTGTTTTTTTAAATCTGTTTGCGGATTTGAATTTAATTTTAATTTTAATTTAAGTGGTCACTTGTAAAAATCTCAGCCTATGCGCTCATACCCCTTGGGGGGTACGTGGTGGGTACGTTTCGTACCCACCACGTACCCCCCACGCCCCCCGAATGAATTTCCGCTCTCCTGGGCTCAAATTTTTGTTTTTTTAAATCTGTTTGCGGATTTGAATTTAATTTTAATTTTAATTTAAGTGGTCACTTGTAAATATCTCAGCCTATGCGCTCATACCCCTTGGGGGGTACGTGGTGGGTACGTTTCGTACCCACCACGTACCCCCCACGCCCCCCGAATGAATTTCCGCTCTCCTGGGCTCAAATTTTTGTTTTTTTAAATCTGTTTGCGGATTTGAATTTAATTTTAATTTTAATTTAAGTGGTCACTTGTAAAAATCTCAGCCTATGCGCTCATACCCCTTGGGGGTACGTGGTGGGTACGTTTCGTACCCACCACGTACCCCCCACGCCCCCCGAATGAATTTCCGCTCTCCTGGGCTCAAATTTTTGTTTTTTTAAATCTGTTTGCGGATTTGAATTTAATTTTAATTTTAATTTAAGTGGTCACTTGTAAATATCTCAGCCTATGCGCTCATACCCCTTGGGGGGTACGTGGTGGGTACGTTTCGTACCCACCACGTACCCCCCACGCCCCCCGAATGAATTTCCGCTCTCCTGGGCTCAAATTTTTGTTTTTTTAAATCTGTTTGCGGATTTGAATTTAATTTTAATTTTAATTTAAGTGGTCACTTGTAAAAATCTCAGCCTATGCGCTCATACCCCTTGGGGGGTACGTGGTGGGTACGTTTCGTACCCACCACGTACCCCCCACGCCCCCCGAATGAATTTCCGCTCTCCTGGGCTCAAATTTTTGTTTTTTTAAATCTGTTTGCGGATTTGAATTTAATTTTAATTTTAATTTAAGTGGTCACTTGTAAAAATCTCAGCCTATGCGCTCATACCCCTTGGGGGGTACGTGGTGGGTACGTTTCGTACCCACCACGTACCCCCCACGCCCCCCGAATGAATTTCCGCTCTCCTGGGCTCAAATTTTTGTTTTTTTAAATCTGTTTGCGGATTTGAATTTAATTTTAATTTTAATTTAAGTGGTCACTTGTAAAAATCTCAGCCTATGCGCTCATACCCCTTGGGGGGTACGTGGTGGGTACGTTTCGTACCCACCACGTACCCCCCACGCCCCCCGAATGAATTTCCGCTCTCCTGGGCTCAAATTTTTGTTTTTTTAAATCTGTTTGCGGATTTGAATTTAATTTTAATTTTAATTTAAGTGGTCACTTGTAAAAATCTCAGCCTATGCGCTCATACTCTTTGGGGGGTACGTGGTGGGTACGTTTCGTACCCACCACGTACCCCCCACGCCCCCCGAATGAATTTCCGCTCTCCTGGGCTCAAATTTTTGTTTTTTTAAATCTGTTTGCGGATTTGAATTTAATTTTAATTTTAATTTAAGTGGTCACTTGTAAAAATCTCAGCCTATGCGCTCATACCCCTTGGGGGGTACGTGGTGGGTACGTTTCGTACCCACCACGTACCCCCCACGCCCCCCGAATGAATTTCCGCTCTCCTGGGCTCAAATTTTTGTTTTTTTAAATCTGTTTGCGGATTTGAATTTAATTTTAATTTTAATTTAAGTGGTCACTTGTAAAAATCTCAGCCTATGCGCTCATACCCCTTGGGGGGTACGTGGTGGGTACGTTTCGTACCCACCACGTACCCCCCACGCCACCCGAATGAATTTCCGCTCTCCTGGGCTCAAATTTTTGTTTTTTTAAATCTGTTTGCGGATTTGAATTTAATTTTAATTTTAATTTAAGTGGTCACTTGTAAATATCTCAGCCTATGCGCTCATACCCCTTGGGGGGTACGTGGTGGGTACGTTTCGTACCCACCACGTACCCCCCACGCCCCCCGAATGAATTTCCGCTCTCCTGGGCTCAAATTTTTGTTTTTTTAAATCTGTTTGCGGATTTGAATTTAATTTTAATTTTAATTTAAGTGGTCACTTGTAAAAATCTCAGCCTATGCGCTCATACCCCTTGGGGGGTACGTGGTGGGTACGTTTCGTACCCACCACGTACCCCCCACGCCCCCCGAATGAATTTCCGCTCTCCTGGGCTCAAATTTTTGTTTTTTTAAATCTGTTTGCGGATTTGAATTTAATTTTAATTTAAGGGGTCACTTGTAAAAATCTCAGCCTATGCGCTCATACCCCTTGGGGGGTACGTGGTGGGTACGGTTCGTACCCACCACGTACCCCCACGCCCCCCGAATGAATTTCCGCTCTCCTGGGCTCAAATTTTTGTTTTTTTAAATCTGTTTGCGGATTTGAATTTAATTTTAATTTTAATTTAAGTGGTCACTTGTAAAAATCTCAGCCTATGCGCTCAGACCCCTTGGGCGGTACGTGGTGGGTACGTTTCGTACCCACCACGTACCCCCCACGCCCCCCGAATGAATTTCCGCTCTCCTGGGCTCAAATTTTTGTTTTTTTAAATCTGTTTGCGGATTTGAATTTAATTTTAATTTTAATTTAAGTGGTCACTTGTAAAAATCTCAGCCTATGCGCTCATACCCCTTGGGGGGTACGTGGTGGGTACGTTTCGTACCCACCACGTACCCCCCACGCCCCCCGAATGAATTTCCGCTCTCCTGGGCTCAAATTTTTGTTTTTTTAAATCTGTTTGCGGATTTGAATTTAATTTTAATTTTAATTTAAGTGGTCACTTGTAAAAATCTCAGCCTATGCGCTCATACCCCTTGGGGGGTACGTGGTGGGTACGTTTCGTACCCACCACGTACCCCCCACGCCCCCCGAATGAATTTCCGCTCTCCTGGGCTCAAATTTTTGTTTTTTTAAATCTGTTTGCGGATTTGAATTTAATTTTAATTTTAATTTAAGTGGTCACTTGTAAAAATCTCAGCCTATGCGCTCATACTCCTTGGGAGGTACGTGGTGGGTACGTTTCGTACCCACCACGTACCCCCCACGCCCCCCGAATGAATTTCCGCTCTCCTGGGCTCAAATTTTTGTTTTTTTAAATCTGTTTGCGGATTTGAATTTAATTTTAATTTTAATTTAAGTGGTCACTTGTAAAAATCTCAGCCTATGCGCTCATACCCCTTGGGGGGTACGTGGTGGGTACGTTTCGTACCCACCACGTACCCCCCACGCCCCCCGAATGAATTTCCGCTCTCCTGGGCTCAAATTTTTGTTTTTTTAAATCTGTTTGCGGATTTGAATTTAATTTTAATTTTAATTTAAGTGGTCACTTGTAAAAATCTCAGCCTATGCGCTCATACCCCTTGGGGGGTACGTGGTGGGTACGTTTCGTACCCACCACGTACCCCCCACGCCCCCCGAATGAATTTCCGCTCTCCTGGGCTCAAATTTTTGTTTTTTTAAATCTGTTTGCGGATTTGAATTTAATTTTAATTTTAATTTAAGTGGTCACTTGTAAAAATCTCAGCCTATGCGCTCATACCCCTTGGGGGGTACGTGGTGGGTACGTTTCGTACCCACCACGTACCCCCCACGCCCCCCGAATGAATTTCCGCTCTCCTGGGCTCAAATTTTTGTTTTTTTAAATCTGTTTGCGGATTTGAATTTAATTTTAATTTTAATTTAAGTGGTCACTTGTAAAAATCTCAGCCTATGCGCTCATACCCCTTGGGGGGTACGTGGTGGGTACGTTTCGTACCCACCACGTACCCCCCACGCCCCCCGAATGAATTTCCGCTCTCCTGGGCTCAAATTTTTGTTTTTTTAAATCTGTTTGCGGATTTGAATTTAATTTTAATTTTAATTTAAGTGGTCACTTGTAAAAATCTCAGCCTATGCGCTCATACCCAGTATGGGGTAGGTATGGGTACGATCGTACCCCATACGTACCCTATACGTACTCCACGCCCCCAAAATGAGCTTCCGCTCTCCTGGACTCAAATTTTTGTTTTTTTAAATCTGTTTGCGGATTTGAATTTAATTTTAATTTTAATTTAAGTGGTCACTTGTAAAAATCTCAGATGCGCTCATACCCCTTGGGTTGTACGTGGTGGGTACGTTTCGTACCCACCACGTACCCCCCACGCCCCCCGAATGAATTTCCGCTCTCCTGGGCTCAAATTTTTGTTTTTTTAAATCTGTTTGCGGATTTGAATTTAATTTTAATTTTAATTTAAGTGGTCACTTGTAAAAATCTCAGCCTATGCGCTCATACCCCTTGGGGGGTACGTGGTGGGTACGTTTCGTACCCACCACGTACCCCCCACGCCCCCCGAATGAATTTCCGCTCTCCTGGGCTCAAATTTTTGTTTTTTTAAATCTGTTTGCGGATTTGAATTTAATTTTAATTTTAATTTAAGTGGTCACTTGTAAAAATCTCAGCCTATGCGCTCATACCCCTTGGGGGGTACGTGGTGGGTACGTTTTGTACCCACCACGTACCCCCACGCCCCCCGAATGAATTTCCGCTCTCCTGGGCTCAAATTTTTGTTTTTTTAAATCTGTTTGCGGATTTGAATTTAATTTTAATTTTAATTTAAGTGGTCACTTGTAAAAATCTCAGCCTATGCGCTCATACCCCTTGGGGGGTACGTGGTGGGTACGTTTCGTACCCACCACGTACCCCCCACGCCCCCCGAATGAATTTCCGCTCTCCTGGGCTCAAATTTTTGTTTTTTTAAATCTGTTTGCGGATTTGAATTTAATTTTAATTTTAATTTAAGTGGTCACTTGTAAAAATCTCAGCCTATGCGCTCATACCCCTTGGGGGGTACGTGGTGGGTACGTTTCGTACCCACCACGTACCCCCCACGCCCCCCGAATGAATTTCCGCTCTCCTGGGCTCAAATTTTTGTTTTTTTAAATCTGTTTGCGGATTTGAATTTAATTTTAATTTTAATTTAAGTGGTCACTTGTAAAAATCTCAGCCTATGCGCTCATACCCCTTGGGGGGTACGTGGTGGGTACGTTTCGTACCCACCACGTACCCCCCACGCCCCCCGAATGAATTTCCGCTCTCCTGGGCTCAAATTTTTGTTTTTTTAAATCTGTTTGCGGATTTGAATTTAATTTTAATTTTAATTTAAGTGGTCACTTGTAAAAATCTCAGCCTATGCGCTCATACCCCTTGGGGGGTACGTGGTGGGTACGTTTCGTACCCACCACGTACCCCCCACGCCCCCCGAATGAATTTCCGCTCTCCTGGGCTCAAATTTTTGTTTTTTTAAATCTGTTTGCGGATTTGAATTTAATTTTAATTTTAATTTAAGTGGTCACTTGTAAAAATCTCAGCCTATGCGCTCATACCCCTTGGGGGGTACGTGGTGGGTACGTTTCGTACCCACCACGTACCCCCCACGCCCCCCGAATGAATTTCCGCTCTCCTGGGCTCAAATTTTTGTTTTTTTAAATCTGTTTGCGGATTTGAATTTAATTTTAATTTTAATTTAAGTGGTCACTTGTAAAAATCTCAGCCTATGCGCTCATACCCAGTATGGGGTAGGTATGGGTACGATCGTACCCCATACGTACCCTATACGTACTCCACGCCCCCAAAATGAGCTTCCGCTCTCCTGGACTCAAATTTTTGTTTTTTTAAATCTGTTTGCGGATTTGAATTTAATTTTAATTTTAATTTAAGTGGTCACTTGTAAAAATCTCAGATGCGCTCATACCCCTTGGGTTGTACGTGGTGGGTACGTTTCGTACCCACCACGTACCCCCCACGCCCCCCGAATGAATTTCCGCTCTCCTGGGCTCAAATTTTTGTTTTTTTAAATCTGTTTGCGGATTTGAATTTAATTTTAATTTTAATTTAAGTGGTCACTTGTAAAAATCTCAGCCTATGCGCTCATACCCCTTGGGGGGTACGTGGTGGGTACGTTTCGTACCCACCACGTACCCCCCACGCCCCCCGAATGAATTTCCGCTCTCCTGGGCTCAAATTTTTGTTTTTTTAAATCTGTTTGCGGATTTGAATTTAATTTTAATTTTAATTTAAGTGGTCACTTGTAAAAATCTCAGCCTATGCGCTCATACCCCTTGGGGGGTACGTGGTGGGTACGTTTTGTACCCACCACGTACCCTCACGCCCCCCGAATGAATTTCCGCTCTCCTGGGCTCAAATTTTTGTTTTTTTAAATCTGTTTGCGGATTTGAATTTAATTTTAATTTTAATTTAAGTGGTCACTTGTAAAAATCTCAGCCTATGCGCTCATACCCCTTGGGGGGTACGTGGTGGGTACGTTTCGTACCCACCACGTACCCCCCACGCCCCCCGAATGAATTTCCGCTCTCCTGGGCTCAAATTTTTGTTTTTTTAAATCTGTTTGCGGATTTGAATTTAATTTTAATTTTAATTTAAGTGGTCACTTGTAAAAATCTCAGCCTATGCGCTCATACCCCTTGGGGGGTACGTGGTGGGTACGTTTCGTACCCACCACGTACCCCCCACGCCCCCCGAATGGATTTCCGCTCTCCTGGGCTCAAATTTTTGTTTTTTTAAATCTGTTTGCGGATTTGAATTTAATTTTAATTTTAATTTAAGTGGTCACTTGTAAAAATCTCAGCCTATGCGCTCATACCCCTTGGGGGGTACGTGGTGGGTACGTTTCGTACCCACCACGTACCCCCCACGCCCCCCGAATGAATTTCCGCTCTCCTGGGCTCAAATTTTTGTTTTTTTAAATCTGTTTGCGGATTTGAATTTAATTTTAATTTTAATTTAAGTGGTCACTTGTAAAAATCTCAGCCTATGCGCTCATACCCAGTATGGGGTAGGTATGGGTACGATCGTACCCCATACGTACCCTATACGTACTCCACGCCCCCAAAATGAGCTTCCGCTCTCCTGGGCTCAAATTTTTGTTTTTTTAAATCTGTTTGCGGATTTGAATTTAATTTTAATTTTAATTTAAGTGGTCACTTGTAAAAATCTCAGATGCGCTCATACCCCTTGGGGGGTACGTGGTGGGTACGTTTCGTACCCACCACGTACCCCCCACGCCCCCCGAATGAATTTCCACTCTCCTGGGCTCAAATTTTTGTTTTTTTAAATCTGTTTGCGGATTTGAATTTAATTTTAATTTTAATTTAAGTGGTCACTTGTAAAAATCTCAGCCTATGCGCTCATACCCCTTGGGGGGTACGTGGTGGGTACGTTTCGTACCCACCACGTACCCCCCACGCCCCCCGAATGAATTTCCGCTCTCCTGGGCTCAAATTTTTTTTTTTTTAAATCTGTTTGCGGATTTGAATTTAATTTTAATTTTAATTTAAGTGGTCACTTGTAAAAATCTCAGCCTATGCGCTCATACCCCTTGGGATGTACGTGGTGTGTACGTTTCGTACCCACCACGTACCCCCCACGCCCCCCGAATGAATTTCCGCTCTCCTGGGCTCAAATTTTTGTTTTTTTAAATCTGTTTGCGGATTTGAATTTAATTTTAATTTTAATTTAAGTGGTCACTAGTAAAAATCTCAGCCTATGCGCTCATACCCCTTGGGGGGTACGTGGTGGGTACGTTTCGTACCCACCACGTACCCCCACGCCCCCCGAATGAATTTCCGCTCTCCTGGGCTCAAATTTTTGTTTTTTTAAATCTGTTTGCGGATTTGAATTTAATTTTAATTTTAATTTAAGTGGTCACTTGTAAAAATCTCAGCCTATGCGCTCATACCCCTTGGGGGGTACGTGGTGGGTACGTTTCGTACCCACCACGTACCCCCCACGCCCCCCGAATGAATTTCCGCTCTCCTGGGCTCAAATTTTTGTTTTTTTAAATCTGTTTGCGGATTTGAATTTAATTTTAATTTTAATTTAAGTGGTCACTTGTAAATATCTCAGCCTATGCGCTCATACCCCTTGGGGGGTACGTGGTGGGTACGTTTCGTACCCACCACGTACCCCCCACGCCCCCCGAATGAATTTCCGCTCTCATGGGCTCAAATTTTTGTTTTTTTAAATCTGTTTGCGGATTTGAATTTAATTTGAATTTTAATTTAAGTGCGCTCATACCCCTTGGGGGGTACATGGTGGGTACGTTTCGTACCCACCACGTACCCCCCACGCCCCCCGAATGAATTTCCGCTCTCCTGGGCTCAAATTTTTGTTTTTTTAAATCTGTTTGCGGATTTGAATTTAATTTTAATTTTAATTTAAGTGGTCACTTGTAAAAATCTCAGCCTATGCGCTCATACCCCTTGGGGGGTACGTGGTGGGTACGTTTCGTACCCACCACGTACCCCCCACGCCCCCCGAATGAATTTCCGCTCTCCTGGGCTCAAATTTTTGTTTTTTTAAATCTGTTTGCGGATTTGAATTTAATTTTAATTTTAATTTAAGTGGTCACTTGTAAAAATCTCAGCCTATGCGCTCATACCCCTTGGGGGGTACGTGGTGGGTACGTTTCGTACCCACCACGTACCCCCACGCCCCCCGAATGAATTTCCGCTCTCCTGGGCTCAAATTTTTGTTTTTTTAAATCTGTTTGCGGATTTGAATTTAATTTTAATTTTAATTTAAGTGGTCACTTGTAAAAATCTCAGCCTATGCGCTCATACCCCTTGGGGGGTACGTGGTGGGTACGTTTCGTACCCACCACGTACCCCCCACGCCCCCCGAATGAATTTCCGCTCTCCTGGGCTCAAATTTTTGTTTTTTTAAATCTGTTTGCGGATTTGAATTTAATTTTAATTTTAATTTAAGTGGTCACTTGTAAATATCTCAGCCTATGCGCTCATACCCCTTGGGGGGTACGTGGTGGGTACGTTTCGTACCCACCACGTACCCCCCACGCCCCCCGAATGAATTTCCGCTCTCCTGGGCTCAAATTTTTGTTTTTTTAAATCTGTTTGCGGATTTGAATTTAATTTTAATTTTAATTTAAGTGGTCACTTGTAAAAATCTCAGCCTATGCGCTCATACCCCTTGGGGGGTACGTGGTGGGTACGTTTCGTACCCACCACGTACCCTGGGCTCAAATTTTAATTTTAATTTAAGTGGTCACTTGTAAATATCTCAGCCTATGCGCTCATACCCCTTGGGGGGTACGTGGTGGGTACGTTTCGTACCCACCACGTACCCCCCACGCCCCCCGAATGAATTTCCGCTCTCCTGGGCTCAAATTTTTGTTTTTTTAAATCTGTTTGCGGATTTGAATTTAATTTTAATTTTAATTTAAGTGGTCACTTGTAAATATCTCAGCCTATGCGCTCATACCCCTTGGGGGTACGTGGTGGGTACGTTTCGTACCCACCACGTACCCCCCACGCCCCCCGAATGAATTCCCGCTCTCATGGGCTCAAATTTTTGTTTTTTTAAATCTGTTTGCGGATTTGAATTTAATTTTAATTTTAATTTAAGTGGTCACTTGTAAATATCTCAGCCTATGCGCTCATACCCCTTGGGGGGTACGTGGTGGGTACGTTTCGTACCCACCACGTACCCCCCACGCCCCCCGAATGAATTTCCGCTCTCCTGGGCTCAAATTTTTGTTTTTTTAAATCTGTTTGCGGATTTGAATTTAATTTTAATTTTAATTTAAGTGGTCACTTGTAAATATCTCAGCCTATGCGCTCATACCCCTTGGGGGGTACGTGGTGGGTACGTTTCGTACCCACCACGTACCCCCCACGCCCCCCGAATGAATTTCCGCTCTCCTGGGCTCAAATTTTTGTTTTTTTAAATCTGTTTGCGGATTTGAATTTAATTTTAATTTTAATTTAAGTGGTCACTTGTAAAAATCTCAGCCTATGCGCTCATACCCCTTGGGGGGTACGTGGTGGGTACGTTTCGTACCCACCACGTACCCCGCACGCCCCCCGAATGAATTTCCGCTCTCCTGGGCTCAAATTTTTGTTTTTTTAAATCTGTTTGCGGATTTGAATTTAATTTTAATTTTAATTTAAGTGGTCACTTGTAAATATCTCAGCCTATGCGCTCATACCCCTTGGGGGGTATGTGGTGGGTACGTTTCGTACCCACCACGTACCCCCCACGCCCCCCGAATGAATTTCCGCTCTCATGGGCTCAAATTTTTGTTTTTTTAAATCTGTTTGCGGATTTGAATTTAATTTTAATTTTAATTTAAGTGGTCACTTGTAAAAATCTCAGCCTATGCGCTCATACCCCTTGGGGGGTACGTGGTGGGTACGTTTCGTACCCACCACGTACCCCCCACGCCCCCCGAATGAATTTCCGCTCTCCTGGGCTCAAATTTTTGTTTTTTTAAATCTGTTTGCGGATTTGAATTTAATTTTAATTTTAATTTAAGTGGTCACTTGTAAAAATCTCAGCCTATGCGCTCATACCCCTTGGGGGGTACGTGGTGGGTACGTTTCGTACCCACCACGTACCCCCCACGCCCCCCGAATGAATTTCCGCTCTCCTGGGCTCAAATTTTTGTTTTTTTAAATCTGTTTGCGGATTTGAATTTAATTTTAATTTTAATTTAAGTGGTCACTTGTAAAAATCTCAGCCTATGCGCTCATACCCCTTGGGGGGTACGTGGTGGGTACGTTTCGTACCCACCACGTACCCCCCACGCCCCCCGAATGAATTTCCGCTCTCCTGGGCTCAAATTTTTGTTTTTTTAAATCTGTTTGCGGATTTGAATTTAATTTTAATTTTAATTTAAGTGGTCACTTGTAAATATCTCAGCCTATGCGCTCATACCCCTTGGGGGGTACGTGGTGGGTACGTTTCGTACCCACCACGTACCCCCCACGCCCCCCGAATGAATTTCCGCTCTCCTGGGCTCAAATTTTTGTTTTTTTAAATCTGTTTGCGGATTTGAATTTAATTTTAATTTTAATTTAAGTGGTCACTTGTAAAAATCTCAGCCTATGCGCTCATACCCCTTGGGGGGTACGTGGTGGGTACGTTTCGTACCCACCACGTACCCCCCACGCCCCCCGAATGAATTTCCGCTCTCCTGGGCTCAAATTTTTGTTTTTTTAAATCTGTTTGCGGATTTGAATTTAATTTTAATTTTAATTTAAGTGGTCACTTGTAAATATCTCAGCCTATGCGCTCATACCCCTTGGGGGGTACGTGGTGGGTACGTTTCGTACCCACCACGTACCCCCCACGCCCCCCGAATGAATTTCCGCTCTCCTGGGCTCAAATTTTTGTTTTTTTAAATCTGTTTGCGGATTTGAATTTAATTTTAATTTTAATTTAAGTGGTCACTTGTAAAAATCTCAGCCTATGCGCTCATACCCCTTGGGGGGTACGTGGTGGGTACGTTTCGTACCCACCACGTACCCCCCACGCCCCCCGAATGAATTTCCGCTCTCCTGGGCTCAAATTTTTGTTTTTTTAAATCTGTTTGCGGATTTGAATTTAATTTTAATTTAAGGGGTCACTTGTAAAAATCTCAGCCTATGCGCTCATACCCCTTGGGGGGTACGTGGTGGGTACGGTTCGTACCCACCACGTACCCCCCACGCCCCCCGAATGAATTTCCGCTCTCCTGGGCTCAAATTTTTGTTTTTTTAAATCTGTTTGCGGATTTGAATTTAATTTTAATTTTAATTTAAGTGGTCACTTGTAAAAATCTCAGCCTATGCGCTCATACCCCTTGGGGGGTACGTGGTGGGTACGTTTCGTACCCACCACGTACCCCCCACGCCCCCCGAATGAATTTCCGCTCTCCTGGGCTCAAATTTTTGTTTTTTTAAATCTGTTTGCGGATTTGAATTTAATTTTAATTTTAATTTAAGTGGTCACTTGTAAATATCTCAGCCTATGCGCTCATACCCCTTGAGGGGTACGTGGTGGGTACGTTTCGTACCCACCACGTACCCCCCACGCCCCACGAATGAATTTCCGCTCTCCTGGGCTCAAATTTTTGTTTTTTTAAATCTGTTTGCGGATTTGAATTTAATTTTAATTTTAATTTAAGTGGTCACTTGTAAAAATCTCAGCCTATGCGCTCATACCCCTTGGGGGGTACGTGGTGGGTACGTTTTGTACCCACCACGTACCCCCCACGCCCCCCGAATGAATTTCCGCTCTCCTGGGCTCAAATTTTTGTTTTTTTAAATCTGTTTGCGGATTTGAATTTAATTTTAATTTTAATTTAAGTGGTCACTTGTAAAAATCTCAGCCTATGCGCTCATACTCCTTGGGGGTACGTGGTGGGTACGTTTCGTACCCACCACGTACCCCCCACGCCCCCCGAATGAATTTCCGCTCTCCTGGGCTCAAATTTTTGTTTTTTTAAATCTGTTTGCGGATTTGAATTTAATTTTAATTTTAATTTAAGTGGTCACTTGTAAAAATCTCAGCCTATGCGCTCATACCCCTTGGGGGGTACGTGGTGGGTACGTTTCGTACCCACCACGTACCCCCCACGCCCCCCGAATGAATTTCCGCTCTCCTGGGCTCAAATTTTTGTTTTTTTAAATCTGTTTGCGGATTTGAATTTAATTTTAATTTTAATTTAAGTGGTCACTTGTAAAAATCTCAGCCTATGCGCTCATACCCCTTGGGGGGTACGTGGTGGGTACGTTTCGTACCCACCACGTACCCCCCACGCCCCCCGAATGAATTTCCGCTCTCCTGGGCTCAAATTTTTGTTTTTTTAAATCTGTTTGCGGATTTGAATTTAATTTTAATTTTAATTTAAGTGGTCACTTGTAAAAATCTCAGCCTATGCGCTCATACCCCTTGGGGGGTACGTGGTGGGTACGTTTCGTACCCACCACGTACCCCCCACGCCCCCCGAATGAATTTCCGCTCTCCTGGGCTCAAATTTTTGTTTTTTTAAATCTGTTTGCGGATTTGAATTTAATTTTAATTTTAATTTAAGTGGTCACTTGTAAAAATCTCAGCCTATGCGCTCATACCCCTTGGGGGGTACGTGGTGGGTACGTTTCGTACCCACCACGTACCCCCCACGCCCCCCGAATGAATTTCCGCTCTCCTGGGCTCAAATTTTTGTTTTTTTAAATCTGTTTGCGGATTTGAATTTAATTTTAATTTTAATTTAAGTGGTCACTTGTAAATATCTCAGCCTATGCGCTCATACCCCTTGGGGGGTACGTGGTGGGTACGTTTCGTACCCACCACGTACCCCCCACGCCCCCCGAATGAATTTCCGCTCTCCTGGGCTCAAATTTTTGTTTTTTTAAATCTGTTTGCGGATTTGAATTTAATTTTAATTTTAATTTAAGTGGTCACTTGTAAAAATCTCAGCCTATGCGCTCATACCCCTTGGGGAGTACGTGGTGGGTACGTTTCGTACCCACCACGTACCCCCACGCCCCCCGAATGAATTTCCGCTCTCCTGGGCTCAAATTTTTGTTTTTTTAAATCTGTTTGCGGATTTGAATTTAATTTTAATTTTAATTTAAGTGGTCACTTGTAAAAATCTCAGCCTATGCGCTCATACTCCTTGGGGGGTACGTGGTGGGTACGTTTTCGTACCCACCACGTACCCCCCACGCCCCCCGAATGAATTTCCGCTCTCCTGGGCTCAAATTTTTGTTTTTTTAAATCTGTTTGCGGATTTGAATTTAATTTTAATTTTAATTTAAGTGGTCACTTGTAAATATCTCAGCCTATGCGCTCATACCCCTTGGGGGGTACGTGTGGGGTACGTTTCGTACCCACCACGTACCCCCCACGCCCCCCGAATGAATTTCCGCTCTCCTGGGCTCAAATTTTTGTTTTTTTTAAATCTGTTTGCGGATTTGAATTTAATTTTAATTTTAATTTAAGTGGTCACTTGTAAAAATCTCAGCCTATGCGCTCATACCCCTTGGGGAGTACGTGGTGGGTACGTTTCGTACCCACCACGTACCCCCCACGCCCCCCGAATGAATTTCCGCTCTCCTGGCTCAAATTTTTGTTTTTTTAAATCTGTTTGCGGATTTGAATTTAATTTTAATTTTAATTTAAGTGGTCACTTGTAAAAATCTCAGCCTATGCGCTCATACTCCTTGGGGGGTACGTGGTGGGTACGTTTCGTACCCACCACGTACCCCCCACGCCCCCCGAATGAATTTCCGCTCTCCTGGGCTCAAATTTTTGTTTTTTTAAATCTGTTTGCGGATTTGAATTTAATTTAATTTTAATTTAAGTGGTCACTTGTAAAAATCTCAGCCTATGCGCTCATACCCTTGGGGGGTACGTGGTGGGTACGTTTCGTACCCACCACGTACCCCCCACGCCCCCCGAATGAATTTCCGCTCTCCTGGGCTCAAATTTTTGTTTTTTAAATCTGTTTGCGGATTTGAATTTAATTTTAATTTTAATTTAAGTGGTCACTTGTAAATATCTCAGCCTATGCGCTCATACCCCTTGGGGGGTACGTGGTGGGTACGTTTCGTACCCACCACGTACCCCCCACGCCCCCCGAATGAATTTCCGCTCTCCTGGGCTCAAATTTTTGTTTTTTTAAATCTGTTTGCGGATTTGAATTTAATTTTAATTTTAATTTAAGTGGTCACTTGTAAAAATCTCAGCCTATGCGCTCATACCCCTTGGGGGGTACGTGGTGGGTACGTTTCGTACCCACCACGTACCCCCCACGCCCCCCGAATGAATTTCCGCTCTCCTGGGCTCAAATTTTTGTTTTTTAAATCTGTTTGCGGATTTGAATTTAATTTTAATTTTAATTTAAGTGGTCACTTGTAAAAATCTCAGCCTATGCGCTCATACCCCTTGGGGGGTACGTGGTGGGTACGTTTCGTACCCACCACGTACCCCCCACGCCCCCCGAATGAATTTCCGCTCTCCTGGGCTCAAATTTTTGTTTTTTTAAATCTGTTTGCGGATTTGAATTTAATTTTAATTTTAATTTAAGTGGTCACTTGTAAAAATCTCAGCCTATGCGCTCATACCCCTTGGGGGGTACGTGGTGGGTACGTTTCGTACCCACCACGTACCCCCCACGCCCCCCGAATGAATTTCCGCTCTCCTGGGCTCAAATTTTTGTTTTTTTAAATCTGTTTGCGGATTTGAATTTAATTTTAATTTTAATTTAAGTGGTCACTTGTAAATATCTCAGCCTATGCGCTCATACCCCTTGGGGGGTACGTGGTGGGTACGTTTCGTACCCACCACGTACCCCCCACGCCCCCCGAATGGAATTTCCGCTCTCCTGGGCTCAAATTTTTGTTTTTTTAAATCTGTTTGCGGATTTGAATTTAATTTTAATTTTAATTTAAGTGGTCACTTGTAAAAATCTCAGCCTATGCGCTCATACCCCTTGGGGGGTACGTGGTGGGTACGTTTCGTACCCACCACGTACCCCCCACGCCCCCGAATGAATTTCCGCTCTCCTGGGCTCAAATTTTTGTTTTTTTAAATCTGTTTGCGGATTTGAATTTAATTTTAATTTTAATTTAAGTGGTCACTTGTAAAAATCTCAGCCTATGCGCTCATACTCCTTGGGGGGTACGTGGTGGGTACGTTCGTACCCACCACGTACCCCCCACGCCCCCCGAATGAATTTCCGCTCTCCTGGGCTCAATTTTTGTTTTTTTAAATCTGTTTGCGGATTTGAATTTAATTTTAATTTTAATTTAAGTGGTCACTTGTAAAAATCTCAGCCTATGCGCTCATACCCCTTGGGGGGTACGTGGTGGGTACGTTTCGTACCCACCACGTACCCCCACGCCCCCCGAATGAATTTCCGCTCTCCTGGGCTCAAATTTTTGTTTTTTTAAATCTGTTTGCGGATTTGAATTTAATTTTAATTTTAATTTAAGTGGTCACTTGTAAAAATCTCAGCCTATGCGCTCATACCCCTTGGGGGTACGTGGTGGGTACGTTTCGTACCCACCACGTACCCCCACGCCCCCCGAATGAATTTCCGCTCTCCTGGCTCAAATTTTTGTTTTTTTAAATCTGTTTGCGGATTTGAATTTAATTTTAATTTTAATTTAAGTGGTCACTTGTAAAAATCTCAGCCTATGCGCTCATACCCCTTGGGGGGTACGTGGTGGGTACGTTCGTACCCACCACGTACCCCCCACGCCCCCCGAATGAATTTCCGCTCTCCTGGGCTCAAATTTTTGTTTTTTTAAATCTGTTTGCGGATTTGAATTTAATTTTAATTTTAATTTAAGTGGTCACTTGTAAAAATCTCAGCCTATGCGCTCATACCCCTTGGGGGGTACGTGGTGGGTACGTTTCGTACCCACCACGTACCCCCCACGCCCCCCGAATGAATTTCCGCTCTCCTGGGCTCAAATTTTTGTTTTTTTAATCTGTTTGCGGATTTGAATTTAATTTTAATTTTAATTTAAGTGGTCACTTGTAAAAATCTCAGCCTATGCGCTCATACCCTTGGGGGGTACGTGGTGGGTACGTTTCGTACCCACCACGTACCCCCCACGCCCCCCGAATGAATTTCCGCTCTCCTGGGCTCAAATTTTTGTTTTTTTAAATCTGTTTGCGGATTTGAATTTAATTTTAATTTTAATTTAAGTGGTCACTTGTAAAAATCTCAGCCTATGCGCTCATACCCCTTGGGGGGTACGTGGTGGGTACGTTTCGTACCCACCACGTACCCCCCACGCCCCCCGAATGAATTTCCGCTCTCCTGGGCTCAAATTTTTGTTTTTTTAAATCTGTTTGCGGATTTGAATTTAATTTTAATTTTAATTTAAGTGGTCACTTGTAAAAATCTCAGCCTATGCGCTCATACCCCTTGGGGGGTACGTGGTGGGTACGTTTCGTACCCACCACGTACCCCCCACGCCCCCCGAATGAATTTCCGCTCTCCTGGGCTCAAATTTTTGTTTTTTTAAATCTGTTTGCGGATTTGAATTTAATTTTAATTTTAATTTAAGTGGTCACTTGTAAAAATCTCAGCCTATGCGCTCATACCCCTTGGGGGGTACGTGGTGGGTACGTTTCGTACCCACCACGTACCCCCCACGCCCCCCGAATGAATTTCCGCTCTCCTGGGCTCAAATTTTTGTTTTTTTAAATCTGTTTGCGGATTTGAATTTAATTTTAATTTTAATTTAAGTGGTCACTTGTAAAAATCTCAGCCTATGCGCTCATACCCCTTGGGGGGTACGTGGTGGGTACGTTTCGTACCCACCACGTACCCCCCACGCCCCCCGAATGAATTTCCGCTCTCCTGGGCTCAAATTTTTGTTTTTTTAAATCTGTTTGCGGATTTGAATTTAATTTTAATTTTAATTTAAGTGGTCACTTGTAAAAATCTCAGCCTATGCGCTATACCCCTTGGGGGGTACGTGGTGGGTACGTTTCGTACCCACCACGTACCCCCCACGCCCCCCGAATGAATTTCCGCTCTCCTGGGCTCAAATTTTTGTTTTTTTAAATCTGTTTGCGGATTTGAATTTAATTTTAATTTTAATTTAAGTGGTCACTTGTAAAAATCTCAGCCTATGCGCTCATACCCCTTGGGGGGTACGTGGTGGGTACGTTTCGTACCCACCACGTACCCCCACGCCCCCCGAATGAATTTCCGCTCTCCTGGGCTCAAATTTTTGTTTTTTTAAATCTGTTTGCGGATTTGAATTTAATTTTAATTTTAATTTAAGTGGTCACTTGTAAAAATCTCAGCCTATGCGCTCATACCCCTTGGGGGGTACGTGGTGGGTACGTTTCGTACCCACCACGTACCCCCCACGCCCCCCGAATGAATTTCCGCTCTCCTGGGCTCAAATTTTTGTTTTTTTAAATCTGTTTGCGGATTTGAATTTAATTTTAATTTTAATTTAAGTGGTCACTTGTAAAAATCTCAGCCTATGCGCTCATACCCCTTGGGGGGTACGTGGTGGGTACGTTTCGTACCCACCACGTACCCCCCACGCCCCCCGAATGAATTTCCGCTCTCCTGGGCTCAAATTTTTGTTTTTTTAAATCTGTTTGCGGATTTGAATTTAATTTTAATTTTAATTTAAGTGGTCACTTGTAAAAATCTCAGCCTATGCGCTCATACCCCTTGGGGGGTACGTGGTGGGTACGTTTCGTACCCACCACGTACCCCCCACGCCCCCCGAATGAATTTCCGCTCTCCTGGGCTCAAATTTTTGTTTTTTTAAATCTGTTTGCGGATTTGAATTTAATTTTAATTTTAATTTAAGTGGTCACTTGTAAAAATCTCAGCCTATGCGCTCATACCCCTTGGGGGGTACGTGGTGGGTACGTTTCGTACCCACCACGTACCCCCCACGCCCCCCGAATGAATTTCCGCTCTCCTGGGCTCAAATTTTTGTTTTTTTAAATCTGTTTGCGGATTTGAATTTAATTTTAATTTTAATTTAAGTGGTCACTTGTAAAAATCTCAGCCTATGCGCTCATACCCCTTGGGGGGTACGTGGTGGGTACGTTTCGTACCCACCACGTACCCCCCACGCCCCCCGAATGAATTTCCGCTCTCCTGGGCTCAAATTTTTGTTTTTTTAAATCTGTTTGCGGATTTGAATTTAATTTTAATTTTAATTTAAGTGGTCACTTGTAAAAATCTCAGCCTATGCGCTCATACCCCTTGGGGGGTACGTGGTGGGTACGTTTCGTACCCACCACGTACCCCCCACGCCCCCCGAATGAATTTCCGCTCTCCTGGGCTCAAATTTTTGTTTTTTTAAATCTGTTTGCGGATTTGAATTTAATTTTAATTTTAATTTAAGTGGTCACTTGTAAAAATCTCAGCCTATGCGCTCATACCCCTTGGGGGTACGTGGTGGGTACGTTTCGTACCCACCACGTACCCCCCACGCCCCCCGAATGAATTTCCGCTCTCCTGGGCTCAAATTTTTGTTTTTTTAAATCTGTTTGCGGATTTGAATTTAATTTTAATTTTAATTTAAGTGGTCACTTGTAAAAATCTCAGCCTATGCGCTCATACCCCTTGGGGGGTACGTGGTGGGTACGTTTCGTACCCACCACGTACCCCCCACGCCCCCCGAATGAATTTCCGCTCTCCTGGGCTCAAATTTTTGTTTTTTTAAATCTGTTTGCGGATTTGAATTTAATTTTAATTTTAATTTAAGTGGTCACTTGTAAAAATCTCAGCCTATGCGCTCATACCCCTTGGGGGGTACGTGGTGGGTACGTTTCGTACCCACCACGTACCCCCCACGCCCCCCGAATGAATTTCCGCTCTCCTGGGCTCAAATTTTTGTTTTTTTAAATCTGTTTGCGGATTTGAATTTAATTTTAATTTTAATTTAAGTGGTCACTTGTAAAAATCTCAGCCTATGCGCTCATACCCCTTGGGGGGTACGTGGTGGGTACGTTTCGTACCCACCACGTACCCCCCACGCCCCCCGAATGAATTTCCGCTCTCCTGGGCTCAAATTTTTGTTTTTTTAAATCTGTTTGCGGATTTGAATTTAATTTTAATTTTAATTTAAGTGGTCACTTGTAAAAATCTCAGCCTATGCGCTCATACCCCTTGGGGGGTACGTGGTGGGTACGTTTCGTACCCACCACGTACCCCCACGCCCCCCGAATGAATTTCCGCTCTCCTGGGCTCAAATTTTTGTTTTTTTAAATCTGTTTGCGGATTTGAATTTAATTTTAATTTTAATTTAAGTGGTCACTTGTAAAAATCTCAGCCTATGCGCTCATACCCCTTGGGGGGTACGTGGTGGGTACGTTTCGTACCCACCACGTACCCCCCACGCCCCCCGAATGAATTTCCGCTCTCCTGGGCTCAAATTTTTGTTTTTTTAAATCTGTTTGCGGATTTGAATTTAATTTTAATTTTAATTTAAGTGGTCACTTGTAAAAATCTCAGCCTATGCGCTCATACCCCTTGGGGGGTACGTGGTGGGTACGTTTCGTACCCACCACGTACCCCCACGCCCCCCGAATGAATTTCCGCTCTCCTGGGCTCAAATTTTTGTTTTTTTAAATCTGTTTGCGGATTTGAATTTAATTTTAATTTTAATTTAAGTGGTCACTTGTAAAAATCTCAGCCTATGCGCTCATACCCCTTGGGGGGTACGTGGTGGGTACGTTTCGTACCCACCACGTACCCCCCACGCCCCCCGAATGAATTTCCGCTCTCCTGGGCTCAAATTTTTGTTTTTTTAAATCTGTTTGCGGATTTGAATTTAATTTTAATTTTAATTTAAGTGGTCACTTGTAAAAATCTCAGCCTATGCGCTCATACCCCTTGGGGGGTACGTGGTGGGTACGTTTCACCCACCACGTACCCCCCACGCCCCCCGAATGAATTTCCGCTCTCCTGGGCTCAAATTTTTGTTTTTTTAAATCTGTTTGCGGATTTGAATTTAATTTTAATTTTAATTTAAGTGGTCACTTGTAAAAATCTCAGCCTATGCGCTCATACCCCTTGGGGGGTACGTGGTGGGTACGTTTCGTACCCACCACGTACCCCCCACGCCCCCCGAATGAATTTCCGCTCTCCTGGGCTCAAATTTTTGTTTTTTTAAATCTGTTTGCGGATTTGAATTTAATTTTAATTTTAATTTAAGTGGTCACTTGTAAAAATCTCAGCCTATGCGCTCATACCCCTTGGGGGGTACGTGGTGGGTACGTTTCGTACCCACCACGTACCCCCCACGCCCCCCGAATGAATTTCCGCTCTCCTGGGCTCAAATTTTTGTTTTTTTAAATCTGTTTGCGGATTTGAATTTAATTTTAATTTTAATTTAAGTGGTCACTTGTAA
The DNA here is from genome assembly GCA_951812415.1 of Beris morrisii. Taxonomy (NCBI): domain Eukaryota; kingdom Metazoa; phylum Arthropoda; class Insecta; order Diptera; family Stratiomyidae; genus Beris; species Beris morrisii. The sequence goes on along the minus strand of OX638312.1, from coordinate 95,409,625 downwards.
AAATCTCAGCCTATGCGCTCATACCCCTTGGGGGGTACGTGGTGGGTACGTTTCGTACCCACCACGTACCTCCCACGCCCCCCGAATGAATTTCCGCTCTCCTGGGCTCAAATTTTTGTTTTTTTAAATCTGTTTGCGGATTTGAATTTAATTTTAATTTTAATTTAAGTGGTCACTTGTAAAAATCTCAGCCTATGCGCTCATACCCCTTGGGGGGTACGTGGTGGGTACGTTTCGTACCCACCACGTACCCCCCACGCCCCCCGAATGAATTTCCGCTCTTCTGGGCTCAAATTTTTGTTTTTTTAAATCTGTTTGCGTATTTGAATTTAATTTTAATTTTAATTTAAGTAGTCACTTGTAAAAATCTCAGCCTATGCGCTCATACCCCTTGGGGGGTACGTGGTGGGTACGTTTCGTACCCACCACGTACCCCCACGCCCCCCGAATGAATTTCCGCTCTCCTGGGCTCAAATTTTTGTTTTTTTAAATCTGTTTGCGGATTTGAATTTAATTTTAATTTTAATTTAAGTGGTCACTTGTAAAAATCTCAGCCTATGCGCTCATACCCCTTGGGGGGTACGTGGTGGGTACGTTTCGTACCCACCACGTACCCCCCACGCCCCCCGAATGAATTTCCGCTCTCCTGGGCTCAAATTTTTGTTTTTTTAAATCTGTTTGTGGATTTGAATTTAATTTTAATTTTAATTTAAGTGGTCACTTGTAAAAATCTCAGCCTATGCGCTCATACCCCTTGGGGGGTACGTGGTGGGTACGTTTCGTACCCACCACGTACCCCCCACGCCCCCCGAATGAATTTCCGCTCTCCTGGGCTCAAATTTTTGTTTTTTTAAATCTGTTTGCGGATTTGAATTTAATTTTAATTTTAATTTAAGTGGTCACTTGTAAAAATCTCAGCCTATGCGCTCATACCCCTTGGGGGGTACGTGGTGGGTACGTTTCGTACCCACCACGTACCCTCCACGCCCCCCGAATGAATTTCCGCTCTCCTGGGCTCAAATTTTTGTTTTTTTAAATCTGTTTGTGGATTTGAATTTAATTTTAATTTTAATTTAAGTGGTCACTTGTAAAAATCTCAGCCTATGCGCTCATACCCCTTGGGGGGTACGTGGTGGGTACGTTTCGTACCCACCACGTACCCCCCACGCCCCCCGAATGAATTTCCGCTCTCCTGGGCTCAAATTTTTGTTTTTTTAAATCTGTTTGCGGATTTGAATTTAATTTTAATTTTAATTTAAGTGGTCACTTGTAAAAATCTCAGCCTATGCGCTCATACCCCTTGGGGGGTACGTGGTGGGTACGTTTCGTACCCACCACGTACCCCCCACGCCCCCCGAATGAATTTCCGCTCTCCTGGGCTCAAATTTTTGTTTTTTTAAATCTGTTTGCGGATTTGAATTTAATTTTAATTTTAATTTAAGTGGTCACTTGTAAAAATCTCAGCCTATGCGCTCATACCCCTTGGGGGGTACGTGGTGGGTACGTTTCGTACCCACCACGTACCCCCCATGCCCCCCGAATGAATTTCCGCTCTCCTGGGCTCAAATTTTTGTTTTTTTAAATCTGTTTGCGGATTTGAATTTAATTTTAATTTTAATTTAAGTGGTCACTTGTAAAAATCTCAGCCTATGCGCTCATACCCCTTGGGGGGTACGTGGTGGGTACGTTTCGTACCCACCACGTACCCCCCACGCCCCCCGAATGAATTTCCGCTCTCCTGGGCTCAAATTTTTGTTTTTTTAAATCTGTTTGCGGATTTGAATTTAATTTTAATTTTAATTTAAGTGGTCACTTGTAAAAATCTCAGCCTATGCGCTCATACCCCTTGGGGGGTACGTGGTGGGTACGTTTCGTACCCACCACGTACCCCCCACGCCCCCCGAATGAATTTCCGCTCTCCTGGGCTCAAATTTTTGTTTTTTTAAATCTGTTTGCGGATTTGAATTTAATTTTAATTTTAATTTAAGTGGTCACTTGTAAAAATCTCAGCCTATGCGCTCATACCCCTTGGGGGGTACGTGGTGGGTACGTTTTGTACCCACCACGTACCCCCCACGCCCCCCGAATGAATTTCCGCTCTCCTGGGCTCAAATTTTTGTTTTTTTAAATCTGTTTGCGGATTTGAATTTAATTTTAATTTTAATTTAAGTGGTCACTTGTAAAAATCTCAGCCTATGCGCTCATACCCCTTGGGGGGTACGTGGTGGGTACGTTTCGTACCCACCACGTACCCCCCACGCCCCCCGAATGAATTTCCGCTCTCCTGGGCTCAAATTTTTGTTTTTTTAAATCTGTTTGCGGATTTGAATTTAATTTTAATTTTAATTTAAGTGGTCACTTGTAAAAATCTCAGCCTATGCGCTCATACCCCTTGGGAGGTACGTGGTGGGTACGTTTCGTACCCACCACGTACCCCCCACGCCCCCCGAATGAATTTCCGCTCTCCTGGGCTCAAATTTTTGTTTTTTTAAATCTGTTTGTGGATTTGAATTTAATTTTAATTTTAATTTAAGTGGTCACTTGTAAAAATCTCAGCCTATGCGCTCATACCCCTTGGGGGGTACGTGGTGGGTACGTTTCGTACCCACCACGTACCCCCCACGCCCCCCGAATGAATTTCCGCTCTCCTGGGCTCAAATTTTTGTTTTTTTAAATCTGTTTGCGGATTTGAATTTAATTTTAATTTTAATTTAAGTGGTCACTTGTAAAAATCTCAGCCTATGCGCTCATACCCCTTGGGGGGTACGTGGTGGGTACGTTTCGTACCCACCACGTACCCCCCACGCCCCCCGAATGAATTTCCGCTCTCCTGGGCTCAAATTTTTGTTTTTTTAAATCTGTTTGCGGATTTGAATTTAATTTTAATTTTAATTTAAGTGGTCACTTGTAAAAATCTCAGCCTATGCGCTCATACCCCTTGGGGGGTACGTGGTGGGTACGTTTCGTACCCACCACGTACCCCCCACGCCCCCCGAATGAATTTCCGCTCTCCTGGGCTCAAATTTTTGTTTTTTTAAATCTGTTTGTGGATTTGAATTTAATTTTAATTTTAATTTAAGTGGTCACTTGTAAAAATCTCAGCCTATGCGCTCATACCCCTTGGGGGGTACGTGGTGGGTACGTTTCGTACCCACCACGTACCCCCCACGCCCCCCGAATGAATTTCCGCTCTCCTGGGCTCAAATTTTTGTTTTTTTAAATCTGTTTGTGGATTTGAATTTAATTTTAATTTTAATTTAAGTGGTCACTTGTAAAAATCTCAGCCTATGCGCTCATACCCCTTGGGGGGTACGTGGTGGGTACGTTTCGTACCCACCACGTACCCTCCACGCCCCCCGAATGAATTTCCGCTCTCCTGGGCTCAAATTTTTGTTTTTTTAAATCTGTTTGCGGATTTGAATTTAATTTTAATTTTAATTTAAGTGGTCACTTGTAAAAATCTCAGCCTATGCGCTCATACCCCTTGGGGGGTACGTGGTGGGTACGTTTCGTACCCACCACGTACCCCCCACGCCCCCCGAATGAATTTCCGCTCTCCTGGGCTCAAATTTTTGTTTTTTTAAATCTGTTTGCGGATTTGAATTTAATTTTAATTTTAATTTAAGTGGTCACTTGTAAAAATCTCAGCCTATGCGCTCATACCCCTTGGGGGGTACGTGGTGGGTACGTTTCGTACCCACCACGTACCCCCCACGCCCCCGAATGAATTTCCGCTCTCCTGGGCCCAAATTTTTGTTTTTTTAAATCTGTTTGCGGATTTGAATTTAATTTTAATTTTAATTTAAGTGGTCACTTGTAAAAATCTCAGCCTATGCGCTCATACCTCTTGGGGGGTACGTGGTGGGTACGTTTCGTACCCACCACGTACCCTCCACGCCCCCGAATGAATTTCCGCTCTCCTGGGCTCAAATTTTTGTTTTTTTAAATCTGTTTGCGGATTTGAATTTAATTTTAATTTTAATTTAAGTGGTCACTTGTAAAAATCTCAGCCTATGCGCTCATACCCCTTGGGGGGTACGTGGTGGGTACGTTTCGTACCCACCACGTACCCCCCACGCCCCCCGAATGAATTTCTGCTCTCCTGGGCTCAAATTTTTTTTTTTTTAAATCTGTTTGTGGATTTGAATTTAATTTTAATTTTATTTTAAGTGGTCACTTGTAAAAATCTCAGCCTATGCGCTCATACCCCTTGGGGGGTACGTGGTGGGTACGTTTCGTACCCACCACGTACCCCCCACGCCCCCCGAATGAATTTCCGCTCTCCTGGGCTCAAATTTTTGTTTTTTTAAATCTGTTTGCGGATTTGAATTTAATTTTAATTTTAATTTAAGTGGTCACTTGTAAAAATCTCAGCCTATGCGCTCATACCCCTTGGGGGGTACGTGGTGGATACGTTTCGTACCCACCACGTACCCCCCACGCCCCCCGAATGAATTTCCGCTCTCCTGGGCTCAAATTTTTGTTTTTTTAAATCTGTTTGCGGATTTGAATTTAATTTTAATTTTAATTTAAGTGGTCACTTGTAAAAATCTCAGCCTATGCGCTCATACCCCTTGGGGGGTACGTGGTGGGTACGTTTCGTACCCACCACGTACCCCCCACGCCCCCCGAATGAATTTCTGCTCTCCTGGGCTCAAATTTTTGTTTTTTTAAATCTGTTTGTGGATTTGAATTTAATTTTAATTTTAATTTAAGTGGTCACTTGTAAAAATCTCAGCCTATGCGCTCATACCCCTTGGGGGGTACGTGGTGGGTACGTTTCGTACCCACCACGTACCCCCCACGCCCCCCGAATGAATTTCCGCTCTCCTGGGCTCAAATTTTTGTTTTTTTAAATCTGTTTGCGGATTTGAATTTAATTTTAATTTTAATTTAAGTGGTCACTTGTAAAAATCTCAGCCTATGCGCTCATACCCCTTGGGGGGTACGTGGTGGGTACGTTTCGTACCCACCACGTACCCCCCACGCCCCCCGAATGAATTTCCGCTCTCCTGGGCTCAAATTTTTGTTTTTTTAAATCTGTTTGCGGATTTGAATTTAATTTTAATTTTAATTTAAGTGGTCACTTGTAAAAATCTCAGCCTATGCGCTCATACCCCTTGGGGGGTACGTGGTGGGTACGTTTCGTACCCACCACGTACCCCCCACGCCCCCCGAATGAATTTCTGCTCTCCTGGGCTCAAATTTTTGTTTTTTAAATCTGTTTGTGGATTTGAATTTAATTTTAATTTTAATTTAAGTGGTCACTTGTAAAAATCTCAGCCTATGCGCTCATACCCCTTGGGGGGTACGTGGTGGGTACGTTTCGTACCCACCACGTACCCCCCACGCCCCCCGAATGAATTTCCGCTCTCCTGGGCTCAAATTTTTGTTTTTTTAAATCTGTTTGCGGATTTGAATTTAATTTTAATTTTAATTTAAGTGGTCACTTGTAAAAATCTCAGCCTATGCGCTCATACCCCTTGGGGGGTACGTGGTGGGTACGTTTCGTACCCACCACGTACCCCCCACGCCCCCCGAATGAATTTCCGCTCTCCTGGGCTCAAATTTTTGTTTTTTTAAATCTGTTTGCGGATTTGAATTTAATTTTAATTTTAATTTAAGTGGTCACTTGTAAAAATCTCAGCCTATGCACCCCTTGGGGGGTATGTGGTGGGTACGTTTCGTACCCACCACGTACCCCCCACGCCCCCCGAATGAATTTCTGCTCTCCTGGGCTCAAATTTTTGTTTTTTTAAATCTGTTTGTGGATTTGAATTTAATTTTAATTTTAATTTAAGTGGTCACTTGTAAAAATCTCAGCCTATACGGTCATACCCCTTGGGGGGTACGTGGTGGGTACGTTTCGTACCCACCACGTACCCCCCACGCCCCCCGAATGAATTTCCGCTCTCCTGGGCTCAAATTTTTGTTTTTTTAAATCTGTTTGCGGATTTGAATTTAATTTTAATTTTAATTTAAGTGGTCACTTGTAAAAATCTCAGCCTATGCGCTCATACCCCTTGGGGGGTACGTGGTGGGTACGTTTCGTACCCACCACGTACTCCCCACGCCCCCCGAATGAATTTCTGCTCTCCTGGGCTCAATTTTTTTTTTTTTAAATCTGTTTGTGGATTTGAATTTAATTTTAATTTTATTTTAAGTGGTCACTTGTAAAAATCTCAGCCTATGCGCTCATACCCCTTGGGGGGTACGTGGTGGGTACGTTTCGTACCCACCACGTACCCCCCACGCCCCCCGAATGAATTTCCGCTCTCCTGGGCTCAAATTTTTGTTTTTTTAAATCTGTTTGCGGATTTGAATTTAATTTTAATTTTAATTTAAGTGGTCACTTGTAAAAATCTCAGCCTATGCGCTCATACCCCTTGGGGGGTACGTGGTGGGTACGTTTCGTACCCACCACGTACCCCCCACGCCCCCCGAATGAATTTCCGCTCTCCTGGGCTCAAATTTTTGTTTTTTTAAATCTGTTTGTGGATTTGAATTTAATTTTAATTTTAATTTAAGTGGTCACTTGTAAAAATCTCAGCCTATGCGCTCATACCCCTTGGGGGGTACGTGGTGGGTACGTTTCGTACCCACCACGTACCCCGTACGCCCCTTGAATGAATTTCCGCTCTCCTGGGCTCAAATTTTTGTTTTTTTAAATCTGTTTGCGGATTTGAATTTAATTTTAATTTTAATTTAAGTGGTCACTTGTAAAAATCTCAGCCTATGCGCTCATACCCCTTGGGGGGTACGTGGTGGGTACGTTTCGTACCCACCACGTACCCCCCACGCCCCCCGAATAAATTTCCGCTCTCCTGGGCTCAAATTTTTGTTTTTTTAAATCTGTTTGCGGATTTGAATTTAATTTTAATTTTAATTTAAGTGGTCACTTGTAAAAATCTCAGCCTATGCGCTCATACCCCTTGGGGGGTACGTGGTGGGTACGTTTCGTACCCACCACGTACCCCCCACGCCCCCCGAATGAATTTCCGCTCTCCTGGGCTCAAATTTTTGTTTTTTTAAATCTGTTTGCGGATTTGAATTTAATTTTAATTTTAATTTAAGTGGTCACTTGTAAAAATCTCAGCCTATGCGCTCATACCCCTTGGGGGGTACGTGGTGGGTACGTTTCGTACCCACCACGTACCCCCCACGCCCCCCGAATGAATTTCCGCTCTCCTGGGCTCAAATTTTTGTTTTTTTAAATCTGTTTGCGGATTTGAATTTAATTTTAATTTTAATTTAAGTGGTCACTTGTAAAAATCTCAGCCTATGCGCTCATACCCCTTGGGGGGTACGTGGTGGGTACGTTTCGTACCCACCACGTACCCCCCACGCCCCCCGAATGAATTTCTGCTCTCCTGGGCTCAAATTTTTGTTTTTTTAAATCTGTTTGCGGATTTGAATTTAATTTTAATTTTAATTTAAGTGGTCACTTGTAAAAATCTCAGCCTATGCGCTCATACCCCTTGGGGGTACGTGGTGGGTACGTTTCGTACCCACCACGTACCCCCCACGCCCCCCGAATGAATTTCCGCTCTCCTGGGCTCAAATTTTTGTTTTTTTAAATCTGTTTGCGAATTTGAATTTAATTTTAATTTTAATTTAAGTGGTCACTTGTAAAAATCTCAGCCTATGCGCTCATACCCCTTGGGGGGTACGTGGTGGGTACGTTTCGTACCCACCACGTACCCCCCACGCCCCCCGAATGAATTTCTGCTCTCCTGGGCTCAAATTTTTGTTTTTTTAAATCTGTTTGTGGATTTGAATTTAATTTTAATTTTAATTTAAGTGGTCACTTGTAAAAATCTCAGCCTATGCGCTCATACCCCTTGGGGGGTACGTGGTGGGTACGTTTCGTACCCACCACGTACCCCCCACGCCTCCCGAATGAATTTCCGCTCTCCTGGGCTCAAATTTTTGTTTTTTTAAATCTGTTTGCGGATTTGAATTTAATTTTAATTTTAATTTAAGTGGTCACTTGTAAAAATCTCAGCCTATGCGCTCATACCCCTTGGGGGGTACGTGGTGGGTACGTTTCGTACCCACCACGTACCCCCCACGCCCCCCGAATGAATTTCCGCTCTCCTGGGCTCAAATTTTGTTTTTTTAAATCTGTTTGCGGATTTGAATTTAATTTTAATTTAAGTGGTCACTTGTAAAAATCTCAGCCTATGCGCTCATACCCCTTGGGGGGTACGTGGTGGGTACGTTTCGTACCCACCACGTACCCCCACGCCTCCCGAATGAATTTCCGCTCTCCTGGGCTCAAATTTTTGTTTTTTTAAATCTGTTTGCGGATTTGAATTTAATTTTAATTTTAATTTAAGTGGTCACTTGTAAAAATCTCAGCCTATGCGCTCATACCCCTTGGGGGGTACGTGGTGGGTACGTTTCGTACCCACCACGTACCCCCCACGCCCCCCGAATGAATTTCCGCTCTCCTGGGCTCAAATTTTTGTTTTTTTAAATCTGTTTGTGGATTTGAATTTAATTTTAATTTTAATTTAAGTGGTCACTTGTAAAAATCTCAGCCTATGCGCTCATACCCCTTGGGGGGTACGTGGTGGGTACGTTTCGTACCCACCACGTACCCCCCACGCCCCCCGAATGAATTTCCGCTCTCCTGGGCTCAAATTTTTGTTTTTTTAAATCTGTTTGTGGATTTGAATTTAATTTTAATTTTAATTTAAGTGGTCACTTGTAAAAATCTCAGCCTATGCGCTCATACCCCTTGGGGGGTACGTGGTGGGTACGTTTCGTACCCACCACGTACCCCCCACGCCCCCCGAATGAATTTCCGCTCTCCTGGGCTCAAATTTTTGTTTTTTTAAATCTGTTTGCGGATTTGAATTTAATTTTAATTTTAATTTAAGTGGTCACTTGTAAAAATCTCAGCCTATGCGCTCATACCCCTTGGGGGATACGTGGTGGGTACGTTTCGTACCCACCACGTACCCCCCACGCCCCCGAATGAATTTCCGCTCTCCTGGGCTCAAATTTTTGTTTTTTTAAATCTGTTTGCGGATTTGAATTTAATTTTAATTTTAATTTAAGTGGTCACTTGTAAAAATCTCAGCCTATGCACCCCTTGGGGGGTACGTTTCGTACCCACCACGTACCCCCACGCCCCCCGAATGAATTTCCGCTCTCCTGGGCTCAAATTTTTGTTTTTTTAAATCTGTTTGTGGATTTGAATTTAATTTTAATTTTAATTTAAGTGGTCACTTGTAAAAATCTCAGCCTATGCGCTCATACCCCTTGGGGGGTACGTGGTGGGTACGTTTCGTACCCACCACGTACCCCCCACGCCCCCGAATGAATTTCCGCTCTCCTGGGCTCAAATTTTTGTTTTTTTAAATCTGTTTGTGGATTTGAATTTAATTTTAATTTTAATTTAAGTGGTCACTTGTAAAAATCTCAGCCTATGCGCTCATACCCTTGGGGGGTACGTGGTGGGTACGTTTCGTACCCACCACGTACCCCCCACGCCCCCCGAATGAATTTCCGCTCTCCTGGGCTCAAATTTTTGTTTTTTTAAATCTGTTTGCGGATTTGAATTTAATTTTAATTTTAATTTAAGTGGTCACTTGTAAAAATCTCAGCCTATGCGCTCATACCCCTTGGGGGTACGTGGTGGGTACGTTTCGTACCCACCACGTACCCCCCACGCCCCCCGAATGAATTTCCGCTCTCCTGGGCTCAAATTTTTGTTTTTTTAAATCTGTTTGCGGATTTGAATTTAATTTTAATTTTAATTTAAGTGGTCACTTGTAAAAATCTCAGCCTATGCGCTCATACTCCTTGGGGGGTACGTGGTGGGTAGGTTTCTTACCCACCACGTACCCCCCACGCCCCCCGAATGAATTTCCGCTCTCCTGGGCTCAAATTTTTGTTTTTTTAAATCTGTTTGCGGATTTGAATTTAATTTTAATTTTAATTTAAGTGGTCACTTGTAAAAATCTCAGCCTATGCGCTCATACCCCTTGGGGGTACGTGGTGGGTACGTTTCGTACCCACCACGTACCCCGTACGCCCCTTGAATGAATTTCCGCTCTCCTGGGCTCAAATTTTTGTTTTTTTAAATCTGTTTGCGGATTTGAATTTAATTTTAATTTTAATTTAAGTGGTCACTTGTAAAAATCTCAGCCTATGCGCTCATACCCCTTGGGGGGTACGTGGTGGGTACGTTTCGTACCCACCACGTACCCCCCACGCCCCCCGAATAAATTTCCGCTCTCCTGGGCTCAAATTTTTGTTTTTTAAATCTGTTTGCGGATTTGAATTTAATTTTAATTTTAATTTAAGTGGTCACTTGTAAAAATCTCAGCCTATGCGCTCATACCCCTTGGGGGTACGTGGTGGGTACGTTTCGTACCCACCACGTACCCCCCACGCCCCCCGAATGAATTTCCGCTCTCCTGGGCTCAAATTTTTGTTTTTTTAAATCTGTTTGCGGATTTGAATTTAATTTTAATTTTAATTTAAGTGGTCACTTGTAAAAATCTCAGCCTATGCGCTCATACCCCTTGGGGGGTACGTGGTGGGTACGTTTCGTACCCACCACGTACCCCCCACGCCCCCCGAATGAATTTCCGCTCTCCTGGGCTCAAATTTTTGTTTTTTTAAATCTGTTTGCGGATTTGAATTTAATTTTAATTTTAATTTAAGTGGTCACTTGTAAAAATCTCAGCCTATGCGCTCATACCCCTTGGGGGGTACGTGGTGGGTACGTTTCGTACCCACCACGTACCCCCCACGCCCCCCGAATGAATTTCTGCTCTCCTGGGCTCAAATTTTTGTTTTTTTAAATCTGTTTGCGGATTTGAATTTAATTTTAATTTTAATTTAAGTGGTCACTTGTAAAAATCTCAGCCTATGCGCTCATACCCCTTGGGGGTACGTGGTGGGTACGTTTCGTACCCACCACGTACCCCCCACGCCCCCCGAATGAATTTCTGCTCTCCTGGGCTCAAATTTTTGTTTTTTTAAATCTGTTTGTGGATTTGAATTTAATTTTAATTTTAATTTAAGTGGTCACTTGTAAAAATCTCAGCCTATGCGCTCATACCCCTTGGGGGGTACGTGGTGGGTACGTTTCGTACCCACCACGTACCCCCCACGCCTCCCGAATGAATTTCCGCTCTCCTGGGCTCAAATTTTTGTTTTTTTAAATCTGTTTGCGGATTTGAATTTAATTTTAATTTTAATTTAAGTGGTCACTTGTAAAAATCTCAGCCTATGCGCTCATACCCCTTGGGGGGTACGTGGTGGGTACGTTTCGTACCCACCACGTACCCCCCACGCCCCCCGAATGAATTTCCGCTCTCCTGGGCTCAAATTTTTGTTTTTTTAAATCTGTTTGCGGATTTGAATTTAATTTTAATTTAAGTGGTCACTTGTAAAAATCTCAGCCTATGCGCTCATACCCCTTGGGGGGTACGTGGTGGGTACGTTTCGTACCCACCACGTACCCCCACGCCTCCCGAATGAATTTCCGCTCTCCTGGGCTCAAATTTTTGTTTTTTTAAATCTGTTTGCGGATTTGAATTTAATTTTAATTTTAATTTAAGTGGTCACTTGTAAAAATCTCAGCCTATGCGCTCATACCCCTTGGGGGGTACGTGGTGGGTACGTTTCGTACCCACCACGTACCCCCCACGCCCCCCGAATGAATTTCCGCTCTCCTGGGCTCAAATTTTTGTTTTTTTAAATCTGTTTGTGGATTTGAATTTAATTTTAATTTTAATTTAAGTGGTCACTTGTAAAAATCTCAGCCTATGCGCTCATACCCCTTGGGGGGTACGTGGTGGGTACGTTTCGTACCCACCACGTACCCCCCACGCCCCCCGAATGAATTTCCGCTCTCCTGGGCTCAAATTTTTGTTTTTTTAAATCTGTTTGTGGATTTGAATTTAATTTTAATTTTAATTTAAGTGGTCACTTGTAAAAATCTCAGCCTATGCGCTCATACCCCTTGGGGGGTACGTGGTGGGTACGTTTCGTACCCACCACGTACCCCCCACGCCCCCCGAATGAATTTCCGCTCTCCTGGGCTCAAATTTTTGTTTTTTTAAATCTGTTTGCGGATTTGAATTTAATTTTAATTTTAATTTAAGTGGTCACTTGTAAAAATCTCAGCCTATGCGCTCATACCCCTTGGGGGATACGTGGTGGGTACGTTTCGTACCCACCACGTACCCCCCACGCCCCCCGAATGAATTTCCGCTCTCCTGGGCTCAAATTTTTGTTTTTTTAAATCTGTTTGCGGATTTGAATTTAATTTTAATTTTAATTTAAGTGGTCACTTGTAAAAATCTCAGCCTATGCACCCCTTGGGGGGTACGTTTCGTACCCACCACGTACCCCCCACGCCCCCCGAATGAATTTCCGCTCTCCTGGGCTCAAATTTTTGTTTTTTTAAATCTGTTTGTGGATTTGAATTTAATTTTAATTTTAATTTAAGTGGTCACTTGTAAAAATCTCAGCCTATGCGCTCATACCCCTTGGGGGGTACGTGGTGGGTACGTTTCGTACCCACCACGTACCCCCCACGCCCCCCGAATGAATTTCCGCTCTCCTGGGCTCAAATTTTTGTTTTTTTAAATCTGTTTGTGGATTTGAATTTAATTTTAATTTTAATTTAAGTGGTCACTTGTAAAAATCTCAGCCTATGCGCTCATACCCCTTGGGGGGTACGTGGTGGGTACGTTTCGTACCCACCACGTACCCCCCACGCCCCCCGAATGAATTTCCGCTCTCCTGGGCTCAAATTTTTGTTTTTTTAAATCTGTTTGCGGATTTGAATTTAATTTTAATTTTAATTTAAGTGGTCACTTGTAAAAATCTCAGCCTATGCGCTCATACCCCTTGGGGGGTACGTGGTGGGTACGTTTCGTACCCACCACGTACCCCCCACGCCCCCCGAATGAATTTCCGCTCTCCTGGGCTCAAATTTTTGTTTTTTTAAATCTGTTTGCGGATTTGAATTTAATTTTAATTTTAATTTAAGTGGTCACTTGTAAAAATCTCAGCCTATGCGCTCATACTCCTTGGGGGGTACGTGGTGGGTAGGTTTCTTACCCACCACGTACCCCCCACGCCCCCCGAATGAATTTCCGCTCTCCTGGGCTCAAATTTTTGTTTTTTTAAATCTGTTTGCGGATTTGAATTTAATTTTAATTTTAATTTAAGTGGTCACTTGTAAAAATCTCAGCCTATGCGCTCATACCCCTTGGGGGGTACGTGGTGGGTACGTTTCGTACCCACCACGTACCCCCCACGCCCCCCGAATGAATTTCCGCTCTCCTGGGCTCAAATTTTTGTTTTTTTAAATCTGTTTGTGGATTTGAATTTAATTTTAATTTTAATTTAAGTGGTCACTTGTAAAAATCTCAGCCTATGCGCTCATACCCCTTGGGGGGTACGTGGTGGGTACGTTTCGTACCCACCACGTACCCCCCACGCCCCCCGAATGAATTTCCGCTCTCCTGTGCTCAAATTTTTGTTTTTTTAAATCTGTTTGCGGATTTGAATTTAATTTTAATTTTAATGTAAGTGGTCACTTGTAAAAATCTCAGCCTATGCGCTCATACCCCTTGGGGGGTACGTGGTGGGTACGTTTCGTACCCACCACGTACCCCCCACGCCCCCCGAATGAATTTCCGCTCTCCTGGGCTTAAATTTTTGTTTTTTTAAATCTGTTTGTGGATTTGAATTTAATTTTAATTTTAATTTAAGTGGTCACTAGTAAAAATCTCAGCCTATGCGCTCATACCCCTTGGGGGGTACGTGGTGGGTACGTTTCGTACCCACCACGTACCCCCCACGCCCCCCGAATGAATTTCCGCTCTCCTGGGCTCAAATTTTTGTTTTTTTAAATCTGTTTGCGGATTTGAATTTAATTTTAATTTTAATTTAAGTGGTCACTTGTAAAAATCTCAGCCTATGCGCTCATACCCCTTGGGGGGTACGTGGTGGGTACGTTTCGTACCCACCACGTACCCCCCATGCCCCCCGAATGAATTTCCGCTCTCCTGGGCTCAAATTTTTGTTTTTTTAAATCTGTTTGTGGATTTGAATTTAATTTTAATTTTAATTTAAGTGGTCACTTGTAAAAATCTCAGCCTATGCGCTCATACCCCTTGGGGGGTACGTGGTGGGTACGTTTCGTACCCACCACGTACCCCCCACGCCCCCCGAATGAATTTCCGCTCTCCTGGGCTCAAATTTTTGTTTTTTTAAATCTGTTTGCGGATTTGAATTTAATTTTAATTTTAATTTAAGTGGTCACTTGTAAAAATCTCAGCCTATGCGCTCATACCCCTTGGGGGGTACGTGGTGGGTACGTTTCGTACCCACCACGTACCCCCCACGCCCCCCGAATGAATTTCCGCTCTCCTGGGCTCAAATTTTTGTTTTTTTAAATCTGTTTGTGGATTTGAATTTAATTTTAATTTTAATTTAAGTGGTCACTTGTAAAAATCTCAGCCTATGCGCTCATACCCCTTGGGGGGTACGTGGTGGGTACGTTTCGTACCCACCACGTACCCCCAACGCCCCCCGAATGAATTTCCGCTCTCCTGGGCTGAAATTTTTGTTTTTTTAAATCTGTTTGCGGATTTGAAATTAATTTTAATTTTAATTTAAGTGGTCACTTGTAAAAATCTCAGCCTATGCGCTCATACCCCTTGGGGGGTACGTGGTGGGTACGTTTCGTACCCACCACGTACCCCCCACGCCCCCCGAATGAATTTCCGCTCTCCTGGGCTCAAATTTTTGTTTTTTTAAATCTGTTTGCGGATTTGAATTTAATTTTAATTTTAATTTAAGTGGTCACTTGTAAAAATCTCAGGCTATGCGCTCATACCCCTTGGGGGGTACGTGGTGGGTACGTTTCGTACCCACCACGTACCCCCCACGCCCCCCGAATGAATTTCCGCTCTCCTGGGCTCAAATTTTTGTTTTTTTAAATCTGTTTGTGGATTTGAATTTAATTTTAATTTTAATTTAAGTGGTCACTTGTAAAAATCTCAGCCTATGCGCTCATACCCCTTGGGGGGTACGTGGTGGGTACGTTTCGTACCCACCACGTACCCCCCACGCCCCCCGAATGAATTTCCGCTCTCCTGGGCTCAACTTTTTGTTTTTTTAAATCTGTTTGCGGATTTGAATTTAATTTTAATTTTAATTTAAGTGGTCACTTGTAAAAATCTCAGCCTATGCGCTCATACCCCTTGGGGGGTACGTGGTGGGTACGTTTCGTACCCACCACGTACCCCCCACGCCCCCCGAATGAATTTCCGCTCTCCTGGGCTCAAATTTTTGTTTTTTTAAATCTGTTTGCGGATTTGAATTTAATTTTAATTTTAATTTAAGTGGTCACTTGTAAAAATCTCAGCCTATGCGCTCATACCCCTTGGGGGGTACGTGGTGGGTACGTTTCGTACCCACCACGTACCCCCCACGCCCCCCGAATGAATTTCCGCTCTCCTGGGCTCAAATTTTTGTTTTTTTAAATCTGTTTGCGGATTTGAATTTAATTTTAATTTTAATTTAAGTGGTCACTTGTAAAAATCTCAGCCTATGCGCTCATACCCCTTGGCGGCTACGTGGTGGGTACGTTTCGTACCCACCACGTACCCCCCACGCCCCCCGAATGAATTTCCGCTCTCCTGTGCTCAAATTTTTGTTTTTTTAAATCTGTTTGTGGATTTGAATTTAATTTTAATTTTAATTTAAGTGGTCACTTGTAAAAATCCCAGCCTATGCGCTCATACCCCTTGGGGGGTACGTGGTGGGTACGTTTCGTACCCACCACGTACCCCCACGCCCCCCGAATGAATTTCCGCTCTCCTGGGCTCAAATTTTTGTTTTTTTAAATCTGTTTGCGGATTTGAATTTAATTTTAATTTTAATTTAAGTGGTCACTTGTAAAAATCTCAGCCTATGCGCTCATACCGCTTGGGGGGTACGTGGTGGGTACGTTTCGTACCCACCACGTACCCTCCACGCCCCCCGAATGAATTTCCGCTCTCCTGGGCTCAAATTTTTGTTTTTTTAAATCTGTTTGTGGATTTGAATTTAATTTTAATTTTAATTTAAGTGGTCACTTGTAAAAATCTCAGCCTATGCGCTCATACCCCTTGGGGGGTACGTGGTGGGTACGTTTCGTACCCACCACGTACCCCCCACGCCCCCCGAATGAATTTCCGCTCTCCTGGTCTCAAATTTTTGTTTTTTTAAATCTGTTTGCGGATTTGAATTTAATTTTAATTTTAATTTAAGTGGTCACTTGTAAAAATCTCAGCCTATGCGCTCATACCCCTTGGGGGGTACGTGGTGGGTACGTTTCGTACCCACCACGTACCCCCCACGCCCCCCGAATGAATTTCCGCTCTCCTGGTCTCAAATTTTTGTTTTTTTAAATCTGTTTGCGGATTTGAATTTAATTTTAATTTTAATTTAAGTGGTCACTTGTAAAAATCTCAGCCTATGCGCTCATACCCCTTGGGGGGTACGTGGTGGGTACGTTTCGTACCCACCACGTACCCCCCACGCCCCCCGAATGAATTTCCGCTCTCCTGGGCTCAAATTTTTGTTTTTTTAAATCTGTTTGCGGATTTGAATTTAATTTTAATTTTAATTTAAGTGGTCACTTGTAAAAATCTCAGCCTATGCGCTCATACCCCTTGGGGGGTACGTGGTGGGTACGTTTCGTACCCACCACGTACCCCCCACGCCCCCCGAATGAATTTCCGCTCTCCTGGGCTCAAATTTTTTTTTTTTTAAATTTGTTTGTGGATTTGAATTTAATTTTAATTTTAATTTAATTGGTCACTTGTAAAAATCTCAGCCTATGCGCTCATACCCCTTGGGGGGTACGTGGTGGGTACGTTTCGTACCCACCACGTACCCCCCACGCCCCCCGAATGAATTTCCGCTCTCCTGGGCTCAAATTTTTGTTTTTTTAAATCTGTTTGTGGATTTGAATTTAATTTTAATTTTAATTTAAGTGGTCACTTGTAAAAATCCCAGCCTATGCGCTCATACCCCTTGGGGGGTACGTGGTGGGTACGTTTCGTACCCACCACGTACCCCCCACGCCCCCCGAATGAATTTCCGCTCTCCTGGGCTCAAATTTTTGTTTTTTTAAATCTGTTTGCGGATTTGAATTTAATTTTAATTTTAATTTAAGTGGTCACTTGTAAAAATCTCAGCCTATGCGCTCATACCCCTTGGGGGGTACGTGGTGGGTACGTTTCGTACCCACCACGTACCCCCCACGCCCCCCGAATGAATTTCCGCTCTCCTGGGCTCAAATTTTTGTTTTTTTAAATCTGTTTGTGGATTTGAATTTAATTTTAATTTTAATTTAAGTGGTCACTTGTAAAAATCTCAGCCTATGCGCTCATACCCCTTGGGGGGTACGTGGTGGGTACGTTTCGTACCCACCACGTACCCCCCACGCCCCCCGAATGAATTTCCGCTCTCCTGGGCTCAAATTTTTGTTTTTTTAAATCTGTTTGCGGATTTGAATTTAATTTTAATTTTAATTTAAGTGGTCACTTGTAAAAATCTCAGCCTATGCGCTCATACCCCTTGGGGGGTACGTGGTGGGTACGTTTCGTACCCACCACGTACCCCCCACGCCCCCCGAATGAATTTCCGCTCTCCTGGGCTCAAATTTTTGTTTTTTTAAATCTGTTTGTGGATTTGAATTTAATTTTAATTTTAATTTAAGTGGTCACTTGTAAAAATCTCAGCCTATGCGCTCATACCCCTTGGGGGGTACGTGGTGGGTACGTTTCGTACCCACCACGTACCCCCCACGCCCCCCGAATGAATTTCCGCTCTCCTGGGCTCAAATTTTTGTTTTTTTAAATCTGTTTGCGGATTTGAATTTAATTTTAATTTTAATTTAAGTGGTCACTTGTAAAAATCTCAGCCTATGCGCTCATACCCCTTGGGGGGTACGTGGTGGGTACGTTTCGTACCCACCACGTACCCCCCACGCCCCCCGAATGAATTTCCGCTCTCCTGGGCTCAAATTTTTGTTTTTTTAAATCTGTTTGCGGATTTGAATTTAATTTTAATTTTAATTTAAGTGGTCACTTGTAAAAATCTCAGCCTATGCGCTCATACCCCTTGGGGGGTACGTGGTGGGTACGTTTCGTACCCACCACGTACCCCCCACGCCCCCCGAATGAATTTCCGCTCTCCTGGGCTCAAATTTTTGTTTTTTTAAATCTGTTTGTGGATTTGAATTTAATTTTAATTTTAATTTAAGTGGTCACTTGTAAAAATCTCAGCCTATGCGCTCATACCCCTTGGGGGGTACGTGGTGGGTACGTTTCGTACCCACCACGTACCCCCCACGCCCCCCGAATGAATTTCCGCTCTCCTGGGCTCAAATTTTTGTTTTTTTAAATCTGTTTGCGGATTTGAATTTAATTTTAATTTTAATTTAAGTGGTCACTTGTAAAAATCTCAGCCTATGCGCTCATACCCCTTGGGGGGTACGTGGTGGGTACGTTTCGTACCCACCACGTACCCCCCACGCCCCCCGAATGAATTTCCGCTCTCCTGGGCTCAAATTTTTGTTTTATTAAATCTGTTTGTGGATTTGAATTTAATTTTAATTTTAATTTAAGTGGTCACTTGTAAAAATCCCAGCCTATGCGCTCATACCCCTTGGGGGGTACGTGGTGGGTACGTTTCGTACCCACCACGTACCCCCCACGCCCCCCGAATGAATTTCCGCTCTCCTGGGCTCAAATTTTTGTTTTTTTAAATCTGTTTGCGGATTTGAATTTAATTTTAATTTTAATTTAAGTGGTCACTTGTAAAAATCTCAGCCTATGCGCTCATACCCCTTGGGGGGTACGTGGTGGGTACGTTTCGTACCCACCACGTACCCCCCACGCCCCCCGAATGAATTTCCGCTCTCCTGGGCTCAAATTTTTGTTTTTTTAAATCTGTTTGTGGATTTGAATTTAATTTTAATTTTAATTTAAGTGGTCACTTGTAAAAATCTCAGCCTATGCGCTCATACCCCTTGGGGGTACGTGGTGGGTACGTTTCGTACCCACCACGTACCCCCCACGCCCCCCGAATAAATTTCCGCTCTCCTGGGCTCAAATTTTTGTTTTTTTAAATCTGTTTGCGGATTTGAATTTAATTTTAATTTTAATTTAAGTGGTCACTTGTAAAAATCTCAGCCTATGCGCTCATACCCCTTGGGGGGTACGTGGTGGGTACGTTTCGTACCCACCACGTACCCCCCACGCCCCCCGAATGAATTTCCGCTCTCCAGGGCTCAAATTTTTGTTTTTTTAAATCTGTTTGCGGATTTGAATTTAATTTTAATTTTAATTTAAGTGGTCACTTGTAAAAATCTCAGCCTATGCGCTCATACCCCTTGGGGGGTACGTGGTGGGTACGTTTCGTACCCACCACGTACCCCCCACGCTCCCCGAATGAATTTCCGCTCTCCTGGGCTCAAATTTTTGTTTTTTTAAATCTGTTTGCGGATTTGAATTTAATTTTAATTTTAATTTAAGTGGTCACTTGTAAAAATCTCAGCCTATGCACTCATACCCCTTGGGGGGTACGTGGTGGGTATGTTTTGTACCCACCACGTACCCCCCACGCCCCCCGAATGAATTTCCGCTCTCCTGGGCTCAAATTTTTGTTTTTTTAAATCTGTTTGCGGATTTGAATTTAATTTTAATTTTAATTTAAGTGGTCACTTGTAAAAATCTCAGCCTATGCGCTCATACCCCTTGGGGGGTACGTGGTGGGTACGTTTCGTACCCACCACGTACCCCCCACGCCCCCCGAATGAATTTCCGCTCTCCTGGGCTCAAATTTTTGTTTTTTTAAATCTGTTTGCGGATTTGAATTTAATTTTAATTTTAATTTAAGTGGTCACTTGTAAAAATCTCAGCCTATGCGCTCATACCCCTTGGGGGGTACGTGGTGGGTACGTTTCGTACCCACCACGTACCCCCCACGCTCCCCGAATGAATTTCCGCTCTCCTGGGCTCAAATTTTTGTTTTTTTAAATCTGTTTGTGGATTTGAATTTAATTTTAATTTTAATTTAAGTGGTCACTTGTAAAAATCTCAGCCTATGCGCTCATACCCCTTGGGGGGTACGTGGTGGGTACGTTTCGTACCCACCACGTACACCCCACGCCCCCCGAATGAATTTCCGCTCTCCTGGGCTCACATTTTTGTTTTTTTAAATCTGTTTGTGGATTTGAATTTAATTTTAATTTTAATTTAAGTGGTCACTTGTAAAAATCTCAGCCTATGCGCTCATACCCCTTGGGGGGTACGTGGTGGGTACGTTTCGTACCCACCACGTACCCCCCACGCCCCCCGAATGAATTTCCGCTCTCCTGGGCTCAAATTTTTGTTTTTTTAAATCTGTTTGCGGATTTGAATTTAATTTTAATTTTAATTTAAGTGGTCACTTGTAAAAATCTCAGCCTATGCGCTCATACCCCTTGGGGGGTACGTGGTGGGTACGTTTCGTACCCACCACGTACCCCCCACGCCCCCCGAATGAATTTCCGCTCTCCTGGGCTCAAATTTTTGTTTTTTTAAATCTGTTTGCGGATTTGAATTTAATTTTAATTTTAATTTAAGTGGTCACTTGTAAAAATCTCAGCCTATGCGCTCATACCCCTTAGGGGGTACGTGGTGGATACGTTTCGTACCCACCACGTACCCTCCACGCCCCCCGAATGAATTTCCGCTCTCCTGGGCTCAAATTTTTGTTTTTTTAAATCTGTTTGTGGATTTGAATTTAATTTTAATTTTAATTTAAGTGGTCACTTGTAAAAATCCCAGCCTATGCGCTCATACCCCTTGGGGGGTACGTGGTGGGTACGTTTTGTACCCACCACGTACCCCCCACGCCCCCGAATGAATTTCCGCTCTCCTGGGCTCAAATTTTTGTTTTTTTAAATCTGTTTGTGGATTTGAATTTAATTTTAATTTTAATTTAAGTGGTCACTTGTAAAAATCTCAGCCTATGCGCTCATACCCCTTGGGGGTACGTGGTGGGTACGTTTCGTACCCACCACGTACCCTCCACGCCCCCCGAATGAATTTCCGCTCTCCTGGGCTCAAATTTTTGTTTTTTTAAATCTGTTTGTGGATTTGAATTTAATTTTAATTTTAATTTAAGTGGTCACTTGTAAAAATCTCAGCCTATGCGCTCATACCCCTTGGGGGGTACGTGGTGGGTACGTTTCGTACCCACCACGTACCCCCCACGCCCCCCGAATGAATTTCCGCTCTCCTGGGCTCAAATTTTTGTTTTTTTAAATCTGTTTGTGGATTTGAATTTAATTTTAATTTTAATTTAAGTGGTCACTTGTAAAAATCTCAGCCTATGCGCTCATACCTCTTGGGGGGTACGTGGTGGGTACGTTTCGTACCCACCACGTACCCTCCACGCCCCCCGAATGAATTTCCGCTCTCCTGGGCTCAAATTTTTGTTTTTTTAAATCTTTTTGTGGATTTGAATTTAATTTTAATTTTAATTTAAGTGGTCACTTGTAAAAATCCCAGCCTATGCGCTCATACCCCTTGGGGGGTACGTGGTGGGTACGTTTCGTACCCACCACGTACCCCCCACGCCCCCCGAATGAATTTCCGCTCTCCTGGGCTCAAATTTTTGTTTTTTTAAATCTGTTTGCGGATTTGAATTTAATTTTAATTTTAATTTAAGTGGTCACTTGTAAAAATCTCAGCCTATGCGCTCATACCCCTTAGGGGGTACGTGGTGGGTACGTTTCGTACCCACCACGTACCCCCCACGCCCCCCGAATGAATTTCCGCTCTCCTGGGCTCAAATTTTTGTTTTTTTAAATCTGTTTGTGGATTTGAATTTAATTTTAATTTTAATTTAAGTGGTCACTTGTAAAAATCTCAGCCTATGCGCTCATACCTCTTGGGGGGTACGTGGTGGGTACGTTTCGTACCCACCACGTACCCCCCACGCCCCCCGAATGAATTTCCGCTCTCCTGGGCTCAAATTTTTGTTTTTTTAAATCTGTTTGCGGATTTGAATTTAATTTTAATTTTAATTTAAGTGGTCACTTGTAAAAATCTCAGCCTATGCGCTCATACCCCTTGGGGGGTACGTGGTGGGTACGTTTCGTACACACCACGTACCCCCCACGCCTCCCGAATGAA
Organism: Beris morrisii; assembly: GCA_951812415.1. Classification (NCBI taxonomy): domain Eukaryota; kingdom Metazoa; phylum Arthropoda; class Insecta; order Diptera; family Stratiomyidae; genus Beris; species Beris morrisii. The sequence goes on along the minus strand of OX638312.1, from coordinate 95,387,405 downwards.
TTTCCGCTCTCCTGGGCTCAAATTTTTGTTTTTTTAAATCTGTTTGCGGATTTGAATTTAATTTTAATTTTAATTTAAGTGGTCACTTGTAAAAATCTCAGCCTATGCGCTCATACCCCTTGGGGGGTACGTGGTGGGTACGTTTCGTACCCACCACGTACCCCCCACGCCCCCCGAATGAATTTCCGCTCTCCTGGGCTCAAATTTTTGTTTTTTTAAATCTGTTTGTGGATTTGAATTTAATTTTAATTTTAATTTAAGTGGTCACTTGTAAAAATCTCAGCCTATGCGCTCATACCCCTTGGGGGGTACGTGGTGGGTATGTTTCGTACCCACCACGTACCCCCCACGCCCCCCGAATGAATTTCCGCTCTCCTGGGCTCAAATTTTTGTTTTTTTAAATCTGTTTGCGGATTTGAATTTAATTTTAATTTTAATTTAAGTGGTCACTTGTAAAAATCTCAGCCTATGCGCTCATACCCCTTGGGGGGTACGTGGTGGGTACGTTTCGTACCCACCACGTACCCCCCACGCCCCCCGAATGAATTTCCGCTCTCCTGGGCTCAAATTTTTGTTTTTTTAAATCTGTTTGTGGATTTGAATTTAATTTTAATTTTAATTTAAGTGGTCACTTGTAAAAATCTCAGCCTATGCGCTCATACCCCTTGGGGGGTACGTGGTGGGTACGTTTCGTACCCACCACGTACCCCCCACGCCCCCCGAATGAATTTCCGCTCTCCTGGGCTCAAATTTTTGTTTTTTTAAATCTGTTTGCGGATTTGAATTTAATTTTAATTTTAATTTAAGTGGTCACTTGTAAAAATCTCAGCCTATGCGCTCATACCCCTTGGGGGGTACGTGGTGGGTACGTTTCGTACCCACCACGTACCCCCCACGCCCCCCGAATGAATTTCCGCTCTCCTGGGCTCAAATTTTTGTTTTTTTAAATCTGTTTGCGGATTTGAATTTAATTTTAATTTTAATTTAAGTGGTCACTTGTAAAAATCTCAGCCTATGCGCTCATACCCCTTGGGGGGTACGTGGTGGGTACGTTTCGTACCCACCACGTACCTCCCACGCCCCCCGAATGGATTTCCGCTCTCCTGGGCTCAAATTTTTGTTTTTTTAAATCTGTTTGCGGATTTGAATTTAATTTTAATTTTAATTTAAGTGGTCACTTGTAAAAATCTCAGCCTATGCGCTCATACCCCTTGGGGGGTACGTGGTGGGTACGTTTCGTACCCACCACGTACCCCCCACGCCCCCCGAATGAATTTCCGCTCTCCTGGGCTCAAATTTTTGTTTTTTTAAATCTGTTTGCGGATTTGAATTTAATTTTAATTTTAATTTAAGTGGTCACTTGTAAAAATCTCAGCCTATGCGCTCATACCCCTTGGGGGGTACGTGGTGGGTACGTTTCGTACCCACCAAGTACCCCCCACGCCCCCCGAATGAATTTCCGCTCTCCTGGGCTCAAATTTTTGTTTTTTTAAATCTGTTTGCGGATTTGAATTTAATTTTAATTTTAATTTAAGTGGTCACTTGTAAAAATCTCAGCCTATGCGCTCATACCCCTTGGGGGGTACGTGGTGGGTACGTTTCGTACCCACCACGTACCCCCCACGCCCCCCGAATGAATTTCCGCTCTCCTGGGCTCAAATTTTTGTGTTTTTAAATCTGTTTGCGGATTTGAATTTAATTTTAATTTTAATTTAAGTGGTCACTTGTAAAAATCTCAGCCTATGCGCTCATACCCCTTGGGGGGTACGTGGTGGGTACGTTTCGTACCCACCACGTACCCCCCACGCACCCCGAATGAATTTCCGCTCTCCTGGGCTCAAATTTTTGTTTTTTTAAATCTGTTTGTGGATTTGAATTTAATTTTAATTTTAATTTAAGTGGTCACTTGTAAAAATCTCAGCCTATGCGCTCATACCCCTTGGGGGGTACGTGGTGGGTACGTTTCGTACCCACCACGTACCCCCCACGCCCCCGAATGAATTTCCGCTCTCCTGGGCTCAAATTTTTGTTTTTTTAAATCTGTTTGCGGATTTGAATTTAATTTTAATTTTAATTTAAGTGGTCACTTGTAAAAATCTCAGCCTATGCGCTCATACCCCTTGGGGGGTACGTGGTGGGTACGTTTCGTACCCACCACGTACCCCCCACGCCCCCCGAATGAATTTCCGCTCTCCTGGGCTCAAATTTTTGTTTTTTTAAATCTGTTTGCGGATTTGAATTTAATTTTAATTTTAATTTAAGTGGTCACTTGTAAAAATCTCAGCCTATGCGCTCATACCCCTTGGGGGGTACGTGGTGGGTACGTTTCGTACCCACCACGTACCCCCCACGCCCCCGAATGAATTTCCGCTCTCCTGGGCTCAAATTTTTGTTTTTTTAAATCTGTTTGCGGATTTGAATTTAATTTTAATTTTAATTTAAGTGGTCACTTGTAAAAATCTCAGCCTATGCGCTCATACCTCTTGGGGGGTACGTGGTGGGTACGTTTCGTACCCACCACGTACCCTCCACGCCCCCCGAATGAATTTCCGCTCTCCTGGGCTCAAATTTTTGTTTTTTTAAATCTTTTTGTGGATTTGAATTTAATTTTAATTTTAATTTAAGTGGTCACTTGTAAAAATCCCAGCCTATGCGCTCATACCCCTTGGGGGGTACGTGGTGGGTACGTTTCGTACCCACCACGTACCCCCCACGCCCCCCGAATGAATTTCCGCTCTCCTGGGCTCAAATTTTTGTTTTTTTAAATCTGTTTGCGGATTTGAATTTAATTTTAATTTTAATTTAAGTGGTCACTTGTAAAAATCTCAGCCTATGCGCTCATACCCCTTAGGGGGTACGTGGTGGGTACGTTTCGTACCCACCACGTACCCCCCACGCCCCCCGAATGAATTTCCGCTCTCCTGGGCTCAAATTTTTGTTTTTTTAAATCTGTTTGTGGATTTGAATTTAATTTTAATTTTAATTTAAGTGGTCACTTGTAAAAATCTCAGCCTATGCGCTCATACCTCTTGGGGGGTACGTGGTGGGTACGTTTCGTACCCACCACGTACCCCCCACGCCCCCCGAATGAATTTCCGCTCTCCTGGGCTCAAATTTTTGTTTTTTTAAATCTGTTTGCGGATTTGAATTTAATTTTAATTTTAATTTAAGTGGTCACTTGTAAAAATCTCAGCCTATGCGCTCATACCCCTTGGGGGGTACGTGGTGGGTACGTTTCGTACACACCACGTACCCCCCACGCCTCCCGAATGAATTTCCGCTCTCCTGGGCTCAAATTTTTGTTTTTTTAAATCTGTTTGCGGATTTGAATTTAATTTTAATTTTAATTTAAGTGGTCACTTGTAAAAATCTCAGCCTATGCGCTCATACCCCTTGGGGGGTACGTGGTGGGTACGTTTCGTACCCACCACGTACCCCCCACGCCCCCCGAATGAATTTCCGCTCTCCTGGGCTCAAATTTTTGTTTTTTTAAATCTGTTTGTGGATTTGAATTTAATTTTAATTTTAATTTAAGTGGTCACTTGTAAAAATCTCAGCCTATGCGCTCATACCCCTTGGGAAGTACGTGGTGGGTATGTTTCGTACCCACCACGTACCCCCCACGCCCCCCGAATGAATTTCCGCTCTCCTGGGCTCAAATTTTTGTTTTTTTAAATCTGTTTGCGGATTTGAATTTAATTTTAATTTTAATTTAAGTGGTCACTTGTAAAAATCTCAGCCTATGCGCTCATACCCCTTGGGGGGTACGTGGTGGGTACGTTTCGTACCCACCACGTACCCCCCACGCCCCCCGAATGAATTTCCGCTCTCCTGGGCTCAAATTTTTGTTTTTTTAAATCTGTTTGTGGATTTGAATTTAATTTTAATTTTAATTTAAGTGGTCACTTGTAAAAATCTCAGCCTATGCGCTCATACCCCTTGGGGGGTACGTGGTGGGTACGTTTCGTACCCACCACGTACCCCCCACGCCCCCCGAATGAATTTCCGCTCTCCTGGGCTCAAATTTTTGTTTTTTTAAATCTGTTTGCGGATTTGAATTTAATTTTAATTTTAATTTAAGTGGTCACTTGTAAAAATCTCAGCCTATGCGCTCATACCCCTTGGGGGGTACGTGGTGGGTACGTTTCGTACCCACCACGTACCCCCCACGCCCCCCGAATGAATTTCCGCTCTCCTGGGCTCAAATTTTTGTTTTTTTAAATCTGTTTGCGGATTTGAATTTAATTTTAATTTTAATTTAAGTGGTCACTTGTAAAAATCTCAGCCTATGCGCTCATACCCCTTGGGGGGTACGTGGTGGGTACGTTTCGTACCCACCACGTACCTCCCACGCCCCCCGAATGGATTTCCGCTCTCCTGGGCTCAAATTTTTGTTTTTTTAAATCTGTTTGCGGATTTGAATTTAATTTTAATTTTAATTTAAGTGGTCACTTGTAAAAATCTCAGCCTATGCGCTCATACCCCTTGGGGGGTACGTGGTGGGTACGTTTCGTACCCACCACGTACCCCCCACGCCCCCCGAATGAATTTCCGCTCTCCTGGGCTCAAATTTTTGTTTTTTTAAATCTGTTTGCGGATTTGAATTTAATTTTAATTTTAATTTAAGTGGTCACTTGTAAAAATCTCAGCCTATGCGCTCATACCCCTTGGGGGGTACGTGGTGGGTACGTTTCGTACCCACCAAGTACCCCCCACGCCCCCCGAATGAATTTCCGCTCTCCTGGGCTCAAATTTTTGTTTTTTTAAATCTGTTTGCGGATTTGAATTTAATTTTAATTTTAATTTAAGTGGTCACTTGTAAAAATCTCAGCCTATGCGCTCATACCCCTTGGGGGGTACGTGGTGGGTACGTTTCGTACCCACCACGTACCCCCCACGCCCCCCGAATGAATTTCCGCTCTCCTGGGCTCAAATTTTTGTGTTTTTAAATCTGTTTGCGGATTTGAATTTAATTTTAATTTTAATTTAAGTGGTCACTTGTAAAAATCTCAGCCTATGCGCTCATACCCCTTGGGGGGTACGTGGTGGGTACGTTTCGTACCCACCACGTACCCCCCACGCACCCCGAATGAATTTCCGCTCTCCTGGGCTCAAATTTTTGTTTTTTTAAATCTGTTTGTGGATTTGAATTTAATTTTAATTTTAATTTAAGTGGTCACTTGTAAAAATCTCAGCCTATGCGCTCATACCCCTTGGGGGGTACGTGGTGGGTACGTTTCGTACCCACCACGTACCCCCCACGCCCCCGAATGAATTTCCGCTCTCCTGGGCTCAAATTTTTGTTTTTTTAAATCTGTTTGCGGATTTGAATTTAATTTTAATTTTAATTTAAGTGGTCACTTGTAAAAATCTCAGCCTATGCGCTCATACCCCTTGGGGGGTACGTGGTGGGTACGTTTCGTACCCACCACGTACCCCCCACGCCCCCCGAATGAATTTCCGCTCTCCTGGGCTCAAATTTTTGTTTTTTTAAATCTGTTTGCGGATTTGAATTTAATTTTAATTTTAATTTAAGTGGTCACTTGTAAAAATCTCAGCCTATGCGCTCATACCCCTTGGGGGGTACGTGGTGGGTACGTTTCGTACCCACCACGTACCCCCCACGCCCCCGAATGAATTTCCGCTCTCCTGGGCTCAAATTTTTGTTTTTTTAAATCTGTTTGCGGATTTGAATTTAATTTTAATTTTAATTTAAGTGGTCACTTGTAAAAATCTCAGCCTATGCGCTCATACCCCTTGGGGGGTACGTGGTGGGTACGTTTCGTACCCACCACGTACCCCCCACGCCCCCCGAATGAATTTCCGCTCTCCTGGGCTCAAATTTTTGTTTTTTTAAATCTGTTTGCGGATTTGAATTTAATTTTAATTTTAATTTAAGTGGTCACTTGTAAAAATCTCAGCCTATGCGCTCATACCCCTTGGGGGGTACGTGGTGGGTACGTTTCGTACCCACCACGTACCCCCCACGCCCCCCGAATGGATTTCCGCTCTCCTGGGCTCAAATTTTTGTTTTTTTAAATCTGTTTGCGGATTTGAATTTAATTTTAATTTTAATTTAAGTGGTCACTTGTAAAAATCTCAGCCTATGCGCTCATACCCCTTGGGGGGTACGTGGTGGGTACGTTTTGTACCCACCACGTACCCCCCACGCCCCCCGAATGAATTTCCGCTCTCCTGGGCTTAAATTTTTGTTTTTTTAAATCTGTTTGCGGATTTGAATTTAATTTTAATTTTAATTTAAGTGGTCACTTGTAAAAATCTCAGCCTATGCGCTCATACTCCTTGGGGGGTACGTGGTGGGTACGTTTCGTACCCACCACGTACCCCCCACGCCCCCCGAATGAATTTCCGCTCTCCTGGGCTCAAATTTTTGTTTTTTTAAATCTGTTTGCGGATTTGAATTTAATTTTAATTTTAATTTAAGTGGTCACTTGTAAAAATCTCAGCCTATGCGCTCATACCCCTTGGGGGGTACGTGGTGGGTACGTTTCGTACCCACCACGTACCATCCACGCCCCCCGAATGAATTTCCGCTCTCCTGGGCTCAAATTTTTGTTTTTTTAAATCTGTTTGCGGATTTGAATTTAATTTTAATTTTAATTTAAGTGGTCACTTGTAAAAATCTCAGCCTATGCGCTCATACCCCTTGGGGGGTACGTGGTGGGTACGTTTCGTACCCACCACGTACCCCCCACGCCCCCCGAATGAATTTCCGCTCTCCTGGGCTCAAATTTTTGTTTTTTTAAATCTGTTTGCGGATTTGAATTTAATTTTAATTTTAATTTAAGTGGTCACTTGTAAAAATCTCAGCCTATGCGCTCATACCCCTTGGGGGGTACGTGGTGGGTACGTTTCGTACCCACCACGTACCCTCCACGCCCCCCGAATGAATTTCCGCTCTCCTGGGCTCAAATTTTTGTTTTTTTAAATCTGTTTGCGGATTTGAATTTAATTTTAATTTTAATTTAAGTGGTCACTTGTAAAAATCTCAGCCTATGCGCTCATACCCCTTGGGGGGTACGTGGTGGGTACGTTTCGTACCCACCACGTACCCCCCATGCCCCCCGAATGGATTTCCGCTCTCCTGGGCTCAAATTTTTGTTTTTTTAAATCTGTTTGCGGATTTGAATTTAATTTTAATTTTAATTTAAGTGGTCACTTGTAAAAATCTCAGCCTATGCGCTCATACCCCTTGGGGGGTACGTGGTGGGTACGTTTCGTACCCACCACGTACCCCCCACGCCCCCCGAATGAATTTCCGCTCTCCTGGGCTCAAATTTTTGTTTTTTTAAATCTGTTTGCGGATTTGAATTTAATTTTAATTTTAATTTAAGTGGTCAGTTGTAAAAATCTCAGCCTATGCGCTCATACCCCTTGGGGGGTACGTGGTGGGTACGTTTCGTACCCACCACGTACCCCCCACGCCCCCCGAATGAATTTCCGCTCTCCTGGGCTCAAATTTTTGTTTTTTTAAATCTGTTTGCGGATTTGAATTTAATTTTAATTTTAATTTAAGTGGTCACTTGTAAAAATCTCAGCCTATGCGCTCATACCCCTTGGGGGGTACGTGGTGGGTACGTTTCGTACCCACCACGTACCCCGTACGCCCCCCGAATGAATTTCCGCTCTCCTGGGCTCAAATTTTTGTTTTTTTAAATCTGTTTGCGGATTTGAATTTAATTTTAATTTTAATTTAAGTGGTCACTTGTAAAAATCTCAGCCTATGCGCTCATACCCCTTGGGGGGTACGTGGTGGGTACGTTTCGTACCCACCACGTACCCCCCACGCCCCCCGAATGAATTTCCGCTCTCCTGGGCTCAAATTTTTGTTTTTTTAAATCTGTTTGTGGATTTGAATTTAATTTTAATTTTAATTTAAGTGGTCACTTGTAAAAATCTCAGCCTATGCGCTCATACCTCTTGGGGGGTACGTGGTGGGTACGTTTCGTACCCACCACGTACCCTCCACGCCCCCCGAATGAATTTCCGCTCTCCTGGGCTCAAATTTTTGTTTTTTTAAATCTTTTTGTGGATTTGAATTTAATTTTAATTTTAATTTAAGTGGTCACTTGTAAAAATCCCAGCCTATGCGCTCATACCCCTTGGGGGGTACGTGGTGGGTACGTTTCGTACCCACCACGTACCCCCCACGCCCCCCGAATGAATTTCCGCTCTCCTGGGCTCAAATTTTTGTTTTTTTAAATCTGTTTGCGGATTTGAATTTAATTTTAATTTTAATTTAAGTGGTCACTTGTAAAAATCTCAGCCTATGCGCTCATACCCCTTAGGGGGTACGTGGTGGGTACGTTTCGTACCCACCACGTACCCCCCACGCCCCCCGAATGAATTTCCGCTCTCCTGGGCTCAAATTTTTGTTTTTTTAAATCTGTTTGTGGATTTGAATTTAATTTTAATTTTAATTTAAGTGGTCACTTGTAAAAATCTCAGCCTATGCGCTCATACCTCTTGGGGGGTACGTGGTGGGTACGTTTCGTACCCACCACGTACCCCCCACGCCCCCCGAATGAATTTCCGCTCTCCTGGGCTCAAATTTTTGTTTTTTTAAATCTGTTTGCGGATTTGAATTTAATTTTAATTTTAATTTAAGTGGTCACTTGTAAAAATCTCAGCCTATGCGCTCATACCCCTTGGGGGGTACGTGGTGGGTACGTTTCGTACACACCACGTACCCCCCACGCCCCCCGAATGAATTTCCGCTCTCCTGGGCTCAAATTTTTGTTTTTTTAAATCTGTTTGCGGATTTGAATTTAATTTTAATTTTAATTTAAGTGGTCACTTGTAAAAATCTCAGCCTATGCGCTCATACCCCTTGGGGGGTACGTGGTGGTTACGTTTCGTACCCACCAAGTACCCCCCACGCCCCCCGAATGAATTTCCGCTCTCCTGGGCTCAAATTTTTGTTTTTTTAAATCTGTTTGCGGATTTGAATTTAATTTTAATTTTAATTTAAGTGGTCACTTGTAAAAATCTCAGCCTATGCGCTCATACCCCTTGGGGGGTACGTGGTGGGTACGTTTCGTACCCACCACGTACCCCCCACGCCCCCCGAATGAATTTCCGCTCTCCTGGGCTCAAATTTTTGTTTTTTTAAATCTGTTTGCGGATTTGAATTTAATTTTAATTTTAATTTAAGTGGTCACTTGTAAAAATCTCAGCCTATGCGCTCATACCCCTTGGGGGGTACGTGGTGGGTACGTTTCGTACCCACCACGTACCCCCCACGCCCCCCGAATGAATTTCCGCTCTCCTGGGCTCAAATTTTTGTTTTTTTAAATCTGTTTGTGGATTTGAATTTAATTTTAATTTTAATTTAAGTGGTCACTTGTAAAAATCTCAGCCTATGCGCTCATACCCCTTGGGGGGTACGTGGTGGGTACGTTTCGTACCCACCACGTACCCCCCACGCCCCCGAATGAATTTCCGCTCTCCTGGGCTCAAATTTTTGTTTTTTTAAATCTGTTTGCGGATTTGAATTTAATTTTAATTTTAATTTAAGTGGTCACTTGTAAAAATCTCAGCCTATGCGCTCATACCCCTTGGGGGGTACGTGGTGGGTACGTTTCGTACCCACCACGTACCCCCCACGCCCCCCGAATGAATTTCCGCTCTCCTGGGCTCAAATTTTTGTTTTTTTAAATCTGTTTGTGGATTTGAATTTAATTTTAATTTTAATTTAAGTGGTCACTTGTAAAAATCTCAGCCTATGCGCTCATACCCCTTGGGGGGTACGTGGTGGGTACGTTTCGTACCCACCACGTACCCCCCACGCCCCCGAATGAATTTCCGCTCTCCTGGGCTCAAATTTTTGTTTTTTTAAATCTGTTTGCGGATTTGAATTTAATTTTAATTTTAATTTAAGTGGTCACTTGTAAAAATCTCAGCCTATGCGCTCATACCCCTTGGGGGGTACGTGGTGGGTACGTTTCGTACCCGCCACGTACCCCCCACGCCCCCCGAATGAATTTCCGCTCTCCTGGGCTCAAATTTTTGTTTTTTTAAATCTGTTTGCGGATTTGAATTTAATTTTAATTTTAATTTAAGTGGTCACTTGTAAAAATCTCAGCCTATGCGCTCATACCCCTTGGGGGGTACGTGGTGGGTACGTTTCGTACCCACCACGTACCCCCCACGCCCCCCGAATGGATTTCCGCTCTCCTGGGCTCAAATTTTTGTTTTTTTAAATCTGTTTGCGGATTTGAATTTAATTTTAATTTTAATTTAAGTGGTCACTTGTAAAAATCTCAGCCTATGCGCTCATACCCCTTGGGGGGTACGTGGTGGGTACGTTTTGTACCCACCACGTACCCCCCACGCCCCCCGAATGAATTTCCGCTCTCCTGGGCTCAAATTTTTGTTTTTTTAAATCTGTTTGCGGATTTGAATTTAATTTTAATTTTAATTTAAGTGGTCACTTGTAAAAATCTCAGCCTATGCACTCATACCCCTTGGGGGGTACGTGGTGGGTACGTTTCGTACCCACCACGTACCCCCCACGCCCCCCGAATGAATTTCCGCTCTCCTGGGCTCAAATTTTTGTTTTTTTAAATCTGTTTGCGGATTTGAATTTAATTTTAATTTTAATTTAAGTGGTCACTTGTAAAAATCTCAGCCTATGCGCTCATACCCCTTGGGGGGTACGTGGTGGGTACGTTTCGTACCGCCCACGTACCCCCCACGCCCCCCGAATGAATTTCCGCTCTCCTGGGCTCAAATTTTTGTTTTTTTAAATCTGTTTGCGGATTTGAATTTAATTTTAATTTTAATTTAAGTGGTCACTTGTAAAAATCTCAGCCTATGCGCTCATACCCCTTGGGGGGTACGTGGTGGGTACGTTTCGTACCCACCACGTACCCTCCACGCCCCCCGAATGAATTTCCGCTCTCCTGGGCTCAAATTTTTGTTTTTTTAAATCTGTTTGCGGATTTGAATTTAATTTTAATTTTAATTTAAGTGGTCACTTGTAAAAATCTCAGCCTATGCGCTCATACCCCTTGGGGGGTACGTGGTGGGTACGTTTCGTACCCACCACGTACCCCCCATGCCCCCCGAATGAATTTCCGCTCTCGTGGGCTCAAATTTTTGTTTTTTTAAATCTGTTTGCGGATTTGAATTTAATTTTAATTTTAATTTAAGTGGTCACTTGTAAAAATCTCAGCCTATGCGCTCATACCCCTTGGGGGGTACGTGGTGGGTACGTTTCGTACCCACCACGTACCCCCCACGCCCCCCGAATGAATTTCCGCTCTCCTGGGCTCAAATTTTTGTTTTTTTAAATCTGTTTGCGGATTTGAATTTAATTTTAATTTTAATTTAAGTGGTCACTTGTAAAAATCTCAGCCTATGCGCTCATACCCCTTGGGGGGTACGTGGTGGGTACGTTTTGTACCCACCACGTACCCCCCACGCCCCCCGAATGAATTTCCGCTCTCCTGGGCTCAAATTTTTGTTTTTTTAAATCTGTTTGCGGATTTGAATTTAATTTTAATTTTAATTTAAGTGGTCACTTGTAAAAATCTCAGCCTATGCGCTCATACCCCTTGGGGGGTACGTGGTGGGTACGTTTCGTACCCACCACGTACCCCGTACGCCCCCCGAATGAATTTCCGCTCTCCTGGGCTCAAATTTTTGTTTTTTTAAATCTGTTTGCGGATTTGAATTTAATTTTAATTTTAATTTAAGTGGTCACTTGTAAAAATCTCAGCCTATGCACTCATACCCCTTGGGGGGTACGTGGTGGGTACGTTTCGTACCCACCACGTACCCCCACGCCCCCCGAATGTATTTCCGCTCTCCTGGGCTCAAATTTTTGTTTTTTTAAATCTGTTTGCGGATTTGAATTTAATTTTAATTTTAATTTAAGTGGTCACTTGTAAAAATCTCAGCCTATGCACTCATACCCCTTGGGGGGTACGTGGTGGGTACGTTTCGTACCCACCACGTACCCCCACGCCCCCCGAATGTATTTCCGCTCTCCTGGGCTCAAATTTTTGTTTTTTTAAATCTGTTTGCGGATTTGAATTTAATTTTAATTTTAATTTAAGTGGTCACTTGTAAAAATCTCAGCCTATGCGCTCATACCCCTTGGGGGGTACGTGGTGGGTACGTTTCGTACCCACCACGTACCCCCCACGCCCCCCGAATGAATTTCCGCTCTCCTGGGCTCAAATTTTTGTTTTTTTAAATCTCTTTGCGGATTTGAATTTAATTTTAATTTTAATTTAAGTGGTCACTTGTAAAAATCTCATCCTATGCTCTCATACCCAGTATGGGGTACGTATGGGGTACGATCGTACCCCATACGTACCCTATACGTACTCCACGCCCTCAAAATGAACTTCCGCTCTCCTGGGCTCAAATTTTTGTTTTTTTAAATCTGTTTGCGGATTTGAATTTAATTTTAATTTTAATTTAAGTGGTCACTTGTAAAAATCTCAGCCTATGCGCTCATACCCCTTGGCGGGTACGTGGTGGGTACGTTTCGTACCCACCACGTACCCTCCACGCCCCCCGAATGAACTTCCGCTCTCCTGGGCTCAAATTTTTGTTTTTAAATCTGTTTGCGGATTTGAATTTAATTTTAATTTTAATTTAAGTGGTCACTTGTAAAAATCTCAGCCTATGCGCTCATACCCCTTGGCGGGTACGTGGTGGGTACGTTTCGTATCCACCACGTACCCTCCACGCCCCCCGAATGAATTTCCGCTCTCCTGGGTTCAAATTTTTGTTTTTTTAAATCTGTTTGCGGATTTGAATTTAATTTTAATTTTAATTTAAGTGGTCACTTGTAAAAATCTCAGCCTATGCGCTCATACCCCTTGGGGGGTACGTGGTGGGTACGTTTCGTACCCACCACGTACTCCCCACGCCCCCCGAATGAATTTCCGCTCTCCTGGTCGCAACTTTTTGTTTTTTTAAATCTGTTTGCGGATTTGAATTTAATTTTAATTTTAATTTAAGTGGTCACTTGTAAAAATCTCAGCCTATGCACTCATACCCCTTGGGGCGTGGGTACGTTTCGTACTCACCACGTACCCCCCACGCCCCCCGAATGAATTTCCGCTCTCCTGGGCTCAAATTTTTGTTTTTTTAAATCTGTTTGCGGATTTGAATTTAATTTTAATTTAAGTGGTCACTTGTAAAAATCTCAGCCTATGCGCTCATACCCCTTGGGGGTACGTGGTGGGTACGTTTCGTACCCACCACGTACCCCCCACGCCCCCCGAATGAATTTCCGCTCTCCTGGGCTCAAATTTTTGTTTTTTTAAATCTGTTTGTGGATTTGAATTTAATTTTAATTTTAATTTAAGTGGTCACTTGTAAAAATCTCAGCCTATGCGCTCATACTCCTTGGGGGGTACGTGGTGGGTACGTTTCGTCCCCACCACGTACCCCCCACGCCCCCCGAATGAATTTCCGCTCTCCTGGGCTCAAATTTTTGTTTTTTTAAATCTCTTTGCGGATTTGAATTTAATTTTAATTTTAATTTAAGTGGTCACTTGTAAAAATCTCATCCTATGCTCTCATACCCAGTATGGGGTACGTATGGGGTACGATCGTACCCCATACGTACCCTATACGTACTACACGCCCTCAAAATGAACTTCCGCTCTCCTGGGCTCAAATTTTTGTTTTTTTAAATCTGTTTGCGGATTTGAATTTAATTTTAATTTTAATTTAAGTGGTCACTTGTAAAAATCTCAGCCTATGCGCTCATACCCCTTGGGGGGTACGTGGTGGGTACGTTTCGTACCCACCACGTACCCCCCACGCCCCCCGAATGAATTTCCGCTCTCCTGGGTTCAAATTTTTGTTTTTTTAAATCTGTTTGCGGATTTGAATTTAATTTTAATTTTAATTTAAGTGGTCACTTGTAAAAATCTCAGCCTATGCGCTCATACCCCTTGGGGGGTACGTGGTGGGTACGTTTTGTACCCACCACGTACCCCCCACGCCCCCCGAATGAATTTCCGCTCTCCTGGGCTCAAATTTTTGTTTTCTTAAATCTGTTTGCGGATTTGAATTTAATTTTAATTTTAATTTAAGTGGTCACTTGTAAAAATCTCAGCCTATGCACTCATACCCCTTGGGGGGTACGTGGTGGGTACGTTTCGTACCCACTACGTACCCCCACGCCCCCCCCGAATGTATTTCCGCTCTTCTGGGCTCAAATTTTTGTTTTTTTAAATCTGTTTGCGGATTTGAATTTAATTTTAATTTTAATTTAAGTGGTCACTTGTAAAAATCTCAGCCTATGCGCTCATACCCCTTGGGGGGTACGTGGTGGGTACGTTTCGTACCCACCACGTACCTCCCACGCCCCCCGAATGAATTTCCGCTCTCCTGGGCTCAAATTTTTGTTTTTTTAAATCTGTTTGCGGATTTGAATTTAATTTTAATTTTAATTTAAGTGGTCACTTGTAAAAATCTCATCCTATGCGCTCATACCCCTGGGGGGGTACGTGGTGGGTACGTTTCGTACCCACCACGTACCCCCTACGCCCCCCGAATGAATTTCCGCTCTCCTGGGCTCAAATTTTTGTTTTTTTAAATCTGTTTGCGGATTTGAATTTAATTTTAATTTTAATTTAAGTGGTCACTTGTAAAAATCTCAGCCTATGCGCTCATACCCCTTGGGGGGTACGTGGTGGGTACGTTTCGTACCCACCACGTACCCCCCACGCCCCCCGAATGAATTTCCGCTCTCCTGGGCTCAAATTTTTGTTTTTTTAAATCTCTTTGCGGATTTGAATTTAATTTTAATTTTAATTTAAGTGGTCACTTGTAAAAATCTCATCCTATGCTCTCATACCCAGTATGGGGTACGTATGGGGTACGATCGTACCCCATACGTACCCTATACGTACTCCACGCCCTCAAAATGAACTTCCGCTCTCCTGGGCTCAAATTTTTGTTTTTTTAAATCTGTTTGCGGATTTGAATTTAATTTTAATTTTAATTTAAGTGGTCACTTGTAAAAGTCTCAGCCTATGCGCTCATACCCCTTGGCGGGTACGTGGTGGGTACGTTTCGTACCCACCACGTACCCTCCACGCCCCCCGAATGAACTTCCGCTCTCCTCGGCTCAAATTTTTGTTTTTTTAAATCTGTTTGCGGATTTGAATTTAATTTTAATTTTAATTTAAGTGGTCACTTGTAAAAATCTCAGCCTATGCGCTCATACCCCTTGGCGGGTACGTGGTGGGTACGTTTCGTATCCACCACGTACCCCCCACGCCCCCCGAATGAATTTCCGCTCTCCTGGGCTCAAATTTTTGTTTTTTTAAATCTGTTTGCGGATTTGAATTTAATTTTAATTTTAATTTAAGTGGTCACTTGTAAAAATCCCAGCCTATGCGCTCATACCCCTTGGCGGGTACGTGGTGGGTACGTTTCGTACCCACCACGTACCCTCCACGCCCCCCGAATGAATTTCCGCTCTCCTGGGCTCAAATTTTTGTTTTTTTAAATTTGTTTGCGGATTTGAATTTAATTTTAATTTTAATTTAAGTGGTCACTTGTAAAAATCTCAGCCTATGCGCTCATACCCCTTGGGGGGTACGTGGTGGGTACGTTTCGTACCCACCACGTACCCCCCACGCCCCCCGAAAGAATTTCCGCTCTCCTGGTCTCAACTTTTTGTTTCTTTAAATCTGTTTGCGGATTCGTATTTAATTTTAATTTTAATTTAAGTGGTCACTTGTAAAAATCTCAGCCTATGCGCTCATACCCCTTGGGGCGTGGGTACGTTTCGTACTCACCACGTACCCCCCACGCCCCCCGAATGAATTTCCGCTCTCCTGGGCTCAAATTTTTGTTTTTTTAAATCTGTTTGCGGATTTGAATTTAATTTTAATTTAAGTGGTCACTTGTAAAAATCTCAGCCTATGCACTCATACTCCTTGGGGGGTACGTGGTGGATACGTTTCATACCCACCACGTACCCCCCACGCCCCCCGAATGAATTTCCGCTCTCCTGGGCTCAAATTTTTGTTTTTTTAAATCTGTTTGCGGATTTGAATTTAATTTTAATTTTAATTTAAGTGGTCACTTGTAAAAATCTCAGCCTATGCGCTCATACCCCTTGGGGGGTACGTGGTGGGTACGTTTCGTACCCACCACGTACCCCCCACGCCCCCCGAATGAATTTCCGCTCTCCTGGGCTCAAATTTTTGTTTTTTTAAATCTGTTTGCGGATTTGAATTTAATTTTAATTTTAATTTAAGTGGTCACTTGTAAAAATCTCAGCCTATGCACTCATACCCCTTGGGGGGTACGTGGTGGGTACGTTTCGTACCCACCACGTACCCCCACGCCCCCCCGAATGTATTTCCGCTCTCCTGGGCTCAAATTTTTGTTTTTTTAAATTTGTTTTCGGATTTGAATTTAATTTTAATTTTAATTTAAGTGGTCACTTGTAAAAATCTCAGCCTATGCGCTCATACCCCTTGGGGGGTACGTGGTGGGTACGTTTCGTACCCACCACGTACCTCCCACGCCCCCCGAATGAATTTCCGCTCTCCTGGGCTCAAATTTTTGTTTTTTTAAATCTGTTTGCGGATTTGAATTTAATTTTAATTTTAATTTAAGTGGTCACTTGTAAAAATCTCATCCTATGCGCTCATACCCCTGGGGGGGTACGTGGTGGGTACGTTTCGTACCCACCACGTACCCCCTACGCCCCCCGAATGAATTTCCGCTCTCCTGGGCTCAAATTTTTGTTTTTTTAAATCTGTTTGCGGATTTGAATTTAATTTTAATTTTAATTTAAGTGGTCACTTGTAAAAATCTCAGCCTATGCGCTCATACCCCTTGGGGGGTACGTGGTGGGTACGTTTCGTACCCACCACGTACCCCCCACGCCCCCCGAATGAATTTCCGCTCTCCTGGGCTCAAATTTTTGTTTTTTTAAATCTCTTTGCGGATTTGAATTTAATTTTAATTTTAATTTAAGTGGTCACTTGTAAAAATCTCATCCTATGCTCTCATACCCAGTATGGGGTACGTATGGGGTACGATCGTACCCCATACGTACCCTATACATACTCCACGCCCTCAAAATGAACTTCCGCTCTCCTGGGCTCAAATTTTTGTTTTTTTAAATCTGTTTGCGGATTTGAATTTAATTTTAATTTTAATTTAAGTGGTCACTTGTAAAAGTCTCAGCCTATGCGCTCATACCCCTTGGCGGGTACGTGGTGGGTACGTTTCGTACCCACCACGTACCCTCCACGCCCCCCGAATGAACTTCCGCTCTCCTGGGCTCAAATTTTTGTTTTTTTAAATCTGTTTGCGGATTTGAATTTAATTTTAATTTTAATTTAAGTGGTCACTTGTAAAAATCTCAGCCTATGCGCTCATACCCCTTGGCGGGTACGTGGTGGGTACGTTTCGTATCCACCACGTACCCTCCACGCCCCCCGAATGAATTTCCGCTCTCCTGGGCTCAAACTTTTGTTTTTTTAAATCTGTTTGCGGATTTGAATTTAATTTTAATTTTAATTTAAGTGGTCACTTGTAAAAATCCCATCCTATGCGCTCATACCCCTTGGCGGGTACGTGGTGGGTACGTTTCGTACCCACCACGTACCCTCCACGCCCCCCGAATGAATTTCCGCTCTCCTGGGCTCAAATTTTTGTTTTTTTAAATTTGTTTGCGGATTTGAATTTAATTTTAATTTTAATTTAAGTGGTCACTTGTAAAAATCTCAGCCTATGCGCTCATACCCCTTGGGGGGTACGTGGTGGGTACGTTTCGTACCCACCACGTACCCCCCACGCCCCCCGAATGAATTTCCGCTCTCCTGGTCTCAACTTTTTGTTTTTTTAAATCTGTTTGCGGATTTGTATTTAATTTTAATTTTAATTTAAGTGGTCACTTGTAAAAATCTCAGCCTATGCGCTCATACCCCTTGGGGCGTGGGTACGTTTCGTACTCACCACGTACCCCCCACGCCCCCCGAATGAATTTCCGCTCTCCTGGGCTCAAATTTTTGTTTTTTTAAATCTGTTTGCGGATTTGAATTTAATTTTAATTTAAGTGGTCACTTGTAAAAATCTCAGCCTATGCGCTCATACCCCTTGGGGGGTACGTGGTGGGTACGTTTCGTACCCACCACGTACCCCCCACGCCCCCCGAATGAATTTCCGCTCTCCTGGTCTCAACTTTTTGTTTTTTTAAATCTGTTTGCGGATTTGTATTTAATTTTAATTTTAATTTAAGTGGTCACTTGTAAAAATCTCAGCCTATGCGCTCATACCCCTTGGGGCGTGGATACGTTTCGTACCCACCACGTACCCCCCACGCCCCCCGAATGAATTTCCGCTCTCCTGGGCTCAAATTTTTGTTTTTTTAAATCTGTTTGCGGATTTGAATTTAATTTTAATTTTAATTTAAGTGGTCACTTGTAAAAATCTCAGCCTATGCGCTCATACCCCTTGGGGGGTACGTGGTGGGTACGTTGCGTACCCACCACGTACCCCCACGCCCCCCGAATGAATTTCCGCTCTCCTGGGCTCAAATTTTTGTTTTTTTAAATCTGTTTGTGGATTTGAATTTAATTTTAATTTTAATTTAAGTGGTCACTTGTAAAAATCTCAGCCTATGCGCTCATACCCCTTGGGGGGTACGTGGTGGGTACGTTTCGTACCCACCACGTACCCCCCACGCCCCCCGAATGAATTTCCGCTCTCCTGGGCTCAAATTTTTGTTTTTTTAAATCTGTTTGTGGATTTGAATTTAATTTTAATTTTAATTTAAGTGGTCACTTGTAAAAATCTCAGCCTATGCGCTCATACCCCTTGGGGGCTACGTGGTGGGTACGTTTCGTACCCACCACGTACCCCCCACGCCCCCCGAATGAATTTCCGCTCTCCTGGGCTCAAATTTTTGTTTTTTTAAATCTGTTTGTGGATCTGAATTTAATTTTAATTTTAATTTAAGTGGTCACTTGTAAAAATCCCAGCCTATGCGCTCATACCCCTTGGGGGCTACGTGGTGGGTACGTTTCGTACCCACCACGTACACCCCACGCCCCCCGAATGAATTTCCGCTCTCCTGGGCTCAAATTTTTGTTTTTTTAAATCTGTTTGCGGATTTGAATTTAATTTTAATTTTAATTTAAGTGGTCACTTGTAAAAATCTCAGCCTATGCGCTCATACCCCTTGGGGGGTACGTGGTGGGTACGTTGCGTACCCACCACGTACCCCCCACGCCCCCCGAATGAATTTCCGCTCTCCTGGGCTCAAATTTTTGTTTTTTTAAATCTGTTTGTGGATTTGAATTTAATTTTAATTTTAATTTAAGTGGTCACTTGTAAAAATCTCAGCCTATGCGCTCATACCCCTTGGGGGCTACGTGGTGGGTACGTTTCGTACCCACCACGTACCCCCCACGCCCCCCGAATGAATTTCCGCTCTCCTGGGCTCAAATTTTTGTTTTTTTAAATCTGTTTGTGGATCTGAATTTAATTTTAATTTTAATTTAAGTGGTCACTTGTAAAAATCTCAGCCTATGCGCTCATACCCCTTGGGGGGTACGTGGTGGGTACGTTTCGTACCCACCACGTACCCCCCACGCCCCCCGAATGAATTTCCGCTCTCCTGGGCTCAAATTTTTGTTTTTTTAAATCTGTTTGTGGATTTGAATTTAATTTTAATTTTAATTTAAGTGGTCACTTGTAAAAATCCCAGCCTATGCGCTCATACCCCTTGGGGGGTACGTGGTGGGTACGAAACGTACCCACCACGTACCCCCCACGCCCCCCGAATGAATTTCCGCTCTCCTGGGCTCAAATTTTTGTTTTTTTAAATCTGTTTGTGGAATTGAATTTAATTTTAATTTTAATTTAAGTGGTCACTTGTAAAAATCTCAGCCTATGCGCTCATACCCCTTGGGGGGTACGTGGTGGGTACGTTTCGTACCCACCACGTACCCCCCACGCCCCCCGAATGAATTTCCGCTCTCCTGGGCTCAAATTTTTGTTTTTTTAAATCTGTTTGTGGATTTGAATTTAATTTTAATTTTAATTTAAGTGGTCACTTGTAAAAATCTCAGCCTATGCGCTCATACCCCTTGGGGGCTACGTGGTGGGTACGTTTCGTACCCACCACGTACCCCCCACGCCCCCCGAATGAATTTCCGCTCTCCTGGGCTCAAATTTTTGTTTTTTTAAATCTGTTTGTGGATTTGAATTTAATTTTAATTTTAATTTAAGTGGTCACTTGTAAAAATCCCAGCCTATGCGCTCATACCCCTTGGGGGGTACGTGGTGGGTACGTTTCGTACCCACCACGTACCCCCCACGCCCCCCGAATGAATTTCCGCTCTCCTGGGCTCAAATTTTTGTTTTTTTAAATCTGTTTGCGGATTTGAATTTAATTTTAATTTTAATTTAAGTGGTCACTTGTAAAAATCTCAGCCTATGCGCTCATACCCCTTGGGGGCTACGTGGTGGGTACGTTTCGTACCCACCACGTACCCCCCACGCCCCCCGAATGAATTTCCGCTCTCCTGGGCTCAAATTTTTGTTTTTTTAAATCTGTTTGTGGATCTGAATTTAATTTTAATTTTAATTTAAGTGGTCACTTGTAAAAATCCCAGCCTATGCGCTCATACCCCTTGGGGGGTACGTGGTGGGTACGTTTCGTACCCACCACGTACCCCCCACGCCCCCCGAATGAATTTCCGCTCTCCTGGGCTCAAATTTTTGTTTTTTTAAATCTGTTTGTGGATCTGAATTTAATTTTAATTTTAATTTAAGTGGTCACTTGTAAAAATCCCAGCCTATGCGCTCATACCCCTTGGGGGGTACGTGGTGGGTACGTTTCGTACCCACCACGTACCCCCCACGCCCCCCGAATGAATTTCCGCTCTCCTGGGCTCAAATTTTTGTTTTTTTAAATCTGTTTGTGGATTTGAATTTAATTTTAATTTTAATTTAAGTGGTCACTTGTAAAAATCTCAGCCTATGCGCTCATACCCCTTGGGGGGTACGTGGTGGGTACGTTTCGTACCCACCACGTACCCCCCACGCCCCCCGAATGAATTTCCGCTCTCCTGGGCTCAAATTTTTGTTTTTTTAAATCTGTTTGTGGATTTGAATTTAATTTTAATTTTAATTTAAGTGGTCACTTGTAAAAATCTCAGCCTATGCGCTCATACCCCTTGGGGGGTACGTGGTGGGTACGTTTCGTACCCACCACGTACCCCCCACGCCCCCCGAATGAATTTCCGCTCTCCTGGGCTCAAATTTTTGTTTTTTTAAATCTGTTTGTGGATTTGAATTTAATTTTAATTTTAATTTAAGTGGTCACTTGTAAAAATCTCAGCCTATGCGCTCATACTCCTTGGGGCGTGGGTACGTTTCGTACTCACCACGTACCCCCCACGCCCCCCGAATGAATTTCCGCTCTCCTGGGCTCAAATTTTTTGTTTTTTTAAATCTGTTTGCGGATTTGAATTTAATTTTAATTTAAGTGGTCACTTGTAAAAATCTCAGCCTATGCGCTCATACCCCTTGGGGGGTACGTGGTGGGTACGTTTCGTACCCACCACGTACCCCCCACGCCCCCCGAATGAATTTCCGCTCTCCTGGGCTCAAATTTTTGTTTTTTTAAATCTGTTTGCGGATTTGAATTTAATTTTAATTTTAATTTAAGTGGTCACTTGTAAAAATCTCAGCCTATGCGCTCATACCCCTGGGGGGTACGTGGTGGGTACGTTTCGTACCCACCACGTACCCACCACGCCCCCCGAATGAATTTCCGCTCTCCTGGGCTCAAATTTTTGTTTTTTTAAATCTCTTTGCGGATTTGAATTTAATTTTAATTTTAATTTAAGTGGTCACTTGTAAAAATCTCAGCCTATGCGCTCATACCCCTTGGGGGGTACGTGGTGGGTACGTTTCGTACCCACCACGTACCCCCCACGCCCCCCGAATGAATTTCCGCTCTCCTGGGCTCAAATTTTTGTTTTTTTAAATCTGTTTGCGGATTTGAATTTAATTTTAATTTTAATTTAAGTGGTCACTTGTAAAAATCTCAGCCTATGCACTCATACCCCTTGGGGGGTACGTGGTGGGTACGTTTCGTACCCACCACGTACCCCCTACGCCCCCCGAATGAATTTCCGCTCTCCTGGGCTCAAATTTTTGTTTTTTTAAATCTGTTTGCGGATTTGAATTTAATTTTAATTTTAATTTAAGTGGTCACTTGTAAAAATCTCAGCCTATGCGCTCATACCCCTTGGCGGGTACGTGGTGGGTACGAAACGTACCCACCACGTACCCTCCACGCCCCCCGAATGAACTTCCGCTCTCCTGGGCTCAAATTTTTGTTTTTTTAAATCTGTTTGCGGATTTGAATTTAATTTTAATTTTAATTTAAGTGGTCACTTGTAAAAATCTCAGCCTATGCGCTCATAGCCCTTGGCGGGTACGTGGTGGGTACGTTTCGTACCCACCACGTACCCTCCACGCCCCCCGAATGAACTTCCGCTCTCCTGGGCTCAAATTTTTGTTTTTTTTAAATCTGTTTGCGGATTTGAATTTAATTTTAATTTTAATTTAAGTGGTCACTTGTAAAAATCTCAGCCTATGCGCTCATACCCCTTGGCGGGTACGTGGTGGGTACGTTTCGTACCCACCACGTACCCTCCACGCCCCCCGAATGAACTTCCGCTCTCCTGGGCTCAAATTTTTGTTTTTTTAAATCTGTTTGCGGATTTGAATTTAATTTTAATTTTAATTTAAGTGGTCACTTGTAAAAATCTCATCCTATGCTCTCATACCCAGTATGGGGTACGTATGGGGTACGATCGTACCACATACGTACCCTATACGTACTCCACGCCCTCAAAATGAACTTCCGCTCTCCTGGGCTCAAATTTTTGTTTTTTTAAATCTGTTTGCGGATTTGAATTTAATTTTAATTTTAATTTAAGTGGTCACTTGTAAAAGTCTCAGCCTATGCGCTCATACCCCTTGGCGGGTACGTGGTGGGTACGTTTCGTACCCACCACGTACCCTCCACGCCCCCCGAATGAACTTCCGCTCTCCTGGGCTCAAATTTTTGTTTTTTTAAATCTGTTTGCGGATTTGAATTTAATTTTAATTTTAATTTAAGTGGTCACTTGTAAAAATCTCAGCCTATGCGCTCATACCCCTTGGCGGGTACGTGGTGGGTACGTTTCGTATCCACCACGTACCCTCCACGCCCCCCGAATGAATTTCCGCTCTCCTGGGCTCAAATTTTTGTTTTTTTAAATCTGTTTGCGGATTTGAATTTAATTTTAATTTTAATTTAAGTGGTCACTTGTAAAAATCCCAGCCTATGCGCTCATACCCCTTGGCGGGTACGTGGTGGGTACGTTTCGTACCCACCACGTACCCTCCACGCCCCCCGAATGAATTTCCGCTCTCCTGGGCTCAAATTTTTGTTTTTTTAAATTTGTTTGCGGATTTGAATTTAATTTTAATTTTAATTTAAGTGGTCACTTGTAAAAATCTCAGCCTATGCGCTCATACTCCTTGGGGGGTACGTGGTGGGTAGGTTTCTTACCCACCACGTACCCCCCACGCCCCCCGAATGAATTTCCGCTCTCCTGGGCTCAAATTTTTGTTTTTTTAAATCTGTTTGCGGATTTGAATTTAATTTTAATTTTAATTTAAGTGGTCACTTGTAAAAGTCTCAGCCTATGCGCTCATACCCCTTGGCGGGTACGTGGTGGGTACGTTTCGTACCCACCACGTACCCTCCACGCCCCCCGAATGAACTTCCGCTCTCCTGGGCTCAAATTTTTGTTTTTTTAAATCTGTTTGCGGATTTGAATTTAATTTTAATTTTAATTTAAGTGGTCACTTGTAAAAATCTCAGCCTATGCGCTCATACCCCTTGGCGGGTACGTGGTGGGTACGTTTCGTATCCACCACGTACCCTCCACGCCCCCCGAATGAATTTCCGCTCTCCTGGTCTCAACTTTTTGTTTTTTTAAATCTGTTTGCGGATTTGTATTTAATTTTAATTTTAATTTAAGTGGTCACTTGTAAAAATCTCAGCCTATGCGCTCATACCCCTTGGGGCGTGGGTACGTTTCGTACTCACCACGTACCCCCCACGCCCCCCGAATGAATTTCCGCTCTCCTGGGCTCAAATTTTTGTTTTTTTAAATCTGTTTGCGGATTTGAATTTAATTTTAATTTAAGTGGTCACTTGTAAAAATCTCAGCCTATGCGCTCATACCCCTTGGGGGGTACGTGGTGGGTACGTTTCGTACCCACCACGTACCCCCCACGCCCCCCGAATGAATTTCCGCTCTCCTGGGCTCAAATTTTTGTTTTTTTAAATCTGTTTGCGGATTTGAATTTAATTTTAATTTTAATTTAAGTGGTCACTTGTAAAAATCTCAGCCTATGCGCTCATACCCCTTGGCGGGTACGTGGTGGGTACGTTTCGTACCCACCACGTACCCTCCACGCCCCCCGAATGAATTTCCGCTCTCCTGGGCTCAAATTTTTGTTTTTTTAAATTTGTTTGCGGATTTGAATTTAATTTTAATTTTAATTTAAGTGGTCACTTGTAAAAATCTCAGCCTATGCGCTCATACTCCTTGGGGGGTACGTGGTGGGTAGGTTTCTTACCCACCACGTACCCCCCACGCCCCCCGAATGAATTTCCGCTCTCCTGGGCTCAAATTTTTGTTTTTTTAAATCTGTTTGCGGATTTGAATTTAATTTTAATTTTAATTTAAGTGGTCACTTGTAAAAGTCTCAGCCTATGCGCTCATACCCCTTGGCGGGTACGTGGTGGGTACGTTTCGTACCCACCACGTACCCTCCACGCCCCCCGAATGAACTTCCGCTCTCCTGGGCTCAAATTTTTGTTTTTTTAAATCTGTTTGCGGATTTGAATTTAATTTTAATTTTAATTTAAGTGGTCACTTGTAAAAATCTCAGCCTATGCGCTCATACCCCTTGGCGGGTACGTGGTGGGTACGTTTCGTATCCACCACGTACCCTCCACGCCCCCCGAATGAATTTCCGCTCTCCTGGTCTCAACTTTTTGTTTTTTTAAATCTGTTTGCGGATTTGTATTTAATTTTAATTTTAATTTAAGTGGTCACTTGTAAAAATCTCAGCCTATGCGCTCATACCCCTTGGGGCGTGGGTACGTTTCGTACTCACCACGTACCCCCCACGCCCCCCGAATGAATTTCCGCTCTCCTGGGCTCAAATTTTTGTTTTTTTAAATCTGTTTGCGGATTTGAATTTAATTTTAATTTAAGTGGTCACTTGTAAAAATCTCAGCCTATGCGCTCATACCCCTTGGGGGGTACGTGGTGGGTACGTTTCGTACCCACCACGTACCCCCCACGCCCCCCGAATGAATTTCCGCTCTCCTGGGCTCAAATTTTTGTTTTTTTAAATCTGTTTGCGGATTTGAATTTAATTTTAATTTTAATTTAAGTGGTCACTTGTAAAAATCTCAGCCTATGCGCTCATACCCCTTGGCGGGTACGTGGTGGGTACGTTTCGTACCCACCACGTACCCTCCACGCCCCCCGAATGAACTTCCGCTCTCCTGGGCTCAAATTTTTGTTTTTTTTAAATCTGTTTGCGGATTTGAATTTAATTTTAATTTTAATTTAAGTGGTCACTTGTAAAAATCTCAGCCTATGCGCTCATACCCCTTGGCGGGTACGTGGTGGGTACGTTTCGTACCCACCACGTACCCTCCACGCCCCCCGAATGAACTTCCGCTCTCCTGGGCTCAAATTTTTGTTTTTTTAAATCTGTTTGCGGATTTGAATTTAATTTTAATTTTAATTTAAGTGGTCACTTGTAAAAATCTCATCCTATGCTCTCATACCCAGTATGGGGTACGTATGGGGTACGATCGTACCACATACGTACCCTATACGTACTCCACGCCCTCAAAATGAACTTCCGCTCTCCTGGGCTCAAATTTTTGTTTTTTTAAATCTGTTTGCGGATTTGAATTTAATTTTAATTTTAATTTAAGTGGTCACTTGTAAAAGTCTCAGCCTATGCGCTCATACCCCTTGGCGGGTACGTGGTGGGTACGTTTCGTACCCACCACGTACCCTCCACGCCCCCCGAATGAACTTCCGCTCTCCTGGGCTCAAATTTTTGTTTTTTTAAATCTGTTTGCGGATTTGAATTTAATTTTAATTTTAATTTAAGTGGTCACTTGTAAAAATCTCAGCCTATGCGCTCATACCCCTTGGCGGGTACGTGGTGGGTACGTTTCGTATCCACCACGTACCCTCCACGCCCCCCGAATGAATTTCCGCTCTCCTGGGCTCAAATTTTTGTTTTTTTAAATCTGTTTGCGGATTTGAATTTAATTTTAATTTTAATTTAAGTGGTCACTTGTAAAAATCCCAGCCTATGCGCTCATACCCCTTGGCGGGTACGTGGTGGGTACGTTTCGTACCCACCACGTACCCTCCACGCCCCCCGAATGAATTTCCGCTCTCCTGGGCTCAAATTTTTGTTTTTTTAAATTTGTTTGCGGATTTGAATTTAATTTTAATTTTAATTTAAGTGGTCACTTGTAAAAATCTCAGCCTATGCGCTCATACCCCTTGGGGGGTACGTGGTGGGTACGTTTCGTACCCACCACGTACCCCCCACGCCCCCCGAATGAATTTCCGCTCTCCTGGTCTCAACTTTTTGTTTTTTTAAATCTGTTTGCGGATTTGTATTTAATTTTAATTTTAATTTAAGTGGTCACTTGTAAAAATCTCAGCCTATGCGCTCATACCCCTTGGGGCGTGGGTACGTTTCGTACTCACCACGTACCCCCCACGCCCCCCGAATGAATTTCCGCTCTCCTGGGCTCAAATTTTTGTTTTTTTAAATCTGTTTGCGGATTTGAATTTAATTTTAATTTAAGTGGTCACTTGTAAAAATCTCAGCCTATGCGCTCATACCCCTTGGGGGGTACGTGGTGGGTACGTTTCGTACCCACCACGTACCCCCCACGCCCCCCGAATGAATTTCCGCTCTCCTGGGCTCAAATTTTTGTTTTTTTAAATCTGTTTGCGGATTTGAATTTAATTTTAATTTTAATTTAAGTGGTCACTTGTAAAAATCTCAGCCTATGCACTCATACCCCTTGGGGGGTACGTGGTGGGTACGTTTCGTACCCACCACGTACCCCCCACGCCCCCCGAATGAATTTCCGCTCTCCTGGGCTCAAATTTTTGTTTTTTTAAATCTGTTTGTGGATTTGAATTTAATTTTAATTTTAATTTAAGTGATCACTTGTAAAAATCTCAGCCTATGCGCTCATACCCCTTGGCGGCTACGTGGTGGGTACGTTTCGTACCCACCACGTACCCCCCACGCCCCCCGAATGAATTTCCGCTCTCCTGGGCTCAAATTTTTGTTTTTTTAAATCTGTTTGTGGATTTGAATTTAATTTTAATTTTAATTTAAGTGGTCACTTGTAAAAATCTCAGCCTATGCGCTCATACCCCTTGGGGGGTACGTGGTGGGTACGTTTCGTACCCAACACGTACCCTCCACGCCCCCCGAATGAATTTCCGCTCTCCTGGTCTCAAATTTTTGTTTTTTTAAATCTGTTTGCGAATTTGAATTTAATTTTAATTTTAATTTAAGTGGTCACTTGTAGAAATCTTAGCCTATGCGCTCATACCCCTTGGGGGGTACGTGGTGGGTACGTTTCGTACCCACCACGTACCCTCCACGCCCCCCGAATGAATTTCCGCTCTCCTGGGCTCAAATTTTTGTTTTCTTAAATCTGTTTGCGGATTTGAATTTAATTTTAATTTTAATTTAAGTGGTCACTTGTAAAAATCTCAGCCTATGCGCTCATACCCCTTGGGGGCTACGTGGTGGGTACGTTTCGTACCCACCACGTACACCCCACGCCCCCCGAATGAATTTCCGCTCTCCTGGGCTCAAATTTTTGTTTTTTTAAATCTGTTTGCGGATTTGAATTTAATTTTAATTTTAATTTAAGTGGTCACTTGTAAAAATCTCAGCCTATGCGCTCATACCCCTTGGGGGGTACGTGGTGGGTACGTTTCGTACCCACCACGTACCCCCCACGCCCCCCGAATGAATTTCCGCTCTCCTGGGCTCAAATTTTTGTTTTTTTAAATCTGTTTGTGGATCTGAATTTAATTTTAATTTTAATTTAAGTGGTCACTTGTAAAAATCCCAGCCTATGCGCTCATACCCCTTGGGGGGTACGTGGTGGGTACGTTTCGTACCCACCACGTACCCCCCACGCCCCCCGAATGAATTTCCGCTCTCCTGGGCTCAAATTTTTGTTTTTTTAAATCTGTTTGTGGATTTGAATTTAATTTTAATTTTAATTTAAGTGGTCACTTGTAAAAATCCCAGCCTATGCGCTCATACCCCTTGGGGGCTACGTGGTGGGTACGTTTCGTACCCACCACGTACCCCCCACGCCCCCCGAATGAATTTCCGCTCTCCTGGGCTCAAATTTTTGTTTTTTTAAATCTGTTTGTGGATCTGAATTTAATTTTAATTTTAATTTAAGTGGTCACTTGTAAAAATCTCAGCCTATGCGCTCATACCCCTTGGGGGGTACGTGGTGGGTACGTTTCGTACCCACCACGTACCCCCCACGCCCCCCGAATGAATTTCCGCTCTCCTGGGCTCAAATTTTTGTTTTTTTTAATCTGTTTGTGGATTTGAATTTAATTTTAATTTTAATTTAAGTGGTCACTTGTAAAAATCCCAGCCTATGCGCTCATACCCCTTGGGGGCTACGTGGTGGGTACGTTTCGTACCCACCACGTACCCCCCACGCCCCCCGAATGAATTTCCGCTCTCCTGGGCTCAAATTTTTGTTTTTTTAAATCTGTTTGTGGATCTGAATTTAATTTTAATTTTAATTTAAGTGGTCACTTGTAAAAATCTCAGCCTATGCGCTCATACCCCTTGGGGGGTACGTGGTGGGTACGTTTCGTACCCACCACGTACCCCCCACGCCCCCCGAATGAATTTCCGCTCTCCTGGGCTCAAATTTTTGTTTTTTTTAATCTGTTTGTGGATTTGAATTTAATTTTAATTTTAATTTAAGTGGTCACTTGTAAAAATCCCAGCCTATGCGCTCATACCCCTTGGGGGCTACGTGGTGGGTACGTTTCGTACCCACCACGTACCCTCCACGCCCCCCGAATGAACTTCCGCTCTCCTGGGCTCAAATTTTTGTTTTTTTTAAATCTGTTTGCGGATTTGAATTTAATTTTAATTTTAATTTAAGTGGTCACTTGTAAAAATCTCAGCCTATGCGCTCATACCCCTTGGGGGGTACGTGGTGGGTACGTTTCGTACCCAACACGTACCCTCCACGCCCCCCGAATGAATTTCCGCTCTCCTGGGCTCAAATTTTTGTTTTTTTAAATCTGTTTGCGAATTTGAATTTAATTTTAATTTTAATTTAAGTGGTCACTTGTAGAAATCTCAGCCTATGCGCTCATACCCCTTGGCGGGTACGTGGTGGGTACGTTTCGTACCCACCACGTACCCTCCACGCCCCCCGAATGAACTTCCGCTCTCCTGGGCTCAAATTTTTGTTTTTTTAAATCTGTTTGCGGATTTGAATTTAATTTTAATTTTAATTTAAGTGGTCACTTGTAAAAATCTCATCCTATGCTCTCATACCCAGTATGGGGTACGTATGGGGTACGATCGTACCACATACGTACCCTATACGTACTCCACGCCCTCAAAATGAACTTCCGCTCTCCTGGGCTCAAATTTTTGTTTTTTTAAATCTGTTTGCGGATTTGAATTTAATTTTAATTTTAATTTAAGTGGTCACTTGTAAAAGTCTCAGCCTATGCGCTCATACCCCTTGGCGGGTACGTGGTGGGTACGTTTCGTACCCACCACGTACCCTCCACGCCCCCCGAATGAACTTCCGCTCTCCTGGGCTCAAATTTTTGTTTTTTTAAATCTGTTTGCGGATTTGAATTTAATTTTAATTTTAATTTAAGTGGTCACTTGTAAAAATCTCAGCCTATGCGCTCATACCCCTTGGCGGGTACGTGGTGGGTACGTTTCGTATCCACCACGTACCCTCCACGCCCCCCGAATGAATTTCCGCTCTCCTGGGCTCAAATTTTTGTTTTTTTAAATCTGTTTGCGGATTTGAATTTAATTTTAATTTTAATTTAAGTGGTCACTTGTAAAAATCCCAGCCTATGCGCTCATACCCCTTGGCGGGTACGTGGTGGGTACGTTTCGTACCCACCACGTACCCTCCACGCCCCCCGAATGAATTTCCGCTCTCCTGGGCTCAAATTTTTGTTTTTTTAAATTTGTTTGCGGATTTGAATTTAATTTTAATTTTAATTTAAGTGGTCACTTGTAAAAATCTCAGCCTATGCGCTCATACCCCTTGGGGGGTACGTGGTGGGTACGTTTCGTACCCACCACGTACCCCCCACGCCTCCCGAATGAATTTCCGCTCTCCTGGTCTCAACTTTTTGTTTTTTTAAATCTGTTTGCGGATTTGTATTTAATTTTAATTTTAATTTAAGTGGTCACTTGTAAAAATCTCAGCCTATGCGCTCATACCCCTTGGGGCGTGGGTACGTTTCGTACTCACCACGTACCCCCCACGCCCCCCGAATGAATTTCCGCTCTCCTGGGCTCAAATTTTTGTTTTTTTAAATCTGTTTGCGGATTTGAATTTAATTTTAATTTTAATTTAAGTGGTCACTTGTAAAAATCTCAGCCTATGCACTCATACCCCTTGGGGGGTACGTGGTGGGTACGTTTCGTACCCACCACGTACCCCCCACGCCCCCCGAATGAATTTCCGCTCTCCTGGGCTCAAATTTTTGTTTTTTTAAATCTGTTTGTGGATTTGAATTTAATTTTAATTTTAATTTAAGTGATCACTTGTAAAAATCTCAGCCTATGCGCTCATACCCCTTGGCGGCTACGTGGTGGGTACGTTTCGTACCCACCACGTACCCCCCACGCCCCCCGAATGAATTTCCGCTCTCCTGGGCTCAAATTTTTGTTTTTTTAAATCTGTTTGTGGATTTGAATTTAATTTTAATTTTAATTTAAGTGGTCACTTGTAAAAATCTCAGCCTATGCGCTCATACCCCTTGGGGGGTACGTGGTGGGTACGTTTCGTACCCACCACGTACCCCCCACGCCCCCCGAATGAATTTCCGCTCTCCTGGGCTCAAATTTTTGTTTTTACTTTATTATTTCAATAATACAGTATTGTTATCGATTTTTAAAAAAAAAAAATTTGCTACCCTCAAATTTTTTTTTTACGTTTCATGACGAGTATACACGAAAAAAGCAAAAAAAAATTTCAGTCCGTCTGCCCGCCGTACGCCGTACGCCGTACGCCGTACGTCTACCAGTGTACGCAAAATTGTTTGAAGGCTCGTAGCACCCAAACCCTACAAGCTATTTAGTTGAATTTTTTTTCCTGGGAAGAGTGGGTAGGCTCCCTGAAGTGACCAAATTTGGAAAGATGGGGGTGTAAGGGGGGAGGAGGGGGAAGTGTTTTAGACGGAAAATTTTGGTGTCTAGATCTCAGCAACCGCTTATTCTAGGCGGCTGAAATTTTTAATTTATATAGAGCTTTGGTAGTGGACCCATTTGCAAAAAAATTGCCGATATAGGTGAAGGGGTTCGGGAGTGGAAGAAAAAATAATGCTTCCGAAATGCAAAAAAGGTGAGATCGACACATTCTAAAATCCATATCTCCTAAACGGTTAATGTCACAAAATTGAAACTTAATGAATCTCTGTAGGTATACTAGGAGAATAGATCGGAAACAAAAATTTGGGTGGGGGCAGTGACGTACGGGGGTGGGGGGTGAAAAACTTTAGAATACGATATCTCATGAACTAATTGTACTAGATAAATAGAATTTGGTTTGTGTATAAAAGTTGACAAATAAAGTTAGCTGAAAGCAAAATTTTTTAAGGGGGCGGTGGAGCATGAAAGTGAAGGGGATAAGAATTTTTCAAAAAAATCACGTCTCATATCTCAAGAACCGTGTAAGATAGATGCTTAAAATTTTTACCAAAAGTAGGCCTAATAGACCCCTAGCGGAAAACAAAATTTAGGAAGTGTGGGTGTAGAGGGTGAGGGTGGGGGAGGGTGAAAAGGAAAAAGTTCCGATTTTAATATCTCGACAACCTATAATGATATACAGCTGAAACTTGGTATTTGGATAGAGCTATATTAATAGCATCTTGGAAAAATATAATTTTTTATAGGGGTAGTATGGTCCAGGGGTGGGGGTGTTTTTCCTATCTATAGAACGGCTTATGCTACAAAGTTGAAACTCAGTACGTTTATGTAAATTAACTAGAAAACTAATTCAAATAAAAAAAAATTTCAAATTTTCATTGGCGTTCAGAGGGGGGGCAAAATAAATGATCAGTGAAAATGGAATGCATATATTTTCACGATTTTCGTCATATCTATTAGGTCTTCCCAAATATTGAATTCATTTTTATTGTACGACTTCTTCATATAAATGCCTAGAAAGTGTTTTCAGGGTTTTTTTTAAATTCGACCCCTAAGGGGGTGCGAAGGTGGTTGTAAACTTTTTCACGAATTCTACTATATCCCCACGTCTTATCAGATATCGAATATATTTTCAGTTTCACGTGCTTGCGTAATAATCGCCTAAGACTTGTTTTTAGGTTTTTTCCTTTTTCAGCCCCTAAGAGGGTATAAACGGGTTGGACACGTTTTCACGAGTTCCGTCATTTCTTTTGGAAGTGATAAGAAATTGAATTGGTTCCTACTTTCTCGTGCTGTCTTCATATTTATTTATTAACTCCTTTCAGGATTTTTGGATATTCAACCCCCAAGTGGGTGTAAGGAGGTTGCATATCTGGTGATACATCGAATTCATTTTTACTTCCTAAGGTTTCCTATATAAAAAAGCCAAAAAGTCAATTTTAGTATTTTAGATATTCAATCCTCATGGGTGTAAGGGGGTTGTATGCTTTTCAAAGTTTCGACATATTTCTTAAGTTCGATGAGATATTAGATCGCTTTTCATTTCCCCAGACTTTTTATATAATCGCCTACAAACCCATATCTCAATTTTTGGATATTCAACCCACAAGGGTTTGTACATGTTTTCACAATTTTTGCCATTCCTAAGTTCTGATGAGATATAAAATTGATTATTACGGCCAACCAATTCGCGATTTTTCGAATTTCCAGAACCAAGGGGGTGTGAACGGTTTGCTTACGTTTTCACAAATTTTTCAAAATCCGTCATATCTCATGAGATATCATGTTGCTTCTTATGAAATCGTCTAAAAACCTGTTTCACAATTTTTTCGAAATTCAAACCCCAAGTGGAAGTAATGGGTTTGTATACGTTTTAACAATTCGTCTTATCTCTTAAGTCTGATAAGGCAGCAAATTCGTTCGTTTTACTTCTATGGGCTTTTAGTGTACATAATATACGGAAATTCGAATAGTCTACACGGGCTTTTTCAATGTTTAATCGGCTAAAAATCTCTATTTTAAATATTTTTATATTAAGAACAAAAATAATTTTCCAAGAAATCTAATAATCTCGAAGCAACTCATGATACACTCCGACTTTGACCGCTCCCGAACTTTGACCCGAAAAATAATAAAGTTTCGCCCAGACCATTGGCAGATTTTTTTGGGATAGCAGTAGAAAAATTCACTAAATCGTCACTCGATTTTTCGAAACCACTCCTCACCTTCATAATGAGATTATTTTCTTTACAACCTAGTTTTATAGGTTATCTCGAAATTCTGAAATTAGTAAGTACACCTACACATACATACTAACGCCACCTTATTTTATACTCCAACATAATTCGTTTAATATTTCGGCTTGAAACTGAAAATTTGTTTTGGGTTTTAGAAAATGATTGCACAAATTTTTCATGGACTTATGTATGGAAGGTACGTGATTAAGGTTGCGAGATTGGGCTATTTGCCGCGATTTGGGCTGTTTAAATATTCAATTCACGGGTATAAATTTCAAAAAGCTATTTATAGCTTTAAAAATATAAGAATTAAAAAACTGAATTTTAGTCATCTCCTGGATTAAATCTGCTAGTTTTACCGGCTCAAATACAACGTTTGCAAACTACGTCATATCACAAATCCTCCTGCCACTCAGTTCTCGGTTCTCTCTAAAGAAAAATAATAGTTCACATGATATCTATCTGGTGTTTGCAAACTAAAATGCATTTAGAATCTGTTCATCTGTTCAGACTTTCTACAAATAAATCACTTTCTTTCAAAGTTATGGACACCCATAGAAATATAACATACAAGAGATAATAGATTTACTGACTGACTGTCGTAGAGTTCCATCTTTTCATAATAATATTAATTATTATTTTTGCTGGATTGGTGGCTCTAGACCCGTGTTGTAAAAATTAAAGCTATTGTTACATGTGTACTCTGCCACCCGAAAAACCCTCTTATTGTTGGTATTAAAGTTTCCAGAGAAAATCAAAAACCTTGCAATATCGTAGAGAGCTCTACTTACTTCTCGCATGTTATAGACATTTCTCGCATGTAAAAGTTACTTCTGCGCGTTCCACATAAACAACTGAATATGCGGGAAATCTCTGGATTCAACACATGCAGTATATAAGCGCCGCAGAACCGAGGGTTACTTTCTCTACTGCGAAAGTGAAAAGACGATCAGTTCTACGCGAAAGCGTATTTTTAAAGTGATTTTCATCGATAACAGCGATCAAGTAGTAAATGAAATCGAACTGTGTTTTTGTTTGTATGCAAGAATGTATGACCCTTATCGGGAGGCGGCTTGATCTTCTTTAGACGCAGGCTAATTCGCCTAGGCGAAGATGATTATGAGGTGCTTACATTATGAAATATTGATGTTCATTTTGTAACATAAACTGATATACTACATTATTATTCATAAAAGTAAAAAGCCAGATTTTGTGAAAGCTTACAAAATTATGAAAATTACAAATTATTTTTCAAGTATAATTTTGCCTTTAATTTGCACCTAATACTTTTTTCAAATAATATTTTTAAAATAGTGATTAATGCAAATTTATGTATTGACACAATATTTACATTACAGTGTTTCTTACGAATTCTGGAGCACAGTTCGCCGACGAAATCGCATCTGTGTTCAACACATTTCAGTAGGTCTGATAAATTACAAAGTTGAGCCCGGTATTTGGGCTACAAGTTTTCATGCGGGTTTTGGGCTATTTCATAAGCTCACTCGGCGGATTCTGCAGCCAACTATCTGGCAACCCTGTACGTGATTGATATTTATTTTTATACTCTAGATGAAATCATATAGAGTATTATAAGTTTAATCCAGCCCAAAAGTTTGTAACGCATAGAACCAAGCCTCGGACGAAAAAAAGTTATATATTATTTTTTGTTTATTTGTGGCCAAAAACCTCAAATCCGCCTAACGTCCGTCCGTCCGTCCGTCCGTCCGTCCGTCTGTCCGTTAGCACGATAACTCAAGAACGCCTTCACTTAGGATCTTGAAATTTTGAATCTGGATGTTTGGTTGAATTTGTAAGGCTAAGTTCGTTAACGGGCAAAATCGTCCTACTCCTTCGGGTAGCTGCCATACAAAATGTCCTTAAAACACGTGTTCAAGAATATTGGTCGATAACTTCAGAAGAGTTTAAGCTACGACATTGAAATTTTGTATGTGTTATTTTTCCAATAGTTGAAGCTAAATATATGATTATGAAGAAAATCCTGTTAGTCCTTCGTGTAGCTGCCATACAAATATCCTTTCAAAATGTATTCACTTAATTTACGAAACTCACTATAACTCAAGTAATCTTTTAGCAACGAATTCGGAATTTTGTACAAATTGGTTTTGAGTGAAAACAAAGTTCGACTTTACTAGTCAGCGAAATCCTATTACTCCTTCCGGTAGCTGCCATACAAAATGTCCTTAAAACACGTGTTTAAGAATATTGGCTGATAACTTCAGAAGGGTTTAAGCTACGTCTTTGAAATTTTGTATGTGTTATTTTTTCAATAGTTGGAACTAAATGTATGATTATGAAGAAAATCCTATTAGTCCTTCGTGTAGCTGTCATACAAATATCCTGTCAAAACGTCTTCACTTAATTTACGGAACTTACTATAACTCAAGTAATCTTTTAGCTATGAATTGAAAATTTTGTACAAATTAGTTTTGAGTAAAAACGAAGTTCAAGTTTACTAATCAGCGAAATCCTTTTACTCCTTCTGGTAGCTGTCATACAAAATGTCCTTAAGACAGGTGTTCAACAATATTTTTCGATAACTTTTGAACGCTTCAAGCTACGAATTTGAAATTTTGTACACATTCATTTTTAAATAGTTCCAAGGAAAAGGATAAATATGTAAGAAATCGAGTGAGTCCTTCCTGCACCTCCCATGTGAAAGTCCTTCAAAAAGGACATTTTTGTTCGATGACTTACACAGTTCAAGATATGAAATTAAACACTGAATATTGTCTTTCAGTTTTGAGTAGCAATCTAATGGGAGTCCTTAATAAAGGGCATATAACATGCACACACGTAATTCTACTTTATCCCCAACTACAATATAAATCGGAGTTTAGTATTCATCTAGAGTATTATACGATTGGCTTGCAGCCGATCGTGACTGCAGTATGTTTTTTCTTCGTCTTGTATAACCTCGGAAGTCACCGACTTGTGATCTTCTAGATACGCACTGCAGCTTTTCTTGAATTGAATATTTTTTTGTGTCGAATCCACTTCGCGACAATCCTTCTCCGATTTCCAATACACTTTTCGTCCGCACTCTCGCTAATACTCGAACAAAAGAGACCGTTTTCGGGTGCCGTACTTCCCGCGAAACCTCGGATCAACTTTTTTTTCGGTTAATCCCCGTTTTCCTGGGTCAACGACTGCTTTCTCCAGGTCATTCACTCAAATCTAATAACTTTCTCTTATTTCGTTAGCTTTCACTCTCGATTGATTCGGTGTCCACTTTATATTCACCATCCGGCTTTTTAGCTTGGACCCAAACCTCGCTGATCTGTCTTATCGACTTGCAATTCTCGCCGTGTAAGTCCGCCATGTTTGCATCGCAAAGTCAAATCTGACATTTCTCCGTCTTCAATGAAGTGTAGGTGTCAATGTTTACGTTTGTGAAGTTTTGTTTACGTTTTCAGTGATGTGATTTCGTGTGATGTGATTTGTCTTCAGTGATGTGATCTGTCCTAAGTGATGTGATACGTGATTCGATGTTGTGTGTTACGTATTAATTACCAATTGTGGTTCAAGTCTAACCCTAATCTTACTAAATCATACTAATTCATTTTTCCTATTCCTATTCCTATTACCTAACTATAACTAACTAATGTAACTCTAATATATAAAAAAAACATTTTAAAAATGTAAAAAGAAGGTGTCGGGTTCAACAAAAAGGGATGATATTCACAGAGTCGGTTTTCTTTTTATTAATATTTCCACTTACACTTGTATACAAATTTGTGATATTCATTTTTCCAAGAAACTCGACAATCGCTCGTCGTAGCATAAAGATGATGTGCAAAGTTTACTTTTTGGTTGCTTTGGGGGGGGGGGGGATATTTTTCCGAGCGATTGTCGGGTTTCTTGGAAAAATGAATATCACAAATTTGTATACAAGTGTAAGTGGAAATATTAATAAAAAGAAAACCGACTCTGTGAATATCATCCCTTTTTGTTGAACCCGACACCTTCTTTTTACATTTTTAAAATGTTTTTTTTATATATATATCATTTCTTTTTGTTGCTATAGATTTAGGAAAAAGTATTATCTACACTAAAACTCCAAAATGAAAATTTACATTTTTCATTTGTGGTATTTCAACTTTTAAGCCAATATCAATTTGTTTCATTCCCCGTTCGATCTGAAATTAATAGATATCGTTATCTAAAAATTTGCAGGGTTAAAGAGATTAAAACTCGCTTTCGCGTTCATATTTGGCTGACGCGCGCTACGCTCCAACTAGCTTTTATGCAGTACTGCGGGGCTAATCTTTAATCTTTCATTTTTAATCTTTAATCTTTAATGTTTAATCCTTTATTCTTTATCCGTTATCCTTGATCCGTGATCCTTGATCCTTGAACCTTGATCCATGATCCTTGATCCTTGATCCGTGATACTTGATCCTTGATCCTTGATCCTTGATCCTTGATCCTTGATCCTTGATCCTTCATCCTTGATCCTTGATCCTTGATCCTTGATCCTTGATCCTTGATCCTTGATCCTTGATCCTTGGTCCTTGATCCTTGATCCTTCATCCTTCATCCTTCATTTTTCATCCTTCATCCTTCATCCTTCATCCTTCATCCTTGATCCTTGATCCTTGATCCTTGATCCGTGATCCCTGATCCTTGATCCTTGATCCTTGATCCTTGATCTTTGATCCTTGATCCTTGATCCTTGATCCTTTATCTTTTATGTCTTTAATCATCTCTAATCTTTAATCTTTAATCTTTAACCTTTAATCTAAATCCACCATTCTACACCCTCTATCTTATATCCTCTATTCTTCATCCTCCATCCTTTATCCTCCATACTTCGTTCTGCATCTTCCTTCCTTTATCCTCCATACTTCGTTCTTCATCCTCCATCTTCCATCCTCCATCCTCTATCCTCCATCATCCATCATCCATCTGCCATCCTCCATCCTCCATCCTCCATCCTCCATCCTCCATCCTCCATCCTCCATCGTGAATCCTCTATACTAAATCCTCCATCCTCCATCTTCCATTTTTCATCTTCTATCCTCCATCCTCCACCATCCATTTTCCATCTTCTATCTACATCATCTCAAAAATTCGCAAACCTTTAAGATCCACGAGCCGTGATGATCCGCGAATCGCAAGATCTGCCGTGAAGATCTGCAAACCACAAAGATTTGTAAAGATCTGCTGAGCCGTCGAGATCCGCGAACCGCGAAGATCAGTAAAGATACATCGTTTTTTTCAATAGTGATCTGATCCAGTTGAAAATAACACACCTAATAAGAAATTAAATTCATTTGAGCTTTGCCAGTTTTCACGCAAACGCGCGTACTACCGTCTAGCGGTAGTAATTTGAAACCCAGATTTCAGTTCTCAAAGTGAGTCATCAGCGTCTGACTTGAAAATTTTATAAAAATTCATATGAGCTTTTGCTAGTTTTCACGCATACACATGCGTGAAATGTATGAGGAGCTTTTAGAAAACTCTCATGTACGCAGCATACAGATAGAGCAGCCGTGTCCATGTGAGTTGGCTGCAGTAAAGAACGTAGTCGGTGCTTGGGGTGAACCCGACAATCACATTCGACTGAACGTTCTGATTCGATTCTATATTCTTCATAACTAACCATAACTAACAAATTCATGTTTTTCTGTTTCCTATTTTCGAGTTTAGCTCGACTTCCCTGTATGTACGACTAAAATAATTACTTGACTAATTCCCTTTTGGTGTTGTTTCTTTTTAGGTATTGAAAAGATGAAGCTGCTTCACAAGGAATGCTCTGGCTCAACAGGTAAGTTATCAGTGATTCTACGAGTTTCTACATTACTTGAGCTACTATTTAATTTTTATTCTTCTCCTCCTTTCAGCTTGAAGGAGAACGAAGGTGACCGTAACACGGTTCCCGAACAGGGGCCGTCCCGGCTTGTCGCCTAAGTCTGCATGCTTCTACGAAGTAGTACTCCTGGTCCGAGGTACACGGGATGGTCAGCGGTGTCGGGAAAGAAGTTGACTTTATCTGTCCGAATGTACTACGCGACTTCCAGCATCTTCCCCTTCCTCCAGAGCCTTCCTGTAAGGCTTATCGGCCTCGAATATCCGCGTTGGTTAATTTGAGGACCGCGTTGCCCAGTACAATGGCGGACGTTACGGACGTTCCCGTCGACGGTATACAAAAGCTAATTTCTAATATTGTATGATTAAATTGACGTTAATATAATACAAATAATAAATGCAAAGAGAGGTTGAACGTCGGCAGCGTTTGGCGATCGAATCCGTTGCCTGCTCGGGTGGGTTCCAGCGTCCGGTTAACGAGTCGGCCTCTCCTTCCATCATCGTCCCTCGCCGATATCTAGGAAAAGGAAACCGATTGTCAGAGATAGTGTTATGGGCACAAAATTAGCACATATCAGATACTTTACTTTCTTTTCATAACAACGCACTAAAATCAAGCTGTCACATGAAATATACATACCGAACCGTGTGAACAATTCAATATGGTTTCAAAGTCACATGTATCGACTCAGTGTGAAGGTATGCTATTAGCGCTACAAGAAACTATCGAAGGTTAAAATAATTGGAATTGCTGGTAAAGTTTTCAGCGAATGAATTACTAACAGTTTCGCATTAAACGAGTTAAGTCTTAACAAATTTACAAAGTTAAGTTCGGACGTGCCCAGAACTTTATTAGCCATTAAGTATGCATTGCTTTGTCCCTGGCCTGTAGTGCACACATTTATAATAGATAATATCGGATTTTCTTTTCCAAGAAGAACTTCACCAGTAATTTTCTTAAACGATATAATTAATAATTTCACGACAGAGGAGCTCATAAGGATTGAATGTAGCTAGTCCTCAATTCAAGTTTGCATTTCAAGTGAAGCAGTTATTAGTTATCGGTATGGAAGTCCCCTCGGAATACAGTTCAAGACAAACCTTTAACATATTTTTTCGCGGTTGGAGAATACTTAGCGTTTATCCGAAACCGAGTGATAAAAAGAGCTATTTCGCTTACAGAGTTTTTATGATATTTGTGATTGTATCTTTTCCGCTTACGTTGGTCATTCAATTGTTCTTCTCAAACAAGAATGAATTCATTAATAATGTATCAATGGCCATAAATGTTTCGAATACTTTTATGAGAGTTATCAACACTTTTGTATTTCGTAAGGAACTTGAGAGCATTTTAGCGTTGGCGGAGAAGCTGGACAAAAACCTTAAGAGTTCGGACGAGCGAACATATTTCAATTCCGTTCTGAAAACCTGCAAGAAACTCATTCAATATTATTTTATATTTTTTACCATTCTTTATTTATCAATTGGACTTCGAATGTTTTTTACCGCTCGGAGAATGTTCATGTTCGAAGGCTGGTTTCCGTTTGAAAAAAATTCCGATTTGGCTTACTATGGAATTACTGTGTATCAAGGTTCCTGTGCTGCCATTTACTGTTCACACTATGTGTTGAATGACACGTATCCTGGCGTTTATATGAGGATACTGCAAGCTCATATGCGAGTTCTGAGCATGAGAATATCCAAAATTGGATATGACGTGAAGAAAACTAGTGAAGAAAATTACGACGAACTGGTGAAGTGTGTTTTAGATCACAAAATCATACTGGAGTGAGTACATGGAGTAAAATTTGATGAAAGTAATATGCTTATTTCTAAAATTTCCAGATATTGCAATATACTTCAAAAGATTTTATCAAAAATTATGTTTGCTCATTTATTCAACGCGCAAATATTCATTTGCACTTCGGCATATGTCTTAGTTACCAGTCAAAATTTTGTTGATGTGATCTTTTCATTATTCTACATCGGTGCACTAATTTGCGGAATTGTTATAACCTGTTATTGCGCCAGTAAGCTAATCCACGAAAGCGATTATTTAATGCTGGCCTTGTATTCTTGCAATTGGATGGACCAAAATTCGAAATTTCGGAAAGTTCTCATAATTTTTATGCAGAGGTCTCTGATTCCAATGGAATTATACGCCGGTGGATTAGTGCTAATTTCACTATCCACTTTTGTTTCGGTAAAAATTTCAATTAATGTAGATGTTCTGAAGGTGCTTAATTGTTAATTTTCAGGTTGTGAAAGGTGCATATTCTTTATTGGCGTTCTTCGATCAATTGAAATAAGTGATTTTTCAAGAAAAAACTAGTATAACACAAGTTCTATATAATGTTAGATAATTTTATGCACACAATTATAACATAACCAGTATGGTTGTTCAATCCTTTGCTGCAATTGGAGTTTAAATTAAAAGAAATCTAGTGACAGTCTGGGCTCAATTTTATTATTTTTACCTTGTGTCTTCAAAAACTTTAATTCTGTACAGATTGGAAGTAGGTACATCCAAGACTTTGTGAGACTTTTGAAGTAATTTTTTAGACATGCGTATCGCTGTCCTCCATGTGCGTGCCTTCTGTCCAGCGCAGTAGTTTAATACTCAGCGTTCTCAGTCAAAATAATATTTAACTTTCTTTCGTTAGTGGTTCGTCTTGTTCACTTGATTTGTAGCGTATTTATCCTTTTAACTGGAATCATGTAAACATTAAAGTGTACAAAATTTCAAATTCCTTGCTTCAAGCGTTGAAAAGTTATTCGAAAATATTCTTGAATATGTGTCCCATGAACTTGTTGTATGGGTTCTACCCGAAGGAGTAGAAGAATCGGACCCGATATTTATACTCTAGTTGAAATCATAAGTTAAATCAAGCCCAAAAGTTTGTAACGAATAGAACCAAGCCTCGGACAAATAAAAAGTTATATATTATTTTTTGTTTATTTGTGGCCAAAAACCTCAAATCCGCTTGACGTCCGTCCGTCCGTCCGTCCGTCTGTCCGTGAACACGATAACTCAAGAACGCCTTCACCTAGGATCTTGAAATTTTGAATCTGTATGTTTGGTTGAATTTATAAGGCTAAGTTCGGTAACGGGCAAAATCGTCCTACTCCTTCGGGTAGCTGCCATACAAAATGTCCTTAAAACACGTGTTCAAGAATATTGGACGATAACTTCAGAAGGGTTTAAGCTACGACATTGAAATTTTGTATGTGTTATTTCTCTAATAGTTAGAGCTAAATGTATGATTATAAAGAAAATCCTATTAGTCCTTCGTGTAGCTGGCATACAAATATCCTGTCAAAATGTATTCACTTAATTTACGGAACTCACTAGAACTCAAGTAATCTTTTAGCTATGAATTCAGAATTTTGTACAAATTAGTTTTGAGTAAAAACGAAGTTCGAGTTTACTAGTCAGCAAAATCCTTTGACTCCTTCTGGTACCTTCCATACAAAAAATCCTTAAGACACGTCTTCAACAATATTTTTCGATAACTTTTGAACGCTTCAAGCTACGAATTTCAAATTTTGTACACGTTCATTTTTAAATGGTTCCAAGGAAAAGGATAAATATGTAAGAAATCGAGTGAGTCCTTCCTGCACCTCCCATGTGAAAGTCCTTCAAAAAGGA
Organism: Beris morrisii; assembly: GCA_951812415.1. Taxonomy (NCBI): domain Eukaryota; kingdom Metazoa; phylum Arthropoda; class Insecta; order Diptera; family Stratiomyidae; genus Beris; species Beris morrisii. The sequence goes on along the minus strand of OX638312.1, from coordinate 95,344,115 downwards.
CATTTTTTTTCTATGACTTACCCAGTTCAAGGTATGAAGTTAAACACTGAATATTGTCTTTTAGTTTTGAGTAGCAATCTAATGGCAGTCCTTAATAAAGGACATACAACATGCACACACATAATTCTACTTTATCCCCAACTGCAATATAAATCGGAGTTCAGTATTCATCTAGAGTATTATACGATTGGCTTGCAGCCGATCGTGACTGCAGTATGTTTTTCATATATTTTTTGGAAAATAAGGTGTGTCTAACTTTCAGGATTCTATCGTTGGGTTGCCGAAGAATACCGCCCCATTAACAAACTTAGAGTAACAAATTCTTATAAGGGAAAAAACAAAATTTCAACCGACCGCAGTAATGAGATTGTGATATAGTCAACAATTTAACTTATAGCGTCGTCCTATACGCTTATTCTCCAAAAAGGTAACTTTGATGAGCTTCGTGAGCAAAAATCCGAGTCAACGAAGAATCGTCCTAAATTATTAGAAATTTTACTGAATAAACCAAGGCCGTGCCGGATGTCGAAAAACTTAGGATGGCCAAATTGGAATTTTCACATATAACTTATGCTTTAATTAAAGACTTATTAAAGGCTATTTTAGTGCCCCAAAAAAAATTTGCTGCTGCACCCCTAACGATAAAACCATGTGTTCGTTCTGACTAACGATGAAGCTAGGATGACCACAGCCGAAACGATGTTAATAGATAGTGCAACAAAGTTCTAGTTATACATGAATTAACGGCTATTTAAAGGCTTTCCTATAAGCTCAATTCCGATCAGTTCGGCATACCCTGTCCCGAAATATGCACCAATTTCAATGAAAACTCAACCCCCGTATAACTATTTTATTTTATCTCGGCGAATAGAATTTGCAACAATTCTGGAATTGGCTTCCAAATTAATAATAAATGTATGCTTAGTTGTTCTCACATCCCCTGATATTACCGCTCCACCCCCTCAGCCAAAACTCACCCTCTGCATACCCATATTCGTGAATCTAGCCGTACAGAGAATCTATGAGTCCGTAATAGGTCTTAAAATTTCTCCTGATTTAACGGCTCGCGATTCCCGATGCTGGGGTGAGTTTTGGCTGAAAGGGTTGAGCGGTAAAATCAGGTGCATCGGGAACCGCAAGCCGTTAAATATTAATAATTATTAATAACTTAATAACTTAATAATTTAATAATTTAATAATTTAATAATTTAATAATTTAATAATTTAATAATTTAATAATTTAATAATTTAATAATTTATTAATTTAATAATTTTATAATTTCATAATTTAATAATTTAATTTTTTAATAATTTAATAATATAACAATTTAACAATTTAGTAATTTAATATTTTAATAATTTAATAATTTAATAATTTATTAATTTAATAATTTTGTAATTTAATAATTTAGTAATTTAATTTTTTAATAATTTAATAATATAACAATTTAACAATTTAGTAATTTAATATTTTAATAATTTAATAATTTAATAATTTATTAATTTAATAATTTTATAATTTAATAATTTATTAATTTAATAATTTTATAATTTAATAATTTAATAATTTAATTTTTTAATAATTTAATAATATAACAATTTAACAATTTAGTAATTTAATATTTTAATAATTTAATAATTTAATTTTTTAATAATTTAATAATTCAATAATTTAATTTAACCTGTTTAAACAAACTGAAAAAATTGCCTTACCATTTAGCCGCTTATTTAAGTTTAAATAAATAAACGTGTTGTTTTAAAAGAAAAGCATACTCATATTCATATGTGACCTTATTGTATAAATTAAAAATACTTTATTATTAATTAATAATAAAGTAAAAGGATCTGACGGAATCATGTGCCACTTTTATAGCCCAAAATTAAATCACCTCTCACCTGAAGCAATTTTTTAAGGGAGAATAGTATCTAAGCTATTTGTTGTTTAGCTTGCATAGCTCACTTATTATTTAAGGGTGCAGGACAGAAAATTGCCAACAGTTTGGGCGCAAATTTTTAATTTTTTTGGGTAGAAGCCCGGTACGCATTTAGTGCTGATATGCAGTGCAGGTTAATATGCCTGACTGACAAGATTATGCAGTTAGTGTTGTCCATTATCGTAATTTGTTAGGACTTCAGCAAAGATTTGGCATTAGAGACTCTTGAGCCATATGCTACGACTTTGATCAAAAAGTCTTTTAACTTAATTCGAGTGTCTAAAATCCATTACACAGTGATTTGGTTCTTCATCTTAGCACTATTTCTTAGTAACTACTTAGGCACCCTCCGGGTTCTGAGGGTGTGAAAGGTCCAGTATAAGTAATCCTAAATGTCATTAGAGAATTGTCCGCTCCTCCCGATGATTCATAACATTTATGTAAAACCAATAAACAAATCAACAACACGAGCAGTATAAAAAATACCAAATGGAGGTTATCATCTTTATTATACCCAATCAGCACCAAATGCTCTGAATCACTATGAAATTAATTCAGCAATGATCTGTTTGCATGCCCCGCACAATACGCTACAAATCGCATTAAGAACAGCCGATAATCATCGCTTTTAATCCAAAATTGCATTAAATCCAAACGTACTTAATACAAAGCAGAAAGCACTGTAAAAGGAAATCATTTGAAAGCAAACAAAGCCCCGCAAACCACTGAACCCTGCGATTATCCGGCACGCGAAGTCGCTTCGAATCTTGCAAGAGGCCTCTAATAACACCTTTCGGTTCCGAGACCCCGGCGCAATCGAATAATTTCTGCGATTTCCTTCGCCAAGCGTGTAATTGACGCTTTTAATAAATTTCGAATAAGAATATTTTCTCGGGTGTTCTCAAGGTTGTGCGGGGAATTTTGTGCAGTGCTTGCGGCCTCATCCATATCGGAAATAATGTTGCAATGCCCTAGGAGGACGTACTGTAACTAAGTGCTCAAAACCCAGTCCTCCATGGCGTCCTCCTCCTCATATTCAACTCGTATGGTCCATAAGTGTGTGATGGTCTCCTTTTATGCAAATTGAAAATAAGAGTTTCGGAACGACCTCTTGGTGGCTGTAATGTGTGGTTACGACTTTTTGCTTTTCAAGCCTTTCATTTCAAGCTTGGCCTTCTTAAAATCGAGAATCGATTTATGGTTCTAACTGAGTTATGCTTATTATGCGGTTGGTGTCAGTACTGAAAATCTAATAGATTTGTACATGCCTAGAATGCGGTACTAATGTTGTTTATTTTCGATTCGTTTTTGGCTGATTTACTCGGCAGAATTTTAAATTTCTTCGTTCACTTAATTTTTTTTTTTATTTCGGGACTGTGTATTCCAGTGGCGTTGCGTCCATGGAAGCAAGGGAAGCATTGCTTCCTTTACATTTTGCTGAAAAATATTATATCTAAAATGCGTTTTCTAAATCGCGCAGAAAAATCGCGAAAAAAATTCATGTTTCAAACATTTTCCTTGATACAGTCTAAAAAAAAGTTCACAAGAAACTACACGCGAATATCGCACACAGCCGATTTGCCAACACCACGTTAAGGCAAGCGAAAATAATCCAAGAAGAAGACACATGGAAGCAATTTGAAAGTTGCATCTATGAGCGTTCATTTCATTCCGTAGTAAGCCAACTGTGACGTCATGAAAAAAAATGTTCGTACACGGCACGGTGGAAGCAGTACGCTATTTGCTTCCACACATTCCTGGCTACAGTGGTGAAGCTTTCAGCAAGCAGAGATCTGATAAGAAATAAGTACTACCAGAGTAGGATAGGAATTTAATTCTGATCGAAGTTAAGAATTGAATTGTGGGTAAATATTAATAGTTGAATTATATTTAATTTGGTTTTTAGATCTCAGGAACCACTTACGCTAGAAGGCTGAAACTTCGAACTTATGTAGAACTATGATAGTGGACCTATTAGCAAAATATACAAAATTGTCCTCCTCAGTGGGAGTGGAGGGGAAACCAATGTGCTCGAAGTGCTTGAAAGCTGGGGTTGAAACATTCTAAAATACGTATCTTCTGAACGGTTGATGTCAGAAGATTGAAACTTCGTAGTTGTCTTAAGGGATAATAGGAGATTAATCAAAAGCTAAATTCTTTGAATCGGGTGGTGGTGTGTAGGGGTTGGGGTGAAAAACTTTGGATTAGAATATTTTCCAAACCAATTATACCAGGAAGGTAAAATTTGGTTTGTGTATATAGGATTACAAGTAGAGCCCATTAAAATTTTTGAGGTGGGAGGTGGAGCACGAAAGTGGGGCGATAGCCATTTTTAATAAAATTTCATTTGTATATCTCAAGAACCGTACCATATATGATCTTAAAAATTTTATAGGCGTTAGGCCCAGTATACTTCTAGCAGTGAAAAATGGTGGAGGTACTGGTGGGAGGGGGTGGAAAGAAAATAATATCGATTTTTATTTTTCAAAAACCACAAACCATGGAAAGCTAAAAATGTACTACATAGAGCCAATAAAGAGATATCCTAGAAACAATTTTTTAATATGTGTAGCAAGGCAGGGGGTGGGTGGTGGTTTTTTAAATCTCCGAAACGGCTTATGAAGAAGAAAGTTGAAACTTAGTACGTATATGTACGTATGCTACTCAAGAAATTGAAGAAAAAATAGACAGTTTTTTATTGGCATAAAGGTTGAGTAAAACAAATGTCCGTGAAAAGGGATTTTTCCACATTTTCACGATTTCGTTATATATTGTTGCGAGCTAGGGGTTCGCCGGGATTTCAAGTAAAACACAATTCGGTTAAAATAAAATTAAGTGATTATTTATTAATCGCACTTTAAATTCTATTCGCACAATAATTCGCACTGTATGGCAATACCGCCCGCTTATACCATATATCGCTTGACTCGATCACTTTCGCTCTCTACCAACACGGTCGCGTATACACACTGGCTGTCACAGTCGACGTAATAAAAATTACTATCTCCCTCGCTGAAAGCTTCACCTGCTTTTATACTATCCGGTTGCAGTCTAGGATGTACTTGAATGTTCGTTCAGTGATGTGTATGGAATCTTCTCGAAAGCTTTAAAGCTTTCCATTTCGATCTTCGTTCGGTGGTGTATGTATAGGGTTCTAGTACATTGGAGAGCATTCGATAAGAAGGGAGATACAATCGTGTTATTTCTCCTTATTTACTTCAACTAGGTTTCTGATTGGATTACTTTGTAGCTAGGTATTCGGTTGTTGATGCGAAACGATCGAGTTGCGCGGTTTACATGTAACAATATATTGGAGATGCCGAAATAGATTTTATTTCTGCGGGTGCTTTATGTAAGCACCTAGAAATGTTTTTTTCCAATTTTTCGATATCCAACCCCTTAGGGGGTGTAAAGTGGTTATGTACATTTTCACGAATTTCCATATATTGGGTTTAATGAGATATTCAATTCACTTTTATTTCTAAAGGCTTCAAATTTAATCGAAGAAAAATCTGATGCAAGCATTTTTTGATATTAAACCCCTGGGGGTTTTCACGAATTCCGAAATATTTTTATGGTTAATGAGATCGAATTCGGTTTTACTTCCATTGACTCTCCTGGTTCCCGTTCGCGATTGCTGGGTGCTTTTATATTAGTAATATTAAAAGAAGCTAATGGAGGAGGTTCAATTAGTACGCAGTAAATTTGTAGGTAGAATAATAATAATAAATTTTGGATATTAACCAATTGCTTCCCTTGTTGAATTATCACGCCACGCCACTGGTGTATTCCAAAGAGAATCAAACAAGCCAAAGAAGGTTGATGTTGATAATTTTAATTTTTTTTATACTAATCGCATCTCTTTTTTAATTATCTTTTCAACCTTAGAAATTTAATCTTGAACCGTAACATATAATATCATCCATCATATAACGTTCCAAATAGCCTTCTGGCTATTCTTTAAGTTGTCAGTCGCGTAGTAACCTACACATATCAGCATTAAACACGTTTAGGACTTCTACCAAATAAATAACAAAGTTGCGCCCAGATTGTTGTCAGATTTTTGTTTTATTCATTAACGTATTTTTTTCAATGGAAGTTTCAATAAAAGTAAAAGCAAATTCGATCTCAATAAACCTAAAATCTTGAACAATACCTTGTACCCCCAGGAGGTTCAAAATCGATGCTTAAATCGGAGTTTTCCCGTTCATGTTTAAGGCCTTCAGAAGTGAAAGTGAATTCGATATCTCATTAGACCTAAGAAATACATCGGAATTCGTGAAAATGTTCTCAACCTATTTACAGCCCTAAAGGGTTGAACATCGAAAAATGTTTTTCGGTACTTATACATATACCTACTTTTTTAATAATAATAACAATATTTAAAAATCTTGAGATCTTTGATCTCTCTCTAATTAAAAAAAACATAATTTCATTCCATGGTTTATGAGGCGCTTTGTGTTGTCAAAGCATGTATTTAATCATATTTCTGTATCTAGATACTTTAGGAAGATCCATGTAAAAATATATTAATACCGTCTTTTTAGGCATTCCGTTTATTATTTCAAATTGTTTATAAAATATCACTTAAATTAATTATGGCTAGACTGTATCTGAAAAATACGTTAACTATAAAACATACTGACAGATAATCGATGCAAAATGTTCGCATATTAGTTGAACCAGCTTTTAATCTGTACCATTTTAATCTTCCATAAATTGAATATAAGCCTGGCTGTCTGCACCATCTCTGCACTACGCAGGATATTAATATTCGAGCTCAGATCGCTAACATAACAAACCTAAACTACCGGCTCCAATGCGCGCACTTATTAAAACGCGATGCTCTCATTAGCTTCTGTTCAATATCAGATTTCCGCCATTATAACAAGAAGCGGAAAAACATTAAAGAAGTCGATCGCAGCAGTCCTTTGAGAACAATACACTTTCCTTGGATTGTTCATGATAAGTAACATACGCTCCACAATACGAGCATATGGAGCCGGTCAGGTACACGCAATGTGACAGGGCGTACAATATACAAAACAAACGAGTTTACAGTGTACAACAAGGCGAAAAAAAAGGATCCGATCAATTCGAAACGATACTCTCCTGTAGTCGGCTGCCAATAAAAAGAAAATAACTGGCATACCTGAGGATTGGTAGGTACGCAGTCCACTTGCATGCGGAATTCACATCGAGTCTTCCTTGTCCGAAGAACGCTCCCGATCTTCAAACGTAAGAAAAGCAAAATATATGGAGACGCACCAGGTATAGAAGCAGTACCTGCGGTCGACAACATGCGCGTACGTAACGCTAAGCTGGCCACGTTTCTTTTAAGAAAAGAGTTAAGACGGGCGGCATCGAAGAAAGGCATAAATTGATAAGTCACACCGTGTAACCTATAGCGGAGAATTTTTGATAGGGGAAGGTATCGGATCAAGCTGAAAAAGTAAACGCTGCTAATAACACGTATGATCATACGAGTATACCTATGCTGTTACATCATGATCTGGGATGTTGGTAGAATTATGGAACGATCCAATGAACACAACGACGCGTTGTAATTTATTTTTAAAAATCGATTCTTTTCACATTCTTCCGACTAGGTCTTAGCCAGCTGTACAAAGGTATAGAACTGAAATACATAAAATTCCACTGGAATACAGATCAACTTTCAATTCTCTAGTACTCCAAAGATTGCTCAAACCGTGGTTCAATGAGTGCAGAAGCTGCAAAAATTGTAAGGTAAAAGGGTTCTTGAAAATTGAAGAGTCGGAGGTACTTCAGAACTTGAAGTTTTACTCTTTAGCATTACTTAACTTAACATATTTTTCCTTTCCATTAAATTTTTTTCCAAATTGGTAACACCTAACATTTCATGGAAAAAAATGATACAGTGGTTTGCCTTAGGAAAATTGGATCCACCTTTCGAAATGGGTACACCCTGAACACCATCTCCCATAGAACATACAACGAAAATCATAAGGCATGCAAAAATTTTCCTATACCGGAAAAAAAAACAGACCACATATTGTGTCGGCATGAAAATATAAGGAATGAAATGTATGACAATAATCAAGGCATCAAAATTATTGATCCACGTTGAAAAAATGTGAAAGTTTAAAAATTACCAGTTTTTATTTCATGTAAGAGAAATCATACAAGTGGTATCTTATGGGAGGTTGAATTATGAGTGGAGAGGAGGGGCGCAATTTAGGCGAAAAATTTCGGTTTTTAGATCTCAGGAATTATTTTTGCTACACTGAAAGGAAAACTATAGGTTTGTTCTTTTTGCCAGGTTAAGTTCACATTTTAGTGTAACTTACACTGAAAATGTGAAACAACTTACACTAAAAGTGTAGGGTGTAGATCGCGCAAAAAGAACGGGTTAGTGTAGAAACGTGACAGCTAAAATTCCGAACTTTTTTATTTGTTTTATTCTCTTACTTCTATCAATGCAAATTTATTGCCATTCAATATTCTTGCATGTATTCATTCAAAACAGTAGTTTCACAAATTCAAAAAGTCAATTTTATCTGCATACAGCCATCAATTTTGACAGATGGTAAAGAAGAAGAACTTACACCTGCTCCCGACCCAGTGTAAGAAAGTGTACACTGAGTACACTACACTAGCAAAAAGAACAGCCACCTCTGACGTCACACCGACAAAAAGAACAGCATTAAGACAGAAAGTGTACACTGAGTACACTACACTCGACAAAAAGAACAGACCTTATGTTTATTCCAAGGTTTGCATTGACTATATTAAAGTTCTTCTAACTATTGTAAAACGGATATGTTTCCAATGATCATGGATATGATGCTCCTAGCCATAGCATATTATTCGTAAAAACATAGTATGGTTGCATTAAACATATATCCGTACGGAAATTTAATATTGTTGTACCAATCATTCTCGTTACATGATGTAAAAGTATATTATAATCACGACAACAATATTATATGATCAATGGAACCATGAAATTTGATAAAATAATTCCCACAACTATACCAGATATGGTGTGTGCAATCATGTAAGGTAACATATTAGTTATGATTGTCGCAACCATACTATAATTGACATAGCTTTTAATGATCAGTGCAACTATACTCATTTGATTAGAGATGGTCAGTACAATCATGTAACTTGATGTATTATGATTGCCGCAACCATACTGTGATTGTGATAAGCATGAATATGGTCAGTGCGACATTAGAATTTGTTAAGATATGGTGAGTTCAATCATGTAAGTTAATATTTGGGTCATTCCATCAAGAATAGCCAAAGTTGTGACCTTACCATCTCCGATTCTTTTGAACATTTTACTTTATTATTTTTTAATAATAAAGTATTGTGATGATGGACCTGAAATTTAAAAAAAATTTACTACCCTGAAATTTTGTATTTACACGTTTTAGGACTAGTAAACACCAAAAAAGCAAAAAAAAAAAATATCCGTCTGTCCGCCGTATACGCCGTACGCCGTACGCCGTCCGCCGTACGCAAAATCGTTTGAAGGCGCGTAGCTCCCAAACCCGTTGAGGTATTAAGTTGAAATTTTTATGGTGGGTAGATTGGGTGAACCACTACGGGTGGTATCTTTTAAGGGGGTTGGGGTGTAAGGGGAATGAGGGGGAGCGTTTTAGACGAAACATTTTGGTTTCCAGATCTCAGGAACCACTTATGCTAGGAAGCTGAAACTTGGAACTTATGTAGTACTATGATAGTGGACCCATTTGCAAAAAAATTATCGATAAGGGTTGAGGGGTGTGGGAGATAGACAAGGGCTAAAATTTTTAAGGGGGGTGGTGGGGTGTGGGGTTGGGGGGTGAAAAACTTTGGATTACAATATCTTCCGAACCAATTGCACCACGAAGATAAAATTTTGTTTCTGTATATGGGATCGCAAGAAGAGTCTAATGAACGTAAATTTGTTGAGGGGGGAGGTAGGGCACGAAAGTGGGGGACAGCAATTTCTCAAAAAATGTCATTTTTATATCTCAGAAACCGTATCAGATATGATCTTGAAAATTTTACAGAAGTTGCGATCGGTAGACCTCTAGTATGGAAAAAGTGGTGGGGGTGTAGGGGGTGATGGTGAAAAGGGGTAGAAAGGAAAAAAATTCTGATTTTTATTTCTCGAAAACCGTAATGAGGGGAAAGCTAAAAATTGAGGATTATATAGAGCCACTATAGAGACATCCTAGAAAAATAAAATTGTTCATAGTGGTAGCAATCTACGGAAGTGGGGGGTGGTTTTGAAACTTAGTACGTATATGTAGATGTGCTATTAGAGTAACTAAAGCAAACAAAATTTCAAATTTTTTGGCGTTCAGAGGTTGAGTAAAAAAAATGTCCGTGAATCTACATTTTCACGAATTTCGTTAAAACTTTTAGACATGTCAAACTATCAAAGCAATTTTACTTCTGCGGGCTATTTATATAAGCGCCTAGTAACGGTCTTCAAATTTTTTTGATAACTAACCCCTTAGAGGGTGTAAAGTGGTTGTGTACATATTCACGAATTCTTATATATTTCTAAGGTATATTGAGATTTGGAATTCACTTTTACTTCTATAAGCTTTAAACATAGTTGGGGAAAAACCCGATTTAAGTATTTTTCTCTATTAAACCCCATGGGGGTACTGTTCAAAATTTCACTGATTCCGAAAATCTCTTAGGTTTAATGTGATCGAATTCGCTATTACTACTATAAATTATTCTATTGATAAAAAAAATACGTAAATAAATAAAAAAAACGCAACTTTATTATTTTATGGGTAGAAGTCCGAAACGTGTTTAATGATGAGATTCGGTGTTGGCTACTCTGCGACTGACAACCTAAGAAATAACCAGGAGGCTATTTGGAACGTTATTTTTTAGGTTGTCAGTCGCATAGTAACCTACACCGAATCTCATCAAAACACGTTTCAGACTTCTACCCATAAAATAATAAAGTTGCGCCCAGACTGTCGGCAGATTTTTTATACTTGAAGAACTAGTGAAAAAAATAATTGAAATTAATTTTCTTGTTTCTATCTAATTTTTTTTTAGTTATAGTATGTGAAAGTATGTTAAAGTTTGCTCAAAAATGGTGTCCGAGTCCTCTTTGAAAATTCATATCTCTAGTAATTTTTATACTTTCATTATATATTTAGGAACCATGTCACATGATGTTTATGATTGGCGTAACCGTTCTATTAAATAAGAAGGTTGCGTGAATCACACAACTAAAATTTTACAATCATAATTTTGTTTGAGCCAAACATAACATCTTTTCTAAAAACATAACTATGTTTCAAGTAACCATGTCACACGATTTTTATGATTAGCGTAACCGTTCTATTAAAAAAGAAGGTTGCGCGAATCACACACCTAGGTTTCCACAACCATAATTTTGTTTGAGACAAACATTGTATGTTTCCTAAAAACATAACCATAGTTCTGGTAACTAAATGGTAAAATTTTTGCTACAGACCTATAGTTATTACAAACAAACATTCAGTTAGTACAACTGTGTTACATGTTGTAACATGGTTGTGGCAACTATAACCTCAATCATAGTAAGGTTCTCCCAAAATATAGTGGACATAATCATATTTTTTCTTTTAGTGTAGGAAGCTGAAACTTGGATCTTATGTTGAAATATGATCTTTTTGCCATAAAAAATGTACGATAGGGGTTGAGGGATTTGGGAGTGGGAGTGGGGGAAAAACAATGTGTTCGAAGAGCTTGAAAGCTGAGATTGAAAACTTCTAAAACCCATATCTCCTGAACGGTCCGTGTTGGAAGGTAGGCTTTTTGTGGTTTGCTTAAAGTATACTAGCAGATTAGTCAAGGGCTAACATTTTGAAGAGTGGAGGTAGAGTGTGGGGTAAAACTTTGGGTTACAATATTTTCCGACCCAATTGTACCAGGAAGATTAAATTCGGTTTGTAGATCAGGTGTATAACCTTAAACCCGCTGTTTTTTAATCAGAAAAACACATATTTTTTTCATTGAAAGCAATAACAAATTTATTCAAAGTACTTGCCCTCGCCAGCCACAATTTTTTTCTATCTCCCGGGCAATCTGTGGATACCACGCCAAAAAAATTCCTTCGCTTTCGAGGCAAACCACTCATCAAGCCATTTTCGGACGTTTTCGTAAAAAACGAAGTGCTGCTCAGCGAGCGCGTGGCCCATCGACGAAAACAGGTAGTATTCAGAAGGGGCCAGGTCTGGTGAATTAGCGGGAGGGGTATCACCTCTCAGTTGAATGTGTCCAAGTAGTTGCTGACCATTTTTGACGTGTGCGATGGTGCGTTGTCGTGTAGGAAAATTAGCTTGACATGTCTTTGTTGATAATCAGGTTTTTTTTCACGCAGAGAACGGTGCAATTTGATCAGTTGTTGGTAGTAGCGGTAGGCATTGACAGTTTCAAGAGGTTTCAACATCTCATAGCAGACGATACCCTGCTGATCCCACCAAACGCACAGCATCGTCTTCTGTCCAAAGCGATTTGGTTTTGGGGAAGATGTTGATGGTTAGCCGGGATCAACCCACAATTTCTTGCGTTTTGTTCTCTGGGTTCTCTGATTAAGTTTCCTGATTGAGGATATCGAAGGAATGAGATTTGATAGTCTGGATCAATATAACTTTGGAATAAGGATCCAAGTTCAGATGGTTTATCAATGAAACGCAAATAATTATATATGCGATATTAAATTAAGATGAACGGCGGAGTCGGAGCGGATGTTTTCTCAGACACACATTATGTATCAAAGGCTTACCGGACTACTCCAGCGTTTTCCATGCGGAGATACTGGGGATCCGGGCGACCTGTCGGACTTTAAGGCTAGACTCTAAAGCTAAATGTTGTAATCCTCACTGACAGCCAAGGCGCAATCAAGGTCTTAGATTCGGCTACCACCTCCTCTAAACTCATCGAACAGTCCGGGAGGAGCTAGCCAACTTAGGACATCAGGTCAAAGTTACTCTGCTTTGGGTCTCAGGCCACGGCAAGATAGAGGGTAATGAGCGGACAAACGACTTAGCTTTTAGCTAGGCAAGGTTCTGCTCTTTAGGGCTCTCTCGTGAAATCCGTTCAAGTACAGCAATCGGTGACCACGTGTATTCCCTTTAACGTCAGTTGCCGCAGTTGTGGGGATGCAAATGAGAGGGAAACTGTTATCCACCTTCTTTGCGAGTGTCCGGCCCTAGCTCGAGCCATTAGGCAAACCTTTCTTTGATAACCTTGATGATATCCCGAAAAATAAAATTGGAGAATTGATTATCTTTTTAAACTGTTCCGGATGGATATGATAATCCATTCTAGCCCCAGGTCTCAGTTAAACTCTGTATCAACTTCATCTTCAGCAGCCCTGAACGACCAAGTTAAGCGAGTTGTGGTATCAAAACTGCGCTTTCTGTGCTAATTGGAGCCTGTTTCGACTGACGGGCCACCACGTAAACCAACCAACTCTAAAAAAGTGAACTATTTTAAGGTATAGTGAAACAGTTCAACTCTTGAGTCTTTTTTGAATAGTTGTACTAATTGCAATGCCTCCTCTTCGATAAGAACCCAGATTACCTGGACTTTCATTAGGCTACCAATTTATTTCCTCGCTATCACCTTACATACCTTGTAACGATCGAATCAGATCGATATCTCGGTAGTTTCTACACATCCTAACATCAAATGAAAATCCTCCCCGTATTTACACCTCACAATCTCTGCGAAAGATCAGAAATGTTGTCGGTGTGAAATCGCGCTATGCCCAGCTACCGGTAGACGCGATTTTCTGATTTACAACTTTGACATTTTGCAATTATTTCAATTATAGCCGATGAACATTTTGATAACACAGCGGTGTCTCGTGTAACATTGCGAATAAAATAAAAATCGGATGAAGATAAATTTTCTGGAGAAGGCCGCCGTGGTAGCGACTGGAACAACTTCATGTATGGAACGACAACGAAGAATACTATTTACAATTTAATTTTTAGCGAAATTGTCAACGCGAAATGCTTCGTGAATTTACAACTTTTGATAGTGATGTTGACGGTTGTGTGGATACATTGAGTTTGTTGCGGATTTTGAACAAAGTAGTTTCGGATAGTGTATATATTGTGGAAAAGTGTACATTCAATAAAAGGCTTAATTATTTATTTAAAATATTGTAAAATTATTTAAATTTATCCCAAATTTTTATATGGCGACTAAGACAACTTTTTTTTTGTAAAGTAAATGCATAATCAAGAAAGTGGATTTAAAGGCAAGAAGTCTTTTGTACCTACTACAACGACTTTAACTAACTTCATTTATCAAACATCTCGAAAGTTTCTTCAGCGTTTTCAGGTGGTATTAGAGCAACTACAAATAAGTTCCATATTTTCAAGGTTTTAATTTTGTTTAGCTTTTAATTTAAGTATTTTAAATATATCCTACCGTATGATGTCACGAAAATTGATTCTGTCCCGATCGCTTTACAAATGCTTCGCGTATTAAACTGAAATGAAATTTAAAAAAAATTATTATGCAATAAACAACAATAAAATAATTATTAAATGCTGTCACAGGCAACACTACTCTCAAAATCAGATCGCAAAGCATTAATTTTCAGAACGATTGACGGATGTATCCAAAAAGAACAATCTAATGGTATTACGTAATGGTAATGGTATTACTTCCATATTTTAATTTATTATTTTTTAATAATAAAGTATTGTGATCGACCGGAAATTCAAAAAAAGTTTGCTACCCTGAAATTTTGTACTTTCACGTAGGACTAATAACATGAAAAAAAAAAAAAAAATCTGTCTGTCCGCCGTAGACGCCGTACGCCGTTCGCAAAATCGATTAAAACTTTGGATTACAATATTTCTGAACCAATTATATCAGGAAAATAAAATTTGGTTTCAGTATATGGGACCATAAGTGGAGTCTACTGAATGTAAACTTTTTTAGGGGGGAGGTGGAGCACGAAAGTGGGGAAGGGTAGCAATTTTTCAAAAAATTCAATTTTTATATCTCAAAAACCGTATCAGATATGATCTTGAAAATTTTACAGGAGTTGGAGTCAGTAGACCTCTAGTAGAGAAAAAATATTGAGAGTGTGGGTGTTGGGGGTGATGGTGATGGTGAAAGGGGGTAGAAAGGAAAATATTTTGATTTTTGTTTCTCGAAAACCGTAATGAATGGAAAACTAAAAATTTACGACTATATAGAACTTCTATAGAGACACCCTAGAAAAATGAAATTTTTGATAGGGGTAGCAAGGTACAAGGGTGAGGAGTGGTTTTTTATATCTCAGAAAAGGCTTATGCTAGAAAGTTGAAACTTAGTACCTATATATAAATGTGCTACCTACAACAATGTTTCATATTTAAAATTCTTAAACCTTTTGCATAAGCACAAATTTGCTATATCGTGTTTCATATTTTAATAATTGACGATGATTGTAAGAGTCAGTTGAGCCTGAACCTCAGAAGAGGATAGTTATTATTCAAAGTTATACTTAATCAAAGTTATACTTATTCAAAGACATACTTATTCAAAGTCATACTGTTTCGTTTTTACTAAATCGTTGTTGAATTATTGTGAATATATTAAATAAATAAATATTGTATAACATATACACTGCGGACTTTCCGAAATCCCCTGAATGTGAAATTGCGATGTATGCCGATGACACCGGGATTTACACTAGATCCAATGATGTTAATACCATCCTGCATAACCTTCAGACTCAGTTCGATTTGCTGCAATCATATTATAACAAATGGAAAATAAAAATAAATCCGGGTAAAACGCAAATCATATATTTCACTAAGAAAAGAGCTGCACGTAACCTACCTAATCCGACTATGAACATACTTGGAGAACCCATCACTTGGTCAAAAAATATTAAGTATCTTGGACTTAATCTTGATACGAAATTATCCTTCCATGGCCACTTCGAACACGTTTCAAGTAAAATATCAAAAAGCATCCATGCACTTTACCCCTTTATTAATCGAAAATCGAAACTTTCAGTGGACAACAAGCTATTGATCTATAGAATGGTTATGCAGCCGATCATATTATATGCAGCACCAATATGGAACCAGTGTGCTTTAGTTCACAAAATAAAACTCCAAACACTTCAGAACAAATGCCTTAAAATAATACTGGATAAACCATTTTATTTCTCTACCGCTCACCTTCACTGCTTAGCAGGCATTCCCAAGATCACGGACACAGCCAATAAATTTCAGCTAACCTTTCTCGAAAAATGTACAATATCTGTTAACCCTCTGGTTACGTCAACTAATAATTAGACTTATAGTTTCAATTTTTTATTTTTATTTTATTTTTATTTTTATTTTATTTTTTATTTTTGTTTTCTTTTTAAGTTAGTATATATAAGTGAATAGAAATAGTCTAAATGAAAATGTCTAAATTTTGCTATCACAATGTTACACCAATTTCAAAAGAATTCGAAATAATTGTATGTAAAAAATACCCCGCAAAAGTAAAGATGTAAAGACTATTGTCTAATCTCTGGTTATTAATAACATAAGTTTATACTCGAAATCATCACCGAATAAATATTATTATTATTATTATTATTAAATATACTTTAACTTTATTATTTTTTAATAATAAAGTATTTAATAATAAAGTATTGTGATCGACCTGAAATTCCAAAAAAGTTTGCTACCCTGAAATTTTGTATTTACACGTTTTAGGACTAGTAAACACCAGAAAAGCAAAAAAAAAAGTGTCCGTCTGTCCGCCGTAGACGCCGTACGCCGTACGCCGTACACCGTCCGCCGTACGCAAAACCGTTTGAAGGTGCGTAGCTCACAAACCCCTTAAGATATTGGGTTGAAATTTTTATGGTAGGTAGAGTGGATGCACGCCTACGAGTGTTACCTATTGGAGGGGTGGGGGTGTAGGGGGAGGAGGGAGGAGCGTTTTAGATGAAAAATTTTGGTTTCTAGATCTCAGGAACCGCTTATGCTAGGAGGCTGAAAGTTGGAACCTATGAAGTACTATGATAGTGGACCCATTTGCAAAAAAATAGTCGATAGGGGTTGAGAGGTGTGCGAGTAGGGAGGGAAAAAATGCGTCAAAAACGCTTGAAAGCTGGGATTGATACATTTTAAAATCCATATCTCCTGAACGATTGATGTCAGATGGCCGAAGTTTTGTAGTTGTATTAAGGGATACTAGGAGATTAGAAAGGAATTCAATTTTTTAAGAGAAGTAGTGAGGTATGGGGGTGAAAAAATTCTGATTTTAATTTCTCGAAAGCCGCAAAGGATAGAAAGCTAAAAATTTATAACTGTATAGAGGTACTATAGAGACATCCCAGAAAAATAACAATGTTGATAAGGGTAGCAAGGTACGGGGCTGAGGGGTGGTTTTTCAAATCTTAGAAACGGCTTATGCGAGAAAGTTGAAACTTAGTATGTATATGTAGAAGTACTACAGGAGTAGTTAAAGCAAAACAAAAGTTTAAAATTTTATTGATGTACAGAGCTTGAGTAAAACAAATGTGCGTGAAAATGGGTTTCTCCAACAATTTCGTTATTTTAACCTGAAGAATAACCAGGATGCTATTTGGAACGTTACTTTTTAGGTTATCAGTCGCATAGTGACCTACACCGCATCTCAGTATTAAGCACGTTTCGGACTTCCACCCAAAAAATAATAAAGGTGCGCCCAGACTGTCGGCAGATTTTACTTTATTATTTTTTAATAATAAAGTATTTTATAATACTTTTGTTAAAAAACTGTTGTCGTTTATTCAGACGCGTATTTCATACCCGGCGCATTGCAACGTACAAAAATGTACAAAGATGGAGTAAAAAAAATGTCCGCAAAAAGGGTTTTTTCCCACATTTTCACGAATTTCGTTAAATCTTTTAGACTTCTCGAGCTATCAAATCAACTTTACTTCTGCGGGCTCTAAATATAAGCACCTAGAAAAGTTTTTCCAAATTTTTCGATATCTAACCCCTAAGGGGTTGTAAGGCGGTTATGTACTTTTTCACGAATTCCGATATATTTCTTAGGTCTAATGAAATATAGAATTCACTTTCACTTCTAAATGCTTCGAATATAACCGGGGAATAAACCAATTTAAGTATTTTTGATATTAAACCCCCTGGGGAGTAAGACATTGTTCAAGTTTTGACGAATTCCGAACTTTTTTTTCACTCCGAGTTAGAGCTATGTAAATCTAGTTAAATTTATTTTCTCTAGCTGGAGAAGATCTCTACCTACAGTTTACATGTGTAGGGTTTTTCTAGATCGCTCTAGCTAGATATAATTTGCTCTAACTAAAGCAAAATGGTTACAAGTGTTAGTTCACCTTTAATCGGCTATTGTTTTATCAAAAACTGATCATTCGATAAAATTAAATAGCTGTGAATGACCTCGGTTCTTTAAACACGAGCAGTATTCAAAAACCTCAGACCCGTATGTGTGGCTAGTAACGAAATCTCTAGTACATTCGATTGTATGTGTAGACTTTAGTAAAAAACTTTATTATTTTATGGGTAGGAGTCCGAAACGTGCTTAATGCTGAGATACGATGTAGGTTACTATGTGACTGACAACCTAAGGAATAACCAGGAGGCAATTTTGAACGTAAAACGAGGTCATTCACAGTTACTTGGTTTTATTGAATGCTTCCTAGCACAGTCGCACCCACTAGATCAGTTTTTGATAAAACAATAGCCGATTAAAGGTGAACTAACACTTGTAACCTTTTTGCTTTAGTTAGAGCAAATTATATCTAGCTAGAGCGATCTAGAAAAACCCTACACATGTAAACTGTAGGTAGAGATCTTCTCCAGCTAGAGAAAACAAATCTATATGGTTTAGGCAAGGTTGCTAAAAGTTCGAACTTATGTAGAAATATGATAGTGTACCCATTTGCAAAATGATCGATAGGCGCTGAGGGGTGTGGAAGTGGAGGTCAAAACAATGCGTTCGAAATAGTCGAAAGCAGGACTCAAAACATTTTAAAATCCGTATCTTCTGAAAGGTTGATATTAGAAGGTTGAAACTTGGTAGTTATCTTAATGGATATTATGAGCCTAGAGAAGGACTAAATTTTACTTTATTATTTTTTAATAATAAAGTATTGTGATCGACCTGAAATTTCAAAAAAGTTTGCTACCCTGAAATTTTGTATTTACACGTTTTAGGACTAGTAAACCCCAAAAAAGCAAAAAAAAAAAAATGTCCGTCTGTACGCCGTACGCCGTCCGCCGTACGCCGTCCGCCGTACGCCGTACGCAAAATCGTTTGAAGGCGCGTAGCTCCCAAACCCGTTGAAATATTAAATTGAAATTTTTATGGTGGGTAGATTGGGTGAACCCCTACCACTGGTATATTTTTGAGGGGTGGGGTTACAAGGGGAGAGGAGAGGGGAGCGTTTTAGACGAAAAATTTTGGTTTCTAGATCTCAGGAACCACTTATGCTAGGAAGCTGAAACTTGGAACTTATGTAGTACTATGATAATGGACTCAATTGCAAAAAAATGGTCGATATTGGTTAAGGGATGTGGAAGTGGGGGGGAAAACAATGAGTCTTTAACGCATGAAAGCCGGGATTGAAACATTCTAAAATCGATATCTCCTGAACCATTGATGTCAGAAGATTGAAACTTTGTTGCTGTCCTTAGGGATACTTCAAGATTAGACAAGGGCTAAAATTTTTAAGAGAGGTGGTGGGGTGTGGGGGTGGGGGGTAAAAAACTTCGGATTACAATATCTTCCGAACCAATTACACCAGGAAGATAAAATTTTGTTTCTGTATATAGGATGACAAGAGAAGTCTACCAAAACTAAATTTTTTGAGGGGGGAGGTGGAGCACGAAAGTGGGGGGATAGCAATTTCTCAAAAAATTTCATTTTTATATCTCAGAAACCGTATCAGATATGATCTTGAAAATTTTACAGGAGTTGGGGACGGTAAACTTCTAGTAAGAAAAAAAAATTTGGTGATGTGGGTGTTGGGGGTGATGGTGAAAGGGGGTAGAAAGGAAAACATTCTGATTTTTATTTCTCAAAAACCATAATGAAGAGAAAGCTAAAAATTTAGGATTATATAGAGCCACTATGCAGACATCCTAGAAAAATAAAATTTTTCATAGGGGTATCAAGGTACGGGGGAGAGGGGTGGTTTTTTATATCTCAGAAACGGCTTATGCTAGAAAGTTGAAACTTAGTACGTATATGTAGATGTACTAATAAAGTAATTAAAGCAAAAAAAAGTTCAGATTTTTATTGGCGTTCAGAGGTTGAGTAAAAAAAATGTCCGTGAATCCACATTTTCACAAATTTCGTTAAAACTTCTAGACATGTCGAGCTATCAAAGCAATTTTACTTCTACGGGCTATTTATATAAGCGCCTACTAACGATCTCCAAAATTGTTCGATATCCAACCCCTAAGGGGGTGTAAAGTGGTTCTGTACATATTCACGAATTCTGATATGTTCCTAAGGTATATTGAGATTTGGAGTTCACGTTTACTTCTATAAGGGAAAAACCCGATTTAAGAATTTTTGCGTATTAAACCCCCTGGGGGTATTGTTCAAGATTTCACTAATTCCGAAAATCTCTTAGGTTTAATGTGATCGAATTCGCTTTTACTACTTTCAATTATTCTATTGATAAAAACATATGTAAATAAATAAAAAAAATCGGCCAACAGTCATCTCATCATTAAACACGTTTCGGACTTCTACCCATAAAATAATAAAGTTGCGCCCAGACTGTTTATTCTATACTAGGCCTCACTTCTGTAAAATTCTTAACATCATATCTGTTACGGTTCATGAGACTTAAAAATTGATTTTTTTGAAAAACTGATATACCCCCACTTCCGGCTCCACATCACATCTCAAAAAATGTGCATTAAATAGACTCCACTTGTAATTAATTATAGTGCACACGAATGAGCGGAGTTGTAACAAACGCTGACACAAATGGTAGCGGCTCTTCTGTTTTCAAAATTTCGTCACTACAGTCTTCGTTGGCAGGATCCGTCGGATATTGCACATGTATTGTTATAAGCTTACAGCTTTTAACACTACTTAATCCTGTAAAGTATAAATCAATTTATATTAAAAAAATATTTTAGCATTACTTCCAAATGTTCTTTTATAAAAACTTCTATTCACGTTTATCTTCTGATCCGCTTTCCGATGGCAATTTTGAATTTTCGCGGACGAAGTTGTCGCGAAGATATGAAAAATATGTTGTGATCGACCTGAAAATTAAAAAAAAATTGCAATTTTTAAATTTTGTATTTTCACGCTTTAGGACTAGTAAACACCAAAAAATGTCCGTCTGTCCACCGTATGCCGTTCGCAAAAGCTTTTGAAGGCCCGTAGCTTACAAACACGTTTAGATATTAAATTGAAATTGGTGTGGTGGGTAGATTGGGTGAACCGAGTGGTATCTTTTGGGGCAGTGGGGAGAATGGGGGTATTATTTTAGACGAAAAATGTTGATTTTTAAACCCCAGGAACCACTTCTATGTGCCCTTTTACCGCCTAGCAATATTTTTCCAAATTTGTCGATATCCAACCACTAACGGAGTGTAAAGTGGTTCTGTACATTTTCACGAATTCCGATATATTTCTTAGTTCTAACAAGATATCGAATTCATTTTTACTTTTAATGGCTTTAAATATAATCTGGGGAAAAAACCGTTTGGAGCATTCTTAGATGTTGAACCCCATGGGGTGTATAATAAGTATATTATAGTATTGTCAAGTTTTCACGAATTCCGAATTCGCTTTAACTTCTATAGGCTTTATATATAATGATCTAAAAATTAATTTCATGATTTCGCGATATTCAACCATTAAGAGTTTTTACGAATTCCGACATATCACTCAGGTACATAATCGCCTAAAAATCGTTTTTTTTAATATTTTTATATACAACCCCTAAAGAGCTATGTCGATATTATATCCCCTATGTTTTTATTGAAATTGAAAAAAAATCTGCTAACAGTCTGGATGCAACTTTATTATTTTGTGTATAGAAGTACGAAAGGCGTTTAAATGCCGAGAACAAGTATTCCCTCTGGCCACCTTTCTCCATATTGTATCAACATGCCTTTAAATAAAATACCGCAAATTACACGACTAAGATTTGAAATGATGTGCCCGATTTAAAACGAGAAATGCAAATAAAATAACTTCTGAAATGCATAGAGAGCTGAGTTCACACCAAAAAGTCTAAAAGGCGAATCACGATTTTCTGCAAGGACACTTCTTAACAACACTCAGCCTCCCTTTCCCATAAGTGCAAAAATATTCAAAAATGTTGCAAACACCATTTGAATAACTTGCATCATTTTATGTTCGCTGAAGACAGAGAGATCGTATCGGGGGGAAAAACCTTAAAATACCATCGGGCGGCAATAACAAGTTTTTCTCACATCATAAGACTAGAAATCGTTCAGAAAACTTTAAAAGACACCTTCGTCTTTGTTGTCCGTTGCATAGGCCACAGGACGGACGGCCAGGTATTTCCTTCACTACTGGTCCAAGTCGACAGCACTAAGTAGTGTTAGCGCACAATTTCAGCCCGTGTAAAACGATCACTTCATAATGACATCGTCCGGTTTGGCTTGCCCACAAACCGAACAATATATCGCATTTCGCATAGGATACCTGGATACCACCAAGCGAATTGGATAGTGGACAACACTGGACATGCCGGTGGTTACCTGGCCACGGTTACCACTTAATATACATATTTATTCGCGCTTTATCTGCAACCTTATCGCGCAGATTATGCTGCACGCGGACCCGCTTTATCGTCATTGTGTCCGACGTAAGTGAAATCACGTTCCTAATAGACCGCGAAAATCATTTTTCATCATCAACATGATTTCAGCTAGCGCACAATCGGCGTTATGGTGGATAAGTAAAATAATCGCGCACGACTTTCACGCATTAAATTCAAAATAACGTACACCGAGTTTTCGAATTACATGATAATGTTAGCTGAAGGATTTGAGCCTTGTTTGCGTTTAATGTGCAGCGTTATCTGTAAAAAAGATATACGACTGTGTACAGCCAGGAACAGCTCGGAGAATTTGAACGCCAGGATACAACTAATGATGTAACTCATGAATACCCTGATACTATTCATAACCACTTTTAAGTACGTATAATAAAAACATCTGCTACTCCCCTTTCTTACCCGTAATTATTTATTATCTCTCAGCTTTATAATAGAGCACGAGAACAATCCATTTTGTCCGATTAATATTTATTATAAACGCTAATAATCGTAAACTAATAATTGCAAAGTGGTAGTCAAAGTTGTGTTGCATATTATTATCTGCAACCAACTTGAGAATTTTATCTATCATCTTGACATCATATTTTATCAGATGCATAATTCTTTGCGGTTGCAGTTTTAAAACACCGTGCACTTGCCTTCCTTCTCTTCTGGTCGGTGTACTTTGTAGCGCTCAAACTTAGAGTGTGTCTTTCAATTCTTGGGCCAATGATCAAGATCTGCATAAATACCTCAACATAAATTGCAGTCTTGCTGTACAATTTGTAATTTATCACGTAAGGAATTGAAAGAATTTTTGTTTGTTCGAAAATAATTTAAACATAAAAGTTGTAGTTGTTTTAATAAATCGATTTTGGGATCGGACTGGAATTAAATTAAAAAATATGCCAACAGTCTGGGCTCAACTTTATTATTTTTTGGGTAGAAGGCCGGAACGCGTTTAACGCTTTTTATATATAAACATATTTTTTTATCAATAGAAGATTCCATAGAAGTAAAACGAGTTAATTGAAAACTTTTCGTCTAAAACGCTCCCCTCTCCTCCCCCCTCACACACCCACTCACCCAAAAGATACCAGTCGTAGGGGTTCACCCATACTAGCCAGCATAAAACTTTGAACTTAATATCTCAACGGGTTTCGGAGCTACGCGCCTTCAAACGAATTTGCGTACGGCGGACGGACGGACATTTATGCTTTTCTGGTGTTTGCTAGCCCTAAAACGTGAAAATACAAAATTTCAGGGTTGCAAATTTTTTTGAAATTTCAGGTCGATCATAAAAAAATAATAAAGTAAAATTAATATGTTATTTTTATGTTCCAAAAATGCTAAAAAAAATTGTCAATCCGCCATGGATGCCGCAAGCGAACTATTTTGGCTACCTCAAATTGCAGAACTGCTAGAGGGCCTCCAAGTTTTTAACCGATTAAACAAATTAAAAAGCCTGGTAGGAAACGCAAACTCGGTACGTTATTTACACTAAAAGCCCATAGAAGTAAGAACCAATTTGCTGCCTCATCAGACTTAGATATGAGGAATTGTGAAACCCCATTAACTTCCACTTGGGGGTTGAATTTTGGAAAGTTGTGAAATAGGTCTTTAGGCTATTAAATAAGAACCAAGTTGATATCACATCAGATACAATACTTCACACCCTTGAGGGTTGAATTTAAAAAAAATCGTGAAATTGGTTTTAAGACCGTAACATGAAATGCCCGTAGAAGTAATAAGCAATTGCCAATCTCATCAGAACTAAATTTCGAAAAGTCGTGAAATGGGTTTGTTGGCGATTATAGAAAAAAATCTGGCAATGGTCTGGGCGAAACTTTATTATTTTCGGATCAAAGTTCGGGAGCGATCAAAGTCGCAGTATATCATCAGTTGTTTCGAAACTATGAGGTTTCTTGGAAAGTTACTTTCGTTCTTAAAAAAAAATATTTAAAATAGAGATTTTTAGCCGATTAAACATTGGAAAAGCTCGTGTAGACTATTCGAATATTGGTATATTATTTACATTAAAAGCCCATAGAAGTTAAATCGAAGTTACTGCCGTATCAAAATTAAGAGATATGACGAATTGTTAAAACGTAGATCTATAAAGCCATTTCTTCCAATTGGAGTTTGAATTTCGAAAAAATTGTGAAACAGGTTTTTAGACAATTTCATCAGAAGCAACTTGATATCTCATGAGACACGGGGATCTTGTAAAATTTGTGAAAACGTAAGCAAACCCTTCACACCCCCTTGGTTTTTGAAATTCGGAAAATTGTGAAATTGGTTTTTAGGTCATTACATCAAATGCCGTTATAACCAATTTTATATCTCATCAGAACTAAGGGATGGCAAAAATTGTGAAAGCATATGCAAACCCTTGGAGGTTGAATATCCGAAAATTGAGAAATGAGTTTGTGGGCGATTATATAAAAAGTCTGTGGAAGTGAAAATCGATCTAATATCTCATACAACCTAAGAAATATGTCGAAGCTTTGAAAAGCATATAACCCCCATACACCCCTTAGGATTGAATATCTATAAATACTGAAATTGACTTTTTGGCGCTTATATAGGAAACCTTAGGAAGTAAAAATGAATTCGATATATCATCAGATATGCAACCTCCTTACAGCCACTTCGGGGTTGAATATCCAAAAATCCTGAAAGGAGTTAATAGATAAATATGAAGACAATACAGGAAAGTAAAAACCAATTCAACTTCTTATTACTTCTTAAAAATATGACGGAATTCGTGAAAACTAGTTCAACCCTTTCATACCCTCTTAGGGGCTGAAAAAAAAAAAATTTAAAAACGGGTTTTAGGCGATTACTACGCAAGCCCTTGAAAGTAAAAATATATTCGATATCTGATCAGACCTGAGGGATATGGCAGAATTCGTGAAAAAGTATACAACCCCCTTTCCACCCCCTTAGGGGTCGAATTTAGAAAAAGCCTGAAAACACTTTCTAGGTATATATATGAAGAATCCGTGGAATAAAAATGAATTTAATATATGAAAAGACCTAATAGATATGACGAAAACCCTGAAAATTTATGCATTCCATTTTCACCGATAATTTTTTTTTGCCCCTCTTCCGAACGCCAATGGATATTTTAAATTTTTTTTAACCTAAATTACTTTTCTAGTTGATTTACATGTACATACCGAGTTTCAACTTTGTAGCATAAGCCGTTCTATAGATAGGCAAAACACCCCCCACCCCTTTCTTTTCAGTTAGGAGTCTATTAAGCCTACTTCTGGTAAAAATTTTAAGCATCTTTCTTACACGGTCCTTGAGATATGTGACGTGATTTTTTAGAAAAATTCGTATCCCCTCCACTTTCATGCTCCACCGTTCCCTTAAGAAATTTTACTTTCAGCAAACTTCATTTGTCAACCTTTATATACAAACCGAATTTTATTTGTCTTCGTGAGATATCGTAATCTCAGATTTTTTCACCCCCACCCCCGTATGCCACAGCCCCAACTCAAAAATTTCTTTCCGAGCTATTCTCCTAGTATACCTACAGATATTCATTAAGTTCTGACGTTAACATTGAAAGGTGGAGGTGGAAGTAAAAACTAATCTCAAACCTAAAAAATATGTGAAAAACTGTGAAAAGTATGTAACGTCCCCCCCCCCTCCTTAATGGTTGCATATCGATATATCCTGAAATCAACTTCATGGCCAGCAAGCCTTACGAAGTAAAAATCAATTAGATAACTCATCAGATCAAAGAAATATATAAGAGTAACCCCTTTACACGACCTGGGGTTGGATTTGACAAAATCCTAAAATTGGTTTGTAGTCGAAAATGTAAAAACTGATAGAAGTTAAAGCCAATTTGATATCTCATCAAACCTAAGAGATGTAGCGAAAATCCTTGCACCCACTTGAGGGTTGGATATCTAAAAATTCTGAAAGAAGTTTTCCGATGAATGTAAAGAAAGCCCAAGAGATATGACGAAATTCGTGAAACCGTGTTCAACCCTTTACAGCCTCGCAGGGGCTAAAAAGGAAAAAATTTAAAATTTAACGGGTTTTAGGCGATTATAACACAAGCCCGTGCAAGTGATAAGTTATTCAATATCTAATCAGACCTGAGGAATATGACTGAATTCGTGAAAATATATAGAACGCCTTTACACTAAGGAGACAAATTTAAATTCAAAATTATTTTTACATATCTATTTCGATTACTCTTACATGAAAAATGAATTTAATGAAATTTCAATAAAATAAATTTTTATTGAAATATATATTTTCCTTATAGTTGGATTTTACTTCTGTCGATTATAATACCAGTTTTTCTATTCTATTAACCAACGTCAACTATTATACTTAAAATATTTTCTAAGAATCCGTACGATTTTATAATTCGGACAAAGCATAAAACCTTGTCCGCTTTAAAAAAATATTTTATAAAAATCTATTGAAAATGTTACCTTGAAAAGATTCGGATCCGGATGATTCCATTTTGCATGGCCTAGTGACACCAATAAATCTGTAATTCATCTGACGAACAATCGGTAATTTCAATGATTTTTTTTTACCGAATTGATGTTATTAGTAACATCATATCTTCAGGTTGAATGAAGGGTCAAGACACACAGATATCGACCAATATTTATTTCTCCGCTTAACCGGTTCTAGAGACAGCGGAACAAACTTATTAGAACAAACATGAGTTATTTCACTAAAAGGTGGATATAAAGGTAGGTCTCTTTTAAATAGATATTATCGTCATAAAAGATGTTTTATTTGATGAAACTCATGGACACTAAATTTAAAATTACAAACTTCTGTAGAATAATATAATTTTTTATGGTGTTTTTAACGTAATCTTTGAACTTTTGTAAGGGCGCTTGTATATAGCTGCATCATATCTGTAGACAATTTTTAATAAATTTCACTGCATAAATTATAGTTAGTTACACCCTTAATTTGTGTATCCTAAACTTAACCGCCGCAGTGCACACGTATAATGGACCGAAATTTTATGCTTCATTAAACCAGTTAGAAGAACAATGGGACTTCGTTTCAAAGGACCCGGACAAATTTTGTCGTTTGTTAAATTCAGTTGAAATTTATTGAATAACATTGGTTCTAACGAGATTTTGTGAAAAATTTTGAATGTTTTCTGTTTTAAATTAATTTGTTGCAAATCTAGCTGTTAACATAACCTACAGGACGTCATACAGAGTCATAGCATGTCAATAAAACTAGCTGGTTTCTATCGTGACTGCGTTATGTTTTTTCCGATTATATTGAAATCCACAATTTAAATTTTCTTATAGTTCTCGTAATTTTCATTTAATATTCTGAATACTGACCTTCAACACTATTTAGTCCTCTAAAAAGATTAATAATAAGGATAACAACATTCTAGCATTCTTCAGAACTCCCGTTTATTTGCAGTTTCTCTATAAAATTAATTGAAAAATAATTTATTACAATTTACAACTTGAACTAAGCTTACTTCTACAGACACACAACAACTGATATCGCTACCATTATAACAATAATTAATGAACGCGACTAATATTTCATTCGCGAATAAATTCCGTATGACATCCGTATAAAGGAAGATTAATGAAATTTGCTTCAGATAAAGTTTAACGCGGTAAAATGAACAGAATGCAATTAATAAAAGGTGAAAATTTTATGTAGTGCTTCTGACAAATGATCAATTTAATCTAATTTCACGCTGTACACTTACTCACTGCACAGCAAATTTGCAGCGACACGAAGTGCATTCAATTAAAGCATTCGAGTACGGTATAAGGAAGAAGGAAATTCTCGATATTAAATCGAGTCCTGAAAGACGAGGAAAATAAATCAAAGCAAATTGTGCAGATGAAAAGAGCTTATGACGAACAATTTGCAGACAGTCTGGGCTCAACTTAATTATTTTTTCTGGGTAGAAGTCCGGCAAGTGTGTAATTCTTAAGTCTGGAACGTGGAAGTTACTATGCGACTGACAACCTAAAATTTAGGAGAAAAAACCAATTTGATATCGCATTCGACCTAAGAAGAGTGTAGAAATTTGTGAAAATGAATTGGGGTTGAATGTGAAAAATTCCTGAAATAAGTGATTATATTAAAAGTGTGTGGATGTAAAAACCAGTTCAATATCATATCAGATCGAATGGAGTTGATGGAATTCGTTAAAACGTATCCAACCCTCTTACACCCTCTTAGGAGTTAAGGCGTTAAGTTAAGGCGATCATATAAAAATCCCGTGAAAGTGAAAACGATGTCTAATCTGACCTAAGGGATATTTCAAATTAGTGAAAATGTATACAGCCTTTTAACACTCAGAAATTCTGCGAAATTTGTGACATACACACCCCACTTTCAGTGAAGATTTTTTTCTCCACCTCTGTACGCCAATGCATAGGGGAAAGTGCAGGACTGAATGTACCGCGGCCCTATTGCGATAAAACAAAGAAGTGATTTTTTGACATAAAAGTATTTTTTGTTAGTTCAGTCATTGTGTTTTTTAGTCGTGTATAGAAATCTTTACTATATATAATAGCATTTTTAAGTGGTAACATAATTAGTTCATGGTGGTCTTGAAAGTAAATTTCAATCTTTATTACCATTAGAACTAATTGAAAACAATATTTTTGTACTAATGGGTGATGGAATGTACCTAGAACCGTTTCTGGTTTGTACCTTGAACCGATCCTAAGAACATACATTGCAAAATTTCTTGTAGACAGAAATTTTTTAGTTATTTAGAAAATAGAAGAAAATTCGGCGTAAAAAGGTCAGTGGCAGATCGAAGGTCTTGTGCGGTCAAGGATGAAATCCGGCACGGAAAATCAATTTACTCCACAGCAAAGCTGAACAATATTTCGAAGACAACTATTCTTCGTCATGTATAAATGCATCAGAGGAGTTCAGGGCCTGAAGAACGCTGCGAATACATACCGAAGTAATTTAGCACACCGTAAATTTTTCACCGAAGCAGAAGAAGCTATTCTCGTTAACTACTTGGTGACAGCTTCAAAGCTGGCACAGTGGCAATAAAAATGGAAAAAATCCCGAAACACGGCTTACTAACAATTCGGTGGGACTCGACTAGCTTCATGGGTTTTTTAAACGTCATCCAAATTTAAACCTTCGAAAACCCGAAGGGATAGGCTTATCTCGTGTCACAAGTCCCAACGTATAACGTTACGGCGTTTTTCAACAATTATGGTCCGATTCGAAGTGGTTGGTCAAATAAAGACCTTTTACATTATTATTTCAATAATTAAATTTTTTTCCACATTTCATAACTAGTAGATACCAAAACAGCTAAAAAAATGTTAGTCCTTCTGTCCGCCGCACAGTGGGGCATTTTCCCAATCTAGCTGGCCAAAATTCGGTTTTTCAAACATGTAATTGTTAACCAGCATTTTATGTCTTAATTGTCTTAACCAATTAGGGAGTTTCAGAAAGGGTTTTTTTTTTACCTGAATTTACTGTAAAAGCCGCGGGCTCAGCTCAAAGTAGCCATTTGTAAAAGATTAGTTGTTACAGAAAAAACTTTCTTTAAAACTAACTGTGCTCACATAATTTTTTCGTGATTTTAAGGGAAAATTAATAAATTTTGAATAATGGATATTGAAGTAGCAGGTATGTATTTGATTTTTACAATTTATGGTTTTTCAAGGATATATAGTTTTTGAACTAGATAGTTTTAAATTTCGGTAAAATTTTAGATCTATTTTTTGCAAAAGGTACTTTTTCAAAATTGATTAAGTTATATACCTCCGCAAGACCCCGTCAAAATTTATGTGACAATATGAGGGTCAAATATTCATTCTTAAGGAGTCACAAAAATTTTTTGCAAATATCTGCATATTCAGATTTTATAACAGTTTATGTTGATAACGGAAATTCGAAATATTCGTTCTTTGAATTTTAGTTCTGTTACAATTTTTTTCTCGTTCCTTGTAGGATCATCCGGAGTTACACTACTGACAAGAAATTGTTTATACGGAGTGATGGAAGAAAACGGATACCGCGACTTTAACAAAAAGTTGGAATTTTTGGAAAATTACCTAGTCAACGTGCGAGTTTAGCGAAGAATTTGCACTTAAGAAGAATGTGCAGAGTTTAAAGGCGAAGTTCAAAAGTAAATGGGTAATTGGCTCAAAGGAACCTTCGGAATACCCAAGAGCACTTCTCAGGCAGGACGACCAGCTAAAATCTTCAAGGAATCAAGCGATCGAACAAAACGAAGGAAAACGAAAACAGTACGTGAAAAGATGAGCACGGATGAATTGACGTTTGCTGCCCGGATGAAACTACGATCTTCCGGAAAGAGGGATGCCTCAAAAGTCTTACAGGATATTATGTGGAGTCCAACTCGGGCAACTAAGTACAAGAAAGCCTACCGCAGCAGCTTGGAAAAAAAAGACAAGCCACTGCACCCTATACATGCCTTTGCAATATTCGTTGAAGCGGATTTGAGCAGAAACCAATATGAAATAATTTGAACTGGTGCTCCAAAGGCAAAGGCCCTTGTTATAAAATTTTACAAAAACTCAAGAAAGATTGTTACCCTAGACCAGAATCATACCAAGTATCAGCTACTTATGCAGAAGTTAATCTGCTAGATTTGTTGGATCATACAAGTGCAAGATTAATTGAATACCTCAGTGAAATATCAAGTTCCTTGAACGAAGATGAAGCTCAATCAATGCAGCTGATAACAAAGTGGGGATGCGATGGATCACAACAGACCCTATATAAACAAAGATTCGAAAATAATTCGGACTCTGAGAGTAACGTTTTCCAAAGTTCCATTCTGCCACTACAAACTGTAAAATAAATAACGCGATTAAAGTTCTTTGGCAGAATCCTACACCGTCTTCTCCTCGATACTGTCCTCCGATTAGAATAGTTTTTACAAAAGAATCTAGGGAAATTATTAATAGAGAATTTAAATACATACAGGATCAAATTGACAATTTAAAAAGGCAATAATTGAAGGAAACAGAACGCTCACAGTAAAGCACCTACTAACATTCACTATGGTTGACGGTAAAGTATGTAATGCTGCTACCAATACAACATCTTCGATGAGATGTTACATTTGCGGTGCGAATTCGAAAGATTTTAACCAGCTGTCTCTACAAAATGAAGTTACTCCATTAGCACTGTAATTTGGTCTTTCGATATTACATGCCAGAATACGGTTATTCGAAACCTTATTTCACTTGTCATATAAATTAGATGTAAAGAAGTGGCAAATAAACTCTGAAGATGACAAAACTGCTGTGAATATGCGAAAACACAGCATACAACAAAATTTTCGAGAAAGATTAGGCCTCATTGTTGATATTCCCAAGCAAGGATTTGGCAATACCAATGATGGAAATACCAGCCGAAGGCAACCTACGCTATGGATCTACTGCAAGCACAGCGGATGAAATTGAAGATATGGATGAAACTGAAGAATAATTTATATTGTTTAGATATAAAAAACATACTGCAGTCACGATCGGCTGCAAGCCAATCGTATAATACTCTAGATGAATACTGAACTCCGATTTATATTGTAGTTGGGGATAAAGTAGAATTACGTGTGTGCATGTTGTATGTCCTTTATTAAGGACTGCCATTAGATTGCTACTCAAACCTAAAAGACGATATTCAGTGTTTAATTTCATATTTTGAACTGGGTAAGTCATCGAACAAAAATATCCTTTTTTGAAGGACTTTCACATGGGAGGTGCAGGAAGGACTCACTCGATTTCTTACATATTTATCCTTTTCCTTGGAACCATTCAAAAATAAACGTGTACAAAATTTCAAATTCGTAGCTTGAAGCGTTCAAAAGTTATCGAAAAATATTGTTGAACACCTGTCTTAAGGACATTTTGTATGGCAGCTACCAGAAGGAGTAAAAGGATTTTGCTGACTAGTAAAGTCGAACTTCCTTTTCACTCAAAACTAATTTGTACAAAATTTTGAATTCGTAGCTAAAAGATTACTTGAGTTATAGTGAGTTTCGTAAATTAAATGAATACATTTTGACAGGATATTTGTATGGCAGCTACACGAAGGACTAACAAGATTTTCTTCATAATCATATATTTAGCTCTAACTATTGAAAAAATAACACGTACAAAATTTCAAAGACGTAGCTTAAACCTTTCTGAAGTTATCGACCTATATTCTTGAGCACGTGTTTTAAGGATATTTTGTATGGGAGCTACCAGAAGGAGTAAAAGGATTTTGCTGACTATTAAACTCGAACTTCCTTTTTACTCAAAACTAATTTGTACAAAATTCCGAATTCGTAGGTAAAAGATTACTTGAGTTATAGTGAGTTTCGTAAATTAAGTGAATACATTTTGGCAGGATATTTGTATGGCAGCTACACGAAGGACGAACAGGATTTTCATCATAATCGTATGTTTAGTTTTAACTATTGGAAAAATAACACGTACAAAATTTCAATGTCGTAGCTTAAACCCTTCTGAAGTTATCGACCTATATCCTTGAACACGTGTTTTAAGGACATTTTGTATGGCAGCTACCCGAAGGAGTAGGACGATTTTGCCCGTTAACGAACTTAGCCTTACAAATTCAACCAAACATCCAAATTCAAAATTTCAAGATCCTAGGTGAAGGCGTTCTTGAGTTATCGTGTTCACGGACAGACGGACGGACGGACGGACGGACGGACGGACGGACGGACGGACGGACGGACGGACGGACGGACGGACGGACGGACGGACGGACGGACGTCAGGCGGATTTGAGGTTTTTGGCCACAAATAAACAAAAAATAATATATAACTTTTTTTCGTCCGAGGCTTGGTTCTATGCGTTACAAACTTTTCGGCTGGATTAAACTTATAATACTCTATATGATTTCATCTAGAGTATAAAAATAAATTAATTATGTACAATAAATTATATTTATTATGAAAATAAACAGTATTTTACTCGAAAAACTAGTAATTTCGGTTAAAAATGTACTCTGAAAAGATTCACCAAAAAAAATTGTACATATATTTATTATGCAAAACAATTTTTTTTCAATAATGTTATTACTTCATAATAACTTAAAAATACCTAATTTCTGACGAATCGACAATGTAAATAATTTTGGCCAGCTAGATCGTGCAAATGCCCCACTGTGCGCCGTATGCCGCACGCAAAATCGTTTGAAGGCTCGTAGCTTCCAGACGAATTGAGCTACTAAGTTGAAATTGTTTTATTAATAGAGTGGGAAGGCCTCATAAGTGACCACTTTTTGAGTGTTGGGGATGTGAGGGGGAGCGTTTAAGAAAACGATAAACTTTATATTACGATATCTCACGAACCAATTGCACTAGAAAAATAAAATTCGGTTTATGTATACAAATCGAAAAATAAAGTTTGCTGAAAATAAAATTGTTTAAGGGTGCGGTGGAGCAGGGAAGTGGGGGGATAAGAATTTTTCTCATATCTCCAGAACAGTTTAAGATAGATGCTTAGAATTTTTACGGGAAATAGACCCCTAGCAGAAAATTTGTTTTTTTGTTTCGATATTTATATCTCGAGAATCTATAATAATGGACAGGTGAAACTTAGTATTTAGATAGAGCTATAGTAGTGGCATGTTTTAAAAACAGGGTGTGCCATCTTTTATGTCGGTATGTAAACATTGAATAACTTTGACATTTTTCAACAGATTGACTTGATTGGACAAGTTTGGAAACGACAATTCAGAAAAATATTGCCGACAGACCGTCCACGTTGCTTGGAATACGGCCAAACAGTCGCTCGAATGGTTGACACTGAACCTGATTTTTGAAAGCAAATTTTGATGACCGACGAGGCCCATTTCACACTCTTTGGCGGCGTTAGGAAGCAAAACTGCGGCATTTGGGGAACGGAAAATCCACACGAGATCCATGAAACGCCATTGCATGATCAAAAAGTGACTGTTTGGGCCGGCGTTTGCGCCAAAACCTTCATTGGGCCATTTTTTCCGGCAAAACGAAACAGTCGATGGAAAACGATATCGGTGGATGTTAGCTCATTATGTCTGCCCGCAAATGCGTGAAAAAGGTCTGGATGGTTACTAGTTTCAACAAGACGGTGCGCCATGCCACACTGCAAATGAAACAATTCAGTTTCTGCAACGAAAATTCCCTGGACGTCTGATGTCGAAAAGAGACGGCATTGACTGGCCACCGAGATCTCCAGATTTGACTGCTTCGGACTTCTTTTTATGGGGTTATTTGAAAAGCCAAAGTGTACGCCAGCAAGCCTAAGACCATTGACGAGCTCAAAGCAAACAGTCGTGCCGAAATGATCGCTATACCGTTCGAGATGCTCGAAAAAGTAATGGAAAACGCAGCAAAAAGGGCACATCAAAGTTATTCAATGTTTACGTACCGATATAAAAGATGGCGCACCCTGTATATAATTTGTTATATTGGTAGTATGGTACGGTATGTAAACGGACATCATCTAGAAAAGTAATTCCGATAAAAAAAGTTTCAAATATCCCTTGGCGTTCGGAAAGTT
The DNA here is from genome assembly GCA_951812415.1 of Beris morrisii. Classification (NCBI taxonomy): domain Eukaryota; kingdom Metazoa; phylum Arthropoda; class Insecta; order Diptera; family Stratiomyidae; genus Beris; species Beris morrisii. Next base: position 95,308,848 of record OX638312.1, on the reverse strand, counting down.
TCGAAAGAAATTATCAGTGAAAGTAGGATGCATATATTTTCACGATTTATGTCATATCTCTTAGGTCTGATTTGATATCGAATAAGTACTTACTTCGACGGGATTGATTTACAAACGCCTAAAACATGTTTTCAAAATATTTTCCTTTTCAACCTCTTGGAGGGTATAAAAGGGTTGTACACGTTTTTACGAATTCCGTCACATCTGTTAGGAGTGATAGTACTTCAAATTGATTTTTACCTGCACGAATTTTTTTTTACATTTACCTAAAAACACATTTAATGATTTTTGGTTATTCAACCCCAAGTGGGGGTAACAGGGTTGCATATCTCTTCACAATTTTCGCCCAAGCTCTTTTCCAATTTTTGCCATCACTTAGTTCTGATGATATACAATTGGCTACTACTTGTACCTAATGTTCATGTAATGGCCCAAAACCGAATTTCACAATTCTTGAGCATTCAACCCCCAAGTGGTTTTAATTCGTTATATCTCTAAAGTCGTCATATCTCTTAAGTCCGATGAGGCAACAAATTGGTTCTTACTTCTATATTATATTAGTGAAAATAATATACCAAAATGCGAGTAGAGGGCCGTTTGTATGTTCAATCGGCTAAAAATCTATATTTTAGAGATTTTTATTTATATTCTAGGTATAAAATTAACTTTCCAAGAAACCTCCTAATCTCGATACAACTGATGTTATACTCCGACTTTGACTGTGTCTCGGTGTATGACCCAATTACGTAATTCATGTGTCAAATGCGGCAGTGGCGTAAGCATTCTAGCGGTACCCCATTTTAACAGCTTCCCGAACTTTTCTTCCAAAAATAATAAAGTTTCGCCCAGACTATTGGCAGATTTTTTTTCCAGTTCCTGAAGCATTTTCAGAGAGACAGAACTCAGTCGTCCTATGTGATGGATACACCCTACATCAAAGTCGTTCAGCACCATCAAAAGAAGTTCCTTCAATATCTGGAACACAACTTCAATCGGTACCAACTTTAGAAAGGTCCCATAAAGCTATAGTTACTCCAATCATTACACCCGAGGAAGTTCAATCATTCCCTAAGGCTGGACTCAGAAAAACTTATGGTAATGGCCGAAAACTAAGCAGAACTAGAGTTCAAACAGACTCGCCTGAAAAGTTAGAATTGGAAGCAGCTGCGTCTTTGATAAAGGCTAGGGTCGTCAAAAAAACCAAGCGAAGAGAATCAAAAAAGGGTACTACAACCATCATCTTCATCCGATGAGGAAAATATGATCAATCCTTATCTGCGAGCAATCACATATCCAGGCAAGCTAAGTCAAAAGCAAGGGACGTTCTTGCTGAAATTAGACCTGCAGAGGTGGAGGAGTATTTTGAAGAAGACAGCAGCGAACCTTCTGTTACACAACTTGTAGTATAAAAATAACTATTATTAAGACAAAGTATAACTTAGCATAAGGAATATATGTTGCTAACTTAATAACGTTGACACCGGAAGAGTGGACACTTGGAGAACACTTGGTGAAATTAATAGGTGTCCTACAGACGTGGATGCTGTTTGATTTTTTAAAGAGTATAACACAAAACGTAACTATTTATTGAAACTAGAAAAAACATGTTCTGAACTTGCTTATTATTATTATGATTTTGTTGTTTTACTTTATTATATTAATAATAAAGTATTTTTTTTTTAATTTAAAACTTTATTATACTTTTTTTTCAAAAACGAACATAAGCTCTGTATTAGATAAAACAACGTTCTATTATTACTCAGGATTACGTTTCTCAACTTGTATAGGGTGTTTTTTTAGGTGCATGAGAACTTAAAATTATAATACAAGACAGAAATATTGTTGGAATGAAATTTTTTTATTATATTCGGGTAGATAATTTCATGGCACTTATTTTTTAAATATGATTTCCGTCATATGTCCGCCGCGGCTACGAGTTACATGGTCCATTCGATCAGTCCAATTTTTGACTACTTTTTTCAATAAATCTGGCCGTATGGCGTCAATAGTGGCTTGAATATTGGCTTCCAATGCTTCAAGAGTTGCTGGTTTGTCGGTATAAACGCATGACTTAATATAGCCCCATAAAAAGTAGTCCAGAGGCGTTAAATCGCACGAACGAGGGGGCCAGTTAACAGAACCAATTCTGGAAATCAAGTTGTCACCAAATTGATTTTGCAATAAATCGGTTGTTAAGCGCGCTGTTGGAACCAAATGTTGGCGATGTTTAGCTGATTAATTTTTGGAAACAAAAATTCAGTCAGCATGGCTCGATAGAGCTGGCCATTCACCGTAACGGCAGCTCCCAGTGGCGGATCCAGACTTTGCTGTTGGGGGGGGCGGAAATTTTTTTGATTTGGCTATTTTATTTGATCAAGTTCTGTGTCAATTTAGCTACATAGACTGCACTTAGCAAAAACGGGATCATATTGTTTTCATCTTATTATGGGTCATTCCATCATGAATCGCCAAAGTTGTGACTTTACCATTTCCGATTCTTTTGAAAATGTTTGTACTTGAAGAACTAGTGAAAAAATTAATTGAAATTCAAGTTTTTTTTCTATCTAATTTTTTAACTAACAAAAACAACAACAATCTTTAAAATAAGCCCTACTTTATTATTCAAGGATAAAAATTACCAGAGATATGAATTTTCAAAGAGGACTCGGACATCTTTTTTGGGAAGTCTTTAACATACTATAACTAACAAAAAAAAATTAGATAGAAACAAAAACTTGAAATCATATTTTTTTTTCACTAATTCTTCGAGTACACACATTTTCAAAAGAATCGGCGATGATAAGGTCACACTTTTGGCGATTCTTGATTAATGACCCTTTTTCTATAAAATAATTGAGAACTACTATAATGTTCTTCTATTTTTTTGACCCCGATCAAATTGAGATCCCAAGTTAATTTTTTGGTATGTTTTAAAAAACAAAATAGCCTAAAAAATATAAAAAAATAAAAAAAAAACCGTTTTGAGATATTCAGGGATAAAGGACAAAATCATTATCCTCGAAAAAAATGTCAAAGATAATTTTTATTGCGACAACCTTCCCCTTTAAAATAAGCCATATTTTATTATTCCAGGATAAAAATTTCCAGAGATATTCATTTTCAAAGAGGACTCGGACACCATTTTTGCGAAAACTTTAACATACTATAACTAACAAAAAAAATGAGATAGAAACAGAAAATTGAATTTCAATTATTTTTTTCACTAGTTCTTAAAGTACAAAAATTTTCAAAAGAATCGGAGATGGTAAGTTCACAAATTTCGTCATTCTTGGCGGTTCTTGATGGAATGACCCTATTACCTACGCAATATATTGTCTTGTAGTCTTTTCATCATGGTGCGTTTACACTCACCCTTGAGGCTCGCCTCAAGTCGAGCCTCTACCCCCATCAGGCCATTGCAAACCGGTTTTCGTCGGCTGTGTTCTTTACTGTGTTGAAAGCAATTTACACTCAACATGCCTTTGCGGCGCAACTTGCCTATAAGTGCGAAACGACAGAAATACGATGAGCTGCGAATTGTGTGGTATCACAGTTCATTGTATGTGTGTACACATATGGAAGCGTGCGTCGGAGAAAAAGTTGAAGAATGTTAGACTCTGGCGACTGCACGAGCCATCTGATTGGTTGATTTTATGGTGCTGATAGAGGCGCGCCTCAAACGTTGAGTGTATGGTAAATCCAGCATCATGGTTCTGTTCTGTGCTTTGCATTGCTTCGCAGAACTCCAGTAAATACTATTCTAATTACAGTCCACATTGCAGTGGAGTAAAAAAAAATCGGAGAACGGTTGAAATAGGTATGTATGTTTAGAAAATTCGTAATTGCTCTTGGGGGAGGGGTGGCGGCCGCCGAGACATTGAATAAAAATGTATTGAATTCAATGAAAGGTAAGGGAAAAATGGTTTAGTATAAATTAATCATTACCCAAATAAATATTGGGTACTACATGCCACTCCGTCCGGTTACTATCTTCTGCAATAAATTTTATCAAAACTTTTCTTCCCATAAGCGATAATTTCGTGTAATGTAGAATATTTATATTGTTTGAAACAATGTTATTTAAATTGATGCCATTTAAGTTTAACAAACATGCAACAGCATTTACGTGCCTGAGAAACTCTAGCTCGATATTAAACGATGGGAACACAACAGCCGCTAGATAAGGAACCAACAGCCAATCTCCAAATCGGCATACTTAAGAACCCGAACAAACGATTATAGGCTGCTATCATTTGCAGCCGGACTTGAAGATCAAGGAAGTAGGTGAATTTCCAATAAGATCTAAGTACACCTATCAGATGGAGATCCACACGAGAACCATTCGCCCTGAAGAATGACAGCACTATCACATCACACTATACTCTTCACTGTTCACAAAACCATCGCACAGATTCGAAACTCCGGCTTAAGATTGACCCAAAACTTTTCACGACGTCAAACGAATGAGACGCTACAATGAAACCATTTCAAAGATCTACACCAAATGATAAGGACCCGTGGCTCGACGGAGAAGAGTTCCGATCCGATCGCTACGATCCGTGAAAACAATAGCTAGAATAGTAGCTAGCTATAGTGTGCGCGATCGATTCTCATCCCAGTTGACAATCTTGCATCTACCCTATAACTGGAGGATATTTATAATGATCACATTTGACAGTTATGAATGCGCATTTAAATTCAAATCCGATCTTTAGCTGGCGGTTGAGCTTGTTGTCTAGGCCCTCTAGCCGGATCATCTGCCAAGTTCAGTTCCTTATCCCCGAAGCCAGATATCAGATAGAAGCTGACTGATCTTCTCCAGGGACAAGACGACATGATCATCGTTATTTTTTTTTATTTTCGTTTTTTTTCAGACAACTTGGAAATTTGCATATAGCACAATTTGAGAATTGGCAAAAGATTGTGGTCGATGGTATTGAGATTTTCTCAGATTTTATGGAAACTAGATAAAACAGTTGCTGCTGGAAGAACCGGGCGATAGACATAACCAACTAGCTTGTATCTATTCAAACAAAACGGATAGGTCTTCGACTGGTGGTTGGTAGCAAATCTTTAATCGGAGTTTACTTGCAAACGTTTTGATTGAATTTGATTAAGTAGTGCCCTGTATAGTGCATGATCGCCAGGTACAGACCAACCTGATCAGTTTAGTGAAGGAATATGGGCGAATGGAATGAAAACGCAAATTTATTGCTTCGGTGTAGGATACCTCTAGCTCGTAAGTCGCTGAAGTTTGCTTGGAATTTTGCAAGAGTACCGGACAGGTATACTCGCAAATGTTAACAATCGACTTGAATGTTGTCCGGATATCATTTGACTTCTCGTTGTATCGGCAGCGTATATTGGAATCACCGTAAGTAATGTACCTGCCGTGACAGTGATAAAGGAACTCTACTCGTGCCGTCCTTTCTTTATGGCGTTCAGTGGATTTTACAAATCATTAAAATTGTAGTTTTACCTGACAATGTAATTAAAAACATTGACGTAGTTTACGGTTTACGTTGAAAGTATTTTTGACAACATGGGTATTGTTACCCAATACTATGTAAAACAAGGTCAGCAATTTAGTAACAGGTGCCTGAGACATTTAAAATGGAAATTCGGGGATTTCAATCAATTTATATCAATTTTATCAATCTGCAAAAACATGATTTTAAGATCCATCTAGATAGCTCCAAATGGAGAATTTGGTAAAGATAATTGGCGCTATTGATACATGTCGAAAAAGCACTCAACTATCTCAAACATTTTTCAAAATCCAATAGTTACGCCCTAATAGAAAATAAATTGCAATATTAGCAGTTCTTTTCAACAACAATTAATTCTATTCACATTAGAATGGAAGTACAGTTGCAATAGTTAATTTCTACACATTGCGTCATGATAACATATTTGTATTTACGTCATTAGATTCATTTCTTATTTCCATTTTTTCAACTTTGTCTGGAAATAATGTTAGAAGAAATTGTAAACATTAAACTTTTATAATTTATGTAAACTAAAGTTAAGTTTAAGTGCACTCAAAGAAAAAATACTGTGGTAACCATATTTTGGGAGAACCTTACTATGGTTGAATTTATAGTTGCGTGAACCACGTTACAAGATGTAAGATAGTTCTGATAACTGATGTTATGGTTGTACTAACTTTACTGTCTTGTTGCTCTAAACAAAGTATGATTATATTAATCATGAAAATATTTCTAATTTGATTATTACAACTATAGTTATGTTTCTAAGAAATAAGTTATGATTGAATCAAACAAATGAAAGGTTGTGAAAACTTATTGTATGGTTAACGCAAACATAGTTTTGGTTCTACCAACCTAACTTATGTTCTGTTGAACATTCAGTATCTTATGACTTGAGTTATGATAAACATATTCTAATTACGTCAATCATATAAGTGGTTGTAAACTTTACAGAACATGGTTGTGAGAACTATAATTACAATCCTAAGAAACATTAATATGTTTGATTCAAACAAAGCTAAGGTTGAGACAAGCAATGATGTATGGTTCTTATAACCAATAACCATAATTGTTAAATAAATTATCTGTGAACACTAAGATACTATCATATTATAAAAAATCTGCCAATGGTCTGGGCGAAACTTTATTATTTTTCGGGTCAAAGTTCGGGAGCGGTCAAAGTCGGAGTATATTATTAGTTGTTTCGAAATTATGAGGTTTCTTGGATAGTTAGTTTTGTTCTTAAAAAAAAAATATTTAAAATAGAGATTTTTAGCCGATTAAACATTGTAAAAGCCTGTGTATCGTAGACTATTCGAAAATCGGTATATTATGTATACTAAAAGCCCATAGAAGTAAAAACGAATTTGCTGCCTTATCAGAATTAAGAGATATGATGAATTGTAAAAACGTATACCAAGCTATTACTTCTACGTGGGATTTGAATTTCGAAAAAATTGTGAAACAAGTTTTTAAACGATTTCATAAGAAGCAACTTGATATCTCATGAGACACGAGGGATTTTGAAAAATTTGTGAAAACGTAAGCAAACCCTTCACACCCCCTTGGTTCTTGAAATTCGAAAAATAGTGAAATTGGTTTCTAGGTCATTGCATCAAATGCCGTAATAACCAATTTTATATCTCATCAGAACAAAGGGATGGCAAAAATTGTGAAAACATATACAAACCCTTGGGAGTTGAATATCCAAAAATTGAGAAATGGGTTTGTAGGCGATTATATAAAAGGTCTGTGGAAGTGAAAAGCATACAACCCCCTTACACCTCTTAGGATTGAATATCTAAAAATAGTGAAATTGACTTTTTGGCGCTTATATAGGAAACCTTAGGAAGTAAAAATGAATTCGATACATCATCAGATATGCAACCTCCTTACACCCACATGGGGGTTGAATATCCAAAAGAAAGAAGTTAATAGATATATATAAAGACAACATGGGAGAGTAAAAACCAATTCAATTTCTTATCACTTCTTAAAGATATGATGGAATTCGTGAAAACTTGTTCAACACTTTTATACCCTCTTAGGGATTGAAAAAGGAAAAAATCTAAAAACGAATTTTAGGCGATTATTAGGCAAGCCCCTGAAAGTGAAAAGATATTCGATATCTGATCAGGCCTGAGTGATATGGCAGAATTCGTGAAAAAGTATACAACCCCCTTTCTACCCCCTTGGAGATCGAATTTTAAAAAATCCTGAAAACACTTTCTAGGTATTTATATGAAAAAGCCGTGGAATAAAAATGAATTTTATATTTGAAAAGACCTAATAGATATGATGAAAACCGTGAAAATATGTGCCTTCTATTTTCACTGATCATTTTTTTTGCCCCCCTTTCGAACGCTAATGGATATTTGACATTTTTTTTTATCTAAATTACTTATCTAGTTGATTTATATAATGTTACGTGTAAGCCTGGCAACCGCGCAACCGTGCAACTCGATCGTTTCACATAATGAAAACAACAACAACCGAATACCTTGTTGCAAAATAACCCAATCAGAAACCTAGCTGAAGATAAGGCGAAACAACACGATTGTATCTCTCTTCTTATCGAATGCTCTCCAATGTACTAGAATCCAATTAGAATCAAAGTCGAAAGATCTCAAACCTTCTACATACACCACTGAACGAAGATCAAAATCGAAAGCTCTAAAGCTTTCTAGAACAATCCAAACGCATCGAACATTCAAGTACATCCTAGACTGCAACCGGCTAGTATATAAGCAGGTGAAGCTTTCAGCGAGTACACTGTAATTTTTATTACGTCGACGGTGACAGCCAGCGTGTATACGCGACCGTTTTGAGAGAGAACGAAAGTGAACGAGTCAAGCGATATATGGTATAAGCGGGCGGTATTGCCATACAGTGCGAATTATTGTGCGAATAGAATTTAAAGTGCGATTAATAAATAATCACTTATTTTTATTTTAACCGAATTGTGTTTTACTTGAAATCCCGGCGAACCCCTAGCTCGCAACAATAAGTTATAATTACTAAATTATGGTCACTGCAACTGTGGAAGAATCACATTTTTTCTTTCAGTGTGTTCTTTTCACATTGTTAAGCTAGTATTGCACTGTATGCCATGCTATCAAATATTTGATAAGAACATTTAACGAAAGGTTCTGTTGCATGTAATCAAAAATTTGACAATGACACTATCAAACTCTATTTGCCAGTGAGAATAGTCAAATATTTATAATATTCGCCTTAGGCTTTCAAACTTAGTTTTTGTTGAAAATTAATATATTCCCTTTTTCACGAAATTCAGTTTCAATAACTAAAAATATAAATATTGTTGTACACTATTGAATCACATCATCCCTTTCCTTATAAACTGATTAAAATATTTCAATTATTATTAATAACAGCCTGAAGCTACATATCTAACTATGGATGTAAAGTTTTCCAACTGACCAAATAATCAACAAATTTACCAGCAATGTCTAGTTTTCAGTACCTATATTGTGAAAATAAGTTTAATTGAAATTGAAATTGATTGAATCACATCTGCAAAATATCATTTATAACATTTCTAGTTGCAAAAGTTTCATTATAAATTTTACTAGACTTTTTTAAAATTTTTTGAAAAAAAAACATTTTTTCTAAGATTCATAATTCTTGTTCTTGTTCTGTTTTCTAAACTGATCAATAAAGACCAAATTAAACTTCCTTTTGATAATGTAGTAACGAGAATGGGATTTTTTTTCATCGTAACGCTAACATAGAAGTTAATTATATTTTAAACTTTTATTTCATAGTTTATAGTAAATTTGAAAATAATCGTGTAATTTCGTTACAAAATTTTTATAGTCTCGACTGTAAATAAAAACTAAATTAAACGATTCTCAAAATTATTTAACAATTACATAAGCGTAATTAATAATATAAATTAAAAAACATATATTATGAGAATTAAAACTAAAAATTTACAGATCAGTTGTAATTAAAATTAGAAAATAAAGTTTTAAATGAAAAATCCGTATAAAATAATAATTATACCCCAGTTTACCTCAATATTTTTTGAAAATTTTTGAACCAATATTGACCAAAAGATTGGCTCTATTGGTTCACATTAATTTTACTTTATTATTTTTTAATAATAAAGTATTGTGATCGACCCGAAATTACAAAAAAATTTGTTACCATGAAATTTTGTATTTTGACATTTTAGGACTAGTAGACCCCAAAAAATAAAAAATAAAAATGTCTGTCTGTCCGCCGTACGCCGTACGCTGTACGCAAAACCGTTTGAAGGCGCATAGCTCACAAACCCGTTGAGATATTAAATTAAAACTTTTTGCGGGGTAAGGTGTAAAGGGGGAGGAGGGGGAGCGTTTTAGACGAACCATTTTGGTTTCTAGATCTCAGGAACTGCTTATGGTAGGATAGTGGTTGAGGGGTGTGTAGAGGGGGGGGGGGGGAAACAAAGTGTCCGAAACGTTTGAAAGCTGGGATTGAAGCATTCTAAAATCCATATCTCCTAAACCGTTGATATCAGAAGGGTGAAACTTTGTAGTTATCTTAAGGAACCAGGAAGATGAATTTTGGTTTCTGTATATATGATCACAAGTGAAGTCTACTGAATGTAAAAATTTTGAGAGGGGAGGTGGAGTACAAAAGTGAGGGGATAACCATTTTTCAAAAAATTTAATTTTTATATCTCAAGAACCGTACCAGATATGATCTTAGAAATTTTACAGGACTTAGGCCCAGTAGACTTCTAGCAGGAAAAAAAGTTTTGTTCGTGCTGGCGAAGGGGGTGGCGAGGTGAGGGGTTGTAACGAAAAGAACTCTGATTTTTATTTCTCGAAAACCGCAAAGCATAGAAAGCTAAAAGTTGACGACTATATAGAGTTACTGCAGAAGTATCCTAGAAAAACATACTGCAGTCACGATCGGCTGCAAGCCAATCGTATAATACTCTAGATGAATACTGAACTCCGATTTATATTGTAGTTGGGGATAAAGTAGAATTACGTGTGTGCATGTTGTATGTCCTTTATTAAGGACTGCCATTAGATTGCTACTCAAAACTAAAAGACAATATTCAGTGTTTAATTTAATATCTTGAACTGGGTAAGTCATCGAAAAAAATGTCCTTTTTGAAGGACTTTCACATGGGAGGTGCAGGAAGGACTCACTCGATTTCTTTCATATTTATCCTTTTCCTTGGAACCATTCAAAAATTAATGTGTACAAAATTTCAAATTCGTAGCTTGAAGCGTTCAAAAGTTATCGAAAAATATTGTTGAACACGTGTCTTATGGACATTTTGTATGGCAGCTACCAGAAGGAGTAAAAGGATTTTGCTGATTAGTAAACTCAAACTTTGTTTTCACTCAAAACTAATTTGTACAAAATTCCGAGTTCATAGCTAAAAGATTACTTGAGTTATAGTGAGTTCCGTAAATTCAGTGAAGACTTTTTGACAGGATATTTGTATGGCAGCTACACGAAGGACTAATAGGATTTTCTTGATAATTATACATTTAGCTCCAACTATTGGAAAATTAACACATACAAAATTTCAAAGACGGAGCTTAAACCCTTCTGAAGTTATCGGCAATATTCTTGAACACGTGTTTTAAGGACATTTTGTATGGCAGCTACCAGAAGGAGTAAAAGAATTTCGCTGATTAGTTAACTCGAACTTTCTTTTTACTCAAAACTAACTTGTACAAAATTCCGAATTCGTAGCTAAAAGATTACTTGAGTTATAGTAAGTTTCGTAAATTAAGTGAATACATTTTGACAGGATATTTGTATGGCAGCTACACGAAGGACTAACAGGATTTTCTTCATAATCATATATTTAGCTTCAACTACTGGAAAAATAACACATACAAAATTTCAAAGTCGTAGCTTAAACCCTTCTGAAGTTATCGACCTATATTCTTGAACACGTGTTTTAAGGACATTTTGTATGGCAGCTACCAGAAGGAGTAAAAGGATTTCGCTGACTAGTAAAGTCGAACTTTCTTTTCACTCAAAACTAACTTGTACAAAATTCCGAATTCGTAGCTAAAAGATTACTTGAGTTATAGTGAGTTTCGTAAATTAAGTGAATACATTTTGCCAGGATATTTGTATGGCAGCTACACGAAGGACTAACAGGATTTTCTTCATAATCATATATTTAGCTCCAACTATTGGAAAAATAACACATACAAAATTTCAAAGTCGTAGCTTAAACCCTTCTTAAGTTATCGACCAATATTCTTGAACACGTGTTTTAAGGACATTTTGTATGGCAGCTACCCGAAGGAGTAGGACGATCTTGCCCGTTAACGAACTTAGCCTTACAAATTCAACCAAACATCCAGATTCAAAATTTCAAGATACTAGGTGAAGGCGTTCTTGAGTTATCGTGTTCACGGACAGACGGACGGACGGACGGACGGACGGACGGACGGACGGACGGACGGACGGACGGACGGACGGACGGACGGACGGACGGACGGACGGACGGACGGACGGACGGACGGACGGACGTCAGGCGGATTTGAGGTTTTTGGCCACAAATAAGCAAAAAATAATATATAACTTTTTTTCGTCCGAGGCTTGGTTCTATGCGTTACAAACTTTTGGGCTGGATTAAACTTATAATACTCTATATGATTTCATCTAGAGTATAAAAATAGAAAATTTTTGATAGGGGTAGCAAGGTACGGGGTGGAAGGTGGTTTTGATATCTCAGAAACAGCGTATGCTAGAAAGTTGAAACTTAGTACATATATGTAGAAGTACTATAGGAGTAATTAAAGCAAAAAAAAGTTCAAAATTTTATTGATGAAAAGAGCTGGAGCAATGCGGTGTAGGTCACTATGCGACTGATAGAATAAACAAAAGGCTATTCGGAACGCTATTTTTCAGGTTATCAGTCGGATAGTGACCTACACCGCATCTCAGTATTAAACACGTTTCGGACTTCTACCCAAAAAATAATAAAGTTGCGTTTGAGACTGTTGGCAGATTTTTTGGATTGGGCGAATTCTAAACGGAATACAATTTGAAACAAAAAGAGAGTTAGCAAAATTCTGAAACCAAAGACTAAAATTGGTCCGTCTATTTATCATCCTCAAACCGCTTACGAATCCTTTGAGTTAATAAGCTCAAATTTTTAAAGTGCCGAACACGCAAAAAAAGGTGGGAGGTAGTCGGGACGGGCACAAACTAAAACATTCAATTATTTTATTATTTTAATAATAATAACAATATTTTATATTTATTTAAAAAAAAATTTGCTACCCTGAACAATTTTTTTCCACGTTTTATGACTAATAGACTCTAAAAAAACAAAAAAAAATGTTCAGTCCGTCTGTAATTTGTAATTTGAGGGCTTATAGCTTCCAAACACTATGAGCTATTAAATTGAATTTTTTTCTGTGGGTGGGCTGAGTGGACCCCTTTAAATGACCAAGTTTGAAAAGTGGAGTGTAAGGGGGTAGGTAGGTGGGGTTGTGCGTGGGTGTTTCATAAGAAAAATTTTGGTTTCCTGATATCAGCAACCGCTTACGCTAGGATGCTGAAACTTGAAATTTATATAGAACTTCTATAGTGGCGAAGGGGTGTGGGTGTGGGGGGAATAATCATGCGTCTGAAACGCTCGAAAGCTGAGTTCGAGACATTCTAAAATCCAAAACGTCTCATATCTCAATAACAGTTTAAAATAGATGCTTAAAAATTTTACGGAAGGTATGACTAATAGATTCCTAGAAGTGAAATAATTTTTGTGGGTGTGGGTACGGGGGGGTGAGGTTGAGGGAAGGTGAAAAATAAAAAGTTTCAAATTTTATATCTCGAGAGACCATAATGATAGGTAGCTGTAACTTGATATTTAGATAGCGGAGTAGTAGTAGCTTGTTGAAAAATATAATCTTTTATAGGGGTGCTGTGGGGTGTTTTCCTATCTATAGAGAGGCTTATGCTAGAAAAAGTTGGTAAGCATATAATTACTAGAAAATAATTCAGAGAAAATTTTTTTTTAAATATCCATTGGCGTACGGAAGGGCGTCAAAAAAACTGAACAGTGAAATCGGAAGGTGTTTATTTTCACAAATTTTGTCATATCATTAGAAGACCTAAAACTTCTAAAATTATGAATTCATTTTCAAACCACGGATTCCTCACATAAATGCCTAGAAAGTGTTTTAAGGATTTTTTTAAATTTGACCTCTAAGGTGGTGTAAAGGGGTTGTATACATTTTCACGAATTCAGCTGCATTCCTCAGTTATGATTGGATAGTGAATAACTTTTTACTTCCACGGGCTTGTTTCATAATCGCGTTTTCGTTTTTCCCTTTTCAACACCTAAGAGGGTATAAACGGGTTGAACATGTTACGAATTCCGTCATATCTCTTAAGAGTGATAATACATCGAAATGGTTTTCACTTCCTCGGGCTTTCTATATATGTATCTAAAAGCTCCTTACATAATTTTTAGATATCCAACCCTAAAGTGGGTCCAAAGGGGTTGTATATGTTTTAACGAATTTCTATATATTTATATTAATTTCTGTTCTATATATTTCTTAGTTCTTCCTAAGACTATGTTCAGACTACGAGATTAACGCGTTTAAATCGAGGTAAACGCGTTGAAAACACTTCCCGAACGTAGCTACAACGCGTTTAACCGAAAAGATGTACTGCGACTCTCGCGGAAATCGAAGAAAACTTTAAACGAAACTATTTAATGCTGTAGAAACTGCATTTTTTTGCATGTGCAACGACTGCATTAGCTAATTAAATCTCTTTTCATTACTACTATACAAACACTTGTGTTTTAAATAATTTAGAAACCATAAATTTACTAATGAAACACAGCTGAATATCTATTAATTAAAAATTTTCAAAACAAATCACGTCAAGCTATCATGTATCAAAATAAAACGAGTTGCGTAGTGTGATCACTACTTTTTTAACTCGTTATTTTTGCCTACTTAAACGCGTTTAAAACTCATAGTCTGTACAGGGTTTAGATATTCATCCCTAAGGGGTTGTAAGGTGGTTGTATATTTTCATAGGTTTTGACATATTTCTTAGGTTTGATGAGATATCAGATTGGTTTTCACTTCCACGGACTTTTATATATAATCGCCTGGAAACTCATTTCGCGACAACAACTGATATTACACCTCGTCTTAGAACACGTTCCGGAGTATGACCCAATTACGTAATTCATATGTTATATGTGGCAGTGGCGTACGTATTCTAGCGCGGCCCCAATTCAACCGCTTGCCGAGCTTTTTTTAGGTTTTCAGTTACATAATTACCTACACCGCATCTCAGCATTAAACGCGTTCCGGACTTCTACCCAATAAATAATAAAGTTTCGCCCAGACTGACGGATATTTTGTAGTTATAAGAAAGTCGGTTATAAACCAAATTTCCCTCCCTCAAATCAAGTTCCTCATATAGCACTGGATTGGAATGAAACATCAACAATAGTGGCTTATACTATTTAGTTAAAACTTTATTCATATATATATAGGTGTTTTACATTCGTACCATGGCAACCCGCACACCTCATTTATGAATGACATCCATTTCTAGTGCTTCAATACCAACCTGCCAAAACCCGAGAAACACACTACACACTTCTCGAACTCTCTTCTCCTTCTCGCATGTTCTTCACACTTACCGAATATTCCACACACTCAGCTGATTACGCTGGAAATCTCTCTTCTTACATATGCGTATAAAAGCGCCGCAAAGCTTTTTACACGATATCAGTTTTCCTTCTGTGAAAGCGAGACGAAGGACGGTTAGCGATACGCGAAAGTGTTTGCAAAGCAGATTTCATTGATAACAGCCAACGAGCGTGATATGTAATCGGGAAGCATAGCCAAATTTGTGATAATTGAGTGCGAATGGTCAAATAATTTGTGTTGTTATTAATTTTAATTGAACTGTGTTTTACTGTAAATCACTGCAAAACCCTACCGCGCAATAGTATTTTTGTAGAACAATCTTCAAATAACTTTTCGAGAAAGAAGCAATGGTTTAGGTAAGATAAGGATTTATCCTCCATCAAATTCACTTCGCATTTCAATCTGAAATATTGGACTAAGGTAGGTAGGTGGAAATTATCGAACGCGGTTGCCGTGAAGCTGAGCCTATCCACCAGAAAGGTAATGCAACCGATGTCTTCATATCGCATTACACTTTTAATTTTAAAACTTATACCCACCTTGGGAAATAAACAAAAGAAAAACTGTTCTAAACTGTGGGAAATCAGCTCGCAAGTAATTCACGTCTTCACAATATTTCCGCCATTATTTTCAATTTAAGATGCTACCATTTTGCCATTTCGGTTAATGGTCTTCCTCCATACACGTATTATTGGTTTCATTGAGCGCGGGCCATTAGTTCTCGGATGATGTGTTAATCTCGAACGACTATCGTCTTGCGTTAGACATCTCAAGCACGACCTTTCAGTGCGTATCGCGCGGTTTTAGCGGTTTTTATATGACAATAACTCGCAATTAGAGAGAACAACTAGTCCAATGAGGCCATAGCTTACGTTGCTTCTACGTTCCCATTTCTACGAGTATGTAGGATGCCTTGGGTATTGTGCTCCTAGTCGTATACAATCGGTACTATCGCGCTACCATTGTTAAGCAACTTTTAACTCAAAAACTCGCTACGGATTATTACTTAGGTTCGCTGCGTTTCTTGTTTTGAAGACGGGCTTCATAATGATCTGGACGAAGAAGTACAACTGCCTTGAGACTATCACCGCCATGGAACGCTTATTATTTTCTGGTAATGTGTGGCATAAATTGTTTTTGCTTTTGTGTTCATAATCAACGGGATGCCTCCTGGGGCGTATTTATATTGTGCCATATTTTTCGCCCGGATTTCACAAGGAGATTCCACGATTCTTGTCTTCGTCTTGGCCGTGTTTGCCTATTATTATATGCTCAACACACTTAGTGGGAATTGGAGTTGCGTTTGCTTTCTTTGATTCGAGATTTACTGGCAGGAATTTCCTTCCAAGATATTATCGAGACTGGATTATGGGCTAGATGCACTCAGGATTATCCCAAGATTACTTTGTTATCCACTGAACAGATTTCTGAGCCAATTACCTGCGCTCTAATCAACTTTGATCGACTGTGCGTATTAGGAAAGTTCATTGATTTTAATTGCGGCTATTATTCATGACCAGGACAGGGATCGCACAATAACTGCATGTCTTTATAGGTATGTATGTGACTTTTGCTTATATGTGATTAATAAAAAGCGCGTACGTCCACCTTTTCTTTTCGGTGCAGTCGGTAATGGGAAATCGGAAAAATTCAGCCTGCAATCCCGATATGGAAGAGACAATAAATACTCGTACCTGTTCGATATGCTTGCAGAATTATCCGAAAACGACGGCATAAGTCCGTTACATAAGAAATGCAAGGGTCTCGCGGAATACAAAACTGGAACCCCGTTCTCGACTTCCTTATAAGTCACATACGCACTTGTCCGTAATTATTTCAATTTGATCGGCCACATACTCGGTAAGTGCATGCCCGAAATTTAAGTCCATGCAGCACGCAGCCTGCATCAACATAAAATCGAATAAATCTTTTGTGCGGGTGATTGGCCACGTCGATTGCGTTCGTTATTTTATACGTTGCGGTCTGTGTGCGAAAATATCGCGAAAAATATTTTTCTTATAAATTTCTTAATTGCATGTCGTCTTGTCGAATTGCATGAGCATTTAGGCATGTTGCCTGTCGGTCAACCAGTTGCTATAAATGATGGATAATTAATGGGAATGTGAATGCATGTGCAGCCATATAAAGAGTATGCAAAAAATTCTAATTGAAATTTATTTTAACTCGTACCATTGATCAATTCTGTAAGCAGATTTAAAGGTCTATTTCGGAATTTCAATCATTTTTAACTAAAGAAACTCTTCTCTAAAGATCAAATTTTTTCGTTTAATGAAAATAAAATAGGGTGCTACAAGCAGCTTTGGATAAACTAAGCCTTCCTGGAGTACACCTCATTTTTTGGTGGAGACAAGAAAAATGTAAGAACGCAAAACAATTAAACCACAACAACGAAAAGATCTGCCAACTGTCTGGGCGAAACTTTATAACTTTTCTGGTCAAAGTTCGATAAGCGGTTAAAATGGGGACGTGATCAAAGCCGGAGATGTTTCGAGATTAGAAGGTTTTTGGAAAGTCAATTTCGTTTTTAGAATAGAAATAAAAATAATTAAAATATCGATTTTTACCCGATTAAAAATATGAAAAGCCCGTATATAGTCGACTCGAATTTTGGTATATTATTTAAACCGAAAGCCCTTAGAATCATACGCGTTGCTCGAATCATACCTTTATAGCAGAACCTAACATGTAAAAATTGAAAATGCTAATAGTTCTCCCCTATTCGTTAAATGAGGTGTACCACAAGGCACGGTATTGAGCCCAATACTCTTTTTATACTCTAGATGGAATCATATATATTATTAAGTTATATTAACGCATGGTTGTACATTATAGTATAAGATTATAGAATTACAAAACAAAAGAAGTGAATATTTAAAGAAAAGAAAGCCTCCTACAATTTCCACACTGAGAACTAGCTATGCTATTCAGTGTGCAGTCTCGAAAAGCTTGTAAAGAATTATGCAACGTAAACCTATGAAGATGACAATATATATATACAGGGTGTTTGGTACTCCGTCCACGACCTTGTAGGGGGTTATTCCTTGATATATTTGGAGAAAAAAATTGTTCCACAGTGGAGATACAGGGTGGTTAAGAAAAGTGTTTTTGACCGGTACCCTTACTCACTTAAAACGTTATATCTTGAAAACGAATAATCAAAAGGCAAAGTGTTATAACTCATTTTTTAGGGAATCAAATTACCTTTCATTTGATGTAACAGTCTAAATTGTAACTGCACCCAATCTTGAGATATTTACTCAAAAACACAGATTTTTGCCACGTCAACCCTAAAAATTCAGTGATCAATGTAGTTTTTCTCAGAAAACTCCATTATAAAACTGTCATTTTAATTTTATTTTTTTATGAGCCGTATTATTACCTACAAAAGCTGCATACATATGTATGAGTTACGATTAACATTTTGGAAGTAATAGGTAAAAATACATATCGCATAAAAATTAAATATTTTCTTCCTATGGACCTCGTCTAAGAACCTGTTTAATTTGTCGGTAGTACTGAAGTATTTTTATTGCCCATTTATTACTATTTAAAGTATGTAGGAAAACAATGAAATGTAACTGAGTTTCAACATAATTGATGCTTTTACCTGGATGTGGTAGGTAATACTGGGTGCGGTACTATGCCTTTTTTAATAGGGTGCCTTACAAAATAAAAAGCCTATAAAAGCAAAACTACCTTCATTTTTTTATCAGTTTTAGTTACGTTACTAAAAGAAGAAGGTGTCAGTAGAATAAAAAAAATAATTTCGAAATGTTTGAGTACTCCAATGAAGAATATGCTGACATTGTGTTAATTTATGGAGAGTGTCGCGGAAATGGACAAGCCGCGCGAAGGCTTTACCATCAGAGACATCCCCATCGACGGACACTTGACAGGGGAGTATTTCAGGACGTTTACAGGAGAATTAGGGAAACTGGCAGCGTTAGAACAAGGAGAGTAAATGCAAATCCTTCGTCTATAATCGCTGTTCAGATTGATGAAAGAATACTGCAAGCAGTTCAAAATGATCCATCGATCAGTATCCGACGCTTGGCATTGCAGTTTAACATATCTACTTGGAAGGTTTGGAGTATTTTAAAAGTAGAACGCTTCCATGCCTACCATCACACACCAGTACAGGAGCTGCTACCCATTGATTTCACCAAACGGATGGAGTTTTGCAATTGGCTCCTTGAACGACAAATAGATGACGACAATTTTTTCAACAATATTCTATGGACGGATGAGTCCCAATTTACCAGAGACGGTATCACAAACTTCCACAACCTACATACGTGGGCTGAGAGCAATCCACACACAAGAAGAGCGACATCATTTCAGCACAGATTCAGCGCCAATTTATGGGCAGGTGTGATTGGTGACGAATTACTTGGACCTATTAGGCTTCCGCGTACTCTAAATAGCTCCAATTACTTACAGTTTTTATCAAATGATCTACAGGACTTGTTGGATGATGTTCCACTGGTTCGATTGGCTTCCATGTTTTACCAACACGATGGTGCTCCTGCTCATTACGGCCGACAGATCACAGATTGGTTAAATTCCAATTATAGCAATCGCTGGATCGGTAGAAATGGACCGATACACTGGCCTGCAAGATCTCCTGATCTTAGTATTATGGATTTCTTTGTAAGGGGACAGATGAAGGACCTTGTCTACGCAACGCCACTAGAAACATTGGAAGATCTAAATATCAGGATCGATGCGGCAGCAATAGAAGTAAGGCAGCAGTTGAGGAATATGAATACCAAGAAAACACTCCCCAAACGAGCTTTAGCGTGCATTCGAAATGAAGGTGGCCATTTTGAACATTTATTATAACAAATTTTTTTTAAATAAAACATAAAAGCCATTATTTAATTCTTTTAGTTCAAGCAAGTAGTGTAGATCAACATGCACATGCACTGACTTTTGAATTATTTAATTTTTATGCGATATGTATTTTTACCTATTACTTCCAAAATGTTAATCGCAACTCATACATATGTATGCAGCTTTTGTAGGTAATAATACGGTTCATAAAAAAATAAAATTAAGATGACAGTTTTATAATGGAGTTTTCTGAGAAAAACTACATTGATCACTGAATTTTTAAGGTTTTCGTTGCAAAAATCTGTGTTTTCGAGTAAATATCTCAAGATTGGGTGCAGTTACAATTTAGACTGTTACATCAAATGAAAGGTAATTCGATTCGAGTTATAACACTTTGCCTTGTGATTATTCGTTTTCAAGATATAACGTTTTAAGTGAGTAAGGGTACCGTTCAAAAACACTTTTCTTAACCACCCTGTATCTCCACTGTTATTGAAAATTGACCCACCCTGTGGAACAATTTTTTTCTCCAAATATATCAAGGAATAACCCCTTACAAGGTCGTGGACGGAGTACCAAACACCCTGTATAATAATAATAACAATAATAAAACGCTTCCCCACCTCCCCCGACACACACCAACCTCTTAAAAAGTGGCCACTTGTAGTGGTGCTAGTGGTCCAGTCAACCATAAAAAAATCTGCCAGCAGTCTGGGCGCAACTTTATTATTTTTTGGGTAGAAGTCCGAAACGTGTTTAATACTGAGATGCGGTGTAGGTCACTATCCGACTGATAACATGAAAAATAGCGTTCCAAATAGCCTTCTATTTATTCTTTAGGTTATTAGTCGCATAGTGACCTCCAGCTCTCTACATCAATAAAATTTTGAACTTTTTTTTTGCTTTAATTACTCCTGTAGTACTTCTACATATACATACCAAGTTTCAACTTTCTAGCATAAGCCGTTTCTGAGATATGAAAAACCACCCCCACCCCCGTACCTTGCTACCCCTATCAAAAAGCATACTTCTACAGTGACTCAATATAGTCGTCAAATTTTAGCTTTCTATGCTTTGCGGTTTTCGAGAAATAAAAATCAGAATTCTTTTCGTTCCACCCCCTCCCACCATCACTTCCTACGCCCACACCCTCAAAAGGAGGTCTAATGGTCCTAACTCCTGTAAAAATTTCAAGATCATATCTGATACGGTTCATGACATATAAAAATTAATTTTTTTGAAAAATGGCACCCTCCCATCTTCAGCGCTTCACCTCCCCCCTCAAAATTTTTACATTCAATAGACTTCACTTCATATATACAGAAAGCAAATTTTATTTTCCTAGCACAACTACAAAACTTCGGCCATCTGACATGACATGACGTCTACGGCTGACAGACGGACATTTTTTTTTTTGCTTTTTTGGGGTCTCCCAGTCCTAAAACGTGAAAATACAAAATTTCAGGGTAGCAAATTTTTT
Source organism: Beris morrisii (assembly GCA_951812415.1). Classification (NCBI taxonomy): domain Eukaryota; kingdom Metazoa; phylum Arthropoda; class Insecta; order Diptera; family Stratiomyidae; genus Beris; species Beris morrisii. The sequence continues at coordinate 95,287,348 of OX638312.1, read as the reverse complement.
TGAAATTTCAAGTTGATAACAATAATGTATTATTAAAAAAATAATAAAGTAAAATTAAAATTAATAGCGGTGAGCTAGGAGCAATCAAACGATTTTGCGTACAACGGATGGCGTACGGCGTGCAGACGGACTAAATTTGTTTTGCTTTTTTGGTGTCTACTAGTCATGAAAATTGCAAAATTCTGAAAATGAAAGTTTAGAGCTTCGAGTAAGAGAGAGAGAAGTTAAGAGGGAAAAACTAAATAAAAGTGAAATATCTGCCAAGAGTCTGAGTCCAACTTTATTATGTTTGGAACAGAATCCGGAAGTTGTTGATTTAATGCGATGGAAGAGCCAATGCTATTGATAGCCTTAAATCAAAATTTTGAGTCAAAGTCCAAAACGCGTTCAAAGTCCAAATATATCACTGGTTATTTCGAGACAAGGAGTTTATTTGGAAAATTAATACTGTCGATATGATAGCTTCTTGTAAGATACAACTTTCTACATTCATCAGTAGTACTTTCTACAAAACTTGAAATAAATAAGAAGTCCGTGGAAGTGAGAACCTATTTAATATCTTGTCAGACTTAAGACATACATACATACTTACTCCTCCTTGGAGACCAGTATCATAAAATACTGAAATCGGATCTGTGGCGATTACGTAACAAGCTCGTGGAAGTAAAAACAACTTCCATACGTTATCTAAGCAAAGAGATATTCAGGATATCCTCCTTACTTCCCTCATTTGACGAATGATAGTAAAATTATAATTTTCTTTTTAGGCGATTATATAAAAAGTATGTAAAAGTAAAAATTCTATATCCCAAGAGATACAGTGGAATTTTCTAGACCGTATACCCCACTCATACACTTTCTCATCAAAAAATCCTGAAAACGATCTTTATGCGATTTGAAAGTATAGGAACTAGTAAGAACTTTTCCAGTTATTATAACTCTGTCGTATCATTCAGAGAGACAAACTTACATATCGCATTTCGGTGTATATGCGTCTGATTCGCGATATTAATATTGCCGTCTTTTTCGTTTCTCGATAACAGTATCGGATAACTACCCAGAGTACTACCAGTGAGCGCACGTGACAATTCACCAGTGAATTCTACAGAATACTGCCAGTGAGGGATACTCTAAAGTTGAATGGTAGCAATTTTTCATTTTATATGGATATCCTTAAGTTTTATGCATGTTCGATGGTTGTACGTGTGTGGTGTATGCATATTCCACTATTTCCGGTAATGTTCAAATTGGGGGCACATGCCGTCTCTGCATCCATTATTATAATTGTTATTTACACTCTGTAATGAAATTTTGCATAGTTTTTGGGGAAATAAAAAATAATAATAAAATTATAATGTTTTTCTTATATGTTATTGACTAGTTTATGGCACTGCACTTGATTTGAGTTTTGGTTTTTATTATATTTCGCCTGAGAATAGTTAACGGCAGGAAACTGAAAAAAATTTTGTGAGTACGTTTACACCAATAATTTCTAATTTTTAATGAAATTGAATTAATTTTAATTTTAATCTTGGTTATTTTTGGTAAATATGTAGGCATTGTGCTAAGAATTTCTTCTTTCCGAAGTACAATATGTTGGTTTTTAGCTGGAAGTCGTAAGGTATATTTTAATTAATGCAGCAGCCTGGAAATTTTATGAAAAGACAATCGGCTTCTTTTAATATTGGTTCAAGCGCTTACATACAACAAGATAATCGCACTATTATTCTGAGAATGCCAGACATAGAAATTAAATCAGTACGCACTCGACGACTATGTGATGATATATTAAATTATTTTCATTAACTATCAATTGCTTGCCAAAACGTAAACGTTTCCTATTGTTTAAATTGTTGCATGCTTGCCTCGGCAATACTAGAACAATTATCCATAGATACAAACTTTCAAGCGAAAGTAAGGCCATCCAGAGATATTCGGCGCCCGTGGGCTACTAAAAATAATGCGCCCCTCGTTATAAGAAAATACAAAATTGATGGCTAGTGGAAGCGACAAATAAAAAATATAAAAGTATCAGAACTAGAAAAAATCAATTAGTTACCATTAATTATAATAAACAATAACATAAAATTCATATTAAATAAAAAAACATTTTGAACAAAAACAAACTTTATAGTAAACAAAAAACAAAGGTAAGTTATATATTTATTTTCCAAGCTTTTCTTTTGCAAATTGATTAATAATATCACACGTATTTAAGTTATTAAGTAAATCAATCTCTATGGATAAAACACTCAAATCATTTAATTTGCTCTGTCCCATAGAAGACCGTAAATAATTTTGTTATCCTTTTTAGTGCTGATATTTCGCCGCTGCAATTTGTAGTGGCAATACTTAAAAAAATGAGTAGTTCTGTTGCCACGTTAGGAAATGTAGACTCAATTTTCTAGTCAATTATTGTTCTTAAACTAAGTTTAAGTTTAACGCAGTAGATCAGTGGCGGCTCGTACCTTTCTTAGCAGGCGAGGCTGAATTGGAATATTAAAACAAGACTTTGTCGGACTAAAACTATATGAGTAAGGACGTCGGTTTACTGTGGAAAGTTATTAAGTAACATTTTCAAAACAAAAAATCACAGGTAACTTCCTATGTAAAATGGTGAGGCTCAGCCGAACTGGCCTCATGTGGCAAACTGCCACTGCAGTAGATATATTTTTTTTATTTTCCAATAAATATGCGTGTTTAAAATGAAGGCATTCTTCAATAAAATTATTTTCTAAATCGTCCATATATGTTTCGCATAACTTTGCAGCATTCTTTCTAATTGTGTTTTCATTTAAATTTTTTAAATTGTCCAGAAAACCAAATTTTGAGTAAATGTCATTATGAACACTTTGTACTTCTGCTAGAAGTTTATCAATAATAGCATAATATATATTTAGGCGGAATTCGTTAAATGGCATCAAATTTAACTTCTTCTGACGTATTTTCTTCGTATTGTTTTTTCTTTTGCGTATTCGTTTGTATAATACTAATCACATGCGGACAATTTTATACCTTCGGATTTGTAAACGTTATATGATTCTGTATTTCGTTTCGACTGTACAAATTTTTCTAAAGAAGCATATAATCTAATAATGCTTTTAAATGTAGTATCAACTTTTTGAAGTGTTATATTAGTTTTATCTATGATTTAATATTTCGCTCCAAATTTAATTTCGTCAAGCAATTTCATTTAGAACAAGTTAATTGGTTATTTCTGGCATGAAATTAATAACTAGATAACTAATAATAACTAAAAAATATCTATTATTAAAATAATAAAGTAATATAACATTAATAAAAATTGCCGAGTGGCGAAAGCCACTATTTTCTAATATCTATAATAAAAATTGTCTAGTTCCATCCTTATCATGTATTATACACACACCATCGAATGAACTCGAAAGATATCGCAGTACGAGCTAAATGTTTTAATTTTGTTTCACGTCGTGAACGGGTTTTAAAGTGCGAAGCATTACCACGTGTAATAATTATTGAAGGGAATTGCATAAATTGATTTAACATTAACTACTAGAATTATTCCTATTTCAAACCTCAATGAAATCCTTGTTTGTAACAATTCGAAGATAAGATTTATACTTATGATCCAATAAAAACTGTGCTTGATTTGTAATTTTTATTTTATCCTTTCTAAAAGTCCAAATTGTCGGTAGGTTAAAATGTTAATAATCATGAGTATTAAATTTTCCAATTAATGACTATAGTCAGTCAGGAAATGATTAGCACTTAGTTTGGATATACCTATCAAGGTATCGGCATGACTGCAGTCGCTCAAATACACCTTGATAATAGTGATATAGGCGACAACCGTAATGGGGACGTACGTGAATGGTTTCCACCTTTCAGATGGAAGTTCCAAACATGAAATGCTTTCTGTAATATCTAAATAAAGTCACACGGTATTTTTCTGTGGCATTAACTTATTAACAGCCATCGTCATTATTAAGCAAGTGTAGTTATCACCGAGAGTTATTTGTAATTTTACGATTTTTAGAGGAATTTTCTAACAGGTCCCAACAATAATTCCAAACATAATTCTAAGTATTTCAAAGCCTTTAGCATGCAAAAAAACGATATTTTGACATATTTCTTCCAATAGGATTATTGGAGCACGAAAGTAGCTGAATAAGAAATATTATCTCGAAGATACTAAACACAAAAAAACTAACAACCTAAAAAACAACGTTCCAAATAGCCTCCTGGTTATTCTTTAGGTTTCCAGTCGCACCAACACCGCATCCAGATTTTTTTTTTATTTATTTCCGTATTTTTTCCAATTTCAATAAAAACATAAAGGATGAAATATTGAAATAGCCCTTTACGGGTTGTTTATAAAAATATTCTGAAACCAATTTTTAGGCTATTGTATAGTTACTATTCATCAGGCCTAAGTGATATGTCGGAATTCGTAAAAACTCTTAATTGTTGAATAACGCAAAATCATAAAATTCATTTTTAGATCATTATAAATAAAGCTCTCAGAACTAAAAGTGAATTCAAAATTCGTGAAAACTTTAACAATACCTTACACCCCAGCGCGCTTAATTTCGAAAAATATTTATATAGGTTTTTCTCCAGATAATATTTAAAGCTTTTAGAAGCGAAAGTTAATTCGATGTCTAATTATATCTAAGAATTATATCGGAATTCGGGAAAGTGTACACAATCACTTTTCACCCCTTAGGGGTTGGATATCGAAAATTTTTTAAAAATGTTTTTAGTCGCTTTAAGAGACCGCAGGAGTAAAATTAATTTGATAAATCGACATGTCTAATTAAATGAAATTTATTTAATTAATGAAATTTGTGCAAATGTTGAAAAAACCCTTTTCACTGATATATTTGTTACTCCACCTCTGTGCACCAATGAAGATCTTAATTTTTTTCTGCTTTAATTACTCTAGTAGTACATCTACATACATATACGAATTATGTTTCAACTTTCTAGCATAAGCCATTTCTGAGATATGAAACCCAACCCCCACCCCGTACCTTGCTACCTCTATTAAAAAATTTTCTAGGATGCTGTTGTGATTCTTTTAGTCATCAATTTTAGCTTTCTAATCTTGGCGGTTTTTGAGAAATAAAAATCAGAATTTTTCCTTTGCACTCTGTCTCACCATCATTTGCTATACCCTCAACCAAAAATTTTTTTCCCTTACTAGAGGTATACTTGACCGAACTCCCGTAACATTTCTAAGATTATATCTGGTACGGTTCTTGAGATATAAAAATTAATTTTTTTGAAAAATGGCTATCCGAGCATTTCCGCCTTCAACCTCCCCCCTCAAAATTTTTACATTCAATGGACTTCACTTGTAATAATATACAGAAACCAAATACCATACCATCCTGGTATAATTAGTTCAGAAGATATTGTAATACAAAGTTCTTTATTCCCCGCTTAAAAATTATAACCCTCGTCTAATCTCCTGGTATCCCTTAAAATAACCACGAAGTTTCAACCGTCTGACAACAACCGTTTAGGAGATATGGACTTTAGAATGGTTCAATCTCAGCTAGTTCCCCCCCCCCCATTCCCATACCTTTCAACCCCCATCAATCAGTTTTTTTGAAAATGGGTCCACTATCATAGTTCTACATAAGTTCCAAGTTTCAGCCTCATAACATAAGGGGTTACTGAGATCTAGAAACCAAAATTTTCATCTAAAACGCACCGCACCGTAGTTCACCCAATCCATTCAACAAAAAATTATCAACTTAATACCGCTCCAGGTTCGTGAGAGAGCTACGCGCCTTCAAACGCTTTTCCTTACGGCGTATACTTACGGCGGCCAGACGGATATTTTCGTTTTGTTTCGCTTTTTTGAGGCTTACTAGTCCAAAAACGTGAAAATACAAAATTTCAGGGTAGACATTTTTTTTTAAATTTTAGATCGATTAATCAAAAATAAGAAAGTGAAATTATCCACCCTCTGTATCTGATATGCGAACGAGGCTATCAGAAGATCACCATATTCAGAAATAAAAAACCAGGTACAGCTTTCCTTAAAAATAAATCCAATTTATATATTTTTCCATCTCTTTGACATCAACTTACAATCTTCAAAATGTATTTTACGACATTACTACAACCTATCGATATGTTTATAGTAAAAATACAATTATAAAAAATAAAATATTTACAGCCTGGTAAACAATATAATTTCCTTTAAAGAACATTTTCATATTTTAGAAATATGTCCACGTTATTATTTTCATTGTGTTTGATATGGTAGTTTAATTTTATTGTATAAAATTGTAAAAAAAAATATATTTATATTATAAATTTATACAAAAAATATATATTGGTAAAAAATGCTTTAAAATACCATTAAAAGATGATTTTTATTTTAAAAAAATTTGTTACGCTAGCTTTAGTTTAATTAAATTAAAACTAAATAATAAAATAAACAGATTTGTATGTAATCGAAATAAAAAAAACTTTTTTTATTATAGTTTTATGGTGTGATGTCTGACGTAGGTATGAACTCCGATTACAAAAATATTATAATTTAGTAGGTAAACCATCTTAAAACGACTATAATAGAGTTAAAACTAAATCATCTAAGAATAATGATAATAATATAAATGATTTATGTTGAACCGTTCATATTAAGGTCCAGCCTTTTTTCTTCATTAAATAGTTTAAAACAAAGGGTGAAAATTTCATTCTGTTGATTGAAAATCAACAAAATTTTTTATAGTTTACACTTTTTTCACTCGATTCTTAATATTTTCAACTTTCTTTCGTCTTAAATTGGCACAAAGACTTGTGACTAGCGATTTGATAAGAAATTCTTTATGAATATTATCAATTTTTTATGAACTTTACCTTATCATTGTTTGTGTGAAGCACTGAGTTGTTTTCAGTGTTTACATTGAAATAAAGTCTGTGGCTTAAATTATTTCGTTGTTTTTAAAAATTGTTTGTGAATTATTGTGAAATTTCTTAGCGGAAGTGTTGAAAACTCTTCACAAAGTGGATAAATTTTTATCAATCTACAAGAAAATATTTAATTTGGGCATGAAATTGAATATTATTAATAATTGCACAATATTATTGACAATAATTACATATTTACAATAAAAAAAAAATTTGACAGGATTTATTTTTTAGCTTAATTTACAGTGTGTATGTATGAGTTTTTGTGTGTGTGTTTTTTTGTTTTCGTCGTTAAAGTGGTAAACAAGCAAATTAATTAATACTGAATAAATATTTACATTATTATTGTTAATTTTATTTCGGCTGCTTTGTTAAGTTGGATAACAAGTCCTAGCAACTTATTGGGGGGGGGGGGCAAGTTTATCGATTTTAGTGATGTTCTTAGCTTTTAAACATTAAACTGTTGCCAATTGTGTTTATAATCCATTTCTGTACTTCATTGGTAATGAGGGAATAGACAGTAGTTTGTGGTCTTCGTCCGCAACCGCCGCGATAGCTGAGGAGTCCTTGTACGGCCCACCTACTGCTATTCTGGATACAAGATAGTGGTGCTCCCTCGCTTGTCTGAAAAATAGGACGAATGTATAAAATATAAGTTTTATTTAATTTTCGTGTTACTAAGAAATTAAATTCAAATCGAATTATTAAATCAAAATCAAACTCCCACACAAGGGCGCCCATAGAGTGGAGCAAGAAGGGGCACTTGCCTCCACCTGCATTCTACCTTCCAGTATTTTAAAAACACCATTTCGTCACTTGAATAATTATTTTTTTTAATATAGTGTAATTAAGACCTTTTATTGATCTACGACACATAATTTATTGAACTACTTACAAATAGTTACTAAATCAACACCGTTTACTGTTTTCAAAACATCTTTTTATTTGTATTTAAAGAAATTTTGGATTGTAATTCAAATTTAAGTAAACAAATAAAATTAAGATTAATGAGGTAAGGACATTGTTTTATTGGAAGACGTAATTGAATTTCACAAAAGGTCTTAATGGTTTCCTGAAATAATATTATAATATTAATAAACAATTGCACTAGCAAAAAAAAATTCGGTTTCTGTATAAAGGTTAACAAATAAAGTTTTATGAAAGTTACATTCCATGCTCCACGGAAGTGAAGGGGATAAGAATTTTTCTAAAAAATCACGTCTTATATCTCAACAACAGTGTACGATTGATACTTAGAATTTTTACCAAAAGTATACCTAATAGACCCCTATCAGACAAAAAAGTTTAAGGGTGTGGGTGTAGAGGGTGAGGGTGGGGGAGGGTGAAAAAGAAAAAGTTCCGATTTTTTGCTATCTATAGAACGGCTTGTGCTAGAAAGTTGAAACTCGGTACGTGTATGTAAATAAACTAGAAAAGTAATTTAGATAAAAAAAATGTCAAATATCTATTGGCGTTCGGAAGGGAGGCGAAAAAATTGATTAGTGAAAATGAAATGCATATATTTTCACGATTTTCGTCATATCTAGTAGGTCTTCCCAAATATTCAATTCATTTTTATTCTACGGCTTCGTTCACGAGCTCTACCTTATCCCCCAGGTCTGATCGATATCGGATATCTTTTTATTTTCATGGGCTTGCGTAATAATCGCCTAAAACCCGATTTTGCGTTTTTTCCTTTTCCAGCCCCTAAGAGGATATAAACGGATTAAACATGTTTTCACGAATTCCGTCATATCTTTCAAAAGTGATAAAAAATTGAATTGGTTTTTACTTTCTCGTGCTGTCTTCATATTTATCTATCAACTCCTTTCAGGATTTTTGGATATTCAACCCCCAAGTGGGTGTAAGGAGGTTGCATATCTGATGATAAATCGAATTAATTTTTACTTCCTAAGGTTTCCTATATAAGCGCCAAAAAGTCAATTTCAGTATTTTTAGTTATTCAATCCTAAGTGGTGTAAGGGGGTTGTATGATTTTCAAAGCTTCGACATATTTCTTAGGTTTGATGAGATATTAGATCGCTTTTCACTTCCACAGACTTTTGATATAATCGCCTACAAACTAATTTCTCAATTTTTGGATATTCAACCCCCAAGGGTTTGCATATGTTTTCACAAATTTTGCCATCCCTTAGTTCTGATGAGATATAAAATTGGTTATTACGGCATTTGAATGACCTAAAACTAATTTCACGATTTTTCGAATTTCAAGAACAAAGGGGGTGTGAAGAGTTTGCTTACGTTTTCACAAATTTTTCAAAATCCCTCATGTCTCATGAAATATCAAGTTGCTTCTTATGAAATCGTCTAAAAACCTGTTTCACAATTTTTTCGAAATTCAAACCCCAAGTGGAAGTAATGGGTTTGTATACATACGTTTTAACAATTCGTCATATCTCTTAAGTCTGATAAGGCAACAAATTCGTTTTTACTTCTATGGGCTTTTAGTGTACATAATATACCTACCGAAATTCGAATAGTCTACACGGACTTTTTCAATGTTTAATCGGCTAAAAATCTCTATTTTAAATATTTTTATTTTAAGAACAAAATTAATTTTCCAAGAAATCTAATAATCTCGAATGATATACTCCGACCTTGACCGCTCCCGAACTTTGACCCGAAAAATAATAAAGTTTCGCCCAGGCCATTGGCAGATTTTTTCGACTTTGTGCTGGGAAAGAGGGTGTTTTCAAACATGCAAAATTTTAAGGTATGTTGATTAAAGTAGAAGAATCAGAAGGATGTTAGTAACATTAGTACGTAACTTTTTGTTAAACCACGGTTATCACTTTTTATATGCACTTTATTAAAACAAAGAATTGTTGAATTACGAAATGGTTGTTTTTGAGCTAGAACGATAAATTTACCCTACTAACCCCGCTCCTTCTTAGCATTTACAACAGCTTGAGCACGGTTACAACTAATTCCAAGTCTTCAAGTTGACTCACCAGAAACCACTAAATTGTTTAAAGCTTTTGTATGGCAGCTTAAAACAGTATTTCTTTTTCTTTTCAATCTGTTTTCCAGTTTTGATTCTTTCAAAATAAGTGTAACCACATAAACCCCTCCCCGAGAATTTTGCCTTAACTTAATCACAAAAAAAGCGTTTATGTCCAATACGTTCCGTTCCGTAGTTATCGATCATTCGCGAAAAAATAGAAACCATTTTTATTAAGAACTTTTATATGGTAGCTAATTGAAAAAGTACCGCAATATTCTCAGTTCCTGCAATATTTAATCAAAAAAAATTAAATTCCAGAACATAACTGTCCTCACTTGTTTTGAGGAACTTTGTATGCGATGTATGCGTAAAGGTTGGGTAATTTTACTTATTAATGGATTCTAAGTAAAATTTCAACTCTGTATTGTTCACCTATCTCCCGGTGCGCAGATATTGTTTTGGTGAGGCAGAAAAGGTTCAATGATTCTTAACTGAATGAAATCCACATTCATTATATTCGTCACAAGATGTAGCTCCCAAAATTGCAAACTCCTTTCATAAGCCATTGTTCTGCCCCTCCCTACGAAATGTTGTATGGGTGCCCATGCTCCCACATCTCATTTCGTGAATAGCAAGAGCAAACCGAAAATTCGTTAACCAGTCCCAACTAACACTGGATAACTTTCAAGATAGCATAAGTCACGGTGACGTCGTGCAGTCATAAGAACCTAACTATTTGGTTGATGATTTAAGTTTTTAAGCTTTAAGTCGGTACGACGTCTAAAATAGTCGTAACTGAACATGCTAATGCTACTTTATTTTTATTTCGGTCATATCGAGTGTCTTTCTGGTTATAAAAATAACGTCGTGTCGACTCGAGATATAAATTTAATTGCACGAGATACGTCTTTAGGATTTTAAATATAAAAAGACATATACACAGTGCGACAAATAAGTTCCGAGACTCGAACCATATCTGAGTAACTAGTAGGGTCATCTATGTCTACAGACCGGCGTTTGAAAGCTGTGACACTCCTCTTCCCGGTAATACCAATTTTGTTTAAATCGGTTGATAGATAGCAAAGTTATGACAGTTCTTCCAAAACAAATTTTTTGTCTATGTTGAAATATTGAAATGTTGCTCAAACAATGCTCATTACATTCTTCGATAGTAAAGGACATGTCCACAGGGAATTGGTTCCAACTGGCCAAACAATTACTGGCACATTTTATCTCGAAGTTTTGAAGCGTGTGATGGCCAGAATCCGTCGTATTCGACCTGAATATCGTGATCCAGAGAACTGGATAATGCACCGAGTCACACCTCACTCATTGCTCGTAAATTTTTGGCTCAGAATCAAGTCTGTGTGTTGAATCATCCACCGTATTCACCTGATTTGGCCACATGCGATTTATCTCTATTCCGAAATTGAAGTTGAAAGGATGTTTTTTTAATGACATTTCGACCACCAAAACAGCTTCAACACGAGCACTAGAGGCAATTCCACAAAATGAGCTAAACCACGTATTTGAATTACTGTTGAATCGCTGTAACAAGCGTATTGAAACTGTAGGAGAATATTTTGAATAAAAAAAATGAAAAATATCCAAATTTTTTCTTTTAATGATGTTTTCCATGACCAGTCCCGAAACTTATTTGTCGCACTGTGTATTTTAGAATGTTTCCAACCCAGCTTTCAAGCACTTTGAACACATTGCTTTCCCCTCCACTTCCACACTCCTAAACCCTTATCACAATTTTTTTTTGCAAATAGATCCACTATCATAGTTCTACATAAGTTCCAAGTTTAAGCCTCCTTGCGTAAGTGGTTCCTGAGATTTAAAAACCAAATTAAATATAATTCAACTATTTACCACAATTCAATTCCAAACTTTGTTCAGAATTCAATTCCTATCCTACTCTGGTAGCACTTATGTCTTATCAGATCTCTGCTTGCTGAAAGCTTCACCGCTGCAGTCAAGAATATGTTCTACTACCCGTAGAAGCAAATTCCTTATTGCATCCACGGGACGTTGTACGAAATTTTTTTTCTTGACGTCACAGTGGGACGGAATGAAATGAATGCTCATAGATGCAACTTTCAAATTGCTTCCATGTGTCTCCTGATTGGTTTCTTTTCGCTTGCCTTTTTCGTGGTGTTTCCAATTCGGCTGTGTGAGATATTCGCGAGTAGTTTCTTGCGAACTTTTATTTAGACTGTGCCAAAGAAAATGTTTGACACATGAATTTTTTTCGCAATTTTTCAGCGCGATTTAGATATTTTTCAGCAAAATGTAAGGGAAGCAACGCATCCCTTGCTTCCATGGACATCACGCCACTGGATTTTAGCCTATTGGTTCTTAAAAAAAAGCCCCAACCCACCAAAAATAACTATTAATCGTTTAATAAATGAACAATAACATTTTACTTTATTTTTATTTCGGTCATGTCGAGTGTCTTTCTGGATATAAAAATGACGACGTGCTAACTTGAGATATTCATTTAATTGCACGAGATACGTCTTTAGGACTATAAATTTAAAAAGACATATAAGTTAATTGCTAAACTTTTCGGTTGTACTCGTAAGTAAGACTATGAAGTTTTATGGCGACTTTTTGGATAGAAATACAACATAATTTCACTGAGAAAATTTTTGGTTGGAAGTGTTTATATTGATGAAAATAATTTTTGTTATTCTATTCACATTATTTGTAAACTTCTCTATTTATTGTCAAATTTCCAGCTTTTCGATTTACGTCTGTTCTTATCATTGCCTGCACATTTTTTTTCAAGTTTTCCGCAAACTATACCCGTAATATGTACCCTCTTGCCACCAAACTCCTATTGGGTATTTACCCTGTACATAGCTCGAAAGTGTAACAGTTAAGAGCACTTCACCTATGGCTTATCCAGGCTTACCACTCATGGTCTAAAAAATCGAATTATTTTCGAATCAGCAGCAGAATCAAAAGGGACATGCACTTATCTATAATATAAACACAGAATGAACACATTAATGAAAAATTTCATCTTTACGACTTATCACGGATTGGTATTTGTGAAAATAATTTTTTTAAGGACACTTCTATGGAGACTATTCGAAAAAGATGATGGATTATATCAGTTGCACCAAATTTAGATGAAACGATTTTTTGTTAAGAATTTCAGAACCATAGCTTCGAGTGTTCTTTTGTTATCGCAAGCAAAAGGAATATACGCGTTTTTAATTACTCTTGTACGGTAGCTACCCTAATGAATAAGCCATTTTCCTTATCACTTTACTTGATATAACTCTACTAGAATTTTGTCTTACTTCTCGGCATCGACTGTAGAAAACAACAATAAGTAGTTGGGATTGGCTGTGACCATTACCCAATATTCGAACGCAAAAACAGACGAAAAATTCGTTTTTTAGGAATCAACAATTTTCAGGCATTTTTAAATGAATTCGTTTACTTAAACCTAATTTGTAATTTAGGTATGATTATTTTAGATTACTGAAAAAATTATTAAAAGATATCTTACATTGCAAGTTATCCTCTTATCTTGGTCCTCTTCAAAGGCACTACATATTGAATCCTCAGGCAGACTGCCAGCAAAGAGTTCTGCTGAATTGCAAGTGTCCTTCGTATTTAGTGTTAAATTACTCGAGAAGAACTCGGGTGTTTGATCTATAAAAGGTCGCAGTATATTAAGATTCGATCAGAAAAATCAACAACTGAAACTTACTCTTTAGTTCAAGATCCCAACTGCTAATAGCACAAACTTGTGTTGTATTAATTTGAGCACTCGATAGGCACACCGGCCTTAAAACATCGCTAAATTTAATTGGTAACTCTAGTTCGAGGAGCACTATATCTCCTGAATACATAAGATGCTTGTATCTTGTCTATAAATGATTTAAATTTTAGTAAAGTTGCTGGCATTTTGCAATCTAGGAGGACTCACATGAGCGAAAGTATGTACCCGTCTTACTCGTAATTTTTGTGCACTATTGTTGCTTTCATTCAAGTTTGAATTTTGTACAATCAGTGACCAATCGCTGAAATCTCTGCTCCTATTATTGACTAAGTCTTGACTCTTGCTGAAGCACGAATAGCTTGCAATTGCCCATTTCATGGCTACGATACTGGCGATACATTGCAAGCCAGATTGGTCGTCCATAGCAAAGACTATGTTCGACGACGAAGAAGGATTTGTGCTGCAGTCTACAAATATGACATTATTTTATCAAAAGTTATTTTATTGCAAAGCGAAAGAAGCTACCATATGAAGAGCACTTCAAGGATATAACGCCATCTTCGCAGCTTCCGCTCGAATCGAACGCTTTCAGCATGTCCACTTCAGCATCAGACCTAACCTTCAGCAGCTCGTCATCCGTCTCGCTAGAATCCACGTTCAGAACAGTCCAGGACTCTGATCCCGGGAATCCCAACCTCCGGCAAATCTGCTCGGAATTCTGTCGCTTCCAACCATCGGCACAAACCTTCGATGGTTCCGGATGCGATTGTTTGATCCTGAGTAGGAATCCTGACTGATCGGCACTTCCGTTGCCCAATTGAATACAGTTCCATTCGTCCGACATATCCGGACAGTGAATTACACCGTCGCAAACGTATTGCTGGCTAATGCATCCGCCAGCGTGGCACTTGAATTCGTTGGCATTACAATCGCACAGACGTTCATCTTCCTCTTCCAGGCAATCGACCTTGCCGTCGCATTTCCATACTTCGGGAATACAACGCTGCTGGGCCGAGCAGAAGAACTCATTATTGTCACAATTATCGGGACAGTTGATTTCATCGGAACCATTGGGACATTGTTCGAGGCCATCGCATTTCCAAGTCGATGGCAAACATGGACCAGGCGTTAAGGTAGAGCAGGGGATTTCATCAAATCGACACTCCCAGGAATCTGAAAAAGATACGATCGTGTGAATAATATATCCTTCAACAGTCTGGGCGTTACTGTATTGTAGTCGTTAGGTTCATGTGTCAGATATGTGAGAAGTCAGGAAGTGGTGGCTGCTTCAATAAAAATTTTAGGTAGCCAAATTTTGTTGTAAAAGCTGGCTACTAGAAGATAGTCAGTCGTTTAAAAATCCTTTCTAAAAACGCCGAACTTTTCAATTTCTCCGCTTCATTCCCTCCTCACCATTGTCCTATAATCCTATATTTTGGCGAATTTATAAAAACAGGTCGATGAGATTTCTGTTTCAATTTCACTACTTCCTTTAGATCATGACGGGGTTGGATTGGAAAATCAATCTCTATATTCCGTGGAAACTAGAGGAACGGCCCAGGACCTTTTAAAAATTAGCACCACGCCCTAGAGCTTTATCCCAAACGAAATCCTAGAAAAGAGTCCTTGGAAGTATTTGAAAACAAGGACTCAATGCTCTTAATAATTAGGTTTTTTGTTGGTTACCAGTTCAGTGGCAAGTGGGCTAGACTAATTTATTGTTTGGAATCACCGAACCTGAAACATATCGTCCTCGATCGAATGCCTAAGAAAATTGTTTCACTACGCCACATATGCAGACAAATAGGAACTCAAGAGGAGCCATACAGTTGGTCAGTCAAAATACTTTCCCAGTAGAATAGTTACGTCTGTCCAATATCGTGAAGATTATAATTGAAATAAACTACTCACCACAATCATTTTCATCGCTTCCATCGCTACAATGCTTGATGCCATCGCATACTAGATGTCTGCCAAGACACAGGCCATCCATACATTGGAAGTGTCCAGGACATCCGAGTTCCTTGCAATCGTGTTCGTCTGATCCATCCGAGCATTGGGCAACAGAATCGCACCGTTCACTTTGGCTAATACACGAAGATCCATCTCTCAGGGAGGTTCCATTGACACATTCGAATTGGCCAGCCGAGCACTTCGTGAACAGATTGATTGTCTCAATCGGGAACAGGTGTAGGTCGTTCATAGCGCCATCGCTACTGTCCGCATTGAAAAGGTCGATGAGATTTCTGGTGGTCTGCTCGACAGCTACTTCTTGTGGAACCTCGGTTACTGATTCGTTCAAAGGTTCAGTATCTGATTTCGTTGTTGCGTTCAATACTGGGCTGTTTTCTATGATGGTTGCATTTAGGACTAAGTTGTCATCTTTAGTTGTTCCATTTATGGGTGCTACACCTTCCGCGCTTTCAGAATTTAACTCCAAAGATGAATTTTCGACAGGCTTAGAATCGGCGATATATTCTCGTATTCTTGGTACTTGTTCCATTGGTATTTCGGTCGATTCCTCCTTCTGACGTTCAGTTTGATTTTCTTCTTGGAACGTTTCTCCATTATGACCATTATTATTTGTGGTATCCAGAATAGTTTCGTTACGAGCTTCGACTAACGTATTGTCCGAGGTCTTGGACGTTCCAATCGATTCACTGGAATTCGACTGAAACGTCGCCTTACCTAAAAAATGACCGGTGGTAGTTTCAATTGGATTTTCCGTTTCAGTGGATGTTTCAATCATTTTACTAGTCCGCGATAATGGGATTACTTTGAGGTCATTTTCCGAAAGTTTGGCATAGTCATCATCATCCAGTATGGAATTTTTCAGGGAATCCTCAAAACCATCTTGTTCCAATCGTTGTGTGTCGTCGGTAATTTCAGGAACGATATTGACTTTTTCCGTAGATTCATCGGCTACAAGAATCTCATTGGTGGTTTCTTCGTCACTAGCCAGTTTTGAAACAGTCGAAGTACTCGCTGTTGTTGCTGTTGTATTGATAGCTTCTGTATTGACCAGTACAATACTTTCCAAGTTCTGATCCTTGCTATTCTTACCATCATCCGAAATTTCGTTCTCTTCCTTGTCGAGTGGAACCACACGAAGTGGTATGTCCTTAACTTCCTCCACGTGATTGATAAGCTTTTGATCATCCATAGGATTCATAGTGTGATTCTGATCGTTATCAAGGCGCCGTTCCTGCTCGTCGTCCTTCGAGATGAGCGTCTCATCAGTTTCATTGTGGATTTCGAAGTCATGTCCACGATGAAGGATATTCAGAAGAGTAGCATTATTCTCGGTTTCTGGAAGGAAAGGTGAAGGATCGGAAAAAGTTTGCTGGTTCTGAAGGAGTTCGATTTCAGTAGGATGTTCCGTTACAGAATAAATGGCAGAAGAAGTTGTCGAAGAGAAGGTTTGTTCTGTGCCGTTCGAGGTCGTATTTACCAAGCTCCAAACTCCAACTGGATGAGGAGTTGAATACATCGTTGTCGTATTTAGTGGATTGATTTGAGTAGTTATTGTTCCGTCCATCACATTCACTTCGGCTCGGATGTCCATAACGCGGGGTGATTTCAGATAGAGGTCTGTTGGTGTAGGCAAGTCATCACCATTTTGCTCAGTAACTGGGGCAGGTCTATCTTCCATTGTTGTTGTTGATATAGTCGAAGTATTCGAAGCACCCATGTCCGACTCAATGATCACTCCCTTTCCATCTGTTTCTGAACTTTTCGAAGTGGTACTAGACGAATTTGATTCACTCACGGCTGTATTTCCTGCAGTTCTATCAATGAACATTTGCAGCCCGTTCCATAAGCTTGCAGCGAAATTTTCGGTGGAACTAAGCTCCGGCTCTTCAGGAGCTGGTGATACCGCGGTGGTTTCTGCCATCGTTGTATTACTTTCAGCGGAATCGGAAAGATTTGCAGCAGGCATAAGAGTTGTACGATTGGAGAGGTCAATTGACGACTCGGTACTTACATCGGGTGGGCCTGTCAGAATAATCTCCTTAGGAGCAGTCTTACTGGTCGACGAAGCTGTCACACTTGAGCCTAAGATCCAGATGCTTCCGTCGTTGGGGATGTCAGTTGTATTACCTGCATTGGCATATTGTATAGTGGAAGGTCCGATAACGAGGACATTTTCATGCTCCGTTTCCCGACCGGAAGTAGTGGAGGACGGCTCAATAATGACGATGTTATGCTTCGGTGTGCTCGTCTCACTTGAATTGCTTGTCGATCCTTCAGCTGCTACAATCAAGACGTTGGCCTCTTTTGGATCTTCTATGCTGAGACTGTGATCAGTATCGTTCAGAATAGAACCCAAACTAGTTACTTCCATATTATTGGCTACTTCATCCCGCTCTAAATTTACGGAAGTCTGATTCTGCGCCAGAATTTCCTCATCTTCAGCCAAAATACCACCGTTTTTGGCTCTAGATTCAATCTCGGAAGTGTTACTAACTTCTGGAATTGGGCTAGGCATTGCGGTGGTAGTCCTGCTTATAACGTGGTAGACCTTTGTAATCGGTTCGAATTTATCATCTTCGTCATCAATCCATTGACTTTCGTGGTGTTCTTCGTGGCCACGTTCAAAATAAATTGGTGGATAAGGCGTGTTATCATCCTCTTCGTTTTCGTTTTCGGAAGTTCCATTTCGAACTAAAGTGTGATAAGGCTTTGATAGCCCGATCACTTTTAAATCGTTGGAATCTGCATTTTCAGTTTCTATAGTTGAATTGGTTGTATTTTGAACTAGGGACGGAGTAGAACTGCTTGACGTAAAGGATGTTTCATTCATTTCAGATTTTGGCTCAGATTTCGCTGAAAGATCAGCAATTACTGATGGTGAAGGTTCACTAGTTGGCTCCGGTTCGCTAGAAGGTTCAGGTTCTGATTTTGGCTCTGGTTCGCTAGAAGGTTCTGGTTCTGATTTTGGCTCTGGTTCGCTAGATGGTTCGGGTTCTGATTTTGGCTCCGGTTCGCTGGAAGGTTCTGGTTTGCTGGATGGTTCTGGTTCCGATTTTGGCTCACTGGTAGGTTCTGGTTCAGAAGTAGGCTCCGGTTTACTAGATGGTTCTGATTCAGATTTATCGAGAAGCTTGCTTGTTGCTTCTTGCTCAGTTTTGGGGTTCGGTTCACTGGAAGGTTCTGGTTCGCTAGTTGGCACCGGTTCACTTGCAGGTTCTGGTTCGGATTTAGGTTCTGGCTCGCTAGTTGGTTCAGGTTCAGTGGCAGGTTCTGGTTCAGACGTTGGCTCCTTATCGGTTGTAGTTTCATTTTCATGGTCATGTAAGTGGAAGTGCAGATTAGAATTTATTACAGCATGATGATCTTCATCCTTTTTCGGTTCCGGTTCACTAGTTGGCTCAGGTTCGCTTGAAGGTTCCGGTTCACTCGATGGCTCTGGTTCCGATTTTGGTTCCGGTTCGCTTGTGGGTTCTGGTTCGGATTTAGGTTCCGGTTCACTTGTTGGTTCTGGTTCGGATTTAGGTTCAGGCCCTGAATATGATTCTTTTTCATTTGTGGTATCATTTTCGGATTCATGGTAATGGAAGAAGTGGTCATGTGAACTATGATCCTCTCCTTCTTTTTTCTCAGATTTCGGTTCAGGTTCACTTGAAGGTTCTGGTTCACTAGACGGCTCCGGTTCACTAGACGGCTCTGGTTCAGATTTAGGCTCCGGCTCACTGGAAGGTTCGGGTTCAGATTTTGGTTCTGGTTCACTAGTAGGTTCCGGTTCGGATTTTGGTTCCGGTTCGGAAGCAGGTTCCGGCTCTGTTTGACTAGAAGGCTCAGGTTCGCTTGTTGGCTCTGATGCAGATTTTGGTTCTACGTATTCGTGGTAGTGGAACTGGTTATCGTGCTCACTGTCATTATGGTTATCATGTTCGCTATGATCATGCTCATTATGATCATGCATACTGTGATCATGTTCATTATACCCCTGTTCGAACATATCATGCTCTTGTTGACTATGATCATGATCGTGATCGTGGTATTCATGCATATGATCGTGTTCTAGTGACTTTGGTGGTCGCGTAACTTCGTAAACATTAAAAGTATCTACTACTCGCTTTTCCCGACACATTTTCGTAACAGAATCGGCTTCCATATTTTCCGGACAACTACAAACAAAATCAGATATGTACTCGGAAAATTCACAGCCAAGATCACATTGTAGGTCATTAGTGTTCATGGAACACGTGTCCGGTAAACGGGCAGCTCGAAGTGTATTTGTCGGGACCAAGTAGTTGGAAAGGTAGCCCTGATTTGCGTCAAGATAATTTTCAAGTTTTTCCTTTAGGCTTTCCATGTCGTAAAAATTGCTTTCATCGTTCTTGCTCCAACTAACACGATAGTCTACAACTACAGAACCGGGTCTGGAAAGGTAAGAAAATAGCATTAGGTCCGACTAGCCTATGTCTTAAAATGTTTCAAACTTACTTCATGTTCATTACTTTCACGTATAACTCCCCATTTGAATACGATCGCTTCAAGGACTGCTTTATTTCATCCTCTAACTCTCGAGCTAGTCCTTGATATACAGGACTATCCTTTTTGTTGTATTCATCCAAAAATTCCAAATTAGCTAGCGTCAATTGTCCTTCCACCGTATTCAGAACTGAAACAAGAAATGATCAAATGAAATTATTTTCTTTTAGATTTATTAAAATAAATTCTTTGTACCATAAACAATTGCATCCTGAGTTGTAGGTGGCATTGGAGGAACTGTTGATCCTGGTGGTGGCGGCGACGGTGGATATTCGTCATAAGTTGATTCATTATTGTTCGAAGAGCCTGCGCCAAATATTCCCGCTGTATTTACCTGACTATCTTTGGTGCCAAATTGCCTAGATTCGACCGGTGTGGGATCGCTACTTAATATTACTCCGGCTAAAAAAATTATTTTTATACAATCTAAAATAAATAAAATATAATAAAACAGCTTACTTGCAGCCAAAATTGCTATTATTATTGCGCCAAGAATAAGAGCCGCACAGACCGCCCAACACAACCATTTTCTCCAGTTTTTCTTTATTCGTTTGTCTTTTGTAACGTACAATTTTTCACCCCTTGAAAATTTATAAATTGAAAGTATTATTGAGTATTCATAAGAATTTTTTCAAATTATTATTAACAATTTTAAAGTTTAAGCTTGAAGCATGTTTTATTATATACATTTGTATGATCGTTGGTGATCACATGTTGCGATCGCTTAAACTTAAATGGTTCCTTGGTTTTTTTTTTAAAAAATATTGCTAATTTATATTTTCCTAACAAGATCAGAAGTACAAATTCAGTTTTATACCACATTATGATCTTCAGTTGAACTTTCACCATATATCATATTTTTTTTATTTTGTTAGTTATCATTCAAAGTTCTTCAGTTAAATGCCATGATCGGTAAAAGAAATGTAAAACTACAACGATTCTGATCATTGATCTTGCCATACTCGTTCCTAAGGTGATCGTGTATTCACAATTTTTTCCATTCCAACATTTCACGATCTTGTGATAATAATTTTGCTGATCGCGATCAAACATCGTTTTAAAAACAAATTTTGCGATCCCCGTCTTATTGCTTATCCAATTTGGGCATTATCGGCTAAAGCAGTTACCAAACAACTCTTCGAATTTTTAAACCAAAACCAATCAAAATTAAATTTTTAGTGAACATAATACAGCTTGTTTTTCTTTTTGCAATAAATAAATCCTACAACCAAATCACAACCGTAACCAAAATTTTCTAAGGGGATGAAAAAAAAATCCGAGGTACACCCCTAAAACAGACGCTTTGTTATTTCGGATGTAATATTGGGGGTGTCAAAATTAACCACCAATTTCTTTTAATATTATTTACAAGTTGCACAAAAATGAGGATATAAAATGCAGCAGTATAGAATGGAGTAAAGAAAAGAAAAGAAAGTTACAAAATGAAAGAAAAAGGTGAGAAAAAGGAGTTAAAAAGGATCAGGTGAAGAAAGGAAAATTAATTGTTTTTTTTTTGTTTTTTGGTTTTTAATTCCAGTTACGGGGGTACCTCGCAACTTTTGTCCAACTTTTATAGTCCACTACGCCTTGTGCGGGTACGTTAAGTGAATGTCCCCAATGATCAACGCCACGATCACCATGCAGGTTACCGAACGAAACGCTATAAGAGAACAGACATGTCAAAAGTGCAAAATTGACATTATTTATTTCTCTTAAAGGTACAGGTATGATGCTTTTTTTTGCTTTTGGAAGGTGCGTCGTTCTTTTCGGACACCGATCATTTTTTTGAAATTTTTTTGGTTGTAAAGTTATGAAGCGATGAATAAGATCTGTGGTAAAAGTCACTCACCTCATGTACTTTCGATGTTCGTTGACTGGTACAAAATATTCGTCGTACGGATCACCGATCTCGACTTCTGTGTCCTTTTTAATTGGTATACCATTTCCGTGGCCATTTGTCGGTTTGTTTAAGTTGATCAGTTCCAAGTTGACTGCTTCTGAAAATTAAAGATGAAGAAATAATAAAATTGAATATGGTAATGTCGATATCGATTCTAGGCCAATGCGATTAATTGCACAATACGCTTTTGGTCACAATTTTCGATAAATTTGGGCACACTCTTAATTTTCCGTGATTTGTTGGAAATATTGAAGGACAGCTAAAAGTTGGTCTGGTCGATGTAAAAGAAATTAAACGCTAATTTGCATTAATTATGGAACAAAATGAAAAAATTAAACTGTTCACGGTAACAGAAAAAGCCTGTCCATTTTAAAAACGCCTGCTGAGAGCTTTACGATGTTTATCACGTGTGATAATTAGACCCATAAACAACCTAATGAAATGGACGCATAAGAAAAACACCGTGTCACCGCTTTCCGTAATTTTGGAACGCAGTGTTCATGCAGTGAAATTAACACGAAATGGAAAATACCTCAGATGAGAAGCTTTGACAACAGAGGAAGAATGAGCCAAAAAGGAGACAGACATGGGCGGTTTTGACGATTGCGCAATTGCCAAAAATTGTTATTTTACTATTAAGTGGCGATTGAAGTGGCTGTGCAGTCTGGGCAAGTTGGTCAAGTAAGCTATAACGGATTTCAATCTAAAAAATAATAAAGTTACGCCCTGACTGCTGGCAGATTTTTCTAATTTACTTACTTCTTTTTTTTTTTAATTTCAATAAAAACGGGGGATAAAATATCGACCTAATCGTTTAGGGGTTGAATATCCAAAAATTCTGAAACCAAATTTTAGGCAAATATATAAAAAGTCCGTTAAAGTAAAAATAATTCGATATCTTATCAGACCGGAGTTTGAAAAAACGTACACAATCATTTTACCCCCCCCCCCCCCCTAGTGGTGAAATATTGCAAAATCCCGAAAATATATATATGTATAAAGCCCTTTAAAGTAAAAGGGCCATTCCATCAAAAATCGCCAAAGTTGAGACGGACGACTAGAAAGCATTTTCAGGATTTTTTAAAATTGGACCCCCAAGGTGATGTAAAGGGGATCTATACATTTTCACCAATTCAGCCGTATCCCTCAGGTCTGATTAGATATCGAATAACTTTTCACTTCCACGGGCTTATTTAATAATCACCTAAAACTTTTTTTCAAGGTTTTTCCTTTTTCAACCCCTAAGAGTGTAAAAATGGGTTGAATACGTTTTCACGAATTCCGTCATATCTCTTAGGAATGATAAGACATCGGATTGGTTTTTAATTCCTTTGGCTTTCTTTATATATATCTAAAAACTTATTTCAGGATTTTTGGATATTCAACCCCAAAGTGGGTGCAAGGGTGTTGCATATATTTTCACAAATTCTTACATATTTCTTAGTTCTAATAACATATCGAATTCATTTTTACTTCCTAAGGCTTCTTACATAATCGTCCAAACGTTGATTTCAAGATGTTTGTTATTCAACTCCAATAGGACGTATGGGTTTCGACATATATCTCAGGATTGATGAGATATTAGATTGGTTTGCACTTCCACAGACTTTTTATATAATCGTCTTCAAACGCATTTCCGATTTCATGTAATGGCCCAAAACCAAATCACGAAAAACCTTCTAATGCGGTTACAACTGATATTATACTAGGACTAGATCTCGTGCCGGTGTATGACCCAATTATGTAATTCATATGTTATATGAGGCAGCAGCGTAAGTATTCTAGCGCGACCCCATTTTAACCGCTTCCCGAACTTTTTTTTAGGTTTTCAGTCACATAGAAACCTACACCGCATCTCAGAATTAAACTCGTTCCGAACTTCTACCAAAAAAATAATAAAGTTGCGCCCAGACTGTTGGCAGATTTTTTTTTAGTTATAGTATGTTAAAGTTTTTGAAAAAATTGTGTCCGATTCCTCTTTGAAAATTCATATCTCTGGTAATTTTTATCCTAGATTAATTAAGTAGGAGTTATTTTAAAGATTGTTGCTTTAAAATTATCGCAATATAAAAAAATACGAATGAAAATTATCCTTAAAATTTTTTTTCAAGGATAATCATTTTGTCTTTTATCCTTGAATATCTCAAAATAATTTTTTTTAAATTTTTTATTTTTTACGTTTTTAGGTTATACTGTTTTACAAAACAAACCAAAAAATTAACTTGGGATCTCAATGGGATCGGGGTAAAAAAAAATGGAAGAACATCTGTGCTTCTCAATTATGTTATAATTGTAATTTTTCTATAACGCAATTGAGAAGCACTGATGTTCTTCGATTTTTTTGACCCCGATCCATATGAGATCCCAAGTTAATTTTTTGGTATGTGTTGTAAAACAGTATAATCTACAAAATATAAAAAAAATAGAAAAAAAACGCCTTTTGAGATATTGAAGAATAAAGGACAATATCGTTATCCTTGAAGAAAAAAATTCAAGGATAATTTTCATTCGTACTTTTTTTATATTGCTACAACCTCCCCCCTTTAAAATAAGCCTTTTTCTATTATTTTAGGATAAAAATTACCAGAGATATGAATTTTCAAAGAGGACTCGGAAAATTCAAAAGAATCGGTGAAGGTAAGGTCACACTTTTGGCAATTCTAGATGGAATGAACCTTTTTCTATAAAGTAATTGAGAAGCACTGATGTTCTTCGATTTTTTTGACCGCGATCCCAAGTTAATTTTTTAGTGTGTTTTGTGAAACAGTATAACCTATTAAATATAAAAAAAAAAAAAAATTCTTTGAGTGCATAAATTTTCAAAAGAATCGGCGATGGTAAGGTCACAAATTTCGTCATTTTTGGCGATTTCGATTAATTTGTTTCATTCAATAGATTTCACTTGTAATTCTATATACAGAAACCAAATCTCAACTTCGTGGTACGATTGGTTCGGAAGATATTGCAATCCAAAGTTGTTTACCAAACATCGTCTAAAACCCTCCAACCACCTTTCTCCTCACAATCCCCCTCCCCACAAAAGATACCACTAGTAGCGGTCACCCAATGTACCCACCAAAAAATTTTCAAATTAATATCTCGACAGGTTTCTGAGCTACACACCTTCAAACGCTTTTGCTTACGGCTCACGGACAGACGGACATTTTTTTGCTTTTTTGGGGAGTTCTAAAACGTGTAAATACCATATTTCAGGATAGCAATTTTACTTTATTATTTTTTAATAATAAAGTATTGTGATCGACCTGAAATTTCAAAAAAGTTTGCTACCCTGAAATTTTGTATTTACACGTTTTAGGACTAGTAGACCCCAAAAAAGCAAAAAAAAAAAATGTCCGTCTGTACGCCGTACGCCGTCCGCCGTACGCCGTACGCAAAAACGTTTGAAGGCGCGTAGCTCCCAAACCCGTTGAGATATTAAATTGAAATTTTTATGGTGGGTAGATTGGGTGAACCCCTACCACTGGTATATTTTTGAGGGGTGGGGTTACAAGGGGAGAGGAGAGGGGAGCGTTTTAGACGAAAAATTTTGGTTTCTAGATCTCAGGAACCACTTATGCTAGGAGGCTGAAACTTGGAACTTATGTAGTACTATGATAATGGACTCAATTGCAAAAAATTGGTCGATATTGATTAAGGGGTGTGGAAGTGGGGGGAAAAACAATGAGTCTTTAACGCATGAAAGCCGGGATTGAAACATTCTAAAATCGATATCTCCTGAACCATTGATGTCAGAAGATTGAAACTTTGTTGTTGTCCTTAGGGATACTTCAAGATTAGACAAGGGCTAAAATTTTTAAGAGAGGTGGTGGGGTGTGGGGGTGGGGGGTGAAAAACTTCGGATTACAATATCTTCCGAACCAATTACACCAGGAAGATAAAATTTAGTTTCTGTATATGGGATCACAAGAGGAGTCTACCAAAACTAAATTTTTTGAGGGGGGAGGTGGGGCACGAAAGTGGGGGGATAGCAATTTCTCAAAAAATGTCATTTTTATATCTCAGAAACCGTATCAGATATGATCTTGAAAATTTTACAGGAGTTGGGGACGGTAAACTTCTAGTAGGTAATAACCAGGAAGCTATTTGGAACGTTATTTTTTAGGTTGCCAGTCGCATAGTACCCAACACCGTATCTCATCATCAAACACGTTTCAGACTTCTACCCATAAAATAATAAAGTTGCGCCCAGACTGTTGGCCGATTTTTTTTTTAATTTCTGGTCGATCAACATAATTTAATATTAAGAAAATAATAAAGTAAAAATCAAAATATATTGGTTGGCATTGATTTAAAATCTATTTTTCCCAAGTTCTTTTTTTTTAAATCGTGTTTATCAAAATTGGGCCTTTCAAAATTACAGACGTAAATTTCATTTTTTTGTTTAGTTTGTCATTTTGATTCACTCAAATTCATGAAAATTCAAAATAATAGCTTAATACTTTCACCTGACAAAGCGGTTTTGATCCCTTCAAATAACATTGTCAAAATATTTGGCAAAAAGTGTATCAGTCGATTGTTATCTAACATTCTACAGAACCTGTATTGAGGTGCTGCTCTATTCGTTTCGTCTGTGTCCGTATTTTGGGAAACAGAATTTTAGGAATTGGGAAACTTTTCTACCCATTTTGTTTTGATTTCAAACTTTAGAGTCGGAAAAAGATTTGAATTTGTTAGATGGAAAAATTTTGAATGTTCTAAAATTTTCTCAGTTTAAGAACAAAAGTGCTGGAGATGAGATGAATGAATAGACATTAATTTCATCCACGAAAATAGGATTTTGATAAACCGTATTTTCTAATTTTAGAATGAATATTGGAAATTGCAATATCGAGATTTGATTTGAATCTTTCCATTTTTTTTAAAAATAAATGCAATAAAAATCGAAAAAGTTCTTAAATTTCGTTAACTGAAAGGCAAAAATTCTAGCAATTAATTTATTCCATGTACACAGGATTATGGCAAATGGTATTTTGTAAAGCAGAATTTTTATTTAAATATTAATTTGATTCATAAAAACTGGCTTTTGACAACCGGTATTTTGATAACGTGATTTTGGGAATTAGGAAAACAACACCACCGATTTTGGGTTGATTTAAAAGTTTGAAGATTTGAATTTGACATAAGGAAAAATATAAATAGAGTTTTAAAATTTCCTAGGTTTTAAGACATAAGAGCTGGCAGTCGGGCCAATGGATTTTGACAAAAGATATTATATAACACTAATTTTATTGATGGATACACGATTTTGACAAACAGTATTTTGGGAAATAATATTTTGGGAAAAGAGGATTTTTGAAATGAAATTACGTGAATCGAAATACCGGGAATTGGGTAAATACCCTATCCATACTCGTCACATTTTAAATTCTACAAATTACTTTCAGCAATCCTAATTTGCTGATAAATTGTGAATTTAGACAATGCAAAATTTTTGTAGGGAACAAAAAAAAGGAAAGATCATTACAAGAGGTTATCATTGCAGAATATAAGCTTCTACCATGCATTTTCTGATAAGTAAAATAAATTAAATACTACACCTGTACCCGAATCCTGACTACTGAAATTTAATTTCAGTGCCATAAAATAAGCTTGCATCTCACAATTCACTGTTGTTGGATTTTATCTTTATTTTTTTTTTGATTTTTCATAACTCTGAAATATCATTTAAATTAGTATTTTCTTCGGTATTAGAGCAGTCTATGATGACCATGACTCGAAATTCCCATCTGGAATAGGACGCTACTTGGATAGCACTAATCAAAGCAAAATTAAAGGATTGAGAGTATGATAGATGAAAAATTTTCACTGAAAAATGTTCCGCTGAAAAGAGGTTGTAAGGATAGCGGCCTGGAAATGTTTGCTAATTTATTAGTAGTTTTGTATTGTGTTCCTCGGATTCTGTGATCCATTCAAATTTCCAAAAGGAATGCAGTTTTAGTTAGGGAAACACCAAGTAATAGTTCTATACTTTCAATTTTAAATTTCTTCCATTCACCGGAATTACGAGAAAAATTGATGATGTCTCATCGAGATGACCCTGGCCTGCATTTCTTCTTCGAATCTTTTAAAACAAAATCACAACACAATTCAAGTTCAAAAGTTAATAGTCCTCCCACGCGTTCATTGAAGAAACTTTTCGACTATTAGCTAAAAATTAGCCTAATCGGATGTCGTAAAGAAATCGTCATCTCAATGAATTGGGCAATTCCGAAGGCTTCAAGCAAACCGTCCGTTATTTTTGGTCCTAATGTGGAAAATTTCCAAAATTTTGATAATCGATCGAGATTTTGGCGATTAGATTATTGAGGTATAAATTGGCTAGCTCAAGAGTTTTTCAGGCAGTACAAAAAGTTACGAAATCACTTGAAGTTCAATCGATAAAATCGTCTTCATTTCTTCAAAGTTGTGTTAAGAAAATACGAGAAATTCTTAAAATGCGTGTTTTTTTCTGTTTGGTGGTTGCGATAGCAGCACTTGGCTTAAGTGATGCAAAATCAAATAGTGAATCGAAGGTTGATGAAGTGAAGCCAATTGTTTTACTGGATTCAGGCGCACAAGGGCATGCCAATACAGCAGCAAGGAAACCGAGACAGTTCGGATATTATGGCGGTTATCCTAGTGGTGGATTTGGTGGTGGATATCGACCAGGATTTGGTGGTGGTTATCCAGTACGGCCAGGATTCGGTGGTGGATTTGGCGGAAGGCCTGGTTTCGGTGGAGGTTTCGCCGGAAGGCCATTCGGTGGTGGGTTTGCTGGAAGACCAGGATTCGGAGGTGCATATCCTGGAAGGCCTGGATTCGGTGGTGGATATCCACAAAGACCCGGATACGGTGGTGGATACCAGGGTCAAGGAGGACAAAATTACGGACCAGGCGGGTTCGGAGGTAATTATGGACAAGGATCTGGTGTAAATCAAGGCGGCTATTACGGTAATCAAGGCGGTAACTATAATGGAAACCAAGAAAACTACAATGGAAACCAGGAAAACTACAACGGAAATCAAGAAAACAATAATAACAACAATCAAGGAAATAACCAAGGTGGTTTATTTGGCGGTTTATTTGGAAACAATAACAACAACAACAATAACCAAGGAGGTGGACTCTTCGGTAACAATAACAACAACAATAATCAAGGAGGTGGGGCAAATGTGTTTGGAGCTCTTGGTCAAGCATTTGCAAATGGCTTTGGCAATTTCCTA
Organism: Beris morrisii; assembly: GCA_951812415.1. Taxonomy (NCBI): domain Eukaryota; kingdom Metazoa; phylum Arthropoda; class Insecta; order Diptera; family Stratiomyidae; genus Beris; species Beris morrisii. Next base: position 95,258,114 of record OX638312.1, on the reverse strand, counting down.
GGTGGAGGAGGTGGTGGCGGCAATAATAACAATCGACCATTTGGTGGATTTTTTGGCTAAGGGCAAACAAGTGTTTTCGCAATTATGTTTTCAATGAAAATAATCTACGACAAAGCACTGTGGAGGTGACTGGAATTTATCCTTAAAGAACCTTTGAGTTGAAATGAATGTAATTTAAAAATTCTTAAAAAATAAAAAAATAAAAATAGTTTTCTATTGTGTATTAATTTTGTGAATTACAGTTGAACTTAAACGAATTTCCATAAACTATTAGCCAGAGAAAATTAATATTTCGGAGTTGATAAGCAAGTCAAAAAATCATACTAGCTAATCAGTATGAAAACTTTTTTTCATTCTTTACTATCTAGGTGCAACCCCGTTCCACTATTTTGTTTCTCTGCGAGCATAGAATATTTCACGCTGTTCTAAACCTGTCAAAAATTGAACAGAACTTTCTAACAAAACAGTTTCCCCGCATAGAATGTTATTAGTTCCATCTACACGTCAAATTAAATAAAAAGCAAAATGTACGTAGGAAACAAATCGACTGAAATTTCGTTCATCGCTTAACCCGTCAGATCACCAATATCTAATACGACGAAGTAGAAAATTAAATTTTCAGTTAATTTAATTTTTAGCAGTCAGTAGACTTAACAAGACGATAAAAACCAATGAAATTTAGTTTAATATTGTAATATAAAAATTCATAAAATTTCTAGAATTGGAGGTTACGCGTTTCACTTGTAAACAAACGAAATTTTTATTTTTGGCAGATTTTTTGCTTTTATTCCGTTGTAAAGGCAAATACTTTATTATTAAAATAATAAAGTGGAAGTCTGCCAAAAATATGCGTTTAATTTTTTTATTTTGCGGAAATAGTTGGCGATATGGGTAAAGCTACAGGAGAACAATGGAATTTGAATGAAGTCATGACCCCAAAAAATCTTGCTAAAGAGGGAGGTACATTAAATTTAAGTATTGGCTTATATTTTCTCCGAAAATTGAAGGATATTTTAAAAAGAAGGCACATATTAGATGAATCGTATAATTACTTAATTAATTTTTAAGCTACGAAGTCAAAATTTTACACGTAAAAGTTTTGTGATACAAAAAGGCTCAAATTTATGACTGAACAAAATCAGTCACATATTTGTTATCAAAAATTACAAGAGATCGTAAATTAAAAATTATGACTATAATATCTGCTAGTTATAATTATGATACCAAAAACTATTAAAATCAAGTTAATTTTCCAGAGAATAGCTGCCATACAAATGTCCTTTGATGCTTGCATTCATCTCGAAAACGCATTGAGCAATAAATTTCAAATTTGATCTCTATTCCATAAGAAGGCGTAGAAGGAGAAGGATTCCTCACAATAAATGCTAACACCTAATTACTTTATTAATTTAATAATAAAGTATTTTTGAATGTTTTAAAAAAAAATGCAAATATTTATTCCATGTTCATTAATAGCAAATAACATAATACGCAGATGGCGAATGCAACACAAGAAACGTGTAACCATTTTTAAAAATGAATTGGCAAACGTTTGCTTGCCTGTGACTCTTCGGTATACGATGTTTTGAAACTACAATAAAGCTTTTACGCAATTAAAAAAAATATTTTATCGAAATTTGCATGAAAAGGCACAACTTCATTAACGTTTACCGACAAATAAACTGCAACGATATTATATATTTACAAATATACTCATGGCTGAGCTTTTGCTAACAATTTACAGGGTTTGGATCTTGGATCAAATTTAGATGCAAATCATTACTTCATTAAGTTCAATATAGAGGAACAAAACTTTTTCACATGGCACACATAGAGCCGTTCGCTATCTGGGTACTATATAAAATTCTTCAAAGTTCGGCCCCGGAGATATCACAGAAATTGTCCGTACGGGGTGGAACGGGCTGTGAACGATAAACAAAAATATTTCAATTTGCTTTTTTAAGCTTTTTCTACTCACTAACCAAAAAATCTAAAAATACAATATTTGAAGGCAGCAATTTCAATTTCAGACCAATTAAAATACTTTTGTATTAAAATGTTAACAGAATAAAATACAAATGTTTTGCACACTCGCCCTTCTCCGGTATTCCAATATTCTTAAAAATCGATCTACTGAATGGAATTCATCAGCATATTTAGTGAAGAAATTAAATGGTTGTGAGTCGAAGCATTCCTTATATCCGGAAGATAATTTTTGTAGTGCATACTATTTTTGCTTCAACTCTGAACACTCCAACAAATCTTCAAAAAATAATGTCTGAAAACAACTGTTCATGCGAATGATTACATGTGTTATGAAACCTTTCAAGTTTAACTTTTCTAGCCAAAGCCATTCCTGATCTAAAACAAACAAAAGGATTTTCGTACCTAGCCAACATTTTAATAACTCATAAATAGAATAGTTAGATCTACATCGTACGCGCTTTATTCGCTGCACCTAAATTTTTTCTACATTCCTACTGTTGTCTTAATTGCACGGGAATATATTAAAACATTCTTGAGCTATTCATTTCAATATGGCCCATCCCTTACAAAATTTATATTTGTACTTTCAACTTTCAACTTTTATCACCATTGATTTGTGATGTGTTGTGGTTCCAACTTTTTGGCCTTAACTCCGTACACCACTGCTCCCTTCAAAAATATTTGAATTTTGAAATTTTTGTCATACTCCAATTGCCTACATAAGTTTACAAAAGTTTAATTTTAGAGTCTTTAAGCGTTTGCTAGATATAAAAATCTGCCAATGGTCTGGGCAAAAGTTTACTATTTTTCGGGTCAAAGTTCGGAAGCGGTCACAGTCGGAGTATATTATCAGTTGTTTCGAGATTATGACGTTTCTTGGAAAGTTAATTTTGTTCTTAAAATAAAAATATTTAAAATAGAGATTTTTAGCCGATTAAACATTAAAAAACCCGTGTAGACTTTTAAATTTCGGAATATTATGTACACTAAAAGCCCATAGAAGTAAAAACAAATTTGCTGCCTTATCATCAGAATATAGAGATATGATGAATTGTTAAAACGTATACAAAGCCATTACTTCCACTTGGGGTTTGAATTTTGGAAAAATTGTGAAACAGGTTTTTAGACGATTTCATAAGAAGCAACTTGATATCTCATGAGACACGAGGGATTTTGAAAAATTTGTGAAAACGTAAGCAAACCCATTACACCCCCTTGGTTCTTGAAATTCAAAAAATCGTGAAATTGCCGTAATAACCAATTTTATATCTCATCAGAACTAAGGAATGGTAAAAATTGTGAAAACATATGCAAACCCTTGGGGGTTGAATATCGAAAAATTGAGAAATGGGTTTGTAGGCGATTATATAAAAAGTCTGTGGAAGTGCAAAGCGATATAATATCTCATCAAACCTAAGAAATATGTCGAAGCTTTGAAAAGAATACAATCCTTTATACCCCTTAGGATTGAATATCTAAAAATACTGAAATTGACTATTTGGCGCTTATATAGGAAACCTTAGATAGTAAAAATGAATTCGATATGTCATCAGATCTAAGCAATATGTAGGAATCTGTGAAAACATATGCAACCTCCTTACACAGACTTGGAGTGGGGGTTGAATCCCCAAAAATCCTGAAAGGAGTTAATAGATAAATATGAAGACAGAACGATAAAGTAAAAACCAATTTAACTTATTTTTAAAAGAAATGACGTGAAAACGTGTTCAACCCATTTATTCCCTCTTAGGGGCTGAAAAAGGAAAAGCTGAAAAACAAGTTTTAGGCGATTATTACGCAAGCCCGTGAAAGTGAAAAGTTATTCGATATCTAATTAGACCTTGGGGATATGGCAGAATTCGTGAAAAAGTATACAACCACTTTACACCCCCTTAGGGATCGAATTTCAAAAACTCCTGAAAACACTTTCTAGGTATTTATATGAAAAAGCCGTTGAATAAAAATGAATTCAATATTTGAGAAGACCTAATAGATATGACAAAAATCGTGAAAATATGTGCATTCCATTTTAACTGATCATTATACTCTAGATGAAATCATATAGAGTATTGTTACATGTAAACCTGGCAACCGCGCAACCGTGCAACTCGATCGTTTCACATAATGAAAACAACAACAACCGAATACTTAGTTGCAAAATAACCCAATCAGAAACCTAGCTGAAGATAAGCCGAAACAACACGATTGTATCTCTCTTCTTATCGAATGCTCTCCAATGTACTAGAACCCTGTACATAAACCACTGAACGAAGGTCAAAATCGAAGGCTCTGAAGCTTTCGAGAAGATTCCACAACTGAACGAACGTTCAAGTACACCGGTGAACATTCAAGACTGCAACCGCCTAGTATATAAGCAGGTGAAGCATTCAGCGAAGACACAGTAATTTTGATTACGGCGACTGTGACAGACAGCGGGTACACGCGACCGTGTTGAGAGAGAACGAAAGTGAACGAGTCAAGCGATATATGGAATAAGCGGGAAGTGCTGCCATACAGTGCGAATATAATTCTGTGAATTAATAATGCGATTAAATAAATTATCATTTATTTTTATTTTAACCGAATTGTGTTTCACTTGAAATCCCGGCGAACCCCTAGCTCGCAACAGTATTATAAGTTTAATCCAGCCCAAAAGTTTGTAACGCATAGAACCAAGCCTCGGACGAAAAAAAGTTATACGTTATTTTTTGTTTATTTGTGGCCAAAACCTCATTGACGTCCGTTCGTCCGTCTGTCCGTGAACACGATAACTCAAGAGCGCCTTCACCTAGGATCTTGACATTTTTAATCTGGATGTTTAGTTGAATTTGTAAGGCTAAGTTCGTTAACGGGAAAAATCGTCATACTCCTTCGGGTAGCTGCCATACAAAATATCCTTAAAACACGTGTTCAAGAATATTGGCCGATAACTTCAGAAGGGTTTAAGCTACGTCTTTGAAATTTTGTATGTTGTATTTTTTCAATAGTTGGAGATAAATATATGATTATGAAGAAAATCCTATTAGTCCTTTGTGTAGCTACGATACAAATATCCTGTCAAAATGTCTTCACTTAATTTACGGAACTCACTATTGTACAAATTAGTTTTGAGTGAAAATGAAGTTCGAGTTCACTAGTCAGAGAAATCCTTTTACTCCTTCTGGTATCTTCCTTACAAAAAATCCTGAAGACACGTGTTCAACAATATTTTCCGATAACTTTTGAACTTCAAGCTACGAATTTGAAATTTTATACGCATTAATTTTTGAATGGTACCATGGAAAAGGATAAATATGTAAGAAATTAAGTGAGTCCTTCCTGCAGCTTCCATGTGAAAGTCCTTCAAAAAGGAAAATTTTTTTCAGTGACTCACTCATCAAGATATGAAATTAAACACTGAACATTGTCTTTTAGGTTTGAGTTGCAATCAAATGGGAGTCCTTAATAAAGGACATACAACATGCACACACGTATATGTACAAATCGGAGTTCAGTATCTCATTAAGAGTATCATAAAATTCTTATCCCCTCCGCTTTCATGCCCCACCGCCCCCTTAAAATATTTCACTTTCAGCAAACTTCATTTTTCAACCTTTATACGAAATCTGAATTTTATTTGTCTAGTACAATTGGTTCGTGAGATATCGTAATCTAAAGTTTTGCACCCCCCACCCCCGTACGTCACTGCCTCCTCTAGAAAATTTATTACCGATCTATTCTCCTAGTATATCTAGAGATGTCTCTTAAGTTTTAACTTCGTGACATTAACCGTTTAGGAGATATGGAATTTAGAATGTCTCAATCTCGGCTTTCTAGCATTTCGGACGCATTATTTTTCCCCCCAATCCACATCTCTTCCCCCATATCGGTAATTTTTTTGCAAATGGGTCCACTATCGAAGGTCTATATAGGTTCTAAGTTTCAACTTCCTAGCGTAAGCGGTTGCTGACATCTAGAAACCAAAATATTTCGTCTAAAACGCTTTCCCCACGCACACCCCAACCCCTCAAAAGGTGTCTACTTAAAGGGGTATTCCCAGTCTACCCACGAAAAAAAAAGTAACTAAATAGCTCAAAGGGTTTGGGTGCTACGAGCCTTCAAACAATTTTGCGTACACCGATAGACGTACGGCGTACGGTGGACAGACGGACTGCAATTTTTTTCTGCTTTTTTCGTGGCTCCTAGTCATGAAACGTAAAAAAAATGTTGAGGGCAGCAAATTTTTTTTTTTTTCTAAAATCGATCACAATACTGTGTTATTGAAATAATAAAGTAAAAAGTTCTATCACCTCGACGTCTGTACTTCGCTGCCTCCCTCCTTTAAAAAATTTGTAAAAAATAGATATTAGTTCCAAGTTTCAACTTCCCAGTTGAAGCCAGTTCCATGGAATGGTCATGGCTTTAGGAAGCCAGAGTAAAATTCGTAAGGAACACGTGGAGTAAACACGTGAAAACGATCAATCGAGGAGGAAATGCCAGGCAGGTAAAATCTAATATCCAGGATTGCAATTTGTAGAGGACCACTTTATCTACCTACTGCCCCATTCGGGGTCATACAGAAACTAAAGACAAATATTAAAATACATATCGTAAGTATTTTTTATTACCACCCTTACTCACTATAATTGTAATCAATTTAAGTCCTGTCTTACCTGTAGCAGGTGGCTTAGTATCGTGACTCTTTCCATTGGCTGGTGGTTGCGGTCCGCTCTCATTCAGTCCATTTTGTCCGAACGAACTTAGCGGTCTCGGCTTAATCGGTTCCGGTTCGAATCCCGGATTATCCAGTCCGATCTTCTTCTCGTCGCTCGGTGATCTCTTTCCCGATTTTCGCAATGGTACATTTTCCAGTTCGGGTATTGGGATTTCCATTTGAATACTTCGCGGCGAAGGTGTAGGTGTTATAGTGGGTGGCTGATCATCGTCGCCGATCGATAGCGATACCTCGTTCTTATAAGGATACGTGTGATCGATTTGATCGGTAGAATCTGGTGCTGGATTAGTCGGTGTCGACGACATTGTGAAGTAGATGGACAACTACTGCGGTGCGGGTCTCTGCAATGAAAACAACAAAAAAAACTCTATTAATTGCACGAAAAGAGTTAACGACTTGAGGTACAGAGTGATTAATGGCAAAGGTAAATGATCTGTAGTTGTGGATAAGTCGAACAACTTTGCTAGTTCACTTTGTAATTCGATTCAGACTTTTTTGTCGTACGGCCACGCTAAAAATCTAGAACCGTTTTTCAATGTGCATAATTTGAATATGTCTTTAGGCTATTTCCAGTTTATTTTCGCTATCCGGTTATAGTTTTTGTAGCTAGGCTACAACTGCAAAACTGCTCACATCACCTTAGAATTAATTCGACCTCTGAAGGACGTGTGCTTTTATTGAGTTCAAATTCAACGCGATCGATTTGGTTACGTAAGACACGCATTATGTCGATATCTTACACGTTTTCTATTTGCCATGTCCGAACCACTTTCAACTGCAATAATTTTATGTAAAAAATCGTGCGAAGGTGTAGCTAAGTGCTATTTGAATTTTAGTGTATTATATTCAGGTAGACTCTATAAGTGCTAAGACCTCGTATCATTGAAGTCACAATCCGGAAATGAGACCAAAAGAGTGACAAGTAGAATGGCACGATCGTACGACCATTTAAGACGCCAATTCGAGACTTTCTTTATACGGCTGAATGGATTTTACCGCTAGTCAAATGTATCGAACAAATTTGCACGAAAATGTGATGGGATTTTTTAATTTGCATCATTTAAGGATATCGTGGTAGTATTAACCTCCCGGTCAATTACTCCAAACTTACCAAATGCAGTTATTTTATGTTTCATAGAAAGTCGATTGGCAAAAATTGCTACTTCCTCGAACTGAAGAGAAAAAAAATTGCAAAATTAATTTCGCGAAAATTATCTCAAACCGGTGGTAAAATCAATTCGAACCGGCATTAAGATAAAAGTGAAAATTTACGTAGATACGAAAATTTTCAGTAAGCGATTTTTTTAATTAAAAGAAATTACGCAAATTATAACTACAATCGAACCTGTCCGTTCAAATAAGTTAATTGCTCGTCTTCAATACACAGGTGTGCAAATATTTATTTTTGTGCTTATTACAAAAAAATCATACAGCAATAAAATGCATACAGCATTTGTGCACTTTCACTCTTAACGTACTGCCGCAATATTACCAATATCAGAGTTTTTCACGATTTTTTCCTTCCGAACCCAAAACTTATGTAATTTAGGTGATTTCGAGCAAGAGATACGTGCAAGCCCAGTTTAGCTGAATAAAAGCAAAATACCTGTGCGAAAAAAGACATGTTATACCTTGTAATATATATTTTGCAAAATTACATTGCAGACCATATAGTTTAGCATGCGTTCGACGTAAATAGCATTAGATTAAACTAGTATATTTTTCGAACCATTTATTTCGATATTAATGTCCATCAACCATAGCTTAACGAATAGTTACACCTCGTATGATATAACCTCATATGAGTTAGCTTCAGACAAATCGAACGTTATGCAGATTGAGATTAAATTGAGTAAAATTCATTGAAATTCTGCACCTGTAGAAAAAATATTTTTATTTTGAATGAAACGCAAAATATGAGTCAGTGGATCCGTCAGTTATTTTCGCAAAGCGGATTTTATGTTGATAACTGAGATTTGTCTTGCTATTAGCATAGGTATGCGGTTTTGGATTTTGATGAAGAGACAACCTTGTCACGTGAAATCAATAGAAATTTTCGAGCTAAAAATCAACCAGGCTTTACTGAATTTTATTTGAAATTGTTTTTCTTGAAAATCAATTAGTCTGTATCATAAGATCTTCACAGAATTAAGCTGAAAAGTGTTCGATCAACTAACACTGGAATTCTATAATAAGTGACTCACTTATTTGTTTGAAAAGAGTAGTGATTGAACTGCCAGAATGGAATTGAAGACAAGAACCTCAATCTTCAAATTTGTGTTTAAAGCACTAAAACTAAAATAACTTGGATATATATAAAAGCGAAGATTTGAAATGGAACACAATTTTTGTAGTGGGTTGGAAGCCTAATTGTGAAGCGTGCCAGTCTAATAAAACAGAGGCTACTGAACATATACGGAGTTGACCCAACTTGTTCAAAAATTTCAAAAAAATGTGGGAGTTCTGTATGCCCTCCACATAGTTTTATAATTCTAAAGCGATCTTAGGAATAGTTGCGTTGATTAAAGCAGTAAAATATGAGTATCATATGAAAGTTCGAGGGGCCAACTTCAGAATAGTGAAATTTAGAAGCACTATAACTTCTTTCCCTTAATTTCTAGAGAAAATATTCATAAGAGTTATCTATAGAATTCTTCGAGGGGCAAACGAAACCCTAAATTAAGGCCAGGTATCAGTTCATGACGATGGAAAAATTTTACTTTATTATTTTTTAATAATAAAGTATTGTGATCGACCTGAAATTTCAAATTTGCGTCCAGACTGTTTGTAGATTTTTTTTTTATTAATTTTCATCCTTAAGTTATTGAGAATACGTGGACAAAAGGATATTTCGATATCGAATGTATTTCACGAGTTACAGACCGATTTGTGGAACAAACATTAATTACGATTTTTTATAACGTCAAACTTTAAAGGCGTTTTTCTCGAAACCACTTTTTTCCGGAGTGCGGTACGTTCTACAGCTGCAACGAATGAACCGATTTCAATGAATAAAAGCATTAAAGAAATTAAATTAAATTTGGGGGGGGGGGCCTAACGTCCAGCTTTTTTTTTTATTGCACATTTTTTTATTTGAGTTTTTAAGCCAAAAAAAGAGTGAAAAAGTGGTTTTTTTTTATCAAATAGCTGCCATTTTAGTCTCAGGGCGTTTTTTCGAAATCGGAAAATGTTAGGGCCCCGCAAATTTACTTTAGTTTCATATAATTTTGGGTTTCAGATCACTTGGCAAGGCTGTAGAAGGTACCGCATGCATCAACTCACGCCGATTGCGGCCTTGCGTCATGAGAGCTGGATCCGCCATTCTGCAATATTTTTTTGTGAAAAAATTCACAATTATTCTTCATTTGTACCTTAATAAAAGCCGCCAATAGTTTTTTCCATATACAGTGAAACTTCTATTACCGGACACCTCCGAAAACCGGACACCTCCCTATAGAGGACAGTTCTTTATTCCCCAATGAATTAGGTATTAAACTCAATACCCCCGAAAAGCGGACACCTCTTTATAGCGGACACTTTTGAATTCCCCAAAGGTGTCCGCTATAGAGAAGTTATACTGATATTTATTTTATATCCAAAAAAATCCTGAAATTGAGGCATTGTTTGGGCCTCTCGACTGATACCAGGTCTTAAGTGGGGAACCTCCTTTACATGGTCGAAGAATACATGATTTTCAATAATTATTTTTTCAGGTATAATAACTCGAAATGAAATTTTTATGACAATTTAATGCATAATTCAAGAGCACAGTGTAATTTTTTCAAATTAAAAAATCGATGTTTAATTTAAAAACGAATGGATGTTAATATCGCCTCGTTTCTACTCTAACGTCCTTAATTTTGATCTGAACCAAAGAAACAAAAAGTTTTTGTAAAGTTTATGATACAAGCTTCTTGATGACGTCAAGTTAAAGAAAAAGTTGAAATTGCATGTTTTTACACAGTTTTAAATTTAAAGTGAATTTTGCGCTAAAATAAACCGACTTTAAAATACGAAAAAAATATTTAAAAAATTGTTTTTCAAAAAACAATTAACGTCATCTAGTAGAGAATTTAATAATCTATAAAATGAGCCGGCATAAATCCAAATCGGTTCAGTAGAACTTTCTCAATCGTGTACGCAAAATCGAAAAATCATGTTTCGAGAAAAACGCGTTTAATATTATGGAAACATTAAAATACTATATACTCGTCACTCGACCCCTCCGCTTTATGAACTGTAACTCGTAAACAGTGCAGATATCGACCTGAAATTTTTTCAGAGAATAATCTTGAATAGTTTAGCAATCGATTAAGACTGTTTCCACAAAAAATCGATTTTTTTTGGCCCGATAAAGGAGTGTTCCCCCTTATAACACCCCAACCATTGCGAATTTTTTTCTCCCTGACTCAAATATTTTGCAAGTACTGCACGTAAACCATTTTTCTCTGAGAACGGGTAAATTTTTGTAGAGTTCCGGGTAGTCTTTGACGATTTTTAATCTCATCTCCATGTGATAAAACTTCAAATGAAGGAGTTCTAGCGAATTTTTTATAATTTCAAATTGCTATAACTTCTTTCCTTTAGTTAGTTAGTTTTAAGAAGGGGCGAAGCGCTCCGCCACCGCGCACACTAGGCACCAAATGGGCCCATAGCGATCCCTTCAGAACCTCGTAGGTCACTAAACATCCCCTAAACAACCCAGATTCCTAACGAACTTGACTAGCTTATCATGCCCTATTGACCTCAGGTCTTCCAAATTCTCAAAAAAAAGAATGCCCAGCCACCTCAGTCGCTTCCTTGCAACCGCCTGACACTCACACAAAATGTGGGTGATGTCCTCCTCAGCATATAGCACACGTCAGAGTCAGCGATCCCCATACGCATAGCATGCTTCCCTAGCAGGCAGTGCCCTGTCAGTATTCCGACAAGTAGCCGCAGACTTCCCCTACTCCATGTCAATATCTCCCTAGTTTTTCGCCTGTCCAACCTTGGCCAGAGTGCCCTAGAAGTCCTGCAGCTCGTTAGCGCCTCCCATCTAGAGTTCACTGCGTCCGCTGCACAATCCCCGATACGTGCTTTAATTCCGTTTAATGGCGGATTAACCACCTCCTCTACCATCCCTTCCGACGCCGATCCTAGTCTCGCCAGCTCATCGGCCTGTTCGTTGCCTGGTACGTTACTATGCCCTAGTACCCAGCATAGTCGTACTCTATTCTGACTACAAAGTACCTTAAGCACTTCTCGACAGCGCTTTACTAGCTGGGATTTAATAGTCGCCGATTCCAATGCATTCAAAGCCGCCTGGCTGTCAATGTAAAGTGAAATATCCCGACCAGATACCCCCTCCATCAACATGATGTTACCTGCCTGAAGCACTGCCAGAATCTCCGCTTGGAATACACTACAAGCATCCGGCAGCTTAAAAGACTCCCTTGCACTCAACTGCTCAGAGAAGACTCCAGCGCCAGTGCCGCATTCCATTTTGGAACCGTCCGTATACACGGAGAGTTCTCCCTCATTTACTACCCTGTTGCTTTCCCAGTCCGCTCTGCTTGGGTATACAATCCTGAACGATGATATAAAATCATTCACCGGGATCATATAATCCGTGCAGAAGTTGACCGGACCCTCAAGAAATTCCCTAAGAATGGAGCTGTGTCCTATGGATCTCTCCCTAAAGAGACAACAGCTCAATAGTTTTACCGCTGTGTTTGACGCAACCTGCTTAATGAAAATATCAAGCGGTAAAAGGTGCATGCAAACTTCCAGTGCCGCTGTTGGCGTTGTGCGCAGGGTCCCTGTGATCATTACACAAGCACTCCGCTGCACTCCGCTCAGTTCCCTTTGGATATACTTTTTGTCTGTGGCTTTCCACCATACCAGTGCCCCGTACGTCAGAATGGGTCTTGCAACCGCCGTATACAGCCAATGTACCATATTCGGTTTCAAACCCCAGCTCTTTCCAACGGCCTGTCTACACGCAAAAAGCGCGTTGTTTGCCTTTTTAATACGCTCTCCAACATTTTCTTTCCAATTCAGCTTCCTATCCAAGATCAGGCCCAGATATTTCGCTTTTTCCGAGAGTTGCAGCTCGACCCCTTCAAGCCTTGGCAGCCTGAATTCCGGGATCTTGTGCTTCCTAGTAAATAAAACCAACTCAGTTTTTGAGGCGTTAACCCCCAAGCCACATCTTTTGGCCCACCTGCTCAGTGTACGGAGTGCCGACTCCAAGATGTCAGTGATAGTATCCAAAAATTTTCCCTGAACTAGTATGACTATGTCATCCGCGTAAGCCACAACCTTGATTTCTTTCCTTTCGATTTCTATCAGAACCTCGTTCACTACAAGGAGCCACAGAAGGGGCGATATCACCCCACCCTGTGGAGTACCCCTCGAGGCTTGCCTTGTTACCTTTCCTTGCCCCCTCTCCGAACTCACAATCCTGGTTTCCAACAAGGTCGTCAACCAGCCCGTCAGTCCCTCCTCTAAGCCTATGCCATTTAAAGCCTCCCTAATTGCGTCCACTGTTACGTTGTTGAAAGCCCCCTCAACGTCAAGAAATGCCGCCAGCATGAATTCCTTACTTTCCAAACTAAACTCTATAGACCCCACTACTTCCTTTAAGTCTTAGAGATAGAATGTCCATAAGGGTTATCGATAGAACTATTTCGGGGCGAACAGAATACCCCAAACCTTTCGAAAAAAAAAACATTTCCATCCGTGAAACTTGATGACTGTATGAAGATAAAATCGGCTTTTGATATTTTGGGAATTAATGTTTGCAGTGACCATTTGCGATGGACGGATATTGTATAGCAATACATTGACAGAATTTTAAGAAATAAGCAAATGAAAAGGTTTGAAATTTTATATGACATGTTTCTGCACTAACGCGTTATTTTTGCCTGGTCAAAATTCTTCAAAGTCTTCACTAAGTGTACATATGCTCACTCAAAGTGTAGTGTACACTTGTAGAAAGGAACAAACCTAATTTTTTTGTCAATTTCGATAAAAACAGAGGGATTTATATCTCTATATATAAAAATTAATATTTGTTTGATTGTTAGTTTGTTTGTTTGTTTGTTTGTCCCGTATACGCTCCTAAACCATTCATCCGATTGTAATGAAACTTTGGTGATTTGTTGAGGACACGCCTGCGAAGGTTTCTGCATTAGTAAAATCATTTTACAATTGGTGGTACGCGAGTTGTTTCAACAATTAAGAGTATTTTTTTTTTCTTAAATTAAAAGGCTCAGAGGCTGTAGCCATATCGGAGCCGTGGAAATGTTTAAGAGTATTTCATATAGTTTAGCGGCAGTTCGTGCGATTTCGATGGAAGAGTTATGCGTTTCTATTACTAAATGCCAAAGTTGGAAATTTATATCTAACGGTGGAAATTAAAACAACCCTTCTTGATAGACAAATTTTCAACAGCAGACTCTTGAATGACGATTCGTATAAATTTTATGATTAGAAGCTCAGAAAATAGATAATTTTTCTCTACGAATATTTGTTTGTTCATTTGTCCCGCATGCGTTTCAATAGCATTCATTCGATTGCGATGGAACTTTGGTAATTTTTGAGGGCACGCTGGCGAAGGTTTCTGCATTAGTAAAATTATTTTACAATAGATTGTGCACGTCATTTCAACAAGTGAGTGTATTTCATATAGTTTAGCTGCAGTTCATATGTTTTTGGTGTATGAACGTGCTTGACAAAATTGAACAGCAGGAGCAACGGAACCGATGTGAGCAACGGGGGCAAGGGTGCAACGAGAGCAAAGAAAGAATTGGAGCGACGAAGCAACGGGAGCAATGGGAGGAGCGGAAGCAACGAACCAACGTGAGCAGCAGAAGCAACGGGTAAACGAGAGCAATAGCAACAAGAGCAACGAAGCAACGGGCGCTTCAGTGGTATACCACCATTCGAACGTGGGCGTAGCCTCGGGACGCTGCTAGTATTTAATAAAATCACCTCTCAGGGTTAAATATCAAAAATATTTGGATTTGTTTTATAGGCGCCATAGCCAATACCAAGCCCGGTTGAGAAAGGAGGAGGGAGCATGGAGTTAACCTGAGTGGCCATTAATACCAGTGTGTCTCAAGAAGTAGGTAAAAGTATAGTTGGTCTCGTAACATAGCTGTGAGAACTTCAACATGTCATAGTTAGCTGAAAACGCCCAGTCTTTTTCTGGGGTGTAATAAATAAGTGGGACTGTGCCTCCAAGTCGGGGGTTGGGCGAGGCTCCGACAACGCATCATCGGAAAAAAGGCTACTATCTAGAAACCTGAAAACAGCCTCGGAAAGGATTGACTAAACGGCAACGACCCCGCAAACAAAAAATGAACTGCAACTGGAGGACGCGGTCTTTGGATTGAGACGATTGGAGGCGACGAATTTAGGAGGCCCGATTTGGGATGTCGAGCCAATGATCATGATTATACACGATTAAATAGAAGGATGGTTAAAGTAAAAAAACAACAGATATCTCATTAGGCCTAATAGATATGTCAAGACTCGTGAACTCGTATTCAGACATTAGTTCTTAACTTTCAATCCCGAGCTGTTTTTGAGAAATAAAAATCAGACTAATATGCTTTCGACGCTCTTCCAGAATACCGATCAAATTTTTCGCTGGTAGAGCTCTACTGGGTCTAAGTCCATTAAAAATTTAAATTGAACTTAAATTTTGTGGTTTTAACCGTTCAGGAAATATGAATTTTAGAATGTTTCGATTCCAGCTTTCGCGCATTTCGGATGCATCATTTTCCTTTCATCCTGACACCCCTTCATCAACATCAACATTTTTTTGCATCTTCGACTTCTTAGAATAAACTATTCCTGATATATTGAAAACGAAGTTTTTCGCCTAAAACCCTTTACACCTCCGCATTCATACCCAACCCTCCAAAAATCACCACTTCAAGGGATCTACACAAACTATCTACCCAGAAAAATTTAATTGGCATATAAAAGTATTCGGGAGATACGAGCCTATAAATGCAGTCACGTACGGCGAACAGACGGACATTTTTTTTACATTTTTTGCTTTTTTGGGATTTATCAGCCCTGAAAGGGGGTAATACAAATTTTGAGGGAAGCAAATTTTTTGAAATTTCACGTCTTTTTTTTCAAAAAATAAAATAAAAATATAAATAAATAATGAAGTCAAAAAATAATGACATAGATAAGTGTATCTTTAGATTTATATTTAAATTTTAATTGCATATGATGATGTGTTTGGACGTTTTTGAATATTTTTATCTATTCCTGTTGAGCACGCCACTTTAACACTAAACCTACCACGACGGGTCAAATGACCCATTTTAAATTTAATAAATAAATATTTTTGAACCGTTATTTGGAAAAATTGCTTAATTCATGTACCAAATTGTGCTACATTTTTCACTATACATAGTATAATATATATATAACATTTTAAAGAGGGGTCACTTGACCCGCTGTGGTAGGAATAGGTATACATGAAGTATCGGTAGGTTTAGTGTTAAAATTTCTTTTGTATGATAAAAATAAGTCAATTAATATCTTGATTGATATGACAAACTTAAATTTCGTAATTTTGAGTTGATCTCAGTTTCTTTATTTTTGATTGTCAGTATTTTCCTTAATTTTTTGGATTTTTAAAAATTAATTACATTATCAGTTTTTTTGGTTAGAAGTTTAATTAAAGGCCCAATAATTTAAGAAAAAGAAAACCAATCGAACAGTAAATTGCTGCACTGGGTTGAAAATTCAATACAGAAAACGATCTTCTTTGTTCCTTGCCGTTGATCAATTAATTAGACAAATTCGTCAAATCCACCTTAAAATGGAAAATTCTCGCTGTCATATAAAAGAAGGATAGAGCCAACGTTTGAGGTTGAAGTCAATTTCGTTATACGTTTGGTTTTTCATCAAAGATAATTTTTTTGGTGCCAGTGTGATCTCTGTGGAACATAGGGCAATAACAGCGTGTTTTTCGATATGCTACTCTTCTGTTACCCCATGGAATTTAAAGACACTACCCATTTTCGGTAGGCTTCTGTGTCCATCACATAAAGATATGGCGACATCGTTGATCTAGTCGAGCATAAATAACAAATAAATAGTACCGAACAAACTTTACGCGAGAACGTAAAAAAATGTTATTGTAAAAATAAATTTTATTTCTATAACAAACTAAATATTTGCCATTCGCTTATGTAATATCTTACGCAAAAACCAAACTTGATTTCCAAATATAATCTAAAACAACAGTCGCAAAAGAATAGCAATACTGAATTTTTACCTAATGATCAGTAATAATTTAAACAATTTAAATAAAAACAAGTTTATCTCACCAGAATTCTGGCAAATAGTGGGTTATTCAAGTTCCTAATCAGGAAAAAAACGAAAGACTTAAGCAACAAACCCGAAATATTTTCATATTAAAATAACAAGTTTATCGCCAATAACTTTTGATTTTTACACATATTTTATAGAACTAAGTCCAAGTCGAGTTCGTTGCATTGTTTCCTCTTATTTTGTTGAAATTGTGTTTGCACAAAACTCGATCTCAAAATCAATAAATTGCCAATCGTATTTCTTATGTGCGAATTAATTACGAATCAATATTCAATTTTCCAATATCGAGAACTAGATTCGTTTTCTTGTAGTTTGATGCGATTTCGTAAAATTTAATTCGTAATGTTGTGAATTGGAATGGTCGTATTTTTCAGCAATAGCCCAAATTGAGCTCCTCGAGTACTTTTCGGACAAATGAACATTTAAGTTGTTTTCCTTACCTACCGCAAACTGATGCATGACTAGCATAACAATGTTTTGCGGATTGCGCAATAATAAAGTACTCTTACTTCAAAACTTGGTAACCTCAATGCAGATGATGGAAATATTGCAATTTTACGCAGTAACTATCTTTACGAGGTAGTAATGTGCAATTTTATGTGTCCGAAATTGCAATTGGAACTTTTTTTTGGGACGTTCAGTTTTTGTGGAAATAAAGTCAATATGTGCAAAATTCGTAACAGCAATTGTTGCTAAAAACGATATTCTATTGATATAGTTATAATCATGGGCGCAAATACAATTTTTCGTTGGGAGGGAACTATGGCTTATAAAAGGAGTTTGCACTTTCGCGAGGTACATCTTGTGACGAATAGAATTAACGTGGATTTCACTCATTGTCCATTAAGAATCATTGAACCTTTTCTGTCACACCAAAACAATATTTGCGCACCAGGGGAAAAACACAGAGAAGTTGAAATTTTACTTAGAATCCGTTAGTAACTAAAATCGCCCAACTTCTTCGGGTACATCGCATACGAACTTCCTCAAAATAAGTGATGACAGTTATGTTCTGGAATTTAAAAAAATTTTTATTGCAGGAACTTTCAACTAGCTACCATACAAAAGTTCTTAATAAAAATGGTTCCTATTTTTTCGCGAAGGAGCGATAACTACGGAACGGAACGTATTAGGCATAAAAGCTTTTTTTGTGATTTAGTTAAGACAAAATTCTCGAGGATGGGGTTTATGTAGTTACACTTATTTTGACAGAATCAAAACTGGAAAACAGAGTGAAAAGAAGATACTGTTTGAGACTGCCATACAAAAGTCTTAAACAAATTAGTGCTTTCTGGTGAGTCTCCTTAAACACTTGGAATTAGTTGTAACTAAGGTTGCCAGATTGGGCTATTTAAATGTTCAATTCGCGCAATTTCAAAAAGCTACTTATAGCCTTTTGGCTATTTGGACAACGCAAATTGTGTTAATTTTCTACTTTTAATATTATTTCTTACTTACTTACTCTAAATAAAACACTTGGTAGGTAAGAATCAAATCCGTGATCAATTCTGGTTTTGCTGAGTAGGTTTGGCGCGCGTAACCACTGCGCCACCGAAGGCGTTTCATTTTCATTTCAGTAAAAAACAAAATCGAACGTAGCGTCCAACCTCGTGGTTTACATGAAAAAGAACGTAATTTCCAATTTATATATAAATAGAGTTAATTTTACTCGAAATGGTGTTTAATTTCTTGAGACTTTTCATGTAAATTGTACGGTTCAGTTGAAAAGTACATGAATAATTTACTAATACTAGTAATTTCGAGTAAAAGTGCTTTAAATGAAACTACTACTTGAAAAATGAAATATACTAAAAATTTCAAGTAAAAATTGGATTGAAAATTAAATTTTTTTAAAACAGTGCATGTGTACTCTGGCAATCCGAACAACTCACTTATTATTGATATTAAAGTGTACAGAGAAAAACAACAACCTTACAATGTTATAAATATACTTATCGCATGTTCTAGACACTTCTCGCATGTAATAGGTACTTTTTTCGCATTCTACACAAAGAACCAAATATGCTGGAAATTTCTCGACTCAGCACATGCAGTATATAAACGCCGCAGAGCCGCGGATAAGTTTTTTTACTGCGAGAGTGAAACAACGATCTACGCGAAAGTGTATTTTTAAAGTAATTTTCATCGATAACAGTAATTGAAATGAAATTGCGTTTTACTTAAAAACCCGGCGAAATTATTTTTCAAGTATAATTTTACCTTTAATTTGCACCTAATATTTTTTTCAAATAAGATTTTTAAAATAGTGATTAAATATGAATTTATGTATTCACACAATATTTATTATACATTACAGTGTTGCTAAAGAGATCTGGAGTTCGTCGTTGAAATCGTAACTGTGTTCAACACTTTTAAGTAGGGCTTTAAAATTGCAAAGTTGATCGCGGTATTTGGGGTACAAGTTTTTGTGCGGTTTTTGGGCTATTTCATACAGCTTATTTGGCAGGTTCTGCAGCCAACTATCTGGCAACCCTGGTTGTAACCATGTTCAAGCTGTTGTAAATGCTAAGAAGAAGCGGGGTTAGTTGGGTAAATTTATCGCCCAAGCTCAAAAACTTTTGAAGTTATTTACATTTAATTTTAACCATTTCGTAATTGAGCAATTCTTTTTTTTAATAAAGTGCAACAAAAAAGTGATAGCCGTGGTTTAACTAAACATTAACATACGTACTAATGTTACTAATATCCTTCTGATCTTGCTACTTTAATCAACATACCTTAAAATTGTTCATGTTTGATAACACCCTCTTTCCCAGCACAAACTCGAAAGGATGTATAGAAAAACACTATATGAGCAGATGGGTACTTTATCCCAGGAAACCATTAAGACCCTTGGATTTTCCTGTATTTTTTATAAGTCATACCAAACTTCTATGAAGAAAAAATCCTGGGTGTGAAATTCAATTACGTCTTCCAATAAAATAATGTCTTTACCTTATTGATCTTAATTTTATTTGTCTACTTAAATTTTAATTACAATCCAACTTTTTTGCAGTAAGTAAGAAAACCTTAATTTTTAACAAGTGAAATTACTTTAAATACAAATAAAAAGATGTTTTGAAAACAGTAAACGGTTTTGATTTAGTACCTATTTGTTAGTAGTTTAACAAATTATGTGTAATAGAACAATTGACGGGCTTACGAGTGCGATTCAAGCAGTTTCGAGTAAAGTCATATCAAAGTGTTTTAAGTGTCAATAATTACGGCTAAGACCTACCGACCTGGTTGATCGGTTTTCCTCTTAGGGACTTAGTACTCTAAAGCTCGCAGCGGCGCCAAAAACAAATATATATAATTTCCCGAGATATACTGTTTAAAGTAGTCTGAACTCGTGAAAAATCGCACTTGTACCCCTCTGGCACGAAACTTTAACGTATTTCCATGTATTTCACGTTATTATTTTTGAAATTTTTTTGATTGAACCCCTACGATTGGTACTAATGGGGAAGGGTTGTTAGGGGGAGGTGGGGGAGGCGTTTTAGACGAAAAATTTTGGCTCATAAGAAACTTTAGGTTATGATATCTCGCGTACCAATTACGCAGTAGAGATGAAATTTGGTTCGTGTATATACGTGGTCGATTTTTACTTTATTATTTTTTAATAATAAGAGGAAGGAAGTGCGTTTTAGATGAAAAATTTTGATTTCTAGATCTCAGAAACCGCTTACGCTAGGAGGCTGAAACTTCAAACTTACTGTACTGATATAGTGGAACCCTTTGCGAAATGCTTGAGTGGGGTTGAGTGGTGTGGAAGTGGGGAGCAAAATAATGCGTTCGAAACGCTCCAAAGCAGGAATTGAAATATTCTAAAATCCACATCTCCTGAAAGGTTGATGTCAGAAGGTGGTGGAATGGGGCTGTATTAAGGGATACTACGAGCCTAGACAAGGTCAATTTTAAAAGGGGAAGTAAAGGTGTGGGATTGGGGGGAAGGCTTGGAAACTTTAGATTACAATATCTTTCGAAGCAATTGTACCAGAAAGATATAATTTGAAAGATATAATTTGGTTTCTATATATAGGATTACCAGTGGATTCTACTGAATGTAGAATCTATATTTTTGAGTGTCGAGGTGGAGCATGGAATCCTCCACTTCCACAGCCATTTTTCAAAAAATTTAATTTTTTTTATACTATGAGCTGTAGCAGATATGATCTTTACAGGAGTTAGGACCAGTAGGCTTCCAGGAGAGAAAATAATTTTGAAGATGCGGGTGTGAAATGAATAAATTTTGATTTCTATTTCTTGAAAACTGCAAAGGATAGAAAGCTAAAAAATTGACACCTCAGAAAAATTTTTAACAGGGCTAGAAAGGAACGGGGGTTGGGGGTGATTTTTCATATCTGAGATACGGCTTACGATATAAAGTTGAAACCTTGCCTATATGAAAATGTGCTACTAGAATAATTAAAGCAAAAAGAAGCTCAGATTTTCATTGCAGTAAGAAAAATGACAGTGAAAAAGGTTGTTTCACATTTTCACAAATTTCGTTAAATCTTTTAGATATACCGAGCTATCAAATTAATTTTACTTCTGCATCTCTCCGAGTGAACTAAAGCTTGAAAATTTACCCATTACGAGATTTTGAAAATAAAATTATGAAAATAATACTGTACTGATTTGCGTAATTTATCTTTGGCGTAACTGCCAAAAATATTTATTTATCGGAAAATGAATCAAGTCACGACCAACAATATAGGAATTATTTGGTTTGGACCATAACGTTTACTTTTTTTCTGCAACTTAATGGTTAGGAGTATGACTTTAAAGTTGTTTGCAAACCAAAAAGTTATTTGAATGACTCCGCCGTTACAAATGAATTAAAAGTTATTTCAGTAACTTTTTGGTTATATATGTGACTTATAAGTCATCTGGGTGACTTTTTGGTTATATTTCAGTACGAAAAGGATGTTCAAGCGACCTTCACAATGAAAATTCAAAAATATTGTGTTCAAAATTGTAAACAAAACTTTTTTTTACTTAATAATTAGCAACCGGATCGGCTTATCAACCGTTGTCAAAGTCAAAAAAATAATATTTGAAGCAGTAACAGAATCTTAAAAAAAGATTTTTTACTACCCTGTTAAGGGTTATATGGCAACTGAAAAAGAAGGTAATAATTCTCGAAACACGTATGGCGCGACAGCCCAAAACGTGCCTTCGCCTCTAATCATATTAGGAATTCTACGGTCAGCCCTTCGTTTGACCTGCGTTTTTTCATCTTAAGTTAAGTAAATTTTTTTTCCCGAGATGTAACACTATTGCTCAACTAACATGCATGTTGATGTGAATGGGAGAGGTTTTTTCACAAAAGACTTCGTCAGGAGTTCATGGGAACATCGAATTTCCTGATTATTCCTCTTCGAAAAATACTAAGCTTCATTGAAAACGTAGGGATCGAAGAGAAATTACAGATAATCAAGGAGGACGTCACAAGTAATACCAAATAAAAATAAACATTTTAAAAAATGTGAAAAAAGCTGTCGGGTCCAACAAAAAGGGATGATATTCACAGAGTCGGTTTTCTTTCTATTAATATTTCCACTTACGCTTGTATACAAATTTGTGATATTCATTTTCCCAAGAAACTCGACAATCGCTCGTCGTGTGGCAAAAAGATGATGTGCAAAGTTTACTTTTTGGTTGCTTTTAATCTGGAAAATTTGAGCGGTGATTTTCTTCAACCCCAATTCTTAAAAGCATTCCACAAATTAGTTGGCACGACGTCGGGATAACGCCAGAGCGACATTATGGATCTGACCAAAACGTATTTCCCCAACGTCTGCATGAGCTCATGGTAACTCATTTATGTTTTTTGAGTAAGGCAAATAAAAAAAAAGAAGAATCCAATTCCTACCAATGTCATGAGTTCGTTGTATATTTTTACTCGTTTTATTAAGTTCTTCTTCAGTAGAATCAATAAAAAAAATTTAATTAGAAAGACAAAGCTCTTGCGTCCATGATTCATATATCATTGTCTTTCCAAAGGTAATTCCAAAAATATAATGTAAACCTATTTCTCACACTGTACCGTGTAAAAATCATCTTCACCCTCTTGGAAAAGACTTGAAAACATCCGGTTGAAATATTAATTTCGTTCCGGTCCGTTCTAATGCCAAAGTCATAGTTATTCAACTTTTTTCTTATCTACGGCTCAATAACTTTCCGCTCTACGCCTTGACATATCACATGAATTGCGAAGTCATAGAAACGCATAGTGAGATTTGAGCACGGCATCTTCTGCATGATACCTCCTATAAGATAGCCGCAAAAAAATGCATAGCAATCTTTTTCTGATAGAATAATAACAACTTCTAGCCCCGTACTATACCCTTAAACCGCGCAACTACTGCTCGTTGCATTTCATCTCGTCGGCGGTATATTCTTGCGAGCCTTCAAGTGTGTCATTAACATGCAATAGCGTCACGCTCGGCGGAATCTTAAAGACTTCGGCCGTACATCTTAAAGTCACAGAGGAACTTACCCTTCATCTACACCTAACTCCTCAAGCCATAACTTTTGTTAGAAGCAACGACGGGAAAATGATAATTAACGGACGTTAAAGTGACGCGAAGGGGTTGACTACTGACTGACCACAACCGCTGTACAGGTATTTCGTCTATGCCGCGATTTGCATATACTAGTACCTACGACCTACCTATTTTACCTGGCATATATCGCCGTAAAATTGGACCTGTCGTCCGCCATGAAAGAGGAACGGAAACGAAATTCATGACGCTTCTTCCGAATCGGCGAAATGTAAATTTTTCGTCTTGTTCGGACAGTGGCTTTGCGTCTTGGTACGTTGCGTCACTCCATCATCATCATCGGTTTTCTTTATCTAAAGTCGTTAAAATCCCTGGTACAGGTACCTAACGAAAAATGACTAAGAGCGATGGAATCGAAATGATTTATTTTCTTATGTCGACAGACATCACTAATTTCCACTCTAAAGGTAGAGTGCTCGCGGTAAAAAGATGTCAAGTTTATTTTTGTTGATGAGATAAGACTTTGCACGAAAAGCAAGTGAAAATTCTAGGAATTTGTCTGCTGTAATTTTGTGTTCAAAAATCCAGGTACAATAAAAGCCGATGTCGGGAAAGATGTGGATAATAGTTGTGACAGTCATAGATAAAATCCCGGTCGACAATCACAACTTAAATCATTAATTAATAAAAGATTACTCAAAGTAGCTAAGAACAAATGGAAGAAAACTGCTTCGAGTTTTTAATCGATTGAGCAAACTCTATTTTTCTGTTGTCTAAATATTAATTCAGTATGACGTCGGCATAACGACGACACGACGTCGGCATAACAACGGCACGACGTCGGCATTAAGACCTCTAATTGACTAAAAATAGCTGCTGGTCATTAAATGTCCAATAAAACCAAATTCAAGTGTTGTACAAAAAGGAATAATGTTGTAACTATTTTTTGTTAAGAAAACTGGAATGTAACAACTGATACGTCAAGAGATTGTTTAAAGATTGCATAAATCTCATACTTAGTCGTACAGCCAAGTGAATCGTCATGAAAGACGGTACGAACTTAACCAATGGTTATTTTCGGTTATTATAACGTCGGCCCGACGTTGGGATGACTGATTTGGGCGACGTAGCGAACTAATTTACAAAACCATTGACAACATTGTGTTTGAAGTTTCAAGTACTAATTGCTACTCACAATTTAGTTCAATAAATACCATCGAGTACATACTTGCAGAAGTCTAAAAAATTCGTAAAAAATTATTTCTTCAAACGAGTTTATTTCAAATCAAACATAACTTAAGAAAAGCGATAGGAAGATTTGTCAAAAGTGAAGTTTTCTGACCGGATTCATTCAGCAATTCGAGCATATGTAAGTAAACAATACCCGCACAGATAGGTAAACAAACCTGATCTCTATATTTTATCATAATAATACGTTACGGCTCAACTACCGTGCAGAAAAACAAAACAAAATTAAATCCAAAATTAACTGCTGTCACACGAGTAACAATACCGAAATTTCTGCGTTAAATTTAACAGTTTGAAATTGAGTCGACCGTAAAAAAATACCATCAGTCATTATGTTGGTTATAGCGATACATAAAATGGACCTCCCAATTTTCTGCTGTACCCGTAAGTGAAATTCAACCGTAAAGCTAATTTTAATATTACAGGTGAACAATACCGTCATGTCGCAAGTTTCTATCGATATCAAACATTTAACCGATTTTTTTGAAACCATAGTTATGTTTTAATTTGTATTACGCCATGAACCGATTAAGTCAATTCAAATTCGATCAATCGATTTTTTTCGGGGCTGAAATATTTTCACTTTTTTCACATTGTCTTGTACGATGATGGAAAGTTATAAAATTATGTAAATCGATCATTTTCAGTGACATAATTTTAAATAATAATTTGGAATTCATAAACAAAATAAAACAAATAGTTTTGCACTTTTGAGAAAGGTTACCGCTCACAAATTATGTTATTTATTTTTCGCGATTTCGCGCCTTTTTTTAAATTTTGAAAATAAATTTTAAATTAAACTTCTCTTCCATTAAGATGAAAAAAAATATGATTCACTCTTTCCAATAAATACAAGAAAATTAAATTACTACGATTCATACTTTGCATTAAAGACAAAAACTGAAATTTGATTTTTTTTTTTGTCGTTTTTGAATGCTTTTAGCCCTTTTTAGCACATTTTAAGCACTTTTTAGCACTTTTTAGCACGTCTAACATTTTTAGCACATTTTAGCAATGATTAACTTCTAAGCATTATATATACACACCTCTATTTCGAGCATAAAGGAATGCACCCCCACAGAGATATGTAGATAGATCTATTTTTGTTTTCAATTTATCATAATTAAAATGTAAAACTATATTTAATAAACGCATCAAATTTCTTAGAACAAACCTGTTCTGCGCTTAAAAAAGTCTAATGTCTGGTCATGATTTACCTGTTTTCATTGGAAGTTGAATAATATAATTCTTAGTGCTAGATTTGATAATGAATAAAATCTTTGCACTCCTGAGGGTGGTTCTCGCACAAAATCTCGCACAATTCATTTCATTGATCGTATAGCTATTCAAGAAATCCTTCAGCTTTAAAGGGATCATTTTTTTTCCCTTAAATTAAGAGGCTCAGAGGCTGTAGCCATATTGGAGCCGTGGAAATGTTTATTTAAAATAATATTAAAAACGTATATTGTTTGCTTTGGCGAAGATAAACAGCACTAAAAGAGGTTTGTCATTATTTTGCATGATAGTGACTGCGATGATGTCCCGTATAAAGAAAGGAGAAGTGAAGCCTAAAGTCGCCAGAGATGCAAGAAGTGTAGTTCTGAAGGGGTATTTGGAACATGACCAAAAGATATGATCGGCACTCTCATATTGGTTACAATAGGCGCACAGTGGGCTTGTAGTAATTCCTAGTCGGTTCAAATTGGTACTGAGGCCATTGTGATTAGCCATGAGTTTACCAAAAAAGAACTACCATTGAGCGGCTAGGTTCTACCAGCAGCCTTCGGAACTATGCATGTAATGAGATCATTGGAATTATAGAGTGACAGTATCTACCCATGTCGTCTTCTTGCCAGTGTTTTTGCCACCTATCTAAAAGTCTTTGTTTCGAAGTCGTCATGAAGTTTTCTTGAAGCGGATTCGGGAAGAGCGTCTATGTGAGAGGTAAGGACGCCCCTTCGCGCGCTAGCTTGTCTACGGGTTCGTTTCCTTGGATGCCGCAATGTGCTGGAACCCAGCCCAGTGTTACTTTGTATCCACCACTAACGAGTTGTAAGAGGTCCTTCTTGCATTTAAACACGTATGTACGGGAAGGCTTGCTAATGTTGCTTATAGCAAGTATTGTTGACAGACTTTCGGATAAAATTAAATAGTTTCCCGGAGAGTGATACAGTTGAATATTTCGGCACGCCATATATACAGCGATTGCTTCCGCCGAGAATACTGATGCCTGTTCTGGCAGCTTGAAGCTCATCTAGCAGGATTCATTAAGATAGAAAGCTTCACCTGTCCCCTCTACTGATTTCGAACCGTCTGTGTAGAAATTATTGGCTTTTCTTCCAAGGATCCAATGAAAGACGCGAATAGATAGATTGCTCGCTAAATGAGCGAGCACGGTCCTAGGAACTCCTTTAACTATTTCGGTCATTTCCAATCGGAGGGATCATTTTTACACTTAGTATGTACAGATAAAAATAAGTCCGTAACTGAGATAACTATCCCATGGGTTAAGTCGTTATAACAGTGGTTATACTTATTAAACCATTACGAAAGATCATGGAGCTAAAACTTATACCATAATTTTACCCTTTTTTCGAATAGATATTAGGACAAAAACTGATAAAATGGAGGTATTTCTTAGCTTCCATGTGAATGTCCTTAAAAAAAATACATTAACCTTTATCCCAACTCGATAGCTCGGGAAAGTGTTGAGCTATAAAGTTAAAACTTCATGTAAACGACAGGAGAGTGTAATTTCAGTTATCTAAATCCTACCTTCTTGAGGTAGCTCCTACACAAGACTTCTTGCACTAAATACCGACATTTACACATTTGCACGATTTCCAAAGAGGCCGCAAATTTTGGAACTATAAAATTCCAAAATAATATTTTTTTACCACGAAAACAAAAATATGTCAAATGAAGTTACTTCTAAAGAAAATATGCTTACTTTTGTCAAAATAGGGGAAAACTGAAGAATATGTTGAGATTTATGAAGAAGTAACTATTTTTTAATATCTGCAAACTTAAATTCTTTATTTTCACGACGTGTAAAAAAACACCTCCTTATTACTATCTGACTGGGATACATTTGTTTATAACATTTTAACGTTTAAATTGTGTATAATTGTTTCACGAAACAGAACAAATTTTTGCAGGCAATGTACTTCGTCAAATATATGTTTTTATTGAGAGAGAAGCATCAAGTCTAGATACTTTTTCGGGCATAATTTGACCTGAATCCGACTATGGGCATCAGAATCGTTCCTTCTTCAGACCGCAAGAGGAATCCTCATGAACAATAAACTTTTGCAACAATAGACTCGATTAATTAGCACTACATGGTGGTGGCTCCAAATCCTCTTTTCAAGAACCACCAAAAAATTGTTCAATAGAGAATAGTCCTGTCCATACCTCCGGACTCCTTTACCCATGCCAACAATTTTTTTGGCAAATTTATCCACACTATCTAAGCACTGTATAGATTTCAAGTTTCAACTTCTTAGCTTAAGCTATTTGAAATATATATATATCAAAATTTTTCGTTAAACGCTGCACCCAATTCGAATCTCAAACCATAACCTATTAAAAGTCACTCCTTAAAGGCGTATACCGGATCTACCTACCAACATTTTTTTACCTTAATATTTAAACGAGTTTATTAGTTATGGGCCATTTTTCTTTGGCTTTTTGGGGTCTATTAGCACTGAAACGTAAAAAGACAAACTTTGAGAGAAGACATTTTTTTTATTAATTTCAGATCGATCACAATACCTTATTAAAAAAATGTAGTTGATATTACAGGTGATATGAAGTTTACGAGCCTATTGCATTTGTCCATTTGAGAGTTACTTCACCTCACTTGGAGCCGATACTTTTTAGGGCTTAACCTCACTTGGAGCAGACTTTTCTAGCTCAGATTAAAGATAGTTTTTGAACAAATTTTTGTAAATATGAAAAGGTTGGTCTATCTTTGAGTTACTTTAGTACAATAGTCTCTTCAATGGTGAACTGTTATGGAAGACTTCCCTGGCTTCGCTAATTGATGCGTGATTCTGGTGATATCTTCGCGATTATTGTTAGCATGCTGTATGGAAGTATCGTATTTTTAAATTTCTAATCCGATCAAAAAAGCATGCTGATTATTAAATGAGATTCGTGAAGAAAGCTCCTTGTCCATCATCAGTTTAAAAATTTTTTTTTAAACTATTAAGCGGTTCATTGGAGCTAGTTTCTAGTAACATTATACCTGATTAGAGTAAGTGGAACCTGAATTCAGATAATCATTTGGGGGCTTGGCGTTACTGAAAATAACGATGCTTCAATGCTCTCACAACAGTTCGATGGGTGGTAGGATTTAATATCAATTTTGTTTTTCTAATTGAATCCTCATCATAACCAAGAGGTTTAAATCTGACCATCAAATTATTTCTTGTTTGACCAGTCAAGAAGAGATGTATTTACATGCATGTAATACACTCGTTAATTCTTCAATGAATAATGGATAAAGCAAAGACTCAGCCAATGACACGTTCATAGATATTGCCTAACACCACGCAAAAATTCCAACCTTTATGGTAATTATATGCTCATAAGAAGCCTTGACAAGGAAACAAACCGAGCCTCGAAAATTGCATTGATATGTGCGTTAATTATAAGCACCCTTGTTAGAAAACTCCATTGCAAATTGCACGCAAGCCAACATTATTCCATTGCCTGAAACAATGTCTATCAAACCGCCTGATAAATCTTGTAATAATAATTTATCCTACAGCCACAAGCGTAGATGCTTTTAATTCAGAAATTCAATTAAGAGACTATCACCTCCTAGGTAAAAGGTAGGTAACTACTAGCCGCAGTCGTACTCATATAAAACCGGCAAACAAGACCCACATTGGGATCCAATCCAGACATGACCCGGTGTAAAAGATATGTGAGTCTAGCGATTCGAAAACAGGTTTAGCGGCTAACTTTGCGGCTTTATTCGGCTAGAAAAATCGGCAAGGTCTTGTTTTCTCGCGACCTGTAGCCCAATAGCACAAAAACTTGAATTGATCATTACTTCGGTCAAAATTGCGAACAACGTGTTTCCTGTAACACTCGGTTGTGGTACAATGAAGCAAAAGGTTATCGAAGAAGCCATCACCTGCCGAAGATTCATAGAAGGTGATCGTGGTCACAAATTGGAACCTGCTCGAAGTCGTTTTACCAATTTCAATGTGGGCCATCATCGATATCTACATTGTGAAAATTGTCGCTTCTTCACCTCGACTGGTTGAAGATCACGACGTTACTCATCTCTCCAGTTTGACGCAAACCTGTCCGGCAATTGTTGTATAGTTTTGTGGTCATTTCAACTTCCAGTGGACGCGATCTTTAATGATCCGCATGACGCTTTAACGTACGAGCGGACAAGGTCAGGTGAAGTGGTCGAATTGAAGATTCAAACCTCGTGGGTTTTTAGCTGTTTGGAAAAAAAACACCTCCAAAGAAGCAAGAACTTAAGACGTGATGATGGAAGAGGCCAGCTATTTCTCTTTTTTTTTTGTTAGCTTTATGGGATTGACTTAATAATGAGCAATCACGGGAGTTTGGTTGAGAGGCATTCCTTTGGGAATTGAACGATTTTTAGTGTTTTCGACGATCAACTGATCGCTAAATTAGAAAGATTTTTCTCTTTCTTTTTCGATCGCTAAAATTGAAGATAATTTTTACATTGGATCATAACTGGACACGATGTGATTTTCAAAGGTATCGATGGACAGCATCTTTGAAATGCCACTATGAAGGTACTTCGTACCTGAGATCGGGTGACTGTTCATTGACTTTCATCGGAGTTTATTGGCAGGTATCGTCATCTTCTTCGGACAATGAACGTCTTACTTTTACTCTCATGCATAATTTTAAGTTAAGTGAGTAGTTGGTGAAATTTTCTTTTGCAAAATCGATAGCATTGCGATGGGGAAAGAAGCACTCGCTACCCTGAATACTTGCAAAATTCCGGTCTAATGCAACAAGAATTAAAAAGGAAAACCGAAATTGTTTTGTAGAAACTGATGGTTAATTGATGAAACGGCTTTTTACAAATTCTGTTTCTTTTCGAAAAAAATGCTTATTTGCGTTTTCTTATAATGAGAGCTTCGTTTTATTATAACGAGATCTATTCGTGTACTAGAGATACTGAAAATAAACTCACTTTTTGATTGTGAGCTATTTTTACATATTTTAGAATCCTGTATCAAAGTCTATAGACTTTAGCCATTTCTCAAGGCATTTATCTGATGAGTTCTTAGCACGTAATATTCATGGACAGATTGTTTGACTAGTACGGAACATTGGAAGTAAGTCGTTTGAAAAGAATGTAAAAAATAAAGGCCCGACATGACTGCCTTCGGGAACATCATAGCTTATAGGATAAATCGGTCATTTCATTAACCCAGTATGACCGAGTCATTTCGTTGAAGTGACCGATTAAAAAGATTCGGTCATTTGAGTCATTTCGGTCAGTTGGATGATTCGGTCAAAATGACCGACCGACTGAAATGACTCGCGACATTAGGATAACGAGTGGTAGTATCATTGTGGTACAATGTGATGACCTAAAAAAAAAACCTCGTCGCCTACAATGTGATGGTCTACAAAAAAAATGTCTTCAGTCTACAAACAAGAAAGAGCGTCTGGTGAAATGTTATGACCTAAAAAAAAAGGCGTCAGTGTACAAGTACTGCCACTTTTGGCGCTGTACGGCAAACTACATCGGATACGATACGAGACGTATCGTACTTTTCTACTGACCGATTGAACGACTCCTTTCATTTCAAATGACTCGAGTTAATTCGATCATAGTACTGACCCGGTCATTTCGACCGAATCGTTCGCGACCGACCCATCACTAATGGAAAATATCCGTCTGACTATAAATAATTGAGAGAAATTTAACAATATGTGTTCATAAGTTAAGATTGTGTCAGTTTTAATAAATATAGTGGACCATTTTTTCCAGTAAAAATTCTGTATTACATGCGATAAATGTAATAATTTATTTCTAATGATTGTTGATTCAGTCTGTTTTATGTGTACATAACTTTTCCAACAATTATTTTAATTTTAATTGTTAACAAATCTTAATTTTTCATCAAATTAAGTGTATTCTTGAAATCACTTGAAATGAAGCAGACATTTGCACATGGTTTGCATCCAAATTTCAATCTCAATTAGTCAAGACCCGAACCCAACAAGTGATGTGTTGCTGTATTACATGCCATAACTATATGAGCTTTTGGCTTTAATGAAATTCAACTAAATTTTCTTCACATAAAAAGCTTTTTCGTCCTCCTTGGATTGAAACAGGACGTTGAAGATATCATGCAAACTTAATTATGAACAGACCGATCGGATCAAAATTAGATTTTTGATGTATATATGAATGAATGGTGAGTGTGAAGAGTGATGTAGTGCTTCACAAAATCGCACGAATTTGATTTTAGTATGGACTTATAGGGCTGTTTTTTCTATTTTCAAAGCTGGACGTTATTTTTGTTTCTTATGTTTTGTAGTTAAGGTACTTCTTTTATATAGGTATGTTGGTAATAAGGTTTTTGCTGGAGCCTGTGAAAGTTGACTTCAAAAGTTAGCCTGAAATTTGCGTTTAAATACAAAACAGTGAAATCAGTCTATTTCCAGATGTATTAAGTTATCTAAGAATCAGGAAAATTACGACGACGGAGAAAAAATTTAACAAATCTGATAAAATTTTCGTTATTTTACTTTATTATTTTAATAATAAAGTATTGTTATCGATTTTTAAAAAAAAAAAATTTGCTACCCCGAAAAATTTTTTTTCCACGTTTCATGACTAATAGACACCAAAAAAGCAATAAAAATTTTCAGTCTTTCTGTGCGCCGTACGCCGTCCGCCGTACGCAAAACGTTTGATAGCTTATAGCTCTCAAACTCTTTGAGCTATTAAGTTGAATTTTTTTTTGTTGGTAGACTGAGCAAACCCCTTCAAGTGGCCACCTTTTGAGTGATGGTGGTGTGAAAGGGGAGATGGGGGAAGCATTTTAGACGAAAAATGTTGGTTTCTAGATCTCAGTAACCGTATAGGCTAGGAGGCTGAAACTTGGAATTTATATAGAGCATCGATAGTGGACCAATTTGCAAAAAAAAATTATAATATAGGTAAAGGGGTGTGGGAGTGGGGGGAATAATAATGCGTCCGAAACGCTCGAAAGCCGAGATCGAGACATTCTAAAATCCAGATCTCCTAATCGGTTAATGTCACGAAATTAGAACTTAATGAACATCTGTGGGTATACTAGGAGAATAGATCGGAAACAAATTTTTGAGAGGGGGCAGTGACGTACGGGGGTGGGGGTGGAAAAACTTTAGATTACGATATCTCACGAACGCATTGTACTAGAGAAATAAAATTTGGTTTCTGTATAAATGTTGACAAATAAGGTTTGCTGAAAGTAAAATTTTTTAAGGAGGCGGTGGAGTATGGAAGTGGATGGGGTAAGAATTTTTTTAAAAAATCACGTCTCATATCTCAAGAACGGTGTAAGATAGATGCTTAAAATTTTTACCAGAAGTAGGCCTAATAGACCCCAAGCAGAAAATTTCATGGATGAGGGTGTAGAGGGTAAGGGTGGGGGAGGGTGAAAAGTAAAAATTTCCGATTTTTATATCTCGAGAACCTATAACAATGAAAAGCTGAAACGTGGTATTTAGATACAACTGTAGTAGTTGCATGTTGAAAAAAAATAATTTTTTATAGGGGTAGTATGGTACGGGGGTGGGGGGTGTTTTTCCTAACTATAGAACGGCTTATGCTAGAAAGTTGAAATTCAGTGCGTATATGTAAAAGTAATTTTGATTAAAAAAAATTCAAAACAATTCAAATATCCATTGGCGTTCGGAAATGGGGCAAAAAAAATTATCAGTGAAAATGGAATGCATATATTTTCACGATTTTCGTCATATCTATTAGCTCTTTCGAAATATTGAATTCATTTTTTTTCTACGGGTTCTTCATATAAATACCTAGAAAGTGTTTTCAGGATTTTTTAAAATTGGACCCCGAAGGTGATGTAAAGGCGATGTATACATTTTCACCAATTCAGCCGTATCCCTCAGGTCTGATTAGATATCGAATAACTTTTCACTTCCACGGGCTTATTTAATAATCACCTAAAACTTTTTTTCAAGGTTTTTCCGTTTTCAACCCCTAAGAGTGTAAAAATGGGTTGAACACGTTTTCACGAATTCCGTCATATCTCTTAGGAGTGATAAGACATCGGATTGGTTTTTACTTCCTCTGGCTTTCTTTATATATATCTAAAAACTTATTTCAGGATTTTTGGATATTCAACCCCAAGGGTGTTGCATATATTTTCACAAATTCTTACATATTTCTTAGTTCTAATAACATATCGAATTCATTTTTACTTCCTAAGGCTTCTTACATAATCGTCAAAACGTTGATTTCAGGATGTTTGTTATTCAACTCCAATAGGACGTAAGGGGTTCGACATATATCTCAGGATTGATGAGATATTAGATTGGTTTGCACTTCCACAGACTTTTTATATAATCGTCTTCAAACGCATTTCCGATTTCATGTAAGGGCCCAAAACCAAATCACGAAAAACCTTCTAATGCGGTAACAACTGATATTATACTAGGACTAGATCTCGTCCCGGTGTATGACCCAATTATGTAATTCATATGTTATATGAGGCAGCGGCGTAAGTATTCTAGCGCGACCCCATTTTAACCGCTTCCCGAACTTTTTTTTAGGTTTTCAGTCACATAGAAACCTACATCGCATCTCAGAATTAAACTCGTTTCGAACTACTACCCAAAAAATAATAAAGTTGCGCCCAGACTGTTGGCAGATTTTTTTATTAGTTTTCTAGTTGTGCTTAAAAAACCAAAATTTAAAATAATTCTAATAAACAAAATTTAAAACATATTGTTAAATTCTGAGTCTAAGATAATATCACCTCTCAGTAGAATATCAGAAATATTAGCCTCATAAAGCAAAATAAGAACAAAAATTGTGTTAGTCAAAATTACTGATATCTTCAGCATCACAGAAATGAAGATCCCGCAAACCAAGATCATGATTCGTTAGGAAACTTGATAAAAACTCATAAAATTTTTAGCGACAGGATAAGTTTGTATTTAACAAGAAACAATGGCGTGGAAAGTGAGTACCAATTCGATTGGAAGTCACGATTTTTGCACCTTTTCAATGAGGAAGACTCAAGTAGATACTCGAATCTTTCGATTTCTTGTAGTGCCAATTCAAGATGAAATGAAAGTGTTAAAGAGAAAAGTGCAATCGAACAGCGAAGAAGACCTACACTTATCAACATTATAAAAACAATCGATAAGAGTTTGTGTTAAATTATTGTTATAAGTTCCTGAGACCTGAAGAAAATTCCAGCAGCCTTACAAAATTAAGTGATTTGGCTTGAAAATAAGCTTTGAAGAAATTATTAAATTCAGGCAATGGACATACTTTTATTAATTTTTTTTTCGTTATCTGAATTTCATGGTTAATTAAAGAGCAATAAATTCAATTCAAGGTCCATGACTGAAAGCAAAACAAAATTAGAGCAAAAAAATCCATTGCTCTCGTTACCGTAATTTTATTGTTTACCTAGAAATTTCGTGAATGCACTCATTTTATATTATTTTGCCTTGACTTTAAAGTGAATTAAATTTCTTTGTGGCCAGCATAACTTTTCCTCAGAAAAGATATGAAACTTAAGTACTTATAATTTACCGAAAAAAAAACGAAGCCGTACTTCCGTCTTATTGCATTAAAAAATTAGACATACCTCCGTAGAACAATGGGACAGAATTTTTAGCATTTATCGGGGAATGCTTTGGAATTTACAAGACCTTGATAAGTATTCTTTTTTTTTCCAATATTACAGGTCAATTTTTTACTATTCAACGTTCGGCCTGTCCGAACATCTCGTCTTCCATTCAAATGCGCACCTTACTTTTACTTTCGATTTCTACGCAGCACTCTGCTCAAGATGTTCGAACTGTTGTAATAATATCCGTGCGATGGATAGACGCTATAATTACGTCTATGCAAATTACCTGGGTTTCTTGAATATTTTTCATTTTCCAAGATTGATATTCTCTTCGGTGCTGTGATGACGACAAGATGACGACGATAAACGTTTCGCTTAAGAATTTCAATTTCAATATTGACGATTCTATGCAGACATTTTTGTGCCATTTATTTGCTTGATGGATTGATCGTATGGGATTTGTAATGAACATTATTCGGTATTGTATGCAAAATTCGATCGATTTGTATTTTTATTTTAAATTCTTTATAAATTAGGTGTTCGGATTGATGATATTCTCGTGCGGTTTCTAAAATAGGAATGAAGGGTGTACCACTTAAATCTTTTACAAGAACTTCAATCGTTTTACTTTTGTATCGAAAGCAGCTAATTCTGTTGCCAATTGTCTCAGTAGGTGTTGAAATAGTGTCCGAGCTGTTTTTTGTCATGAATTCTGCCGTTTATGTTAACCCAACGGAAATCTTACAGAAATTTTCTTCACGAAACAGGCATAGGGTTAAGGTGTAGGGATTATTGCCTGAGATCTCAGCGCCAAAATGTTGCATTAACTTTCACCTCCAATTCGGATTTTCCATATCTTGATTCCCTGTGTTTATCGAAAAAATGGCGCCCAACGTGGGGAACGTAAATTCCAATGGTCCTACGATTAGATTAAGAAAGATCCTCATGGTAGCCTGCTGATTATTATTTTTTTACACCCCTCGCAGGATTTCACCCAATCTTCCCACCAAAAAAATTTCAACTTAATATCTCAACGAGCTTATGAGTTACTAGACTTCGAATGTTTTGTGCGTTTTTTAGGGTTTACTAGTCTTAAAACGTGTACATACAAAATGTTAGGGTAGCAAATTTTATGGAAATTTCAGGTCGATCACAACTTTCTTTATTATTAAAAAATAAAAAAGTAAAACGAGTTCCATAATTTTGTAAACATAACTAATATTTAAATATACTGTCGAGGTGTTCTGATGCATAGAAATATGTTACTGCTACAAACAGTTTCTTCTCTTCTTTCCAGAGAAAAACATCTGATCATCGTCTTGCAGTATCCAATAGAAAAAATCGGCCAACAGTCTTGGCGAAAATTTATTATTTTATGGGTAGAAGTCTGAACCGTTTTTAATGCTGAGATGCGGTGTAGGTTACTATGCGAATAACAACCTAGAAAACAACTGTCCAAATAGCCTCCTAATTACTCCTTAGGTTGTCAGTTGCATAGTACCCTACACCGCATCTCAGCATTATAACGTTTCGAACTTCTACCCATAAAATAATAAAGTTTCTCCCAGACTGTTGGCCGATTTTTTTTTAGTTTTAATTACTCCAGTAGCCTATCTACATATAGGTACTAAGTTTCAACTTTCTAGCATAAGCCTTTTCTGATATATGTAAAACCACCTCTCACCCCCGTACCTTGCCACCCCTATTAATTTTTTTTATTTTTCTGGGATGTCTCTATAGTAGCTCTATATAGTTTTAAATTTTTAGCTTTCTATTCTTTGCGGTTTTCGAGAAATTAAAATCAGATTTTTTTCATTTCCATCCCCTCCCACCATCACTCCCTGCGCCCATACCCTCAAAATTCCACCGCTAGAGGTCGACCGGTCCTAACTCCTGTAAAATTTTCAACATTGTATATGATATAGTTTTTGAGACATAGAAATTTAATTTTTTGAAATTTGATTGTCACCCCACTTCCGCGCTTCACGAACCCCCCCCCCCCCCCCCAAATTTTACATTCAGTAGACTCCACTAGTAATTCTATATACAAAAACCAAATTTTATCTTCTTGGGATAATTGAGTCGAAAGATATTGTAATTCAAAGTTTTTCACCCCCCCCCCATACTTCACCGGCCTCCTTAAAATTTTTAACTATTTTTTAATCTCCTAGTATCAGTTAAGACAACTACAAAGTTTCTGCCGTCTGACGTCGTTCAGATGATATGGATTTTAGAATGTTTCAATCCCAGCTTTCAAGCGTTTTGGACGCATTGTTTTGGACGCATTGTTTTCCCACCCACTCGCACACCCCTCAACCCCTATCAACCATTTTTTTGCAAATGAGTTCACGATTATAGTACTACATAAGTTCCAACTTTCCGCCTCCCAGCATAAGCGGTTCTGAGATCTAGCAGCCGAAATTCCTACACCCTCACACCCCCACCCCTCCAAAATATACCACTCGTAGAGGTTCACCCATTCTACCTACCATAAAAATTTAATTTTAATATCTTAAGGGGTTTGAGAGCTACGTGCCTTCAAACAGTTTTTCGTACGGCGTACGGCGTCTATGGCAGACAGACGGACATCCCTTTTTTCCTTTTTTGGTGTTTACTAGTTCTAAAACGTGTAAATACAAAATTTCAAGGTAGAAAATTTTTTTGAAATTTCAGTAAAACAAGGAAATCTCTGTACACCGCTAAATACATACATCACCTCATACAATTGAATATGCTGAAAATATCTCGACTCAACACATGCAGTATATAAGCGCCGCAGAGCTGATCACGGATCAGTTTTACTTCGGTGAAAGCTAAACGAAGGTTAGTTCTACGCAAAAGTGGTTTTAAGACGATTTTGATGATCAAGCAGTGATTGAGTAGTACATGAAATCGGAAAGCGCTGTCAGTGGTGCGATTATTGAAAGCGAATTAATAAAGTGTTACTATTTCTATTTATTTTAATCGATTTGTGTTTTACTTGAAATCCCTAGCTCGGAATAAAATGTTTATAGTTCTATCGAATCCAAAGGAAAAAAAATTAAAAACAAAATCTCTGTTCTACAAATTTGGAGAAAACGGCAGCTGTCGATCAGTAGGAAGTGTGGATATCCGTGGTTACTTAAGTTTTTGCGTGCCCTCTGCTGAGGCATAGAGAGTTCAGCAATATCTGAATCACTGTTTTCGTTTCGAGTATAATTTTATTTTTGCCAAGGGAGAAGATAAACCCTTAACTTGAAGCCCTTTCGTTATTTTAGGACAATCAAAACAGGTTGTAGGTTTATTTTTCAGCCCATCCCCCAGGGTGCCGAAACATATCTTACATTCACCTAAGTCGATCAACTTGAGGCTTTAAAGTTTCCCTGCAGCTTCCCAACAGTTTGTCACTTTTGAATTTGAATCCAATTTCGCACGGTAATTTCCAATTCGTGACGTCTCTTTAACTACTTCAGTTATTTTACTACAGCCTCAATACTCAACTCCTCTCTTCAGTTACATAAACGAAATGCCACTTATTTAAAAACTGTTTTGTTTTTCACTTAAGACGATCGATGGAATAACAATGTAATATACGTTTTGTAAAATAAACGGCTCGTTACTTCTCGATTGCAGAAAAACAAGACATGTAATGATCGTAATTACACCTTTTACAGCATTTCTCTGCACTGACCACAGACTAGTGTCTACGATATAACTGGCACATATATTTTTTGCACCACAAAAAAACAGTGATAACATTGTACACATCTTCTTTCATTCATGATAAATTTCATTCAGCAGGTAATTGACCTACTTTCGTATAATTTCTTTACGCTGGAATTAGTGACAAGGTACTAACTAGTTCGAGAGACAAAATTTGATTGAGGCCCTTGACCAGTGACCAGCGAACCGAACCAATTTATAACTGAAAGCAACAAATTATAAAATAGTGTTGGCGAATCTGCTCATTCCATTAATTGACAATTAAATTTGCTTGAGAATAAAGTTTCTATATATGATTTCAATTACACGCGGTGTAACACTACGCAGTTTATTTGGCGTATCTAAATATCTGCTATTATCAAAATTATTATCTTTCGCTTTGGCATACACAATAACGCCGCATTTTAGAAATTTGGGAAATTTTCCACCAATTTCAGGTGTGATTTTTTCGATCGAATGTATAATATCACGAAAAACATATTTTAATTTAGTAGTGATCTTGTTTTGGTTTTTTATAAATTAGAATTGTTTTTTTTTTGTGTTTGAGTTAAAGTGATATCTCGTGATTTCTTAAAATGTTCAATAATTGCCTGGAAACACGTGATTTAAAATTAATAATAAGTACGCCGATTGTAACATCAGCACACGACAGAACTATTATCTGAACGTCGTCTAGACTATTGCCAGGTTTTTTTTAATTGATTTCAATTACACTTGGAATAAATTATTACTTTCCAGAAGAACTTATTACTGATACTTGAATTAATTATTTCCCAATAAATGTGACTTAAACTGTAAACTGGCTTTTAATGATTCAAGAATCTTAATGACTCAAGAATCTTAATATTTCAAGAATCTGTTTTCGTCAAATTCGTTCGATTCTTCTTGAATCTTCCAGCACCAGCACTTACAGCTAATGTGTCTTTTATTTATAAACTTTGAATCGAACAAATTTAAACAGTGTACCTACCCACTATGTACGATTTTTAATAAGGAAAGAACAATTTATGTAGTAGACGAGTTCTGATGATGAGTTCATTTATAAATTTCTCGAATTGAATTCGATAGTTTTCATCGTCAATACTATTCAGTAGCTGTCCCTACTTTCATTGGTTTAATTTACTGTTCAAGCCAAGGATTTTCATCCAAAACCACTGTTTACATAACCTCCTGTTCGAAAAAAATCGTATAGCTGCTCATAAATAATAAATGATTTTACTTTATTATTTTCAAATAAAACAGTATTGTGATTGATTTTAAAAAAAAAAATTTGCTGCCCTGAACATTTTTTTTTCACGTTCAGTCCGTCTGTCCGCCGTACGCAAAATCGTTTGAAGGCTCGTAGCTCCCAAACGCTTTGAGATATTAAATTGAAATTTTTATGAATAGACCGGGTAGGCCCCTTCAAGTGACCAAATTTAGAAGGATTGGGGTGTTAGGAGAAAGGAGGGGGGTGCGTTTTAGACGGAAAATTTTGGTTTCTAGATCTCAGTAACCACTTATGCTAGGAGGCTGAAACTTGGAATTTATATAGAGATTTGATAGTAGCCCCATTTGCATAAAAATTGTCCATATGAGTGAAGGGGTGTGGGCGTGGGGGAAAAATAATTCGTCCGAAACGCAATAAAGCCGAGATCGACACATTCTAAAATCCATATCTCCTAAACTTTTAACGTCACAAAATTGAAACCTAATGAATATCTTTAAGTATACTAGGAGAATAGATCGGAAATAAATTTTTCAGTGGAGCAGTGGCATACGTTGGTGGGGGATAAAAAACTTTAGATTACGATATCTCACGAACCAATTGCACTAGACAAATAAAATTCGGTTTGTATATAAAGGATGACAAACAAAGTTTCCTGAAAGTAAAATTTTTTAAGGGGGCGGTGAATCATGAAAGTGGAGGGGATACGAATTTTTCTGAAAAATCACGCCTCATATCTCAAGAACAGTGTGAGGTAGATGCTTAAAGTTCTTGCCAGAAGTAGGCCTAATAGACCCAGAGGGGATGATGGAGGGAGGGGAGAGTGAAAAGGAAAAAGTTCCGATTTAAATATCTCGAGAACCTATAATGGTATAAAGCTGAAACTTGGTATATAGATAGAGCTATAGTAGTATCATATTGAAAAAATATAATTTTTTATAGGGGTAGTATGGTACGGTTTTGGGGGACGATTTTCCTGTCTACAGAACGGCTTATGCTACAAAGTTTAAACTCGGTATGTGGATGTAAATCAATTAGAAAAGTAATTTAGATTAAAAAAAATTGAAATATCCATTGGCGTTTAGAAGGGGGCGATAAAAATGATCATTGAAAATGGAATGCATATATTTTTATGATTTTCGTCATATCTATTAAGTCTTCCTAAATATTTAATTCAATTTTATTCTACGTATTCTTCATATATGTTAAGTACCTAGAAAGCGTTTTCAGGATTTTCTGAAATTCGACATCTGAGGGGGTGTAAAGGGGTTGTATACTTTTTCACGAATTCTGCCATATCACCCAGGTCTGATCAGATATCGAATATCTTTTCACTTTCAAGGGCTTGGGTAATAATCGCCTAAAACTTGTTTCTAATTTTTTTCCTTTTTCAGCCCCTAAGAAGGAATAAATGGGTTGAACACGTCTTCACGAATTCCGTTATATCCTTTAGAAGTGATAAGTAATTGAATTGGTTTTCACTTTCTCATGCTGTCTTTATATTTATCTATACTCCTTTCAGGATTTTTTGATATTCAACCCCCAAGTAGGTGTAAGGAGGTTGCATATGTTTTCACAGATTCCTACATATTGCTTAGATCTGATGATATATCGAATTCATTTTTACTTCCTAAGGTTTGTCATATAAGCTCCAAAAAGTCAATTTCAGTATTTTCCTAATCCTAAGGGGTGTAAGGGGTATGCTTTTCAAAGCTTCAACATATTTATTAGGTTTGATGAGATATTAGATTGCTTTTGACTTCCACAGACTTTTTTTATAATCGCCTACAAACCCATTTCTCAATTTTTCGATATTCAACCCCCAAGGGTTTGCTAGGTTTTCGCAAATTTTACCATCCCTTAGTTCTGATGAGATATAAAATTGGTTATTACGGCATTTGATGTAATGACCTAAAAACCAATTTCACTATTTTTCGAATTTCAAAAACCAAGGGGGTGTGAAGAGTTTGCTTACGTTTTCACAAATTTTTCAAAATCCCTCGTGTCTCGTGAGATATCAACGTGTTTCTTATGAAATCATTTAAAAACCTGTTTCTGAATTTTTTCGAAATTTAAACCCCAAGTGGAAGTAATAGGTTTGTGTACGTTTTAACAATTCATAATTCTGATAAAGCAACAAATTCCTTTTTACTTCTATGAGCTTTTAGTGTACATAATATACTAAAATTCGAATAGTCTATACGGGCTTTTTCAATGTTTAATTGGCTAAAAATCTCTATTTTAAATATTCTTATTTTAAGAACAAAATTAACTTACCAAGAAACGTCATAATTTCGAAACAACTGATGATATGCTCCGACTTTAACCCGAAAAATAATTAAGTTTCGCCCAGACCATTGGCAGATTTTTTATTTATTTATCAAAACCCCTCTCAATTAGCTTGTGTGAAGTCTTAAATTAGAACGATTAACCGTTTTCGAGATATAGAAATCACACGATTTTCCCCCATAATATTCGTATCAACCAAAACCTCAGCACAGAAAGATGTGCATATTTTTGTCATATTTTGAAATTTTGAATTTTGAAAATTAACTCCCTCCGCACCACACTGCAAAATAGTGGCTTCTACTGATACAGTACATATACCAAATTTTAACTTTCTAGGTTAAACTGTTATAGACGTATCCTCTTTACTGAGTGCTATTTTGCCGATCTAAAACTATGGTTTTAAAATTCGCGCCTGTACATATATGTTTCAAATTTTAATTTTCATGTCTCATACATTTTTAATATTTAAAACGCAGAACTCCTTTTTCTATCCACCCGTTCCTAGTCCTTACCCTTCACACCACAAATTGCTAAAATCATTGTTCTACAGTAAAAAATTTCAGGTGATATATCAAAGTGGTATTGTAGCTTTAGAAAAATATATTCTAAGTTATACAGCCCTGGTTTCTTTCTATACCAGATGCAAATATAATTTTTTTGTAAAAAGCAGTTCGATATAATACATATATGGGATATAGAAAACTTGAACTTTCAATTATTAACCCCTGCGTGACTGCCACAATGAACATATTTGATTTCACGGAAACTAAAATACGCAGATGAGTGACGAATGCCATACTAAAATTATGTAGCCAGTATTCAAAATTAGCTAACAAACGTTTGTCAGCTAGCAATTATTTGGTAAACGATGGTTTCAAACAACAATGAAGCTTTTACGCTTCGAAAGAATAATAGGACCGAAATCACAAAGAATAGAAATGTGAACACACTTATTTATGGATTGTACTCACGATTGCGCCATTATTCAAATCTCGCATGGTTTGTGCATTGGATACAATTCAATTGAAAATCCTCCCTTTATCGTGTAAGGAAACGAAGCTTTTTTACATGGCACACATTTCGCTGTGACCCCCCGATATCTGGCATAGTCAACGATAATTTTCAAAAAATATATGTACGCGGTTACAACGATATCATTTTTGGTATCTGTTACTATAGGCCCTCAATCTCAACATATATAATATTTTGTCTACTATTTTCAACCCTACCAAAGAAAAGTCCCATTAATTTAATACCTGTAGAGTAATAGGGAAAATCCAGGTTACAGCGATGTGTGTATTACTATTCTCGAGGTATAGAAAATAAAATATTTTGATCACTTCTCCCTTCTCACCCGCAAAAAGTTTTCCTCTGATAAATCTATCTATTGGACAAATTATAAAACCATATCTCAAGGAGTTTTTGGGTTAGGGAACCATCAAAGCAGTTTCTGTGCGGAGCACGATAGACAGAAGGACATTTTTTTTGGGAGGGGGAGGGTGTTGAGGAGGGATCGAGGGAGTCGAACAGGAACATACTGAACT
This sequence comes from Beris morrisii, assembly GCA_951812415.1. Lineage (NCBI taxonomy): Eukaryota > Metazoa > Arthropoda > Insecta > Diptera > Stratiomyidae > Beris > Beris morrisii. Next base: position 95,213,733 of record OX638312.1, on the reverse strand, counting down.
CCTAAAACATGTAGTTAAAAAAATTTGAGGGTGGCATTTTTTGTGGAATATCAAGTACTAAGACAAAATAGTGAAGTGAAATATCGAGTTGCTGTCTTAAGTCTTTCGTTTTGGATGATTTTTCTGTATGTTTCCTGGTTTTATGCAGGGGGTTCTATTATTGAGTTTAAGTGTTGAATAACTATGACTGAGGTCTAAATACTTAGTGAAATACTCATACTTATATATTAACATTTTTAACTGTTTTTAGCTTTTGCTTAAGAGCATAACTTTTACACCTGAACAAATTTTTTCACCGAGAATCAAGCATTAACATCTTCGGTTTAGGCTTTTTTTTTCACTCCCAAACTTACCTTGAGATACCAGCAAATTTAAATGAATTGATATTAAATGTAGGGAGTACGAGAGAACCTAATTGAATTTCAATTTCAACATATGCACCATAGATAAATTTGTTTCATAAAAGGGGTAATGAAATGCATTTTTTTTAAATTTCTTGTAATCTCGTTGAACACAAAACTCATTTACGGTTCGAAAATCCAGTTTTTCTTCCTATTTCCTCAACTGGGAAAATAATTCAATAGTAGAGAAAGTGTGTGGATAAAATACCACGATTATAATTGATTAATGGATACGTAAATGCTCTTGTAGACAGACTTTTATCACTGGCTAGCTCGGACGTAACGATATTGGGTACATTGTTCGAAAAGCAACTATCTCTATATGCAGGGTGTTGTTATCATAGAGTATCCCACCCGCCCCGCTTAGTCCAATTTTGAAGATCGTTTTCATTACGTTGCCACTTTCCTCTGAAGTACATTGCACCCGTATAGTAAATTTTCCCTCATACGAGTACGTGTGATACAGCACTACATGAAAACTTTTAGTTTTTCACAATTAAGTAGTAGTGCGAATGAAAAGTCGAGCAAGGCGTTTTCTATGTCGCAGTAGTTAGACCGCCTTATACGTCATATCGATATGTTACCCCACTTCTTATTCCCTAAACGAGAGTAGGTATAGGTCTCGTATGCAAACACTTTGGTTTCGTATCCAAGAAGCGAATAGTATGCACTTGCATCATGGTCGCCCAGGTGCATATAAGATGCAAAAGTTATGCAGTATTTGTATTGGGAAATCCGAAACGGCTTTTCTCTTTTCTCAATAGCTGCATAAAATACCAATTGCAAGAAACGCTCCAGCCTCTACAAGGTATCTAACTCTTCTTGGTCGTTTGTAGGTTGTTTTTTGTGCAGCGTCAAGAATGCCAAGCTAACTTGGCCAGATCGTCGATTCGTGTACAATTTTTTCTTCTTCTTGCTTCTCTCTCATCTAACTTTGAATTATTTGCTTACTGTAGAAAACTAGGATTTATCGTATTTTGCATGGTTTACGAGATCTCGGCAAATAGAAATTTCTTGATTTTTGTGCTCTCTCACTTTAAGATGTGCCTCGACTCAAGCACTTTTACCTGTAAAGGTGATTGATAGCAAGCATTTGACTTTTGCTTCGCGTTTCCTATCTCTACTAAGCTGGAAGCTGTGGGAGCCACCGACTAGATTAAAATGTTCATATACGTATATCGTTTGTCGTATCGGCTTTAAAATTGTTTTTTCTACAAATATGGGAAAATGTATTGAAAAGTTGTCGGCCTTGTGTTTGCATAGAAAACAATCTGTGACTTCTCTAGCGGATTATCAATAGTTATAGGCATACGACATTCTTCAGTTCATGTGGGATGTGCCTTAGTTTCGATTTCGTTAATGTTTTCGGATAACGTTCACTAGTAAAAGTTTTTATTGAATCGCTATTAATACATCTGCCGGCCTCTCGTTATGTCCACAATTATATTCTAACTATTTCAATCGCCACTTCGATTGATTATATTTTTACACCCTATAAACTTTAAAAAGAATTATGTCGTTGAGACTTAAATTTCTACACCCTATAAACCTAACACAAATTACTTCGTTACGACTAAATTTTAATTTGTGCCAATGTTCATACAACACATATACGACATTATGGCACCACGTTGTATTACAAAATAAAAAAAAATACTGTACATTTTCCATTTAAAATAAAACTGGGTGATTTACAAAAAGTTTTCATGTAATAAAAATTAATTTAACATGGCGTAGTTTATTTTACAAGCGAATATATTTCTTTTCAAACTGTGCTTTTAAATTTCAAAATTTGGCTTTTGATTTATGACTAAATTCCTTTGATTTCTGCAGATTTGACTTTAATTTGGAAGTGGATAGTTTTGATTATATTTAGGAAAGAAATGTTTGAGGATATTTTTTTAAGTAAATAATTTTTATAAAAGAGTTTTGATTTTAAAGATCTCTGTATAAAAAAGTCGCCACTTCTAAGTTTAGTCAGCTAAAAATATTTGTTATTCTATTTACAAATCGTCGAGTGGTATCTTTGGAAAATTGAGCAATTTTGATAAAAACGAGTTTCAGAAACCCTTAAATAATTAAAAACGAAACAATTGCTTAAGTAGAAATAATGCCAATATTGTAAAAAGGAGCTTCTAAAATTACTCAATGATTTCGATGATTTATAAAATTGAATTTGATGCAAAAGTTAAGTTTTTTCATAATTACGATAAATATATCCAATTTTAGATCATGCTATTTCTTCTCCTTCAAATTTTAAAATGAAAGGGGTGTTGTTTTTTTACGACTTCCAGAACAGAATAATACTTTGTAGAATTGAGACTATTAACACATTTTTTTAATTCTAAAGTATCTTTCATTTTTATTTTACTTCATTATTTCAATAACATAGAATTGTGATCGAATTTGAACCAAAAAAATGTACTACCCCGGGATTTTTTATTTTCATATTTTAGGACTAGTAGACTTCAAAAATCCCGAAACAAATCAGTCCGTCTGCCCGTTGTATGCTGTAAGCTGTATGCGAACGCTCCTCCATTTCTAATTCTTTGAGCTATTAAATTCAAATTTTCTTAGTAGATAAGTGGTGTTTTTTTATGGAGGTGCTTGGACCGCGGAAGTGAGAAGATAGGAATTTTTCCAAAAAATTGTAGCTCATATTTCAAGATTTGCTTATGATAGGAGCTTGGATCTTACACGAGAGGTAAGATATAACCCTACCGGAAAAAAATTTAAGTAAGGGTGTGATAGGGTGTAAAGGAAACTATTCAGATTCTCATATCTTCAGAACAGCTTAGGATGGAATTTAAGTAGAGCTTGTTTTAAAAAAAAAAATTCCCACGAACAGCTTCTGCTAGAAACTCGAAACTTTGTAAGTATACTCGTATATAGTTTTAATATAAAAGTTTAGAAGGAAAAATGTTATATTTCCATTGGCGTACGGAGGTGGAACAAAACAAATGGATCCTAAAAGTGGAGTCTACATATTTTCATGAATTTTGTCACATCTCTTAGGTCTTCTGAAATATTGAACTTATTTTACTTCAGTATTACGTTAGAAAAATGCTAAGAAACCCCTTTTTTTTATTTCAACCACTAAAAGGATGTAACGGAGTTGCATAAAATTTTACGATTTCTGCCATATCCTAAACTTAAGATAAATAAAATCGCCTAAACTTGTTTCTAAATTTTTCATTTTCAAAAAATAAAAAAGTGCAGTATACGTTTTCACGAATTCCATCAAATCTCTTACGTCTGATATGATATCGAATTCGTTGTTACTTTCGCGCACTTTTCACATAATCCCTACAAACTGATTTCAGGATTTTTTGATATTCAACCCGTAGGGTGGTGTAAAAGCTATCCATACATTTTCAGGAAAGCTGACGTACATCTAAGACCTGATAAAATATCAAATTGCTTTTTATTTCCTCTGGCATTATATATAATCGCCTAAAAATAAATTTTACTTTGTTTTAATATTCAACATCCAATAGGTGTATAAACGTTGAATACGTTTTAAAAACTTACGCCATATCATTTAGGTCTGAAGAGTCCCATTTTAGATTTCTAGAAATTTAACACCATAAATTTCGTTACATGTCTTAGGTCTGACGAGGAATCAAATTGGTTATTACTTCAACTGGCTATTATGAATTTGTATCACTATTTTTCAAAATTCAACCCACTTTTTATGTAGTCGCCTAAAAATTTGTCTAAGTATTCTGATGACACATTAAATTATATTTAATATTTTTACTTCTGTAGGCTCTACATTTATTTAATTCAAATTCAAATTCATATTTATTTCCAATAATGCAAATTTCTCTTAAATGTTAACATTACTTTAAGTGGTCAGGATGTCGCCTCTTCAACTATTGGTAGCATTAGTTTAGCATATGCCAGTGAATAAAGTTCTTAGTATTAAGTATAATACATTTATTTAATGTCTAATGACTATAACCTAAAATAATGATTGGTGTTTAAGGGTGTTACGATCGTCGGCAGATTTTATTTTTTTTTGATGAAATAAGTATCCATAATTAAATATGCGACCGTATTTGATAACCTATTTGTCATGTTTTAAAAATATTTTCATTTCCATTTTTTCAGCCTTAGTTTAAATTTAACACACATATTAAACTTACTTCACATAATTGAAAACGAATTATCCAAATATCGCACATACAAATTGCTGCGACAAGGTCAAAATGACTGACCTCTAATGGCGAAAAACTAAACACAAAACTATGGATCTAAATATATTCAATAGTTGCCATAGGTAATAAAACCGGTGTCTCATTTTATTGGTGCCGATAAGTGAGTTTTCAAGTACAGCAACAATTTTTACACTTATTGGTAACCTGTTTAATTCAATTTGATAGGTTTTCTATAAAAGACCCCAACTAAAATGTTGCAGTCCTTCAGTGTTGTTGTAAAAGTTATTCTGATATTATGGTAAGGTATTTTGAATTTACTAATTTTGCTTTTACTTTTATTAGCTGAAAAATTTAATTGTTGAATGTAAGGGTTTTATGTGTTTCAGTAACAGAATAGTTTGTGAAGACCACCGCAGGTAGTCCGGGACTAGAGTAGAACACTAAGACTACAGCTAGTATGAGGAGCAACACATGAGAGACATTTTAGAAGAAAAATGGTATTTTAGAGAATATCTTCAAGGCACTGATACTGCCTCTAAGATATTATTTTCTTAGTCATGATAACCGCATGAGAACCCATGACATCAATCTCAGAGAAGTAACGCGATTATCCACTAGGCTACTAAGAAATTGTTGCCACCAATGAACATTATAGTTGAATTCTCACTATTCACAGCAGCCCAAATTTGTAAAAAGTGAAATTCGGAAAAACGAAAAATAAATTCACAAGATCCAAAAATTTTAGTCATAAGTAATTCTTGAATTTAGGAAACGAAACATTGTAGCGAGCCAAAAATAACTGCGTTAATCTAAACCGAGAGCATTCTAGAACTCTAGCAACTACAGGTCTTATTCAAAGAATTCTTTGTGGTTTGATATAAAAAATATTTTGGATGGGAATGTGTGAAGTGAGTACTGCTAAGGAACTGCATGATCAGTTTAAAACTCATATGAATTTATTTGTGAAATTCAAATCTAAAAATAACCTTTTACTCTTTAAGTGTACAATTATTACATAGATTAAATATCATTACAAATTTTTGAAGAATACTAAATTCTATAAAATAAAATTGAAAATTTCTTTGGCAGTGGATTGCTTTTGAAAACGGCTAAACAGAACTTAATGAAATTCAATATTTGAGTTAAGGGCGATATAAAATACGGTTCTTCTTTTGATTAACATTAAAGTTTACATTAAAAGGATTCACTCGATTTTTTACATATTCATCCTTTTCATTGGAACCATTAAAAAATGAACGTGTACAAAATTTCAAATTCGTAGCTTGAAGCGTTCAAAAGTTATCGAAAACTATTGTTGAACACGTGTCTTAAGGAAATTTTGTATGGCATGTACAAGAAGGAGTGAAAGGATTTCGCTGATTAGTAAACTCAAACTTCGTTTTTACTCAAAACTAATTTGTACAAAATTTCCAATTCATAGCTAAAAGATTACTTGAGTTATAGTAAGTTCCGTAAATTAAGTGAAGACGTTTTGACAGGATATTTGTATGGCAGCTACACGAAAGACTAACAGGATTTTCTTCATATTCATATATTTAGCTCCAACTATTGGAAAAATAACACATACAAATTTTCAAAGTTATAGCTTAGACCCTTCCGAAGTTATCGGCCAATATTCTTGAACACTTGTTTTAAGGACATTTTGTGTGGCAGCTGCCCGAAGGAGTAGGTCGATTTTGCCCGTTAACGAACTTAGCCTTACAAATTCAACCAAACATCTAAATTCAAAATTTCAAGATCCTAGGTGAAGGCGTTCTTGAGTTATCGTCTTCACGGACAGATGGACGGACGGACGGACGGACGGATGGACTGACGGACGGACGGACGGACGTCAAGCGGATTTGAGGTTTTTGGCCACAAATAAACAAAAAATGATATATGACTTTTTTTCATCAGAGGCTTGGTTCTATGCGTTACAAACTTTTGGGCTGGATTAAACTTATAATACTCTGTATGATTTCATCTAGAGTATAAAAAGGTTTTCTTAATATTATCTTTAATTTGAGTCCTATCGAAAAATCGAATACAAAAACACTTGTAGAAGACGTGATTTTCAATCTTTTAGATATGATGTATTTTTATCAAAGCTGACGGTAGAACGAAGATATCTGCTCAAATCAAATGAAAAATATTACATGATTGTAATGAGATTCTTACTCGCCTAAAGTTTGATAAGTCAATGTAATTTGATTGTAATTATGTTGTTAATTTCAAGCAAACAGGTAAATGAAATTGAAAAATTGTTTTTCTGTAGATTTGTTCGATTATCACGGCAGAAGGTCTGAACAGATTTTGACGAATATTAGTATTTTAGTAATAGACGATATAAACGGTAAAGTGGGTTATTTTTTTTATTACTGCAGTTTACATGGTTAAATATCCCATTTAAATTAATAACAATAGACCTTTTATTGTTTTTTTTCTGACGTGAACAGAAACAGAGATGTCTAAAATTTTTTGTTTTTACATTCTTTTTTCTGTACACAAACGGAGGCACTCTTTAAACACGAGGACTGCTTCATAAATTTTAACATTATCGATTTTATTCTAACACAAAGCACAATAATATATTCAACTATTTATTCATTTATTTATGAAAAGTGTCTTACCTGAAATATTTTACATCAAATCGAGCTTATCTGAAAATATATAAAAAAAAATTATATAATTTTATTTAACATTTAATTAATTGGTCTTAATACCTACGTATTAGATTTTGACTTTTTAATAATGATAATTTTATAGAAGTCGGAATAATAAAAATTTTAAAATAAATCAAAAATAAAATTCATTCATCCAAACTAACAATAATTTATGGAAAAGTGTAAACCGAGTATCGGGAATGGAACAGTTATCAGTTCGAAATTGAAATTTGTTTTACTTTATTCTTTCAATAATACAGTATTGTGATCGATTTTTAAAAAGAAAATTTGCTACCCTAAAATTCTGAAGGGAGACGAGGTGTGAGGGGGGAGGTGGGGGAAGCGTTTTAGATGGAAAATTTTAGTTTCTAGATCTCAGCAACCGCTTATGCTACGAAGCTGAAACTTGGAATTTATATAGAGCTTCAATAGTGGACGCATTTGCAAAATAAATTGCCGATATGGGTGAAAGGGTGAAGGAGTTGGGAGAAAAATAATGCGTCCGAGAGGCTCGAATGCCGAGATTGAGACATTCTAAAATCCATATCTCCTATACGGTTCATGTCACCAAATTAAAACTTAATGAACATCTGTAGGTATACTAGGAGAATAGAACGGAAAATAATTTTTGAGTGGTGGCAGTAGCGTACGGGGTGGGGGGTTAAAATCTTTAGATTACGATATCTCACGAACCAATTGCACTACAAAAATAAAATTCGGTTTCTGTATTAAGGTTTCAAGTTTGATGAAAGTAAACTTTTTTAAGAGGGAGGTGGAGCATGGAAGTGGAGTGGATAAGAATTTTTCTAAAAAATTACGACTCATATCTTAAGAACTGCGTAAGATTCATACTTAGAATTTTTACCAGAAGTGGACCTAATAGACCCCTATCAGAAAAAAGAAGTTTGGTGGTGAGGTCGTTGAGGGTGAAAAGGAAAAATTCCGATTTTTATATCTCAAAAACCTATAATGATGTAAAACTGAAACTTGGTATTTGAATAGACATGTAGTACTAGCATGTTGGAAAAATATAATTTTTTATTGGGATAGTATCGTACGGGGGTGGGGGGTGTTTTTCCTAACTATAGAATGGCTTATACTATAAATTTGAAACTCGGTATGTATATGTAAATTAACTAGAAAAGTAATTTAGATAAAAAAAATTTTGCAATTACCTATTGGCATACGGAAGAGGGGCAAAAAAAATTATTAGTAAAAGAGAAATGCATATATTTTCACGATTTTCGTCATATTAAGTAGGTCTTCTCATATATTGAATTCATTTTTGTTCTACGGCTTTTTTATATAAATACCTAAAAAGCGTTTTCAGGATTTTTTGAAATTCGACCTCTAAGATGGTGTAAAGGGGTTGTATACTTTTTCACGAATTCTGCCATATCCCCCAGGTCTGATTGATATCGAATATCTTTTCGCTTTCATGGTCCTGCGTAATAATTCGCCTAAAACTTATTTTTAAGTTTTTACCTTTTTCAGCCCCTAACAGGGTATACAAGTGTTGAACACGTTTTCACGAATTTCATCATATCTTTTAGAAGTGACAAGAAATTGAATTGGTTTTTACTTTCTCGTGCTGTCTTCATATTTATTTATTATCTCCTTTCAGAATTTTTGGATCTTCAACCCCCAAGTGGGTTTAAGGAGGTTGAATTTGTTTTCACATATTCTTACATATTATATATATATATATATACATATATCGAATTCATTTTTGCTTCCTAAGGTTTCCTATATAAGCGCCAAAAAGCCAATTTCAGTATTTTTAGATATTCAATCCTTAGGGGTGTAAGGGGGTTGTATGCTTGTCAAAGCTTCGACATATTTCTTTGGTTTGATGAGATATTAGGTTGCTATTCACTTTGTGAGGACGCAAATTTGCGTACAAATTTCCTCTCACAAAACTAGACACAGAACATGGAATAATAAGAAACAAGACAAAAATGTATTACTAAATACAGCACATAACACACGCACGAAGCAGAGAACATAGAACATAGCACATAGAACATGGAACATAGAACATGGGAACCTGGAAGAATTAGTTATAAAAAAAGGTGCCGGAGCAAAAAAGGCCTGTATGCCAGCGGGAACCACAACAAACCACAGGCGGTGTTGCGCGGCTGACTAAACCCGCCGGCAAATTCCATACAAAACCCACCGAGACTATATACAGGCATGAGCAGGCACGCACCGCGAATTATAAAACAATGAAAACTATCACAAATAAAAAAATTGCTAAAATTATAATTCGCGGTCTCTGAGTGTCCTCGGCGAAATATAAGGGCGAGCGAAAATAGGTCTAGGAAGCCAGTGGGCGGCGAGTCTTTTGGGACGAAGGTTGTGGTTTTATTGACCCGCCTGAGAAACTTAAGACTTGCCGAGCTCGATCTTCCTGGCTTTGTTTGGGTTTGATGAATCCTCTAATACACTAGCTTTGGAACCTCGAAGAACTGGATCTATGGCCGTCACTGTCCAGTCTCCACTTTGTGTGAGGGTGCGTTCGATGAATCCGAATCACATAACCTGGAACTGCACGACAGTAAGACACCGCTTCTAGTTCAAGCGTAGCCACCTCAGAAGCAGAGAAAGTCAGCGGCGAAAATCCAGAAGCAGAAGCAGTGAAAGCAGAGGCATCCGAGAAGGACGAGGCAGCGAAGTCAGAGGCAGAGAAACCCAGAAGCAGAAGCAGCGAAAGATAGAAGCAGAAGCAGCGACAGAAGCAGAGAACTCCGAGTAAAGGAGAAGTCAGCGGAGTAAATCAAGCCACAAGGAACTACGTAACGCTGAGCGAGGTAGCGACCTTCCCAGCAGCGGAACGGACCAAGCGGTGATGAACGAAGCAGCGGAGTAAAGCCGAACAGTGACAGACCCATCGGCAGAAGCATGCCACGCAGCGATATACCATGCAGAGACAAACCGCACATCGGAGAAAGCCAAGCAGCGAAGGACGATGCGACGTTGGGCTCGGTAGAGACACCCCGAGCAACAGAGCAAAGACCAAGTAGTGATGAGCCAAGCAGCGAAGGACGACGCGACGTTGAGCGAGGTAGCGACATTCCCAGCAACAGAGCAAAGACCAAGCAGCGACAAACCGAACAGCAGAAATGGCAGGTAGTACAGCGAAAACGAAGCATCGAAAGCAAAGCCAAGTGGAGAGAGTCAGAAGCAGAAGCCAGAAGCATGCCACGCAGCGATATACCATGCAGAGACAAGCCACACATCGGAGAAAGCCAAGCAGCGAAGGACGACGCGACGTTGGGCTCGGTAGAGACACCCTGAGCAACAGAGCAAAGACCAAGCAGCGATGAGCCAAGCAGCGAAGGACGACGCGACGTTGGGCTCAGTAGAGACACCCCGAGCAACAGAGCAAAGACCAAGCAGCGACCAACCGAACAGCAGAATGGGCATATAGTGCAGAGGAAGGGAAGCAGCGAACGCCAGAAGTATCAAAAGACGAAGTAGCTAAAGTCAGAAGCAGAGGAGAAACCGAGCTGAGAAATTCCGAAGCAACGGAGGGCCGAGCAGAGAGAGACCAGACGCAGAGAAGAGCCACGCAGAGGGAACCTGAAGCAACACAGAGCCAAGCAGAGGGAGCCCGAAGCAAACGCAGAGAAAACCAGGAAACGGAGAATTAATTTTCCAAAAAATCTAATAATCTCGTAACAACTCATGATATATTCCGACTTTCACCGCTTGGCAGATTTTTTTAATTTTAAAATGTATATTAAGTTTTGATTAGAAGATCTGATTCAATCGCGGCAAATTTAAGTCATTATAAAGTTGTTTTAAGGAAATACTGAAAGACCGTGTTAAGGTGATGAGCCTGAAAATAATTCGAAACGGAAAAGTAAGTTACTTCAACCAATAAGAAACTTTTGTAACTTTTATTCTAAATTTATTTTTGGCAAAAAAAACACGTTTGTTCACTTGAACTGTTTTAACAAGAGGAGCGATTATGAAAAAGAAAAAAGTGAAATTACTGCGTGTACCCGAGAGGGAATTACCGTAAAAGGTTTAAACTAATTTTCTAAACTGAATAGAAATGCAAATATTCCGTCTCGAGTTCAAGCATTACAAAGGGTTGGGTACATTTTTAATTCAAGAGCAATAAATTGATAAAGATGTAATTATATAGGATAAACTGAACATTAAAGTTTTAATTATTTAGTATAAACTGAACAGACCGGTCATCCTAAATCGAAAGTGACAACAACAACTTGCGGAATTGGATATACTTGTATTTTCTGTCCTGTATTGAAACATTGGGGAAACAAATTAATTTAAATTGTGTTGTGAAAATCGATTTTGGTGAGAACTAGTTCCGTAGAATATTGAAATTATTTATGTTGCTTAATTGGCACGCTCTATGTACATATAACATATCTTACTTGTATTTTCAAAGGTATTTTGCTACTATATTAAACTTGACCAAGCGAAAAATATTTTTTATTTCTTTATATTTAAAAAAAATGGTTTCTTGATAAATAAATAATATTAATTTTTTCTCCAGAAATTATGTAATACATCGTTTAACGAGTCGATGAAACAGCTTCTTCGAAACAATACCAACACCGCTTTCAAACTTGCATTTTGAATATTTTTCAACTAACATACCCTCAAATGTATAAAGGAAATAAATATTATTTTTTTGTTGTTCGCTTTTTTCTACAAATACTGGCTAAATTTAATCCCCAATAATCCCTTTCTTGAGTTCTTTAAAAGTTTAGATATGTAAAATTAGATTGAAGATCTTGTCAACACCCATTAGTTCCATAAGAGAGTGTAATATTTTGGGTTAAAAAACTTTAGAATATAATATCCGAACCAAATGCAACAGGAAGATAAAATTTGGAATCTGTATATTAAGAGTCTAGTAAAAGTCTAGTAAATGTAAAATTTTTGAGGAGGGAGGTGAAGCACAGAAGTAGGGGTTAGCAATTTTTTAAAAAAATTAAAGATATGATCTTGAAAAATTTACAGGGGTTAGGACCAGTAGCCCTCTAGAATGTTGAGGGTGCGGTTCCAGGGGGTATTTTTGGGAGGGGGTGGAAAGGAAAAAATTCAGAAAAATAAATTTTTTTACAGGGGTAGCAAGGTACGGTGGTGGGAAGTGGTTTTTCATATCTCAAAAAGGGCTTATGCTAGAAAGTTGAAACTTAGTACCTATATGTAGATTATTTCAAGCAAAAAACAGGTCAGATTTTCATTGGCGTACAAAGGTGGAGTAAAAAAAATGTCCGTGAAAAGTTTTTTTTCTACATTTTCACGATTTCGTTAAATCTTTTAGACATGTCGAGCTATCAAAGCAATTTCACTTCTGCGGACTTTTTATATAAGCGAATAGAAACGTTTTCCCAAAATATTCGATATCAAACCCCTAAGATAAAGTGGTTGTGCACATTTTCACGAATTCCGGTATATTTCTAAGGTCTAATAAGATATCGAATTCGCTTTAACTTCTAAAACCTTTAAATCGGGGAAAAAACCAATTTAAGTAATTTTTGATATTAAACCCCCTTTGAGGGTGGAGGGAGGGCTTAAGGTACTGTTCAAGTTTTCAGGAAATCCGAAATTCTTTTAGGTTTAATCTTTAATGAGATCTTTTACTTACTTCTATTGAATCATCTATTGAAAAATAAATACGTAAATAAATAAAAATATAGTTAAAAAATATAGTAAAAATCTGCCAACAGTCTGGGCGCAACTTTATTATTTTTTGTGTAGAACTCCGGAACGTGTTCATTGCTGAGATGCAGTGTAGGTTACTATGAGACTGAAAACCTTAAAAATAACATTCCTAATAGCCTCCTTGTTATTCCTTAATTCCTATTAAAACACGCTAGGGTTAGTCAATAGGGACATAACAATTTTGTATTTAAATAAAACACAGAATAAATGACATAATTTACAAACGTTGCTCGTTCGTGAGCTTCACCATGATAGAAATATTAACCTTGACTGCCATTTTGACATTGACAGACTAGCAAAAAAGTTTAAGTGTGCGTTAAAATACAAAATTGTTTTGTACCTATTGAACCCTTTATTACAATACCATTGTTTTGAGTTATTTTGTTACTTGTATGTAGCCTACATAACCCGGGACAATTTACCCAGATTATTTAATAGATATTAACGTTTTATTGCACACATGAGACATTTCTGCACATCCTGAATAATAATTCCAGAAAATATAAGCAAAATGTATTTATAATATTTTGGGCGGTTTTGCTTAAAGCTTTGAACAGTTCTGTATATGGATATCACTCAAGTACAAAAATCTTAACAGCTATTTATCTATAATTTTATAATTTGTCAAAAAATTAAAATACGTCAGTGGCCTATGATCAAATGGCTAAAATGCGAATCATTAGCATACCAATATAATCAGTGCTTAATCATCTGTAAAACTCAACCAGTTGTATCTCTTTAATATTATCTCGAAAACTTGCATAATAATCACAACTTTATGCATAAAAATCGCATTAAATCCGTCAATCTCTTTTCGATCTCGAGACAATGGAAAATATTGCAAATGGCCCCCAGGATGGAAGACATAAATTCAGCTGAACAATATTTCGATCTGAAAAAAAACCCTGACAGAAAATACATAGCTGTTACCTACAAAACAAATAGAGGTTACAAGAAACAATTGCATGTACCTAGTTGCAGCGATATCCATCAGGTAAGAATAATTATTTGTAGCTTGTAACCTGTAGCTAGTAGCTGCTTTTTGCCCAATCGAGTGGAAAGTAATTAAACATTTCAGGCAATCGGTAGAAAAATACCACGAATTACAATGGACAATTTATGCAGAACGATGTGGTGAGCAGGGCCCTTTTTTCACCGGAATTTGAATATTAGCCAATATAAGATTGATAAAAGTGTTTCATCTATTAACAATTATTTTCACGCATATTTGGACTTCTATTCCTCTATTCTTGACTTCTACAAAATCTGAAAAGAACGCATAGTCTCCCACATTACCATCAATACTTGACAATTAAAAATACTTTATTATTAAAAAATAATAAAGTAAAATTGGAGATATAATTTGCCTTATTGAAAGAAGGAATTATTTTTTCCACCTTTTTATGCACATTAGAATGTAAAATGCAATGCTGCGAGGAAAATTCATGGCTAGAACGTCGCTTAATGCGGTATAATAATAAGGTAGCTTCTGCTGCTGATATTATCTTCGAATATTGGTACGACAGTTTAATAATTTTTACTGAAATTATTAAACGACTGATGAAATTTAATTGATCTGATTAATTTTGTGTGAAATCCATTCCGGAAGATTTGTCAAGGAAATGAATCTGACATACTGCTTTTTTTATTCAACAATGAAAAAAGTGTATAATAGTCCGGTCCGCTCTCTACATAATCCGAAATCTTAACCACATTAACATGCATCACAATAATTGTCCGAAATGCTTACCTGTCCATAAAACATTGTCTGAAACTATGGGCTAAGCACCTGTTTTTATAGCGTGTCTTGAATGCATTTTATATTTTAAAAGTTACATAAAACAATGCTAATTTTCATTTTGAAAGCTTTCCGTATCAAAATCGACACTAAGAAAAACTTAGTTAATACAAAATGACTTAAGAATTAGCAACTTGAATTGGCAAAAAGGAAATTAGTCCAAATGCATGGGTATAAATTTTTACAGGCGAAACAAGTGCGGGCGATTTCACTGCCATAGATGGTATCATACTCAATAGAGCACATAACTAACAATTCTGAGCAATAAAAGAAATAAACACTATTCTGCATAAAACCGTCGACAAACGTGACTCTATTAGTCCAGTAATTAAAGTGCTCCCGCGATAATTGTTACAGTTTTGTTGAACAAAATGCATAACAAACCGCGACGGCAATTAAACTGTTCGCAAAATGCAATTATTTCAATCTTTTGCTAATCGTTGAATATTGAGCGTTGAAGACCGCTTACCGGCTCAATACTTGACATCATAAACAAGCAAGCTCCTAATACTTTGTGAATTTTGAATGCAACCTGGTGACACTTTTCAAATCGTTTGTAGCTTGTAGCTTAGCAAGGTCTTTTCAGCAAATATTTGCGGTTTTATTCTGGCTAGCAACGGCCAATCTGCAGTTTACATAACCTTTTTGAAAGGAATTCAAGTTATGTGGGCGAAAGTAAAGCGCATACTAAGTACTAGGTAGTACTGAAAAATACTAGCAAAATTACATTTAGTGTAAAACTGCAGTTGTTTGAACTAGTGTAAATTCTGTGCATTTGAGCGTTTCTTGCGACATTTAAAAGCTGCTCAAACTTGGGTTTGTTCGAATATTTCACGAACCGGTTTTCGAGTAGGTGAATACGAAAATATAAATTTTCCCTGGGTTCACCTTTTCCGATAAAAATTGAGTCATAGAACGAGGTTTGATGATTCAGTTGATGGATTTGTTCTGGATTTTCCTGAACTATAAATTTAATAAGTTCTTCGATTTTTCCATGGAACTGAAAGTAGGAAGTGTTTCATAGCTTTTTAGAGTAGTAATAGTTGTAAGTGATTAAGTATACTGGATATCGTGGTAAGGCTGACAATGGACTTATACCAGCAGTTGTGTTCTGTGTTATTTTCTTTGATTGATGAAATATAAAGACAAAGAGAATTTAACTTATTTAGTTCATTAGCATATCTTTTGTTTAATTTAATGATTTCCGTTGTTAAAATTCTATCGTAAGTTTGAGCATTAACATCGAAAAATCTACAATTGCGCAAAAAACGCTACAAAGGAGAGCCCCAATAAGTTCCATTTTAATGTAGAAAAATAGGTCTTTCATTACAACTCACCTTTAAGTTTACCTTTTCTTTAAATATGACTACGTATCCCACCAATGCTGCCCCTTTTGAATGAGTGCAAAAACTTAATTGTAGGGTAATAATCTCATAGTAAACCATTAATCAAATGTAATCGAAAACCCGTACATTTCACGTTAATAAGCACTTTTCCAAGAATAAAATTTACCATACCTAGTAGATACGAAAAAAGCAAAAACAATTTTCTGTCCGTCAGTTCGCCGTACGCCGCTGGGTAGGCCACTTGAAGTTATCACATTTTAAAGGGTGGGGATGTGAGGGGAGAAGTGGGGGAAGCGTTTTAGACGGAAAATTTTGGTTTCTATATCTCAGCAACCGCTTATGCTAGGAGGCTGAAACTTAGAATTTATATAGAGCTTCACCCATATTAGCAAGAAAATTGCTAATATGGGTGAAGGGGTGTGGGAATGGGAGGGGGGGGGGGGAAATAATGCGTCCGAAATGCAAGAAAGCCGAGATCGACACATTCTAAAATCCATATCTCTTGAACGGTTAATGTTACAAAATTGAAACTTAATGGATATCTGTAGGTATACTAGGAGAATAGATCGGAAACAAATTTTTCAGGGCAGTGGCGTACGGAGGTGGGGGGTGAAAAACTTTAGATTACGATATTTCACGAATCAATTGTACTAGAAAAATAAAATTCGGTTTGTGTATAAAGGTTGATAAATAGAGTTGGCTGAAAGTAAAATTTTTTAAGGGGGCGGTGGATCATGAAAGAGGAGGGGATAAAAATTTTTCTAAAAACTCACGTCTCACATCTTAAGAACAGTTTGAGATAGATTCTTAAAAATTTTACCAGAAGTAGGCCACATAGACCCCTAGGAGAAAAAAAATGTTGAGGGTGAGGGTGTAGAGGGTGAGAGTGGGGAAGGGTGAAAAGGAAAAGGTTCTGATTTTTATATTTCGAGAACCTATAATGATATAAAACTGAAACTTGGTATTTAGATAGAGCTATAGTAGTAGCATTTTGGAAAAATATAATTTTTTATAGGGGTAGTATGGTACGAGGGTGGAATATGTTTTTCCTATCTATAGAACGGCTTATGGTAAAAAGTTGAAGCTCGGTATGTATATGTAAATTAACTAGAAAAGTAATTTATATAAAAAAAATTTTCAAATGCCTATTGGCGTTCAGGGGGGAGGGCGAAAAAAATTATCAGTGAAAATGGAATGCATATATTTTCACGATTTTCATCATATCTAGTAGGTCTTCCCAAATATTGAATTCGTTTATTCTACGGCTTCTTCATACTAAAACACAAATACCTTGAAAGTGTTTTCAGGATTTTTTGAAATTCGACCCCTAAGAATGTGTAAAGCGGTTGCATACTTTTTAACGAATTCTGCCGTATCCCCCAGGTCTGATCGATATCGAATAACTTTTCACTTTCGCGGACTTGCGTAATAATCGCCTAAAACTTGTTTTTAAGTTTTTTTCTTTTTCAGTTCCTAAGAGGGTATAAAAGAGTTGAACACGTTTTCACGAATTCTGCCATTTCTTTTAGAAGTGACAGGAAATTGAATTGGTTTCTACTTTCTCGTGCTGTCTTCATATTTATTTATTAACTCCTTTCAGGATTTTTAGATATTCCAACCCTCAAGTATGGTGGTGTAAGGAGGTCGCTTGAATGGAAGTAATGGGTTTGTATACGTTTTAATAATTCATCATATCGCTTAAGTCCGATAAAGTAACAAATTCGTGTTTACTTCTATGGGCTTTTAGTGTACATAATTCACCGAAATTCGAATAGTCCACACGAGCTTTTTCAATGTTTTATCGGCTAAAAATCTCTATTTTAAATATTTTTATTTTAAGAACCAAATTAATTTTCCAAGAAATCTAATAATCTCGAAACAACTGATAATGTACTCCGACTTTGACCGCTCCCGAACTTTGACCCGAAAAATAATAGAGTTTCATCCAGACCATTGGCAGATTTTCTTACTTATTTTCAAAAGAATAATGTTTTTTATTGGAAAATCGTTTGATCAACATTTTTAAAAAAAATAATAATTTAGAAACTATGAGCCATACACTACCAATTAAATACAAGAAATATTACTGACAGTCCAATTATTGTTTAATTGAATTTTACACACTTCTCATGTTGGCAAACTGAATTGAAAATTTTTAAGGACAACGGTCGAAGAAACTATTCTTTTTCTAAAAGTCGACCTCATACGAAGATTACTAAAAAATTAACTTAAATTTGTGTTTTACAACTTCCAGCAAACTTATGTTTACCCTTAAGTGAAAAATCCGGATCCGTATCAAATTCACTTTATCAATTGGTCAGCATGGGGTTTTTTTCATAAATTTTGCAATATCAGCTTCAGGTCAACAGACATTTTTTTAGAATAAGTAAAGTTTTAGTAGCCTCACATCAGGGTTTAACTGTTTTCTGTTTTCACAAAATCTTTTACACCGCAAAATATATATTTATTGATTTACATCTTTGGCACAAAACCACAAAAGCATTGGATATTAATAAAAAAAATCTGTCAACAGTCTGGGCGCAACTTCATGATTTTTCGGGACAAAGGCCGGGGAGTGTTCAAAGTCAAAATGTAACACGTTTTCACGTTTTGGGACAAGTAGACCCCCAAAAAAGCAAAAAACAAAATGTCCGTCTATCCACTGCATTGGTAGACGGACTTGGGGAAAAGAAGTGTCTGTGAAAAGTTTTTTTTCTACATTTTCACGAATTTCGTTATTTTAAGTCTGTCGAGAGTTCGAATTAATTTTACTTCTTCGTACTCTTATTATAATCGCCTAAAAATGGTTTTCCAGATTTTTTGATATTCAACCCCTAAGGTGGTGTAAAATGGCTGTGTATATTTGCACGAAATCCGTCATATTTCCAAGGTCTAATAAAATATCAAATTCGCTTTGACTTCTAATGGGCTTGAATATAATCGACAAATAACCAATTCAAATATTTTCGACATTCAGACCCCAGGGGTGGAAGGGATTTGTATAAGTTTTCACGAATTCCGATAAATATTTTAGGTCTAATGAGATTTCAAATTGGCGTTTACATATATTTTATATTAATTTTCTAAGAGGGTGCTAAATGATTGAGTATGTTTTACCGAATTCTGACATATTTCTTAGGTCTGATGAGATATCGAATTGTGGTTTGCTTTAACGGGCTTTCTACAGAATCGCATAAGAATCGGTTTAAGATTTTTTTGATAATTAAACTCGTAAAGGGTTACGTCGATATTTTATCCCCTATATTTTTCTTGAAATTTAAAGAAATAAATAAATAAAAAATCGGTCTATCTGGTCAAAACATTACCATTTTTGTGTGAAGAAGTCAGAATTAAATCGATGTGGTGTAGGTTACTATGCGACTGACAACCTAAACCTGCTGTACAACGTTGTAGTGAGCGATCCCGAAAATATAATTTTTAGAATGTTCAACTTTAGAGCATCGTACTTTTGATATATTTAGGCCCGTTCCTACGATGTTCAGTTACGTTCTAACTGGAAGTCTAACTGACAGATTTTCATACAAAACTTCCAGTTAAAGTTCCGGTTAGAGTTTAACTGAAGATCGTAATAATGGCCCTTAGTAATAATAATAATTAAGTAATATTGACTTCAGAATATTTCTCCTCAGGTAGGTGCAGAAATGTTAATATATTTTCATCAGTTATTGGGGTCACTGTGTGAACATTTAGAAAGAACTTTAAAAAAATTCTAGAGAGGGAATAATGTATAAAACATTACTTTATTATTCTCAACTGTATTTTAAATATGTATAACTTAAATTCCGTAATTTGAGAATAGTATTATACGATCAGCTACAAGACTATCTTGACTGCAATATGTTTAATATGCTCCATAATGAAATAAAATAAAATATATAAATAAATAAAATGAAATAAAGAATATTATTGGAAAATTACAGCTAGTCCGTTGAAATGGTCAGCTTCTTACTAATAATTCAAACGGGAAAGTCAGAATGAAAACTAAAAAATATAAATATTAACCACATTTCGAAAAAGTTTATGCAATTTTGCATTATTTGGCCGTATTAACAGCAATAAAATTATTGTTCGTGTTAACAGCAATAAAATTAGTTTTTATTCAATAAAAACCGTTATCTATAGTTTACTCTATCCTTGACTTCGTCCGCCGTTTTCAACAAGCCAAGAGACCAACCAATTGGGACAGGAAGCCCATATTTCTGATGTCAGAAACTAACTAGTCGAGACAATATTTTAGTTATTTTTCAATATTTTAAATTATCAAGACTATTCTGATTTTTTGAAAGTTTATATTTTATTTTATTGGTTTCAGGAAATTCTACTTTTCGATATTTTCCTTTTTTTCCTACCATACTTTTAAGTAATAAAAGAGAGTTAATATGTCTTGAAACCTGAAAGGTGAATCGTTAAAATACTTTTTAGCTGCAGAAGACGATTACGATTCAATTGCACAGAGCTTTACTGCCGAAGTCCTTTTCGAAATAAAGATTTTATTCTACAATAAGGAATTTTTGTTACCAGCGTATAAACACATTTTATGTTTTATAATGCTTTAGATTTTTTACTCATTTATATTTTCAAATGGACAGTTAAGAACTAGTTATTCTTCAGATGGATCTTAAGAGATACGTTCTGTTATAATTGCGATCTGAAAAAGACGGCATGCCAGGGATCGCATTCATTATTTTTTTGTTGCTATAATATTTTTACTCTTAAAAAATCATTTTGAAAGGAAGAACGTAGTCATATTTTTTATTAGTTTCATAAGATCATTTTAATTGCGAATGTAAATCATTCAACCGATCTTCATTATTGAATTATCTGATTAAAAACAATTTGTTTGCCATGTATTTTACCGAGGTTCGTAATGGTTTAAACGGCACCTCAATTTCATATATTTCAGTAACCGTGTTATCACCTTAGGTCCCAGAGATCCGGTATATACCGTGTACAGAAAACAAGTTTGTAATAAAAAAAAACAATCAATAAAACAAAGTTAGTTTAACGACTATCGCTGACCGCTTATGAAATTGATTTTGCATAAAAAAATATTTTCTTCGTAGAAACATTTAATACTAAAATCATAAAAACCGAGTAACAATCATTCCAGGTAATAAAATAAGAATTCTCTCTAAACCTGATTGTGGACATTGCGGAAACTTTATAGCTTCCTTGACGAGTAATTTGAAGAATCTGCGCAAATGGCTATAAGATCATAAGGCCGTCGAACTCCCATAAAATCGACCTTATCAAAGCACTCAATCAACAGTGCACTGTAGTGTAGGATCTAACGAAGACGCTTACTACAACCGACAGGTGTAAATGAACTGCACTTTCATTTTTTAAACACTTCGGTTACAATTGCGATTTCAAGACGCCGGTCAAGAATTGGATCAGATGAACTCCATTGAGGCATGAAGGAGCCACAGCCATTCTTGCATGGGAGTTAAGTAACTTCACCTACGAGGAAGTCTAGTGCAATTAAAATCATAGCAATGCTCCAGTGCATTCATTCCCATAGAAGAAATCTAGTCGTTTGGAGGGGTTGGATATTATCCAGCCACCATCAGACCTCGCACTCCAGATGTGAAACTTGAAGTGTGCCACGCTAGATTAGCACCTTTCCCCGGAATGCATGCAGCTCTAAAGGTGTGCAATGCGCACTGCAATCAGCATTACTGCGATTCCGTAATTGGTTCAGGCTAACAAGTTGGGGAGGAAAAAAATCACGTAATTTCCAGTTTGTTAAATAATTTGCAGTCTTGGACGACGACGCAGAGGCGTAAAAATGACGCTTACTTTAATCACAATAAATCGCGCCGTACTAATGAAAATAAATACGCAATTATTTTCGAGTGGACACGAAATTATAATGCATGAATTCCACACTTGACAATTTTCAATTAGTCGCAAAAACATTGTTGACCTTTAAACGATTTTGATATTATATTTACAAAAGTAACAAAATGAGGTCATAGACTCGGCTTCTAGCGAGCTCTGTTGAATTTGGAATGAACCACTTGAGGTGTTATTACTCAGGGAGTACCTGACCGGTTAGTTTGCTCTAGGTTCCGGTAATTTAACTCCTACTCGTTTTAGCACTTATTTGATTACCAAACTTTCAATTTTCGAGTGAAGAAAACAAGTTGTAATTTGAACAGTTGCGTTAAATTTAACAAATTTTTTGGTT
This sequence comes from Beris morrisii, assembly GCA_951812415.1. NCBI lineage: Eukaryota > Metazoa > Arthropoda > Insecta > Diptera > Stratiomyidae > Beris > Beris morrisii. Next base: position 95,191,448 of record OX638312.1, on the reverse strand, counting down.
TTCGAAAACATGCAGTAATGTATAACTTTCTATAGTGTTCTGAATTTTTTTTCCCAAAAACGATTGAGATTGCATAAAATTTTGACAAAAACCGAAAATTATATGGTTCGATTTTGGAAAAAAAATTTATATGACATACTTAAGGCTTCACTACAATCTCTTCTTTAGATATTTGTCACGGAAATAAGAATTAAGGACAATTGCTCAATGGAATGTAGGGTGTCGCATTGAAGTAAATAGTCCGCATTGAGTAAGTCTAACGACAGTGAAAAACAGCAACAAGGTCAATCTTGACAAATTTTTCTATAATATTTTTGTAGAAAGTTAAGCTTTATACCTGTTTATACTCTAAGTTAAATCTGTAGAGAATTATAAATTTAATCTAGCCTAAAAGTGTGTAACGCATCGAACGGAGCCTCGTTTAGTTCGTTCTTTGGACAAAATGACTCTACTACATCGGGTTGCTGCCATTCAAAGATTCTTAAAACACGAGTTAACGAATATTGATCGATTAATTTAAAACGGTTTAAGATACGACTTTGATGGGTGTATTTTTTTTAATACAAAAATTTCAAAAATATTAAAAATAAACAACCCGTAGATGTAAAAATCCAGCAGACTTCAAATAAATAAAAGGTTTCATTGTTTAGTTATTATATCCACCCGCTTTACACTCCTTTAAGTGTTAAATATTAAAATGTCCTGAAACTAGTTTTTAGGCGATTATGCAATATAACAATTACGCAGAAATAAAAACCAATTCGATATCTTATCAGACTTTACAGATATGACAGAATTCGTGAATATACCGCTTAGAGGTTGAAATTAAAAAAAAATGCTTGAAACAGTTTCTTAAAATCTAGCTAAAGAACACATAGAAGTAAAATTAAATCAATATTTTAATAGACCTACGGGTAAGAGATATCACGAAATTCGTTAAAATATTATATATGCACTCTATTTTTATACTCTAGATGAAATCATATAGAGTATTATAAGTTTAATCCAGCCGAAAAGTTTGTAACGCATAGAACCAAGCCTCGGACGAAAAAAAGTTATATATTATTTTTTGTTTATTTGTGGCCAAAAACCTCAAATCCGCCTGACGTCCGTCCGTCCGTCCGTCCGTCCGTCCGTCCGTCCGTCTGTCCGTTAGCACGATAACTCAAGAACGCCTTCACCTAGGATCATGAAATTTTGAATCTGGATGTTTGGTTGAATTTGTAAGGCTAAGTTCGTTAACGGGCAAAATCGTCCTACTCCTTCGGGTAGCTGCCATACAAAATGTCCTTAAAACACGTGTTCAAGAATATTGGTCGATAACTTCAGAAAGGTTTAAGCTTCGTCTTTGAAATTTTGTATGTGTTATTTTTTCAATAGTTGAAGCTAAATATATGATTATGAAGAAAATCCTATTAGTCCTTCGTGTAGCTGCCATACAAATATCCTGTCAAAATGTATTCACTTAATTTATAAAACTCACAATAACTCAAGTAATCTTTTAGCGACGAATTCGGAATTTTGTACAGGTTAGTTTTGAGTTAAAAGGAAGTCGGAGTTTACTAATCAGCGAAATCCTTTTACTCCTTCTGGTAGCTGCCATACAAAATGTCCTTAAAACACGTGTTCAAGAATATTGGTCGATACCTTTAGAAGGGTTTAAGCTACGACATTGAAATTTTGTACGTGCTATTTTTCCAATAGTTGAAGCTAAATATATGATTATGAAGAAAATCCTATTAGTCCTTCGTGTAGCTGCCATACAAATATCCTGTCAAAATGCATTCACTTAATTTACGAAGCTCACTATAACTCAAGTAATCCTTTAGCTACGAATTCGGAATTTTGTACAAGTCAGTTTTGAGTGAAAACAAAGTCAGAGTTTACTAATCAGCGAAATCCTTTTACTCCTTCTGGTAGCTGCCATAGAAAATGTCCTTAAAACACGTCTTCAAGAATATTGGTCGATAGCTTCAGAAGGGTTTAAGCTACGTCATTGAAATTTTGTATGTGTTATTTTTCCAATAGGTGGAGCTAATTATATGATTATGAAGAAAATCCTGTTAGTCCTTCGTGTAGCTGCCATACAAATATCCTGTCAAAATGTGTTCACTTAATTTACGAAACTCACAATAACTCAAGTAATCTTTTAGCTACGAATTCGGAATTTTGTACAAGTTAGTTTTAAGTGAAAAGGAAGTTCGAGTTTACTAATCAGCGAAATCCTTTTACTCCTTCTGGTAGCTGCCATACAAAATATCCTTAAAACACGTGTTCATCAATATTTTCCAATAACTTTTGAACGCTTCAAGCTACGAATTTGAAATTTTGTACACGTTTATTTTTGAATGGTTCCAAGGAAAAGGATAAATATGTAAGAAATCGAGTGAGTCCTTCCTGCTCCTCCCATGTGAAAGTCCTTTAAAAAGGACATTTTTTTCGATGACTTACCCAGTTCAAGATATGAAATTAAACACTGAATATTGTCTTTTAGTTTTGAGTAGCAATCTAATAGCAGTCCTTAATAAAGGACATACAACATGCACACACGTAATTCTACTTTATACCCAACTACAATATAAATCGGAGTTCAGTATTCATCTAGAGTATTATACGATTGGCTTGCAGCCGATCGTGACTGCAGTATGTTTACTAACAATTTTATTTACCCCACATATCGACATATCACTTAGGTAGATTTTTTCTTTATTTTATCAGAATTTCTATATTATCGTCTAAAAATCGGTTCCAGCGTTTTTAGTACTTAACCCTGAGGAGTTAAGTTGCTATTTTAACCCGTTTAACATTTTATTAAAATTGAAAAAAAATCTGTGAAGTTATTTCACGGCCTTAGAACCAGAGTGGTACAAGTGCAATTTAAGTAGTTTCGAGTAAAGTCATTTCAAAGTATTAAGGGATTCTCAAAAAAATTACATACAGGCGACATGCAGCATACACAGTGTAGTCGTAAACAAAATGGTTTCGCGAAAAATCATGTTTTTTGATGCGTTTGCCCCGTTTTTTTGCGAAACGCTTATCAGAATTCATAAAATTTTTTTTTGTTTGTTTTGGATAAAGGAATTAGTTGATCGAAGATTATATAATTTAAATAATACAGTATCGACCTGCAGGCCATAAAGCAATGTCCAAAAAGTAGCAATCTTTAAGTGGTTATGCCACTCTAGAGGCCCTCAACTACAAAATAAATCGAGATTACGAAAATGGATATTTATAATACATGTTATTGACTATGTACAGGAATTTTTTTTAAGCAATTAAATTCAAAATGGCGGCTGTGCAGCGTTTTTGCGGTGACGTCTCCGTTTTTCCAGGGTCCATGGCCGGACACCTAGTGCCTGTAATTTTTGAATTATGATTAGCTAATAAATTTATTTCGATTACATATAACCACAGCCAGAGAAGTGAGTAGGATTTTTTCGATATTTTGATTTTTAGCCAAATGGCGCACTTCTAAAGTGAAAAGTGTGAAATTTGCCTAAAAAATCGTCAGAAAATTGTTAATAACAAATGAACTATGCAATATAAAAAAAAAATCCTACGTACTTCCATGGACAATATAAATTTCAAGTGAATCGGTTGAAAATTGTCTGAGTTATGTTTCCGGCCAGCTTGAAAAATGTAGTTTTGAGATAAACGCCTTTGAAGTTTTGAGTAGTAGAAAATCATGAATAATTTTGCAGGCGGCCTTGTACTAAAATTCGAAAACCGAGTCCTTAGAGACTTTTTTCGGCCATAAACTTTTGGGACAGCATTTTTGAGGTCGTAACAAACAATTTAAAAAAAAAAAAAAAATCGATTTTTCGAAAACTCTAGGGTGGCATAACCCCTTAAACAACTGTTATAAAAAAAGTCAAGCGATTTTTTAAAAATGCATCATCAAGTAGTAGTACTAACAGAGTTTTACAAATGAAAAAAAATTTAGAGTGATACGATTAGCGGTTTAAGAGAAAATGGGTCTCAAAAATTGCCAGTTTTGCACTCCCTACAAGCTCCTCTTAAGTGTCAATAATTATGGCTTAGACCTACCGACCGGGTTGATCGGTTTTCCTCTTAGGGACTTAATATTCTAAAGTCCGCAGTGGCGCCAAAAAGATATATTTATAATTTCCCGAGATATACTGTTTAACGTGGTCTGAACTCGTCAAATATTGCACTTGCACCCTACCCTACTGAACGTATTTCCATGTATTTCATGTTATTATTTTTGCAATTTTTTTGGTAGGTAGATTGAGTGAACCCCTACGAGTGGTACGCCTGGGGAAGGGTTGTTAGAGGGAGGTTAGGAGGCGTTTTAGACGAAAAATGTTGGCTTCTGGACCTCAGGAACCGCTTACGCTTGGAGGTTGGAACTTGTCACTTACGGAGTACTGATATAGTGGAACCATTAGCGAAATGGTTGAGTGGGGTTGAGGGGTGTGGAAGAGGTGAGCAAAATAATGCGTCCGAAACGCTCCAAAGCTGGAATTGAAACATTCTTAAATCCATATCTCCTGAACAGTTGATGTCAGAAGGTGATGGAGTGGGGCTGTATTAAGGGATACTACGAGCATAGACAAGATCAATTTTAAAAGAAGAATTAGAAGGGTGGGATTGAGGGGAAAGTTTTGAAAACTTTGAATTACAATATCTTTCGAAGCAATTGTACCAGAAAGATACAATTTGGTTTCTGTATATGGGATTACCAGTGGAGTCTACTGAATGTAAAATTTTTGAGTGTATAGGTTGAGCGTGGAACCCTCCACTTCCACAGCCATTTTTCAAAAAATTGAATTTTTTTATCCTATGAGCCATAGCAGATATGATCTTTACAGGAGTTAGGACCAGTAGGCTTCTAGGAGAGAGACAAATTTTGAAGATGGTGGAAATGAATAAATTCTGATTTTTATTTCTCAAAAACTGCAAAGGATAGAAAGCTAAAAAATTGTTGATATAGGTAGAAAGAAACGGTGTTGGGGGTAGTTTTTCATATCTCAGACACGGCTTACGCTATACAGTTGAAACCTTACGTATATGAAGAAATGCTACAACAATAATTAAAGCAAAAAAAGTTCAGATTTTCAGGTGCAGTAAGGAGTAAGAAAAATGTCAGTGAAAAGGGTTGTTCACATTTTCACAAATTTCGTTAAATCTTTTAGATATACAGAGCTATCAAATTAATTTGACTCCTGCATCTCTTTATACATATAAGCCCCTAGAAAGGTTTCCCAAATTTTTTCATATACAACCTCCAAGGTGGTGTAAATTGATTGTGTACATATTTACGAATTCCGATATATTTCACAGGTCTAATGAGATAGCGAATTCACTTTCACTTCTAAAACCTTTGAATATAATCAGGGAAAACCCAATTTAAGTTTTTTTACGATATTTAACCCCCTGGTGGAGTAATATATTGCTCAAGTTTTCACGAATTCCGAAATTCTTTTAGGTTTAATGAGATGGAATTCGCAAATAAAAACAAATTAGTTATGATCGGTACCAAGTTAAGTAAATACGAATAAGTCCAAGCGAACTATAGCTTGCAAATTTACCCATTACGATATTTTGAAAATAAAATATTAGCTTTAACAGAAAACCAAATCGTAATATCAAGTAACAAAACTTAATAGTAACAAAGCTTACCATGATCGCTAAATACAATTAGTGCAAAAAAACCAAGAATAATTTGATTTGGACTTGTACCCCTCTGGCTCGTATCATTGGTGCTTTTTCGTGTAGTATTGGATTTGTTTTTTAACAAATAGTAGCCTTAAGCTACTCCTGTACCTGTGCACCACTGGTAGAGGACAGCAGACAGTCTAAAGAGAAATTCCTTGCTATCAACTCAATTTCCGCGAATTTTTCACTTGGACCCCTCTGGTTCTAAGCCCGTCATTTTCCTTTATTATTTTTTAATAATAAAGTATATCTAAGTTGTCAGTCGCATAGTACCCTACATCGCATTCCAGTATGAAACGCCTTCCCGACTTCTACCCAAAATATTTTAAAGTTGCACCCAGATTTTTGGCAGAGTTTAATATTGATATTATTCTCCATTCAACCAGTACTACTCATCTAAATAATTTTGTTTACATGGATTTGAAGGCCTTCAACTACTTTCAAATAGAAAACTGCTTATCATAGAAAATCTTAGCTTTGAAACTAATACGGATGGATGAAATTTCTGCATCAGGCCTATAAAAAACCATTTGGGAAAAAAAACCAAAAATTCCATAAGTTTTTGCTCAGTAATACAGTACAAAATAAATAAAAAGATTTTGTCACGCACTATCTTGTTTCAAATATTAACAAAAACTAATAACAAAGAAACATTTATGAAACGCCCGCTTGTTTCAAATAACAATGAAGTCTTTTAACAAAACTTCCAACAATTCAGTTTGTTCAAGAAAATTCCACCTATTCACTAGTCCGTGGTGAATACGAAGCATTAAGGTATTTAAATAATTGTGCAATGTATTTATGTAGTTGCATTACATTCGGTTCCGCATAATCGATCAACTGATTTTTTGTATTTCCAACTTTCCTTCGTGATAAATTGTGCAAAAAACAACAATGAATTTGTCACCATTTTCGCGCATAGTTCGTCAGATGAATGACAACAGAAAGCAGAAGCTCTAAGAAGGTGTAATGTCTGCAATAACGCAGCTGCCAATTCCATAAAAAGTGAAAGTAATTACCTTATGGACATAGTAACCTTCAAATAAGTGAACATGTTATAGGAAACAACTGTATGATTACGTGTTTAATGCACATTAATCGGATTTAATATGGATCGATGTTAGCGTCAATCATGAGCTGACTGTTTTTCCATGTTCAATCAGTCGATAAGGCGACAAGGAAAATTATTTGTACGGCTCGAATTGTGAATTTATTTTATGTAACCTTACATTCGAGCGAAATAGGCAACATGCATGTTGTTACATAAAATTAACGATAATTTCGCAGTAATGAGAGATGAGAACGGCTAGTAATGGGAAATAATTGAGAGCTAGTTTTTTACAGCGTCGAAAAATAAGAAAAAATTAAGAAATTAGAAATATTATATTTGTAATATTTTGATTTTATGGTTCGATTTTACTATTGATGTGATAATAATTGCGACGTCGTCAGTCCCACGAATTGCAAGCAAAATACAACTTTTGATCATTAAATTCCAGCTTTCTTAAGGAACAATCTGGCTGGTACTACCGACCGTCGCGGTCAGCAGTACCTTTAAATATTAAGGCGGTACGACGTCGCTGCATCGTCATAGTCAGAAAGTTGTAAGCGGATTCTATTGTAAATCAATTTTCATTTTCGGTTAATAAGAAAACTAAATAAGTGTTGCCCATTAACCCTTGAACGCTAACCATGAGTCGAATCGACTCACGAGGCACACTTTCATGAGCATGCGCAGTACGAATGATGCACTAGCGCTCTGATCTGCCACCTAATGTAATAAACAGAACACGGACCTCGACTGCGACTGCGACTGCGATTTGCCTACCTTGCGGCGTGAGGTTCGACTGCGCAGTTGGTGTTGAACAGAACACCGACTACGACTTCGATTATATGCAAGCAAGAAGAAAAATCGGCCAACAGTCTGGGCGCAACTTTATTATTTTATGGATAGAAGTCCGAAACGTGTTTAATGATGAGATGCGGTGTAGGTTACTATGCGACAGACAACCTAGAAAATAACGTTCCAAATAGCCTCCTGGTTATTTTTCAGGTTGTCAGTCGCATAGTACCCAACACCGTATCTCATCATTAAACACGTTTCGGACTTCTACCCATAAAATAATAAAGTTGCGCCCAGACTGTTGGCCGATTTTTTTTATTTGCTTACGTATTTTTTTATCAATAGAATAATTCATAGTAGTAAAAGCGAATTCGATCACACTAAACCCAAGAGATTTTCGGAATCAGTGAAAACTTGAACAAAACCCCCAGGGGGTTTAATTTAGAAAAGTACTTAAATCGGTTTTTCCCCGACTACGTTTAAAGCTTATAGAAGTAAAAGTGAATTCCAAATCTCAATATACCTTAGAAATATATCAGAATTCGTGAATATGTACACAACCACTTTACACCCCGTTAGGGGTTGGATATCTAAAAATTTTGAAGATCGTTACTAGGCGCTTATATAAATAACCCGCAGAAGGAAAATTGCTTTGATAGCACGACATGTCTAAAAGTTTTAACGAAGTTTGTGCAAATGTGGATTCACGGACATTTTTTTTACTCAACCTCTGAACGCCAATAAAAATCTTAACTTTTTTTTTGCTTTAATTACTCTAATAGTACATCCACATATACGTAGTAAGTTTCAACTTTCTAGCATAAGCCGTTTCTGAGATATAAAAAACCACCCCTCTCCCCCGTACCTTAAGACCCCTATCAAAAATTTTATTTTTCTAGGATGTCTCAATAGTGGCTCTATATAATTCTAAATTTTTAGTTTTCTATTCATTATGGTTTTCGAGAAATAAAAATCAGAATGTTTTCCTTTCTACCCCCTTTCACCATCACCCCCAACACCCCCACCCCCAACATTTTTTTCCCTATTAGAAGTTTACCGACCCCAACTCCTGTAAAATTGTCAAGATCATATCTGATACGGTTTCTGAGATATACAAATTAAATTTTTTAAAAAATTGCTGTCCCCCCACTTTCGTGATCCACCTCCCCCCTCAAAAAATTTAGTTTCGGTAGACTTCTCTTGTCATCCCATATACAGAAACTAAATTTTATCTTCCTGGTGTAATTGGTTCGGAAGATATTGTAATCCAAAGTTTTTCACCCCCCACCCCTACACCCCACCACCCCTCTTAAAAATCTTAGCCCTTGTCTAATCTCAAAGTATCCCTAAGGACAACAACAAAGTTTCAATCTTCTGACATCAATAGTTCAGGAGATATCGATTTTAGAATGTTTCAATTTCGTCTTTCATGCGTTAAAGACTCATTGTTTTCCCCCCCACTTCCACACCCCTTAACCAAGATCAACAATTTTTTTGCAATTAAGTCCATTATCATAGTACTATATAAGTTCCAAGTTTCAGCCTCCTAGCATAAGTGGTTCCTGAGATCTAGAAACCAAAATTTTTCGTCTAAAACGCTCCCCTCTCCTCTCCCCTTGTACCCACACTCCTCGAAAATATACCAGTCGTAGGGGTTCACCCAATCTACCCACCATAAAAATTTCAATTTAATATCTCAACGGGTTTGGGAGCTACGCGCCTTCAAACGATTTTGCGTACGGCGTACAGCGGACGGCGTACGGCGGACGGCGTACGGCGTCTACGGCGGACGGCGTACGGCGTCTACGGCGGACATTTTTTTTTTTTTTGCTTTTTTGGTGTTTACTAGTCCTAAAACGTGTAAATACAAAATTTCAGGGTAGGAAACTTTTTTGAAATTTCAGGTCGATCACAATACTTTATTATTAAAAAATAATAAAGTAAAACGAGTGTCAAGTGTCACTTCTGTTTTGTTTAATATTTTCCAAAATGGACGTGTTTCTGGTAGCGTGCATATTTTATACAGTGTTTTTATCAATTTGGAGTGTTTGCGTTTATTAATAACGAGAAAGTGAATAGGAATCGAGACGAATTTGAAGACAAGAAACCCAGTAGGGAAAGCGTACTCACGCAAAATAGCATCAAAATTCTATATGTAAGATAAAGACAGCATGTACTAAGCTATCGTGGTCTCCTCTTAAATGTAAACAGAATTCAATTCATTTTAAGAGGTCATGTAAATATTATATATATAGTGCTCGTACAAACTATAATAGTAAATATATACATCAACCGGCGACATCGTTTCCAAAAAGTCTAACCGCTTATACGACTTGCATACGGTGTCGTTTCGACGTATAGTATACGAAACTTTTCTTGCTGGGAAGTAGTATAAATCCGAGACTGCAACCGCAGTCCTAGAATTAGAGTGTAGTACGACTGCGCAGTCGCAGGCGAAGTTGGTGTTGTGGGCATCGCCATACAATCCTGTGTATTCTAGAGACAGAGACTGCGCAGTCGCAGTCGAGGTCCGTGTTCTGTTTAGGCCTTAAGGTTCCACTGTTTAGTGCCTCTTGAGACCTCGTCCAGGTTGTGTCGCTGCCACCAGCTTGGTTCATGTGACGTCATCAAGTTGAAAGGTTAGTGAGTCAAAATTACTCATGAATAGCAATAGGAGAATATTTTAGTGTGAGTCAATCTTACTCATCGTTAGTAAAAGTGAGTAAGACTGTGAGTAAGATCTACTCATGCTTAGTAACAGTGTACTATCAATTACAAATTGAATGGTATATTATTTTGAAGCCTATTTGATGTTTGTTTTTGCTTTAGTAAAAATGGCTACAAAACTGACGGATGAGAAAATATTGACATATCTTGAAGATGAAAATTTAGAAATCAGCGACGTAGAGGATAATTTGGAGGATGAAGATTTCGACTCAGATGACTGATGCAGACGCTGATTACAAACAACCCTCATTGGAAGAGGTATACGAAGATATTGAAGAAGATATCTGAAAAACAGAAGTAGTGGTTAGAGAGCCTAGACAAAAAAGAAGACGCCCCCGGTTCCAACAATGATTCCGGCCTAGCCGAAGGAACCTCAGCTTCCAGCGTTCTTTCAACTCCTGGAAGCTCAGCTGATCCAATTGCTTCGTCTGAATCAACTTCAAACAATATAACTTTTCCAGGGAGTACAGTAAAAGGTAAAAATGGTTTTGAATGGAAAACATCAACATTGTTAACCTCAGGAACCAGGATACCGAGGCGAAATATTGTTCATGTTCAAGCGGGACCTGTTGGAGATGCTAGAAACTGCACTTCTCCTCTGGAATGTTTTAGTGCTTTCATCACAGAACCTATGTTGGTAATGATATTGGAATACACTAACAAAGAGATAGAGATACAAAGAACAAAAAACAAACTGCAACTGTATCAAATATTTCTATGGAAGAACTTAAAGCTTTATTAGGTGTTTTTATCTTGAGTGCAGCTGAAAAGAACAACCACCTTACCACGTAAATGCTATTTGACCCGGAGTACTTGGGCAATCGTTATGTATTTACTCTATCAAAAGATAGATTTTGTTTTCTAATAAACTGCCTTACCCTGCGTCTACACTGACAATTTATCTGACAATGGCAATGGCAACGGCATTATTGCCATACACAAATTGACAGTGTAGACGCACCAAACGCATATGGCAATATTGCTCTCAGCATTGCTATGGCAATTTTGAGGATAATATTGCCAGAAAACGAATCGTTTGACAGAAGTTAGCGTCGCTTGTTAACAGGTAGACTTACGTTTTTTTGGTTTGATCGCAAAATGAGTGAAAATAAGTGGACTAAAGAAAAAACTATTGAATTAATCAATAGTTTTTGAAGTTCTGATTGCTTTGCTTCACAACTTGACACTTCGAATTCACTCGTTCAAATGAAAATTGCCTGGCAATCTAATGCCCACTCATTGCGATTTGACATTTAACTCAATGGCAATATTGCCATTGTCATTGCCAGATAAATTGTCAGTGTATACGCAGAGTTAGGTTCGACGATAAAAGTTCAAGAGAGGAAAGAAAAAAAGTTACGAAATTGGTGCCGATAAGCGAATTGTGGGAAATGCTCGTGAAAAATTGCCGTGAGAAGTACAAGCCTGGGGCTTATGTAACTATTGACGAGCAATTAGTTCGATTCCGAGGAAAATGTCCTTTTCGGATGTATATCCCTTCTAAACCTGATAAGTACGGGTTAAAGATAGTAATGACGTGTGATAATTCTACAAAATACAAGATAGATGCAATTCCATATCTTGGTAAAGGAACCGTACCAAGAAGGGCACCTGCCGGAGAATATTTTGTAAAACAACTTTGTTAATCATTTTCAAAGTCCAATAGAAACGTAACCATGGACAATTGGTTTACGAGTATTCCACTCTGCCTGTCCTTGTTGAAAGAAGAGGACCTAACTATATTAGGAACCATAAAAACGAACAAAAAGGAATTTTTCAAGGAGTTCAACTACATCAATTTTCAAGAGAGACTTGTCAAATCTTCACTTTTCTTGCATCATGAAAAATTTAAGGCGCTTTCATTTAAAGCAAAAAAAACAAGATTGTACTACTAATTTCTTCTGCACATTTAGAAGAAATAATTGATGACAGTAATTTCCTCCCAAAAATAATAAGTGATTATAACAAGTCAAAAGGAGCAGTTGACACTTTAGACCAAATAAATGTGCCACGCGATTAATGTTGGGTGGAAGACAAAGAGATTGCCATTGCGCTTTTTTTGCGTTAATTCATATGTAATATACTGCCATAACACATACAGGGCTTATGGTAAGCCAATTTCAAGGCTGCACTTCATGTTAGAACTTCAACAAGAATTGACTCGCCCTTGGCAATTGCAGAGACTGAATATCCCTACAATTCAAACCAATCTCAAAGCAATTATAGAGCAAACGTTAAAAATAAAAAAATCTGCTCAAAAGAATCCATCCCAGGAAACATCAAATCAAAAGTATTGTGGTTTATGTAACTATACAAAAAGAAGGTACCTATACAACTTCCCAGTGCAGCAAATGCAAGGTATACAAAGAGAGCATATGACAAAAATATGTAATTCATGTAATTGCAACTGACGAGACTGATAGTCGACTGACATTATCATTTTGTGTTTATATAACTGATTAGTTTAATGCAAACTGAAATTATTTAGTGATTTGATTTAAGTGCTACACCTATAAGTATTTTTGAATTTTTCTACCAATAAAGCAATTTTAATTATAACTTTGAACAAAAATGCCTTTGACTTACACAATTACACTTCCTTTACGAATGGGTGAGTCGGTTCAACTCATGGTTAGTAGCAACGTACGTACAATTATGCTTAGTGCTCTAGGGTTAAATGACTAAAAATTATCTGCTAATGATATCCCGAAACGTTTCTGATGCGAATATTAAAACTGCATAAAACAGGAATAATTATAATATTATAATATAATAATTATTATTACTACAATTTTTCGTTAAATCTATGTTCGGTTTTGGGTTAGCAAAGAACACATGGAGAAGTAAATTCTATATATGAATAAGTCCCAGAAACAAACAATGGCTTTCCTCCCAATTTTGTGTCTAGTTGAGAAGCAGTGTTGCTTCATTGTGGAACAGGAACTGAAGAAAAATAAATTTTTACAAATAGTTGACATTGTAGAAAAATAAACTAAACTTTAATCATATCCACAAAATAATACTATTAAGAAATTACGACTTAGAAGTTATTTGAGAAACTTCTTTGTTTTAAATATCACTACAGAGTGATTTCGATGACTTCTCGGTTATGAAGCTCATAAGCTATTTTAGCAAATTTTTGGAAACCTAAAAGTTATATGAGTGACGGTTTGATCATATTTCTGAACAAAAAAATTATTTGGGTGAATTCCATAAATTTAGGTAGGTAATATGATGCCGGTATATTGTTGTTTTTTTATACTTTTGGTCGACGCAACGTCGTGAATAAGTCGGCACGACGTTGTAAACAGGTCGGTGCGACGTTACGAGCCTATCAAACGTATTTTTTCTAACGCTAGCGCAACGAGTTGGAGGGTGTTTCTTTATAAACATGAGGGAGGTGGACAAGGAGCTTTGATAATTTCCCCGGAAAAGTCTTACTTTAAAACTTACTGAGGAACCAGGAATACGAAGCGAGTGATGAAAAATTAACAAAACTACCACGAACTGACTAAATTATCACCTTGTTCACGAAATATTCAAAATATTAAGCCTGTAGATGTGTTCGTACTAATTTGGTAAATGCACAGAGAAAACCCGCTTCCACAATAAAAACTCTAATTAAAAAATATAACATGAGAAAGGTCGTGATTCCACAACTATTAGAACGCATTAGGCTTTCGAATTGACATGCCCCATTTTAAATTGACCGATTGAGGGATTAGCAGTACGTTGCAAAAAATCGCGTCCGAAAAACATCATTTCATTTAAGTTCAGTGGCCAAAATCTGAACAACCAACTCACACAATCTAAAGACATAATAGTAAAGAACTTCTGAGTTTTTTTTTAACCAGACTTAACTCTTACTAAACTATGTTCATCTTTCTTATACACCACTCTTAAGAACTTTTACTTAGCAAAAAAAATATTCGCATAACAACTTGTTCTTATTTGTCGAAAATATTCAAGAAAATGTTGGCAATATGTTTGCTACTCACATTGAGCTCGACGAATCGCGATTATAAATTGATAAAATTTATGCTAATGCTGTTTGGTTGTTACGGGCCATGGGAGGAATCTGGAAAAAAACAGAAAAAATTAAATAAGAATACAAATAAAATTAATGTGCAAAGAATAAAGATCCACATCGTAAATCGAGAGTCGCGGATTTGTGTTAAACAACTGTTTATATTTCTTATTATTATTAATTATTTTGACTCGACATTAGCTCATAGTTGTGGTATCGAGATTTTCGTTAAGAAGAATCGAGAAAAAAAAATTAGCATTAAGAAATTCAGTCATGCAGAAAGAATTCGTTAAAGGAACTGAAATATGTCATGGAATGAATTTAATATGTTAATCTTACGAATTTTTGTTAAAACTAAGACAGGAGTGGAGATGATTCATTTATATTGGCAAAGAAAACAATTTTTTTGTGTAAAAATCGGTTATAGTTGCTGTATTAGTCCTACTGGGATATGCGCCTTTTGGCCTTTTCCATAGCACTACTGCTTGTTTGCAGAATAATAGAATGATTTTTAACCACGAAAACCAAGCATTAAATCATGTGATGGTTCTAAATATCGAAATTGTAGATTTCGAATTTTTTCATATACTCGAAAGACTTTCAACATTTGGATTTTTCTAAATTTTCAATCTTTCACTGGTTTAAAATTTTTGTTTTCAACTTGGTGAGGGAAATCTGAGAAGGAATGAACCAATGCCATAATTTCCGGTTATGAAATTTTTCCAAAATTTGATTCAGTATTTTGACTTTTCAAAATTGAGATATTTTGACATTTTGATTTGTTGACATTCAAAATGTTGTGACATTTTGAAGCTATGTCACTTTGATTATTCGACATTTTGATATTGAAATTTTTGATTTTAAATCTTAACTTTTTCTACCGAAATTCTTCACAGCAAAAGTAAGGTACAATTACGAAATAATAGATCTACAGTTTATCAAATTCATAAAAAGAAGATTTGATCAATATTTTGAAAAGATGTCAAAACACGTACATTGTTGGAATCAGGCTTTTCGTCTTCATAAGCTGCTCTGATACCAAAAACCAGTAAAACACGTCATATTGATTGGAGCTCACTCATGAAAAAGTGCGTGTACTCGTCAAAATCAAAAATTCGGATTGGTTTTTTTTTTATGAAACTTTGAAATTTTGATTATGAAAATATTTTAAAATTGAAGTTGCTAGCACTTAAGTTTACATATTCTTTCAGAAATGCGTTCAGAAACTGCAGTTCGCAGCAAGGATGTGCATGTGTTTTATAAGAAGAAGTTGTAGCCGATTTTTTCACCCTTTAACGAATTTAAACTTGCAAATACCATGAAACAAATGAATCCTTCATAATGTTTTCTAGGATTACGTCCAGTTTTTGTGTTGACTCCACTAAAACAAAGGGAATACATTAAGAAGAGACGAGGTGTGCTTCATAAACAATGCAACGTAACTTAACTTAGCTCAACAAGTTCTTCAGATATCGTGCGGACCATTCATATATCTACGGCAGATGGACCCAAAAACTACTTAATTTTCTTTGGAACTACATGTACGAATAATTCCAGATCACTAGTTTAGAAAGTTCTCTGGTAATGTGACTTATTTTTAAGTGAATTTTCTTGAACAATTAAGTAGATTTTGTTCATTCTCGAAGCTGTCATCGCAAATTGTGTCAACTGAACGCAAAAACACATACCATCCATGAAAATGTACATCATAATAATAAAAAAATCTGCCAATGGTCTGGTCGAAACTTTATTATTTTTCGGGTCAAAGTTCCGTAGCGGTCAAAGTCGGAGTGTATCATGAGTTGCTTCGAGATTATTAGATTTCTTGGAAAATTATTTTTGTTCTTAATATAAAAATATTTAAAATAGAGATTTTTAGCCGATTAAACATTGAAAAAGTCCGTGTAGACTATTCGAATTTTAGTATATTATGTACACTAAAAGCCCATAGAAGTAAAAACGAATTTGTTGCCTTATCAGAATTAAGAGATATGACGAATTGTTAAAACGTATACCAACCCATTACTTCCACTTGGGGTTTGAATTTCGAAAAAATTGTGGAACAGGTTTTTAGTCGATTTCATAAGAAGCAACTTGATGTCTCATGAGACACGAGGGATTTTGAAAAATTTGTGAAAACATAAGCAAACTCTTTACACTCTCTTGGTTCTTGAAATTCGAAAAATCGTGAATTGATTGGCCGTAATAATCAATTTTATATCTCATCAGAACTAAGGAATGGCAAAAATTGTGAAAACATATACAAACCCTTGGGGGTTGAGTATCGAAAAATTGATAAATGGGTTTGTAGGAGATTATATAAAAAGTCTGTTGAAATGAAAAGCGATCTAATATCTCATCGAACTTAAGAAATATGTCGAAACTTTGAAAAGCATACAACCCCCTTACAACCATTAGGATTGAATATCTAAAATACTGAAATTGACTTTTTGGCTTTTTTATATAGGAATCCTTAGGAAGTAAAAATAAATTCGATATATCACCAGATATACAACCTCCTTATACCCACCTGGGGGTTGAATATACAAAAATCCCGAAAGGAGTTAATAAATAAATATGAAGATAGCACGAGAACGTAGGAACCAATTTAATTTCTTATCACTTCTAAAAGAAATGACGGAACTCGTGAAAACGTGTTCAACCCGTTTATACCCTCTTACGGGCTGAAAAAGGAAAAAACTTAAAAACAAGTTTTAGGCGATTATTACGCAAGCACGTGAAAGTGAAAAGATATTCGATATCTGATAAGACCTGAGGGATATAGTAGAATTCGTGAAAAAGTTGACAACCCCCTTTGCACACACTTAGGGGTTGAATTTTAAAAAATCCTGAAAACGCTTTCTAGGTATTTATATGAAGAAGCCGTAGAATAAAAATGAATTTAATATTTGGGAAGACCTAATAGATATGACGAAAACCGTGAAAATATATGCATTCTATTTTAACTGATAATTTTTTTGCCCCTCCTCCCAACGACAATGGATATTTGAAATTTTTTTTATCTAAATTAGTTTTCTAGTTGATCTACATAAACGTACCAAGATTCAATTTTGTAGCATAAGCCGTATAGATAGGAAAAACATCCCCCACCCCCGTACCATACTACCCCTTTAAAATATTATATTTTTCCAAGATGCTACTAACATAGCTCTATCTAAATACCAAGTTTCAGCTTTATATCATTATAGGTTGTCGAGATATAAAAATCGGAACTTTTTCCTTTTCACACTCCCCCACCCTCACCCTCTCCACCCACACTTCCAAAATTTGTTTCTGCTAGGAGTCTATTAGACCTGCTTCTGGTAAAAATTTTAAGCACCTATCTTACACTGTTCTTGAGATATGAGACGTGATTTTTTACAAAAATTCTTATCCCCTCCCCTTTCCTGCTCCACCGGCCCCTTGAAAAATTTTGCTTTCAGCAAACTTCGTTTGTCAACCTTTATACACAAACCAAATTTTATTTGTCTAATGCAGTTGGTTCGTGAGATATCGTAATCTAAAGTTTTTCGCTCCCCACCTCCGTACGCCACTGCCCCCACTCAAATTTTTCTGTCTGATCTATTCTCCTAGTATACCTACAGATATTCATTAAGTTTCAATTTTGTGACATTAACCGTTTAGGAGATATGGATTTTAGAATGTGTCGATCTCACCTTTTTTGAGTTTCGGATGCATTATTTTTCCCCCCACTCCCAAACCCCTTCACCTACATCAACAATATTTTTGCAAATGCGTCCACTACTAAAGCTCTATATAAATTTCAGCCTCCTAGCATAAGCGGTTGCTGAGATCTAGAAACCAAAATTTTCCGTCTAAAACACTTCCCCCTCGTCCCCCCTCACACCACCACCCATCCAAATTTGGCCACTTCAAGGGGACTACCCATTCTATTCATAAAAAAAATTTCAATTTAATAGCTTAAAGGGTTTGGGAGCTACGAGCCTTCAAACGATTTTGCGTACAGCGGTCGACGTACGGCGTACGGCGGACAGACGGACTGAAATATTTTTTTGCTTCTTTCGTGTCTACTCATCATGAAAAGTGAAAAAAAAATTTTGAGGGTAGCAAATTTTTTTTTTTTAAAAATCCGTCCGTCCGTCCGTCCGTTTGCACGATAACTCGAGAAACCGTTGGCCTAGGAAGTTGAAATTTTGTCAGCACCTGTAAAATGGAAAAAGTAACACGAACCGCCATATAACAGTCAGGTTGTCTATCTTATAGGGTTGTTTTTTTTGCCACCAGGTGGAGATTTCCAACTTTACCATTCGTCAATTGTCAGCAAAGAGCTGTCTTCGCCATCTGTTTGTATACGGCGATGGGCAATAGATGGCTCTCGCAACTTCAAGCAGTGAAAAATGCGGACAACAAATGGCGCTCACATCATAAAAAAGAAAGTCCTGCCCACCTGCTTTTTGGCGCAGGCTCAGGAATTTTTTTGCTCGAACCTAAACAAAGGCTGGTCGGTTGTTGCGCTTTCGATCGATTTTTACTTGTATAATTTTCGTTCGGTGCAGTTCACAAGTTTCGTTTCGTGAATTAAAAAAAAACGAAGTATCGGCCGTGATTTAGTGCGGGGTGGAAACAAAGAACCAGTGAAACGTGCATCAAGAGAATCCCGGAGTCTGTGAGTTGGGGCAGTGTGTTACTTTATTATTATTACAGTATTACTGTATTATTGAAATAATAAAGTAACACACTGCCCCAACTCACAGACTCCGGGATTCTCTTGATGGACGTTTCACTGGTTCTTTGTTTCCACCCCGCACTAAATCACGGCCGATACTTCGTTTTTTTTTAATTCACGAAACGAAACTTGTGAACTGCACCGAACGAAAATTATACAAGTAAAAATCGATCGAAAGCGCAACAACCGACCAGCCTTTGTTTAGGTTCGAGCAAAAAAATTCCTGAGCCTGCGCCAAGGAGCAGGTGGGCAGGACTTTCTTTTTTATGATGTGAGCGCCATTTGTTGTCCGCATTTTTCACTGCTTGAAGTTGCGAGAGCCATCTATTGCCCATCGCCGTATACAAACAGATGGCGAAGACAGCTCTTTGCTGACAATTGACGAATGGTAAAGTTGGAAATCTCCACCTGGTGGCAAAAAAAACAACCCTATAAGATAGACAACCTGACTGTTATATGGCGGTTCGTGTGTAATTTTGTGATTTGGAGCTCGGCAAGTTTTCGATTCTTTCTTAATTTCATTATGAAAGACATAATAAAACATAACGCAGTCACGATCGGCTGCAAGCCAATCGTATGATACTTTAGATGTAATACTGAACTCTGATTTATATTTTAGTTGGGATTATATCAGGTAGAAACTATTGTATAGTGGCTACTCGATGGATGGTTAAATGATTTCTTGAGTTATAGTGAGTTCCATAAATTAAGTTGGGACGTTTTCACAGAATTTTTGTATGGCAACTACATGAAGGACTTACGGGATATTTTTCATATTAATATTTTCAGCTGCGACTATTATAAAATCAACGTATACAAAATTTCAAAGTTGTAACTTAAAGCGTTCTAAAGTTATCGTTCAATATTGGTGAACACGTGTTTTAAGAACTTTTGTATAACAGCTACCCGAAGGAGTTGATGGATTGCGCGAA
This sequence comes from Beris morrisii, assembly GCA_951812415.1. Taxonomy (NCBI): domain Eukaryota; kingdom Metazoa; phylum Arthropoda; class Insecta; order Diptera; family Stratiomyidae; genus Beris; species Beris morrisii. Next base: position 95,171,532 of record OX638312.1, on the reverse strand, counting down.
TTAATGAAATCAGTCTTGCTTTTGATATAAAACTAATTCCTGTAAAATTTTGAATCCCTGCTTTAAATTGTAGTAGAGTTATAGTGGATTCTGTAACTTGTATACATTTTTGAAGGACTTTTGTAGGCTGCTACACGAAGGACTCATTCGATTTGCATAATATTCGGAACTTTCGTTTCAAACATTGTAAACTTTAAGTATTCAAAATTTCAAGCTCCTTACTTGAAGCATTCGAGAAATAATTGTGAATACGTGTTTTAAGGACTCTTGTATGGGAGGTACCCGAAGGAGTGGAAGGATATCGCCCATTAACGAACTTAGCCTTACTTTTTCCATTTTACAGGTGCTGACAAAATTTCAACTTCCTAGGCCAACGGGTTCTCGAGTTATCGTGCAAACAGACGGACGGACGGACGGATTTTTAAAAAAAAATTTGCTACCCTCAAAATTTTTTTTTCACTTTTCATGATGAGTAGACACGAAAAAATCTGCCAATGGTCTGGGCGAAACTTTATTATTTTTCGGGTCAAAGTTCGGTAGCGGTCAAAGTCGGAGTGTATCATGAGTTGCTTCGAGATTATTAGATTTCTCGGAAAATTATTTTTGTTCTTAATATAAAAACATACTGCAGTCACGATCGGCTGTAAGCCAATCGTGTAATACTCTAGATGAATACTGAACTCCGATTTATATTGTAGTTGGGGAAAAAGTAGAATTACGTGCGTGCATGTTGTATGTCCTTTATTAAGGACTGCCATTAGATTGCTACTCAAAACTAAAAGACAATATTCTGTGTTTAATTTCATATCTTGAACTGGGTAAGTCATCGAAAAAAAATGTCCTTTTTGAAGGACTTTCACATGGGAGGTGCAGGAAGGACTCACTCGATTTCTTTCATATTTATCCTTTTCCTCGGAACCATTTAAAAATGAACGTGTACAAAATTTCAAATTCTTAGCTTGAAGCGTTCAAAAGTTATCGAAAAATATTGTTGAACACGTGTCTTAAGGACATTTTGTATGGCAGCTACCAGAAGGAGTAAAAGGATTTCGCTGATTAGTAAACCCGAATTTCGGTTTTACTCAAAACTAATTTGTACAAAATTTCCAATTCATAGCTAAAAGATTACTTGAGTTATAGTAAGTTCCATAAATTAAGTGAAGACGTTTTGACAGGATATTTGTATGGCAGCTACACGAAGGACTAACAGGATTTTCTTCATAATCATATAATTAGCTCCAACTATTGGAAAAATAACACATACAAAATTTCAAAGTCGTAGCTTAAACCCTTCTGAAGTTATCGACCTATATTCTTGAACACGTGTTTTAAGGACATTTTGTATGGCAGCTACCCGAAGGAGTAGGACGATTTTGCCCGTTAACGAACTTAGCCTTACAAATTCAACCAAACATCCAAATTCAAAATTTCAAGATCCTAGGTGAAGGCGTTCTTGAGTTATCGTGTTCACGGACAGACGGACGGACGGACGGACGGACGGACGGACGGACGGACGGACGGACGGACGGACGGACGGACGGACGGACGTCAAGCGGATTTGAGGTTCTTGGCCACAAATAAACAAAAAATAATATATAATTTTTTTCGTCCGAGGCTTGGTTCTATGCGTTACAAACTTTTGGGCTGGATTAAACTTATAATACTCTATATGATTTCATCTAGAGTATAAATATTTAAAATAGAGATTTTTAGCCGATTAAACATTGAAAAAGTCCGTGTAGACTATTCGAATTTCCGTATATTATGTACACTAAAAGCCCATAGAAGTAAAAACGAATTTGTTGCCTTATCAGAATAAAGAGATATGACGAATTGTTAAAACGTATACAAACCCATTACTTCCACTTGGGGTTTGAATTTCGAAAAAATTGTGGAACAGGTTTTTAGACGATTTCATAAGAAGCAACTTGATATCTCATGAGACACGACGGATTTTGAAAAATTTGTGAAAACGTAAGCAAACCCTTCACACCTCCTTGGTTCTGGAAATTCGAAAAATCGTGCATTGGTTGGCCGTAATAATCAATTTTATATCTCATCAGAACTAAGGAATGGCAAAGTTGCGAAAACATATACAAACCCTTGGGGGTTGAATATCCAAAAATTAAGAAATGGGTTTGTAGGCGATTATATAAAAAGTCTGTTGAAATGAAAAGCGATCTTCTAAAAGAAATGACGGAATTCGTGAAAACGTGTTCAACCCGTTAGGGGCTGAAAAAGGAAAAAACTTAAAAAAAAAGTTTTAGGTGATTATTACGCAAGCACGTGAAAGTGAAAAGATATTCGATATCTGAGAAGACGTGGGGATATAGTAGAATTCGTGAAAAAGTTTACAACCCTCTTTGCACCCCCTTAGGGGACGAATTTTAAAAAATTCTGAAAACACTTTTTAGGTATTTACATGAAGAAGACGTACAATAAAAATGAATTCAATATTTGGGAAGACATAATAGATATGACGAAAACCGTGAAAATATATGCATTCCATTTTCACTGATCATTTTTTTGCCCCCTCCCTCCGAACGCCAATAGATATTTGAAATTTTTTTTTATCTAAATTAGTTTTCTAGTTGATTTACATAAACGTACCAAGTTTCAACTTTGTAGCATAAGCCTTTCTATAGATAGGAAAAACACCCCCCACCCCCATACCATACTATCACTATAAAAAATTATATTTTTCCAAGATGCTTCTAATATAGCTCTATCTAAATACCAAGTTTCAGCTTTATATCAATATAGGTTGTCAAGATATTAAAATCTGAACTTTTTCCTTTTCACCTTCCCCCACCCTTACCCTCTACACCCTAACTTCCAAAATTTTGTTTTCAGCTAGGTGTCTATTAGGCCTACTTCTGGTAAAAATTTTAAGCACCTATCTTACACTGTTCTTGAGATATGAGACGTGATTTTTTACAAAAATTTTTATCCCCTCCACTTTCATGTTCCACCGCTCCCTTAAAAAATTTTACTTTCAGCAAACTTCATTTGTCAACCTTTATACACAAACCAAATTTTATTTGTCTAGTGCAATTGTTTCGTGAGATATCGTAATCTAAAGTTTTTCGCTCCCCACCTCCGTACGCCACTGCCCCCACTCAAATTTTTCTGTCTGATCTATTCTCCTAGTATACCTACAGATATTCATTAAGTTTCAATTTTGTGACATTAACCGTTTAGGAGATATGGATTTTAGAATGTGTCGATCTCACCTTTTTTGCGTTACTGACGCATTATTTTTCCCCCCACTCCCAAACCCCTTCACCTATATCGGCAATTTTTTTGCAGATGGGCCCACTACTGAAGTTCTATATAAATTCCAAATTTCAGCTTCCTAGCATAAGCGGTTTCTGAGATCTAGAAACCAAAATTTTCCGTCTAAAACACTTCCCCCTCTTCCCCCCTTACACCCCCACCCATCCAAATTTAGCCGCTTCAAGGGGCCTACCCATTCTATTTATCAAAAAAATTTCAATTTAATAGCTCAAAGGGTTTGGGAGCTACAAGCCTTCAAACGATTTTGCGTACAGCGGTCGACGTACGGCGTATGGCGCACGGCGTACGGCGGACAGACGGACTGAAATTTTTTTTTGCTTTTTTCGAGTCTACTCGTCATGAAACGTAAAAAAAAAAATTTGAGAGTGGCAAATTTTTTTTTTTTTAAAATCGATAACAATACTGTATTATTGAAATAATAAAGTAAAACATTGAATTTGATTCGATGCAAGTATTCTTTAATATTATGCATAAGCAATCTTTAATGTTTGACATAATTCGTTGCAGTCCTAGTCCACTTAAATTTAATAATCTACTAAAAACTTTAACCACAACAGTATATTTTCATTTTATTAACAGTTCCAGCCTTCAAGTAGGCTGACATAATAATAATAGTTACCTTATCTGCCTATGCCCTCGTCAACGATTTTAATATGACTCAGTTAACATCTACGCCGACGAATTACAAAAATTGATTACAAAAATATTGAAGCAATGAATGGATTCGTGCTATAAATGAATGAAACTGAGTAATTTATTTCAAGTATTGGTTCTCGTCATATTTAGGTAAAAGTTCATTAAGTCGATGAATCGGTGATTCGGTCTTAATACTAATGAGGTATTCACATAATATGATGAATTTTGGACGTTAATATTATAAACCCAAATTCCGATTTCAGCTATATTATAATACAAAACAAAGTTATGTACGGCATTCATAACAATAATGTACAATTATGTCTAGAATAAAATCTTTTATTGGACGCCCTTTAATAATTGAAGAAAAAAACAGTTTTTCAATAATTTTATATTCTTATTTCAAATTAAAAAAGGCCGTCAGAATATATATAAGCAGAAGGAGTTCTTTCCGCCGCTGTCTAGATCCACTATTTTTGTGGAGGAAAAACCATGATATTACAGCAGAATAATAACTTCCTCATATGTTGAGCAATAATATGGAAAAATATTCACGATGGAATATTTACAGGTCGTTTTTATTTTGTTACCTTATCAAATTGATTCACAATATTTGAATAATTCTTTTTAATCTTTTTTATCAATAATTTTTGATTATATTGAAATTATTGATTTTATGTACAAAAAGAGAGATACGACATTTCAAGCAATGTACTCGTAAGAATTCTGGCGTAACTTCAATGCCCATGATACTTGCGAAATAATTTTCATCAATATTATGGAAGTATTCACATGTTCATAAAAATTTCCCTCAGCTCCAAAAGATGAATTAACCTTATGTACTCAATGTGATACGCATTGCTAGCTTTCCGATGTACAAATTCATCAATATTATAAATATAATTACTGTATGTGCGTAATTATAAGGTAATGTTTCATCAAAACTAGAAAAATATATTATACATTATTCGTATTAAAGTTGTTATCAAAATGATGAATGTTTAATGATACAAGGTCTACCAAAAAGAACGATAGGATTTAAAATTGGAATAAAACATAAAATAATTCGATCAATAAAGTTGCAGAACGGTTTTATTAGATGGTACGTGTTATGCCATTTATGATTTAAACAAAATATCGTTTAAATGACCACCACAACTTTTCTTGCACTGATTGATCCGGTAACGCCAATTTTCGATGACTCTGTGCAACATTTCGGATGGTATGGCGGCTATGGTGCTGCGAATGATGGCTTCGAGCGCATCAAGAGTATTGGGTTTGTTGGTGTAAACCTGCGATTTAATATAGCCCCACAGAAAATAGTCCAGTGGAGTTAAATCACAAGATCTCGATGGCCAGTTGTAAGGATTATTTCGTGAAATAACCGATTCCCCCAATTTTTCGCGCAATGACTCAATCGTTACGCCAGCTGTATGGCAAGTTGTGCCGTCTTGTTGAAAATGAATATCATCCTCATCAATTTCTTCAATTTTAGGAAAGAAAAAATGGCAAGATAGCGCTCACAATTTACAGTAACCGTACGTCTTTGCTCATTTTTGAAAAAATATGGCCCAATGATGCTATCAGACAGTGAGTTTTTCCGGATGTAATGGAGCCTCGTCAATCACTTGAGGGTTTGACTAACCCTAATAGTGGCAATTTTGCTTGTTGACGTAGCCGTTTAAACAAAAATAAGTCTCATCTATGACGATCATATTTTGCACGAAATGCTTTTTGAGTAGAAACAAAACTACTCGAATTTTATAGAATATTTGAACAATTTCCAAACGCTGGGCAACGTGTAACGATTCGTGATGAAATGGCAAACCTTACTGATGACAACTGATAGCAGATATGCAAGGCAGATGTCAAATTTTGAAATTTAAATATGGCCACAATAAGCTATAAAAATCCTAAAAATCATCCCTATTAGTAAACCCTGTATAAGATTTATATAATCTATAAATATTTTATATTTAATGATTATGTTTATTGTTTCAATGAATTTTCCATTAGTAAACTGAAAAAAGTAGTACTTTTCAGTATCGATTATCAATATCAACACGCTCTCGAGAAAGTGAACAAACTGCTGTAAACCGTTTTTATTTACGCTTGATGGTTTTACCCATGCATTAAAAACTTTTTATGCTAAATTAAATCGGACTAAAGATGTCATACAGAGTATAAAAATTGTGTTCTTGTGCGTCAGGACCGATAAATTTATTTATTTCATGTTTTACTTTATTATTTTAATAATAAAGTCTTTTCTTTGTATGTTACTCCGTGTTAGTTAGAAGTTACGGCAATCGCAAAACGGATAGTTTTGAAATAAAGAACCTTCTTGAATTTGAATCTTTTTCCCTACTATCATTAGATCATACACTAGTCTCGTTCTTGACATAAGTAATAAATTGCTATAGTCAACTTATTAATTCTAGTATGAAAATTCCATTATTCATTTCTATTACGAATATTGTCAAATAAAATACGTAACTAGTAAAAATCAACTAATATGCATATGCAACTAACGAAATTAACTTAAATTACCTCAATTTTAATGCCATAAAGTGTGTCACTTGATTTTAGCTTTATCCGAAAGTAAATTATTACCGGAGTGAAACCAAACATTTTGTGGGCTGATACTAAATCAAAAGCAAGTTATTGCAATGAGCAAATGACTCGTATTATAGTCAAGCATCCTTATCATAAACAGACTATTCGTAATAAACATACATGAACAAAACTCAAGTTGTTCAAGGCGTAGCTAATTTTCACCATACTGCTAATTAACGTTGCTTGAATATGTGGGTTGTATTTTTGATACCACCTAGTTAATAAGGTGCATACAATACAAAAATCTTTAAAAATTAGCGACAAAAATTATCTTCGTCTTATTTGCATTTTCAAGTTTCTCTCTTACGCGCGTCGAAGTCTTTCGTTTCAAAACAGCCAGTTTTCTTTTCAAATCAGAAGACATCAAATTTAATTGCATAATATTATTATTTTTATGGTAGTCGCGTTACAGCTTAGTACACTCGAGACAAATTTATTATTATTACATAGGCTACTTTCGATTTTGAATTTCATGACATTGTAAATTTTCTTGTAAACTGAAGCGTGGTCTATGAATGAAATTGAGGCAATAAAAACGTGTAATCAACGTTTAAACATTTTAATTATTATTGATTTCTTTGAACTAAAATGAACCGAAATTTACGTACAAAATTTTAGATTTTTATCTATTTCTGAGGTGTTGCTGGGATACTTTGATTACGTAAGTAGGCACCCTGCAATGAGATAAAATTATAACGCTGTTGTTGGTAAGATGAGGGGTTCTCAAAACTGGGTTATACGGCAGAAACTATGGTTCACCTGCGAATATTGGTTTTATGTTCATGAAATAATATTCCTCCGATGTATTGAGCACATTACCCAAAGATAGTTTTTTACATAAGACCATCATCCAATTAAAGTGATATAATTTCTCATTTCATCATTGGATGGAAAATTCCAAGGATAGACGAACTACGAAAGGAACTTCATAAAGTTTTCAGAAGAAAGTAGCTCATTATGTGGGAAAAGGAAAAAAACCTTGCTGAATGGAAGGCAGGCGCTACTATTAGGTGCCTGAGCCACAATGGGACCCAGCCCGCAGCGTATAAGTTGGAAAACGTCCATGTGAAATTATTTTTTTATACTAAATGCAAGTTAAAAATATTTTGATCAATAAAAATCGATAAAAGTGTAGAATAAGATCTTATCAAGAATACAATTCAGTGATACTTTTACTATGAGTAGAAGGTGAAACAAATTATGATTCTTGAAGTTTATGAGTTAGTATTTTTAGTATACAACACGAGAAGTTTCTGGAGGTAACAATATTGCCAATTTTTAGGCCACAAAATAAATTGCAATTTTTACAAACAATAAAAAGTACAATAGTACCAACCGTTTCAAAACATTTTTTCCAAACAAATAATCATTCAGTATTAAGTTTAATGACATACTTGCTATCTAATAAAAAGCATTTCAAAACACATTGATTGGGATCAGTTCCATAAAACTTTTTGATCGCAACAGAACCAAAGGTCAATCTAGCTTGTGCGAAGATATTGTTATGGTTTTTTGTTTACTTAATTTTTTTATTTTAAGTTTTTTTTTTCTTTAGACAAAATTTCGGTTGGGGTTTCACTCCACTGACGCCGGAAAACAAACAACCCCACTTGGTGTTGAGCTTTATATATCCTAGCGAACAACCAAAAATTCCACCAAATTGGTTGAAATATCAGTTGGTCTTCAGTGCCACCTACCTGAAGTATTAGGATGCGAAGGCAAGAAGTTGGCTTAGTTTATAATTCGCGATAATAAAATTGGTTTCAAGTTCACCTATATAGAACAATCCTCAGCAATACCACTAGCTGTAAGGGTGTTTCGGATAGTAGACATAATACACCCTCCGACGAATCTATGCCATCCGATGACGAAAGAGCTCCTTCGGACCTAATCCAACACAATCTTATAAAAACTGGCCTATCCAGTGAAGGTTTTCCAACTGTCATGTCCTCAAGGACAGCGATTAATCAACAGTCGGGGATTTCGTGTTGGGGTTTCACTCCACTGACTCCGGAAAACAAACAAAATTTCTTCATAATTTCGGGGTTTGGACTGTGCATACACCAAAATTACAATACATTAACTAGCGCAGCACAGATGTGATGCAATTCTCACTGCTTGGTTAAACTCCAAACCTCAGTTACAAATAGCTGAGACACGAACCCAACAACCATATGTCTTTCATTTTCAAAGGATTTACGTTCGCATCAAAAGCTTTATCACTCCTGTTAGATCCAAAAAATTTTCAAAAATCGCAAATAATTGCGCTTTGCATGGAAATGCATTATTATTTTAAGTAGAGATTGGCGGGCGAATCTTATGATCGAAGAACAAAGCCTCGAGTTTAGGGAGATGTTTCTTACTTATTTATGTTTGATATAATAAAGGCTTGGGTGTACTAATTACCTTGTAATTAATATAAGCATATACATTTGTTGTTCGATTCAAAAACGTATGACTATATCAATGAAAACCTATGTAGGTATAATACGCCTAACTTTAGCACTCTGTTCAATTACGCAGTCTATGCATATAGAAGAGACAGTTGTGTGCTTATACAATCTCATTTTTCCTCTTAAAACCATTTCACATAGAAAAACACATAAAATATGTCAACAAGCGTATACCCAATTATTCGAGAAGGCTTCATTCATGCCCGTATCCATAAAAGTGTTCCTTCTATTTCAAATAATACACACAATACAACAGAGTCAGTATCAGTATGTCGAAAGTATGTTCTGACACGTCGGATTTGTCTTCAAAGGTAATATACAGTAAAAAGCAAAATTTGTTCACTATTCTATCAGCAAACAAACACAGTTCTTCTATTTAGAAAGCTTAAAATTTTACAGCCAGTCTTTTTGTAACATTACAGCTTTATATATATTATTTTAAATGTTAAAAATCAAATAGTTTTTTCGTTTCGCAACCTTCGTCATGTATTGAGAAGTTATGAGTAAGACATTTCACGTGAGCTGATTAGACAGGAATTGCTAAGATCATAGTAATGACTATCTCACCAAAAAAATTATATATTTATACTCTAGATGAAATCATATAGAGTATTATAAGTTTAATCCAGCCCAAAAAGTTTGTAACGCATAGAACCGAGCCTCGGACGAAAAAAAGTTATATATTATTTTGTGTTTAGTTGTGGCCAAAAACCCCAAATCCGTTTGCTGTCCGTCCGTCTGTCCGTCCGCCCGTTTGCACGATAACTCAAGAACCCGTTGGCCTAGGAAGTTGAAATTTTGTCAGCACCTGTAAAATGGAAAAAGTAAGGCTAAGTTCGTTAATGGGCGATATCCTTTCACTCCTTCGGGTGCCTCCCATACAAGAGTCCTTAAAACACTTATTCACAATTATTGCTCGAATGCTTCAAGTTAGGAGCTTAAAATTTTGAATACTTAAAGTTTGCAATGTTTGAAACGAAAGTTCCGAATATGATGCAAATCGAATGAGTCCTTCGTGTAGCTCAGTGGCGGTCATAGAGGGGGGTTATCTCAGGTTATCTGGAAAGACCTCTATACATCGAATTATTAATGTAAATTTTGGGGGCTCAGCAAAAGATATTTTTTCTCCGTTTTCTCCGTATTCCAAAATCACGAATTCTTAAATATCATATTACCAAATTCCATACTCAAAAATGCTGCATTCCAAAAACCCAATTCAAAATTTTTTAAATGCAGTAATATTGGCGCAGGGGCCACAAAATAATGTTGAATTATGGAACCTGTAATTAACAATGTTGTTAATACCTTGGATACACAGCTCGTATACAAATCATAATATCGTCAATATCACCAGTGTATCACCCAATAATACTCATATAGTACGTCAACAAGCTGATATCTACATACTATCCAACCTGTTTCCTTGTATATAAATTCGATAATTTTAGCTGATATAGCCTTCTTTTAACTGAAATTATAATGAATGGCAATTGTGGATTTTTCTATCCTTCCGGCAGGTAGAATTTTTTAAGCGGTTTTAATTTTTGGTTACTACAAGTATAACATGTATGGGCTGTGTATCATACCATCTTGTATCGCATATCATGATTTGAATAATGTAATTTGTATATAGCAGTGTATCCATGGTATAAGTTATAACCGATTTCTAGAAGGACTCGATTTTGGCGAAATTCCATACTGAAAAAATGTAATCTGGAGAAAAGTTACCCAACAACTCACATTTGCTAGCCATATCGAAGACATATGCTTTAAGGTCTCAGGATGCATTCAGGCGCTGTACCCTCTTATAAACAGGAAATCTTTCCTTTCTGTGGAAAATAAAATCTTAATTTTTAAAGTTGTAATTCAACCTATCATTTTCTACGGTGCTCCCATCTGAAGTCAATGCGTTAGCATTCACAAAAAGAAACTGCAGGTCTGCCAAAGTAAGTGCCTTAAAATAGCGACGAATAAACCTTTTTACTTTTCAACTAGAATACTACACACTGATGCTGGTGTTTATACTATACAGGAACTGGCCGAATCCAAACATTCCTCATTTTTGTTACGGTCCCAATCGGTAGACAACCCGCTAATTTCATCTTTCCTATAATATATACTTGTATATTTCATTTTAATTTTAATTTGTAATTACTTACAATAGTAATTACTATTCCCTTATTATTTTCATTTTGTTTTAAATTAGATTGTAAGTTAGTTTGTAAGTTAGGTAGGATTTAACAAGCAAGGTTTTTATACTCTAGATGAAATCATATAGAGTATTATAAGTTTAATCCAGCCCAAAAGTTTGTAACGCATAGAACCAAGCCTCGGACGAAAAAAAGTTATATATTATTTTTTGTTTATTTGTGGCCAAAAACCTCAAATCCGCCTGACGTCCGTCCGTCCGTCCGTCCGTCCGTCCGTCCGTCCGTCCGTTAGCACGATAACTCAAGAACGCCTTCACCTAGGACCTTGAAATTTTGAATCTAGATGTTTGGTTGAATTTGTAAGGCTAAGTTCGTTAACGGGCAAAATCGTCCTACTCCTTCGGGTAGCTGCCATACAAAATGTCCTTACAACACGTGTTCAAGAATATCGGTCAATAACTTCAGAAGGGTTTAAGCTACGACATTGAAATTTTATATGTGTTATTTTTCCAATAGTTGGAACTAAGTATATGATTATGAAGAAAATCCTGTTAATCCTTCGTGTAGCTGCCATACAAATATCCTGCCAAAATGAATTCACTTAATTTACGAAACTCACTATAACTCAAGTAATCTTTTAGCTATGAATTGGAAATTTTGTACAAATTAGTTTTGAGTAAAAACGAATTTCGAGTTTACTAATCAGCGAAATCCTTTTACTCCTTCTGGTAGCTGCCATACAAAATGTCCTTAAGACACGTGTTCAAGAATATTGGTCGATAACTTTAGAAGGGTTTAAGCTACGACATTGAAATTTTGTATGTGTTACTTTTTCAATAGTTGGAGCTAAATATATGATTATAAAGGAAATGCTGTGAGTCCTTCGTGTAGCTGCCATACAAATATCCTGTCAAAATGTATTCACTTAATTTACGAAACTCACTATAACTCAAGTAATCTTTCAGCTACGAATTCGGAATTTCGTACAAGTTAGTTTTGAGTGAAAAGGAAGTTCGAGTTTACGAATTAGCGAAATCCTTTTACTCCTTCTGGTAGCTGCCATACAACATATCCTTAAAACACGTGTTCAACAATATTTTCCGATAACTTTTGAACGCTTCATGCTACGAATTTGAAATTTTGTACTCGTTAATTTTTGAATGGTTCCAAGGAAAAGGATAAATATGTAAGAAATCGAGTGAGTCCTTCCTGCACCTCCCATGTGAAAGTCCTTTAAAGAGGACATTTTTTTTCGATGACTTACCCAGTTCAAGGTATGAAGTTAAACACTGAATATTGTCTTTTAGTTTTGAGTAACAATCTAATAGCAGTCCTTAATAAAGGACATACAACATGCACACACGTAATTCTACTTTATCCCCAACTACAATATAAATCGGAGTTCAGTATTCATCTAGAGTATTATACGATTGGATTGCAGCCGATCGTGACTGCAGTATGTTTTATTATAAAATTGTTCCTTGGATTTAAAATTAAGATAATAAAGAAAAAACTAATTTTAGTAAAAATCTAAATTGCAACTACAGATGCAAAGATATAAAATCTGATCACTGAAATTCTAATTAATTGTACGAATTCTTAGTTAAAAATTGAAATAAATTTATGTTTATGATAAGTTACCCAACAAACAAAATTTAATTAATAATTTGAATTGAAAACAGTATTCAGAAATTTGACTACTTGAAGCATATTGAGCGTAGTACATAATACTCCATAAAAAACGTAAGATTGTGTTGTTGTGATTAGTTTTGAATTCATAATTGTGAGTTTTCGGGTAAATTAATTTAACTTTTAGTGCTGTCATATATTAATTGCGGAATTTTCAAGTTAAGGGATCTTGGACGTACGACACTGAGGATTTCGGGATTTTAAAAATTTACGAGATTTTGAACAAATTTCGGCATATGGAACTTGAGTGATTTTAAATCCTCGAAAACATAAAAAAGTTATGAAAGTTGAAAAAGTTTGCTTTTGGAACCAAAAGTACTAAAATATTATGGTCGCTTATGAGAGGGCTTACCTCTATCCAATTACAATTAAATAGTTAAGAAAAACATACTGCAGTCACGATCGGCTGCAAGCCAATCGTATAATACTCTAGATGAATACTGAACTCCGATTTATATTGTAGTTGGGGATAAAGTAGAATTACGTGTGTGCATGTTGTATGTCCTTTATTAAGGACTCCCATTAGATTGCTACTCAAAACTAAAAGACAATATTCAGTGTTTAATTTCATATCTTAAACTGGGTAAGTCATCGAAAAAAAATGTCCTTTTTAAAGGACTTTCACATGGGATGTGCAGGAAGGACTCATTCGATTTCTTATATATTTGTCCTTTTCCTTAGAACCAATCAAAAATTCATGTGTACAAAATTTCAAATTCGTAGCTTGAAGCGTTCAAAAGTTATCGGAAAATATTGTTGAACACGTGTTTTAAGGATATTTTGTATGGCAACTACCAGAAGGAGTAAAAGGATTTCACTGACAAGTAAACTCGAACTTCCTTTTCACTCAAAACTAACTTGTACAAAATTCCGAATTCAAACTTAAAAGATTACTTGAGTTATTGTGAGTTTCGTAAATTAGGTGAATACATTTTGACAGAATATTTGTATGGCAGCTACACGAAGGACTAACAGGATTTCCTTCATAATTATATATTTAGCTCCAACTATTGGAAAAATAATGCATACAAAATTTCAAAGACGTAGCTTAAACCCTTCTAAAGTTATCGACCAATATTCTTGAACACGTGTTTTAAGGACATTTTGTATGGCAGCTACCCGAAGGAGTAGGACGATTTTGCCCGTTAACGAACTTAGCCTTACAAATTCAACCAAACATCCAGATTCAAAATTTCAAGATCCTAGGTGAAGGCGTTCTTGAGTTATCGTGTTCACGGACAGACGGACGGACGGACGGACGGACGGACGGACGTCAGGCGGATTTGAGGTTTTTGGCCACAAATAAACAAAAAATAATATATAACTTTTTTTCGTCCGAGGCTTGGTTCTATGCGTTACAAACTTTTGGGCTGGATTAAACTTATAATACTCTATATGATTTCATCTAGAGTATAAAAATTAGTTCGTGTAGATTAGAGGCTTACATACTAAGTGAACTGGTTCTTTGACCATACTATCTTCACCGTTTGTATTATGCTCTGTTAAATTCGATACAGATATTCATAAAGACAGAAATCAAATTCGAAAAACAATAAAATTTGGTAGTGCCTTTTTACGTGATGAGGTGTTCATGAATATTAATTTGAGTAGAACACTTCGGAGTTTCTGTTTGCCGACTAAATCATCTCGCCATAATTGATGCCAATAATTAGGCCTTTCAAGGAGATTTCGACGAAAAAAACAATGAATGACTGTAGAATTCCACGCCCAAAATTAACATTAGTCATTCAGCCATAAGTTCCGTAGCTCCATAAGAAACTTTCTGACCATCTAAAACCGGACAATATTCAACAATTTCCGATATTATTCTTGAAAATCCTACCGTGTTCAATTTACTACCAAGTGTTTGTGAGTTACAAACCAATTTCTGTTGGTCATACTCGCAGCTACACGTCATCAGCCGCAAATTAAAAATAAAAATAATTTTTTTTTTTATAATAATATAGAATTCAATTTACAACCCACGAATTTAGCCTTAGCCCAAGGCAATCGTTGAGCTGAGCTGTCTGTTTCCGTCAAGCCGTTCTTTGAATTGAAAATAAAATAATAGAAAAATCACCGAAAGTCCCAAGCCTGGATTAAAATTCGTGATCAACTTTACGAAATTGTGTTACCGATTTTGTTATAGTCAACACTCTTTTCAGAAACCTTTCAGTAGTTCAGGTATATCACGAAATTTCGGCCTTGATGGACATTAATTTCGATGGATTAGAACTTTATTTGGCTCAAGTCGTCCCAAGAAGACCATAAATTGTGATTACTTTTTTTTTTAATTTTTTGATTGTCATCCAGATACTTTTTAATGATTTCATAGGTAAAGATTTTAATTTTGAAGAAAAATACGTCAATTATTATTAGTGGTTTGGTGTTGGAATTGAAGTGAGTTGTGCTGGAAGTTAAAGTTTTTTTTTCTGATCTGCCTTTTTTTGGCCGAATCACCAAATATTTTGAAGGTTGTACAAACTATAATGGAACAAATCAATGTATAATCTCGTATTTCGCTCTCGACGTATTTTTGATATTTGGCTTGCTCTAATGACAGTTTTTATGGATTTTCTTTTTAAAAAAATTTATGGTGTTAAAGTTTATATCACTCTAGACGGAATACTTTATTATAATTTTATACAATAATTATAGTATTTCTTCCTTTTGTATTTTCGTCTTACAAAGCCAGTAATGAAGAACACCTTCTGAACTTATATCTAAAAACACATTCAATTTCTTATTGCATTAAAGATAACTGCAAGTAGGTACCTAGCATGAGACATAAAATTAACAATTCGATGTCTAACCGGACCTATGGTATAAGATGAAATTTGTGAAAATAATCTATGAAAACAAATTCAACTCCTTTCCACACACATGGGGATGGATGATGAAAAATCAAGCCATAAGTTTTTTTAGTTAACCTAAACTGCCCCTAGAAGTAAAAATCAATGCAAAAGATTTTTATACCTAAGAAATAGGAACTAATTCGTGAAAATGAATTCAACCATGAGTGGTTTAATATCGAAAAACCACGAAAATACACTTTTGGCGACCCTATATGGAAACAGGGTTGTAATTTTTTTTTTAAAGTTAAGGTTGATCACAATACCTTATTATTAAAAAATAATAAAGTTAAAAGAATGCCATATCTAATCTGATCTAAGAAATAAAGCGTTATTCGTCAAAATACATGTAATTCCTTTTTTTCCCACCATTGGGGTTGAAAAAAAGAATTTCGTTTGTATAAAAAACCTCTTGAAGTAAAAATCAATTTAACAGGTAATCATAACCATAACGAAATATGACGGAATTCGTGAAATTATTTTCGATCTCTTCATTTATTTTTAAGTCTCGAGGTTTTTAACACATTTTAATTAAGATAACGTTATCATGTTATCTATATATACTCTGATTGCAAGAATGTGTCACAAATTGTTAAAGCACATTCAACTTCATTTCACAGATTTGGGGTTGAAAATTTGTTCACTTAAGACTTTAACTTTTGTGTGAAGAGCCTCTAGACATAAAAATTAATTTGACAGTTCATCATAACTAGAATAAAGACAGAATTCTCGAAAAATCTCTCTTTATAGCCCTATGGGTCGAGTAGCGAAAAATTAGGAAAAAAAAAAATAAATGTTGAGGCGTTTGAATAAGAAGCATTGTTGTATATGCGGAGAAATATGGCAGGATTCGTAAGAAAATATTCAACACAGTCAGTTTAACGCGTTTGGAGGTGAGTACCGAAACTAATTTTTATGTGTTCGAGTAAAGAGAACACAGATGTAAAATCGAACATATATCTCATCAAACCTAAGAGAATTCTGTGAGTGCACATTTGACTACATTTTTGTGTACCCTCTCTGCATGTCAATGAAAGCCTGATTTTTTAAAATATTTTTTTAACATTATTACATGACTTAGAGCTGCATTATTTTATTATGAGTAACGCCTTTTCTCAAGTAAGAAGAAGCGTGATAGCAGTGTTTTTCTGAGACTTCTTCTAGGAAGGACACAAACTGCACCAAAATAATTAAATCTGTGGTAAAAAGCGATAACAGCTTAAGTCGAGAAAATAATTAGGCAGTTACGTGTATCAAAATTGATAAATAAAGTAATAAAAATAATAAAAATAAAAAATATATATGGATATCTTATTTTATTGAATTTAATAATACAACACAATAATAATATAACATGTGAGATAAAAATCTATCAAACAATAGCAATTTATTTGAAAAAATACATTTGAAAACTTTAAAAATGATTTTTTCTTATCTCGACATAAGCTGTTATCGCTTTTTACCACAGAAATATATGCATAAAGTTTCAAGTTTCTGGTATAAGTCGTCTCTAAGATTGAAAAAACAGGTACTATAATGAGTGATTCGTGAGAAGTAGGAATCTCTCCTTCCCCCCCACTCCCCGATCACCAAATATCTCAAAGGGTTCCTTTATTGGGTGTCAACGGAGTTTGCGTATAGCAAAAGGCGATTAGATATATGAACATATTTTTAATAATAAAGTTACTGAAACAATTAAAACTTCGCGCAACTTTATTATTTTTTGGGTAGGAGTCCGAAGCGTGTTTAGTACTGAGATGCGGTTTAGGTCACTATGCGAACAAATAACGTTCCAATTAGCCTCCTGGTTATTTTTTAGGTTAAAATAACGAAATTCATGAAAATGTTGGAAAAACCCCTTTTGACGCACATTTGTTTTACTCCAGCTCTGTACATCAATAAAATTTTAAACTTTTTTCTTGCTTTAACTACTCCTGTAGTACTTGTACATATACATACTAAGTTTCAACTTTCAAACATAAGCCGTTTCTGAGATATGAAAAACCACCCCACCCCGTACCTTGCTTCCCCTTTTAAAAATTTTATTTTTCTGGGATGTTTCTATAGCACCTCTATACAGCTATCAATTTTTAGCTTTCTATCCTTTGCAGCTTTCGAGAAATTAAAATCAGAGTTTTTTCATTTCCACCCCCTCCCACCATCACTCCCTACAACCACAACCTCTCCGCTAGAGGTCCTAACTCCTGTAAAAATTTCAAGATCATATCTGATATGGTTCATGAGGTTCATGTCCCCCACCTTCAGCGCTTCACCTCCTCCCCTCAAAAATTTTACATTTAGTATATCCACTGGTAATTATATATACAGAAACCAAATCTTATCTTCCTAGCACAATTGAGTCGGAAGATATTGTAATTCAAAGTTTTTCACCCCCCACCCCAATATCTCCCTACTTCCCTTAAAAATGTTGACTACTTTCTAATCTCGTAGTATCCCTTAATACAACTACAAAATTTCGGCCATCTGACATCAATCGTTCAGGAGATATGGATTTTAGAATGTATCAATCCCAGCTTTCAAGCATTTTGGACGCATTGTCTCCCCCCCCCACCATACTCGCACACCACTCAACGCCTATCGACTATTTTTTTGCAAATTAATAAGTTCCAACTTTCAGAAACCAAAATTTTTCATCTAAAACACTACACCCCCCCCCCCCCCCACAAAACTTACACCCCCACCGCTCCAAAAGGTACCACTTGTAGGGGTTTACCCACTCTACCTACCATAAGAATTTCAACGTAATATCTATAGGGGTTTGTGAGCTACGCACCTTCAAACGGTTTTGCGTACGGCGTACGGCGTCTACGGCGGACAGACAGACATTTTTTTTTTTTTGCTTTTTTGGTGTTTACTAGTCCCAAAACGTGTAAATACAAAATTTCAGGGTAGCAAACTTTTTTTAAATTTCAGGTCGATCACAATACCTTATTATTAAAAAATAATAAATTAAAATTAAAGTGAAATTGAACTAGTTAAGTTAACTTTGCAATTTCTTAGATATTTGGAACCGTTTTGTAGCTATCGTGTCCTTGGTTCGACTGCGAGTTTTATTGACTTTTGTGTGGTAGTTTTGAATATTGCATTAGAGTAAGCCCACAAAATAAATTTCAAACAATTTTTAATCGTACTCTTGAGTTATCATGGTTTTCTGTAAGGTTGCTACCATGAAAGGGGCCGCTATTATTTTTCTAATTTTAAGTTTAAGTTTTTGGAACCTTTCTGTAATTTTCAGGAAATGCTTTTGTTGGATGTTATTTTTATTTTATATTAATTTGTGTGAAAGCTCCTCTTTGCACCAATTTACAAACCTGGCTTTTCACATATTAACCTCACCCATGCTTCAGTTTTGTGCAGCAAACGGAACGCAACCGTAATTGAATTTTTTGGCTTCAATAAACAATAATAAAACTGTTCATCGTCCGATTAAATTTATATCGTATACATTTTATTGGGATCGTAAAAACCCCCGTTTTCAATAAAATGCCACAAAGTAAGAAAACTCTCTGCATAATAACAAAACCACTTTATTTTTTACAATGAAACTTCTGCACAATCATCTGACATAACACAGAATAGAAGTAACAATTCTAATTATCAACTGACACCCGATGTTAATTGAGTTTCGAGTGAAATCATTACAAAAGCATTCCCAAGCTCGGAACGATAGAATTCCAAGAGCCGCTAGATGTTCTTACAACGTCTTGTAAAATTGCTGTGGAAATTACTGTACCTCGAGTATCTGCACCACGTAATTTTACCTTGCCATAGACACTGGACTTTTGTTTGATACACACCTGATTAAAAGGAAATCACTGCGAAAATCACAACAACGTGTAAAAGTTTTTGAAAGCGATTTGAAATTCTGAGTAGAACGGGAATAAAATTACGGACGGCTGAAATCTTGGATATGTGGTGATAGAGAGATCACAGATGCACGTATCTAATTCCGAAGCAGATATTACCATATAATTGATTTCGCATGCAAATCAGAGCTAACGGAGCGCAATGTTGTCTAACAGTTTGGACAATTATCGAGCTCATTAGTGTGATTCATATATGTAAATGTAATTTGTGATTGATTGAAATCGAGAGTTGTGCGTAATTGATGATACATAGTCGGTGTACACACTCGCATTTGAATGGATAATAAAAACCATATTGGTGAATATTACACCTTTCAGGCAAATGTTTATTACATTTAAAGTCCCAAGTCGTGACCTAGGACGTATACAAATAGTTTGCTACGGCTATGATTGCAAAGCGCATCGTTACTCTACCGATCTTCTACCAGAGCTGTTTTACTTTATTATTTTAATAATACAGTATTTTTTTCGATTGTAAAAAAAAAAATTTGCTACCCTGAACATTTTTTTTCACGTTTCATGACTAGTAGACACGAAAAAAGCAAAAAAATTTTCAGTCCATCTGTCTGTCCGCCGTACGTCGATCGGTGTACGCAAAATTGTTTCAAGGCTCATAGCACCCAAACCCTTTGAGCTATTTAGTTGAATTGTTTTTCCTAGATAGACTGGGTAGGCCCCTTGAAGTGACCAAATTGTGGTGGATGGGGGTGTAAGGGGGGAGGTGGGGGAAGCGTTTTAGACGAAAAATTTTGGTTTCTAGATCTCAGCAACCGCTTATGCTAGGAGGCTGAAACTTGAAACTTATATAGAGCTTTGATAGTGGAACCATTTCCAAAAAAATTGCCGCTGTGGGTGAAGGGGTGAAGGAGTTGGGGGGGGGGGAATAATGCGTCCGAAACGCTCGAAAGCCGAGATCGACACATTCTAAAATCCATATCTCCTAAACGGTTAACGTCACATAATTGAAACTTAATGGACATCTGTAAGTATACTAGGAGAATAGATCGGAAGTAAATTTTTGAGTGTGTGCAGTGGCGCACCGGGTGGGAGTAAAAAACTTTAGATTACGATATCTCACGAACCATTTGCACTAGACAAATAAAATTTGGTTTGTGTATAAAAGTTGATAAATAAAGTTTGCTGAAAGTAAAATTTTTTAAGGGGGAGGTGGATTATGAAAGTGGAGGGGATACGAATTATTCTAAAAAATCACGTCTCATATCTCAAGAACCGTTTAAGGTATATGCTTCAAATTTTTACCAGAGGTAGGCCTAATAGACCCCTAGCAGAAAAATAATTTTTAGTGGTGAGGGTGTAGAGGGTGAGGGTGGGAAAGGGTGAAAAGGAAAAAGTTCCGATTTTTATATATCGAGAACCTATACCGATATAAAGCTAAAACTTGGTATTTATATAGAGCTATAGTAGTAGCATGTTGGAAAAATATATATATATAACGATGTGGGTTGTCATATTACCAACTGCGATTTTCATATCAACAACGTGGGTTTTCATATTGACAACTGCGATTTTCATATCAACAAGATGAGCTGTCATATTGACAACTGCGGTTCTTAAATTGAAAATCAAGATTTTCATTGCAATAATCAATTTTACAACTCACAAAATTTTTTATCGGATGTTTTTCATATTGACAACTGCAGTTGTTGGATGAAAAATAACAATTTTTTCATCAATATGGCAAACGTAATTATCGATATTACGAACCTTTTTGGTTGAGTGCATGAGATTTTGATCTATTCTGCTTAGGTGTTGATACAGAGCTGGCACAGTATTAATTTTAAAAATTTTAATTTTTAAAATTCAGAAACGTCAAGAAAACATAATAAGGATAAAACGATAAGAAAAATGAATGGGACTCCAAACTTTCACTAAATTGTCCTATTATATATTTTTGGTATCTATTAAACACCCACATTAATATACAGCGTGACAAATAAGTTCCGAGACTCGAACCATATCTGAGTAACTAGTAGGACGTAGGACCATCTATGTGTACAGACCGGCGTTTGAAAGCTGTGACACTCCTCTTCCCGGTAATACCAATTTTGTTTAAATCGGTTGATAGATAGCAAAGTTATAACAGTTCTCCCAAAACAACTTTTTCGTCGATGTTGAAATATTAAAATGTTGCTCAAACAATGCTCAACACATTCTTCGATAGCAAAGGAATTGTCCACAGGGAATTCGTTCCAACTGGCCAAACAATTACTGGCGCATTTTATCTCGAAGTTTTGAAGCGTGTGATGGCCAGAATCCGTCGTATTCGACCTACATATATATCGTGATCCAGAGAACTGGATAATGCACCGAGTCACACCTCACTCATTCTTCGTCAATTTTTGGCTCAGAATCAAGTCTGTGTGATGAATCATCTACCGAATCATCTCTCTATTCCCGAAATTGAAATTAATGTTGAAAGGATGTTGTTTTAAAGACATTTCAACCATCAAAACAGCTTGAACACGATCACTAGAGGCAATTCCACAAAATGAGCTAGAACACTCATTTGAATCACTGTTGAATCGCAGTAACAAGTGTATTGAAAATGAAGGAAAATATTTTGAATAAAAAAAATGAAAAATATCCAGAATTTTTCTTTTAATGATGTTTTCCATGACCAGTCTCGAAACTTATTTGTCGCACTGTGTATATAAGTAAAGTATAAAAGTGTGAATTACATCAAAGCGTCACCAATTCAAAGATTTATTCAGTCCTTTTACAATACACTAGTTTCTCAAGAAGTAATTAATTTTTATTAGTTTTTACAGTCCTTCTTCAGTACAGAAAAGCAGAACTAGTTCAGAACAGACTACAAAATGCTGATACATTTATGATTCAATGTTGATGAAAAATTTCCAATACAGAAAAAAAAAATAATTCCAGAATTCAAGTTTCTTTCTGATGGTATTCAGTGCCAAAAAAATTTATATTGGCTAGAACAAGTCCGAATTCAACGGTATTCTTTTTGGAATTTTTCAATTTATATACAATAAAAATAACACTTTATAACATCAGACATACGAGCTTCCTGTCTCAAATAAATTTCGGTTTGTGTCTAGGATTACTCTGTCTTGTTTCAAAGTAGATGAAGAAGTTATGGAGAGAGTATACTTAACATTTTTATACTCTAGATGAAATCATATAGAGTATTATAAGTTTAATCCAGCCCAAAAGTTTGTAACGCATAGAACCAAGCCTCGGACGAAAAAAAGTTATATATTATTTTTTGTTTATTTGTGGCCAAAAACCTCAAATCCGCCTGACGTCCGTCCGTCCGTCCGTCCGTCTGTCTGTCCGTGAACACGATAACTCAAGAACGCCCTCACCTAGGATCTTGAAATTTTGAATCTGGATGTTTGGTTGAATTTGTAAGGCTAAGGTCGTTAACGGGCCAAATCGTCCTACTCCTTCGGGTAGCTGTCATACAAAATGTCCTTAAAACACGTGTTCAAGAATATTGCCCGATAACTTCAGAAGGGTTTAAGCTACGACTTTGAAATTTTGTATGTGTTATTTTTCCAATAGTTGGAGCTGAATATATGATTATGCAGAAAATCCTGTTAGTCCTTCGAGTAGCTGCCATACAAATATCCTGTCAAAATGTATTCACTTAATTTACGAAACTCACTATAACTCAAGTAATCTTTTAGCTACGAATTCGGAATTTTGTACAAGTTAGTTTTGAGTGAAAAGGAAGTTCGAGTTTACTAATCAGCGAAATCCTTTTACTCCTTCTGGTAGCTGCCATACAAAATATCCTTAAAACACGTGTTCAACAATATTTTCCGATAACTTTTGAACGCTTCAAGCTACGAGTTTGAAATTTTGTACACATTAATTTTTGAATGGTTCCAAGGAAAAGGATAAATATGTAAGAAATCGAGTGAGTCCTTCCTGCACCTCCCATGTGAAAGTCCTTCAAAAAGGACATTTTTTTTCGATGACTTACCCAGTGCAAGATATGAAATTAAACACTAAATATTGTCTTTTAGTTTTGAGTAGCAATCAAATGGGAGTCCTTAATAAAGGACATACAACATGCATACACGTAATTCTACTTTATCCCCAACTACAATATAAATCGGAGTTCAGTATTCATCTAGAGTATTATACGATTGGCTTGTTATTTAATAAAAAGGTTTCAAAATTTATATTTTTCCGCAATAAATATTATGAAGTAATTTGAAACAAATGTTGCCGAAATGAGACTGATTATGAGATTTCCACTTTGAGTGGTATTTCCGAATCATGAAGTAAAAAGCTAAGTATTTAGACAAGTTTGCTTGGCTTTTTTTAAACTAATTCTCATTAATTTATATCCAATCGTTTTTTAGGAACAACCTGTAAGGGTAACTGAAATTTAAGAAAATAGTCTTCAAACTTGCTTGTTGGGTTCTCGTACTTGATTTTACCTTAGTACCTGGCACTTTCGGGAAATCAGCATATTAAAAATTCAGATTACTAACTTTACATCCTGAAGTTAGTATGCAACTGATTGAAGTTCTTATGCAATTGGTCCACGTATTTTGAGGGAATTTGAATGGAAACTGCAACAAGGAGTCGAAAGATTTTACTCACTAATCTAGACCACCTCTTTGTTTGACCTTAACTAAATCATAGTAAACTTTGGCTATAGTGTGCAATACGTTCGGGAATTATTTGTGGTAGTTATTTGAAGTAGGACTTTGATATCACTTGCTTTCCGTTTACTGTTTGATTTCACCTGTATTTCGTCGTGTTTTTAAATGTTGATAAAATGCAGCTTGTGGAATTTTTATTTCTACTTTTACGGTTCGCTTCTTGCAATTAAGGCTAAAGACTTACTGAAAAACATAATGAACAAAATTATCACTTTTCATAAAAGTGTAATTAAAATCACCTACAAATTTTAATATATATATTCATCATATTGATTTAAAAGTTCATATAATCGATGTGTCTTTTCCAATTTTTGATGAAACATTTTTTCATGATAGTGTTTTGTGTTTTTCATAGAGCTGCTCCAAAAGATTTTGGTTTAATTTCTTGACATCCGAGGAGTCTTATTTGAAGACCACCATCATCTTAACAAAGTAGAATTTAAGTACTGCCATGTTCATATTTGTACCCTTCAGTCTGTCTAGCGCAGTCCAACGATCCGGTCAGTTCCTCCAAACCTTCTTTTGTACTAATTATTTGTCCATAAGAAATAGTTCAACTAAACCAGCTCAAAATTACAATCTTAGAACTCTGGATGTAGCTTAGTACCACTACGAAGTTTGCTCAACAAGAAAATGCAATCAACTTGGCTTGAACTAATTCAATTTGCAAGCCTTAAAAGGGAATGCAAATGAAATGAAATCAATTCTTGTAGATAGAATTTGCATGGACGTAGACTGGGCTGAACAAAATGTTACATAGCATTGGTCCAATACCTCACACGGTACCCACATCAACATACGTACCTTATGTTATGACTCTGGCATTGTGTAGTACCCCCTGGAATGACCTCAGAGGTGATTGCAGAAATGACTGTGTGACTCATTTCTGAGGTCCGTGGCATCGTATTTCCAAGTCGCGAAATTGCTAGTTCGTGTCTTAACCATTTTCAGATTTCCTTGCTTTTATTTGTTTTTGGTTGAGTTTAAGACACGGTCTTTCAAGCTTCGTTTCGTTTCGTTCAACTTAAGAAAACCATTTTCTTATTTTATGTCTTATGTTTGCTCTAAAGCTTTATGTTGATAGTTTTGACGCATAGCAACTACTAGAGAATTTCATACTCCAAAAGTTTGGTCAATTTAAGCCCAATTGTTTCCCAGGCCCTTGTAAGACTAAAAAATTTGCCTCAGCAAGTATCTTTTAAAAAGGCAGTCGAACTTGATTGCCTATCTTACAATTATCATTTAGTTAACCATAGAAAGGTGACTATTAAAACTGATTTGAAAAGTGTGAATGAACTGTAGCACAAACTTGGGTCAAGAGCAATATGTCGGCTTCATTTATAAGAAATTCCAACAGCTTCCTTACGTTTTTTTTTCACGTTCACATGTGATTTTGGATTGCGTGAAGACCTTACGGCTAAACGCAATAAAAAACAATGTTTTTCTAGGTGCGGTAGATACCTGAAATCTTAAGACCTGTTTCGTTTTTGCTGACCACCTAAATGAGTTGTATTAATAATTATTTAACGCTTTCTTAGATTTGTTTTTTGATACGTGGATTATTACTTATTTATTTCTTGCGGCAGGAAGGTATGTCAAAGGCTAACATTTATCAAATGGATTTGTTTATACCTAGTGGGAGTGTTAGTCGACCGAAAATCATTAGAGTGAAATTTCAAATCAGATTAATAATTGTAGATATGGAAAATTTTATTCACCAGAAGTCAGCTTCAATAAAATTGATCTATTTTCTAAAAAATGTAAATACAAACATGCAAAAGAAAAAATATTTTTTATTGGGTATTTGATCGTTTTGCAGTTGAAGGACGATATTTTTCAAATACTGGTAATCCAAAACAGAGTAAAGCATTATATGCTGTGATCTGATTGGAGTGTTACAAGTTTGTTGTCGTACCAATGCCATCCAAAAATTACAAAAATACAAAATGATGGAGTTTGCGTAGAAGCTGCTGAAAAGAAAAGTTGCGCGTAGATATGCACACGCTCTACAGTGTTACCATAATAATTTTTTTCAAATGTCCTTTAATCATGTGGAAAATTATACTTAAAACGTTAAAAAAATATTCTCCTTTTATTCAAGATATCTTTAGAAACTATATCAATTCTACAAAAAAATTGATATCGCACAACTTATAGGTGTCTGTTTTTGTCTCTACCACAAATACGACATCAACAAAAGGGGAGTCATATAAAAACCTTTTTTATTAAAATGCCGGAAGTATGTTTCTTGCATTTTATCCAAAAATAATTGAAGTCAAATTGTTTTTAATGGACATACAACTTTGAAGCGAATGATTGACTTTAAATTGCATGTTTTAAAAATTAAAATTCAATTAAACAGGGTGGTTCGAGGTAGGTATTAAAAGTTTAAAGTGGTCATTAGTTTATATTTCTGAAAATATAGAGAGTTTTTAAAAAACTCACACTCGAATATTTGATGGAAGTCTCAAAACTCCAACAACCAGAGTTGACAATAACTACATAAACAATCACTTTAGATAAATTTTTACTAGTACAGCAGAATATTACAGGTAAAAATAATAAAGCAAAAATGTTGTCAATTTTATATGTCCCAATAGAAACCAAAAAAAAAGAAAAAACTTCCTGTACCTACGTAAATTTTATTGGAAAAATTTAGTTTCCCTGTAAATTTAATATTTTACGATAACTAAGAATAGTTCTGAATTAAACGCGTATGATTATGAAATTGGTACCTCATTAAGGGTGGATAAGTTGTCTATTTAAAAAGCTAAGTCTAATGACTCTAGGTGGAACTATACCCAGCACCTCAGTTGATGTCAAATTTTGGCGTCATCTTTATACTTTATTATTTTTTGAAATGAGTGAGACAATCACTATCTCAAATGTTTAATCCTATCTCAGACTATTCTGACTTATATCGACTTTGAGGGGCGGTGAAAACAAAAATTTATTTGGAAGAATCGCGTCATATAATCTCAAGGGCTAGCTAAAATTAGATATTGGAATCTACACTGTATTCGGGTCAGATATAAAACATCAGCCATTTTTGTTTACAGGGATGTGAGGGCTGGGGTGTCAATCAAACCATTCATTCTAACGATATATAAATCTGCAGAGCCACCGACGATAGAAATATAAGACTTGGTATTTATACAGAGCTGATATATTGACTCGTTTTGAATTTTTGATGAGGGTAGTTTGGTACGAGGGTGGTGGTATTTTTCCAATCTCTGGAACAGCATACGGCTCAAATTTCAAACTTGGAATACGTTAAAAAAATATTCCTATAATACACACATATGTATCTGCCATATTTCTTTGGGTCGATGTGGATATTGCATTGATTTTTACTTCTATGAGCTGTAAAAAGCAATTTAAGAATTTTTCGATATTCAACCTTCAAGGGGATGAAAAGGGGTTCAATATCCTCTCACGAATTTTGCCATAAATCTTTGAGTCAATAAGTCATTGCATTGGTCTTTACTTCAACTGGCTCTTTTCTGTGATATGAAAAACAACACCCCACCCGCATACCTTGCAACCTCTATCAGAAATTTAATATAGTTGTAAATTTTTAACTTTCTATCATTTGCGGTTTTTGAAAAATAAAAATCAGTCCACCCCCTCCCGCCATTCACCCTCATCCTAAAATTTAGTTTCTCTTCTATAGGCCTAACTCCTATAAACTTTATAAGATCATATCTAGTACGGTTCTTGAGATATAAAATTTCTTGTCTAATCTTCTAGTGTCCGTTAAACAAATATTCAACCTTCTTACATGAATCGTTCAGCAGGTTTGAATTTTAGAATGTTTCAAACCCAGCTTTCAAGGGCTTCGGACGCATAGTTTTTCCCCCACTCCCACACTTCTCAATGTCTATGAACAATTTTTTTTCAAAATCAGAGTTAGTCATTCAATCATTGGGGTTGAGGGAAACAAAATGGTCAGTGAAAATGCGGTGCACATATTTTCATGAATTCAATCGTATTTCTCAGATCTTCTGAAATATTGAATTAATTTTACTTGCGTGTTCTGCAGATAAATGCCTAGAAACGATTTTTGTGATATTTTTATATTCAACGCTTAAGGCGGTAAAAAGAGTTAGTCTAAATTTTCACGGATTCTGCCATATTTCTTAGGTCTATTTAGATATCGAAGAAATTTACTTCTACGGGCCTTCTGAGTAATCGCATAAAAGTTATTTTAGGGTTTTTTTGCTATTTGAACAATAGGCTAGTTTAAAAGGGTTGTGGTCGCTTTGACGAATTCCGATAGATCTCTTAGGTCTTTGATAGGATATCGAATGGATTTTTATGTCCTATACATTTTTATATACTTAATCGCCTAAAAACCTATTTCAATATATTTTGATAACCAACCCGAAAAGGATATTATATCAGTTGCTTACTTTTCACAAATTTCATCATAACTCTTAGAAGTGATAAGATATCGAATTAGTTTTCACTTCCTCGCGATTTTTATAAAAAGATCTAAAAACTAATCTCAGAATTCTCGAATGGTCAAGCCCATAGAGATATATATTCAAGTATCCTTTCGTCTGCCGGACTACTGCAGTATTTTTCAAGCCGAGGTTTTTGCGTGGACATACTAAATTTCGCGACAAATCCTCCCGAAGAGTCGTGTATAAAAATTTATATAGACAGCGAAGCAGCAATGAAAGCTCTAAGCTCCAACCTAGTCAAGTCAAAACTAGTGAGGGAGTGTAGGGAGCGTCTGAAAACATTGGGCGCAGCTCATAAGGTTCTCCTGTGCTGGGTTCCGGGACACAAAGGGGTACCAGGAAATGAGGCAGCCGATGAGCTGGCCAAAACTGGATCTGAAATGGCTGCTATACATGCAACCCAAGTGGTAAAAATACCGCTCAATTACGTCAAGAGTAATCTTGACAGGAAGGTAATAGAGCTAACCAATGGCAGATGGTTCAACCTAACTACGTGTGAAACCTCCAGGCAGCTATGGCCAGTAATACATCCTAGAAGGACTGCCGATCTTCTGAAAAGAAGTAGTATAGAGACCCGTAACATTACGGCAGTCATAACGGGGCACTGTCTCTTTGGCAGACATGCATAACGCTTAGGCGTTCAATATAATGACTACTGCAGAAGTGAAGAAAAAGAAGAGTTCGTTAGGCTTCTACTTTGTGAGTGTCCCCAGCTAGCCAGCTGTAGGTTCAGAGCCATGGGCAGCTATTTCTTCTCCAGACTCGGGGACATGGCTGGAGCACGAATTGATGAACTAGCCAAGTTCATTCGCATCTGTGACTGGTTCGACTAGCCTTTCTCCTATAGCAATGCTGCGATAACTCCCTATATGGGACTTCATTAAGGTGTCACAGGTATGGTATCACAATGGACCAACCGAATGGTCTAAGTGAGTCGATCCATAGTTTGGATGGCTGCCACTACAACCTAACCTAACCTATATGTACTGGAGATGACGAGCAGCGACTGTTTTGAAGACGGACTATTCTTCGCAAAGGACCGGCAATAATCACTATGCTACTATTAGCATGTTACTCACATTTATGTTATACTCCGGTCTTAAACAAAAAAATGCCAAACATTAGAATACTAGGCTACTATTTGCATTTCACTGCCACCTGGCATCAAACGCGCTACACAAAAAAGTTCAATTTTGCTGCAAAATGCGTCAAAGTGCTTCATATAAAAACGGCGTCTTGTCGTATCCAGTATTTATATCTCTATGGTCAAGCCCCAAGAAGGTGTATAAGGGTTGTGTATGTTTTCATAAATTTCAGAAGGTATGATGAGATTTCAAATTGGTTTTAACTTCCGCGGCGTTTTTTTCTAATCGCATAAGAACTAATTTAACGATTTTTCGAAATTCAGCCTCCAAGGGTTGCATATCCCTCAGATGGGATACGGTAACAAATTGGTTTTTACTTCTACGGGAGGTAGTCGCCAAAAAAGCAATAGTTTTAGTTTATCCCCAAGGAATTATGAAATTAATACGTTTTCACGAATTCCGACATATCTCTTAGGCTTTTTACACCTATTATACATAAGAACAATTTCAAAATTTATCGATGTTCAACCCACAAGGGGATGAAAAGAGGTTTAATATATTTTCACGAATTCTGCTATATTTCGATAATTTTTCTAATTGGTTTTGACAACTAGAGGATCTTTGTTCACCTGCATTAGAGCAAGCCGTCCTTGGACTGAAAAATAATAAAGTTGTGCCCATACTGTTTGAAGTTTTTTTTATACATTTTTAATGTAATAGTATAGATAGCAAGTAAATCGCAAGTATTCTATTCAAATAGTAATAAATTTAGATAAGAAAAAAAAAACGTTACTATAGTACCTACATATTTCCCTCTTATTTAATTCAATGGGAACTTGACGGTCTACTTTTAATCCAAATAGGAAATACCGGTACTGTGTGGGCGTTAAGCCAAGAAATTACCTGTTCACGACTTCCTACTATAAGGCACAATTATTGTTATAATATTGTGTCTCAGATGGCGTAATACCGTCAATACCTTGTTACTGGTCAAAAATGCAAATCGACTTCGATATAGCTGCTGCTGGGCTTGAAGGTGACAGGCATTTTAAAACCGCATTGTCCCGCAGTGACTTTAGGCTTAAGCACGTTTTAATCGCATTTTATATTACCGAGAACTTTGATCGGAAAGTGAAACCAAAACAGCACAAGATCTTACCTTGAGAGTGTATACGCGGTGTCTCGACGTCAGTCAGTGTCGCCTTTCAAATCCCATGCCACAAAACTACACTCGGTATAGTGTAACCAGGCAACTCTACCTACAACAGGTAGATAATATTCGAAAAATTAACCACGCACCGATATTATGCAGAAACACCTTTTGATTCGATTTTATATTGTAAAGTTGATGTTTTCTTTTTCTTCTAATTTGAATTTGGAAATTTTCTTTTTCTTTTCTCACTTTCTGTTGTTATTAGCACTAAACAAATTTATTTAAAACGACACACAATCATTTGCTTTAATGCACTTTTTTATATCAAGTCACACGCACTTTCTGATGCACCATCCATTTACTTGTATGACTCTTGCAAAGAAACCTGAAACGATGGAAAAATTGTGAAATTTAGTTAAAACGCTGTACATATTTACTTAATTGCTTAAACAATTAAAATTTTTAATAATACAGAGAAATGCTTCATTATTAAAAAATTAATAATAACTTAAAATAAACAACGGCTTAAATATATCATCCTGTTTGGCTAAGTGCAGCATTTCTATTGTTAATGACGACGAGCAACAAGTTAATTGCAACAAAAAAAAAAACTGGAAAGACTTGCTTATTTTCACCTTCAAACCGTTTAAATTTGAATTTTAAATTGAAAATTGCAGCTATATTATTGCCACAAAGTTGTCATGCGGACAGAACAAGTCCCGCATAATTACAAAACCCTTAAGGCGATATATTTGCGAATCAATTTACTGGAATGGCGAGAACCCGAGATTTTGTTCCTTGTAAGATGAAAGTCGGAAAGCATTGCTGCAGAAATTTTGCATAATTTGTTTCTAACGAGATTTAGCTAATATTAAAAAAATGTATATATACCTACCTAATATATATATGGAAGCTAGGTTTTAACTGCCAGATAAATTTCAATTAGGGAAATTGCAATAATTTCCAGAATAGGTAACGTCTAACGATTGGGATTTTAATTATTACAACTTAAAGGCTGAAGTAAAACTAAAAAGTGTAATCCAAATTGAAAGAGTCAAGGTTTAATTTTCTGGAATGGAAATTTCGTCCTGCTTCAAAGAATATAAACTCGTCCAATTAATTTTTTACCCATGATTAGAGATTTATTGATTCTACAAAATTTTGATGAAAATTACTGTAGATGGAGAAAATTAAGGTAGATGGGGTGAACCTTTATGAGTTTTTTTTAGTTTGGGGGGTTGGGTGAGGAGGAAAGAAGGGGAAATGTTTAGCGAAACATTTTGGTTTCTCGACCTCAGGAACCGTTTATGAAAAGAGGATGAAAATTGTGATAATGGGCTAATTTTCAAAAAAATTTTCGATATTGGTTAAGGTGAGTGTGGCTACTCTTATTAAAAGTTGAGTAAACCGAATAGAAAATTTTTGAGGGGAATGTAGAGAAAGAGGGAAGGGGGATATAGTAATTTTTGAAAAAATTGTAGATGTTATACGGGAGTAATTAAACCAAAAAAAAAGGTCAAATTTTTTTTTACGTACAAAGGTGGAATAGAAAAATATCTGTGTTAATGTTTTTTTTCACATTTTCACAAATTTCGTTATATGTTTTAGGCTTCGAGTTATCAAATTCTTCTTACTTCTACGTGATTTTCATATAAGCACCTAAAAGGTTTTTCCAAATTGTTCGATATTCAACCCTTAAGGGAGTGTAAAGGTGGTCGTGTACATTTTCACGAATTTCGATATAATTCTTAGGTCCAATAGAATATCGAATTCACTTTCACTACAAAAGACTTTAAATATAATCGGGGGAAAAACCGATTTAAGCATTTTTCGATATTAAACATCCAGGGGGTGCAAGGTATTGTTGAAGTTTTCACGAATTCCGATAAATCTTTTAGGTTTAATGAGATCGAATTCACTTTTACTTCTATGCGCTGTGATATGCAACCCCTAAGAGGGTGTAAAATGGTTGTTTAAGTATTTATGAGTTTGGACGTATCAGTTACGTCTGATAAGATATCGAATTGTTTTTTACTTTAATGGGCTGTAATTGGCTAAAAATCGGGTTCAGAATTTTTTGATATTCAACCCCTAAAAAGCTATGTCGATGTTTTCTGAAAGCCGATTGACAGCCTAAAGAATACCGAGAAGGCGATTTGGTATGTTATTTTTTAGGTTGCGTAGAAACCTACAGCCAGAATCCCAAAAAAGTAAAAAAATTGTCCGTCTGTCCGCCGTATACGATGAACGTCG
Source organism: Beris morrisii (assembly GCA_951812415.1). NCBI lineage: Eukaryota > Metazoa > Arthropoda > Insecta > Diptera > Stratiomyidae > Beris > Beris morrisii. The sequence continues at coordinate 95,138,337 of OX638312.1, read as the reverse complement.
CACATAAACACGTTTAAAGTTCAATTTGACTTTATTGTTTTTTAATAGTAAAGTATTTTTTTTAGCGTAGACTGGGTGATCCATTAAAGTGGAGACTTTTGGGGGTGTGAGACGACCCCAGGAAGAAACAATTTTTTCGGGTTTGTGAGTGGGTGTGAGTATAGGAGAGGGTAAATAGCAAAATATCTCGAAAAACGCTTATGACAGAGGGATAAACGTTGATATCTGCATAGAGTAACTATAAGGGCACCACAGGAACATAACACTTTTGATAGGGAAAGCAAGGTACGGAGATGGTCGTATTTTTTGCATCTCGGGAATGGCTTGTACAAGAATGTGCAAACTTGCTATGCATATACTACTGTATATACTACAAAGTAATTTAAGAAAAAAACAAATCATATTTGCATTGGCGTACGAAGGTGGTACAAAACGATTGTACGTGAAAAAGTGTTTGTTTACATTTTTCCAACTTCCATTGTATCCTCGACAAGCCGAGGTATCGAGATAATTTAATTTTTCGGAGCGTTTTATATTAGCGACTGGAAAACCATTTTACTGATTTTTCGATATTCAACTACCAAGAGAATGAAAAGTAGTTGCGTACCTTTTCACGAATTCCGATATATTTCTTAGGTCTAATGAGAAATAGAATTCACCCTAAATATAATTATCTAAAAACCAATATCATGATTTCTCAATATTCAAGCTTCAAGGAAGTTTTCGGTAGCTGTGCAAGTTATTACGAATTCCGACAAATCTTTCAGGTCTAATAAGATATCGAATTCACTTTTAATTTCATGGGCTATATATATAATATTCTTAAAATCAATTTCAGGATATTTTGTTGCCCCTAAGGTGGTTGAAAAAGGATTGCGTAAGATTTTACGATTTCCGACAGATCTCTTAGGGCTGCTGAGATATGGAATTGATTTTTATCTCGAAAAATAATAAAGTTACGCCATAACAACCGATTTTTGATCACAGTCTTAGCTTCAAAAGTCACTAAGCTTATAAATACATCATCGAATATTGCTATCCAGCTAAGATGTCAAAATCTTTTCAGACCCAATAAATTTATTTCGCTAAGATTAATTAAAAATATTACTGTTAAACAGCGATCGTATTCAATTCAAACAACTTGTTGAGCGGGCCTTAATAAGCTCATAATTATTGCTGGCTCATTTAAAAGTTTAAATACCAGCCAAAGCCTTGTAACTCTTCATTTTGCGATTCACTTTCGTAATATGCATCTTCGAAGTTGTTGTTTTCGACATCATTAATTACCTTCAGCTGGTTACCTAAAGATCTACCTCACCTGTACTACCTATTGCACGCGAAAGCATTGTATTACAGTGTCTTCTAGTGAGTATACCAGAGTATAGAATTGCTGTCAATTATTATTAAATCATTCGATAGAAATGTTATGCCATGGCATCAGTACGATTATAATAAAATTATGATAAAATTAACGGCGTAGAATTTCACTTTCCACGATGTTTTTGAAGAGTTTAGTGCATAGTTACGAAGGATTTATTTGTGTATATGTGTACGGCTTAAATAGACAAACTATTAGAAATATTGTAATGCAATGGCGCACCTCATCCAAGATTGAAGTCGTGATGTTTAGTGAATGACATTGAAGATCGAAGATGTTTTAATGTTAAGTTTTCGATCGGTAAAACTGAGTACTGCCGCCTTCTCGGTAATTTATTTAATAATAATCCGCAGCTAAGCATTTGTTATTATGAAATTGATATCAAAGATGATAAAAATGCGCACTTGAATCACAATATTGATTACAATTAAAATAAGTCGGACCAACACTCTAATTTTACTGAAGATGTAATAGGAGACGATCAAAACGGATGTGGCTTTGTAAGCAAGTAAAAATACTGTATTACTGAAATAATAAAGTAATTATAACCTTATCTTCAAATCAAAATAACTAATATTGCTAATGTAGCACTGAGAACAAGTTAATGGTTAGGTCCATCAATTTGTTTACGCCTAGTTCGATTTGCGCGGATAATCACAAGAGTAAAGACTGAGTAAAATGGGAACTCGGTGGCAAACAATAAGTTAATATACGCGCAATAGACGTTTATTAAAAATAATTTATACAATTGTATAATTTCAATAACCATGGAATATTTGACATGGAAGAGTTAAAGCTATTGTTATTTAGAGGCCGTCATTATATACTCTTAAAATCTGAGTATTTACCATATCTGCTCTTAATTTTACTTTATTATCTTATAAATAATTGGAGAATAATAAAGTATTAAAAAAAATCTAAAAATCTGATACACTCAAATTTTCTATTTCCACGGTTTAAGGCTAGAATGTAAGGAAAAAGTCCGTCTGTCCGCCGTATACTCCGTACGCCGTGCTTAAAGGCTCGTAGCTTCAAACCTTTCCTTGGAACATGCATTCACGATTATTGGCCGAATGGTTTATGAAAGAAACCTGAAATTTGGCACATATACGATATTGTATGCTAGTTATAAAACCCACTATAACTCAACCACGCTTTAATGCAGGAACCACAAATTTTTCAGAAATTAGTTCTAAGTCAAAGGTAAGACTGAGGTCATTAGTCAGTAACATCCGCATACTTGTTCGGGTAGCTGTCATACAAAAGTCCTTAAAATACGTGTTAACCAATATTGAACGATAACTACAGAGCGCTTTAAGATACGACTTTTAAATGTTGTATACGTCGATTTTATAGTAGTTGCGGCTAAAAATATGATTGTTATTTAGAGGCCGTCATTATATACTCGTAAAATCCTATAAGTCCTTCGTGTAGCTCCCATAAAAAAAACTTAATTGACGGAACTCACTATAACTCAAAAAACCATTTAGCCACAACATCAAAATTGGAGTTTATTTGTCAGCGAAATCTCTTTACTCGTTCGAGTAGCTAACATACAAAAAGTTCTTAACACGAGATTAAGAACACTGGCTGATAATTTCAACGCTTTAAGCTACAAATTTGAAATTTTTTCCCATTTTGATACTTTATATAGGCATATAGGGAAATTTGTACGAAGAAAATTATTTGAGTCCTTCGTCTAGCTACCATACAATGATTCTTGAAAAAAATGTCCATTCAAATTTTGAAACACACTAAAACTCGAAAAATCGTTGAGTTTGGAAATCTAAATCTTATAGGAATTAGTTTTGAGCTAAAGGGCGGATCGGTTTTGCTATTGGGTGAAATCCCTCAATTCCTCGAGTAGCTCCTATACAAAAGTCCATAGAACACGTGTCCCCGTGTGTCGGCCGATAGCTTTTGAACACTTCGAGCTGGGATTTTTAAATTTTGTTAACACTAATTTTACTTTATTATTTTTTAATAATAAAGTATTGTGATCGACCTGAAATTTTAAAAAAATTTGCTACAATGAAATTTTGTATTTTCACGTTTTAGCTAAAAAAAAAGAAATGTCCGTCTGTCCACCGTAGACGCCGTACGCCGTCCGCCTTAAGCAAAATTGTTTGAAAGCTCCCAAACCCGTTGAGGTATTAAGATGAAATTTTTATGGTGGGTAGACTGGGTGAACACCTACGACTGGTATCTTTTAGAGGGATGTTGGTATGAGGGAGGAGGAGAGGGGCGCTCCCCGTTTTAGATGACAAATTTTGGGTTTTAGATCTCAGGAACCACTTAAGGCTGAAACTTGGAACTTATGTAGTACTATGATAGTTTACTCATTTGCAAAAAAATCGTCGATAAGTGGTTGAGGAATGTGGAAGTGGGGAGGAAAACAATGAGTCCGAAACGCTTGAAAGCCGAGTCTGAAACATTCTAAAATCGATATCTCCTGAACAATTTATGTCAGAAAATTAAAACTTTGTGCTTATCCTTAGAGATACTTCAAGGTTTGACAAGGGCTAAAATTTTTAAGGGGGTGGTGGGGTGGGTTGTGAAAAAATTTGGGTTACAATATCTTCCGAACCAATTACACCAGGAAAATAAAATTTAGTTTCTGTATGGTATGGTGGTACGTCATGTCATATATAAATAATCCGATTTTAACTGAGTTTAAATCATTAAAGTTTTGAATGATTGCCAACTTCATACATAATATTGAAATAAAATCAAAGTTGGCGTATTTTATAAAAAAATAAAATTTTGGAAATATTTTTTTAGTCTTATCAAAATCTTTACTGAGCAACGTTACAAAATATTTAACATTGTGTAAATTGTTAAATATAAATAATTAACATTGTGTAAATTGTTAAATATAAATAATTAACATTGTGTAAATTGTTAAATATAAATAATTAATATAGTGTAAATCGATAAATATAAATAATTAATATTGTGTAAATCGATAAATATTAAATAACTAACTTTGTGAAATTCGACATATATAAAATAATTAATTTTATGGATATTATTTATTTATCCTAACAATGGGATCACAAGAGGAGTCTACTGAAAGTAAATTTTTTGAGGAGGGAGGTGGAGCACGAAATTGGGGGGACACCGATTTCTAAAAAAATTTCATTTTTATATCTCAAAAACCGAACCAGATATGATCTTGAAAATTGAACAGGAGTTGGGGTTGGTAGAGCTCTTGTAGGGAAAATTTTGGGGGTGTGGGTGTTGGGGGTGATGGTAAAAGGGGGTAGAAAGGAAAAAAATTCTAGTTTTTATTTCTCGAAAACCACAATGAATTGAAAACTAAAAATGTTGGATTATATAGAGCCACTATAGAGACAACCTAGAAAAATAAAGTTTTTGATAGGGGTAGCGAGGCACGGGGGTGAGGGGTGGTTTTTTGTATCTCAGAAACGGCTTATTCTAGAAAGTTGAAACTTAGTACGTACGTATATGTAGATGTGCTATTAGAGTAATTAAAGCAAAAAAAAAGTTCAGATTTTTATTGGCGTTTTGAGGTTGAGTAAAAAAAAATGTCCGTGAATCTACATTTTCACGAATTTCGTTAAAACTTCTAGACATGTCGAGCTATCAAAGCAATTTTACTTCTGCAGGCTAACGTTCTTAAAAATTTTTTCGATATCCAACCCCTAAGGGGGTGTAAAGTGGTTGTGTACATATTCACGAATTCTGATATATTTCTTAGGTATATTGAGATTTGGAGTTCCCTTTCACTTCTATAAGCTTTAAACATAGACGGGGAAAACCCGATTTAAGTATTTTTCCCTATTAAACTTCCTGGGGTGGGGAAGGTTTCAAATAGCCTCCTGGTTATTCCTTAGGTTGTCAGTCTCATAGTAACCTACACCGCATATCAGCATTAAACACGATTCGGACTTCTACTCATAAAATAATAAAGTTGCGCCCAGACTGTTGGAAGATTTTTTAAATCGTTCCGGTTAAAGTGATAAAGATGCTAGAAGTGGAGTGAGTCCTTCCGGGACCTCCCATGTGAAAGTCCTTGAAAAAGCAAAAATTTACTGTTGGTGATTTACCTAAGGAAGATATTGTGTTTCACTTTCGAGAAGCATCCAAACGAGAGTCCTTAAAAAAGAGCAAACTACATGCACCCTTATTCTGCTTTTTCCCCAACTACAATAAAAATCGGAATTCAGACTTTCATCTAGAGTGTCATACTGCAGTAAGTTTTCTTTTCTCTTCCATATGCAAATACTTAAATGAAACATTTTTCTAATAACTCTAAAATGATAATTTAAGAGCCACTGTGCATAAATTCGAATTGTTTAAATAAATTCGAATTGTTTAAATAAATTCCAATCAATTTTGTTTGTTTTTGTGTTAGTGTCGGAAGAACTACAATGCAGGAATGGTTATTCTTGCATCGCAATGTTCTGTCAAATTCTTTACTTACGATGCAAAATAATATAAATTATTACTTTATTTCATGTAGTAAGTAGCGGTGTCTTAGCTTTGATAGTTTTAAATTTCTAAGCATTTTTCTCGATCAATATTTTTTTGAATTGAAAATGGTTAAACATCGGTTTGCACACTGTACTTGTTGTTAATGGCCAATCTGAATGTGTTCGTTCTTCAAATTTAGAACGTCATTATCTTTGGATTTTGAAGTTTTGCATTCCTAACTTAACATTTTTTCCGTTTTCCATATTTTCAAATTGAATATACTCCGACTCTTTGCAAATATAAATATGACAAACATTTCAATATATACAGAAATTCGTTCGAGAACAATTAACTCCGCTTTCAGAGACGGGTGCACGCCTGCATACCATGCCCCAAAGAACATGCATGCAAGGAATGAAATAGAGCAGTTTTGTGTCTTTTCAATAAGAGCTCGGCGAATTAAATGCTACGATTTAACAGCAACCAGGAAGAATAGGGTAGCACAAAACGCTCAGAGAATCTCGCGGTAATGTGGCTGTGAGAGGAAAAGTGGTGTAACTAGCAAAAGAAGTTAAATCAATAAATTTTATTTTATAGCGTCAATTTTCAGCGGCAACAGTTTGCAAAATTTTAATTTAATATAAAAATCAGCTTTAGACAAAAACGTCTAATTGATGCGAATTACATCGTTTTTGATTTTGTGGCCGTAATCACCGAGATATTTCACTGTATGACTGAAAGGTTGATCCTATAATTCTGGTTGTTATAGTCTCTGTAAGTGTTTTTTTTTTAAACTAGCTACTGAATCTCGCAGAGATATAAGAGAATCTAAAACTGTTATAGTTGATATGAAATTAAACAATAAAAGTTATATTAGATTGCCATACTTATGGTTCGTTTGTATTTTGGAACCTATTTTTTGAAAAGATTTAAAGTGAAATTCTACCACCCTCTCCGATATGATTTCTTTTAACTACTCTATACCCCAAAAAGATTCATTAAACTGTAACTTTCTCAAGACATGGACTTCAAGCGCAACGACATACAGAAAATATTAAAACCATTTTTCAAGTAGCTGCATAATGATATAATTAATAATTTAAATTAAATAAGGAAATAATCATTTATTTTATTTTTATATTTTAAGAAATAAAGATCCATCAAAACACAAAAAATCGGAGATCTTTAATTTTACAGATATGAAATTTCGCCGAAAATTTTGCAACATCTAAATTTCAATTGGTATTTATTTTCTTTTAGATCATAAGAAAATAAAATAAAACGTTTAATTAATAATAATTTGTGAGATCATTGTTTATTTTTGTTTATACAAGAGTCAATCTGTTAGTGTTGCTCACGGCAATAATCTGAATGTTTTGCTTTGATCGGTTTCTGCAGTATTTTGGAAATTTTGTTAAGCAGTTTCCGGATTTCCGGGTAAATCTTCAAAATTTTATTCGATGTTGTGTGCTATAAAAGTTCCGAAAAAATTCATTAAAATTCTGATTAATTTTTCGCTTCGCATGTGTGATCTTATATACTCATTTCGCACTGATTGTCTTAAGTTAATATGAAATATAACTTTCAGTTAATTGTTGTTATTTTTTACAACAAGCTAAGCTGGAATACTAATTCCACTATGAATTGATATCTGAGTGAAAGTAAGTCGAGAGTAACGACAACAAACTTAACGAGCTATAGAAGAGTAGTTTATTTAATTTTCATTTTTTTTCTTCAAATTTTTAATAATAAAAAGACAATAAAAGGGAATTTGTTAGCGTCAAAAGTAACAAAGTTTTTTTTGTCATATCTTTGTTTTTTTCTCGGTAAATCCGCTTACTTTTTCATTGACGTCATGTTATGATGAGCAAAATCTTATTACATGTAGATGTATTAATAGTAATGATGATTAAACACTTCCTGCTAAAAAGAAACATCGATTTTTTTTTTGTTCTGATAATAATTTAGTTTTTATAGATCCCGAATGCTTAGCTTCAATCAGCGATGAAATTTTTGAATAATTGCCCTGCCACATTAAAAGTTACGCCATTATGAACCAATGCTTCGAAATATCATCGCGCGCCGCGCCGGTTTCTAATGATTTTTTCTTGTTCACACGGCAAACAGATCGTTTGGGGCATACCTTGGCGGTTAACGAACATATTCGTAAGGTAGATAACTCCTACACTCTACACCTCATCTGATGGATTCGAGCGTCTCAAAACCGGTTACAAAAGTCGATTTTATTCGTCTTTTTCACATTATGACTGTTCCTGCATTGCAGAGTTCACGAAAGATGGATGTGGCTAGAGAGTGCAGAAGTTGTTTTAGATATAGGTACTCTACGGCTAAGTTGAAGACGTTGAAACGCGATTCTGGTAAACAATATTGCGGGTCCATGCTCATCTTCGAGAATGGAGTTGTTTTTCGTTTCGAGCCCTTCTCTTCTTGCTGAACATGCCGGATTCGGATTCACCTCGTGCAAATCCCCGCCCTCATCAGCCCATAAACTCATCGAGGTAATTCCTTCCTATAATACAACCAGTTTGTCTTCTTTTCGTCTCAGGAACTCTTAAGGTGCAGATGAATATGATAATAGCAACAAATGTCTCGAATTCGCAATGAATTCGCGAGATTCTTGAGTTACCTAGTAAAAATAATCTCGTGTGTGGTCGCATAGCTCAAGTATTGTGTATCCTCCTACACTATAGCTCCCCAGCTCTGATCTGATGGTGAAAATCGACTACATATTAAAACCGACCTTACTGCACACTAGTTTGATCGAAAGTGAATTAGGCAACAATCTATCGGTGGCATTAATCAGGTATCTTAATCTCGAAAGCTTGCAGGTGACAAGAAATCAATTTTGTAAGCGAAAATAGTGCCGCCACTCAGCTAGAGATTTATCTGCTTAACTATCGGTCGGTACTTGGCTGCGTTGACAGTGCACTCACTAATTGTGAAATTTATCGATTTGGTAACTCTTCAGCCAGGTAATACGAGACGATGTTACACTTAGGTAGGTGGAAGCAATGTCCGACTTGAGTGGAAAGGAACAACAAGTTTCCGATTAAAACTAACAGACTATCTTAATTGCTAAATGGCTTCAGATTTTAGAGGGAATTTCTTGAGACGTGTTTTAGAGATCGCTTGCTAACTGTGTCGATTTCTTTTATTTACAAACAAGGCGATTTTCTGTGATGGCTTTTCTTACTTGAATATTTAGATTTAACATTTTCTTTACGGTATATTCCCTTGAACTCTTTTATTATTGTGATCGATTTAAAAATAATGTGCTACCCTGAAAAATTTTATTTCACATTTCATGACTCCAAAAAACCAAAAAAAAATTTCAGTCCATCTGTACGCTGACCGCCATCCGCCGTCCGTCGTACGAAACAGAAAAAATTGCGATTTTTTTTATCTCGACATCCGAAAATTATAGGTAGTTGAAACTTGGTATTTAGATGGAGCTATAGGTAGTAGTAGTTTTTTATAAAAATATAATTTTTTATGGTATGGAGGTAGTGCCACTACTACCATCATCATGGTACGGGGTATGGGTTGTTTTTTCTATCTATAGAACGGCTTATGCTAGAAAGTTGAAATTTGATGGGTATATGTAGATCTACTAGAGAAGTACTTAAGATAAAAAAATGTAAATATCCATCAACACAAAAATAATCAATGAAAATGGAATGCATATATTTTCACGAATTTCATCACATCTTTTAGGTTTTCTAAAATATTGAATTAATTTTTATTCTACCGGTTCTTGACATAAATGCCTGGAAAGCGTTTTGGAATTTTTTGAAATTCGACCGCTAAGGGGTGTAAAGCGGCTGTATACATTTTCACGCATTCAGCCATATCCCTCAGGTCTGATTCTAATCAGTAAGTAAAATCGAATAACATTTTACTTCCACGGGCTTTTTTTATAATAGCCTAAGACCTGTTTTCAAGATTTTTTCCTTTTCAACCCCTAAAAGGATATAAAAAGGTTGAACTAGTTTTCATGAATTCCGTCATATCTCTTGGAAGTAATAAAACGTCGACCCCCCAATTGCATGTAAGAAGATTGCATACGTTTTAATAATTTTCACTACAGGGTGTAACTAGTACTGAGGTTCAAACGAAAATGGGAGATAGAGGAACTTGTCCTGAGTAGAAAATCGTTCTACACATACTCCCGTTTTTGCACCGTTAAGGAGATAGCGCGATTTTAAGGGCGAAGGATTTTCATCGTACCTGTGATCACTGTTTGATCTCTAACTTCTGCTGTACTTAGCGTAACGTAATAGCTCGTTGGAAAGGACACAAATTCTTCTTTCTAATTGCTATCAACTGTGTCAATCAGTGTTATACTTTTTGAGAAAAATTCATTTAAATGACACAAAAATAATAAAAAATTAAAAAAAATACAAAAAAGTCCTGTTTTCTCCAAGAAGGACCTGATTAACCACCAAATTTTATTACATTTTCGGAAAGCACATAAAATTTCACTATAACTTTGACAACAGAATTTCTTCATATTTGCAACAACAAGTGAGTTCCCTGCACATGTTGGAAATACTGCTAAACATAGAATTTACCGCAAAACAGATGCAGTAATGAGCAACCATGTTAACAACACACGTATTGCTCTTATGTGTGGAAATTATGTTACAGGTAAGTAAAAATATGACAACTAATTAGATAGCGTCCATTTAAGTAAATTAACTAACATCCATTTAAGTTAATTAAGTAATATCCATTTAAGTAGGGCGTGGAGTTTACCTGCTCCCTTAAGGAACAGGAATGACTTCGTCCTACGTAGATTTTTCTGCGATAAAAGCATCGGGAGGAAGCAGCAGCAAACAGAATGTCATAGACATCATTACGAGCAACATGGCAAGCAATAGGAGGTCTTTTACAACGGAAGAAATGGCAGACATGCACTTCGTGTATGGGTTGTGCGACGGGAATGCTAGGCGAGCCGAAAGAGTTTACCGGGAACGGTATCCGGACAGATCTCGGTACCCCCATTATCGGATGTTCATCAGCATTCATCGGAACCTTCGTGAACGAGGTACACTGCAGCCGTGGCGGGAGACACAACATCCAGGACGGTGACACTCGGTACCTGTGGCCACGGAGGAGCGCATACTGCGCATCGCGGCTAGAGACCCCACGGTAAGCACCCGGCGCATCGGCCATCGATTAGGCATCAACCACATGCATTTATTTCGTCCTCACTATTATTAATCATACTCCTTCGGCGAATGACGGGTGTCAAACCAGATTTACTTGAAGGGAACGTGCTGATAACTGTTAGCCCTGCTCCTTTACAATTCAACCTATGAAGAAATTCTGTTATCAAACGTATAGTGAAATTTTATGGGCTTTCCGAAAATGTAATAAAATTTGGTGGTTAATCAGATCCTTCTTGGAGAAAACAGGACTTTTTTGTATTTTTTTTCAATTTTTTATTATTTTTGTGTCATTTAAATGAATTTTTCTCAAAAAGTATAACACTGATTGACACAGTTGATAGCAATTAGAAAGAAGAATTTGTGTCCTTTTCAACGAGCCCAGAATTATTACGTTACGCTAAGTACAGCAGAAGTTAGAGATCAAACAGTGATCACAGGTACGATGAAAATCCTTCGCCCTTAAAATCGCGCTATCTCCTTAACGGTGCAAAAACGGGAGTATGTGTAGAACGATTTTCTACTCAGGACAAGTTCCTCTATCTCCCATTTTTGTTTGAACCTCAGTACTAGTTACACCCCGTATATCTCTTAAGATAGATGAGATATCAAATTGGCTTTGACTTCTACAGAATTTTTATATAATATCATACAAACCAATTTTACGATATTCTTATGTTCAACCCCCAAAGTGGGTCAAAGGGGTTGCATACCTTTTCACAAATTTCAAAATATTTCTTAGATCTGATGAGACATCGAATTGATTTTTAATTTCTTAGGCTTCCTATATAATCGTCATAAAGTGAATTTCAGGATTTTTAGATATTCAACCCTAAGGGGATGTAAAGGAGTTGCATACTTTTCACAGTTTTCGGCATGTATCTTAGGTTTGATGAGATACTAGATTGGTTTTTACTTCCACAGATTTTTTATAATCGCCTACAATTCCATTTTGTGATTTTCAATTCCCAAGGGGTGTAACGAAGTTGCATATGCTTAAACAATTTTTGCCATCCCTTAGTTCTTATGAGATGTATAATTGGTTATTACTTTTACGGGCAATTCATATAATGGCTTAAAAACCAACTTCATAACTTTTCAAAATTCAACCCTCAAGGCGGTGGAAGGGGGTTGCTTACGTTTTCACAAATTTTTCTAAATCTCTAATATCTGATGAGATATCAAATTGCTACTTAGATTAGATTAGATTAGATTCTTTATACGTATTGTTCCATATTACATTTTTATATTTTGAAATATTAGATAATGGGATGCTCAGACCCTACGGCCTCTTCAACTTGTGATTAATGCACGATTATGCTATGGATATAATGGGTAAAATTGCTACTTACTTTATCGACTAAAATCCTATTTCATAATTATTTCAAATTCAACCCCCCAGTGGGTGTAATGGGGTTGTATAGGTACGTTTTCACAATTCATCAAATCTTTTAGGTCCGATGAGGCAGCAAATACCATAGGTTCTTACTTCTATGGGCTTTTAGTGTAAACGATATACAGAAATCCGAGACGTCTACACGGGCTTTTTATATGTTTAATCGGCTAAAAATACATATTTTAGTTATTTTGATTTTCATTTACTTCCCGAATTTTGATCCGAAAAACATTATAGTAAAGTTTCGGCTAGAATGTTGGCAGATTTTTTATAAATTTTAGGTCAACCATTTTAATTAAAAATTTGCAACTGAGTTTAACTTTGTTATCGAAACCTTTACTGACCACAAACACCCGCCTGTCATTAAATGGTTCTAAAAAAAAATTATAAGTTCTTTGCGAGATTTCCTGGTTATGGAAATAGCATGGTGTTGGCTATCATTATTTATCGTGCGCAATATATTTGTTTATGAAAATTTTACTCGATTTAAAAAAAATGTAAATATATTTATAAAGAAATTAACAAAAGAAATTTTATTTTGATATTGATATTTACTTTCCTATAAATTTCAATTTAATCACCTAACGCAAAGTATTTGGAGGAAGTGAATGAAATATCCTCTCCCAGTCGCGGACTTATTATCTGTGATCGAAGTAAAAAAAATAATACTCTATGCCCCAAAAGAGATCATATGGGAACTGAACAATGAAATATTATTTGGAAGAAAATCTTCTTAATTCTACTCTACCTAGCTACTATTTATTAAAATTGTCCACATTATTCTGCTTGCATTAACAAATCGAGACTAACCATTGATTACTTAATCCAGTGGTTGAATATTTTATTGTTATCAATGCAATTAGTTGTCATATGCTGATTCGAGGCAATCAGATGCCACCAGTGTGACCATCATCAACGATTACGAAGCCTAAAAGCCTTAGTTTTACTTTTTACGGCTGTATTGTTAAATCGAGATGAAATTTGGTTGCAAAATAACTAAATAATAGTTTGTACGACTTCGTGGCTTATAATGACCAAATAATATGTAAAATTATGACTTAGTAGTTTTTTGGCGACTAATTGGTAATATTTATGTATTTCTGCATTTTTATTTTAAAAAATATTGCAGAAAAAAAATCACGGAAATACATAAACATGACCAAATCATCACCCAAAGAACTTTTAAGTCCTATTTGTTAGAAGTTTTTTGGGCGACTAATTGGTCATATTTATGTGTTTCTCTGAGTTTTTTTTATGACAGAAAATCACCGAAATTCATAAATGTGACCAAAGAGTCATTGTGATTTGCATCTTTATTACCGTAGCGCTTAGTTTGTATTCAACTTTTATAATTGAGAGATTGAGCTATTTCAAACAATTTTGCTACCCTGAAATTTTTATTTTTCACGTTTCATGACTAGAAGACACTAAAAAGCAAAATAAAATTCAGTTCGTCTGTCCGCCGTACGCCGTATGCAAAATCGTTTGAAGGCTCGTAGCTCCCAAACGGTTTGAGATATTAAATTTAAATTTTTTTTATGAACAGAATGAGTAGTCCCCTTGAAGTGACCAAGCACCTGAAGGGTGGGGGTTTATGGGAGGAGGAGGGGGTGCGTTTTAGACGGACAATTTTGGTATCTAGATCACAGCAACGGCTTATGCTAGGAGGCTGAAACTTGGAATTTACATAGAGCTTTAATAGTGGACCCATTTAATAAAAATTGTCAATATGGGTAAAGGGATGTGGGAGTGGGGTGAAAAATAATGAGTCCGAAAAGCAAAAAGGCGAGATCGACACATTCTAAAATCCATATCTCCAAAACAGTTAACGTCACAAAATTGAAACTAAATAAATATTTATAGGTATACTAGGAGAATAGATCGGAAACAAATTTGTGAGTGGGGTCGGTGGCGTACGGGCGTGGAGGGTAAAAAACTTTAGATTACGATATCTCACGAAAAATTTGCACTAGAAAAATAAAATTCGGTTTGTGTATAAAGGTTGACAAACGAAGTCTGCTGAAAGTAAAATTTTTTAAGGGGCCGGTGGATCATGAAAGTGGAGGGAATACGAATTTTTCCAAAAAATCATGTCTTATATCTCAAGAACAATGTAATATAGATGCTTAAAATTTTTAACAGAAGTAGGCCTAATAGACCCCTAGCAGAATCAAAAATTTTGTAGGTAAGAGTGTAGTTGGTGATTGTGGGGGAGGGTAAAAGGGAAAAGGTTTTGATTTTTATATCTCGAGAACCTATAACGATATATAGCATGTTGGAAAAATATAATTTGTTACAGGGGTAGTAGGTACGGAGGTAGGGGTGTTTTTCATATCTATAAAACGGCTTATGCTACAAAGTTGAAACTTGGAAAAGTAATTTAGAAAAAAAATGTCAAATATCTATTGGCGTTCGGAAGGGGGGCAAAAAAAAATGATCAGTGAAAATGGAATGCATATATTTTCACAGTTTTCGTCATATCAATTAGGTCTTTCCAAATATTCAATTCATTTTTATTCTACGACTTCTTCATATAAATACCTAGAAAGAGTTTTCAGGATTTTTTGAAATTCGACCTCTAAGGGGGTGCAAAGGGGTTGTATACTTTTTCACGAATTCGGCCATATCCCTCAGCTCTGATCAGCTATCGAATATCTTTTCACTTTCAAGAGCTTGAGTAATAATCGCCTAAAACTAACTTTTTAAGTTTTTACCTTTTTCAGCCCCCAAGAGTGTATAAAAGGGTTGAACACCTTTTCACGAATTCCGTCATATCTTTTAGAAGTGATCAAGAAGTTGAATTGGTTTTTACTTTCTCGTGATGTTTTCATATTTATCTATTAACTCTTTTCAGGATTTTTGGATATTCAACCCCCAAGTGGGTGTAAAGAGGTTGCATATCTGATGATATGTCGAATTCATTTTTAATTTCTAAGGTTTCTTATATAAGCGCCAAAAAGTCAATTTCAGTATTCAGGTGTAAAGGGGTTATATGCTTTTCAAAGCTTCGACATATTTCTTAGGTTTGATGAGATATTAGATCGCTTTTTAGTTCCACAGACTTTTCATATAATCGCTTACAAACCCATTTCTCAATTTTTGGATATTCAACCCCCAAGGGTTTGCATATGTTGTCACAATTTTTAATAACCCTTAGTTCTGATGAGATAAAAAATTGGTTATTACAGCATTTGATGTAATGACCTAAAAACCAATTTCACGATTTTTCGAATTTCAAAAACCAAGAAGGTGTGAAGGGTTTGCTTACTTTTTCACAAATTTTTCAAAATCCCTTGTGTCTCATGAGATATCAACTTGCTGCTTATGAAATAGTCTAAAAACCTGTTTCACAATTTTTTTGAAATTCAAACCCCAAGTGGAAGTAATGGGTTTGTAAACGTTTTAACAATTCGTCATATCTTTTAAGTCTGATAAGGCATCAAATTCGTTTTTACTTCTATGGGCTTTTAGTGTACATAATATACCGAAATTCGAATAGTCTACCAGTGGCGGCTCGTACGTTTCTTAGTAGGTGAGGCTGAATTGGAATATTAAAACACGACTTTGTCGGACTAAAACTATATGAGTACGGACGTTGGTTTACTGCGGAAAGTCATTAAGTAACATTTTCAAAACAAAAAATCATTAGTAACTTGATGATTTTTCCACTGTAAAATGGTGAGGCTCAGCCTGAATAGCCTCCAATGTTTAATAGGCTAAAAATCTCTATTTTAAATATTTTTTTTTTAAGAATAAAACTAACTTTCCAAGAAACCTAATAATTTCGAAACAACTGATGATATACTCCGACTTTGACCGCTCCCGAATCTTGACCCAAAAATAATAAAGTTTCGCCCAGACCATTGGCAGATTTTTATTTAAGTGTTACATTAGGACTCAATCGAGTTTTAAATAGCAAAAAAGTAAAAAAAAAGTTAGTAGACCTTACAAAAATCAATAACAAGAACGTCGTATCCACTGTATACGACGTACACCCGATTTGAAGGCATACAAACTATTCATTTTGAAATTGTGGAAAATAAGGGGAAAGTTGGAAATCGATTTTGAGGAAACATTTTGGTTTTAACGTCAGAGAAAATGCTTATGCTACTAACTTGAAACTTGGAATTTATATAGAGTTATAATAGTGGAACTATTTGAAAAAATGGACAACAAAAAAAAAAGTTTTAACTTGAATATGTTCAAAACCAATTACGCCAGATCGATAAACTTTGGTTAGTAAAGTATGTGAAGTATGCTAAATGTATAGTAACGTACTGACTTCCTAAAGAACAACCAGGAGGATATTCGAAACGTTATTTATTTTTTTTTAAATTTATTAATTGTATAGTAACCTGCCATGCTCTTCATCATCAAACGTGTTTAGGTCTTCTGCACAAAAACATAATGAAGTGGTGCTTAGATTTCTAGTACTTGAAACATCATACGGAAGAATGTTCGACTTTTTTATCGAAATTAATTGCTAACGTTCCTAGTAATGAAATACAATTTGTTTAGAACATCATACGAATAAAGGTAGACATTGCAGGAATAAGAAATATGTAATAAAATCCAACCGAGAGCTATAAAATCAGTACGAGCGTTGAGTGCCGTCTTAAGGTTTTTTTCATCACCAACCATGATTAAAACTCTAATTTCACCATTTACTGCGATTAATATCCTTTTTAAAAAAGTGAAGAGAAATTTTCTTTGTCATTTTTGTGCTTTTGTAACGAAAGAAGAAATCCTGATAGTCGGTCGAGCTTTGAATGACATTTCGGTCGATATGTTCGTGTTTTGCGCTGCGGATATTTAACCCTGTATTGTCGAAAATCACTCATATCAATAAGTCTGTGGAAAATAATTGCACACTACCTTGGGAAAATTCTTAGAGAATTTCGAATCTTTCAAACAACTTTTTACAAGCTGACTTTTGTACAGTGTCTGCAAAACAGAAACAATGACCTCAAAAAAAATTAAAAAATTTTTTCTTTTAAGAAAACTTGAAATAACCACTTGACCTCTCATTATTTCCTGATATTAATCACTACCGCAACCATTTTTTTTTCCACACATCAGTTATTAATATTTTTCTACCTGTCTACCAGACTACTGAATTCACTACACAATTTTATTGACCACCAATTTATGGAAGAAAAACTCCACATTTAACCCATCATCTTAACTCAACTTATCTCTGAATATTTCTCCAGTTCCAAAATAACAAGTGCGATTTCTTCAAAAAATATCAATTACTAGCCAAACGCTAATGCGTTTTCATTTGCATGAATAAATTACAAAAAAACTTGTTGAGCATTGCGTTAAGGTCATACAATTGAGATCGGGACAAATTGCAACAATACTTAAAGGCCAACGACAGACGAAATTTTCTTCGTATTTTTAATGCATTGCATAATTTTAAATATATCATCTCCGACCAGTTAAAATTTAAACGGACAAGAATTAAATTTTCTCAGCAGTAGGTTAGCTTTTACTTTCTTTACAGGTATTCCGTTTCTTCCGTAAGCGTTTTAGTAGATTAATAAAACGGTTAGTAGATGTACACAATAAAAGTCTTCATGAATTCTTTACTTCAGATATTTAAAAAAAACTGAAAAAGATGTGAAGGTCATAGTCGAGGAAGTTAGATCTTAAAATTATTAAATTGTTGTTTTGTGGAAGTTTTTTTTGTAAAATTTCACACAGTTAAATATAATCGAGCGTTCTATAAGTCACTGCCTGCGGCGTTAAGTGCTCAGTTTGCAATAATAGTTAAAGCAACAATTATATTTTGCGATGGACAACACATTTTATTATTGCGTATACGTTTTAAAACTTGTTAAAAGTGAAATGATTTAATTGTTTATACATACGAGTTAAAAGTGCTCCAGTTACGGTCTAGTGCATTGACGGCTTTTAATTGCGAGTCGTTTTTCAGTGAGCTTGTTACCCACGTTTTTATATCATTTTTATGAAAAATGAATATAAAAAAAATGTTATTCTTGACTGATAAATTGAAGATTAATTGCTTCTTAACGCTTGTTAATGTGTCGCGAAATAGGAAAAAATAACAATTTTACGAAGTGCGGAAATTGAATTTTGATTTTGGCTTGTGTACGCCCCCGTCTCACTAGCACATTGTGTCAGTTTTTACTAACAAAATTAAATTATTGTTTGCTCTTAAGGCAGTCATCCGCGTGGATAAAAGCAAAAAGTTAGAAATTTAAATTAGAAGAAACGTTAACTTCATTTCGAAACATTGGAGAACACTGGCGACATCGGTGTGGGATGCGGATATGTCCAGCTGAGCTAAAGTGCGGAAGACATCACAAATCCGAGAGCTGAAGATGCAGGTTCAACTAACCTGCCCAAAAATGGTTAAGAAGATTTTCAATTGGATACATTCAATAGTCTTTTTTCGCGAAAACCACAGTTCTCTACCTCAGAGGGCTTATTTCAGAAAATGTTAAATATGGTATATTAAAATTTTTAATAACCATGGCGTGATAAAATTATAACAGAAAACTATTTCTCTCCCAAGTGGGCTTGCATTTTATTTCGCGACAGTACAAGTGGAGTGGTCGGAAATGATGAACAAAAAATCTGCCACCAGTCTGGGCGCAACTTTACTATTTTCTACATCATGATATATAAAGCCCATAGAAGTAAAGACGAATTCGATCTCATTAAACCTAAAAGATTTTACGGAATTCGTGAATGCTTGAACAATACTTTACACTCCGTAGGGAGGTTGAATATCAAAAAATACTTAAATTAATTTTTCCCGGTTACATTAAAGCTCTTAGAAGTGAAAGCGAATTTGATATCTCATTACACCTAAGAAATATATCGGAATTCGTGAAAATGTATACAGCCACATTGCATCTCCTTAGGGGCTGGATATCAGAAAATATGGTCAAATGCACTTATATAAACAGCCCGCTTAAGTAAAATTAATCAGATAACTCTACATACATAAAAGGTATAAAAAATCGTAGAAATGTAAAAAAAAACATTTTAAGAAATTTTTTTCACTTCACCTTTGTATGTCAATAAAAATCTGAACTCTTTTTGCTTTGATTACTTCTGTAGTAAATCTATATAAACGTAGTAAATTGCAACTTTCAAACATAAGCCGTTTCTGAGATAGAAAAGACAACACCCACCCCCGTACCTTTCTTTTAATAAACATTTTATTTTTCTAGGATGCATCTATAGTGTCTCTATATAGTCATAAATTTTTAGCTTTCTATTTTTCGCGGATTTTGAAAAATAAAAATCTGAATTTATTTTTTTCTACCCCCGATCTACCGTGCCTAAGTCCTGCAAAATTTTCATGATTATATCTTAACATAATGCCTTTTTTATCAAATTGCTATCCCCCACTTTCTAACTCCACCACACACTTATAATATTTTATAGAGTAACCAAATTTTATATTTCTAGTACAATTGATTGGGAAGATATTGTAATCCAATTTTTGAAACTTGAAACTTTATCTGACCCTAAATTGAAATTTAAAATATGTTGACTACAGAAAATACAATAAAAACATACTGCAGTCACGATCGGCTGCAAGCCAATCGTATAATACTCTAGATGAATACTGAACTCCGATTTATATTGTAGTTGGGTATAAAGTAGAATTACGTGTGTGCATGTTGTATGTCCTTTATTAAGGACTGCCATTAGATTGCTACTCAAAACTAAAAGACAATATTCAGTGTTTAATTTCATACCTTGAACTGGGTAAGTCATCGAAAAAAATGTCCTTTTTAAAGGACTTTCACATGGGAGGAGCAGGAAGGACTCACTCGATTTCTTACATATTTATCCTTTTCCTTGGAACCATTCAAAAATAAACGTGTACAAAATTTCAAATTCGTAGCTTGAAGCGTTCAAAAGTTATTGGAAAATATTGTTGAACACGTGTTTTAAGGATATTTTGTATGACAGCTACCAGAAGGAGTAAAAGCATTTCGCTGGTTAGTAAACTCGAACTTCCTTTTCACTCAAAACTAACTTGTACAAAATTCCGAATTCGTAGCTAAAAGATTACTTGAGTTATTGCGAGTTTCGTAAATTAAGTGAATACATTTTGACAGGATATTTGTATGGCAGCTACACGAAGGACTAACAGGATTTTCTTCATAATCATATATTTAGCTCCACCTATTGGAAAAATAACACATACAAAATTTCCATGACGTAGCTTAAACGCTTCTGAAGCTATCGACCAATATTCTTGAAGACGTGTTTTAAGGACATTTTGTATGGCAGCTACCAGAAGGAGTAGAAGGATTTCGCTGATTAGTAAACTCCGACTTTGTTTTCACTCAAAACTGAGTTGTACAAAATTCCGAATTCGTAGCTAAAGGATTACTGGAGTTATAGTGAGTTTCGTAAATTAAGTGAATACATTTTGACAGGATATTTGCATGGCAGCTACACGAAGGACTAATAGGATTTTCTTCATAATCATACATTTAGCTCCAACTATTGGAAAAATAGCACGTACAAAATTTCAATGTCGTAGCTTAAACCCTTCTAAAGTAATCGACCAATATTCTCGAACACGTGTTTTAAGGACATTTTGTATGGCAGCTACCAGAAGGAGTAAAAGGATTTCGCTGATTAGTAAACTCCGACTTCCTTTTCACTCAAAACTAACCTGTACAAAATTCCGAATTCGTCGCTAAAAGATTACTTGAGTTATTGTGAGTTTTGTAAATTAAGTGAATACATTTTGACAGGATATTTGTATGGCAGCTACACGAAGGACTAACAGGATTTTCTTCATAATCATATATTTAGCTCGAACTAGTGGAAAAATAACACATACAAAATTTCAAAGACGTAGCTTAAACCCTTCTGAAGTTATCGACCAATATCCTTGAACACGTGTTTTAAGGACATTTTGTATGGCAGCTACCCGAAGGAGTAGGACGATTTTGCCCGTTAACGAACTTAGCCTTACAAATTCAACCAAACATCCAGATTCAAAATTTCATGATCCTAGGTGAAGGCGTTCTTGAGTTATCGTGCTAACGGACAGACGGACGGACGGACGGACGGACGGACGGACGGACGGACGGACGGACGGACGGACGGACGGACGGACGGACGGACGGACGGACGGACGGACGGACGGACGGACGGACGGACGGACGGACGTCAGGCGGATTTGAGGTTTTTGGCCACAAATAAACAAAAAATAATATATAACTTTTTTTCGTCCGAGGCTTGGTTCTATGCGTTACAAACTTTTGGGCTGGATTAAACTTATAATACTCTATATGATTTCATCTAGAGTATAAAACATACTGCAGTCACGATCGGCTGCAAGCCAATCGTATAATACTCTAGATGAATACTGAACTCCGATTTATATTGTAGTTGGGGATAAAGTAGAATTACGTGTGTGCATGTTGTATGTCCTTTATTAAGGACTGCCATTAGATTGCTACTCAAACCTAAAAGACAATATTCAGTGTTTAATTTCATATCTTGAACTGGGTAAGTCATTGAAAAAAAATGTCCGTTTTGAAGGACTTTCACATGGGAGGTGCAGGAAGGACTCACTCGATTTCTTACATATTTATCCTTTTCCTTGGAACCATTTAAAAATGAACGTGTACAAAATTTCAAATTCGTAGCTTGAAGCGTTCAAAAGTTATCGAAAAATATTGTTGAACACGTGTTTTAAGGACATTTTGTATGGCAGCTACCAGAAGGAGTAAAAGGATTTCTCTGATTATTAAACTCGAACTTTGTTTTTACTCAAAACTAATTTGTACAAAATTTCCAATTTATAGCTAAAAGATTACTTGAGTTATAGTAAGTTCCGTAAATTAAGTGAAGATGTTTGGACAGGATATTTGTATGGCAGCTACACGAAGGACTAATAGGATTTTCTTCATATTCATACATTTAGCTCCAACTATTGGAAAAATAACACATACATAATTTCAAAGACTTAGCTTAAACCCTTCTGAAGTTATCGTCCAATATTCTTGAAGACGTGTTTTAAGGACATTTTGTATGGCAGCTACCAGAAGGAGTAAAAGGATTTCGCTGAATAGTAAACCTGAACTTCTTTTTCATTCAAAACTAATTTGTACAAAATTCCGAATTCATAGCTAAACGATTACTTGAGTTATAGTTTATTCCGTAAATTAAGTGAAGACATTTTGACAGGATATTTGTATGGCAGCTACACGAAGGACTAATGGGATTTTCTTCATAATCATACATTTAGCTCTAACTATTGGAAAATTAACACATACAAAATTCCAAAGACGTACCTTAAACCCTTCTGAAGTTATCGGCCAATATTCTTGAAGACGTGTTTTAAGGATATTTTGTATGGCAGCTACCAGAAGGAGTAAAAGGATTTCGCTGAATAGTAAACCTGAACTTCTTTTTCATTCAAAACTAATTTGTACAAAATTCCGAATTCATAGCTAAACGATTACTTGAGTTATAGTTTATTCCGTAAATTAAGTGAAGACATTTTGACAGGATATTTGTATGGCAGCTACACGAAGGACTAATGGGATTTTCTTCATAATCATACATTTAGCTCTAACTATTGGAAAATTAACACATACAAAATTCCAAAGACGTACCTTAAACCCTTCTGAAGTTATCGGCCAATATTCTTGAAGACGTGTTTTAAGGATATTTTGTATGGCAGCTACCAGAAGGAGTAAAAGGATTTCGCTGACTAGTAAAGTCGAACTTCCTTTTCAATCAAAACTAACTTGTACAAAATTCTGAATTCATAGCTAAAAGATTACTTGAGTTATAGTGAGTTTCGTAAATTAAGTGAATACATTTTGACAGGATATTTGTATGGCAGCTACACGAAGGACTAAAAGGATTTTCTTCATATTCATATATTTAACTCCAACTATTGAAAAAATAACACACACAAAATTTCAAAGTCGTAGCTTAAACCCTTCTGAAGTTATCAACCAATATTCTTAAAGACGTGTTTTAAGGACATTTTGTATGGCAGCTACCCGAAGGAGTAGGACGATTTTGCCCGTTAACGAACTTAGCCTTACAAATTCAACCAAACACCCAGATTCAAAATTTCAAGATCCTAGGTGAAGGCGTTCTTGAGTTATCGTGCTAACGGACAGACGGACGGACGGACGGACGGACGGACGTCAAGCGGATTTGAGGTTTTTGGCCACAAATAAGCAAAAAATAATATATAACTTTTTTTCGTCCGAGGCTTGGTTCTATGCGTTACAAACTTTTGGGCTGGATTAAACTTATAATACTCTATATGATTTCATCTAGAGTATAAAAATTAAAAATAATCTATGGTGGCGTTTTTAATATTTTCAAAGATAAATGACACTTATGTTTTCGAAGATACAATTTTTGAGATATTCAAAAAAAGATATTGATTTATGTTATCCTTTTCGACCTTTGAAAAACACTTCCTTTAGTATTTTTTAAGCGGCGCACGGATTTTTATCTTTAAACCAAGCCATAGGTGAAGATCCTGCTACGAATACAGACTTTTTTGTGAATTTTAAAGTAACCCGTTATTTGAGGACCTCTAACTTCCTTCATACTATGTCCGAAAAGAGAACATTTTGCCTGTTGTATATTAATTTTACACAGAATCTATAGTTCAAATTTGATAAAAATCGAAAAACGTCATACAACAATCTTTCAAACAAACTTGAAATGAAAGAATAATTTTAAATGTTTTAGAGCATTGTTTCAGCTACCAGTATTTAAAGTTAGTAGCTATGTTTTTTCCGTAAGTAAAACATTTTTTCATCCGTACAAAAACATATATGTATTAGAACTATATTGCTAGCTGTCATATTTTTCCATACAAAATCAATAAGCACGAGTTGAATCGGAAAATTCAAAATCAGCTGTTGATTTTGTCTCAAAAATGTAAAGAATCAAGGAAGGGGAGTATACAATTTTATTACAAATCAAGTTTTTATGAAATTTGAACAATGTAAATAAAAATATTTAATTGCGAAAAATATTTTTTATAAGAAATTGTATTGTTCATAATTTCAAATTAGCAGCACTTACATAGTTTTCACAAAATAAGATGTGTAATGTGAAAAATAGTGTTATATTTTTTAAATGTTCCAACTATTTGAATTATAAAAAATATTATAATATTAAATTAAAATCCAGTAACGTTTAAACTACCACCATATTGAATTGGCAAATTCAGAATCAGCTGTTAACAACGATACTGACTCTGACAAGTGCCGCTAGCAATATAGTTCACTAATACATATATGTATGTACAAAAAGCGAGTCGAATTTTCATGGAACAAGTGATAAAAAAATGTGTACCGTCCCAATTACTTTATTATCTTATAGAGTGAAATGTGTAAAAATTAATAGAAACGTTTTCAAAAATTGATAATAAGTTGTTAATTTTGTAACAGGCAGTTTATATATAGTAATATTTTTTTTTTAATATTAAATTTAATGGATCCAAGGGCTATAGCCCAGGATCGTACCTGTAAAAGAAGACTGAAATATATCTACATCGGTGTCACACAGAATCTTAGCTAATCGAACTGAAATTTACAATTGTTTCTTATGAAACTTGTCTTCTTACGTTTTAGGGACTGAAAAAAAATGTGTTTTCGATAAACGCATACTGCTTTAGCCCCTCATGCTTCAAGAATCCTTGAAGATTTGACCTTCTATGAAGGTAGATCTTCTATAGAAGATAGACCCCTATCAGTTTTCATCTTTTTGGGTTTAGATGTAAGGGATGATGATGGCGAAAGGTGGCACCATATTAGTGGGAATTAGGCCAAAACAGAAGCCTATTGTCCACCTAGGTGTAAGGAAAGAAATAAGTGAAATAATTGTTCAATAAAATGCAGCTTTTTAAAATTAAAAGAAAACACTTGCAAATAAAAAGAAACCATTTCGATTATAAACGGAATATATTCAAAACTAATGAAACTAACGAAAATTAACCTCAAAAATAAAATAATTTTTAATGCTAAATGAAATTTTTTTTCAAATGAAATTTTAATTGAAAAATGTTAAAAATAAAAATTACTGTAATAATAGGTGTGTTTTATGCTCATTTATCCAGATTAGAGTAGTGATTAAAATTGATATACAAAATAACAACAACATTGCTGTTTTTACGATTCTTTATAACTTTTTTCAATAGATAGTAGGCTAGATTAGAGAATTTATCGCGAGTAGTTCACCCAGTGAGCTTACTGGGTTAACTATTCCGGTTAAAATCTATATTCTAGCCTACTATCTACAGGGAAAAGGAATAAAAAATAACAAAAACAGCAATATTGTTGTTGTTTTCAATGTAAATTTTAATCACTACTCTAATCTGGATAAATGCGCAAAAAAATACACCTAATATTAGAGTACAAATATTCAAGATATATTTTTTAGTTTTAACTACCAGATGTGCAGTATAAGAACCTAAATCTTAGATTTTCATTCTGTAAGTTTACGAAGATTCAATTATTATTCTATTTATTTATATTTATTTATTATTGGAGCGTTTAAAGTAAAAATTTTAGTTAGGTGAATGTTGTTTAATGTTCATAAAAAAATTGCGCTAATTTAGATATCCAAAACAGCAAAACGGAGCAGAATTCAAACAAAAATTTATTGTTTTTATATCGAAATGACTAATAACTTTCTTTGGTGTCATTCTGAAATATCATATCGAATGTGCAAAATTTTAAAAAATATATGGAACCTAATTTAGTCTGTTCCTTTAACGTCATTGTTATACCTTTTTATTTGGCAAAGTTGTATTATGCCGAAACTCACTTTTAAAAATGCTTCACTGTATAAAAAAAATAACCAAGTTTGATTTGAATGAAATGTTCTTGAATCAACTATATATTATATCTTACTAACTGTATGTTTATAAAAATCTTTTTTTAAATAAAATTAGAAGGCTTTGGCACTAGCTCTAAAAAAAAAATAATGAAAATTTGGTATTCGTGTTTTTAATAAATATTTTTTTAATCTGTAGTGCGCCCACATTTTTTTAAATAATACATTCCACGGAAAAATATTTGATAGAACAATACCGCGGCCAATTGGGCTCAGTTTGTTCTTGAAAATTAGCCAAAAACAGCCATTAGCCGTAGGCGCTGTGCCGGGGTGCAGTGGGATCACAACGGACCCATCTAGCGGTCTATGTGTTAGGTATCTCTGTCAATAGATACCCACCTAACCTAACCTAACCTATTTTATTGTCTTGTTACTTTTATTATTATTTTTATAAAACGAAATCTAGTTCAATCAATTCAAAAATCTATGTAAAAACTGGAAAAAATCTAGACTGTGCGTGAAAAATAAGTTACACAAAATTTGCAAAATATTTGAAAAGTATTTTTCACCACAATTACTTGTAGTTAATTATCACAATTTACCACAAATATGTTAAATTTGTCAGTGCTATGCAATTTGCTTTTATTGTTGTACTTTATGTCTCTGAAATAAATTTTGTGGTTTAAATCGTAACTACTTATTTTATTGCGACGCCTTGCATAATAAATTATAGATTTTAAGAGAATTAAGTCAGTCTAGACTACAGTGAGAAGTTTTAGAATTTCATTAAAATTTTAAGAGTGAATAAAAATAAATAAAATAGACTCATGAATTATTTTGTAACCATAAAAGTTTTATTTTATACCTCGACTTCATCTTATCAATGTTGACATATACAGTCCGGGGTTATTGTTTATATTTCTGTTATCGTTAAAGCAATCGGGTGATTTTGTTTATGAGGTAATCTCATATGATCCAAAATGAGTCTTATGAGAGCATTTAGAATTCGATTATAAGAACCAAACTCTCATAATTTTACTTTCATTGAGTAGGTACTCTGAGACTGATGCGAATGTGTATATAGATCTTAATGGAAAATTTTACTAGTGTTATTTCTGTTCTATAAAAATACGAGAACTATCATTTTAAGAGTTTTAGATGTATGACAGAATAGAATACCTCATCGAGTATATTTTTGAAAAAGAATTAATTTTTAATAACAGTTTTTTTTAGTAGAATGGTTAATTTATTTTTGGAATAGGAAAGCTAATAAGAAATGACATAATATTGTAAATGAACGTAAAAAAAATTTTTTTTAATATTGTACAAACCATGATTTTAATTGTATTGATTTTTTATAATAGTGAACATTTAATAAAAAAATCTCCAACAGTCTAAGCGAAACTGTATTATTAAAAAAAAAAACATGGTATCAAATTTCTAATAATAAAGTAGACATTATATTTTTCAATGACGGACTCAAAAGTTTTGCTTTCTCTATGTTAAATGCATCACTATTCTTCAGGCTTGAAAAAAAATAATCTCATCCAAATAATAAGCTTATTACTGAATGATATAGACTTTAAAGTCAAAGCGAAAATGTAAATACTGCTTTTGATACATTTATTCGAAGTTTGCCTAGAAATACCCCAAAGTTCTCTCCTTGAATTTGTCAGTTGTTTTGAACCAAGTCAAGCTAAGCCAAGACACGAACCAATATTTGATTTTGACAAGAGTCTGCATGCTCGATGTCGTAAACTGTTATAACTAGACGTAGAATAGACGAAGCAAACTACTCGTATAGTTCATACAATATTATTAGGGTCACGCGCCTTGTGCCCTACAACGAATCTCAACAGTAAGCGCATTTCGAACTACTACACAAAAAATAATAAAGTTGCACCCAGACCGTTGACATATCAAGTGGAAATTAAGTGAACGAGATTTGCGCACGTGATTTCGCAACGCATCGCGCGCGTCTATTTGATTGACAGTTTTCTAATTTCGTCGCGAGCGAACTGCGATTTTGACATGTAGGTTTTGTTTCAAATTTTTTATTTTGATTCTTTGATTAGATGTATTTACGAATGAATTCGCATGCTTAGAACAAAATATTTTGGTATTTATGGATATTATTTTACAGTCAACGCGTTTACTATAACTGGTGTTGCGACGCGATTGTCCCATCGCGCAAGCCGAACGCATCGCTTTCACTATAATTTCAGCATAAGTGTGGTCGCACGGCGCCTTATTCAGTTTATAATGGTAGGCACATTCTACCAACTTTCATATGTAAATTCAAACATGATTTTCGTGAATAAAATTCAGTTATTAGTTTTCTCGTGTATTAAAAAATATAAAAATAAGTCCTAGCCTTAGTAAAAAAAATATAAATCCGAAAGACTGAAATATGCTCTTTGTTAGCAGGCATACAAGACACAAAAAAACCTACCACCTTAAAAAAGGACTACCTTGCTTTTGTTTAATATTTTAATTTTAAACCACTTTTAAGAATATGAAAAAGTTTATTCCAAATTTTCATGTGGGAGCATAGTTAATTTTCTGGATAAAAGGTGGAAGGCTCATTCATACTGTACATATGAATTGGCTTCAGTAAATAATTACAATATTCAAAATTTCAAAATAAAATTTATTTTAAACTTTTATTTCAAATTAACAAAATTTTAATACATACAAAGTTCTACACTTCTAGTATTCTTATAGAAGAATTATGGAACTATAATTCTTATAGGGGAATTTTTGTAAGAGCATCACTCTTTAACAGTTAAAGTCTCATAACACCTACTTCAGTTCTTTAGGTGAATCCGGACAAATTTTGTGATTTTATAAAGTAATTGAATGAGTTCGTGTATGATGGATGTTCTTATGGCCATAGTAACTAACATTCGTTGTTAACAATTTCAGAACTGGATGAGATTCGCTTCTATTAGCTCCTACTGTGTGTCCAAATATTTTGTTTCAACCAGTACTGGTCAAGCCTGTAAATCTTGTCGAATCTTTGTCCATTTTCTGTGGTAGATGCAGTTGGATAGTGTAAATGGTAAATTTTTGTTTGCCAAATTTTTTTTATTTGCTGCTATACACAAATTCTTTTTTGAAGATTAAGTTTGACTGAAATTTTTTTTCGTCAAATATTTGACAACACGGCATACAAGCTGTGGGTAGAAGTTGTTCTGAAGTGAGTTTTATAACTAAATTTGAAATAATTTAATAAAGCTGATTTGAATAAAGGAAAACTTATTTATGCTGTTATTTCCTTTAGAACCCATTCAGGAACAATAACTTTTAATTTAATAGCTTCAATATTTAAAAAAATAAAAATAATTAACGTGACTAAGTCATTAAATTTGCATTACAAGTAGACACTAAATAATCCGGTAAAAATTTCGTCATTTCGGTCGATATCTTCCGCATATTTTATCGCTCATCTGCCCGAAAAATACTATACCAGAAATTTACCAGTTTGTCAACTTTTAACCTAAAACTATAAAATCCCAAGGATAAATTCGTATTTTACACCAAGTCTAATTGAAATGCCACAGGTGAAGGTGAACAGCGAGCATTTTAATCCGCTCATAATCGTCGACAATATGCCTATGACTTAGAAAACAAACCGCCACAAAACTGTACAGAGCCTAGTTTAATCCGAAAATGGCTTTTAAATAGCAACAGTAGTTGATATTATATCCAAGAAAGAAAAAAAAAATCCATGGTAGACATTGCACAATCCTTTCACTTCACTTATCTTAGAATGTAGCCCCGGCTCGATTGTGGTTATAAAACTGAAACACTCATGCACACTCGATCGATTTGGAACAGTTCATAATACAGGTAACGAAGATTTTTTATAACAATATGTGAAAATTTGAAAGTAGTATGACAATAAAACACTAACCAGAAATTGTTCTGCAGTTGAACGTTCTGAACGAATGAGTCACGTTAAAAGAGTCTTTAAGAAAAGAACCACAAAACCAGGAACAGAAAAAAAATTTTTTTTTAAGAACAAGAACAAAATTTAACCGGCAACGGTACACTTTTATTACACTTGTTATACTTTAGGCAATTTAATTAAAAATTTTCGAAACACCATACGCCTACATACGAACGGCATAGAAATCAATCGGATCTTAAATCGACGCGATGCAGTCTTTAACTCGACTGATACGAAAAAATTTAACCGATCGTGGCACAACGTTCGTTCGTCTTAATATCGAATTCACATTTAAAACCGCACACATAAGATACATAACCTCCAATAAGATTCCGAATTTCCAAAACTGGAAAGTCCAACGATGGTGGTAACGCGAAGATCGGCACCACCAACAGCAACTTCGGAAACACACACCTGAGCTAAGGTGCGATCAACAGTCGCGATCGTACCTACCTGTTTCCGAAAGATTTAACTCCGAATATTGTTGTGTGACGATCGTATCGCGACTGTTAAGGGGAAATAGTCAACTTATAGCCCGCAGTCGAGTAGTTAGTGGTAGAGCGCTGAATTGCATTGAAATCTTTAGTTTTTTCAAAACGATCGCGGTATGTGCGATCATCGCTAATACTTCGTCTGGATAATATTTCTTAACACCTTAGAATTATTGAAAAATCAACAACTATTCAATTTATAATCGCCGAATTCAATTCGCTGTTGGGCGATCACAGCACGATCACTTACCTTCGATTAGTCCGAAATACAGGTGTATACATTCGTCATGGTATTCGACTGGAACATAAGGGAATTTTCTTCAGGTATGAGAATGATATTGCTCTCTTCTGTAAGTGATCAAAGGCAGTCTTGGATGACCGGCTAAATGTATACGAAATCCGGTCGGTAATTTTTTTTTGGAATTAAGGTCCCCGCACGATCGCCAAATTCGTCAATGCATATAACAAGTGCATGATGTTACGGTGACTGCACCGAAAAGACCGCTTTCCCTCTTATTTTTCGACTTTTTATGTTTTAATCTCCGGTGCGTAAGAAAGAGGGTCACTCTGATAAGATGGGAAAATTATAGTTTGTGCGTTGTTTTAATATGTTACGATTTGCCGATACGATTAATACCTGTACAACAATACGAACATGTTTTACTACAACAAAAAACACAAAAAATTTTGCATTGCAATTTTTTTTTTTATGATGAAAGTGATCGGAAACTGGTAGTTGTCGGATGCTTTTCGTGGCATCGAAAAGAAGCCTGAAATATTAGGTGAAAGGTGGATGGGCTTTCATTTTAGCAAATTACCTTACTCAAATATTCCGACAGTTAGTTGATTGGATCGGAAAAAGGTGAAGATGTCAATAAACAATATCGTTCTGAATGAAGATCTTGTGCACTTAAGTACCAATTGGCTAATTTTGCAATGAAAAATTTTCGAGGTGTGATTAGCAAAGTATTCGAATGCATCTTTCGGACGATGTGCTCGATAATTTAATCTGGCCGTGAGGAGATGGGGAGTGCATGATACTCAATTGTGATTTCATTAAATTATGGTTTTAGAAAGTGAAAAATGAAAAAACACCCATAAAAAATTTAAAGGTTCTGTAGCGAAAAAAAATTAACGAAATTAAAGTTTTTGGTCAATTTTATTCCCTCTAAAAAACCTTCTTAAAATTTCCAATAAATGAGTGGACATTGGAAAATACTTAATCGAACTGGTAAAAAATGGAAATCAATTTGGAATTTAGGTTGAACTTGTCCCCAGACATTTTTTAGTACTAGACCACAGAAAATTTGACAAAAATTCCGGTCCGATTTTTAAGGTTTTTTCAATCTAGTAATAAGCTGATGTCAGAGAAAATTCCATGCAGTCTAATATTTGACCACAACATTTTTACTAGGAAACATTAAGTAAAATTTTTTCAGAGAAGTAACTAATTTTTTTTGCCAATTTCGTAAATTAAGTTAAACCTCATACGATTAATCTCCCGAAATAGAGTTTTCGTGTGCAAACTTTTTCCGAAATTTGAATTAAAACGCAAGATTTCAAGCTGGATTTGCGGAAATCTAGTGATTTCGACAATATTACTAAGATCTACTAGATTATCTATACATATGGAAAAACTTGAAATCTACTTCGGTGACTAGGTTTTGTGAAAATAAAGGTGCGACCTGTGCCAAATCAGTGCTGCCGTTCAAAAAGGATCGTATTGAATTTAAAACTTCCAGCATTTAATTGTACTCTATCCAAATCTTAAATACCTTAAAGTCAATAATGGGTACTTACATACCTCCTTATCGGAAGTGTTTGTTTTACTAAATCAAATTGATTATATATATTTATATTCGAAATTTTGTTACTTCTCCATTAAAATATTTTAAATTGGAGGTCGTAGGAGACAAAAGAAGAGTTAAAGTAAGACATTAGGGGAAATCAGATTTACTTTCATAGTGGGCACAATATACTTTATTAAGTGTATCTAATAGTCTCATATAATTTTTCTTCAAAGACGAAAAGATAATATAAATCAACGTTGGTTGACGGTTTCTCATAGAGGGAGGGCATGGCTCCTATGGTCCTCCCTCTATGACCGCCACTGGAGGGGATAGAGGGATCAGTAAGCTTCTATATA
The DNA here is from genome assembly GCA_951812415.1 of Beris morrisii. Classification (NCBI taxonomy): domain Eukaryota; kingdom Metazoa; phylum Arthropoda; class Insecta; order Diptera; family Stratiomyidae; genus Beris; species Beris morrisii. The sequence goes on along the minus strand of OX638312.1, from coordinate 95,105,521 downwards.
GTTCACCATTTTTCTCGACCGGTTTTTCTTTTATCCATAGTTCTTACCCGAACGTTTCACATATACCACGGAATATGCGCGAAAAATCTCGACTCCACACATGCAGTACGTAAGTTGCTACTTAAGTTTTGAGATAGACAAATAAAAACAAATATTTATAATCAAAAATGGCTTTATTGTTTTTCAAAATATTCTCCATGAAATTCAACACACTTTTAAATTTTTTCAACATTTCTTTGCACCAATCGACACGAGCTTTTTTTTGAACGATTGTCAAATTATGCGGTATCCAACGCGAACAAATCTTTTTGACAGCCAAATGTTCATGCAATATGTATGCGAGTGGAACTAATACCCAGGAATGCCTCAATCTCACGATATGTCACATGACGATCTTGCAATATCAGTTCACGCACAGCATCGATGTTTTCTGGCACAACTGCCGATTTTGGACGACCTTCACGAAATTCCTCCTGTAGCGAAATGCGACCACGATTGAATTCAGAAAACCAGCGGAACACGGTGGCTCGAGATGGTGCTTCATCACCAAAAGTCGAAGCGAGTTGATCGGCACACTGCTGCTGCTTTAATCTACGTCGAAAGTCATAGAAAATCATCGCACGAAAATGTTCACGATTTAATTCCATTTTTCGACCAAGATGAATATTGCAAGTATCTGTAAACAATACAAATAGCACCCGTATGACAACACGTTCTGAGTACGTTCACCACTAAAAATGTCAAACTTTACGACGACAATATCAGATTTGACGTATTCACATCAGTGTTGCCATATCTCAAAACTTAAGTAGCAACCTACGTATATAAGCACGGCAAAGTTTGTAGCCTAAGACTGGTTTTGCTACACATTCAGACGACGATCGGTTACGCAACAGTATTTGTAAATAATATATTATATAATATAATAAAAATAAATAAAGTGATTTAGTGATCAAGTTGTACATAAAATCGGGCAGTGTTGTCTGGATTGAATGCGAATAATAAATCATTGCATTTTTTATTGATTTTAAACGAATTGTGTTTTACTTGAAATCTCGGCGAAATCCTAGCTTGCAACAATATGAATTTGGCTACTCACGCTCCCAAAATGTTTATAAAGTAGTGGATAGATCAAATTACATACAAAATTAATTTTTTATTGAAAGTCATACTTCCATGGCTCTGAAAATATACTTTTTCTTAGAAGAAACATTTTTCATTAAATTTAAAGCGCATTTTCTTGAAAAGTGTTTTGCCAATCTAGCCGCACAAAAGTCAATTTACAAGAACTTAAAGCAGGTAGAAAAAAGTATTTTCTTATTTAAGTTAACTAAACAGAGAACTTAAGTCAAACCCTCCCAACCTTTTATTGGCTGCGCTTGATGCCGTAAATTTAGTCTGAACTTGGCCGTAGCGACAAGTGCACGTATTTTTCTTGGCTTCCTAAGTGTAACTGTTTCAGGCGAAAAGTAAACATTTTATATTCAGTGTTACACTTCGAAAATACAGTAATGGATCTTGAACAACCAGGTAAGAACACATACTTTTAAAGCAGTTATATTTTTTGTAATTTAATAGTAATATTTTGGCTGTTTGAAAAGAGGCTTGAAATTTTTTGAATTTTAAACAATATTTTAGCGAATTGACTTCAGGGTCCGTCCCGGTTATTATTTTCATTGTGATTGGAAGATGGAAGTCTGTACAATATAACCATTATGAAATTAGCCTCGCCTTTCTGAATAACGGGTCAACAAACATGATAGTAACAAAAGAAAATATTGGATCAAAAATGTAGATGGTATTAACGTGGTATTTCTTCAGTTTCAGGGTTATTCGGTGTGTCAGGAGAGAGAGAGAGAGCAGTGACCCGTAGATCACTGTACGACAAGATGCAAGAGCAAAACTTACCCAGTTTTGAAGACAAGTTAGAATAATTGGAAAGTTGTCTTTTATCTTGCAAAAACTACTCTCATGACCAAATAAACCACTTGAAGCAAAAGTTTTCGTATATGTAATCTGAATTCAAACAGAGATGGAAGAAATCATGACGATCAAATTTTATTTTCAAAATCAGTGCTCCGTTCGAGAAACGTTCCGCGATATCGTATGGTTATAGTATTGTTATCGTATGGTTATCTCACAGCAGCGGCGATGTGTACTGGCCACCGAGATCGTGCGCTTTAACGCCTTTAAACTTATTCCTTTGGGGCTATCTTAAATCGCAGGTCGATGCGTATAATCTGCAAACAATTGATGACCTTTAAGTCAACATAACGAGCGCCATCAAGCAGATTTATGCGACAAAGTCGTCGAAAATTGGACCTGTCGAATACGCGCCACCGAGCAAAGCCGGCGCGGACATTTGAACGACGTTATGTTCCATACTATATGAATGCCATAAAATATTCTTTGAAACAAAAAAAAATTTTGTGGATATGTCACACACAACTTGTTTTATTTACATTTAAGAATCGGAAAATCAAATTGAGACACCCTATAGCTGTTTACTACTATGTTTGTTATTTATTTATGAGGTATGTACGTTCTTCTTCTTTATTTATTTCAGCATATTTTATTTTCATTAAATTTTTTTTTTTTAATTTTAAACAACAATTTATTTATATTTATTTTTATTATCTATTTATTGTTATTTATATTATTATTATTTTTTAATTTAATTTATTTATTATTGGTTTTGTTTTGTTTTTTATTTTTATTTCTTGCATGTATTTTAGGTATGCTTCATTTGTGTTATCCCAAATACCAGTACGCCGTACTGTCTGGAGAACACATTTAACACACATTTGAGTATACTATACAACATGAGTATGTTAATATGGTGAATTTTTTCCCAGTTCATATAAATTTGAAATTCAAATAATAATTTTACATGTAATTTCACAATTTCTATTAGCCTAATAAAATTAAAAAAAATAATTTTGACCGGCTAGATTGGCAAAATACTCCTATGTGCGTCGTCAACTAGCCAAAATCCAAAAATGAACAAATTTGTCATGCATAAAATTTGCATCACCTTTTTCTTAGTTTTACTTTATTATTTTGTAATAATATTAAAAATGAATAAATATGAAAGTAATGTATTAGAAATAAATTGAACAATAATAAAAGCGTTTTAGACAAAAAAATTCGTTTAATTATCTCAGGAAGCGCTTAAGATAAGAAGTTGAAACCTGGAATTAATGTAGAGCCTCATTTGCAAGAAATCCGTCAACGAAAACAAAACACCAATAATTCTATGGTGGAAAGCAAAATATTGTAAACCATGAAAGGTGAAAATTGGTGTTTATAAAAGGCCGCAGTAGTAACACGTTCCGAAAACGGTTGATAAGGTAGCTCGGCGGCTCCACTATCCCATCTTTTACAGAACTGCTTATTCTTGACAGTTAAAACCTAGTACGTGAACTAAAATTGTTTTTTCAGTTTTGAATTGGTGCATGGAGTTGTGGCAAAAAAATGGTCGATAAAATTTTACGAATTTTGTATTTTTTTTATTTTACTTCCATAAACTCCTCAGATAAGGGCATACAAATTTCTTTCGGGATTTTCTTGATATTTAACCACTAAGGGGTTATATATACGTTTACACGAATTCTGTCATATGTATCTCTGAAATTTGAGATATTGAATTGGATTTTAATTACTGGAATGTTTTCCGTAGTGTCTTCAAAAATAATTTCAGGATTTTCTGATATTCAACCACTGAAATGGTGTAATACGGTTGTATACATTTTCACGAATCTTACCATATGTTTTAAGTATGATTAGCCTTTGAATACGTTTTTTTCTATACTAATTTTTATTCTTAAAAGCTAAGAAAATTGATTCAGAAGGTAAATTTTTAAAAAATATGAATTATTTTTACACTTCTAGATCATATACTCAAGAATGCAAAAACGTACTTCATTATAAAAAAAATGGATTCTTAACACAAAAAGAGATTGTAACGACATTTTTGAACAACTGCAACTCGGAATTTATTTATGAAAAAAGTTTAAACAAAGATATAGATTTTAAGATATTATTACAAACATCCGGAAATATATTTAGTTCTGAAGGTAAACTTTTTCAGAAATTTTCTGCAAAGCACGGAAGTTTTACGGTATTTCGCTCTATTATGAAAATGAATGAAGAATAAGAAAATTATGTTCTTATTACTTTATTAAACTCACTTTTTGTGTGCGATAAACCATTAATTTTTTTTTAAAGATATGTGTATTACTTATAAAATCTGTCAATCAAAATTGTTTTTTTTTTTTTTTTAATATAATTCCAGAAGTCGTTTACCTTCAATAAATATATATTTTATAGATAATTGTCTATTATGAGTAGTCAAATTGAAATGTTTTTTGAAAAACCCACATGAAATCATATTTTTTCCCAAAACTAAAATAAAAGCGGTGCATTAAAAATATTTTGTAGTGGAAACTTTTACACGGTGAAATTACAGAAAAATATGTATTCTACAAATTTGAACTAACCTATTTTTGCCCTAAAGTGTCGTAAAGACGAGATGTTTACAAAAAATTTAATTAAACACCTTTTTTTTAAAGATAATACTGCGAGCAAACACTTTTCGAGCACGTAAGCGAAGGACCGCAGAACTAACGAATTTGTGAAATAATTTTATTCAACACCTAAAAAATAAATTAAATCCACTCTTTAAATTGCTCATATTTCTACCAACACTTCGCATGCCCATCAAATACTGGCTCGTGACCAACGTCTTAAAAAGCGTTGTCAAAATTTGATAAAATATCTTTTTGCTTAGCAGTCAAAGAATTAATTCCACCGTGCTCTTAATCATTCAAAAACTTAATACCATTTGTATGTGAGCTAATGAAAATAAAGGTTGTTAGTACTAACTGATTGTTGGTACTTACTGTCTACAACTCTCTCAACTCTCTTTCAAGAAATTTTACAGGGAATTGAACAAAAATAAATTACCCAATTTTAAATTGGAGATTACAGATTACAGAATATCAAACAATTAATTAATTGTGTTACAGGTTATCATGCAATTGGTTCATGTCATCTTTTAATAACTATGTAATGGTATCTAAACGATGAAATTGATTGATTTTGCTTATTGATTCCATTTTCATCAATCTCACCTGTAATTTTTAATAGCCTTCAATTTAAACTTCTTATCTCTACGCTACTTTAAATTAAAATCAACCTCATCGACTAACATACCCTAAGTTTATTTTGTTCTAAGTTCGTCAACTACGTAAACCTATTTGAAAGTGTCGAAAAAAATAACTAGAGCAACTAAGATTTGTTATCTTATAAACATTGTGTAAATCTTGCATACATATAAAAAATCTGCCAATAATCTGGGCGAAACTTTATTATTTTCGGGTCAAAGTTCGGGAGCGGTCGAAGTCGGAGTATATCGAGATTATTAGGTTTTTTGGTAGTTAATTTTGTTCTTAAAATAAAAATATTTAAAATAGAAATTTTTAGCCGATCAAACATTGAAAAAGCTCGTGTAGACATTCGAATATCGATACACTAAAAGCCCATAGAAATAAAAACGAATTTGCTGCCTGATCAGACTTAAGAGATATGACGAATTGTTAAAACGTATATAAACCCATTACTTCCACTTGGGGTTTCAATTCCAAAAATCTGCCAACAGTCTGGGCGGAACTTTATTATTTTATGGGTAGAAGTCCGAAACGTGTTTAATGATGAGATACGGTGTTGGGTACTATGCGACTGACAACCTAAAAAATAACGTTCCAAATAGCCTCCTGGTTATTTTTTTGGTTGTCAGTCGCATAGTACCGAACACCGTATCTCATCATTAAACACGTTTCGGACTTCTAGCCATAAAATAATAAAGTTCCGCCCAGACTGTTGGCAGATTTTTTTTTATTTATTTACGTATTTTTTTTATCAATAGAATAATTCATAGTAGTAAAAGCGAATTCGATCACATTAAACCTAAGAGATTTTTGGAATCAGTGAAATCTTGAACAATACCCCCAGGGGGTTTAATAGAGAAAAATACTTAAATCGGGGTTTTCCCCGACTACGTTTAAAGCTTATAGAAGTAAACGTGAATTCCAAGTCTTAATATACCTTAGAAATATATCAGAATTCGTGAATATGTACACAACCACTTTACACCCCCTTAGGGGTTGAATATCGAAAAATTTTGAAGACCGTTAGTAGGCGCTTATATAAATAGCCCGCAGAAGTAAAATTGCTTTGATAGCTCGACATGTCTAAAAGTTTTAACGAAATTTGTGAAAATGTGGATTCACGGACATTTTTTTAACTCAACCTCTGAACGCCAATAAAAATATCAACTTTTTTTTTTGCTTTAATTACTCTAATAGTACATCTACATATACGTACTAAGTTTCAACTTTCTAGCATAAGCCGTTTCTGAGATATAAGAAACCACCCCTCTCCCCCGTACCTTGATACCCCTATCAAACATTTTATTTTTCTAGGATGTCTCCATAGTGGCTCTATATAATCCTAAATTTATTCATTATGGTTTTCAAGAAATAAAAATCAGAATGTTTTCCTTTCTACCCCCTTTCACCATCACCCCCAACACCCACACTACCAAAATTTTTTTCCCTACTAGAAGTTTACCGACCCCAACTCCTGTAAAATTTTCAAGATCATATCTGATACGGTTTCTGAGATATAAAAATGAAATTTTTTGAGAAATTGCTATCCCCCCACTTTCGTGCTCCACCTCCCCCCTCAAAAAATTTAGTTTTGGTAGACTCCTCTTGTGATCCCATATACAGAAACTAAATTTCATCTTCCTGGTGTAATTGGTTCGAAAGATATTGTAATCCAAAGTTTTTCACCCCCCACCCCCACACCCCACCACCCCTCTTAAAAATGTTAGCCCTTGTCTAATCTTGAAGTATCCCTAAGAACAACAACAAAGTTTCAATATTCTGACATCAATGGTTCAGGAGATATCGATTTTAGAATGTTTCAATCCCGGCTTTTATGCGTTAAAGACTCATTGTTTTCCCCCCCCACTTCCATAACCCCTTAACCAATATCGACAATTTTTTGCAATTGTGTCCATTATCATAGTACTACATAAGTTCTAAGTTTCAACTTCCTAGCATAAGTGGTTCCTGAGATCTAGAAACCAAAATTTTTCGTCTAAAACGCTCCCCTCTCCTCTCCCCTTGTATCCCCACCCCTCAAAAATATACCAGTCGTAGGGGTTCACCCAATCTACCCACCATAAAAATTTCAATTTAATATCTCAACTGGTTTGGGAGCTACGCGCTTTCAAACGATTTTGCGTACGGCGTACGGCGTACGACGGACGGCGTACGGCGTACGACGGACGGCGTACGGCGTCTACGGCGGACAGACGGACTTTTTTTTTTTTTTGCTTTTTTGGGGTTTACTAGTCCTAAAACGTGTAAATACAAAATTTCAGGGTAGCAAACTTTTTTGAAATTTCAGGTCGATCACAATACTTTATTATTAAAAAATAATAAAGTAAAAAATTGTGAAACAGGTTTTTAGACGATTTCATAACAAGCAACTCGATATCTCCTGAGACACGAGGGATTTTGAAAAATCTATGAAAACGTGAGCAAACCATTCATACCTCTTGGTTTTTGAAATTCGAAAAATCGTCAAATGGGGTTTTAGGTCATTACATCAAATGCTGTAATAACCAATTTTGTATCTCATCAGAACTAAGGGATGCCAAAAAATTGTGGAAACATAGACAAACCCTTGGGGGTTGAATATCCAAAAATTGAGAAAGTGGTTTTTAGGCGATTATGTAAAAAGTCAGTTGAAGTGAAAAGCGATCTAATATCTCATCAAACCTAAGAAATATGTCGAAGTTTCGAAAAGTATACAACCCCTTTACAACACTTTGGATTAAATATCTAAAAATTGACTTTTTATAAGAAACCTTAGGAAGTAAAAATTAATTCGATATATCATCAGATCTAAACAATATGTAGGAGACTGAGACTGACTGACGAAATTCGTGAAAATATGTTCAACCCTTTTATACCCTCCTAGGGGCTGAAAAAGAAAAAACGTTAAAACAAGTTTTAGGCGATTATTACGCAAGCCTATGAAAGTGAAAAGATATTCAATATTTAATCAGACCTGGGAGATACGGCAGAATTCATGAAAAAATTACAACCCCTTTACAGGGTAGACAATTTTTTTGAAAATTTCAGGTCGATCACAATACTTTATTATTAAAAAAAATAAAGTAAAAATAATAAGCTCATAGAAGTAAAAGCTACTTTGATATCAGAACAGATTTAAGAGATATGGCAGAATTTGTGAAAACGCGTGTAACCCATAAACCCATGTAAGAGTTTAAGGCAGTTACATAAAAAGGCTAAGGATCAAAAGCCAGTTCGATATCTAACCAAACCTAAGAGATATGGCGGACACGTTTACAATCCTTTTATATTCACTTAAGTGATAAATATAAATGAAATCCTGAAATTAATTTTTAGACGATTATATTAAAAGACCGTGGGTTTATCTTTCGGGGTAAAGATATTGAGGTTGTCGTGAAAACAAATACAGCCTCTTGTTCACCCAATTAGCGGTTAAATTGCGGAAAATATTGAAAAAAGTTTTAAATAGAAAAAAAGAGAAACTCGAGCTGGAAAAAAAGTAAATTTTCACCTTTTGAGGAACTTTTTAAAAACTCGTGTCTCTGGCGACTGTTCCTGTTTGGTTTTACGCGTCCTGATCAAAGTTGCACCACCAAAAGATCTCGGTGTTTTTACAAATTGAACCCCCTTAGTGGAAAGATACAGGTCTATGTTTTCTTTATGTTTAGTTCATTTTGGCACGTCTAACCGATGAGTTAGTTGAATAATCTAAACGAAAACTTTAAGAAATATCTCAAAAAAATTAGTATTAAGATGATTGAATTAGCAGCCTCAAACAGAAAATTTGTTCTGACTTGAATCGAAAAAAATTGTTTATTACTTTTTGCCTAAATTTTTATCATCATTCCGTGGTTAAAGTTTGGAGGAATCGTAATTACAAGCCCCATGTAGATACAACTAAATAGGAACTAATTTAAGAAACTAACTTAATTTTACTTACCATCGTAGAAGCTAAAATCCTAAATTATATTTTTAAAGCATAGTACAAACCTACCTACCTATAATTATTTAAAAAAAAATTCAAAAACAATTTAAATTACTACTTCACTTACTAATGATGCAGATTGAAAAGAAAATTCGTTTTGAATTGGATCGAAAAAAACAACATAAAATATATTATTAATTTCTTTCCTAAAATTTTTTGAACATACCGTGCTTTGAAAATTTTTTTTCCAAAATTTTATTTTTCGAGATTTTATCTTTGTTGTAATTTTAAATATTTTGTTATTATCCCACCGTAATATGTTTGAATATTTCTATAAGAGTTCCAACTTTTGGCCTTTTTAAATTTCATTCATTGACTTCCGCATAAAATAAATGTTAGCTTAAATTTAGGTACTGTAACTATTTTTCAGTTGTAAACCAATGCGAATATACATATATCTGTATTACATTAAATTGCATAGTTATACTAAAATATACTTACGTATTTAACGTAACACTATACTTATGGACCCCCCCAACCATCGTACCATTACCACAGCTCAACAAGACTAAAGTAGTGGTAAACCTTTCCACAGCGGCTTTATCGGAAGAACAGGAGACTATTTTAAGCAAAGGTTTCAACTTCGCCATCACACCCAACAAAATCCCAACCGAAGAGATTATACAACAAATTGAACCTGCGATCAGAGGCCTCCCTCAGGCAATGCAAATCCGGCACGAAGTCTCCCACATTATAAACCGTGCAACCCCCCCGGTGGCGAACATATCTAAACCTGAACGAAGGGCCCTCAAGGAGCTAAAAGAATTGAAGGACATCTCAATTATGCGCGCTGACAAAGGAAACGCCACAGTAGTTATGGACACGACGCAATATGAAGCTAAACTCCAGAACATTTTACAAACAGGACCATACAGCGAAATAAAAAGAGACCCAACTGCTTCCCTCGATCGAAAACTTGTACTATTGATGAAAAAGGACCCCAACCTGACGTCAAAATATTCAAAATTGATCCCGTCTGATCCACATACTCCGAAAATGTACGGCTTACCAAAGATCCATCAACCAGATGCTCCACTTCGCCCTATTGTTAGTTCCATCGGATCAATTACGCAAGGTTTAGCCAAAGCATTCGCGGCTGAGTTGCGCCCGTTCGTTGGAAACACACCCAGGTCCATAAAAAATTCTACACATTTAGTAGAAACATTAAAAAACATTCAAATAAGCCCGGAGGACATACTAGTAAGTTTGGACGTCGAATCCTTGTTTACCAACATACCGATCAAGGACACCATGAATCTCATCAAAACACTCATACCAGATAACAGAGTGGATTTAGTTGATTTTTGCCTAAACAACACCTATTTCTCAGCGTTAGGCAAACTCTACAAACAAACAGAAGGAGCCGCTATGGGGTCCCCGATATCTCCAGTAGCGGCCGAAATTTTCATGGAAGAATTCGAAGAGAATGCGCTCAACTCAGCACCATTAAAACCGAAACTATACCTTCGATATGTTGATGATACCTTCATCATTTGGCAGCATGGAAAAGAGGAATTAGATAAGTTCCTAGACCATCTCAACTCATGCCACAGAAACATCAAATTCACAATGGAGATCGAAAAAGACGGCAAACTCCCCTTCTTGGACGTATTAGTTGAAAAATCTGGCCCTTCTCTTCAGTTCTCTGTTTATAGGAAACCTACTCATACAAACAGGTATCTACATGCATCATCCCACCATCATCCTAAGCAGAAGGAAGGAGTACTTAGAACTCTTATCCACAGAGCACAATGTATTACCAACGGTAACCCACACGCCCTCCGCAACGAAATGGAACATCTACAGAAAACATTTGCAGCCAACGGATACACGAAGACAACGATCAACAGAGCATGCAAACAAAAACCAAAAGCTATAAAAAACCAGGAAGAGAAAGATAAGAACGACCATACTATTAAACGGTGGGTAACATTACCTTACATAGAAGGTACCACAAATCAAATCGGTAGGGTACTCAAGAAAGCCGACATACGGACGACCTATTCTACGGCAACTACGATCCGAGGCATCCTAGGAAACCAAAAGGATAAAATCCCATTGGAAATGGAGGGTATTTATAAAGTTCCTTGCGGGTCTTGCAACAAAGTCTACATAGGAGAAACAGGACGGACCATTAGAACAAGAATTCGTGAACATCAGCGCTGTACACAAAAAAACCAGGTCCACTCATCGGCAATTGCGGAACATGCAGCGGTAGAAAACCACTCAATCGATTTTAACAACGTTAAAATATTGGCCAAGACAAAACACTACCATCAAAGAATCGTAAGGGAAGCGATTGAAATAGCCAAACACCCACAAAACTTCAACCGAGACGCTGGATACAACCTCTCTTCACTTTGGCTACCTGCTCTACGTTTTGGAAAAAACACGATTTATCAAAAATCATCGATCCCAAAAACCAATTAAGCTTAGATTTCATAAATATCCCCTTTTAATTAACTCCGCTCCTTTTTAATAGTTTTATGACTACTCTTGTTAACGTAATTTTCCCCCTTTATTTTTAATTGACTCGCTTGTTTAAATATTGTAACCTTTTTTCTACTTGCTTTCATATAAAAACAGTTTGTAAAGATATTGTCGATCAGTTTGATAAAGAACTCAGTCGAGTCCGAAACGTCACGCAAAATAAATTATAACAGTATTGAACTCGGAAAACTTGTATTTTCATTTCAACATGTACTGTGAAAACATTCACCAAAAAAAAAAAAACTATGTATGTATTCAATTTACTCGGCATGCGTATTTCGAGATTAAAAAAAAAAAAAAAACTATATATGTATTCAATTTACTCGGCATGCGTTTTTCGAGATATTTATTATATAATTTCGTAAATTTTCTTTTTGCAATTCCTTGAACTTTTTGTTACGACTTTTTATTGTGATCCCTAATAACATATACTTTAATGTTTTCATAGCGTAAGGCAATTAATGGTTGAATGTGCTGGCAAAAACAGAAAATTTGAGTTACGGCGACGAGATTATTTTTAAGAGGTTTTTGATTTTTTTCAAAATTTTTTTGTGATTTTTGAGACTTTAATTATTTTGTTGTGATGTACTGTCCGAGATAAATTTTGTATATTCCTCTACCTTGATTTCATTGTACATTTTAAAATATTTTTAAGCTTACGGGGTTATACGCAGTCAGAATTTAAATAAAAGGAAATTATTATTTTTTTTTAATTTTCGTAATTTACATATATTTAAGTATATTCACAGAAAGTTTCATGTCAATCCGACAAATATTCTCGAAGTTACACTCATATTTGTAAAGACGTCTCCGAGCGTTTGAAATTGAGTTTTTGAAACTTTGAACGCGTTTTTCTTAAAACTGTTTATAAAGTCGCTGAGCAAGATTTCTTGGAAACGGCAAAACCGATCAGTCTCAAATTTTTACACAAGCTTTATATATGTATTTTTTAGTGATTAGTCAAGGGATTTCTCTAGCCGATAAATGTTTTCCATTTTATAAAAAATTTAAGGCCGTAATTGTTATCGAAAATCGAAATTTTTTTTTGATTTTGATAAAAATTTATATTTTGTGTATTCCTTCGAAAGTACTAGATAATACATTTGTGAGGACGGAAATTTCCATGTGAAATTTCCACACACAAACATTGCATTAAAACATGTAACAGTGAATTGAATTACAAACACAACACAAATTAAAACTTAGAACTAAGGACATTGAATTACAAACAGCTGTGATACGAAACACAAAGAAAACATGAAACACAGAACCTGAAAAACACACAACAAATGCTGAAAAGAGGTAAATTTGGAATATACCTGGAAAAAGGTCAGCGGGATCACAAAAGCGCCCTAGGCGACGCGATGCGACAGAAAAACCCGCCGACAAGTATACGAAATCCCAGCGAGACTATATACCGAGGTAGGCATACACCGGCCGCGAATTATAAGAAGGCAAAATTTCTCCCACAGAAAATTTATTCTACAACATAATTCGTGGATAGCGAATGTTTGTCACTAAATATATAGTGAACGAATCAACCAGAAGGGGAGCTCGGTGGCAGTGATCAAGTCTGCAAAGCAGGCTAGCGAAGTTGCACTTCCTCTTCTTGCAACATTGAAAACTGACCGGACAGTCGTCCTAAGCGATTCCCAGACCGGATAAGGCTAGCGAAGTTGCACTTCCTCTTTGAAAGTCTGGGGTCAATTAGGTCTAGTCCAAGCCGAAGCACAAGACGAAGCAGCAAAGGCCAAAACGACAGCAGCGAAGCCAAGACGACCGCAGCGAAGCCAAGACGAACGCGGCGAAGCCAGGACGAACGCAGCGAAGCCAGGACGAACGCAGCGAAGCCAGGACGAACGCAGCGAAGCCAAGACGAACGTAGCGAAGCCAAGACGAACGCAGCGAAGCCAAGATGACCGCAGCGAAGCCAAGACGATAGCAACGAAGCCAAGACGACAGCAGCGAAGCCAAACCACGACGCGCAGAGCGAAGCAGCGATGAGCATGGCGAGCCACCACAAGCAGAGCACAGGGCAACGACGACGCCCAGAGCAAAGCAGCGACAAGCACAGAGCGAGCCACGACGAGCGGATCATGTGGGCGAAGACGAGATGACGATCAGAAACAGAGTCAAGTTAAGGCAAGCAGAGTCGTGCCAGGAGTCGGGCTAAAACCAGCTACGACAAGCTACGACGAACTTTGCCAGAACCACGACAAGTAGACACAGCGCAGCCGAGATGAACGAAGCAGAAGCCACACAGAGAGACGAAGACAGGGAAGGACGAAGACAGGGTAGGACGAAGACAGGGAAGACAAAGCAAGGGCCGAACATCGGAGAAAGCCAAGCAGCGAAGGACGACGCGACGTTGGGCTCGGTAGAGACGCCCCGAGCAACAGAGCAAAGACCAAGCAGCGATGAGCCAAGCAGCGAAGGACCACGCGACGTTGAGCCAGGTAGCAACAAACCAAGCAACGAAGCCAACCAAGCAGCGACAGACCGAACAGCAGAATGGGCATGTAGGAAGACAGAGAGAGAGCAGAGCAGAGAGAGTCGAGGCAAGGCGAGTGGAATCGTACCCGCAGGATTACAATCAAATCACGTTGAGCAGAGGCGGCGATCAGGAGCGAGTCAAGGCGAAGAGAGCAGACGCGCGGAGGCGAGCAAGGAGAAAACCCAAAGGAAATCAAATAACCAATTATATGTCATCAATTAGCGTAATAAAGGGAAGTCAATCAATGAAATAAATATTTTGTAACGGACACTGGCACCCGATGAGCATACCCCGGAAAAAGAGTCGTTACACATTATACTACCGAAATCTTTTTAGTTTTTTTATTTTAGATGATCCTATCCAGAGATATCGTGGTCACCGCAAAACGCTTTTTTTTATAGGAGTTCCCGGCAATCAGCTATACCAGTTTTAAAAATCATTATTTTTACAAATGAAAATACCAGAATAAAGTTAAAAGTTACCATAATATAAATATAAATTTTTACGTTAATAAATTAAAACGTCTTTCCAGGAAAAATTAATGAAAAATCGCATTTTTTCGGCCTCCTGACTGCGTATAACCCCTTAACTAAACTTTTCAACAACTTGATGGTTAGGTTAGGTTAGGTTAGGTGGGTAGCTATTGACAGAGATAGCTAACACATAGACCGCTAGATGGATCCGTTGTGATCCCACTGCACCACGGCACGGCGCCTACAGCTGATGGCTATTTTTGGCTAATTTTCAAGAACAAACCGAGCCCAATTGGCCACGGTATTGTTCTATCAAATATTTTTTCCGTGTTTCTTGGTGCGAAGGAGAGGAGAGTTGAAAGGAATTGTGGAGAAGAAAGGGGATACCGAACGTAATCAGTTTTAGGAATGGGAAGGAAGATCAGGAATCGGGCCGGGTATGGCAGTGTACTAGCAGGTGTTAATGAGCATAATTTTTCAGTACTATTGGCTGTGATACGATCTACCAGAACAGCAAAGTTGCCTATAGCAAATCAACTACTGTCTGGCAGCTCTGATGGTATTTGTGAATCTGATAAGAATGTAAACAGAACTCATTTCCTCAGGTTTAAATCCTTTACAAGTGACCCTAATAAACATTCCGCACTGTTCACGATTTATATTAATATTCTGCAACGAATAGCAACTGAAAAATTCATATAAATAAATTATGCATTGAGTGGGAATTGAACCCCGGTAGCAATGTTTTCAAGACCTAGTACACTACCACTGGACTACACCCGGATAACAACTTGATTAAAGTAAAAGTTTTTTCTCTTGCAACAAAATACTGCTGATTTAGTTAAAACAAAGTTTTGGATTTATTCCAATTTCGTTTTGGTGTCCCATATATGTACAAACATAAGCTGAACTAGTCTATTTGGTTGAAAGCCGGAACAAGAGATATGCCCACTTTTGAAAGTTAAATACAACCCCCGAACTCGCTCTTAAGGGCTAAATGTAAAAAAATCCGAAATCAATTTCCAGAAGCCTATCAGAATCAATCAATTGTGAAATGAAAATTAAATCGATAACGCAAAAGACCTAAGAGATCTGACAAAATTCGTGACAATACATGTAACGCCTTTTAGCCGACAATTTTTGCACAACATCCACACTCCAATTTAAAAAAAAAAATTTCCCTTAAACTGCTTTTCTAGCATATCTGAAAAGATTTACGAAGTTTAAACTATTTGTTTCAAAGCTAAAAAAAACACCTCCACCCACCAAACGTTCCCTCCACTACAGCCCTATATAAATATTTAGTTTCAGTTTTCCATTTTAATGGCTCTCGAGATACAAAAAAGTTAAAAGTCCTCACCCTTGCCCCACCGTTGTAATCCCCACCTATAGCTTTTTTTCTGCTGGTAGTATATTCAAGATTCTAGCTCAAATAGTTCTTGTGATACGAAACTTGATTTTCAACAAAAATTGTAAATCATTCACTTCCATGTCCTTCCTGTAACATCTCCGAAAATTTTTAAGACAATCCGAACTTCCTCTTTCCTGCGCAAATAATTCCTGAGATGTCGTGAATCAAATTTTATAACCCTCCGCACGCCACTGCTCCACTTAAAAATTGTATTTGGGGTTTTGGTTCCCTAATATACTGCTACATGTTACATGCTACCCTGGCAACCCACAAACTCGAACAGTTTCCAATGATTAAAACTACAACCACTCAATACCTAACTGGAAAACATCCGATTGGCCACCTTCCAATCAGTGATGCCAATTTAGTGCTTTCAGCGTTAAATTTGGTGCTCACAATATTGTCTCAGCGGTCAAAAATTAGTTTTACCGCTCGCACTTCATTTGAATATGCCTGCGATTGATATGAAAAAATTAAATTTTAGTGCCTTTAAGTTGAAATTAACGCTCAAAATTTTATATTTTAGTGCTCAACCAAGAAAAATACTTGGCAATACTGCATGCAATATACCCAATGAGAAAGGCATGGAAAATCTGCAAACTTCTCGAAAATTTTTCCCCTTCTCGGATTGTTCTTAACATTTCCCGAACGTTCCACACACTCCACCGAATATTCGGGAAAGCTCTCGACTCAACACATGCAGTATATAAAAACGGCAAAGTTTGCAGCCAAACACAGTTTTTACTACTGTGAATCGACAGTCAGTTTCTGCGCGAAAGTATTAGGAAAGCGACTTGGATTGATAGCAGCAATCGAGCAGTGATCATGTTGTATGTAAAATCGGGCAGCGTTGCCAGTAGTGCAAATAATAAAATGATCACCCAGTCTACCCAAAAAAGGATAAATTTAATAGCACAAAAGGTGTGTGTTATAACAGCCTTCTGACGTGTTCTCATACGGCGGTCAGACGGCAGACAGGGTTATATTGCTTTTTTGGGTATGTTAGTTCTGAAAGATTTATTTTAATCAAGCATAATACTTTATTATTAAAATAGTAAAAGGCACATGTTGTATTCCCCCATCACCACTTTCTTAAGAGTATTACATCATTAGACATTCACAAGACTACAGTATTTTTTTCAACTATTAGTTGGAATCAATGGGCAAGGTTCATCCATATGGAGCTAAACAACATTTTTTATTTGTTAAATTTTTACACAAATTTTCCTATTCCCAGTATCTAGTTCCAATAATGGCCAAAAAACCGGCACGCTGCGGACAGGATTCGAACCTGTGCGGGTAGAACCCAATGGATTTCAAGTCCATCTCCTTAACCACTCGGACACCGCAGCTCTTCAATTTATTTACCCAAAAAACTCACACGTAAATTCACCTAAATTGGCTACGGAAGGTCGCCCAAATTATTAAAATTTAATCAACAAAAAGTTTCTCTTTGGCTCATCTTTCGATTTTTTTATCTCCAGTATGTCGTTATCACTGTCTAAATATATCCGATACCTTTGTAGTGTTTAAAGTCTTAACTAAGCATCGAACCACTACAATACTTGGAGAAGTTATTTATCTTGAGTTCGTTTAATTTTACAAATTAATTTATAAAGCTATGAATTTCAAGAAATTCACCATGTGTTGCATACTTTTAGGAAATACAATTTAATTTTAATACAGCGGTTTGATGTTCGTACTCACTCAACGGACTTCCTTGAAAGTAGAAATGGCGAAAAATGTCAACAAATCGGAAATAAAATTGTTACTAAGTAGATAGCATAGTGGAAATGTTTAAGCGTTTAAATGTCAATGACTTTAAAATAAACCAAATATTGGGTAAGTATTTGAATTGGTAATGCCAAATTTTGATACGGTACTTAACTGGTCTACCTTTAATCAATTGAATGGTAACATCTTCGAAAATTAGACAAAATTAAAACGATAAAATTTTTGACCAGCTACGAGTACCTACTTACTTTCCCCAAAAAACGTAAGAGGTTTTGAATTTTTTATGAATGCCCAGTTATTCATCGTAAACTGACACACTCCAAAATTAATTTATATAGAAATAAAAAAATGATTTATATTCCTTTACAACTTACTGTTACGCTTTCGGTTGAAGGAATTAGGAGTATAATTAAAAGCCTCATGAAGAACAACTAAATAAGAACTAATTAAATAAACTAACATAATATTACCATCCATCACAGAATCAGAAATGCCAAATTAAATCTATAAAAAATCGAGCAAACATTTTTTTTGCATGAAATTTTAACCATAGATACTTCATTGCTCTAATACACTATAGGTAAATTATTTTCCCAAGGAAAATTGAATTAAGAATTGAAGGTCCTTAAGAATTTCCATTATCTGCAAACACCGAAGTTCTTTAAAATTCATAAGAAAATCAATATTCATCGTGGAATCTTGATGTATGCCTTATTTAAGGATTACAAAATAATGAACAAAACATTTTTTTTTAAGAAAAAAGGAAAAGGAAAAAAAAAAATCCTTTATCCTTGAATGTATCAACAAATTAAATACAACTTATCAAAATTTTAAATTGAGTTCGGAAAGAATACAGGAAAGAGAATTTTTTTATTTCTTAAAAATGAAGTATTCTGTTCGATCTGAAGAATCCAAAAAAAAAATTGCTATCTTGAAATTTGGAATTGTCACGTTCTAGAACTAATAATCTCCAAAAAAGTTTAAAAAAAATGTCCGTCTGTACGCCGTACACAAAAGTGTTTGAAGGCGTGCAGCTCACAGTCCCGTTGTGATATTAAGTTGAATTTTTTTTGGAGGGTAGACTGGATGAATCTCTACGAGTGTTATGTTTTGGGGGGGGGGGGGGGGGGGGGGGAGCGTTTTAATTATAATTATAATTTTGGTTTCTAGAGCTCAGGAACTCATGTAGAACTATGACCTATTTGCAAAAAATGGTCATTAGGGCTCGAGGGGTGTGGGAAAAAACAATGCATCCAAAAAGTTTGAAAGCTGAGATTGAAACATTCAAAAACCCATATCTGCTGAATGGTTGATGTCAGAAGGTGGCAACTTTTTGATTGGCTTAAGGCATACTAGAAACCTAAATAAGGACTAATATTTGGAAGGAGACAGGTAGGTTTGCGAGTGTGGGGTAAAATACTTTGAATTACAATATCCTCCGAATCAATTATACCAGAAATACAGAAGTATAAAAATTGGTTTCTGTGTATGGAATTACAAGTGAACTGTACTGAATGTAAATTTTTTGTGGAGGAGGAGAAGATGTAAGCGATAGCCATTTTTAAAAAAATTAAATATCTGTAAATCTCAAGAACCGTACCAGCAAGGTTGCCAGATAGTTGGCTGCAGAACCCACCAAGTGAGCTTATGAAATAGCCCAAAATCCGCATGAACACTTGTAGGCCAAATACCGTGCTGAACTTTGCAATTTTAAAGACTTACATAAACGTGTTGAACACAATTGTGATTTCGACGACGAAATGTGTTCCAGAATTCTTAAGAAACGCTGTACTGTATAATAAATATTGTGTGAATACATAAATTCGTATTTATCACCATTTTAAAAATCTTATTTGAAAAACATATTAGGTCCACATCAAAGGTAAATTTATAATTGAAAAGGAATTTCGCCTGGTAAAACGTAATTCGATTTCATTTACTACTTGATCGCTTTTATCGATGAAAATCACTTTAAAAATACGCTTTCGCGTAGACCGCCGATTTACTCTCGTAGTTAGAAAAACTTCCAAAATATTCAGTTGTTTGTGCGGAAGGCGGAAGAAGAACCTATTCCATGCAAGAAGTGTCTAGAACATGCGAGAAGTATATAGATCTCTCTACAATATTGCAAAATTGTTGTTTTCTCTGTAAACTTTAATATCAATAATAACTGAGTTGTTCGAGTTGTTAAAGTACACATGTAACAATAACTTTGGAGGGACTGAAATTTTTGCAACACGTGATTGTAACCTACTAATCCAGCAGAAATTATAATTAATAAATTATGGAAAATATAAAGGAACTCTATGAAAGTCATCAATATTGGTAAATCCATTGTCTTTTGTATGTTATATTTCCTCGGGTGTCCATAACTTCAAAAAAAAATGTTTCATTTGTAGAAATTCTACAAATAATGAACCGATTCTAAATTAATTTTAGTTTTCAATTACCAGATAGATATCGTGTGAACTATTATTTTTCAATATTCTGACTGGAGAACCGAAACTTAGTGGCAAGAGGATTTTTGATATGACGTAGTTTGCAAACGTTGTATTTGAGCTATTAACACTAGCAGATTTAACCCAAGAGACGAGTGAAATTCAGTTTTCTAATACTTATTTTTTTCTCGTAAGTCGGGTCTGTTGTAAACTAGAAAAATAACACAAGCAGTGTTGGCCGAATAGCCCAAAAAGCTATAACTAGCTTTTTGAAATTTGTACCCGCGAATTGAAAATTTAAATAGCCCAAAACATGGGAAATAGCCCAATCTGGCAACCTCACGTACCAGATATGATCTTAAAAAATATAAGGTGCTATTGTGGTGGCGCTGGTTGTAATTCATTGTTGTTCACTTTAACAGAGTGGTTGTCACTGTCGATTCAAACATTTATGAGTCAACTTCGATTATTATTTTGATCAATCAAATTTGACACGTTTTGTGTATTTTTCAAATTTATTTTAATTTTCAAACAGTTGATATCTATCTATTCTCCAATGCACATGTCGACATTTTAGTTTGATTTGATAAAATTAAATATTTAAAATAATAAGAATTTGAATTTGATAATTGAATCAGTGCAATAAATGTCAATTTTAACTGTGCATTAAGTATTAATTATAATGGATTTAATTGAGTCGGAAGATACAATTATCTATTAATTATCTATTAATTAACAATCATTTGTATTAATTTATCATGAAAATCCCGTTTTGAATGTTAAAAACGGTAAAGGTTCGTTATATAAGAGGCGCTCCAAAATTTTTTTTTTATTTTTCTTTAATGGATTTTGCACTTTTAAACCAATATCAGTTGTTTTTAATCTCGGGTCGACCTGAAATTAAAAGATATACGTATTTAAAAATTGCGAATTTACTTACCTTTTTCATGTCAGCTGGACTTCACTATGACATTTCGCAGGGTTGGGGTCGTTTGCCCGTGTCCCAAAATCCCGTTTTTTCCAAAATCCCGTTTTTCCAAAATCCCGTTTTCCAAGATCCCGTTTTCCAAAATCCCGTTTTTCCAAAATCCCGTTTTTCCAAAATCCCGTTTTCCAAAATCCCGTTTTCCAAAATCCCGTTTTCCAAAATCCCGTTTTTCCAAAATCCCGTTTTTCCAAAATCCCGTTTTCCAAAATCCCGTTTTTCCAAAATCCCGTTTTCCAAGATCCCGTTTTCCAAAATCCCGTTTTCCCAAAATCCCGTTTTCGTGGATAAAATTAATGTATATTAATTCGGGCGCCCGAATTAATAAACATTAATTTTATCCACGAAAACGGAAAATAATACTTACACAGCTAAAAAATTCAAATGTTGGGTTACGGTTGCTTGATAGTTCGGATTTATTAAAATTAAAATTTCTAGCAACATCAGCTATCCTTGATTGAATACCTGAGCAGGCACGGTTGCCAGGTCGGTTGCCAGGTTTTCAAGAGTTGACAGAAGATTTTCAAATTATCTGAACCACGCTATAGAAGTACCGCGTTTTAGAAAAATTTTCGCATTGCCTGGACCGCGTTGTAACGAAACCGCGTTGGAAAAGTACTGCGTTGTAGGAGGCTTACGAGTACCTGTATTTTGAAATGAATATCTCAGTAGTAACTTCGAATAAGGGTAGTGATAAACTTATAGTGGATGGTTATGCGTACCATATTGACGTTCGCGAAAAAACGTGTAGGTGGTGCTGCGCAAATAGAAAGTCGCATATGTGTAAAGGACGGGTTGTAACCATTATAGTAGATGGTAAACATTTCATTAAGAAGGGGCCTTCGCTTCATTCACATGATCCTTTCGCGAGTGAAAAGCAGGTATTTAATGCAAATGCTATTGTTAAAAAACATGCGAAGGCATCTGGATAGCGTCCGTCTCAAATAATAAGAACTAGTGTTGTCCAGTGCAAAAGTGATTGCAGAGTTTATTTACCAACAAATAATGCCCAAAAAAAAAAATATCCAGAGCTAGAGCGAATGCATTAAAAGAGCCTAATAGCCTGGATGAAATTGAAATACCCGAAAATTTGAGATATCTCGAGGGCGAACTCTTCCTTCTTTCTGAAAAAAGCTTTAACGGTCAAAAAATTATTTTATTAGGTAATCGTTGGAGTCTCCAACTTTTATCTGAGACTGACTGTTGGTTAATGGATGGGACTTTTGAAGTAGTTCCATCCATTATGAGACAACTATTTACTATACATGGTACAATTAACCACGAAATCGTTCCGCTTGTTTTTTGTATTATGAGCTCAAAAACTAAAGAAGCTTATTTTGAAATGTTTTATGAGCTTTGTCACAAGGCCTGTGAATGGAATATTTCTTTAAATCCAACCAGAATCATTACGGATTTTGAGAAGGCCAGTATTACTGCTGCAAAGATTTTCTTTCCCTCTGCAAATTATAAAGGTTGCCTTTTTCATTTTGGCCAGATAATTTGGAGAAAGGTTCAGTCTGAGGGTTGTGCAGCTAAGTACGGAAATTCCGAAAATTTCAGCATTCAAATCCGAATGGTTAAAAGTCTGGCATTTGTTCCTCCTGAAGAAGTTTTAGAATACTATAAGGAACTTTTTATTACATTTGATGATTCAGATGTTAAGCGTATTGCTAAATGGTTTAAAAAGAACTATTTGACGGGCGATAAAAAAAAACAAACAAAACGAAAGAGAACAAAAGAAAACGGTCCAAATTATTCGCCTCAATTTTGGAGTATATCGGATGGAGAAAATTTTCCAAGAACCCAAAATTCGGTTGAAGCTTGGCATAGGCGACTAAATGTCATCGTAGGTAAGCCGCATATTGGAGTTTACAATTTGATTACAGAGCTATCAAAAGAACTCATTGTTGCGAATACTACTATTTCCAAAATGCGTGCAGGTGAAATTCGGTCTATAAAGAAAAAGCAGCAGGCGAAAAACGAAAATATACGAAGAATTGTTGAAAATAGAGCTAATATGAATAAGGTCGATTTTCTTAAAAACATTTCATATCATATTGCTTTAAATTAATTTGTTACTTAATATCAGCAAAAATAAAATCACAAATATTTAAAAATAAATTGAATTCGAAAATTATTATTAAATTATGTAAAAATTATATTTATAAAACAAAAATTATAATTTAAAAAAAAAATAAAAAAAAAATTTATTTTCAATTATTTTTTTTTTATTTTATGCTTTAGTCGAGTAAAAAAACGGGATTTTTAAATTTTAGTGAGGAAACGGGATTTTGGAAAACAGTATTTTGGGAAAACGGGATTTCGGAAAACGGGATTTTGGGAAAACGGGATTTTGAACACGGGATTTTGAACACGGGATTTTGGAAAAGGAACACGGGATTTTGAAAAACACGGGATTTTGGGAAAACGGGATTTTGGAACACGGGATTTTGACCCGCTCCCCATTTCGCATGCCATCAGAATTGGAAAATGGCGGGAAAAGACCCAAAAAGTTTGAAAAAATTTACAAAAATTATTGTTTTTGGGTGATTAAAACTCCCTTTTCGCTCCAACTACCTTTTGCGCCGCGCAAAAGGCGCAATTTTTATACTCTAGATGAAATCATATAGAGTATTATAAGTTTAATCCAGCCCAAAAGTTTCTAACGCATAGAACCAAGCCTCGGACGAAAAAAAGTTATATATTATTTTTTGTTTATTTGTGGCCAAAAACCTCAAATCCGCCTGACGTCCGTCCGTCCGTCCGTCCGTCTGTCCGTGAACACGATAACTCAAGAACGCCTTCACCTAGGATCTTGAAATTTTGAATCTGGATGTTTGGTTGAATTTGTAAGGCTAAGTTCGTTAACGGGCAAAATCGTCCTACTCCTTCGGGTAGCTGCCATACAAAATGTCCTTAAAACACGTGTTCAAGAATATTGGTCTATAACTTAAGAAGGGTTTAAGCTACGACATTGAAATTTTGTATGTGTTATTTTTCCAATAGTTGGAGTTAAATATATGATTATGAAGAAAATCCTATTAGTCCTTCGTGTAGCTGCCATACAAATATCCTGTCAAAATGTATTCACTTAATTTACGAAACTCACTATAACTCAAGTAATCTTTTAGCTACGAATTCGGAATTTTGTACAAGTTAGTTTTGAGTAAAAAGAAAGTTTGAGTTTACTAATCAGCGAAATCCTTTTACTCCTTCTGGTAGCTGCCATACAAAATGTCCTTAAAACACGTGTTCAAGAATATTGGTCGATAACTTGAGAAGGGTTTAAGGTACGATATTGAAATTTTGTATGTGTTATTTTTCCAATAGTTGGAGCTAAATATATGATTATGAAGAAAATCCTGTTGGTCCTTCGTGTAGCTGCCATACAAATATCCTGTCAAAATGTATTGACTTAATTTACGAAACTCACTATAACTCAAGTAATCTTTTAGCTACGAATTCGGAATTTTAAACAAGTTAGTTTTGAGTGAAAAGGAAGTTCGAGTTAACTAATCAGCGAAATTCTTTTACTCCTTCTGGTAGCTGCCATACAAAATGTCCTTAAAACACGTGTTCCAGAATATTGCCGATAACTTCAGAAGGGTTTAAGCTACGTCTTTGAAATTTTGTATGTGTTATTTTTCCAATAGTTGGAGCTAAATGTATGATTATGATGAAAATCCTATTAGTCCTTCGTGTAGCTGCCATACAAATATCCTGTCAAATAGCCTTCACTTAATTTACGGAACTCACTATAACTCAAGTATTATTTTAGCTATGAACTCGAAATTTTGTACAAATTAGTTTTGAGTGAAAACAAAGTTCGAGTTTACTAATCAGCAAAATCCTTTTACTCCTTCTGGTACCTGCCATACAAAATGTCCTTAAGACACGTGTTCAACAATATTTTTCGATAACTTTTGAACGCTTCAAGCTACGAATTTGAAATTTTGTACACGTTCATTTTTAAATGGTTCTAAAGAAAAGGATAAATATGTAAGAAATCGAGAGAGTCCTTCCTGCACCTCCCATGCGAAAGTCCTTCAAAAAGGACATTTTTGTTCGATGACTTACCCAGTTTAAGATATGAAATTAAACACTGAATATTGTCTTTTAGTTTTGAGTAGCAATCTAATGGCAGTCCTTAATAAAGGACATACAACATGCACACACGTAATTCTACTTTATCCCCAACTACAATATAAATCGGAGTTCAGTATTCATCTAGAGTATTATACGATTGGCTTGCAGCCGATCGTGACTGCAGTATGTTTAAATACGTATATCTTTTAATTTCAGGTCGACCCGAGATAAAAAACAACTGATGTTGGTTTAAAAGAGCTAAATCCATTGAAGAAAAATATGAACTATCATTTTGGAGTGCCCCTTATAAAACGAAATATTTCCTTAAAAACTTTGCTGATTTTATTTATTAATGTGTTGAAGAAATAAAGTTTCAATTTTTATAAAGAAATTTAAACTAAAGAAAGAACTAAAATTCGTTAGAAGAAGTGAACTAGTTAAGATTTCTATCAATTAACGAAGGCAAACTAGGAAGAATTTAATTAGTTAATATTTCAACCAATTAACTAAATCAAACTAAGAAGATTTGAACCAGTTAAGATTTCATCACATCTAAGGCAAACTAGTTTGCTATTATAAGTATCTCCTGCATCAACTAGCTACGTTGGAGATACCTACACTATTCCCAAAAGACTTCTAGAAGGGAGAAAATATTGGTAGTAATGGTGAAGGGGGGTCGTGGTGGGAGGGGGTGGAATGAAAACAATACTGATTTTCATTTCTCAAAAACCGTAAACCACAGAAAGCTAAATATTTACGACTTCATAGAGCATAGAGGTATCCTAGAAAAATTAATTTGTTGATAGGGGTCGCAAGGTACGGGGGTGAGGGTGGTTTTTTAGATCTCAGAAACGACTTACGCTATATAGTTGAAACTTAGCTCCTATATATATCCACATGTGCTACTAGAGTAATTAAAGCGAAAAAAAGTTCAGATTTTCATTGGCGTACAGAAGTGGAGTAAAAAAAAGATTCGTGAAAAGGGTTTTTTTCACATTTCCACAAATTTCGTTTTATCTTTGAGATAAAGATGTCGAGTTATCAAATTAATTTTACTTCTGCGTGCTTTTTATATAAGCGACTAGAACATTTTTTCCAAATTTTTCGATATCCAACCGCGAAGGGGGTGTAAAGTGGTTGTGTACATTTTCATATATTTTTTTAGGTCTAATGAGATATCGAATTCACTTTCACTTCTAAAGGCTGCAAATATAAACAGGAAAAACCGATTTGAGCATTTTTCGTTAAAGTTTTCACGAATTCCGAGTAACTTTAAAATTCGCAAGAAACCAAATAACCAAATATTGAACTAAATATTTTTTTAAAAATAGAAGGAAATGGAATGAGAAATGGAAATGGCTTAATGAGATTGAATTAGTTTTTACTTTTATTGAATCTTCTAATGAAAAAAATACTTCAATAAATACAAAAATTCTGTCAACAGTCTGGGCGCAGCTTTTTTATTTTTTGGATAAAGTCCGAAACACGTTTCATGCTGAGAACGTAAAGAATAACCATGAGGTTATTTGAAACGTTATTTTTTAGGTTGTCAGTCGCATAGTTACCTTCACCGCATCTCATCTCAATGAACACGTTTCGGACTTCTACCAAAAAAATAATAAAGTTGCGCCCAGACTGCTGGCCGATTTTTATTTCTGGAAAACCGCAAAAGATAGATAACTAAAAACTGACGACTATATGAAGCCACTACAGGGCAGTAAAAAAACCCATTTTGGATAGGGGAAGCAAAGTACAGTTGTATGGGATGGTTTTTGTATATCGCAGGTACGGCTTATGCTAGAAAGTTGAAACTCGGTACTTACATGTGTATACACTACTGGACTAATTGAAGTAAAACGTTCAGATTTTAATTCGCGCACAAAGGTGGAGTAAAAAAATTTCCATGAAAAGTATTTTTTCCATTTTACTTTATTATTTTAATAATACAGTATTGTTTTCGATTTTTAAAAAAAAAAAATTTGCTACCCTGAAAAATTTTTTTTTCACGTTTCATGACTAGTAGACACGAAAAAAGCAAAAAAAATTTTCAGTCCGTCTGTCCGCCGTACGCCGTACGTCGACCGCTGTACGCAAAATCGTTTGAAGGCTCGTAGCACCCAAACCCTTTAAGCTATAAAATTGAAATTTTTTTTATGAATAGACTGGGTAGGCCCCTTGAAGTGGCCAAGTTTGTAGGGGTGGGGGTGTGAGGGGGAGGAGGGGGAAGTGTTTTAGACGGAAAATTTTGGTTTCTAGGTCTCAGCAACCGCTTATGCTAAGAGGCTGAAATTTGGAATTTATATAGATCTTCAGTAGTGGACCCATTTGCAAAAAAATTGCCGATATAGGTGAAGGGGTTTGGGAGTGGGGGGAAAAATAATGCGTCCGAAACGCAAAAAAGGTGAGATCGACACTTTCTAAAATCCATATCTCCTAAAGGGTTAATGTTACAAAATTGAATCTTAATGAATATCTGTAGGTATACTAGGAGAATGGATCAGAAAAATTTGAGTGGGGCAGTGGCGTACGGGAGTGGGGGGTAAAAAACTTTAGATTACGATATCTCACGAACCAATTGCACTAGATAAATAAAATTTGGTTTGTGTATAAAGGTTGACAAATGAAGTTTGCTGAAAGCAAAATTTTTTAAGGGGGCGGTGGAGCATGAAAGTGGAGGGGATAAGAATTTTTCTAAAAAATCACGTCTCATATCTCAAGAACAGTGTAAGATAAAAGCTTAAAATTTTTACCAGAAGTAGGCCTAATAGACCCCTAGCAGAAAACAAAATTTTGGAAGTGTGGGTGTAGTGGGTGAGGGTGGGGGAGGTGGAAAGGAAAAAGTTCCGATTTTAATATTTCGACAACCTATTACGATATGGAGCTGAAACTTGGTATTTAGATAGAACTATATTAGTAGCATTTTGGAAAAATATAATTTTTTATAGGGGTAGTATGGTACGGGGGTGGGGGTATCTATAGAACGGCTTATGCTACAAAGTTGAAACTCGTTATGTTTATGTAAATCAACTAGAAAACTCATTTAAATAAAAAAAAAATTTTAAGTATCCATTGGCGTTCGGAGGGGGGCAAAAAAATGATCAGTGAAAATAAAATGCATATATTTTTACGGTTTTCGTCATATCTGTTAGGTATTTCCAAATATTGGGTTCATTTTTATTCTACGGCTTCTTGATGTAAATACCTAGAAAGCGTTTTCAGGATTTCGACCCCTAAGGGGGTGCAAAGGGGGTTGTAAACTTTTTCACGAATTCTACTATATCCCCACGTCTTATCAGATATCGAATATCTTTTTACTTTCACGTGCTTGCGTAATAGTCGGCTAAAACCTGTTCTTAGGTTTTTTCCTTTTTCAGCCCCTAAGAGGGTATAAACGGTTTGATCACGTTTTCACAAGTTCCGTCATTTCTTTTAGAAGTAATAAGAAATTGAATTGGTTCCTACTTTCTCGTATTGTCTTCATATTTATTTATTAACTCCTTTTATGATTTTTGGATATTCAACCCCCAAGTGGGTGTAAGGAGGTTGCATATCTGGTGATATATCGAATTCATTTTTACTTCCTAAGGTTTCCTATATAAAAAAGCCAAAAAGTCAATTTCAGTATTTTAGATATTCAATCCTAATGGGTGTAAGGGGGTTGTATGCTTTTCAAAGTTTCGACATATTTCTTAGGTTCAATGAGATATTAGATCGCTTTTCATTTCCACAGACTTTTTATATTATCGCCTACAAACCCATTTCTCAATTTTTTTATATTCAACCCCCAAGGGTTTGTACATGGTTTCACAATTTTTGCCATTCCTTAGTTCTGATGAGATATAAAATTGATTATTACGGCCAACCAATTCACGATTTTTCGAATTTCCAGAACCAAGGAGGTGTGAAGTGTTTGCTTAAGTTTTCACAAATTTTTCAAAATCCGTCTTGTCTCATGAGATATCAAGTTACTTCTTATGAAATCGTCTAAAAACCTGTTTCACAATTTTTTCGAAATTCAAACCGCAAGTGGAAGTAATGGGTTTGTATACGTTTTAACAATTCGTCATATCTCTTAATTCTGATAAGGCAGCAAATTCGTTTTTACTTCTATGGGCTTTTAGTGTACATAATATACTGAAATTCGAATAGTATACGCGAACTTTTTCAATGTTTAATCGGCTAAAAATCTCTATTTTAAATATTTTTATATTAAGAACAAAAATAATTTTCCAAGAAATCTAATAATCTCGAAGCAACTCATGATACACTCCGACTTTGACCGCTCCCGAACTTTGACCCGAAAAATAATAAAGTTTCGCCCAGACCATTGGCAGATTTTTTTCACAAATTTCGTTGTATGTCGAACTATCAAATTAATTTTAATTCAGCCCGCTCTTTATGTAAGCGCCTAGAATGGTTTTTCCAAATTGTTCGATGTCCAACCAAGTTAGAGTAAAGTAGTAGTATACATTTTCACGAACTCCGATATATTCCTTAGGTCTAATGAGATATTGAATTTATTTTCACTTCTAAAGGCTTTAAGTATAATTGTAGAAAACCTGACAAAAGCATTTTTTGTAACTATACCTATATGGGGGTGTAAGGATTTGGTCAAGTTTTTACGAATTTCGGCAAATCTATTAGATTACGAATTTCGGCAAATCTATTAGATTTAATGAGATTGAATTCGCTCTTACCTCTATGTGCTTTAAACAGAATAATTAATTAATTTTATGATTGATTGATGATCACTTAGGTTGGAATACGAATTGAATACGCGATATCGCGTTGAATACTGGAACGCGGTGTTACTACTAAGATGTCGTGAGGTATCGAATAGGATTTTACTTTCTCGGGCTTTCGAAATGAAGGGGGTGTAAAGGGGTTGCATACGGTTTCACGAATTTCTTCAAATATCTTATGTCTGATGAGGTAGCAAATTGGTTCTACGTCCTTTGAATCTTTATTTAAAGTATATAAATTTTTACGCATAATGTTTTTTTTTCTTTTTGTTGAATTATAACAATTTGTGCATGAAGAACTAATGAAAGTTGAAAGTTGTTTTTTATAAGGAGTTATTCTAGCGACGAAATAAACTTTCTTGTCTCGAAACATACGAACTTATATTTCGACTTCGAGGTCGTATGACTGATACAAATTTTTGTAAACTAAAAGTATTCAACTTCAGAAATTGACATGCAAAAAATGCCGCCGTCGCTCTAGTTTAAATTTATCAACACCATCTAAGAAAATTATTTCATTTTATAATTATATGAATAAGGGATACTTACATTGGCTAAGCGCGCTAGTCTAAAAACAATGCGGTCGTCTATTCAAATTCTACCCAGACTTATAACCTGTAGTCTTAGCAGGAAAATTACCTTGAAACAGTAGCAATGCCACAGAAAACCCCTAGAAGAGGTCACACAGGAACTAAGGATTTTTTTTTAAATTTCTGAAAAAACCTGCTATTCTGGAATTTTGTACTGTCACGTTGTAGAAGTCCGTCCGTCTACCGTATAAGTCTCCAGAGATATGGTCAAATATTTGCATTAAAGGATGAAGTGATTTGTGTAGGCAAATATCTTTGGAATCGCTTACCCTAGTGTAAAATTAAGAGATATGATCACGGAATCATTTGTAAAGAAGTTTTCGCGAAAGTGAAAAGGAAAATAGCCTGGAGGCTAATAGGATTAAGAATATCAGTTTTTAAAGAGAGTGCTGCATTGCATTTGTACCGCCTCTTAAGTTTAAACGAGTCCCAGATTTACCCAAAATTAAATAAGGTTGCGCCCGGACTGTTTTCATATTTCTTTTGAATCTGGCAGATATGGCTAATTCAATTCGTTTTTTGAGCCTTTTTGGACCTTATGTTGTCAGTTTGTCAGTAATTTTATTTATAGCCAGCAATTTCCAGAAACCTACAAGCTACTGGCCAAGAAGTAAATGACACTGTTAAATACACTTTCAATTACCCCAATCAATCCAAAATTTCTGCTTTCGATATACCAGGTATGCAAGTATGAAACCGGAATTCACTCATAGATGGCTCTAGCTGTCAAAGTAGTAACTGTCAAACCGAACCATGGACGCCATTTTGTTGTTTGGATATCTGATAAAGATATAAAGTACCCAGCAATACCGGTTTCATACAACAGTGTAGTTTTGACGAGCGTTGAACATGTCAACTTTTGTGCCTGGGAACGACGATATGCGGACACCATTGATTTTCTGTTACCATTTAAAAAAAACGGCTGCAGAATCGCATCGAATGCTTACGGGGATCATGCACTTGGGAAATCACAGTGCTTTGAGTGGTTCAAAAAATTTAAAAGTGGTGATTTCGACATCGGAAGCAAGGAACGTAGAAAAGCACCGAAAAAGTTTGAAGACAGCGAATCGCAGGCATGTTGGATGCGGATGACACCCAAACGCAACAACAACTCGCAGATGAGTTAAATGTTACCCACCAAGCCGTGTCCATACGTTTGAGAGCCATGCGAAAGGTCCAGAAGATGGGGAAATGAGTTCCACATGAACTCAATGCAAGACAGCAGGAAAACCGAAAAACCAATTGCGAAATTTTGCTCGCCAGATACCAAAGAAAGTCATTTCTCCATCAAATTGTGACTGGCGATGAAAAGTGGATTTATTTTGAGAATCCGAAGCGGAAAAAATCGTGGGTATCTCCAGGCGAACCATCGACATCGACTGCAAAACCAAATCGCTATGGACGGAAGACAATGCTCTGTGTTTGGTGGGATCAGAAGGGCGTGATATATTACGAGCTGCTGAAACCTGGCGAAACCGTTAATACAGAACGCTACCGACAACAAATGATCGATCTACAGCAAGCTTTGCTTGAAAAACGGCCAGAATATGGAAAGAGGCAACACAAAGTAATTTTGCTGCATGATAATGCACTATCACACACTGCACGACCGGTGAAGGAAACGATTAAGGCTTGTCAGTGGGAAATACTTCCGCATGCGGCTTACTCACCAGACTTGGCTCCTTCTGATTTTCACTTGTTTGCATCGATGGGACACGCACTTAGTGAGCAGCGCTTCACGTCTTACGAAAATGTCCAAAAATGGCTCGATGACTGGTTTGCCTCAAAAGAACAAATTTTTTTTTGGCGTGGCATACACAACTTGTCAGAGAGATGGGCAACATGTATATCTAGTGATGGGCAATACTTCGAATGAAATATGTTTTAACACTTTTGTAGAATAAACGTCTATTTTTCATAAAAAAATTCCGGTTTCATACTTGCATACCTGGTAAATATTAAGTTAGTAAGATGGATATTGCCGAAAAGTAAGAAACGAGATACGCGTTACGATTAAACATATAATATAATTGACAAAATCTATCAATTTAATCTAGATAATAAAAACGGCATTATTAACTAGCGCGCAGTGCATTTCTAATCTTATTTTTGTGACTTATGTTAAGCCTTTAATGCCCGCGACTAAAAAATTGTATTTTCTTCTGAGTTTCTTTGTCACGCAAGTAGTGAAAGTATGTACCTATGCGAAATTTAAACTTTAGCTCTGTTAAATATAATACATCACAATAGCGAATAATGGTCTAGACTGGGCGTAGTGATTAGGTTATTAGGCCTATGGGTCTAAGTGGAAGCGCGCATAATATTTTAAGGTAAATTTCTCAGGAGTTTTGTGGAGATTTTTATGTAATTTGTTAATAATTTTGTCAATTTAGTAGGTACCCGATAAGATTGTGTAAGCTTTCCTACGGTGATAATTATTTTGATTATGTAAGATTAGATAATTTTGCTAGGTTCGATACTGAAATTACTATAATAAATAAATTTGGGTAATATATTAGATACCTACCTACTGGCATAATAGTGTTGCAAAATTAGATTTTAATTGAGCCAATGTGAGTACTGTCTTATGTTCCTGTGGGTACGCTTAACCCACATACCTTGATGTTGATAATGTTCTCAGGACCATGTATGGGCCTGTATTAAATAATAAAAATTTTTTAAAAGGAGGACTGAGTAGTCCACTGACAATATAAAAACATGTAAATCGAAAAAATTAAATAATTTTTTTTAATTCATACAACATTTCGAAGCGGAATTCCGGCGTGCGTCAATTACATCGTTCGCAAAATTATTTGACGCGTCAAAACTCAAGGACCTACTGAGATATATGCTTCAAATTTGTACAGTCGTGAGTTTTAGTGGGTTGGACTATAAGGAAGGCTATTTTAAACGTTATTCAACTGCATTGTACAGCTTTAGAGGGGTCCTGATCTTCCGCCTAAATTGGAATAAGGATGCACCCAGACTTTTATCAAATAAATCGAACTGCTCTTTAGGATATCCCCGAAAAACATATCGTACACAATATTTACTATGTGTTACTTAAAAACGAAAAAAAGAAAAACATTTGCGACTTCATACTTTAAAAATATTCAAATATTTACTACCATGAACCGCACGTATAAAAGCCAAACCGCTTTTCTTACTACAGCTGTTTATTTTTATTATTGGAAATAATAGACACGTCTATAAAAAAAATTGCATAAATTTTATTCAAGTGGCACTTAACACCGAATGCAGTATTTTATCACATTGTGTCAATCCGCATAAAACTATGCTCGAGGTGAGAAAGAAGTTTGCCAATTTTGTTTTCTATATTGTTTTTGAATTGCACAAGATAAAAAATATTCGAACGAAAATAAACAATGACGGAATTAATCGTTTTTCTCGCCGTAAAAATGGAAGCTGTGTTTAGCGATAAATTAAATATTTTACATATCGAAAAGAAAAGAACTTCACTTTTAAGGTGAAAAGTGAAAAGGGCTATTTATGACGTCAAAGATAAAAATGTTGACCTAAAAAGCAGTGCGAAATGTTGCATAATAACTGATTCGAACGATGCGATCTGTTATGTAAATTTTTAATCGATTATTTTAATAATGCAGAATTTTGTGTTTAAATTATATCGACCTTAATGCAAATTTCATGTAACTGATAGATACGATTTCATTTATAATATAAACTAAAGATGAGCAGTGTCGATGGCGGAGTAAAATTCTATCTGAAATTTATAGATACTTTCATATGACACTTCGGTCAGGGTTTCATGGAACCATCGGAATTCCCGACCATTCCTCTTCGTAAAATACTAAGTTTCATTGAAAGCGCAGGGATTGAAGATGAATCATAGTTAATCTGGGGGACGTCACAATAGGCCCCACTGTATTTTTATACTCTAGATGAAATCATATAGAGTATTATAAGTTTAATCCAGCCCAAAAGTTTGTAACGCATAGAACCAAGCCTCGGACGAAAAAAAGTTATATATTATTATACTCTAGATGAAATCATATAGAAGGTGCGTTTTAATGCTCTCCAGAGTAGGATAGGATAGCATAAAAAATGTATATACAAAATAACAACAACATTGCTGTTTTTACGATTCTTTATAACTTTTTTCCATAGATAGTAGGCTACATTAGAGAATTTATCGCGCATAGTTCCCCCAGTGAGCTCACTGGGGGAACTATTCCGGTTAAAATCTATATTCTAGCCTACTATATATGGAAAAAAGTAGTAAAGAATCGTAAAAACAGCAATGTTGTTGTTATTTTGTATATAAATTTTCTATGCTATCCTATCCTACTCTAGAGAGCATTAAAACGCACCTAGAGTATTATAAGTTTAATCCAGCCGAAAAGTTTGTAACGCATAGAACCAAGCCTCGGACGAAAAAAAGTTATATATTATTTTTTGTTTATTTGTGCCCAAAAACCTCAAATCCGCCTGACGTCCGTCCGTCCGTCCGTCCGTCCGTCTGTCCGTGAACACGATAACTCAAGAACGCCTTCACCTAGGATCTTGAAATTTTGAATCTAGATGTTTGGTTGAATTTGTAAGGCTAAGTTCGTTAACGGGCAAAATCGTCCTACTCCTTCGGGTAGCTGCCATACAAAATGTCCTTAAAACACGTGTTTAAGAATATTGGTCGATAACTTGAGAAGGGTTTAAGCTACAACATTGAAATTTTATATGTGTTATTTTTCCAATAGTTGGAGTTAAATATATGATTATGAAGAAAATCCTGTTAGTCCTTCGTGTAGCTGCCATACAAATATCCTGTCAAAATGTATTCACTTAATTTACGAAACTCACTATAACTCAAGTAATCTTTTAGCTACGAATTCGGAATTTTAAACAAGCTAGTTTTGAGTAAAAAGGAAGTTCGAGTTAACTAATCAGCGAAATTCTTTTACTCCTTCGGGTAGCTGCCATACAAAATGTCCTTAAAACACGTGTTCAAGAATATTACCGATAACTTCAGGAGGGTTCAAGCTACGTCTTTGAAATTATGTTTGTGTTATTTTTCCAATAGTTGGAGCTTAATGTATGATTATGAAAAAAATCCTGTTGGTCCTTCGTGTAGCTGCCATACAAATATCCTGTCAAATAGTCTTCACTTAATTTACGGAACTCACTATAGCTCAAGTATTCTTTTAGCTATGAACTTGAAATTTTGTACAAATTAGTTTTGAGTGAAAACAAAGTTCAGGTTTACTAGTCAGCAAAATCCTTTTACTCCTTCTGGTAACTGCCATACAAAATATTCTTAAGACACGTGTTCAACAATATTTTTCGATAACTTTTGAACGCTTCAAGCTACGAATTTGAAATTTTGTACACGTTAATTTTTAAATGGTTCCAAGGAAAAGGATAAATATGTAAGAAATCGAGTGAGTCCTTCCTGCACCTTCCATGTGAAAGTCCTTCAAAAAGGACTTTTTTTTTCGATGACTTACCTAGTTCAGGATATGAAATTAAACACTGAATATTGTCTTTTAGGTTTGAATAGCAATCTAATGGCAGTCCTTAATAAAGGACATACAACATGCACACACGTAATTCTACTTTATCCCCAACTACAATATAAATCGGAGTTCAGTATTCATCTAGAGTATTATACGATTGGCTTGCAGCCGATCGTGACTGCAGTATGTTTTTTTTGAATTTTAACACTAAGATAGGGTGTGAAATATCTGCACAATCTCTAAGGGATTAAATATCAAAACACTTTAAACCGCTTTCAGATGATTATTTAGAAAGCCCGTTATAGTAAAAAACAATTCAATATCTCATTAGACGTGAGAAAACGGCATTCGTGAAAATATATACAATCACTTTATAAATCCTTCATCATCAGTGGCGCGACAGCGCGGATCAGGCCCGGGCCTCCTGTAGTTATAAATCCATAGGGGTTGAATATCGTAAGATCCTGAAATTAATTTCTTGATTATCTGATTAAACCTAAAATATTTGTTGAATACGTGAATGCTTACATAACCAC
Organism: Beris morrisii; assembly: GCA_951812415.1. Lineage (NCBI taxonomy): Eukaryota > Metazoa > Arthropoda > Insecta > Diptera > Stratiomyidae > Beris > Beris morrisii. The sequence goes on along the minus strand of OX638312.1, from coordinate 95,068,900 downwards.
CTTACAACTCCTTTGGGTTGAAAATTAAGATTGTTTTTAAAGCCTATAGAGTAAAAGCGAATTCGGCCATTCACTAGACCTAAAATATTTGTCGGAATTCGTGAAAAATTACTCAACCACCTTGGATATAATATCAAAAAAAAGTTAAGTTATTTTTTGGTATTTAAAGCTCTTAGAGGTAAACCCGAATTTGAAATCTCAGTACACTCAAGAAATATGTCGGAATTCTTGAAAATGTACACAACTAGGAGTTGAATATCAAAAAATCCGGAAAGTAATTTCTGTCTATTTATATATAGAGCATGTCGAAGTGAGAATAATTCGATATCTAGACGGACCCAAGATATGTGACTAAATTCTTGAAAATGGATAGAAATCCTTTTGACAGACGATGTTTATTGTCTCACCTCCGTTTGTCCATGTGAATCTGATTTTTTTTCTACATATAGTTATTAAACTTAACTATCTAGCGTAAACCTGAAATACAAAATCACTCCCACTCCTCCCTACTAAGAAACTACCATCCATAAGACCTTATCGAGGCTACGGGGCAGGGAAATAGCTTCGGTAAGGCCTTATGGAAGGAAGTTTGCTAGTAGGGTTCTACTTCGTTACTACCATCAAAAACAATGATTATTTAAGGTGTCCTTATAGGAAAAGGAATATTACTGTAAGCGGTCAACTTTCAGTTATTGAATTTATTTACATTTCATTCTCTTGCTCTTCCATACATCCCCACACCCAATTTTTTTTCCCTGGGCCTAAAAATTGCAATGTCATATCTGAACCGATTCCTAAGATACAAAAAAAATGTTCTTGATCAATTGTTATCCCCACACTTCCAATTCCACCACACCCATCAAAAAATTTAAAATTTCTTATTAAAAGAATATATCTTCTATATAAAGTTCGAATTTTATCTTTCTGGTGTAATTTCTTCGGAAGAATTCGTAATCTAAAAGTTATTATCCCCCCACCCTTACAAAATGTGTCTAGTATGCCTTTAAACAATCACTAAATAACCAACTACCTTCTGACGGAATTAGGGATTTTGGAATGGCTCGATCGCAGATTTTATGCATTTTTCCCACCCCATTCTCATATAGACGATTTTGCATATGGCTGCACTAACGTAGCTCAATGTAAATTCCAAGATTCAACTTCCTACTATAAGCGGTTCCGGAGATACAAAAACCAATATATTTCGTCTAAAACGCTCCACCCAACTCTTCACGCACACCCCATCCCTAAAATAGGGTCACTTAAAGGCTTCCACTCAATGTACCCACTAAACGTTTTTTAACTTAATATTTTAAAGGCTTTGAAAGTTACCTTAAAATGCATTTCCGTACGATGTATACGGCGGACAGACAGACTTTTTCTTGCTTCTTTGGATGGCCCTGAAATGATATATTTTGTGGCTTGCCAATTTTTTTTTAGATTTCAGGTCAATCACAATACTTTATTTTTAAAAAACAATGACAGAATTTTGAATTTTAATGAATTTATTTAAAAAAAAATTTTAAGTTGATATTGAGTAGTCCTAGGATTATACGCAAAATATTGGCAAGGAAACCACAGCCCGATTTGGGATATCGCGCGATTGATGATGTTTTTTTTTTACATTTAATGCTTTTGGCATCAATAAATATGACAAAAAAAATTCAAAATTTTCAAGTACTCACTTAACTACATATTATTATTAGTTTTACTTTATTATTTTAATAATACAGTATTGTTTTCGATTTTTAAAAAAAAAAAATTTGCTACCCTGAAAATTTTTTTTTTCACGTTTCATGACTAGTAGACACGAAAAAAGCAAAAAAAATGTTCAGTCCGTCTGTCCGCCGTACGCCGTACGCCGTACGTCGACCGCTGTACGCAAAATCGTTTGAAGGCTCGTAGCTCCCAAACCCTTTAAGTTATAAAATTGAAATTTTTTTTATGAATAGACTGGGTAGGCCCCTTGAAGTGGCCAAGTTTGTAGGGGTGGGGGTGTGAGGAGGGAAGAGGGGGAAGTGTTTTAGACGAACAATTTTGGTTTCTAGATCTCAGCAACCGCTTATGCTAGGAGGCTGAAATTTGGAATTTATATAGATCTTCAGTAGTGGACCCATTTGCAAAAAAATTGCTGATATAGGTGAAGGGGTTTGGGAGTGGGGGGAAAAATAATGTGTCCGACACGCAAAAAAGGTGAGATCGACACTTTCTAAAATGTATATCTCCTAAACGGTCAATGTCACAAAATTGAAACTTAATGAAAATCTGTAGGTATACTAGAAAAATGGATCGGAAACAAAAATTTGAGTGGGGGCAGTGGCGTACGGGAGTGGGGGGTAAAAAACTTTAGATTACGATATCTCACGAACCAATTGCACTAGATAAATGAAATTTGGTTTGTGTATAAAGGTTGACAAATGAAGTTTGCTGAAAGCAAAATTTTTCAAGGGGGCGGTGGAGCATGAAAGTGGAGGGGATAAGAATTTTTCTAAAAAATCACGTCACATATCTCAAGAACAGTGTAAGATGAAAGCTTAAAATATTTTCCAGAAGTAGGCCTAATAGACTTCTAGCAGAAAACAAAATTTTGGAAGTGAGGGTGTAGTGGGTGAGGGTGGGGGAGGGTGAAAAGGAAAAAGTTCCGATTTTAATATCTCGACAACCTATTATGATATGGAGCTGAAACTTGGTATTTAGATAGAACTATATTAGTAGCATTTTGAAAAAATATAATTTTTTATAGGTGTAGTATGGTACGGGGGTGGGGGGTGTTTTTCCTATCTATAGAACGGCTTATGCTACAAAGTTGAAACTTGGTACGTTTATGTAAATCAACTAGGAAACTAATTTAGATAAAAAAAAATTTTAAATATCCATTGGCGTTCGGAGGGGGGGCAAAAAAAATGATCAGTGAAAATGAAATGCATATATTTTCACGGTTTTCGTCATATCTATTAGGTCTTTCCAAATATTGAGTTCATTTTTATTCTGCGGCTTCTTCATATAAATACCTAGAAAGCGTTTTCAGGATTTTTAAAAATTCGACCCCTAAGGGGGTGCAAAGGGGGTTGTAAACTTTTTCACTATTTCTACTATATCCCCACGTCTTATCAGATATCGAATATCTTTTTACTTTCACGTGCTTGCGTAATAATCGACTAAAACTTGTTTTTAAGTTTTTCCTTTTTCAGCCCCTAAGAGGGTATAAACGGTTTGAACACGTTTTCACAAGTTCCGTCATTTCTTTTAGAAGTAATAAGAAATTGAATTGGTTCCTACTTTCTCGTACTGTCTTCATATTTATTTATTAACTCCTTTCATGATTTTTTTATATTCAACCCCCAAGTGGGTGTAAGGAGCTTGCATATCTGGTGATATATCGAATTCATTTTTACTTCCTAAGGTTTTCCTATATAAAAAAGCCAAAAAGTCAATTTCAGTATTTTAGATATTCAATCCTAATGGGTGTAAGGGGGTTGTATGCTTTTCAAAGTTTCGACATATTTCTTAGGTTCAATGAGATATTAGATCGCTTTTCATTTCCACAGACTTTTTATATAATCGCCTACAAACCCATTTCTCAATTTTTTTATATTTAACCCCCAAGGGATTGTACATGGTTTCACAATTTTTGCCATTCCTTAGTTCTGATAAGATATAAAATTGATTATTACGGCCAACCAATTCACGATTTTTCGAATTTCCAGAACCAAGGAGGTGTGAAGGGTTTGCTTACGTTTTCACAAATTTTTCAAAATCCGTCTTGTCTCATGAGATATCAAGTTACTTCTTATGAAATCGGCTAAAAACCTGTTTAACAATTTTTTCGAAATTCAAACCCCAAGTGGAAGTAATGGGTTTGTATACGTTTTAACAATTCGTCATATCTCTTAATTCTGATAAGGCAGCAAATTCGTTTTTACTTCTATGGGCTTTTAGTGTACATAATATACCGAAATTCGAATAGTCTACACGGACTTTTTCAATGTTTAATCGGCTAAAAATCTCTATTTTAAATATTTTTATATTAAGAACAAAAATAATTTTCCAAGAAATCTAATAATCTCGAAGCAACTCATGATACACTCCGACTTTGACCGCTCCCGAACTTTGACCCGAAAAATAATAAAGTTTCGCCCAGACCATTGGCAGATTTTTTAACTTACGTGTAGATATTGTTTAAAATCGTTTCAATCTTAAAGAATACTTGAAGGGATGCCTATGAAAGAAAAACTACTTGACTACACCAAACCAATTTTTTTGCATGAGGATCTTTTGCACATCTTGAATAAGTTTTTGCAAAATCATCACACTGAAATCCGATTTGAATTAATTTTAATCTGACAACCTAAAAGTACCTATCGTCAAAAAAAAATTTCGATACCCGATTATTTTTTTATTTACCTCCTTACAAGATTCGATAGTGGTACAGGCTGATCACGTTGAAGAGCTAACCGTTGAAGACAAATTTCACAAACGTACACTTACCTTTAGATTGTCGAAGCATTCAGTCGGTTAAAGTTGATTCGTGTGGATCGAGTGTGTCGTTGATCGTAACAAAGTAACAATAAAGCCTGTGCCGAACGTCTCTGTACTTTTAGTGTAGTGCGCAACGATCTTTTGTACCGGTCGCTATAAAAAGCAAAGTGTCCGAAAAGTGTTGAAGGAGCTATTATTAAAAATAATTAACATTTCTTAAATCTGGTAGATATTTCGCCGTGCCGTTGTTTACTAATTCAGTGCTTTTCATAATGTTTTCCGGAAGAACGATGCTTTTCCGTGCCATCGCTTTTAGTGCGTTTGCTTTCACACTTTCAAATGCAGCGCGTGAAATTGAAAATGATAAGCCACAGTTGATGGAAAAACGTAAGAAATTATACTGTTTTTTTTGGTTTTTTTAATTTATTATACCACTTTTGCTCATATCTCACAATTTTGTGAATTACTTAATTGTAAAATATGATGCAATTCAAATATTACCTCACGGCAGTTGTAGCTGTGATGTTACATGTTAAGTGCAGGGTTTTCACTTTCATTTGTGGAATTTCAAATAAGTAATTTCGTTGGAGAGTTTCCAGTTTTGGGTAATTATTTACACAGTTAAATTTACGTGTTTTTCGAAAAAAAATTTCTGTTTTTTAGTAAAAAGTATGTTTGAATTTTTTCGTAACTACAAAGTTGAATATGAACCGATTTAAGATAAATGTATGTACATATAAAACCATTATTTTAAATTTTAAATTTTATTCATTTTAATTGATGTTACTCTCAGTCCGAAAAATAAAACCACGAAGATAATGTTTGTTAGATACTGTTTATTTAAATAAAACCAGTAAATATAGCGCTTTTATTATTTTAGCGATATTATTGTTAGTTGTATCAATTTTATGTTAAATGCGTAATATTTTAAAATTGGGACTAAATAAATATAGCACTGGAATTTCCTTTCTCGGGGCTATTGCAAGTCGCACTTTGATCTTTGGAAATAGTAACATCCATTCTCCTAAAAATAAAAATCATAAAATTATGTTTTCCTAAAATTATATAATTAATAAAATATTTGATTATGTCAGGCCATTCTTTTTTTACTGTTGTTGTATGCCAAATTCACTTCCTCTCATATTGTTGCATTTTTTTAAGTTCTTTCAGGATCTTTGATATGGAAATAATAATTCTTTCGAGAGCCATTTTACACGGACATAAGAAAAAAGTAACAAATGTCTCACTTAAAAATAAATGAACGTTGATTCGGCCGTTCTTCTGATTGCTTATATTAGGGCTGCAAATGTTGTATCATATCTCAATAAGTAATTAATAATAGATTATTTTGATAGAAGCTTAATTGGTTGTGGTGTACCTAGCGGAGAAACCAGGGTACTTAAGGGATTTAAATCTTACCTGCCATTAGAAAGTGATAAGTAGAAGTTTGTGAAAGGGAACTCACGAATTACTTTGTCAGATCGAATATAACTTAGCGATGTGGAAATTGTCATAAATTCAGCTAATTTCTAAGAAATAAATAAATTCTTACCGAATTCTAGACATGGATGGGAAGCACGTACTTTTCAGAAGACCAAAAAAAGATTTGATGCAAATTTTTAAACAGAATTTTTATAACTATTTAATTTGGGAAGGGGTTATAAGCATATTTTTAGCACAAAATAGAAGTTATTGAAATTGACATTTGGTTTTTATTAATTACAGTTTACAGAAGAAGTTATTTTACATTGGAACAAAATCCAAATTTGCCCAATTCTTAACTTGTCGTTTTTGTCTCCTGTTGCTAAAATTATATAGTCATTAAGTAAAACGAAAACCGCTGTCAAGCGCAAAATATTCCTGATGAATAAAAATCGCTACCCTGATTGAACAAATCGAATGGGTGTTTCCAAACACCTATGGTAAAACACCCGTATTTTCAGGGGTTTCAAGAAACACCCAAGGTGGTTGTGTTCCACGCAACACCCATGTGTATTCACATGGTGTTGCGTGGAACATCCATTGTTGTAAATGCCGCAAATGTGGGTAATATATTATATTTAAAATTACCAATTTTAAATATCTTTTCATCAAAGGAAATAAATTTCATTGTTTATATAAATCGACAGCCCATTACAAGTGGAGAACTCCTATTGCTGTACACACATGGTAGTTGAGGGTGTTCCTCAACTACCATGGGTGTACATGGGATAGTCCCAAAAGCTTCGGGTTTAAACACACCCTTGAGATTCGTTGGCTCAGTATATCCCGACTATAGGCTCCATTTAGATCATTCTTCAGGCTAGCTTTATTAAATCCAAAGCAGTAAATTCTGCAAAGGATAACTTTAAATTGCAAAATCGTTTGACACAGTTTGCAATTAATGTCTTTTACTTATACTTATGGTTCACATACACGACTGGACGATTGTTCAGCTCTTTCTGACACATTACTCTGTCGCTTAGCTTTTAGATCAGTTTTTAATTGAATTTTTCTACCCGAAAAGACAAAAGTTAACTGTTTCAACTGAATAATCCCACTCTCATAAATGAGCCACTATAAATGACTCGAATTAAACGTTATTACTTCTTCCCAATTGATTCCGACGTCCCTCAAAGTTCAGAGGTGGCTCTTTCTTTGTTTCTTGTCTATGATCTTAATAAAGGACCATAACATCGGCCTTGATTTTTTTGAAACTGAATAAATCACGTTTGCTTAAGGGTTCATGCTACTTTGAACGCTCAAAAAAAAGGTTTTTTTTAGAGGTGCTGGAGTTGGAGCAAATATTGCTGGAATTCTTTTTGGACTTAATAAATATACACTAAAAGTAGTTGATTCTATTTTTTTTTATTTACTTTTTATAGTTTTTGTTATTAAAAAATCTCCATTAAACGTAACTGTCCGAAAAATACTTAACTGACTGCAGGATTATGGACAGCGAAAAATAGATAATCTATGACTGGTGTTATATTTCAACATTGACCGCATCCCGGACTATAACGTAATTCATGAATTAATAGTGGCATAGGCGTAAGCATTCTATTGCACCCCCATTTTAACCACTTCCCGAACTTTGACTCGAAAAATAAGAAAGCTACGTCCGTTTCTTAAAAATTAAGAAATTTCTGATCGATCCAAATCTTTCTTTTGGAGGAAGCGAATAATTGTTGAAATCAATTTTTTACAGGTATTTGTTGTGGATCATCAATTGCAGCTAGGTTAGGGTCGCCTTGATGCTGAATGGTCCTAAGGAACAAAACTTTTAAAATTTTGATGTAGCCCCTTAACAAATTTTCAAAAACAATTCCATTTACTGAATAGTTCTAGCCCAGGGTTTGGTGCTGTTAGCTAATTACTGGGATAGAACCATTAAAAAAATTGTTTTGTTATTATCTTTAAAATTTGACTTAACTCAATTTTAAATTTTTTTGTTGCTTAGGACCATGTTCACCACTAAGGCGATTATTACGAACAGATAAATGATTATTCACTTGGATTTTACATTAAAATTTTGCCATGAGTATAAATATAAGTTATTTTCTGAACGCTGTAAATGGTATAAGATTAATTAAACTGATTTTGATGATATTTCGTTAACCCTTTAATATTTTGAGTGAAAAAAGATCTAACCAAAATACAATACTGTAGTTTTGACTACACGCAAAGTACGCAAGTACCTTGGGATCTTTTGTTACCGAAGCAAATAAAATTGCATTTATTGTATTATGTAAATTATTTGCAGGACTTTTTATCCCGTAAAGAAAACATCGTTACATTAGTCACCTCTGAGTAACAATACAACAAATATCATTCGCGATATACTGTGTTCCCTAACACGCTATTTATCTAACTTCTCACCGATTATAACATTTATACGAGTATGTTATAAAGAGCATTGGGCCCAATACAGTGCCTTGTGGTACACCATATTTATCGAATAGAGGAGTACATTCTGAGACCTTTATATTGTAAGTTACATACGTATTCCCGTAACGATAAATATAATTATTACTCAAACCTTGGTTCATCACTTTTATATAGAGAAAACGCAGCCACGATTCGTTCGGTAGTTCAAGACAATTGTTGAGAAATTTTGTTAGATTATTTAAAAAAAAATTTTTAATTAAAAAGTAATATTTTTTTATTTTGTATTATGTATTAGACTGGATGTGTACTGTATTAGACCGTATGCCACAGTCAAATAAATTACTATTTTCGCTAATAAATACAGTCAGATAGTGTAGGTGATCATCAGATTTTTGTTTGCCAATTTTATTATTTGTTATAGTTAGTTTGTTAGTTATAGTTATTTTGTCACATATGGAAACCCACCTTCAATGTACTGTGACAACGTTCTCCAAACCAAAAATAAGTTCTTTTTATTGTAACTAACTTATTTTTTGTTTTCACTACAGGATATATTCCAATTTTTGTTTAATCACTACATTTTCTGTTGTCAATGGGGACATGATTGTTGAAAAAACTTTAGTAGAAAGGCAATTTTTGAAAGGTGTGTTGGACTAAGAAAGAGCTGCCTAATCATCGGATTGCACTGACTAATCAGAAGGAGTATTGTGTAAATATATCAAAGTCCTTAACCTTTATAACTGTTGGTATTACAAGAATTCCTCAAGATATATACGTTTCTGAACTGAAATGCATATCCACGAATGATAGCAAGCTAAATTTTCTCACAGAGAATAGTTGTAAAGCTACACACATTGTAGTTCAACTTTTATATAAACCAATGTTGTTGTTCACTAGGATTATAATTTTTAATCGAAGGTTGTATCCACTAATTAACGAATTATTTTGAATTTTAAGATGAAATTTTAGTTAACGTAACGGGCGCAGGTTATCGCGATGCGATGTAATGCCAGCTTATTAGAATGTCTGCTAGTGAGTGAAAGAAGTTAAGGCGGAATTATATGGAACGCGAGACGCGCGTGTTAGGCGATGCCACGCGATGACAGCTAATTACAATATACAATATACAACTAATGACAGTGATATCGCATTGTTCTAATCAAGTCGCTTTGATCGTCTATTTTCTAATTTCGTCGCGTGTGTAACGCGATTTTGACACTTGTTTCGATTGTATTTAGATTTTTTTACAATAATAGACAGAAAACTCTGTGGTAAAAAGCGATAACAGCTTAAGTCTTGAAATTAATTAGGCAGTTACGTGTATCAAAATTGATAAATAAAGTAATAAAAAATATATTTAGGGATCTTATTTTATTGAATTTAATAATGCAACACAATAATAATATATTATATGAGATAAAAATCTATCAAACAATGGCAATTTTTTTTAAAAAAATGCAATTGAAAACTTTAAAAATGATTTTTTCTTATCTCGACATAAGCTGTTATCGCTTTTTACCACAGACTGCTAATACGAGTAAATATCGAAAAACTAATTCGTACTCAATAAAAAATCAGCCAATTCGTTTCGAGGATGCAAACAAAATATGTTAGTATTTGCTAACATTGTCTGACAGTTGCGGAAAGCAATTCAGCGCTTTCACTGCAACAGGCGTCGCGATATGGCGCGCGCGATTCGATTGGGTTATCGCCTTCGTCCCGCGCAACGATCTCACTGTACAGAGATATCGCATCGCTCTAGTTGCCTCGCGTTTATTATCTATTTTTTGATTTCGACTCGCGTTTTACGCGATTTTGACTCTAATACTATGTTCAGACTACGAGATTAATGCGTTTAAATCGAGTTAAATGCGCTGAAAATACTTCCCGGACGCGTTTACGAAAACACGTAGCTACCACGCGTTTTACCGAAAACATGTACTGCGATCCTCGCGGAAATCGAAGTAAACTTTGGAAGAAACTATTTAATGCTGCAGAAACTCAATTTTGTGCTTGTGCAACGACTGCATTAGCTAATAAATTCCCTTTTCATTACTGCCATACAAACTAATTGGTTTCAAACAATTTAGAAAGCATAAATTTGCTAATGAAACACAGCTGAATATCTACTTGTCAAAACAAATCACATGAAGCTATCATGTATCAAAATAAAACGAGTTGCCTGAACTAGGGATGGGAATCGATTGCTCAACAATCGATTGTTGCAAGATCGATTATTTTAAAATGTTCGATTAAGATCAATCGATTAATTGATGCCTTCTAATCAATTAATCGATTAATCGGGTAATTCTTAAGTCCCAGGGTGTCGTATACGTATTGTAGACTTAATAGGTAGATTAAAGAATTGAAGATTGAAGAATTTTTCTATCTTCCTCTCACTATCTTACATGTGGAGGACTAATGGCGCCCATAGAGGGGGGCAAGAGCGGCACTTGCAATTAATTATTAATTTAATTTGTTAAACTACTAACAAATAGTTACTAAATCAACACCGTTTACTGTTTTCAATGAAAAATAAAAGTAAAACATCTTTTTATTTGTATACGTATTTAAAGAAATTTCACTTGCTAAAAATTAAGGTTTTCTTACTTACTGCAGAAAAATTTGATTGTAATTCATTCATATTCAATTCACATTATTGGAAGACGACATCGAATTTCACGCTCAGGATTTTTCTTCATAGAAGTTTGGTATAACTTATGAAAAACTGGGCGCAACTTTATTATTTTATGGGTAGAAGTCCGAAACGTGTTTAATGATGAGATACGGTGTTGGGTACTATGCGACTGACAACCTAAAAAATAACGTACCAAATAGCCTCCTGGTTATTTTATCTAATAATGTCCCATTATGACCCGTGCGTTATACCTGCTTAAGGAAAGGAATTCCGACGCTCTCCTACTTGAGAAGGTCAGGAATTTCTTTGACTGTCTAAGTCCTGAAAGTGAGTTCCAATAATCTTCCAACTGAAGATTTATCCACTTAAAAATACCATCCTTAATGAAGCCTTTACCTACTCCACAGAATGGTTCCGGGCCAATCATTGGTGAGTTGGCTCCCCGCTTAGCTAGCTGGTCAGCCGATTCATTACCCGGAATACCCTCATGTCCTGGCACCCACATCAGGGTTAGACTATTATGATGTGCCAGCTCTTTAAGAAGAGTATGACAGTCCCACACGAGCCTAGAACGGAAACAATAAGATTTCAGCGCTAGCAGTGTCGCTTGGCTGTCAGATAGGATAATAACTGTAGCGCCTTTTGGTTTATTCAGTAGAAGTTTACCTGCGCACAGCTCTATGGCATGTACCTCAGCCTGAAACACAGTGGCGGTTTGTCCCATTGCCGTCCATATTTTACAATTGGGTCCAAATACGCCCGCTCCAGTTTCACTATAGGTCTTAGAGCCGTCCGTGTACCAGACTGAAGCACCTTCCCCAAAATCTGGTAGACCAGATTGCCATGATACACGATCTCCCAGAGTCACCATATATGGTTTCTCAAAATCATATACCTTTGGCATGTTATCGTTTACTGAGTCGGTTAGGTCCTTCTGATTAAATTCCTGTAGAATTTTAAGGTGACCGACAAGGTCTCCTGCCTTGAATTTATTGTACTGCTGTAGCCTTATGGCCTCTCTCAGAGCTTCCTTCTTTATCTCTAAGTGTAATGGGGCCAAGTCTATTATGGCTTCCATTGCAGCAGTGGGACATGATTTAAGTCCCCCTGTAATGCTAAGAACGGCACGCCTTTGAATTTTTTGCAGGGCCTTCTGTGCTGTGATTTGTTCAACCGTTGACCACCACACCATAGCGGCATATGTGATCATTGGTATTATAATAGACTTGTAGGTCCAGTATACCATATTTGGTCTGAGACCACAAGTGGTACCACAGAGCCTTCGACACGCCATAAAAGACAATGTTACTCGTGTGGAGATGTTTTTAAGATGTAAATTCCAAGTCAGACACTTGTCCAAGGTAATTCCCAAGTATTTGACATCGGAAGAGAATTCAATTGTAGTTCCTCTCACAATCGGGGGCCTTAAGTTTACCTTCCGTCTTCTAGTGAATGGCACTATAATTGTTTTACTTGGATTTATACTTAATCCCTGTTGGATGCACCAGTGATCTACTATCTCTAGGGCCTCTTGCATGCGGTCCGAAATGACACAGTCATGTTTACCTCTTACAGTGATCACCAGGTCATCAGCGTATGCTTGAGTCTCAAAACCCTTGATGCTCAGATCCTTAAGGAGATCATCTACAACAATGCACCACAGTAGTGGGGAGAGTACACCTCCCTGAGGGCATCCCTTCACCGCTCGTACAGTGAGACCTTTACCTCCGATCTGAGCCGAGATTCTACGAGAGTCAAGCATCGCTACTATCCATCTCGTTACCGTTTCTTCTACTCCTATTTTACGAGTAAGTAATTCAATGGATTTGTAGGAAGTGTTGTCAAAAGCACCTTCAACGTCAAGAAAAGAGCATAACGCTATTTCCTTGGCTGTCAACGTCTTCTCAATTTTTTTGCACTAAATTGTGAAGAGCGCTAACAGTCGATTTGCCAGCTTGATAAGCGAATTGATATTTGTTGAGCCGGCTGAAAGCAGCAGAGCTCCTTATGTATCTGTCTAATACCTTTTCCATAGATTTAAGTAAGAAAGAGGTGAGACTGATTGGGCGATATGACTATGCGTGAGTCCAACATCTATTCCCCACTTTTGGAATAAAAGTCACATTTACGTCTCGCCATGCCAGTGGCACGTAAGCGTATTCAAAACTGGCTCTAAATAATTTGACCAGTATGGGAAGAAGCACATCGAGTCCTTGTTGCAGTAATGCAGGAAAGATGCCATCAGCTCCTGGGGATTTATATGGGAGGAATGACATTACCGCCCATTCTATTGTATTAGGAGTAAAGATTCTGCCAGATAAAGCCCTAGTTCTGTTATTTGGCATAATCCCATAGGGCCTAATTAAGACCTTCATCACAACCCTGGGTAGTTAGTACCAAACGTGTGTTGCTGGATCTACCTATCTCTTCATGAATGCACAATTTTTTTCTGTTACAGCAAACTTCCTAGTAAAATGTTCCCAAAACGGTCGAACATTGAATCTTTTTACTGTTGAAATTTGTTCGATTAATTAACGTTAACTAATCGATTATGTGGATTAATCAACATCACTCATATCGATTGATAAAATAGATTTTTTTGAAAAAATTAATCGATTAATCGTTTAATCGAATCGAAATCAAACATCCCTAGTCTGAACACTACTTTTTTAACATGTTAAATTTACCTACTTAAATGCGTTTAAAATGCATGGTCTGTACAGGGTATAACTTGACTGGCTTTCGGATATTTTTTGTAATAAAAGACAGCAAACCACTAATAAATGTCGGAAAATGAATATCTATGCAATAAGAAGGTAGGCAAAAGGTTTCTAGCTGCGAACAAATATTTTGACCTAAGATTATTATTTGGAAGTTGTAAGAAGCAAAGATTCGACGCGTTTACTGTATGTGGTGTCGCGCTTTAGCACACGCGACGCATTTGCATCATCACGCGCATCGCTTTCACTGTAATTCTGCTTTAACACCAATATCGATGGAATTGTAGTAACGGCCAAGGCAGCGTTCAATCTCAGTCGGGATATTTCGAGTGGTGGTCTCCTGCCGAAAAGACTACGAAAAAAATCTTAAAATTATTTATTTTCTGTGGGTAGCTTTATCAGATAAAAATGCCAATCTCGTCCGTATCATGTCCTCGCTCGTTCTTAGGTGACCCTCGATGGTGGTATAGTGCACAAACAGTCACGATTCAAGACAATAGCTTTTAGCTCTCGTCAGGACTAATTTACTTCTTAAACTTCCTTCTCGATTGTTCGTTTGCATGGGTTTCTTGAAGTACGCACTTACCGTCTTCCTTGTGAATTCAATCCTAAACCTGTTTGCAAGTTGTGTAGCTAGAATTCTTACACAAGCTAAATCATTTCAAATTTATCTTGATTTCTCATTTTTGCGTTCTAATTTGCTTGTCTTAAGACGTGTTCAATTTTCAAAGCTTTCAGTTTTACACAAACAAAAATAGGCTCAAACAAATTAAGCTGTATTAAAGAAATCCAGCAAAAACGAAAACAAAAAAAAACCAACTCCGATCAAGGATACCAATTAGGAAGTTCAACTCCGAAACCCAAAAACATTATTATATTTATCGCGCCATGTTTGTTCCTGTGACGCATTTAAAATATATTAAAATTTATTTTTAAATTATTTTTATTATCTCTTTCATATGTTTTTCTCAAGCTATTCCATCGCATAATATATTAAAGATACACATCATAAAATTAAAAGATACTAAATTAAATCAATTTCTACTTAATTACAGCCACAAATGGCATTGATATTGTCGTAATAAAAAGAATGAAATTGGCCGCCTTTTACGTAAAGCATTCTGCTCTTGAATACTAAATAATTCTGAAAGTCATCAAGTAAATAAAACAATTATTATTCTACTGATGTAATAATATTAAAGAAAATACAATGGATACTAATAACAATTCTGATTAACTGCGGTTTTGGGTGATTTTAGTAATTACTCAGGCTCACGGATATTATTCAGAGTTTGGTTTAATATATTCACCTCTTCATAGTTTGTAAATATTTTAAAATTAGTCATAATTTTAAAAAAAATTGTTTGATTAGAAAAAAATATAATTTTACTTTAATTTTTTTAATAAGAAAGTTTTGTGTGCAAACTGAAATTACTATGAACAAAATCTGTTATCCTCGAATTTTGTATTTTCAGTTTTCAGTGCTACTTAAACCCAAAAAAATTTGTATACTCTAGACGAAATCATATGAATGGGTCCATGCTAAGAGGTCATCAGTCCAATTTTTATCGAAATTGCGATTTCACTAGTTTTGAAGTCTTGGAGGTTCGGCACATCTTATCACTAATTAATCTAGTCAATTAACCTAGTAGCACATCTATTAAATTTCAACTTTCTAGCATAAGCCTTTTCTGAGACATGAAAAAGTACCCCCCACCCCTATAGCTTGCAACCGCTATCAAAAATTTTATTTTTCTGTGATGTCTCTATAGGAACTCTATATAGATGACAATTTTTAGATTTCTATCTTTTCCTATAAAAATTCAATTTTTTTCATTTCCACCCCCTTTCACCATACACCCACATTTTTTCCCCGGTAGTGGTCTACTAGTACTAACTCCTGTAAAATTTTCGAGGTTATATCTAGTACGGTTCTTGAGATATAAAAATTTTATTTTTTATAAATGGCTCTTCCCCACTTCCGCTGTTCACCTGCCTCTCAAAAATTTTACATTCAGTAGACTCGACTTATAATTCTATATACATATGTATACAAACTAATTTTTTTCTTCCTGGTACAATTGAGTCGGAAGATATTGTAATCCATAGTTTTTCATCCCACACCTTACCACCCCCTTAAAAATGTAAACCCTTTTCTAATCTTCTAGTATTTACTAAAATTGTCAACCGTCTGACATTAATTGTTCAGAAAATATGGATCTTAGAATGATAAGTAAACCTACCAAGTTATTCTAGCTAACTCGATCCATGCTAAAAGCGCATCAGTACACGGATTTCAAATATTCGCCAAAATTCGTGCGGCATAGATAAATTTGTAAAATATAATTATATGAGTTATAAATAACCTCTTTTATTGATTCGGTAGAGTATTGTTATGAATTTAATTTAATTCATATAAAGTATTATAAGAACCGAGCCTCGGATGAAAAAAGTTATATATTATCTTGTGTTCAGTTGTGGCCAAAAACCCAAAATCCGTTTGCTGTCCGTCCGTCTGCTCGTCTGTCCGTCTGTCCGTCTGTCTGTCCATCCATTTGCACGATAACTCAAGAACGCGTTGGCCAAGAAAGTTGAAATTTTGTCACCACCTGTAAAATGGAAAACGTAAGGTTAAGTTTTTTAATGGGCGATATCCTTCCAGTCCTTCGAGTACCTCCCTTACAAGAGTTCATAAAACACGTATTCACAATTATTGCTCGAATGCTTCAAATTAGGAACTTGAAATTTTGCATACATAAAGTTTACAATGGTTCACCAATATTGAACGATAACTTTAGAACGCTTTAAGTTACGACTTTGAAATTTTGTATACGTTGATTTTATAATAGTCGCAGCTGAAAGTATTAATATGAAAAATATCCCATAAGTCCTTCATGTAGTTGCCATACAAAAATTCTTTAGAAATGTCATAGCTTAATTTATGGAACTCACTATAACTCAAGAAATCATTTAACCATCCATCGAGTAGCCACTATACAATAGTTTCTACCTGTAAATAAAAGGATTAAATGACCTTTTATTTACAGGTAAAAACTTTTTTATGTACACTCCTCATTCTTTTGATATATTCCCAACTAAAATATAAATCGGAGTTCAGTATTCCATCTAGAGTATCATACGATGGGCTTGCAGCCGATCGTGACTGCGTTATGTTTTTCTGTTAAACCTTATTTTAATTTTACCTTTCGATAAATTAAGGGAATTATTTTTGGAGGTAAAATCAAGTTTCTGAATAATTGATTCGTGATCTCTCTACAAAAATTAAGATGCTGTATTACGTGGTTATTGAAATATGGGTCTTTTGTTTAGATATTCAGGTATTTGTCCTATATTCAGGCTGTAAGCTCCCTGGGAAATAATCCGTAAAATAACATCAAATTTTATAGTTGTATATAATCGTACGAAAATACACTACGCCTTCAACATTCTAGCCAAAACCGGAAAAATGTGAATTAACAGCCTGAAAAAAATCTCTTTTTCGACAATTTTACTTTATTATTTTTTAATAATAAAGTATTGTGATCGACCTGAAATTTCAAAAAAGTTTGCTACCCTGAAATTTTGTATTTACACGTTTTAGGACTAGTAAACACCAAAAAAGCAAAAAAAAAAAATTGTCCGTCTGTCCGCCGTAGACGCCGTACGCCGTCCGCCGTCCGCCGTACGCCGTACGCCGTCCGCCGTACGCAAAATCGTTTGAAGGCGCGTATCTCCCAAACCCGTTGAGATATTAAATTGAAATTTTTATGGTGGGTCTCTCACACACTCAGCTTCATCCAACAAGGCGAAATTACCGAAGTCAACTTCTACTTCACCGCTACGCCGTATAACTCGACTACAATCACAATCACATTCACAAAAAGCGAAAACGGGACCATCAAAGTCGAAACCTACTTCAGGACAAACCGTTATAAACTCTGTCGCCACTATAAACTCCGCCAACCTTGCCCCCTCTACGTCTGCTGTCCCTGTGGATGACTTAATCGTCGACACAATTCACGAAAACACTGGTATTGGGTGTGAACATCGATCTGCTACTGCTGAGACTCCTGGACCTATCAGTCTAGCAAACTGCAGTGCTAATCTTCGCAATGGATCTAATAAACTCACGGCTGCTCCTGCCTCACCTAAATTCAATTGGCTGTGCATATCGAAGTGCCATAAACACACATCGGTAGACGATATTCTCTTGTTCATTCAGAATAAACTGGACATTGATGACATGAAGGAATTTCTATGTTTTCGGCTCACAAAAAAACATGCAGACATTGACAGGTTAAACTATGTCTCGTTTAAAGTTCGTGTGCCCGTCCTCCAGTCTAAAAAGATCTCATCAGCTGGCTTTTGGCCAACTGGCATAACACATAAAGAATTTACCTTCGAACAAAACCCAAATTTTCCGACGGACCGTACTCCGGCTCTAGCCCCGTAATTATAACACGGCACAACCTAACAAGCTCGTTATTAGACTTAAGCTTATTTTATCAAAATGTACGTGGGCTCAGATCTAAGCTGGCTGATTTTCATTTATCTGCTTTGGAGGCTAACCATGATATTATCTGCATCACGGAATCCTGACTAAACTGCTCCGTCTTGAATTCTGAGCTCTTACCAAACTCCTACTCCGTATACCGACGCGATCGCGACTTAACGCGTTCTAGTAAAAAAGATGGTGGTGGTGTTCTAATCGCGATCAGGGATGATCTTATATCGACATGTTGTGATGACCTGGATTCCTATCCGATTGAAAGTGTAATTGTTAAGGTTAAAATATCCAATGTTCACTATTTATATATCTGTTGCGTGTATGTTCCATGTGGATGTGATATTACATCATTAGATAAATTCTTTGATCGTCTCTCTCGCTATGTTAACTCGCTTTGTCATAACTCTAGCTTCATGATCCTTGGAGATTTCAATTTACCTACAATTACTTGGAGCCAATGCTATTCACACCCTATGCCCTCCAGCGACTCCCTTTCCATGTGCCTGTCATCATTTTTAAACGTCTGTTCCTTCTCCCAGCACAACCGAGTTTTAAACTACAAAGGGAAACTTCTGGACTTGATTTTCTCAAACACTGACGCTTCTTCCAATCTTCAAATTGACTCAACCTTCGGTCTTGTACCGATTGATAAATATCACCCCCCAATACTTATATCATTAAAATTACCCAAAAAATTTACAATATTCCATAATAATAATAGAAATTTTAATTTTCATAAATGTAACTTCGCAGCAATGAGTTCAGAACTCAGCATACTCGACTGGGGTAGTCTCTTTGACGGAAAATCATCAGAAGAATCCTTAACTGTCTTTTACAATATCTTACACGAGCAAATAGAGCGACACGTACCGCTCAGTACCTCCGCAAAACGCCGTCACCCTGTATGGTTCAACGGGACCGTCCTTAGGGAGTTGCGCATAAAAAAAAATCTGCACAAGAAATACAAGCAAACTAAATCTGACTCTGCTTACCTACAGTTTGCGGCTCAGCGCACGTTGGTCAGAAATGAAATAAACTCTGCCTTTTCCGTATATGTCAAAACAATCAATGCTAGCTTGGCTCAAAATGTAACCAAGCCTTTCTGGTCTCATGTGAAAAACACCAGAAAAGGTTTACAGACAACCAATGTCATAAAGCACCTGGATAAAAACATCACGGATCATCAATCCATATGCGACCTCTTCGCCAAGTTCTTCTCCTCTGTGTTTTCTACATCGGACCGGGATCTGACCTATGATTTCGGCGTTCCTATACACGACTCACTGAGTACAGCTTACTTCTCCAACTACGATGTATTAGTCTGCATTAATTCTTTAGATCCGAATGTCAATGGTGGGCCGGATGGTTTACCAAATCACTTCGTGAAGCCGCTCGCTCCTGAATTTTCTCGTCCTCTCTCACTTATATATAACAAGCTACTTAACGAAGGCTCTTTCCCTGAAATATGGAAACTGTCGAATGTCATTCCTATACTTAAGAAAGGTGACCCTACTGACGTCAATAATTATCGTCCCATATGTACATTAAATTGTTTCAGCAAAATTTTTGAACGACTCATCCATAACTTAATATCTGACAAACTTGGAGTACTGATCTCACCTCACCAACACGGTTTTGTTCGGAGGCGTTCTACTGTTACTAATTTATGTGTATTTACGGATACAGTAGCCAAGTCCCTCGAAAAACATCACACACACATCAGTACACACTATATACACGGACTTCTCAAAAGTGTTTGACACTGTAAACCACAAAATTCTCATTTCAAAACTGGAGAAGTATGGCTTATCGGGCTCCTTATTGAACGTTTTAAAATCGTACCTCTCTGGACGAAAAATGCGTGTCGCGCTCAAAGGGAAGCTATCGGAAAATTTCTCGGCTCCCTCAGGAGTTCCACAAGGTTCCATACTGGGGCCACTCTTGTTCAACCTTTTTATAAATGATCTTCCTCTTGGTATTTCCTCCACTCCTCTTCTATATGCCGATGACCTCAAACTCTTCAGAATAATTAAGACCAATGAAGATTGCATCTCCCTTCAATCTGATCTAGACTACTTGTCTCGATGGTGTGAATTGAATGACATGTCACTTAACATAGCGAAATGTTTCTTTATGAACTTCACCTACAAGATATTTCCTGCTGTGTTCCATTATTCTATTAATGGCACCAGCCTATCCGCTGTCACTAATATAAAGGATCTCGGTGTTATTTTTGACCCGAAGCTGAAATTTGATGATCACATCGCGGAAATCGCTAATAAAGCCTATAGGCTCTCTGGTTTTGTCCTTCGTGTTTCGTCATCGTTCAACTGTGTTGTTACTTCTTTGTTATTGTTTACGTCACTCGTGCGCAGTGTCTTGGAGTATTGTTCTGTTGTCTGGAATCCCCATCACAACTGTCACATCGCTGCGATCGAGTCTGTACAGCGCAAGTTTACACGCTCCCTCTTCTACAGACTCAACATACCATACGCGGACTATAGCACAAGACTCACCGAGTTTCAACTTCCTCTACTAAGCCAACGTAGAACGTACCTTGACGCGACGTTTTTATTCAAAATTACTAGTAACACTATTTGTTGCAGTTTCTTACTTGACGAGCTCTCTTTCAGAACGGACTCAGTTGGTACCCGAAATTGCAACATTTTTTGCCCTCCACGAGCATTACTCGATGTTTACTACTACTCTCCATTGGTTAGGCTCCAAAGGTCGCACGACACACTCCAGCTTGGATCTCTTTCCACTTCCTATTAATTTTTTATCAAAAGACTTAAGCCCGAAACACAATGCTCCCGTTCCGTTCCGTTCCGTTCAGCTGTCAAAGTAGACCTTATGGGTTGACCATGTAAATGCACACAATGGTCGTAACGGAACGGATCGGAAAAGTTGACCAAATTCAACTTTTACGGATCACATAACCTCACTTGTCGTGACGGAACGGGAGCATTGTGTTTCGGGCTTTAAACAACAACTTCTTCAGCTCTGATCTTTTATATTGTATTCTTTTTTAATAACTCACTCCTATTTGTAAATCTTTATATGTATATGTAAATTTCTATTTTTTCTATGCCCTAAGCTATTGTGTAAGTGAAATGATTATTTTGTTCAATGGCTTTAATTAAATTAAAATTAAAAAAAATTAAATTGGGTGAACCCCTATGACTGGTATATTTTCGAGGGGTGGGGGTACAAGGGGAGAGGAGAGGGGAGCGTTTTAGACGAAAAATTTTGGTTTCCAGATCTCAGGAACCATTTATGCTAGGAGGCTGAAACTTCGAACGTATGTAGTACTATGATAATGAACTCAATTGCAAAAAAATGGTCGATATTGGTTAAGGGGTGTGGAAGTGGGGGTGAAAACAATGAGTCTTTAACGCATGAAAGCCGGGATTGAAACATTCTAAAATCGATAACTCCTGAACCATTGATGTCAGAAGATTGAAACTTTGTTGTTGTCCTTCGGGATACTTCAAGATTAGACAAGGGCTAACATTTTTAAGAGGGGTGGTGGGGTGTGGGGGTGGGGGGTGAAAAACTTTGGATTACAATATCTTCCGAACCAATTACACCAGGAAGATAAAATTTAGTTTCTGTATATGGGCTCACAAGAGGAGTCTACCAAAACTAAATTTTTTGAGGGGGGAGCTGGAGCACGAAAGTGGGGGGACAGCGATTTTTCAAAAAAATGTAATTTTTATATCTCAGAAACCGTATCAGATATAATCTTGAAAATTTTACAGGAGTTGGGGTTGGTAAGCTTCTAGTAGGGAAAAAAATTTTGGTGGTGTGGGTGTTGGGGGTGATGGTGAAAGGGGGTAGAAAGGAAAACATTCTGATTTTTATTTCTCAAAAACCATAATGAATAGAAAGCTAACAATTTAGGATTATATAGAGCCACTATGGAGACATACTAGAAAAATAAAATTTTTGATAGGGGTATCAAGGTACGGGGGAGAGGGGTGGTTTTTTATATCTCAGAAACGGCTTATGCTAGAAAATTGAAACTTAGTACGTATATGTAGATGTACTGTTAGAGTAATTAAAGCAAATAAATTCAGATTTTTATTGGCGTTTAGAGGTTGAGTAAAAAAAATGTCCGTAAATCCACATTTTCACTAATTTCGTTAAAACTTTTAGACATGTCGAGCTATCAAAGCAATTTTACTTCTGCGGGCTATTTATATAAGCACCTAGTAACGGTCTTCAAAATTTTTCGATATCCAACCCCTAACGGGGTGTAAAGTGGTTGTGTACATATTCTCGAATTCTGATATATTCCTAAGGTATATTGAGATTTGGAATTCACTTTTACTTCTATAAGCTTTAAACGTAGTCGGGAAAAAACCGATTTAAGTATTTTTCTCAATTAAACCGCCTGGGGGTATTGTTCAAGATTTCACTGATTCCGAAAATCTTTTAGGTTTAATGTGATCGAATTCGCTTTTACTACTATGAATTATTCTATTGATAAAAAAAATACGTAAATAAATAAAGAAAATCTGCCAACAGTCTGGGCGCAACTTTATTATTTTATGGGTAGAAGTCCGAAACGTGTTTAATGATGAGATACGGTATTGGGTACTATGCGACTGACAACCAAAAAAATAACCAGGAGGCTATTTGGAACGTTATTTTTTAGGTTGTCAGTCGCATAGTACCCAATACCGTATCTCATCATTAAACACGTTTCGGACTTCTACCCATAAAATAATAAAGTTGCGCCCAGACTGTTGGCAGATTTTTAAAAGGCCTTGAGCCACATGTTCTCTTTATCAGATAAAGATAAAATTTAAAAGATATTTTACTTTATTATTTTTTAATAATAAAGTATTTTTTCATTACTTGGAATCATTAATTGAAATCATTTCAAATATATTATATATTCCTATCTATATAAAGCTTATATACATTTTATGTTAGTATAATCTTATATACTTAATAAAAAAAATTAATGGAATCTGCATTAATTATTTTATTATCCTATTTTCTTCATCAAATTTAATAAAAAAAAATAATATCGTTAATAATATGCAACAACAATGTTGTTTTATATGATAGAACACCTAGGTCGGAAATAGGCTAATGTGCGGTCGGTATAAGGAAATAGTTGTTTATGTGGTCGGAATTAGGAAGATTGCCATCATTATGAAATTAATTATTTCCAACCATGTTTTATATCAATATATAAATATATCATACCAAAATTGAATTTATTGAGTATCGGTAGCATGTTATGAATCCGTAAAAAAATGTTTAAGAAGAAACATATAATTGTTTGCTTTATATGAATAAAAAATATTTGCGGGGTCTTAGGTGGTCGGAAATAGGTCATTTTACGTTACTCTATTTGATTTCATCTAGAGTATAAACTTTCTACCGATATCTGTTAGTGTATTTGAGAAGTTAGAAAATAACAGTTAAATCATTAGGCAGTATCTTCTCAGATGGATACCTGGTCCAACGCAGGTAGTGTTTCGAAGTAGCCTGACGCGCTCGGTAAAGAGCTCGAAATTCCAGGAAAAAATTGATTTCCATGTTTAAAACTTTCTTCCCCAATTTTTTAAGCTAAAACCCCTTAAAACATTAACGTTTGTAATTAATTAGTTGATAATATTATTTTTTCTCCATTTTCCAGCTGAATGGCTTCAAACCTGCAGTCGTGAAAATCCGAATGAAAATCGTTGCTTTCAAAATCTCTTCGAAGGAATGTTTCCGGCTTTAGCGAAAGGAATACCTGAACTCGGCATTAAGAATTTCGAACCGTTGTACATTGATTCAGTTGCAGTCTCAAAAGGCAGTGGAAGTTTAGTCCTAGCTGGAGGATTCGAGCATCTTGTTGTCAAAGGACCATCGAATGCAACCGTCGAAAATGCTGTGTAAGACTTAACTTAACCCTCGAAAACAAAAAAAAAATTTCATTTGTTTTTAATTTTAGCCTGGACCTAAACAAAAATATTTTAAATTTCGACTTGCTTATTCCGCAACTTCAAATAACCGCCGAATATAATCTGAACGGCAACATTCTGCTTTTGCCCCTAGTCGGAAGCGGTGATGTAGCGATGATCTTGAGAAATGTTACAACGTCCGTTAAAACGCAAATTAAAACTGCCGATATTCCTGAAGTAAGTGCAACTTATTTCTTAACATTTAAATTTTATTCTTAACTTTTTTTCGCCCAACAGGAAGCCATTCGAATTGAAGCAATGAAAGTAACATTCCTCGTTGGAGATATGCGAATTCACTTGACGAATTTGTTTAACGGCAACGAAATTTTAGGTTCATCTTTAAATGCTTTTCTAAATCAGAACGCCCACGATGTGATATCGGAATTACGACCGGACTTAGAAGCTGGATTGTCGGATATTTTTAAGTCCTTGTGGAATAATGTTTTCTCGAAACTACCCCTAAAGCTTTGGTTGCTGTGATTTCATCGAAATTTTCTTCATAACTTTAATATTTAAGATTACCATTGTTATTGTAATTGTTATTTATATGCTTTTGTAAAGTTTTTCATTTAACCACAATTTATATAATTTCTTAATTTGGTAGACATTTTGATAGAATGTGTAGTTTTACAAAATTTTAATATCATAAGCAAGATTTCGACTTTTCTAAAGGTGTGTCTTTTGATTGACAAATAGAAAGGCAACTACAGATATCCTACGTGAACATGGTATAGTATTGCGTTCTATTTGGATGTTTGTATACATTCTGTAGGAACACCAAAAAACTGAGTAAACCAATCATACAAAACTGTTCCTATTTAACTTGAAGCTCTCGAAAGAGCCATTTTTTAATCTTTTTCTATAATTCAACAGTCAATTTTTAACTATTGTTATAACATTTGAGAAGATAATTTTAGTTCTCGATAATTTATGTTAGAAATGGGAGAGTTAAGTTAAACGTTTTTCTTAGTATTATGAAATCCTATTTTGTTGTCTTTCATTTGAAGGTGGGTTTATCGCAATAGCTTAACTGGATTAGATACTATTCATATATAACTGGAACTACTTTTTCATTTGAGTACTCCTTTTATTTATAAAGTGTAATTGAGACGCAGAAATTGTTCCACTGTCTAACAATAATAAACCACCAACAGAATATTATTAAACAGATTATGGTTTACCGTTTTTAAATGAAATTTAATAAAAACATCGTTCTATTTAAATATGCTAAAAATCAGTTTTATTATTAAAAATTAAATTTTTTGATAGAAAAAAAATTTACATTGTAAATAAAATTTAAATAAATAGATAAAATTATAATAATGAAGATACCGGGATAATTTTAGCGAAAGACTGCTTGAAAAATTTATGAAATTAAAATTTTCACAAATGATTTTTCCATCAGAAATGTGCAGTATGTTTGATAAAATTTATGATGTATCTAGAAAAAATCGTAGGCTACTATTTTCTATGCTTTCCTGGAAGTAGGTACCCTTCTGCTTACACTATTCTTTCAACATTGTGTTTGGAATGAGAATGTTTCATAAGACATAAATTTTGGAGTTTGAGGGATCTAAGTTACAGGATCAGACCCATGGAAATAGAACGAGTTGTTGGTGCTGTCTTTTCTTTTTAGTTCCACTTTCTTTAAAAGAAAAGAATTGCTCAGTTATGGAAATAGTTTCGATAAAGGTAAATAACTTCGAAACTTCTTAAGCTAGGGCAATAGTGTTACCATAGTACGATAGGTGGCAAACTAAGCTTTAATAAAATTGAAGAAAAAGTAAGGTGAAAAATTCTGTTTTTCAGTTAAAAGGCCGTGAAGAAAAATGTTTCCTCTGAAATAAAAATGGTTATAAATCGACGATCTGGTTACGCAAACCCATAAACCAGAGTAATTCTATAAAATTGTTTTTATCTAATGGAAAACAAATTAGTAGGATTAGCGGTTCACAAGTACTTGAAATAAATAAAAGACACGGGTAAAAATGACTGAAAAACGACTTATTTCAAAGACGGAAATGAGCAGAATGTATTTTTTTAAAGTATGTTGGGAAACATAAATAAAACGAAAGAACTGAGTAAAAACACCCGTATACATAAAAAAATATTCCCGTTTTAGGACCGTTTTCAAGGTATTTTAAAATTTAAAAAAATTTTAAATTTTTGTAACTTTGTTAATAAACCGGCTCATTGATCTATTTTTTGGTATTTTGAGTCTACTTTGTCACCGTTCATGTTAGTGTAACTTCCTTACTCTAGATTAATCTTTAAATAAAATAGGCAAACGGTATCGATTTAATAATTTCCTGTTAGTAGCTCCACAATTTAAGGAATAATCGAAGGTTCCAAACAGCATTTTACAAAAAAAAGAATTTTCCAATTGTTTAAATGGTTTTTGTAAAATGTTGATAATTTCTAAAGTTTTGAAGTCAGCGCGGTAAAGTTATCTTGAAATTGAAGGTGGCAAAACTTAATTTCATAATTCGGAAATGTTAGCTGACTATTGTTTTTAGACCGTGAATCAAAATTTATTCTCTGCAGTATTATAACTCGACTCAACCATTAAAACAAAAACAATAAACAAAAACTTTAACATTGAAAAAAGTTCTTAATTACTAAAATATAATAAAATAAAATGTTTAATAGATATTTATATTTATTTGATATTTAGCCATTAACGGTATTACTATTAATTATAGCAGTAGCGGAAAATACATAAAAACAAAATGTTTCGAAAATAGTATGAAGACGATTTTAATAGCGATATACGCAGTCTTCACATGAAAATTTCGTATAGTCATGGACGTGGAATTTTTTTAGATGTTTGCACAAGGCCTTCGGAATGTAAAATAATTTAATTTAAAATAATTTAATTTAACAAATTTAATTTAAAATCAAATTTTATTTAGTGCATTACATCAACATTTTGGATAAGAAGAACCTGCCTGAATAGTATTCAAACCTAACATATTTGTTATTAGACAAACTAAAATAGGAATTCAGTCTTTTTTTCCAAAACATTGATTTACAATAATTCACATGTAATTTTATTTTATGCTGGATGAGAAGTAAGTACACTATCTATAAGTCTACTTATTTGCATAACTATCAAATAAAAGTCCTTTATTAAGTATTTATTCTACTTATTGCTTAATAACCACAGAACGTGGTTACTAGGGAGTTAAAATCAAGCTACTTTTTAAATGTTTTTGAAAAATTCTTTCTTGACTAACGCGTTGCAACTATAGTTTTGTTTTTTAATTTTAGGTCATATTTTGAAATGAATAATCTCTATATATAAAAATGAATGTTTGTCTGTCTGTCTGTTTGTCTGTTTGTCTGTTTGTCTGTTTGTCCTGTATAGGCTCCTAAACCACTCATCCAATTGCGATGAAACTTTGGTGATTTGTTGAGGGTACGCCCTCGATGGTTTCTGCATTAACAAAATTATTTAATAGTTGGTGGTACGCGAGTTATTTCAACATTTGAGTGTATTTCATATAGTTTAGCGGCAGTTCGTTCGATTTCGGTGTATTAGCTATGCGTTCCCATTACTAAATGGTAAAGTTGGACGATGGATGTTAAATAGGGGATAGTGGAGGATGGTGGATAGAGGATGGAAGATGGAGGATGGTGGATGGTGGATGGTGGATGGAGGATGGTGGATAGAGGACGGAGGATGGTGGATGGGGGATGGTAGATAGCGAATGGAAGATGGAGGATGGTGGATAGAGGACGGTGGATAGAGGATGGTGGATAGAGGATGAAGGATGGGGGGATTGGGATGGTGGATGGAGGATGGTGGATATAGGATGGAGGATGGAAGATGGAGGATGGTGGATGGAGGAAGGTGGGTAGAGGATGGAGAATGGTGGATGGAGGATGGAAGATGGAGGATGATGGATAGAGGATGGTGGATAGAGGACGGATGATGGAGGATGGGGGATGGTGGATAGCGGATGGAAGATGGAGGATGGTGGATGGAGGACGGTGGATAGAGGATGGTGGATAGAGGATGGAGGAATGTGGATGGAGGATGGAGGATGGAGGATGGTGGGTAGAGGATGGAGGATGGTGGATGGAGGATGGAGCATGGTGGATAGAGGATGGAGTAACGGGAGCAACGGCGCGACGGGAGAAATGGGGGATGGCGGATGGGGGATGGTGGATAGGGGATGATGGATGGAGGATGGAGGATGGTGGATGGAGGATGGTGGATGGAGTAACGGGAGCAACGGGAGAAATGGGAGCAACCGGAGTAACGGGAGCAACGATAGTAACAGAAGTATCGGGAGAAACAGGACCAATGGATCAACGGGAGCAACGGGATCAACGGGAGTAACAGGAGCGATGGAACAACGTGAGCGAAGCGAGCGTAGCCGCGGTACGCGGCTAGTGTATTATAAATTTTTTAAGTAACATTTCCATAGAAAATTTATAAACACTTTTTTTTTTTTTATGACAAATGAGTTTGATTTATCCACGTCAAATATTTTGTAAGTTATAATTTAATATTTGATAGCGAGCATAGCTCTTTAGGAATAGATAAAATACTTCAATAAATTCGATAACACAGGTCGAGAATGCAATCCCTTCCAATTTAAAAAAGTTTTGGAAGAGTGCTTCCGACTCAAAGAGTATTGCTGATTTGTTTGCTCGTTATTTTTCCAACGTCTATGTTAGTAAAGTACATGTTAATAATAATTTCATTTGCAGTTCTTCCCTGGTCGTGTCTTCTATTAACGTCAATTCCGACGACGTCCTTAACAAGTTGAAAGACCTCGATGTGAGTAAGAGCGCTGGTCCCGACAACGTTCCTGCCCTATTTTTAAAAATGTGCAGTGGGTATCTTGTGCCCCCGCTCTCACTACTTTTCAAAAAATCTCTGGAAACGTGACGCCTGGTTCCAATTTGGAAAATTGGCTTTCTTGTACCAATTCAAAAGGCTGGTGACAAAAGTAATATTGAGAATTATCGGCCAATCTGTTCTTTATCGGTCATTCCGAAACTGTTTCATAAACTAATTACCGAACACCTTTTGTTCAAGAATTTCATCTC
The DNA here is from genome assembly GCA_951812415.1 of Beris morrisii. Taxonomy (NCBI): domain Eukaryota; kingdom Metazoa; phylum Arthropoda; class Insecta; order Diptera; family Stratiomyidae; genus Beris; species Beris morrisii. Next base: position 95,039,662 of record OX638312.1, on the reverse strand, counting down.
TTCCAACCAGCATGTGTTTCAAAAAAGTAAATCAACTTTGACCAACTCATTACCCTATGCCGAGAACATATGTTGTTGGGGCCGGGTGTAGTCCAGTGGTAGTGTACAAGGCCTTGAAAACATTGCTTCTGCGATGTCGTGGGTTCAATTCCCACTCAACGCATACATTACTTATAAGAATTTTCCAGTTGCTATTGGCTTCGAAATATTAATATAAATAGTGAAAAGTGCGGAATGTTTAATAGGGTGACTACTAAAGGATTTAACAATGAAACATACAACCCCCTTACACCACTTAGGATTGAATACCTAAAAATACTTAAAATTGACTTCTTGGCGCATATATAGGAAACCTTAGGAAGTAGAAATGAATTCGATATATCATCAGATCTAAGCTATATGTAAGAATCTGTGAAAACATCTGCACCCTCCTTACACCCACTTGGGGGTTGAATATCCAAAAATCCTGAAAGGAGTTAATAGATAAATATGAAGACAGCAAAGTAAAAACAATTGAATTACTTATCACTTCTAAAGGATATGACGAAATTTGTGAAAACTTGTTCAAACCTTTTATATCCTCTTAGGGGCTGAAAAAGGAAAGAAATTAAAAAACAGTTTTAGGCGATTATTACGCAAGCCCGTGAAAGTGAAAAGATATTCGATATTTGATCAGACCTGGTGGATATGGCATAATTCGTGAATAAGTATACAATCCCTTTACACCCCCTTACGGGTTGAATTTCAAAAAATCCTGAAAACACTTTCTAGGTATTTATATGAAGAAGCCGCAGAATAAAAATGAATTAAATATTTGGGAAGACCTAATAGCTATGACGAAAATTGTGAAACTATATGCATTCCATTTTCACTGATACATTTTTTCGCCCCCCCTTCCGAACGCCAATGGATATTTAAAAATTTTTTTAATCTAAATTACTTTTCTAGTTGATTTACATATAGATACCAAGTTTCAACTTTGTAGCATAAGCCGTTCTATACATAGGAAAAACATCCCCCACCCCCGTACCATACTACCCTTATAAAAAATTATATTTTTTAAAGATGCTACTACCATAGTTTTATCTAAATACCAAGTTTCAGTTTTATATCATTATAGGTTTTCGAGATATAAGACTCGAAACTTTTTCCTTTACACCCTCCCCCACCCTCACCACCAACATTTTTTTTTCTGATAGGGGTCTATTAGACCTACTTACGGTAAAAATTTTAAGCATCTACCTCACATTGTTCTTGAGATATGAGACGTGATTTTTTAGAAAAATTCGCATCCCCTCCACTTTCATGATCCACCGCCCCCTTAAAAAAAAAAAACTTCATTTGTCAACCTTTATACACAAACCAAATTTTATTTCTCTAGTGCAATTGGTTCGTGAGATATCATAATCTAAAGTTTTTTACCCCACACTCTCGTACGCCACTGGCCCCACTCAAAAATTTGTTTCCGATCTATTCTCCTAGTATACCTACAGATATTCATTAAGTTTCAATTTTGTAACTTTAACCGTTTACGACATATGGATTTTAGAATGTGTCGATCTCGTCTTTTTTGCGTTTCGGAAGCACTACTTTTCCCCACACTCCTACACCCCTTCACCCATATTGACAATTTTTATGCAAATGGGCCCACTACCGAAGTTCTACATAAATTCCAAATTTCAGCCTCCTAGCATATGCGGTTGCTGAGATCTAGAAACCAAAATTTTCCGTCTAAAACGCTTCCCCCTCCTCCCCCCTCACACCCCCACCCCTCAGAATTTGGTCACTTCAAGGGGCCTACCCACTCTATTCATAAAAAAAAATCAATTTAATATCACAAACCGTTTGGGAGCTACGAACCTTCAAACGATTTTGCGTACGGCGTACGGCGGACAGACGGACTGAAATTTTTTTTTGCTTTTTTCGTGTCTACGAGTCATGAAACGCGAAAAAAAAATTTTTCAGGGTAGCAAATTTTTTTTTTTAAAAATCGATCACAATACTGTATTATTAGAAAATAATCAAGTAAAAAGTATATCTTAATATTGGTACTATTTTCAACATATCATTTAAGTTAGAAGATTACAAGTAATTCAAATGTTCCAACGTTGTCTAACAAAAGTAACCACCAATCGGGCAACCCACTTACACTTTAAAAAATTCGAATGTTTAAAAAAACCCAGCAAGCTTTGCAATTTCAAGTCCGAAATTAAATCTCAGCAATCCGACAAACACTAAACGGTTTTGGCATTGGATAGTTGTGAAACTTTGAATGACTGCGTACAAATAAAACTAACGAAAAATAAACCTAAAACTCAAAATAATAATTTTTATTATTTTTGAACGAATGGAAAAGTTATCAACCGATGGCATTAAAGAGCTTCCCAACTAAGTTAATTTCAGTAACGTGCTAAGAGTCTATCGTCACTTTCTTATTCTGTGCGAAATTTTTGCATACCTCTAAGATATTTTAAAAAGAAAAATACAGACATTCGGGGTATCGTTTTCCCTTTTTTTGTTTTTCTGCATCGAATTTATTGGAATATATTTAAATGCTAAAAGTTTAAGTTCCGAACTATAATTTAAAACAAAAAAATTTAACAAAATGTCCGAAAGTAATTTACTTGAAGAAGGCGAAATTGAATCAGATCCTGAAGGTTTGTTGCTAACACGTGATAAAATTGCTCAGCAGGTTTCGCCATTTCTTGATGTTAAAATTGAGGAGAAATTTTCCGGTGAGTGTATAAAAATTAAAAACAAAAAAGAAATTCAAAACAAGGCATCAAGGAAAATTTTCCTTTTATAACAAAGTCTTAATACATACAATTTCTTATTATATTCTTGCATTGTTAAGACAATTTTCAGAAGAAAGCAGATAAGCCAAAGGGCTCTCGTCGTACTAAGCGAAGACGTGGAGGCAAATCGAAAGATCGTAATGCTAAATATGAGGTAAACAAAAGACTCAATAGTACACCATTACAACAAATCACTGTAATAAGCAAACTCTACTCTATTTAAGTCATTACAACGACCAGAAGTTTTTTTGATATCCGCCTACAAAACGAGGTTGTAACTTTGAAATAGTCCAAGGCTTACAAACATTTTTCAACCTAATCACATCCGAATGCTCAATTTTCGTAATTGTTGCAACTGGAGGGTTTATTGGTCCGGCAATCGGATTCACTTAAATTTAATAACAAGGTCTTAATGCTCCACTGAGCCCTCACATGTGACAAAATCTATCTCTGAACCATAAGATGCAATGGGAAAAAATTACTGACTCTCATGTTCGGCATCACAATTGCTGATATAATTTGGAGTTGCTGGACACAATCATCCAAGTCACTGAGGCAGGATATGTTGAAATGGGGGCTTTGTAGTTCGGCTGGTAGTTAGATTGAATGAGTCCAGACATACGTGAAATATTTAAGTATCACTGGACAATTTCACATATCTCTCCAAGGCGACTATCTAATTTTTCCCCTTTTTTTACATTTTTAAGCAAAATTCTAAAACTTCTTCTCTTCTATGTTCTTAGAGGACAAAATCGAAACAGATAGACCCCGTTGAAATTGCTGAACTCGATGAGTACGAAATGCTTTGTATTCGCGGTGCCAGTCCGCAACCGTCAGCATCTGAGCAATTTCAGCCCATTTTGGACGAGTCCGCGTATTACGAATTGAACGAGCGAGACTATCGTTATGATAGCGAGGAAAGCTACACGAAACGAAGATCACCACCAGTAAGGCGACGACGAGAGCGATCAAGGCGAAGACAACGACGAAATAGAAGACATTCGCCAGAGAAATCTGCTAATCGAAAATCAATCAGCGTAAGATTTTTTTGCAATTTATTTCAATTGGATATCAAGGTACAATCAGGATGAATCGAAAGATCACCACTCAGACTCGATACAATAACCGATCGTAAGAATCTTTAGATAAGGTACTCAACTCAAACACAAAGCAACAAATCAAGTATTAAATTTTAAGGCAGCGCTTCCTGCTAGTTATCTAGTATATTCTAGCTCGTCGGCAACCAGAGCGGGAAATCTGAACCCATCAAGTATTTAAAATAATAGTTTAGGTAGTAGGCCTAGAAGCTCAGCTGGTCTTTCATTGTTTAATTCGGCGGAGAGGAAAGAGATATTATGACCAAAGGTGCCCTTAGAAAGGTGCAAGAAGGGGCACACCAATCCGAAAAATATATATAATTCAAAAAAATATAATTTTTTAATCAAAAGTAACATAAATATTTTACAATTGAAGTTAATTGTAAAATTATTGCTCAATTTCTTTTAGTTTTTATAGGCCACTGATGCAAAGCCGGCTCGACGGAATAAAAAACGTTCGATTCTTTTTGGAAAAATGGTTTTGTTAAATTTTAAAATTTGATTTTGATCTTTTCTTGAATCAATGTGAGGCTTTAGGAGTTACTTAGTTAAGTGCTGCTCACTTTATATTATGAAGGGGAAATTTAATTCAATTGTAAACTATTCGGTACAATCAATTTCCATTACAATTTTTAATGAGGTGAAGTGGTGTATTCTTCTGTGTGACATACAATTTAACCGTCCTTTCTTCTTCAACGGAAAAAAAGGACAGATTTCTTTTGTTTACTGACTTTTGGGCTAGCCATTGACGTAACTAGGCCAGGGTCATCGCAGCTCAACCCAAAAGGAATCTGGTTCCTTAAGAAAAAACTTGCAATTAAAAATATCTGTGTCATGAGCTGTGAACGCATGTCTGCTCGTATATCCCTGCATGTGAACTTGTATCAAATATAGTTTCACTATGATTTGGATCTGAACAATCTTAAATTTACGACAGAATTATTCGGATTAGGTGTTATCTTCAGTATATTACTTTATTATTTTTTAATAATAGAGTATTGTGATCGACCCGAAATTTCAAAAAAATTTGCTACCCTGAAATTTTGTATTTACACGTTTTAGGACTAGTAAACACCAAAAAAGCAAAAAAAAAGGTCCGTCTGTCCGCAGTAGACGCCGTACGCTGTCCGTCGTACACCGTCCGCTATTCGCCGTCCGCAAAATCTTTTGAAGGCGCGTAGCTCCCAAACCCGTTGAGGTATTAAGTTGACATTTTTATGGTCGGTAGATTGGGTAAACTCCTACGACTGGTATCTTTTGGAGTGGTGTGGTGTAAGGGGGGATGAGGGGGAGTGTTTTAGACTAAAAATTTTGGACTGGAATTTTGGGTGAAAAATTTTGAATTACAATATCTTCCGAACCAATTATACCAGGAAGATAAAATTTAGTTTCTGTATATGGGATCACAAGAGGAGGGACAGCAATTTTTCCAAAAATTTAATTTTTAAATCTCAGAAACCGTATCAGATATGATCTTGAAAATTTTACAGGAGTTGGGGTCGGTAAACTTCTAGTAGGGAAAAAAATGTTGGTGGTGTGGGTGTTGGGGGTGATGGTGAAAGGGAGTAGAAAGGAAAACATTCTGATTTTTATTTCTCGAAAGCCATAATGAATAGAAAGCTAACAATTTAGGATTATATAGAGCCACTATGGAGACATCCTAGAAAAAAATTTTTGATAGGGGTATCAAGGTACGGGGGAGAGGGGTTGTTTTTTATATCTCAGAAACTCAGAAATGCTAGAAAGTTGAAAGTTAGTAAGTATATGTAGATGTGCTATTAGAGTAATTAAAGCAAAAAAAAAGTTCAGATTTTTATTGACGTTCAGAGGTTTAGTAAAAAAAATGTCCGTGAATCCACATTTTCACAAACTTCGTTAAAACTTTTAGACATGTCGAGCTATCAAAGCAATTTTACTTCTGCGGTCTATTTATATAAGCGCCTAGTAACGGTCTTCAAAATTTATCGATATCCAACCCCTAAGGGGGTGTAAAGTGGGTGTGTACATATTCACGAATTCTGATATATTTATAAGGTATATTGAGATTGGGAATTCGCTTTTACTTTTATAAGCTTTAAACGTAGTCGGGGAAAACCCGATTTAAATATTTTTCTCTATTAAACCCCCTGGGGGTATTGTTCAAGTTTTCACTGATTCTGAAAATCTCTTGGGTTTAATGTGTCCGAATTCGCTTTTACTACTATGAATTATTCTATTGATAAAAAAAACGAAAGTAAATAAAAAAATCTGCCAACAGTCTGGGCGCAACTTTATTATTTTATAAGTAGAAGTCCGAAACGTGTTTAATGTTGAGATGCGGTGCAGGTTACTATGCGACTGTGAACCTAAGAAATAACCAGGAGGCTATTTGGAAAGTTATTGTTTAGGTTGTCAAAAAATTTAGGTCCTGTCTTTTTTCCAAGTATTCCTTAAAACAACTACAAAGTTTTAACCTTCTGCCATTAACTGTTCAGAACGTATAGATTTTAGAATGTTTCAACCCAGCCTCCGATTGTTTTGGATGCATTGTTTTATCCTTCACTCCCACACCCATGAACCCCTATCGACTATTTTTTTGTATATGGGACCACTATCGTAGTTCTACATAAGTTCCAAGTTTCACCCTCGTAGAATAAGCAATTCCTAAGATCTAGAAACCTAAATTTTAAATTAGTAGTTTCATGGTTAGACTTTAGGTTGTCAGTAATGTGCACCTTATCTCAGCATTAAAAATGATGAAGCTGCGCTTAAACTGTTGATAATTGTTATTTATTTATTTTTTTTTTTTTTCAATTGCAATTAAAACATAACATGGGTGACAATTGTCGACATAACCCATTACTGATTGAAAATCGAAAAATTATGAAACTGATTATTAGACCCGTTAAAGAAAAGAAAATCAATTCAATATCTTATCAGACCCAGTCGGAATTAAAATATAAAAAATAAAAACTTGAATATTAAAAAATTTGTGAAAATGCATACTACCCCTTGCACAAACAATTTTTTTATCCCGACTTTGTACTACATTTAAAATCTAATTTGTTTTATTTACATTACTTTTATAGTACATACATATAAACATACTAAGTTCCAACTCTCTAATATAAGTCGGTTCTGTGACACAAAATACACCCCAACCCCAGTATCTCGCTACATCTATAAAAAATAACTTTATCTATGGTCCTCAAAAATATCTCTATACATACGACAACTCTATGCATTCTATCCGCAGGGGTTCTCGTGAATCTTAATTCAATAATCAGAATTATTTGCTTTTCATCCCCTCACCCGCTTTGGGGTGTAGCAGGTGCGTGCTCCAAAATTTTCTATTCATCTAGAAGCCAACTGGGCCTAACTTCTGTCAACATTTGAAAACCCTTATCTGAGACGGTTTTTGAGAAATAAAAATCAATTTTCTAGAAAAATGTTTATCCACCACATTCATGCTAAACCCATTAAAAGTTTCACCCAATCTACCGACTAAGAAAAGTTGTACTTAATAGTTTCAATATAGTAGAATTATTTAATTTAATTAAACACATTTTCAAGAGAAAGTAAAAATTATTCGAAAACATGCAATCCTTCACATTATTACTGAATTAAAATACTTTATTATTAAAAAATAATAAAGTAAAACAATTTTCAAAAATACTAATTCTTTTAATTTTGATATTCTCCATAAGATGTAATCAAATTTACAAAATAATTTTCGAAGTCGAAGTCGAAATGGATCACAATAGGAATGTGAAAAATATTGAACAATTATCGAATTTTATGTAGTTAAATCAAATATTTTTTTCATCATAAATGATTTGTTTGGTATTTTTCAATTTCAACATCTCAGTTTCCTCAAATTTTTAAATTTGGATTTTCCGAATTTTCCAAATTTGTCCACTACGGAAATTCTTTTTCTGTTCACTTTTTTTTATACCTTTTAAGAATTAAGCTGCCTGGGACATTATTTTACATTCCGCCGTTTTTAATAATCTGAGTTTTGACGAAAATTTTAGGGACCGGTTATTGCTCTATAATTAAGGAATTGTTTAATTTTGAAAATCTATTTTTAATTCAGTTTCAAGAATTAAAAAAGCTTTTATCACTGTGTATTTTCGAAATTCGAAATCGTGTTTTTTGGTTTTCAAATTTCTGTATGTCGCTTTTCCAGATTTTAAATTTTTATATTTTTTGTGCTTCTAAATTTTTCATTTTCTGGATATTGTCCTTCATTGTCTTTCTAGATTACTGAAAACTATGCTAAAGTTAACTGAATTGAACGAAACGTTTCGTAGGAACAATACATACATTAATACATTTTTCTTTAGATTAGCACTACAGTTTCTGAGCATAGTTTGATCAAATTACTTTTCCAGTCTACGACATTTACATCAAATTAAAACTAGTAATCGAAATTTTGCTGACATTAGCCAAAAGGAAACGATACCTAAGCCAATAAAGAGGCTCCTTGGACTGCTGATTTTTTGCGTATTCTTGCGCTTTGCTCAATTCGATTCAATTTCTTGCAAATTTGTCCATTGTATTTGTACCCAGATTTATGAATTCGTCCTTTCTATATAACTTAGCGCAAGTGGTTCGAAGATCCTTCGATTTTCTCAAAGTCTAGACTTCTTAATATAGTTGGAGTTTCGTACATAATATAATAACGTTCAATACCATAAATAAGTCCAGGTTTATGAGTTCCACTTTCAGAATTAAACCGACAAATTTCTTAAAAAAAAGTACTCGTATGATACAATCCACAGCTGACGAAGTCAACGAGAGAGTAGTCTGAAATATTTTTAATTTAATAAAGAAATATAAAATTGAAATTTATAAGGTAGGTGGCAGTAAAATCTTTTATTTTAGTGGATCAGTAGTGTACGAAATGGAGGGAGAGTTTATCAATTTATTTTGAAAACCATTTGGAATATTATCAAAATTCCTCGAAGTGTGATCTCAAAAAATCTTCGGAAGCTAGATTCAGCGAACTATTATCAGCAGTAAAAATTTTGAGATGGGTCATATCGGAAGAAGAAATGTAAATCTCAAGCCAGTAACTTAAGATTTAGTAACAACATTGAACTATTATTGGAGCACATTCTAAAAATATGTTCTTAGTGTAGTTGAATACGAGGCGTGAGGGTAGTTTCTAATACCAAGAACGATTAGGACGAGTGTGACTGACGCGTCGCAAATTAGAACTCTAAAAATTAACAGTGTTCTCCGGATGCCGTCTTCATAAGGATTTTCTGTCACATCCCGACTTGAAAATTAATAAAGTTTCTCCCAGCTTTTTTCATTAAAAATTGCATCTTTGACATAAAAACTTATTGTAGTTATTAAGAATCAGCGGACCAAGAACAAAATAATTTTCAATTGTCCACATTTTCACTTTGATGTACAACATACTCGTCTAATGATCGCAATTTCAAACATCACTTAATAATATCAATTTTATTAAATCATTCACAAGTGTAATTCACACATCACAAGTGGCCTTCTGCTTTTTTCGCTTAAATACCACGCAGCATTGTGCAATTCTGAAGTAATAATCACGCACCTACCATATTGATCCTTCACGCATCAGAGAACAAAAAAACAGGTTACTGCTCTAAGTCTTTCGTTTTCCACCTGTGTTAGCTATTCGAAATTGAATATTGTTCTGAATTGAGCTATTTCTTAGCCTTTGAAAAATGAAGTTAGCTCTTTAACAATTTAAGAAAAAAACCTTTTCAGTGTGACGAATTCGATGATGCAGACGATCGAAAAATGGAAATCTGCAAATTCTATCTGTTGGATTGCTGCGTAAAGCGCACTGTATGCAAATACATGCATTCGGAATTTCCGTGCAAGTACTTCTACCTGGGCTTGGACTGTGCCCACGGAAAACCCTGTAAATTTTCTCACGGCAAACAACTTTCCGAAGAAATGACGCAGGCACTTGCTCGCCACATTGCCGCTGCTCCGAAAGCAATTTTAGGGAATTTCAAGAGATTAAGCCGCGACAAGGCTCTATCAATGATCGAAGCTAAAAATCGTCAACTTAGCCAGGGCGAAGGTAACGCGGACAAAAATTGTCCGACTAATGAGCAATTGAAAAGTGACAAAATCATTGGTCAACAAGAAATTTCGGAAATTTTTTCGACCGAACAAATTGAGAAAATCGCCGCCTTGGGTATAACGACTTTAACGCAAGTTAATCAAATGTCGTTGGCACAATTAAGCGACATTGGTCTAAGTATCGGTCAAATTGGTGAGATTCAAAGAACTGCAAAACATGCACATTTCGTACAACCGATCATGCAACAATCGCCACCGACAACATGCCCTACTGAGAGTCATGTGACTCAGCCGAAAGACATGGATATGCGGCAACTCTTAATGTTGCCAGTCCTTAATAACGACTTCACTAATTGCACGAGTACTTACATCGGGTACATATTGTTTTTTTTTTCAAGCATTGCATGTTTGCTTTTTAGTTCAGTAAAATTTAATAATTTGATCGCGATTACAGTGAGAATGATGCAGCTAAAAATTTTCGAAATTTTGATGAGGATGAAAAGCAATTGATACGCGACGAATTAAATCAGCGTGAACAATTTTCAAGTAGATGCGCGAAGCAGACAAATTTTCTTAAGTTTCTGTTAATTTTATTCGAATTTCAGATATTTCGCATAATTTGATTGACGACGAACCAGAACTTATCATAGATGAGACGGCCGATTTTAGTGGAAGCGAATTCGATGCGGTGGGTTTGGACAGAAAATTGGTAAACATTAAAAATTTTCAGCAAAAATACATCAACAATATAATTGAAAAAATTTTATTTGAACAATTGGACCAGTCAAATTTGGCGCATTAATTCCTCCAGGTTGCGACAGCTGCATTAGCTCTGTTGTAGAATCCTAAAGAATATGCTCATTTTTCTACCAAAAAAAACATGGATTTTTCTTAAGTAACTATATATAAGAAAAGTTAGAAAAAAATTCTATCTACAAAACTTGTCAAAGCAATTGTCTACCTAAGGATTTTCAATTTCTGAAACGCTCGTTTTCGTCATGTCGTTACCAAGATTTTTTAGACCATTAGAAATAAAGCCAAAAATCTAAAGGTGCTCTTAATAATAATCAATGGCACAACAGCCCGAATTGGGCCTAGGCCTTGAAGTAATGCTAGAGTTACTTCATTACTAGACCAACGGAACACTAGAAGGTGAAGTGGTCAGCTACACGATCGTCCGTGATTATTACCCCGATTTTAACTAAGGTACTCATTTACAGCTGAGTGAACTGGTAGTCCGGCACCCAATCCCATTTTTGAAAATTACTTGTCACCAAGCAGATTCGGAACTGGTACCAGGTGCACCGAAGGCAAGTGCTCTAGCCACTAAGCCACCTAAACTACTCAACACGAGCAATGTTTCAAGCAATTGATTGCCGTGCTACTAGTGGAGCAATTAATGGAGCAATACAGGCAATATCATGCTAGTTGCGGCAATATATCGGCAATGTGGCAATGTTTTCACATATTGCTGGTATTGCTTGCCCTATAGTTGCTGTATTTCCACTAACTTGGAGAATTCCGAGCAATTGTCCTCGTTCGGTGATTCAATTGTCAAGTTTTGTTTTAAGTTTTGCATTTATTTGTCAAGTTTCGTGTTATAATGGCTTGCAATTCAAATATTTCCAAGTTTTATTTCAAGTTTTCGATTTGTTTGGCAAGTTTGCTTCCGTGTTGTTTACAGACTGAATTGGCCGTGTAAGCCCTTATTGCCGAATTTCTATATATTGGTCAATATCGCTCATCACAATTCAGCAACAAATTGATGAAAAGTTAATCCACGTCGTCTGTTGTTATTGTTGCTTCATATTATCGTGACGTCAAAATTGACGAATATTTCTTCAAATTGAGCAATTTTAATCGCTCGTGAAAGAGCACCTTAAATAAACCTACCACCTAAACACGTGTAAAAACCGATTTCATTGGCTTAAATTTTTTAGGCCTTAATTTTAAGTTTTTCAGTCAGTCTAACGACGTATTTGAATAGTTTGCTTTGTCTCACATTAGTGCATTGCTTGGTTTCGGAGAAGCTAAACGTCCAAATAATCAGCTCCTTACTTCATGATTCAGATACCAAAGTCAAAACGGAAATGTAATAATGCAAATCTTTACTAGATTTTGGAAAATTGCATCCAAGTTTGCATGGAAATCCGACAGAAAAAATTATTTCGTCATATCTACAGCAGAAAAATTAAAATCCTGTCTTTTTATTAAATATATATAAATAGAAAGGTTTCTGGAGATAGACATCCGCGGCAAAGCGGTGGTGGTGGGGGTATCAAGGGTGCCTTTAACATCGTAAAAGTTGAGGGATCAGCGATGCACTGAGGGACGTGGGGGTGGAAATGGGCTCTGTAACTGGATAGCGGCCATGCCGAGCAGCCGTGTCATTGAATCGACACTGGGCAGTAGCAGATTGCGCAGGTACACGGCCCGGGGTACGCCGCAGGGAGGGGTGATTTCACCAGTACTGTGGCTCTTGGTAGTCAATACGATATTGACCTCGCTAACCCGCCAGGGTGCGAAGGTGGTCGCATACGCGGACGACTTAGCAATTCTGATATCGGGTAGGTTCCTGCCCACTCACTATAAGTGACCTGCTCAAAAGGGCTCTCTCACTAATGAGCGCGTGGGCGGACAGCTGTGGACTGGGAGTAAATGCCTGGAAGGCAGAGTTGGTCCTCTTCTCGCGCAGAACCAAAGTCCCAGAGTACACACTTCCAAAACTGGAGGGTCTCACCCTACAGCTTAGAGACAACGCTCAAAACTTGGGTATAATCCTGGATTGGAAATTAACCTGGAGTTATTATATCGACGAGCAACAAAGGAAGGGGCTCTCTACGCTTGCAAAAAGATGTTCGGGAAAAAAGTGGGAGATTCAGCCAGGATGATGTACACGGCCATAGTTAGGCCTATTCTAACATACGGAATTTTAGTATGGTGGGTAGCGCTGGAGAAATCTACCTACCTCAATAAACTCACCAAGGTTCAACGTCTAGCTTTCACAGGAGCAACGGGTGTACTTAGCACCACACCTACAGCGGCACTAGAGATGATTCTTTATCTTCTACCGCTGGATATTTATGTGAAGAGTGTAGCAGCAAAAAGTGACGTGCGACTAAGGCAGTCAGACAGCTGAGTATCTAGACCTGGGGGGCACGGCTGCGTACTTGGACGCTTTGGTGAATGTAAACCGTTAGAGGATACAGACTACTTGATTCCGCTGCTCAAATTCTCTAGGATATTCTCAACAAGGATCCCTAGCAGAGAGCGATGCAATGTGGATCAGCCCCACGAACGGGACTTTCATATCTATAGTACACGGACGGTTCGAACACAGACGCGGGTACAGGTGTAGGACTATTCTCCGCCTACCTGAACCATTGCGAGGCATTCAGAATACCGGGCTGCTGTAGCGAATTTCAGGCAGAGATGATGGGGATCATTCAGACCTACAATCTGCTAGAAGCTTGTGCAATGCGAAACAAACCCGTCGTCATTCTATCAGATAGTCAGGCGGTGATTAAGGCGCTGCACTCAAACTTGATCAAATCCCGCTTCGTGAGGCTATTCAGGGATAACATTAGTGCGTTATGCACTCATTTTAACATAACAATTTATTACAGCTACCTACTGCAACTGAAGAGAACTCAACAGAACCAAATACCAATTCAGATGTATCAAAAGTAGACGTTTCAGATCCTGAACCCATTAAAGATAATGAATCGAGTTCCGATATTTCCATTTTCGATGATATCAGTTTTGACGGTTAGCAAATTTTTAATAATAGTTTAAATATCAAACTAATTAACCTAATTAAATGTAGAGCCCTACGAGCCAACAAATTTCTACGCGGAACGTAATGAATCCGATTTTGAGGGTAATAATGGTGGAGAATCCATAAATAATAATTCCCTGCCTGGTTAGTATTGTTTTAACTTTGCCCTAGGCTGAAATCTATTAAAAAAAATTTGCATATAGCTTTAGGTGATTTTGATATGCGTTTGCCGTTTATATCAGCAATGACAAACTATGTCCCAGCAATGGAAATTGATGGATCGTTGAAGTCGCACCTAGGAGTTCCGTACAAAGTAGTTTTAAATTTTTTTGTTTCTAAAATTTAGTTTTCAACGCAAAAATACAAATCTATTTCAGCTCATTGAAATAATTATCCCCGCTAAAAAGGACATGCCATCACATCAACTGCAAAGCATTTCCGAACACACCTTAGATCCCAGATTGAAAAAGTTGCTCCACATTAAGAAAAAAAGTTCTGAACAAAATTTCCCAGGTTCACACATCGAAGCAAATGGGTCCAACTTTATTCCCACTTCAAATAAGACAGATTTTCCCGAAATGAGCTTGGACCCTCGAAAGCGAAAGGACCAAATAGTCGAAACCGCTCCAAAATCTGCTGTCCCAAACTACAACTACGTACTAAATAGCTACTTGCAAAAATCAAAATGGTATCAAAATTTGAATTCCAAAAATAAAATCGAAATAAATCAGCATCTAGCAGAGCTAACAAGCGAACTGAATCGATTCACACAGAATCCCTTAACCGAACGACAATTCCTAGTTTCATCACTGCAAAACGGGAGAAGAATTCAAGACATTCTCTTTGAAATCGGCTTGGAAGTGTATCGCGATGGAAGTGTACAAGAGGCAACCCCTGCACCACAGACCGATCCAACAAATACTCTAAATCCCGAACATCAACTCGAAATCCCGTCCTTACTAACGATGAATCTGAACACTAATCCTGCTAACTACCAGCCAAATAATAGCGCTATTGCGCTACCATTGCCAATGGCAACACATTCGCACTATGAATTTCCGAAACCCGGACTTTTGGGCATAGCTCCTGGCATCGAAATGCCGCAATATCTCGCCCTGCAAAATAACTTGGCAAACTTTCACGGCGTTCTAAATCCAAGAAATTGGACCGACTGTATGACGGCTTTTCCGATTCACAATGGCATTCCGAATATTTGTCCGGATCAGAACGATTTAAATCGCAATCAATTTCCCCTACAGATGAGAAAGTGCTGGAATCGAAAGGGAAATAATAAGAAGAAAAGAATTTAGAAAGGCCAAGTATCTTTTTTTTTAAATCTTAATACAGAAATATTTTCATATTAAAGTTGTAACTTTTTTGAGAAAACGTGTTAAATTAAAGAAATATTACTTGCATTTTACTACAATATTTCGAAAACCAAAAATCAGAGTCTCCTACTCTAAGCTCATTACACCACTTTCTTGTCATAATCTTTTGCTAAAAAACTCGACCAATTCTTTAAGATTTAGATTCAAGCATTATCAAATTTTTAATCCGTCAAAGAAAAGTCCACTCAACTTGCATACGGAAAACCTTTGAAAATTCGTTGGCAGTACGGAAGTGAAGAAGCCTTGTAAAATGTTCTGTGACCTATTCGGAAAGGAAGATATCTTCAATTTTGGACTAGTTTAAGATCTAAATTTGGCAAGAAGTCGAATCAGCTTCTGAATGTAAAGGACTTTTTAAGACGATTTACTTCGCGATCTGCAAAGAACTCATTGATCTAGTCATAAGCACGGCGTGTATTACATTAAAGATCTCGAACAGAAAAAGGGATAATGAAGGAGCTTCTTAGCTCCTTTTTTGGGAAGCAGAAGTGTCATAAGTTTTCATAATTTTTTTCATCCCATAGTTATGACGATAAAAAAAAATCTGCCAATGGTCTGGGCGAAACTTTATTATTTTTCGGGTCAAAGCTCGGGAGCGGTCAAAGTCGGAGTGTATCATGAGTTGCTTCGAGATTATTAGATTTCTTGGAAAGTTAATTTTGTTCTTAAAATAAAAATATTTAAAATAGCGATTTCTAGCCGATTAAACATTGGAAAATTTCTTTCTTCTTATCATTTATACTCTCTTAGGAGCTGAAAAAGGAAAAAAATTAAAAAGAAGTTTTAGGCGTATATAACGCAAGCACGTGAAAGTGAAAAGATATCTGATAAGACCTGGGAATATAGTAGAATTCGTGAAAAAGTTTTCAACCCTCTTTGCACCCCCTTAGGGGTCGAATTTTAAAAAATCCTGAAAACGCTTTCTAGGTATTTATATCAAGAAGATGTACAATAAAAATGAATTCAATATTTGGGAAAACCTAATAGATATGACGAAAACCGTGAAAATATATGCATTCCATTTTCACTGATAACTTTTTTTGCCCCCCTCCGAACGCCAATGAATATTTGAAATTTTTTTTTATCTAAATTAGTTTTCCAGTTGATATACATAAACAGACCGAGTTTCAGCTTTGTAGCATAAGCCGTTCTATAGATAGGAAAAATACCCCCCACCCCCGTACCATACTACCCCTATAAAAAATTATATTTTTCCAACATGCTACTAATATAGATCTATCTAAATGCTGAGTATCAGCTTTATATCATTATAGGTTGTAACGACTCGAATTTCCGGGGTAGGCTCATCGGGTGCCGGGATCCGTTACAAAACATTTATTTGATATTAGGACTTCACTTTATTCTCTAACTATAATATATTTTCTACTTTAAACCAACGTTTCAATAATTCTTACTCGTTGCGTCATTCAACTCCGCTCCTGGTTTCCTTCTTGTTCGCCTCCGCGCGTCTGCTCTACTCGCCTTGACTCGCTACTGATCGCCGCCTCTGCTCAACATGCCCATTATGCTGTTCTGTTTGTCGCTGCTAGGTTGGCTTCGTTGCTTGATTTGCTGCTACCTGGCTCAACGTCGCGTGGTCCTTCGCTGCTTGGCTCATCACTGGTCGGTCTGCTCTGTTGCTCGGATTGTCACTACCGGGCCCAACATCGCGTCGTCCTTCGCTGCTTGGCTTTTCTCTGCATGGTATGTCGCTGCGTGGCTTGCTTCGCCGTTTTGGCCTGTCACTGCTTGGCTTTACTCCGCTGCTTCGTTCATCGCCACTTGGTTCGCTCCGTTGCTGGGATTGTCGCTACCTCGCTCAACGTCGCGTAGTTCCTTGTGGCTTGACTTACTCCGCTGCTCGGCGTGGCTTGCTGCGTTGGCTTGCTTGCGTGGCTTGCTCTGCTTGTCGTGGCTTGTTCTGCTCTGCTCGTCGTGGCTCGCTACGTACCGCTGCCGTTTGGCCTGTCACTGCTTGGCTTTACTCCGCTGCTTCGTTCATCGCCGCTTGGTCCGCTCCGTTGCTGGGATTGTCGCTACCTCGCTCAACGTCGCGTAGTTCCTTGTGGCTTGACTTACTCCGCTGCTCGGCGTGGCTTGCTTGCGTGGCTTACTTGCGTGGCTTACTTGCGTGGCTTACATGCGTGGCTTACTTGCGTGGCTTGCTCTGCTTGTCGTGGCTTGTTCTGCTCTGCTCGTCGTCTCTCGGCTCCCTGCAGCTACTGCGTCCTGCTGCGCTAGCTTGCGCTGACTGCGTTGCTTCGACGTTGTCTCCGCTTGGCTTCCTGCTGCTACTGTGTCCTGTTGCGTTGGCTTACGCTGACTGCGTTGCTTCGACGTTGTACCCTCTTGGCTTCCTGCTGCTACTGCGTCCTGCTGCGTTAGCTTGCGTTGACTGCGCTGCTTCGACGTTGTCTCCTCTCGCTTCCTGCTGCTACTGTGTCCTGCTACGTTGGCTTACGCTGACTGCGTTGCTTCGACGTTGTATCCTCTTGGCTTCCTGCTGCTACTGCGTCCTGCTGCGTTGGCTGCGTTGCTTCGGCGTCGTGGTCTCTTGGCTTCCTGCGCTGACTGCGTAGCTTCGGCGTCGTGGTCACTTGGCTTCCTGCACTGACTGCGTTGCTTCGGCGTCGTGGTCACTTGGCTTCCTGCACTGCTACGCCTGGCTGCGTTGACTTGCGCTGCTTCGTCGTCGTCGTCTTCCTTGCTCAGTTCTTCGTTCGATTCAGACTTGCTTATTGATGGAAGTACAACTCCACAAGAGCAATAGCACAAGTTGAATCGATCGAGCTCAGTTTCTCAATACTGTTTCAAAGAAAGGAAGTACAACTCCACTATCTTCGTCACAGCATGAGTACTGCCGACTGACTCCCCGACCGACTGACCACTGATCGATTCGTTCTCGTATATATTTAGTGACAAACATTCGCTATCCATGAATTATGTTATAGAATAAATTTCGTATGGGAGAAATTTTGCCTTTTTATAATTCGCGGCCGGTGTATGCTTATCTCGGTATATAGCCCCGCTGGGATTTCGTATACTTGTCGGCGGGTTTTCTGTCGCATCGCGTCGCCTGGGACGCTTTTGTGACCCCGCTGACCTTTTTCCAGGTAGATCCCCAATTCTTGGTGCTGTGTTTCAGCTTTGTTTGTGTTTTATGTCCTTTGTTTTAATGTATTTCGGGTTCTATGTTCTCTGTTACGTGTTTTTATGTAACCCCGAGTCTTTAATTTGTGTACCTAATCCTATGTTCTTGGCAATTCATGATGTTCCGTAATCCTAAGTTATACTTCATGTACTTAATCCTATGTTGTTTAATTCTCCTTGTACTTGTTCCTTAGGCGATTGGTGTGGATGGAAATTTCAAAAAGTTTCCGTCCTTACACTTCCTCCTTTCCTTGGTGAAGAGGCCTTATTATGTATACTGCCTGTAGTTCAATTTAAACTATGCTGATTCGGTACGGTCCATCGAATTTTGGGGCTAGTTTTGCTGGTACGGCTGACGCGGTGCCCTTCATATGCTTGGCCTCCAATTCCGAAAGTGTGGGTTCGTGTTCGCTGTATCCTGTTTCCCTGATCCAGGTGACAAATTGTTTTCTGATGTCGTCGACGGTGCCGATGCCGTCGAAGCCGAATTCTTCCGCGTAAATGAGGAGTTCGTCCTTGCGCAAACTGTAGATCCAGTTGGTTTTAACCATGATGCTCGGTTTTCCTGACTCTTTTGGTCACTTTTCTGCACTGACTTGTCACTCACTGTCTGTTCGCGGCAATATTCTTAGTTGTTTCACTGTCTAATTCGTCGTTCACTTCACTGCTATCTGTTAATTGTTTTACTATGTGTTCGCGGGATGATATTTCACTGTTTGTTTGCTCACTGTGTTTTTCAATGTTCGTATATTTACTGTTTATTACTTCACTGCCAGTTTTCCTTGTTTTTAATGGTTATCGTCTGTTCACTAGTTATTCACTATTTATGCACTATTAGTTCACTGCCAGTTTAATGGTTATCGTCTGTTCACTGTCACTTCACTGTTTATGCACTATTCGTTCACTGCCAGTTTTCCTTGTCCTTTATTTGAGAAGTCCCTGCTCGGGCGCCATTGTAACGACTCGAATTTCCGGGGTAGGCTCATCGGGTGCCGGGATCCGTTACAAAACATTTATTTGATATTAGGACTTCACTTTATTCGTTAAATATAATGTATGTTCAATTTTAATTCATACTTCAATGATTCTTGCTCGTTGCGTCATTCAACTCCGCTCCTGGTTTCCTTCTTGTTCGCCTCCGCGCGTCTGCTCTACTCGCCTTGACTCGCTACTGATCGCCGCCTCTGCTCAACATGCCCATTATGCTGTTCTGTTTGTCGCTGCTAGGTTGGCTTCGTTGCTTGATTTGCTGCTACCTGGCTCAACGTCGCGTGGTCCTTCGCTGCTTGGCTCATCACTGGTCGGTCTGCTCTGTTGCTCGGATTGTCACTACCGGGCCCAACATCGCGTCGTCCTTCGCTGCTTGGCTTTTCTCTGCATGGTATGTCGCTGCGTGGCTTGCTTCGCTGTTTTGGCCTGTCACTGCTTGGCTTTACTCCGCTGCTTCGTTCATCGCCACTTGGTTCGCTCCGTTGCTGGGATTGTCGCTACCTCGCTCAACGTCGCGTAGTTCCTTGTGGCTTGACTTACTCCGCTGCTCGGCGTGGCTTGCTGCGTTGGCTTGCTTGCGTGGCTTGCTCTGCTTGTCGTGGCTGGTTCTGCTCTGCTCGTCGTGGCTCGCTACGTATCGCTGCGTTGCTCCTCTTGGCTTCCTGCGTGACTTGCTTCGCCGTTTTGGCCTGTCACTGCTTGGCTTTACTCCGCTGCTTCGTTCATCGCCGCTTGGTTCGCTCCGTTGCTGGGATTGTCGCTACCTCGCTCAACGTCGCGTAGTTCCTTGTGGCTGGACTTACTCCGCTGCTCGGCGTGGCTTGCTTGCTTCGACGTCGTGGTCTCTTGGCTTCCTGCGCTGACTGCGTAGCTAAGTAGTCGGTCGGGGAGTCAGTCGGCAGTACTCATGCTGTGACGAAGATAGTGGAGTTGTACTTCCTTTCTTTGAAACAGTATTGAGAAACTGAGCTCGATCGATTCAACTTGTGCTATTGCTCTTGTGGAGTTGTACTTCCATCAATAAGCAAGTCTGAATCGAACGAAGAACTGAGCAAGGAAGACGACGACGACGAAGCAGCGCAAGTCAACGCAGCCAGGCGTAGCAGTGCAGGAAGCCAAGTGACCACGACGTCGAAGCAACGCAGTCAGTGCAGGAAGCCAAGTGACCACGACGCCGAAGCAACGCAGTCAGCGCAGGAAGCCAAGAGACCACGACGCCGAAGCAACGCAGCCAACGCAGCAGGACGCAGTAGCAGCAGGAAGCCAAGAGGATACAACGTCGAAGCAACGCAGCCAACGCAGCAGGACGCAGTAGCAGCAGGAAGCCAAGAGGATACAACGTCGAAGCAACGCAGTCAGCGTAAGCCAACGCAACAGGACACAGTAGCAGCAGGAAGCCAAGCGGAGACAACGTCGAAGCAACGCAGTCAGCGCAAGCTAACGCAGCAGGACGCAGTAGCTGCAGGGAGCCGAGAGACGACGAGCAGAGCAGAACAAGCCACGACAAGCAGAGCAAGCCACGCAAGTAAGCCACGCAAGCAAGCCACGCAAGTAAGCCACGCATGTAAGCCACGCAAGTAAGCCACGCAAGTAAGCCACGCAAGCAAGCCACGCCGAGCAGCGGAGTAAGTCAAGCCACAAGGAACTACGCGACGTTGAGCGAGGTAGCGACAATCCCAGCAACGGAGCGAACCAAGTGGCGATGAACGAAGCAGCGGGGTAAAGTCAAGCAGTGGCAGGCCAAACGGCAGCGGTACGTAGCGAACCACGACGAGCAGAGCAGAACAAGCCACGACAAGCAGAGCAAGTCACGCAAGCAAGCCACGCCGAGCAGCGGAGTAAGTCAAGCCACAAGGAACTACGCGACGTTGAGCGAGGTAGCGACAATCCCAGCAACGGAGCGGACCAAGCGGCGATGAACGAGCAGCGGAGTAAAGCCAAGCAGTGACAGGCCAAACGGCAGCGGTACGTAGCGAGCCACGACGAGCAGAGCAGAACAAGCCACGACAAACAGAGCAAGCCACGCAAGCAAGCCAACGCAGCAAGCCACGCCGAGCAGCGGAGTAAGTCAAGCCACAAGGAACTACGCGACGTTGAGCGAGGTAGCGACAATCCCAGCAACGGAGCGAACCAAGTGGCGATGAACGAAGCAGCGGAGTAAAGCCAAACAGTGACAGGCCAAAACGGCGAAGCAAGCCACGCAGCGACATACCATGCAGAGAAAAGCCAAGCAGCGAAGGACGACGCGATGTTGGGCCCGGTAGTGACAATCCGAGCAACAGAGCAGACCGACCAGTGATGAGCCAAGCAGCGAAGGACCACGCGACGTTGAGCCAGGTAGCAGCAAATCAAGCAACGAAGCCAACCTAGCAGCGACAAACAGAACAGCATAATGGGCATGTTGAGCAGAGGCGGCGATCAGTAGCGAGTCA
The DNA here is from genome assembly GCA_951812415.1 of Beris morrisii. Taxonomy (NCBI): domain Eukaryota; kingdom Metazoa; phylum Arthropoda; class Insecta; order Diptera; family Stratiomyidae; genus Beris; species Beris morrisii. The sequence goes on along the minus strand of OX638312.1, from coordinate 95,017,972 downwards.
AGGCGAGTAGAGCAGACGCGCGGAGGCGAACAAGAAGGAAACCAGGAGCGGAGTTGAATGACGCAACGAGTAAGAATTATTGAAACGTTGGTTTAAAGTAGAAAATATATTATAGTTAGAGAATAAAGTGAAGTCCTAATATCAAATAAATGTTTTGTAACGGATCCCGGCACCCGATGAGCCTACCCCGGAAATTCGAGTCGTTACAACTTGGCTTAGGCTCGCCTAAGGAACAAGTACAAGGAGAATTAAACAACATAGGATTAAGTACATGAAGTATAACTTAGGATTACGGAACATCATGAATTGCCAAGAACATAGGATTAGGTACACAAATTAAAGACTCGGGGTTACATAAAAACACGTAACAGAGAACATAGAACCCGAAATACATTAAAACAAAGGACATAAAACACAAACAAAGCTGAAACACAGCACCAAGAATTGGGGATCTACCTGGAAAAAGGTCAGCGGGGTCACAAAAGCGTCCCAGGCGACGCGATGCGACAGAAAACCCGCCGACAAGTATACGAAATCCCAGCGGGGCTATATACCGAGATAAGCATACACCGGCCGCGAATTATAAAAAGGCAAAATTTCTCCCATACGAAATTTATTCTATAACATAATTCATGGATAGCGAATGTTTGTCACTAAATATATACGAGAACGAATCGATCAGTGGTCAGTCGGTCGGGGAGTCAGTCGGCAGTACTCATGCTGTGACGAAGATAGTGGAGTTGTACTTCCTTTCTTTGAAACAGTATTGAGAAACTGAGCTCGATCGATTCAACTTGTGCTATTGCTCTTGTGGAGTTGTACTTCCATCAATAAGCAAGTCTGAATCGAACGAAGAACTGAGCAAGGAAGACGACGACGACGAAGCAGCGCAAGTCAACGCAGCCAGGCGTAGCAGTGCAGGAAGCCAAGTGACCACGACGCCGAAGCAACGCAGTCAGCGCAGGAAGCCAAGAGACCACGACGCCGAAGCAACGCAGTCAGCGCAAGCCAACGCAGCAGGACGCAGTAGCAGCAGGAGGCCAAGAGGAGACAACGTCAAAGCAACGCAGTCAGCGCAAGCCAGCGCCGCAGGACGCAGTAGCAGCAGGAAGCCAAGAGGAGACGACGTCAAACCAACGCAGTCAGCGCAAGCCAACGCAGCAGGACGCAGTAGCAGCAGGAAGCCGAGAGACGACGACGTCAAAGCAACGCAGACAGCGCAAGCCAACACAGCAGGACGCAGTAGCAGCAGGAAGCCAAGCCACGCAAGCAAGCCACGCCGAGCAGCGGAGTAAGTCAAGCCACAAGGAACTACGCGACGTTGAGCGAGGTAGCGACAATCCCAGCAACGGAGCGAACCAAGCGGCGATGAACGAAGCAGCGGAGTAAAGCCAAGCAGTGACATGCCAAAACGGCGAAGCAAGCCACGCAGGAAGCCAAGAGGAGCAACGCAGCGATACGTAGCGAGCCACGACGAGCAGAGCAGAACAAGCCACGACAAGCAGAGCGAGCCACGCAAGTAAGCCACGCAAGCAAGCCACGCCGAGCAGCGGAGTAAGTCCAGCCACAAGGAACTACGCGACGTTGAGCGAGGTAGCGACAATCCCAGCAACGGAGCGAACCAAGCGGCGATGAACGAAGCAGCGGAGTAAAGCCAAGCAGTGACAGGCCAAAACGGCGAAGCAAGCCACGCAGGAAGCCAAGAGGAGCAACGCAGCGATACGTAGCGAGCCACGACGAGCAGAGCAGAACAAGCCACGACAAGCAGAGCGAGCCACGCAAGTAAGCCACGCAAGCAAGCCACGCCGAGCAGCGGAGTAAGTCCAGCCACAAGGAACTACGCGACGTTGAGCGAGGTAGCGACAATCCCAGCAACGGAGCGAACCAAGCGGCGATGAACGAAGCAGCGGAGTAAAGCCAAGCAGTGACAGGCTAAAACGGCGAAGCAAGCCACGCAGCGACATACCATGCAGAGAAAAGCCAAGCAGCGAAGGACGACGCGATGTTGGGCCCGGTAGTGACAATCCGAGCAACAGAGCAGACCGACCAGTGATGAGCCAAGCAGCGAAGGACCACGCGACGTTGAGCCAGGTAGCAGCAAATCAAGCAACGAAGCCAACCTAGCAGCGACAAACAGAACAGCATAATGGGCATGTTGAGCAGAGGCGGCGATCAGTAGCGAGTCAAGGCGAGTAGAGCAGACGCGCGGAGGCGAACAAGAAGGAAACCAGGAGCGGAGTTGAATGACGCAACGAGTAAGAATTATTGAAACGTTGGTTTAAAGTAGAAAATATATTATAGTTAGAGAATAAAGTGAAGTCCTAATATCAAATAAATGTTTTGTAACGGATCCCGGCACCCGATGAGCCTACCCCGGAAATTCGAGTCGTTACAATGGCGCCCGCTCGGGCGCCATTGTAACGACTCGAATTTCCGGGGTAGGCTCATCGGGTGCCGGGATCCGTTACAAAACATTTATTTGATATTAGGACTTCACTTTATTCTCTAACTATAATATATTTTCTACTTTAAACCAACGTTTCAATAATTCTTACTCGTTGCGTCATTCAACTCCGCTCCTGGTTTCCTTCTTGTTCGCCTCCGCGCGTCTGCTCTACTCGCCTTGACTCGCTACTGATCGCCGCCTCTGCTCAACATGCCCATTATGCTGTTCTGTTTGTCGCTGCTAGGTTGGCTTCGTTGCTTGATTTGCTGCTACCTGGCTCAACGTCGCGTGGTCCTTCGCTGCTTGGCTCATCACTGGTCGGTCTGCTCTGTTGCTCGGATTGTCACTACCGGGCCCAACATCGCGTCGTCCTTCGCTGCTTGGCTTTTCTCTGCATTTCGAATTTCCGGGGTAGGCTCATCGGGTGCCGGGATCCGTTACAAAACATTTATTTGATATTAGGACTTCACTTTATTCTCTAACTATAATATATTTTCTACTTTAAACCAACGTTTCAATAATTCTTACTCGTTGCGTCATTCAACTCCGCTCCTGGTTTCCTTCTTGTTCGCCTCCGCGCGTCTGCTCTACTCGCCTTGACTCGCTACTGATCGCCGCCTCTGCTCAACATGCCCATTATGCTGTTCTGTTTGTCGCTGCTAGGTTGGCTTCGTTGCTTGATTTGTTGCATACACCGGCCGCGAATTATAAAAAGGCAAAATTTCTCCCATACGAAATTTATTCTATAACATAATTCATGGATAGCGAATGTTTGTCACTAAATATATACGAGAACGAATCGATCAGTGGTCAGTCGGTCGGGGAGTCAGTCGGCAGTACTCATGCTGTGACGAAGATAGTGGAGTTGTACTTCCTTTCTTTGAAACAGTATTGAGAAACTGAGCTCGATCGATTCAACTTGTGCTATTGCTCTTGTGGAGTTGTACTTCCATCAATAAGCAAGTCTGAATCGAACGAAGAACTGAGCAAGGAAGACGACGACGACGAAGCAGCGCAAGTCAACGCAGCCAGGCGTAGCAGTGCAGGAAGCCAAGTGACCACGACGTCGAAGCAACGCAGTCAGTGCAGGAAGCCAAGTGACCACGACGCCGAAGCAACGCAGTCAGCGCAGGAAGCCAAGAGACCACGACGCCGAAGCAACGCAGCCAACGCAGCAGGACGCAGTAGCAGCAGGAAGCCAAGAGGATACAACGTCGAAGCAACGCAGCCAACGCAGCAGGACGCAGTAGCAGCAGGAAGCCAAGAGGATACAACGTCGAAGCAACGCAGTCAGCGTAAGCCAACGCAACAGGACACAGTAGCAGCAGGAAGCCAAGCGGAGACAACGTCGAAGCAACGCAGTCAGCGCAAGCTAACGCAGCAGGACGCAGTAGCTGCAGGGAGCCGAGAGACGACGAGCAGAGCAGAACAAGCCACGACAAGCAGAGCAAGCCACGCAAGTAAGCCACGCAAGCAAGCCACGCAAGTAAGCCACGCATGTAAGCCACGCAAGTAAGCCACGCAAGTAAGCCACGCAAGCAAGCCACGCCGAGCAGCGGAGTAAGTCAAGCCACAAGGAACTACGCGACGTTGAGCGAGGTAGCGACAATCCCAGCAACGGAGCGAACCAAGTGGCGATGAACGAAGCAGCGGGGTAAAGTCAAGCAGTGGCAGGCCAAACGGCAGCGGTACGTAGCGAACCACGACGAGCAGAGCAGAACAAGCCACGACAAGCAGAGCAAGTCACGCAAGCAAGCCACGCCGAGCAGCGGAGTAAGTCAAGCCACAAGGAACTACGCGACGTTGAGCGAGGTAGCGACAATCCCAGCAACGGAGCGGACCAAGCGGCGATGAACGAGCAGCGGAGTAAAGCCAAGCAGTGACAGGCCAAACGGCAGCGGTACGTAGCGAGCCACGACGAGCAGAGCAGAACAAGCCACGACAAACAGAGCAAGCCACGCAAGCAAGCCAACGCAGCAAGCCACGCCGAGCAGCGGAGTAAGTCAAGCCACAAGGAACTACGCGACGTTGAGCGAGGTAGCGACAATCCCAGCAACGGAGCGAACCAAGTGGCGATGAACGAAGCAGCGGAGTAAAGCCAAGCAGTGACAGGCCAAAACGGCGAAGCAAGCCACGCAGCGACATACCATGCAGAGAAAAGCCAAGCAGCGAAGGACGACGCGATGTTGGGCCCGGTAGTGACAATCCGAGCAACAGAGCAGACCGACCAGTGATGAGCCAAGCAGCGAAGGACCACGCGACGTTGAGCCAGGTAGCAGCAAATCAAGCAACGAAGCCAACCTAGCAGCGACAAACAGAACAGCATAATGGGCATGTTGAGCAGAGGCGGCGATCAGTAGCGAGTCAAGGCGAGTAGAGCAGACGCGCGGAGGCGAACAAGAAGGAAACCAGGAGCGGAGTTGAATGACGCAACGAGTAAGAATTATTGAAACGTTGGTTTAAAGTAGAAAATATATTATAGTTAGAGAATAAAGTGAAGTCCTAATATCAAATAAATGTTTTGTAACGGATCCCGGCACCCGATGAGCCTACCCCGGAAATTCGAGTCGTTACAATGCATAAAACACAAACAAAGCAAAAAATATCAGGCCTTACTTATAAATATATCAGGCCTTACTTATAAATATATATTCAAAGTAGAAAATATATTATAGTTAGAGAATAAAGTGAAGTCCTAATATCAAATAAATGTTTTGTAACGGATCCCGGCACCCGATGAGCCTACCCCGGAAATTCGAGTCGTTACAATGGCGCCCGAGCAGGGACTGCGTCCTGCTGCGCTAGCTTGCGCTGACTGCGTTGCTTCGACGTTGTCTCCGCTTGGCTTCCTGCTGCTACTGTGTCCTGTTGCGTTGGCTTACGCTGACTGCGTTGCTTCGACGTTGTACCCTCTTGGCTTCCTGCTGCTACTGCGTCCTGCTGCGTTAGCTTGCGTTGACTGCGCTGCTTCGACGTTGTCTCCTCTCGCTTCCTGCTGCTACTGTGTCCTGCTACGTTGGCTTACGCTGACTGCGTTGCTTCGACGTTGTATCCTCTTGGCTTCCTGCTGCTACTGCGTCCTGCTGCGTTGGCTGCGTTGCTTCGGCGTCGTGGTCTCTTGGCTTCCTGCGCTGACTGCGTAGCTTCGGCGTCGTGGTCACTTGGCTTCCTGCACTGACTGCGTTGCTTCGGCGTCGTGGTCACTTGGCTTCCTGCACTGCTACGCCTGGCTGCGTTGACTTGCGCTGCTTCGTCGTCGTCGTCTTCCTTGCTCAGTTCTTCGTTCGATTCAGACTTGCTTATTGATGGAAGTACAACTCCACAAGAGCAATAGCACAAGTTGAATCGATCGAGCTCAGTTTCTCAATACTGTTTCAAAGAAAGGAAGTACAACTCCACTATCTTCGTCACAGCATGAGTACTGCCGACTGACTCCCCGACCGACTGACCACTGATCGATTCGTTCTCGTATATATTTAGTGACAAACATTCGCTATCCATGAATTATGTTATAGAATAAATTTCGTATGGGAGAAATTTTGCCTTTTTATAATTCGCGGCCGGTGTATGCTTATCTCGGTATATAGCCCCGCTGGGATTTCGTATACTTGTCGGCGGGTTTTCTGTCGCATCGCGTCGCCTGGGACGCTTTTGTGACCCCGCTGACCTTTTTCCAGGTAGATCCCCAATTCTTGGTGCTGTGTTTCAGCTTTGTTTGTGTTTTATGTCCTTTGTTTTAATGTATTTCGGGTTCTATGTTCTCTGTTACGTGTTTTTATGTAACCCCGAGTCTTTAATTTGTGTACCTAATCCTATGTTCTTGGCAATTCATGATGTTCCGTAATCCTAAGTTATACTTCATGTACTTAATCCTATGTTGTTTAATTCTCCTTGTACTTGTTCCTTAGGCGATTGGTGTGGATGGAAATTTCAAAAAGTTTCCGTCCTTACACTTCCTCCTTTCCTTGGTGAAGAGGCCTTATTATGTATACTGCCTGTAGTTCAATTTAAACTATGCTGATTCGGTACGGTCCATCGAATTTTGGGGCTAGTTTTGCTGGTACGGCTGACGCGGTGCCCTTCATATGCTTGGCCTCCAATTCCGAAAGTGTGGGTTCGTGTTCGCTGTATCCTGTTTCCCTGATCCAGGTGACAAATTGTTTTCTGATGTCGTCGACGGTGCCGATGCCGTCGAAGCCGAATTCTTCCGCGTAAATGAGGAGTTCGTCCTTGCGCAAACTGTAGATCCAGTTGGTTTTAACCATGATGCTCGGTTTTCCTGACTCTTTTGGTCACTTTTCTGCACTGACTTGTCACTCACTGTCTGTTCGCGGCAATATTCTTAGTTGTTTCACTGTCTAATTCGTCGTTCACTTCACTGCTATCTGTTAATTGTTTTACTATGTGTTCGCGGGATGATATTTCACTGTTTGTTTGCTCACTGTGTTTTTCAATGTTCGTATATTTACTGTTTATTACTTCACTGCCAGTTTTCCTTGTTTTTAATGGTTATCGTCTGTTCACTAGTTATTCACTATTTATGCACTATTAGTTCACTGCCAGTTTAATGGTTATCGTCTGTTCACTGTCACTTCACTGTTTATGCACTATTCGTTCACTGCCAGTTTTCCTTGTCCTTTATTTTGAGAAGTCCCTGCTCGGGCGCCATTGTAACGACTCGAATTTCCGGGGTAGGCTCATCGGGTGCCGGGATCCGTTACAAAACATTTATTTGATATTAGGACTTCACTTTATTCTCTAACTATAATATATTTTCTACTTTAAACCAACGTTTCAATAATTCTTACTCGTTGCGTCATTCAACTCCGCTCCTGGTTTCCTTCTTGTTCGCCTCCGCGCGTCTGCTCTACTCGCCTTGACTCGCTACTGATCGCCGCCTCTGCTCAACATGCCCATTATGCTGTTCTGTTTGTCGCTGCTAGGTTGGCTTCGTTGCTTGATTTGCTGCTACCTGGCTCAACGTCGCGTGGTCCTTCGCTGCTTGGCTCATCACTGGTCGGTCTGCTCTGTTGCTCGGATTGTCACTACCGGGCCCAACATCGCGTCGTCCTTCGCTGCTTGGCTTTTCTCTGCATGGTATGTCGCTGCGTGGCTTGCTCTGCTTGTCGTGGCTTGTTCTGCTCTGCTCGTCGTGGCTCGCTACGTACCGCTGCCGTTTGGCCTGTCACTGCTTGGCTTTACTCCGCTGCTTCGTTCATCGCCGCTTGGTCCGCTCCGTTGCTGGGATTGTCGCTACCTCGCTCAACGTCGCGTAGTTCCTTGTGGCTTGACTTACTCCGCTGCTCGGCGTGGCTTGCTTGCGTGGCTTACTTGCGTGGCTTACTTGCGTGGCTTACATGCGTGGCTTACTTGCGTGGCTTGCTCTGCTTGTCGTGGCTTGTTCTGCTCTGCTCGTCGTCTCTCGGCTCCCTGCAGCTACTGCGTCCTGCTGCGCTAGCTTGCGCTGACTGCGTTGCTTCGACGTTGTCTCCGCTTGGCTTCCTGCTGCTACTGTGTCCTGTTGCGTTGGCTTACGCTGACTGCGTTGCTTCGACGTTGTACCCTCTTGGCTTCCTGCTGCTACTGCGTCCTGCTGCGTTAGCTTGCGTTGACTGCGCTGCTTCGACGTTGTCTCCTCTCGCTTCCTGCTGCTACTGTGTCCTGCTACGTTGGCTTACGCTGACTGCGTTGCTTCGACGTTGTATCCTCTTGGCTTCCTGCTGCTACTGCGTCCTGCTGCGTTGGCTGCGTTGCTTCGGCGTCGTGGTCTCTTGGCTTCCTGCGCTGACTGCGTAGCTTCGGCGTCGTGGTCACTTGGCTTCCTGCACTGACTGCGTTGCTTCGGCGTCGTGGTCACTTGGCTTCCTGCACTGCTACGCCTGGCTGCGTTGACTTGCGCTGCTTCGTCGTCGTCGTCTTCCTTGCTCAGTTCTTCGTTCGATTCAGACTTGCTTATTGATGGAAGTACAACTCCACAAGAGCAATAGCACAAGTTGAATCGATCGAGCTCAGTTTCTCAATACTGTTTCAAAGAAAGGAAGTACAACTCCACTATCTTCGTCACAGCATGAGTACTGCCGACTGACTCCCCGACCGACTGACCACTGATCGATTCGTTCTCGTATATATTTAGTGACAAACATTCGCTATCCATGAATTATGTTATAGAATAAATTTCGTATGGGAGAAATTTTGCCTTTTTATAATTCGCGGCCGGTGTATGCTTATCTCGGTATATAGCCCCGCTGGGATTTCGTATACTTGTCGGCGGGTTTTCTGTCGCATCGCGTCGCCTGGGACGCTTTTGTGACCCCGCTGACCTTTTTCCAGGTAGATCCCCAATTCTTGGTGCTGTGTTTCAGCTTTGTTTGTGTTTTATGTCCTTTGTTTTAATGTATTTCGGGTTCTATGTTCTCTGTTACGTGTTTTTATGTAACCCCGAGTCTTTAATTTGTGTACCTAATCCTATGTTCTTGGCAATTCATGATGTTCCGTAATCCTAAGTTATACTTCATGTACTTAATCCTATGTTGTTTAATTCTCCTTGTACTTGTTCCTTAGGCGATTGGTGTGGATGGAAATTTCAAAAAGTTTCCGTCCTTACAAGGTTCTCGAGATATAAAAACCGGAACTTTTTCCTTTTCACCCTCCCCCACCCTCACCCTCTACACCCTCACATCCAAAATTTTGTTTTCTGCTAGGGGTTTATTAGGCCCACTTCAGGTAAAAATTTTAAGCATATATCTTATACCGTTCTTGAGATATATGACGTGATTTTTTAGAAAAATTCTTATCCCCTCCACTTTCAAGATCCACCGCCCCCTTAAAAAATTTTACTTTCAGCAAACTTCATTTGTCAACCTTTATACAAAAACCAAATTTTATTTGTCTAGTGCAATCGGTTCGTGAGATATCGTAATCTAAAGTTTTTCACCCCCCACGCCACTGCCCCCACTCAAAAATTTATTTCCGATCTATTCTCCTAGTATACTTACAAATATTCATAAAGTTTCAATTTTGTGACATTAACCGTTTAGGAGATATAGAATTTAGAATGTGTCAACCTCGCCTTTTTTGCGTTTCGGACGCATTATTTTTCCCCCCACTCCCAAACCCCTTCACCTATATCGGCAATTTTTTTGCAAATGGGTCCACTACTAAAGCTCTATATAATTTCCAAATTTCAGTTTCCTAGCATAAGCGATTGCTGAGATCTAGAAACCAAAATTTTTCATCTAAAACACTTCCCCCTCCTCCCCCCTAACAACCATACCCCACGAAAAAAAATTCAACTTAATAGCTCAAAGGGTTTGGGTGCTACGAGCCTTCAAACAATTTTGCGTACACCGGTAGACGTACGGCGTACGGCGTACGGCGTACGGCGTACGGCGTACGGCGTACGGCGTACGGCGGACAGACGGACTGAAATTTTTTTTTGCTTTTTTCGTGTCTACTCGTTATGAAACGTAAAAAAAAAAATTTTGAGGGTAGCAAATTTTTTTTTTTTAAAAATCGATAACAATACTGTATTATTGAAATAATAAAGTAAAACATACTGCAGTCACGATCGGCTGCAAGCCAATCGTATAATACTCTAGATGAATACTGAACTCCGATTTATATTGTAGTTGGGGATAAAGTAGAATTACGTGTGTGCATGTTGTATGTCCTTTATTAAGGACTGCCATTAGATTGCTACTCAAAACTAAAAGACAATATTCAGTGTTTAATTTCATATCTTGAACTGGGTAAGTCATCGAAAAAAATGTCCTTTTTGAAGGACTTTCACATGGTAGGTGCAAGAAGGACTCCCTCGATTTCCTACATATTTATCCTTTTCCTTGGAACCATTTAAAAATGAACGTGTACAAAATTTGAAATTCGTAGGTTGAAGCGTTCAAAAGTTATCGAAACATATTGTTGAACACCTGTCTTAAGGACATTTTGTATGGCAGCTACCAGAAGGAGTAAACGGATTTCGCTGATTAGTAAACTTGAACTTCGTTTTTACTCAAAACTAATTTGTACAAAATTTCCAATTCATAGCTTAAAGATTACTTGAGTTATAGTAAGTTCCGTAAATTAAGTGAAGACGTTTTGACAGGATATTTGTATGGCAGCTATACGAAGGACTAATAGAATTTTCTTCATAATCATACATTTAGCTCCAACTATTGAAAATATAAAACATACAAAATTTCAATGTCGTAACTTAAACCCTTCTGAAGTTATCGACCAATATTCTTGAACACGTGTTTTAAGGACATTTTGTATGGCAGCTACCCGAAGGAGTAAGACGATTTTGCCCGTTAACGAACTTAGCCTTACAAATTCAACCAAAGATCCAGATTCAAAATTTCATGATCCTAGGTGAAGGCGTTCTTGAGTTATCGTGCTAACGGACAGACGGACGGACGGACGGACGGACGTCAAGCGGATTTGAGGTTTTTGGCCACAAATAAACAAAAAATACTATATAACTTTTTTTCGTCCGAGGCTTGGTTCTATGCGGATTAAACTTATAATACTCTATATGATTTCATCTAGAGTATAAATATGTATGAAAATATTAGTTAGTATTGCTTTTACCGTAAATACATATTACAATTGCAACTCGGTTAAAACTTTCTTAGTTATAAATAAATAAATTAAAGAAAATTATATGATATTCAAAATTGTTTCTCATACTTTTTATAAGGACACCAAACTTGAGAAAGTAAAAATGACCCCTAGCATTCTAAACCACAAAAGTAACCACTTAAATGGGTACACCAAAACCTACCCACTACAACAATTTTAACTTAATATCTGAAGGGGTTTGTGAGCTATGAGGCTTCAAACGGATTTGGCGAACAGACGGACATTTTTTCAAAATTTCGGACTAAATTTTTGTTTTACTTTATTATTTCAATAATACTGTATTGTGATCGATTTTTAAAAAAAAAAATTTGCTACCCTGACAATTTTTTTTCACGTTTCATAACTAGTAGACACGAAAAAAGCAAAAAAATTTTCAGTCCGTCTATCCGCCGTACGCCGTACGTCGACCGGTGTACGCAAAATTGTTTGAAGACTTGTAGCACCCAAACCCTTTGAGCTATTTAGTTGAATTTTTTTTCGTAGATAGACTGGGTAGGCCCCTTGAAGTGACCAAATTGTGAGGGGTGGGGGTGTAAGGGTGGAGGTGGGGGAAGCGTTTTAGACGGAAAATTTTGGTTTCTAGACCCCAGCAACCGCTTATGCTAGGAGGCTGAAACTTCAAACTTATATAGAGCTTTGATAGTGAACCCATTTGTAAAAAAATTGCCGATATCTTTGAAGGGGTGTAGGAGTGGGGGAAAAATAATGCGTCCGAAACGCAAGAAAGCCGTGATCGACACATTCTAAAATCCATATCTCCTAATCTGTTAATGTGACGAAATTAAAACTTAATGAACATCTGTAGGTATACTAGGAGAATAGATCAAAGACAAATATTTTAGGGTAGCAGGGACGTACGGTGTTGGGGGGTGAAAAACTTTAGATTACAACATCTCACGAACCAATTGCACTAGACAAATAAAATTCGGTTTGAGTATAAAGTTTGACAAATAAAGTTTGATGAAAGTAAACATTTTTAAAAGGGAGCATGAAAGTGGAGGGGATAAGAATTTTTCTAAAAAATCACGTCTCATATCTCAACAACAGTGTAAGACAGATGCTTAGAATTTTTACCTGAAGTAAGCCTAATAGACCCCTATCTAAAAAAAAAAGTTTTGGGTGAGGGTGTGGAAGTGGGAAAAAGAAAAAGTTCCGATTTTTATATCTCGAGAATCGATAATGATATAACATTCAAACGTGGTATTTGGATAGACATAGAGTAGTAGCATGTTGCAAAAATATAATTTTTTATAGGGGTCGTATGGTACGGGGGTGGGGGTGTTTTCCCCATGTATAGAACGGCCTATGCTACAAAGTTGAAAATCGGTATGTACAGGGTGGGCCATCTAGTGGTTTCTTTTTAAATCATAGGTTATTTTGACACTGAAAGCTGTTTCCCGCTCGATATCTTGACAGAAAGTCAGTATCATACCTCCACGGAACGAAATGAGTCGCTTTACGCTTCAACAACGTTGGGGAATATTGAAAACTTATTTCCAAAGTGAGTGCTGTGTAGCCCAAACAGTGCGTTTTTTGAAAAGAAGTTTTGGCCGAAATGAAGCACCCACCGCACCTGCTGTACGCAAGTTTGTGCAAAAAGTTCGTGAGACTGGCATGCTAGTGGATAACACTCATGGCCCCCGTCGTCGTACGGTGCTCACAGACGAGAATGTGGCTGCTGTAGCCGAGAGTGTGAGACTCACTCCACAAACATCAACTCGCCGTCGATCTCAACAGCTCAACATTTCACGCACTAGCCTGAGGAGAATTCTGCACAAAGATCTCGGATTATTCGCTTACAAGGTCCAATTGACTCAGCAATTGAAGGCGCACGACCATCCGCTTCGTTATCGCTTCGCAATTTGAGCCTTAGAGCAGCTTGAATTGGACAACGATTTTGGGCGAAAAATCATCTTTTCTGGCGGCATCATTGGACCATTTTTCTTCGAAAATGAGGCTGGGAACAACGTTTCGGTCAACGGTGAACGTTACAGAGCCATGTTATCCGACTTTTTTTTTACTGAAATTGAAGACATGGGTTTGGACGACCTCTGGTTTATGCAGGATGGCGCGAAATGCCACACAGCACATGCCACAATCGATCTTTTACGCACCAAATTCCCAAATCGTGTTATCAGCCGTCTTGGCGATGTCAATTGGCCGCCTCGGAGCTGCGATTTGACCCCTTTGGATTTTTTTTTGTGGGGAACCGTGAAGGACCGATGTTATGCCAACAATCCAGAAACGATTCAAGCACTTAAGGCCAATATCATTCAAGCAATCCGTGAGCTACAGCCCGAAACCATCAACAAGGTCTTGGAAAATTAGAGTGACAGAATGCGCTACCGCGCAGCCAGCCGAGGCAGCCACTTGAACGAAGTTGTGTTCCATCATTAATGTGAATGTTTACTCTTACTAATAAAGCCATAATACATGGAAAAAAATTTAATTTTGTTCATTTTATTGCATTTTTAAAAAGAAACTTGTATTTGGCCCACCCTGTATATGTAAATAAACTGGAAAATTAGTTCAAATAAAAAAAAAGGAAGGGGGTGCAAAAAATGATCAGTGATAATGCAATGCATATATTTTCACGATTTTTGTCATATCTATTAGGTCTTCCCAAATATTCAATTCCTTTTTATTCTACGGTATCTTCATAGAGAAGAACCTAGAAAGTGGTTTCAGGATTTTTTAAATTCGACCCGTAAGGGGGTGTAAAAGGGTTGTATACTTTTCACGAATTCCGCCGTATCCCCCAGGTCTTTTTCAGCCTCTAAGAGGGTATAAAAGAATTGAACACGTTTTCATAAATTTCGTCATATATTTTAGAAGTGATAAGAAATTGAATTGGTTTTTACTTTCTCGTGCTGTCTTCGTATTTATTTATTAACTCCTTTCAGCATTGGATATTCAACCCCAAGTGGGTGTAAGGAGGTTGCATATGTTTTCACAGATTTTTACATATTGCTTAGATCTGATGATATATCGAATCCATTTTTATACTCTAGATGAAATCATATAGAGTATTATAAGTTTAATCCAGCCCAAAAGTTTGTAACGCATAGAACCAAGCCTCGGACGAAAAAAAGTTATATATTATTTTTTGTTTATTTGTGGCCAAAAACCTCAAATCCGCCTGACGTCCGTCCGTCCGTCCGTCCGTCCGTCCGTCCGTCCGTCCGTCCGTCCGTCCGTCCGTCCGTCCGTCCGTCTGTCCGTTAGCACGATAACTCAAGAACGCCTTCACCTAGGATCATGAAATTTTGAATCTGGCTGTTTGGTTGAATTTGTAAGGCTAAGTTCGTTAACGGGCAAAATCGTCCCACTCCTTCGGGTAGCTGCCATACAAAATGTCCTTAAAACACGTGTTCAAGAATATTGGTCGATAACTTCAGAAGGGTTTAAGCTACGTCTTTGAAATTTTGTATGTGTTATTTTTCCAATAGTTGGAGCTAAATATATGATTATGAAGAAAATCCTTTTAGTCCTTCGTGTAGCTGCCATACAAATATCCTGTCAAAATGTATTCACTTAATTTACAAAACTCACAATAACTCAAGTAATCTTTTAGCGACGAATTCGGAATTTTGTACAGGTTAGTTTTGAGTGAAAAGGAAGTCGGAGTTTACTAATCAGCGAAATCCTTTTACTCCTTCTGGTAGCTGCCATACAAAATGTCCTTAAAACACGTGTTCAAGAATATTGGTCGATAACTTTAGAAGGGTTTAAGCTACGACATTGAAATTTTGTACGTGCTATTTTTGCAATAGTTGGAGCTAAATATATGATTATGAAGAAAATCCTATTAGTCCTTCGTGTAGCTGCCATACAAATATCCTGTCAAAATGTATTCACTTAATTTACGAAACTCACTATAACTCAAGTAATCTTTTAGCTACGAATTCGGAATTTTGTACAAGTTAGTTTTGAGTGAAAAGGAAGTTCGAGTTTACTAATCAGCGAAATCCTTTTACTCCTTCTGGTAGCTGCCATACAAAATATCCTTAAAACACGTGTTCAACAATATTTTCCAATAACTTTTGAACGCTTCAAGCTACGAATTTGAAATTTTGTACACGTTTATTTTTGAATGGTTCCAAGGAAAACAATAAATATGTAAGAAATCGAGTGAGTCCTTCCTGCTCCTCCCATGTGAAAGTCCTTTAAAAAAGACATATTTTTCGATGACTTACCCAGTTCAAGGTATGAAACTAAACACTGAATATTGTCTTTTAGTTTTGAGTAGCAATCTAATAGCAGTCCTTAATGAAGGACATACAACATGTACACACGTAATTCTACTTTATACCCAACTACAATATAAATCGGAGTTCAGTATTCATCTAGAGTATTATACGATTGGCTTGCAGCCGATCGTGACTGCAGTATGTTTACTTCCTAAGGTTTCCTATATAAGCGCCAAAAAGTAAATTTCAGTATTTTTAGATCTTCAATCCTAAGGGGTGTAAGGGGGTTGTATGCTTTTCAAAGCTTCGACATATTTCTTAGGTTTTATGAGATATTAGGTCGCTATTCACTTCCACAGACTTTTTGTACAATCGCCTACAAAAAAATTTTTCAATTTTTGGATACTCATCACAATTTTTGCCATTCTTTAGTTCTGATGAGATATACTCGTAAAATTGGTTATTAGGGCACGGCTTTGTATACGTTTTAACAATTTGTTATATCTCTTAAGTCTGATAAGGCAGCAAATTCGTTTTTACTTCTATTGGCTTTTAGTATTCATAATATACCGAAACTCTAATAGTCTGCACGGGCTTTTTCAATGTTTAATCGGCTAAAAATATCTACTTCAAATATTCTTATTTTAAGAACAAAATTAATTTTCCAAGAAATCTAATAATCTCGAAACTACTCATGATATACTCCGACTTTGGCCGCACCCGAACTTTGACCGGACAAATTATAAAGTTTCGCCCAGACCATTGGCAGTTTTTATACTCTAGATGAAATCATATAGAGTATTATAAGTTTAATCCAGCCCAAAAGTTTGTAACGCATAGAACCAAGCCTCGGACGAAAAAAAGTTATATATTATTTTTTGCTTATTTGTGGCCAAAAACCTCAAATCCGCTTGACGTTCGTCCGTCCGTCCATCCGTCCGTCCGTCCGTCCGTCCGTCCGTCCGTCCGTCCGTCCGTCCGTCCGTCCGTCCGTCCGTCCGTCCGTCCGTCTGTCCGTTAGCACGATAACTCAAGAACGCCTTCACCTAGGATCTTGAAATTTTGAATCTGGATGTTTGGTTGAATTTGTAAGGCTAAGTTCGTTAACGGGCAAAATCGTCCTACTCCTTCGGGTAGCTGCCATACAAAATGTCCTTAAAACACGCGCTCAAGAATATTGGTCGATAACTTCAGAAGGGTTTGAGCTACTACATTGAAATTTTGTATGTGTTATTTTTTCAATAGTTGGAGCTAAATATATGATTATGAAGAAAATCCTGTTAGTCCTTCGTGTAGCTGCCATACAAATATCCTGTCAAAATGTATTCACTTAATTTACGAAACTCACTATAACTCAAGTAATCTTTTAGCTACGAATTCGGAATTTTGTACAAATTAGTTTTGAGTGAAAATAAAGTTTGAGTTTACTAGTCAACGAAATCCTTTTACTCCTTCTGGTAGCTCCCATACAAAATGTCCTTAAAATACGTGTTCAAGAATATTGGTCGATAACTTCAGAAGGGTTTAAGCTACGTCTTTCAAATTTTGTATGTTTTATTTTTTCAACAGTTGGAGCTAAATATATGGTTTTGAAGAAAATCCTATTAGTCCTTCGTGTAGCTGCCATACAAATATCCTGTCAAAACGTCTTCACTTAATTTACGGAACTTACTATAACTCAAGTATTCTTTTAGCTATGAATTGGAAATTTTGTGCAAATCAGTTTTGAGTAAGAACGAAGTTCAGGCTTACTAATCAGTAAAATCCTTTTACTCCTTCTGGTAGCTGCCATATAAAATGTCCTTAAGACACGTGTTCAACAATATTTTTCGATAACTTTTGAACGCTTCAAGTTACGAATTTTAAATTTTGTACACGTTCATTTTTAAATGGTTCCAAGAAAAAGGATAAATATGTAAGAAATCGAGTGAGTCCTTCCTGCACCTCCCATGTGAAAGTCCTTCAAAAAGGACATTTTTTTTCGATGACTTACCCAGTTCAAGGTATGAAATTAAACACTGAATATTGTCTTTTAGTTTTGAGTAGCAATCTAATGGCAGTCCTTAATAAAGGACATACAACATGCACACACGTAATTCTACTTTATCCCCAACTACAATATAAATCGGAGTTCAGTATTCATCTAGAGTATTATACGATTGGCTTGCAGCCGATCGTGACTGCAGTATGTTTTTTTTTAATTTCAGGTGAATCACAATACTGTATTATGTAAAAATAGTAAAGTAAAAATATCTAGTTGGTACAAGTAATGAAAAGAATATTTCAAAGATCTCCAAATCAAATGAACTTTATAAGGAAATAACTTTCATTCCTGATATGCACAAATAAATCAGTAATTTAAATCATGTGCACCTAATTTCTGAGAGAACAAACAATTAGTTTGTTGTCCAAATCACAGAAATACGTTGCATAGTACGAACGTGTCAATGTCCAGACAATTACCTTGAATGTGAATATTTCATCAAAATACACCTGACAACCTAAGTACGTATATTTTACGATTCGATATTATTGAACCCTCGTAAATTGACGAAATTAATTTTAGTGAGTTAATCCATAAATTTTAATTGAAACTTTTAAAAGAACGTCTATCGGTTTGATAACCTTGAACCAGAAATAACTTTTATGCGGGTATAAATTCAGGAAACGTGAGGTGAATTTTTTTTTAAAAATAATTTTTTTGGTTTGGATGCGGTGCACTTATTTGTATTCAAGTAGTTGACAAACGATTGAACGGATTCGGAAAATTCGAAGAAATGTTTTTGTTTTGAAAAAGAATATACGTGTGAAGATTTGATTGTTTACAAGAATCAGTTGAAGATGATGACGTCCGATTATACTTTTTTTAAATATTTGATGGTTTTTAATGTTACTGACGTCAAATTACTTCTTTTATGGGTCATTCTATCAAAAATCTACAACAAGTGTGACCTTACCATCCCTGATTCCGTTGAAATTTTGAGTACTCGATGAATTGAATTTAAATTTTAAATTTTGAATTGAATTTCAATTTTTTGTTTCTATCTAATTTTTTTTTGTTAGTAATGTAGGTATGTTAAAGATTTCACAAAAATGGTGTCCGAGTCCTCTTTGAAAATTCATATCTATGGTAACTTTTATCATAGAATAATAAAATAGGGCTTCTTTTAAAGGGGAAGGTTGTCGCAATATGAAAAATTTGCCATTATTATTTTTTGGGTAGAAGTCCTGAGCGCTTTTAATGCTGAGATGCGTTACGACCTGTTTGGGTTGAATATTTAAAAATCCGGAAATTAACTTACTGGAAAATTTATAGGAAGACAGAAATTCGATATCTCATCAGATCTAAGAAATATGTAGGAATTTGTGCAAATGTTAGCAACTCCTACTAAAATCGGTTTGCAAGCTATTATATAAAAACTCTGCAGAAGTTGTAGCCAAGGTGATATCTCATCAAACCTAATGAGATATATAATATTGTGAAAACGTATGTAATCGCCGTATATCCACTTGAGGGTTGAATATTCAAAAATCCTGAAATTAGTTTCAAGATAAATATAAAGAAAACCCGAGGAAGTAAAAACCAATTTGTTCTCTATCAGTCCTAAGAAGTATTACGGAATTCATGAAAACGTGTTCAACCCTTTTGTACCCTCTTAGGGGTTGAAAAGGCAAAACCCCTGAAAACATGTTTTTCGCTATTATAAAACAAGAGGAAGGGGAAAGTAGTTCGGAATCTAATCAGACCTGAATTATATGGCTGAATTCGTGAACATGTACACAACCCCTTTACACCCCCTTAGAGGTTGAATTTCAAAAAACACTGAAAACCGTTTCTAGGAATTTATGTGAAGAATCGATGGAATAAAATTTACTTCAATATATTTGAAAACCGGAGAGATATGACGAAATTCGTAAAAATACATGCATTTCATTTTCTTTGCTGATCATTTTTTTTACCCCTATTCCGTACGCCAATGGATATTTCATATTTTTTTTACCTAAATTATATAGATAGGAAAAACACCCCCACACCCCAGTTATAATTCTCTAACTTGCTGCCACTATAGGTTAACCTAAATACCAAGCTTCCATTAGCTATTCTTCATTATGTATTCTTGAGATTAACAAATCTGAACTTTTCTTAGTCACCCTCCCCGACCGTCACCCCCTATACCCACAACCCCAAAAAATAAAATTCTTCTATGGGTCTATTAGGTCAACTTCCCGTAAAAAATCTAAGCATCTATCTTAAACTGTTTCTGAGATACGATATGTTATTTATTAGAAAATTTCTTATCCCCCTACTTTCATGCTCCACCTCACCCTTTGAAAAATTTTATTTTCATCAAACTTTTCTTGTCGACTTGCATACATGAACCGAATTTAATTTTTCTGGTGTAATTCGTTCGTGAGATACCGTAATCTAAAGTTTTTCACAAACCCCCCGCCATCGACCTTCTCAAAATTTTGTTTTCGGTCTTTTCTTCTAGTATACCTACAGTCATTAAGTTTCAATTTCGTGACACTAACCCTTTTGGACATATATATTTTAGAATGTCTCAATCTTGGCTTTCGAGCATTTCGGACACTTTATTTTTACTAAAATAATACTTAAAATGTGGCCACTTAAAGGGGTACCCAGCCCAACTAGCAAACAAACTTCGCATTTTGATTTTCCGCAGGCTATAACTTCGATAAGACTTCGGTAAGACCGTTGAGCGCAGGTTTAACTTTCAGAAGCAATAGCTTCGGTAATAACCTCTATAAGGCCTTATGGAAGTAAATACCAACAGTCTTATGGAGGTTTGTGGACTTTTAACTTCGATAAAGCTTCCGTAAGACTTGCGAGCGGAGGTTTGCAAGCGAGCTTCGCTCGACATGTCTAATACCAAGAGATTCGGCTTCAACCCTATTACGACAATGTTTCAGATTGGCCTAGTGTGTAGTGAAGCGGACTAATGACGGGACCGTGGCTCGAATCCGAGAGTGTGCAAGGTCAATTCCCATTTTTCAAACAAAAAATAATAATTTACAGGAAAATAAATTCGTAGTTGGAAGAAAACAAAAGTAAAAAAATTATGAATATTTATTTTTCGTGCAAGCAATGTGAACTTCCTTACGGAAGCAAAAACAGCTTCGATAAGGCCTTATACCAACTGTTGGCGCTTGGCTGTTGCTGTTGAAATATGGGGAAATGTGCGCCAGATTAGTTCAGTAAGACCTTATCGAAGCTTTATCGAGGTACGAGAATAGTTTCGATAAGGCCTTATGGAAGTTAGTTTGCTAGTTGCGAGTCCATAAACAAAAATTGAAGTTAATAGCTGAAAGGGTTTTGGAGCTACGAGCCTTCAAACGATTTTGAGTACGGCGAACAGCGTACAGACGGACTACATTTTTTTTGTTTTTTTCGTGTCTAATAGTCATGAAACGTGGAAAAAAATTTCAGAATAGCAAACGATAATTATACTTTATTATCTATTAAAATAATAAAGTAAAAAATACGAATAAAAATTATCCTTTAAATTTTTTTTTCAATGGTAACAATTTTGTCCCTTATTTTTGAATATCTCAAAAAATGTATCTTCAATTTTTTTTAATTTCCTTTTTTTATATTATATTTTGTATATTATACCGTTTTTCAAAACATACCAAAAAATCAACATGAAATCTCAAATGGAACGGTTCTCTAATAATTTAATTGAGCTACTTAAGTGCGAATCTTGATGGAATGACCCTATTAGAGCAGTGCTTAAATAGACAATATATATATATAATAACGCTACCAAACAAAAAGAAGTACATCAGTTAATTATTATAACTCAATCATTGGGAAAAAACATTTGCGTACCAATGATATTCAGCATTGAAACAATACCGCTGCAGTATATAGTATACCGATGACAATATTGTTGCGAGCTAGGGGTTCGCCGGGATTTCAACTAAAACACAATTCGTTTAAAATCAAAATAAGTAGCAATTTGTTTATTCGCACTTTAATTCTGATCGCACAATTATTCGCACTGTATGGCAATACCGCCCGCTTTCACATAGCACTTGTCTCGATCGCACTCTATCAATCGCTTTCCACCAATACGGTCGCGTATACACGCTGGCTGTCACAGTCGACGTAATAAAAATTACTATGTCCTCGCTGAAAGCTTCACCTGCTTTTATACTAGCCGGTTGCAGTCTAGGATGTACTTCAATGTTCGCTCGGTGATGTATGTGGATGGTTCTAGAAAGCTTTAGAGCTTTCGATTTTAATCTTCGTTCGGTGGTGTATGTAGAGGGTTCTAGTGAGCTTGAGATCTTTCGACTGTGATCCTCATTGGATTCTAATACATTGGAGAGCATTCGATAAGAAGGGAGATACAATCGTGTTGTTTCGCCTTATTTACTTCAGCTAGGCTTTTGATTGGGTTAGTTTGCAGCTTAGGTATTCGGTTGTTGCTGTTTCCCTATTCGTCATCGATCGAGTTGGGCGGTGGCCAGGCTTACACGTAACAATATTAATAATTTCAACAGCTGAAACAAGTTCAAGAGTACTGACGGCTCTGAATTTGCAGTACTGAATTTGCATCGAATGCTAAAACTCATTCCGAACTGAAAAGTAGAATTGTTTTGGATCCATCTTATCAGTACTGATACAGTTTTGGTACAGTACTTGCAAAAGATAAAGGTGTTATCAAGAGTAAATATACAAAATTAGTTGTGATACTCGAGCCTCGGAATAATTCGCTGCAGTACTTAATACTGACATTGTTTTGCTAAGGCCTGAATCCAGTTCCACGACATTCGTTATATTAATTTTCAGAACTCAACCCAAATATACTACGGACTCTTTGTACTGAAAAATTATTACTACAAAAATTTTATGCGGGGATATAACACCGCCACAAGGTTCTTGAAATACTTTTGGTGGATTGCACAAGGAATAGTATAAAATTGTTCCAATTCCATTCCCTTGGCTGTAGTTTTTCTAGATGGTCAACTGGACAATTTCAATTTAACCTTAGACCATAAGAGCGCCGATTTAATGATAAGCTCAGCAATCTACCAAAACACCACTAGTCATTGCCGAATAATGTCAAATGATAGAATATTTCGTCACTACTGTGTTTTTATTGTTGAATCAAGCGAGGTAGAGGTACCTACACGGCGGTCCACCAGATAAGCCCGCAAACATTAAAAATTCGAAACAATTATGTCATAGGTACGGGCCATAAGACGCGACCGCATTAGACGTCGTCGACGGTGGTGCGGACGGCAAGGTCTACTAATTTCTGCAATAGTTTTCTTCGAACAGCAGCAATCCGGCCCAAATGTACCGACTCTCATTATGTCATAACTTAATTATTTCCTTAGCTCTTTTTGTTCATAAGAAACCGCAAGCTCATTGATGAATCGTAAACAAGCGTAAAATCCCAATTACCATGCGTTGCACTATTCATCATTCGACCCAAATCCAGTTTTCATCCGTTCAGAAACGCGTACCGAAACTGCAAGAAAAATCTGATTAAATTAATTTCCTTCCTTAGCTCTGATATATTAAGAGACATGCGAATATTCAAGCAACAACCTGGAGAATTTAGCCACTATCTGCCAGTTTTACCCTCCCGCCACTCAATTTTACCTCCCTCAAGATGCGCAGTAGCTGGAGTAAAATAAAACCCTATAAAAGTCCCCAGCTTAGCGATGCGCATGCTTAATCCACTATCAAACATATCGCGTTTCTCTTAACGAAAAAAAAAGAAATATAAAAAAAATCCGTTGAAACTATCGCGATTGCAAAATTTTTTCTTACCAAAGCGTTTTACAACTTCCCCACAAACACTCGCACATGCCACCTTACCTTAAATTTGAATTTTCGTATCATTTTCATAGCTAACAAGTTACCGTGGAATTGCTATAGTTAGCCACTCGTCTTTGGCTAGTGTCGCGGTTACCAGCTAATATCTTCAGTACAATTCCGAATCGAATTAAGTGCATAGCAAATCATCGCGATCAAACGATATAAAATTGAATTTAAAAAAAACCAACAACAAAAAACAGTGTAAATTCCAGTATTAACCTAAATAAATTGCAATATACACGTAAAGTAGGTGAAGAAGTTTGTTAACCGCAATTCTCGACGAATTATACAATAAATAAATATAAGAGCCATAGTCTGAAGCGGGGCTCGCTTTAAACGCTCCAAGTCGTTAAGATCTGCGAAAGTTTAACAAGACATAAGACGTTGTTCGTTGTCGTAAGGTGAGGAAAAGTGAATCGAGTCCGAGACGAACGAAATCAAAAGTGATCATTATTTCATATGTGGTGATCGTTGACTGCTGTCACCGACCGATCGACGTTTGTCATTTTAAATTTCGGTTGTTTGTCGAGTTTTTAGTGATCTAAAGTCCAAGAGATTTAAATAATAAACATCATGTGTGATAAAAAAATTTACCTAGTTCTTGCTGTTACCTTGGTATTCCTCGGCGGAAATGTTAACTCATTGGAAACTACACGTAAGTACTTGGACAAATACAACAAGTGCGCATCTTCTTTTTTATGTTCTGGAATTAATAGGTACAGTGATTAAATTTATGTGTTAGGAAAAAAGACGGAAGACGGCATATCCATGTAGTGTACTTACCGCCATACTCTTGGAAGAATCTCAGTTTCAACAGTTTTCTAACCTACTTTAAGACGTCGTCGACGGTGAATTTATGCTCTCATAACTTCAAGAATAGTTTTTTTGCAATGTTCTCCACTAAACAGTAAGATCAAAAAATCTACCAAATTGCGCCCAAACTGCAACTTTATTATTTTTTGGGTAGAAGTTTGGAACGCGTTTAATGCTGAGATGCGGTGTAGGTTACTATACGACTGACAATCTTAAAAATAACGTTTGAAATAGCTTCCTGGTTATTCTTTAGGTTGTCAGTCGCATAGTAACCCACACCGCATCTCAGCATTAAACGCGTTTTGGCCTTCTACCAAAAAATAATAAAGTTCCGCCCAGAAGTAAAAACGATCTCATTAAACCGAAAAGATTTTCGGAATTCGTGAAAACTTAACCAATACCTTACACCCCCAGGGAGATTGATATCGAAAAATGATTAAATTGGTTTTTCCCTTTATATTTAAAGCCTTTACAAATGAAAGTGAATTCGATGTCTCATTAGACCTAAGAAATATATCAGAATTCGTGAAAATGTACACAACCACTTTACACCCCCTTAGGAGTTGGATATCGAAAAGTTTGGGAAAAAAGTATCTAGTCGCTTAAGTAAAGAGCCTGGAAAAGTAAAATTAACTTGATTACTGGGCATGCCTAAAAGATATAACGAAATTGGTGTAATAGTGGAAAAAGGCTTTTTCACGAAATTTTTTTACTCCACCTTTGTACACTAATAAAAGTCAGAACTTTTTTTGCTTTATTACACTAGTAGCACATCTACATATACGTACTACGTTTCAACTTTCTTGCATAAGCCGTTTCTGAGATTTAAAAAGAAGCCTTCACCCCCATATCTTGTTACGCCTATAACAGTTTTATTTTTCTAGAATACCTCTAAGTGGCTCTATATACACTGAGAGAACAGATTTATTGCTGCAATAGAAATATATGCCAAACGAATTACAACGGTTGCAGGAAAAGTTCCTATCCCATTGTTGGAACCGAAATTCTGGGTTGGCCGAACCGAATTTTCGTTTATTGGTATCGAACATATTTTCGGAAAACTAATTATTTGACTAGCCAACCAGAATTTCTTAAAATTTTGATTGCACCAAATGCGCGGGTTGGAGTTATTTGTATTAATTTCTACGCTGAATTCTTTTTTGTTACCTAGGAGGAGGTAGAGAACTCTTCTAAGACACTATTTTCCTACTTCAAATATTATTTCTTACTTACATACTTAATAAAACCTATGGCTGTAGGTAGGAATTGAACCCGGTGTTGAATGTTTTTGGCTTGGCGAGCGTAACCACTGCGCCACCGAAGACCTTTTTTTTAATTTTCCTATGTGCACCTTAACTTAGTGTGGATTAACTAAGTTACATTCGGTTGGTGGAACACACATTCGGTTTGTAGAACACACATTCGGTTACCACAGCAGAATGATGCCGAAAATCGTTTGTAATGAACAATATTATATTGCAAAAACCAACATTATATTCCGGCAATCAAAATTGAGTTGCTAGACATTTTCTGTTCGGTTCTTTCAACAGAATCGCGCAAACAACATAAGTTGATTGTCTTGACAGAATGGTTCTATTGCACGTATTACGTGTCTATTCCCTTAAACGAAAATTTTTTGTACAACCGAATATCTATTGCACCAAACTAATTCTTAGTAGCATAAATGAACGTCGATTGCTGCAATGAAAATGTTATTCGAGTAATCTCTTGGCAACAAATTATTTCTCTCAGTGTAGTAGTAAATTTTTAGCTTTCTATGGTTCGCGGTTTTTGAGAAATAAAAATCAGAATTCTATTCTTTGCACCCCCTTCCACCATCACCCCTTTTACCGGCACCCCCAATTTTGTCTCTGCTAGAAGTCTACTGGGTCTAACTCCTGTAAAATATGTAAGATCATATCTGGTACGGTTCTTGAGATATAAAAATTATTTTTTTTTTAAGAATTGCCATCCCCACACTTTTCACTCCCCCTTCCACCACCTATCCAATAAATACAACTCTTAGTGGATCACCCAATCCACCCACCATACAAATGTCAACTGAATATCTCAAAGGGTTTGTGAGCTATGCGTCTTCAAACGCTTTTGTGAGCGGCTCACAGCATCTACGGCGGACAGACGGACATTTCCTTGCTTTAGGCGTTTACTAGGCCTGAAACGTGAAAATACAAAAGTTCGGGGTAACAAATTTCTTTGAAATTTCAGGTCGATCACAATACTTTATTATTAAAAAGTAATAAAGTAAAAAATAATACATGTTTTATAGTTATAGTTAAAGAAAACCTAACACCTTTTTTGAAAAAGTCATATATAAAAAATCTGCCAACAGTCTGGGCGCAACTTTATTATTTTATGGGTAGAAGTCCGAAACGTGTTTAATGATGAGATGCGGTGTAGGTTACTATGCGACTGACAACCTAAAAAATAACGTTCCAAATAGCCTCCTGGTTATTTCTTAGGTTGACAGTCGCATAGTAACCTACACCGCATCTCATCATTAAACACGTTCCACCAATATCGACCATTTTTTTGCAATTGAGTCCATTACCATAGTACTACATAATTTCCAAGTTTCAGCCTCCTAGCATAAGTGGTTCCTGAGATCTAGAACCAAAATTTTTCGTCTAAAACACACCCCTCTCCTCTCCCCTTATACCCCCACCCCTCGAAAATATACCAGTCGTAGGGGTTCACCCAATCTACCCACCATAAAAATTTCAATTTAATATCTCAACGGGTTTGGGAGCTACGCGCCTTAAAACGATTTTGCGTACGGCGTACGGCGTCTACGGCGGACAGACGGACATTTTTTTTTGCTTTTTTGGTGTTTACTAGTCCTAAAACGAGTAAATACAAAATTTCAGGGTAGCAAACTTTTTTGAAATTTCAGGTCGATCACAATACTTTATTATTAAAAAATAATAAAGTAAAAAAATAAGTATTTGCTACGATTGATAATACTAAATTATTTTGTGTTAAAAGACCGAACGCCTGAATTTTTTCGGTTTTGTTTTAAGATTAAGAGATGCCTTTGTTCCACATTTTTCAGAGAAGACTAAGGTAAATTCAAACTGAAAATAGTAACAACAGCGGTTTTTAAGTTGTTTTATTATTATTATTATTATGAATTCCGCCATTACACATGGTATACTCTAACAAAAGTTAGTGTAAATTTACTCTTATTGGCAACTGAATACCACAATTTCGTAAAAACGAACCAAATATGGACATGATCGTACAATTTTGATACACAGATCAGCTTATTTTTACGCAAAAATGTTTTTAATATCGAGACGATAGTCGTAATTGTACATAATTTACGCTCAATTTTGAACAAAAAGTTGCAAATATGTTCAATACAATACAACACCACAAAAAAACGTGTAAGTGATATAGTTACTGTATTTAGATGTAACTTTACACTCAATTTTGCTCTATAAATCGTGTAATTTAAGCAGAACGTTCTAAAGTCATTAAAGCCAGTTACAGCTATTATGATGTAATTGATTTGCTTACATTATTGAAATATAACGTTTTCATAAAACTTAGATTTGTTCTTGTGGGCACGTACGATATTTGAGCTGCTAAAATTTGGGTTTCGGCTAGAATTTTAGTAGACTAAGGCACATTGATGTCGTTTGAATAAAATATTACCTAATAATTAGAGTAATGATATCTGATATCTGGAATTCAAAAGTATTCAAATCTTTTTACAACAGTAAAATTTAATTCGTACAATAATAACACGGCACAGTGTTAATTTACCATTTGACAATATTTAACAGAACAACGTTTGAGACTATGAATTATTTTTGAAGATAACGATGAGAAGTTTGCAATGGTGAAAAAGAAAAATTCTCGATACCCCTAATGATGGATATCTGAAACTTGGAATTTATATAGAGCTATGAAAAAAATATTTTAATGGGAGGTGCGAGGATGTTTTTCCCAGAAATCATTTTCAGATTTTTTTTAAATTCGACCACCAAGGGGGTGTAGAGGGGTTGTATACATTTATATGAATTCAGCCATATTCCTCAGGTATGATTAGATATCGAATAACCTAAAATCGAATCGAATCGCCTAAAATCAAGTTTTTTTTCCTTTTTTAACCCTAACCCTAAATTCTATCATATCTCTAAAAATCGGCCAACAGTCTGGGCGCAACTTTATTATTTTATGGATAGAAGTCCGAAACGTGTTTAATGATGAGATGCGGTGTAGGTTACTATGCGACAGACAACCTAGAAAATAACGTTCCAAATAGCCTCCTGGTTATTTTTTAGGTTGTCAGTCGCATAGTACCCAACACCGTATCTCATCATTAAACACGTTTCGGACTTCTACCCATAAAATAATAAAGTTGCGCCCAGACTGTTGGCCGATTTTTTTTTATTTACTTACGTATTTTTTTATCAATAGAATAATTCATAGTAGTAAAAGCGAATTCGATCACATTAAACCTAAGAGATTTTCGGAATCAGTGAAAACTTGAACAATACCCCCAAGGGGTTTAATTTAGAAAAGTACTTAAATCGGTTTATCCCCCACTACGTTTAAAGCTTATAGAAGTAAAAGTGAATTCCAAATCTCAATATACCTTAGAATTATATCAGAATTCGTGAATATGTACACAACCACTTTACACCCCGTTAGGGGTTGGATATCTAAAAATTTTGAAGATCGTTACTAGGCGCTTATATAAATAACCCGCAGAAGGAAAATTGCTTTGATAGCACGACATGTCTAAAAGTTTTAACGAAGTTTGTGAAAATGTGGATTCACGGACATTTTTTTTACTCAACCTCTTAGCGCCAATAAAAATCTGAACTTTTTTTTTGCTTTAATTACTCTAATAGTACATCCACATATACGTACTAAGTTTCAACTTTCTAGCATAATCCGTTTCTGAGATATAAAAAACCACCCCTCTCCCCCGTACCTTAAGACCCCTATCAAAAATTGTATTTTTCTAGGATGTCTCCATAGTGGCTCTATATAATCCTAAATTTTTAGCTTTCTATTCATTATGGTTTTCGAGAAATAAAAATCAGAATGTTTTCCTTTCTACTCCCTTTCACCATCACCCCCAACACCCCCACCCCCAACATTTTTTTCCCTATTAGAAGTTTACCGTCCCCAACTCCTGTAAAATTTTCAAGATCATATCTGATACGGTTTCTGAGATATAAAAATTACATTTTTTAAAAAATTGGTGTCCTCCCACTTTCGTGATCCACCTCCCCCCTCAAAAAATTTAGTTTTGGTAGACTCCTCTTGTCATCCTATATACAGAAACAAAATTTTATCTTCCTGGTGTAATTGGTTCGAAAGATATTGTAATCCAAAGTTTTTCACCCCCCACCCCTACACCCCACCACCCCTCTTAAAAATCTTAGCCCTTATCTAATCTTGAAGTATCCCTAAGGACAACAACAAAGTTTCAATCTTCTGACATCAATAGTTCAGGAGATATCGATTTTAGAATGTTTCAATCCAGTCTTTCATGCATTAAAGACTCATTGCTTTCCCCCCCCCCACTTCCACACCCCTTAACCAAGATCAACCATTTTTTTGCAATTAAGTCCATTATCATAGTACTATTTAAGTTCCAAGTTTCAGCCTCCTAGCATAAATGGTTCCTGAGATCTAGAAACCAAAATTTTTCGTCTAAAACGCTCCCCTCTCCTCTCCCCTTGTACCCTCACCCCTCGAAAATATACCAGTCGTAGGGGTTCACCCAATCTACCCACCATAAAAATTTCAATTTAATATCTCAACGGGTTTGGGAGCTACGCGCCTTCAAACGATTTTGCGTACGGCGTACGGCGGACGGCGTACGGCGGACGGCGTACGGCGGACGGCGTACGGCGGACGGCGTACGGCGGACGGCGTACGGCGGACGGCGTACGGCGTCTACGGCGGACAGACGGACATTTTTTTTTTTTTGCTTTTTTTTGTTTACTAGTCCTAAAACGTGTAAATACAAAATTTCAGGGTAGCAAATTTTTTTGAAATTTCAGGTCGATCACAATACTTTATTATTAAAAAATAATAAAGTAAAATTATAGGAAATTAAATTGGGTTTTACTTCCTCGGAATTTCTTTATATTTATCTGAAAATTTCTTTCGGGTTTTTAAGAATTCAACATCCGTGTTAGTGTAAGGGGGTTGTATACTTTTTCACAATTTTCGGCAAATCTCTTAGGATTGATGAGATATAAAATTGTCTTTAATTTCTACAGATTTATAATATTTTTATAATATTCTACAAACTGATTTTAGGATTTTCTAACCCCAACCCCAAAGGAGGTGTAAAGGGGTTGCATACACAGATTCCTACATATTTCTTAGATCTGATGAGATATCAAATTCAATTTTCTTTCCTAAGCCTTCCTCTATAATCAAAAAGTTAATTTCAGGATTTTTAGATATTCAACCCTAAGAGGGCCTTAGAGGGTTGCATACCTTTCACAGTTTTTGTCATATTTCTTAGGTTTGATGAGATATCACATTGGTTCTTCCTTTAATCTTACCGCAGACTTTTTATATGCGATTTCTTGATGTTCAACCCTCAAGGGGTGTAAAAGGATTGCATATGTTTTAACAATTTTTACCATCCCTTAGTTTTGATGAGATATAAAAATAGTTATTACTTCTACTCGCATTTCGTGCAATGACCTAAGAACCAATTTCACGATTTTTTGAACTTCAATTTCCAATGGTGTAAAGGGGTTGGTAACGTTTTCGCAAATTTTTCATAATCTCCAGTGTTTCATGACATATCAAATTACTTTTTATGTAATCGCCTAAAACCTATTTCACAATTTTTTGAAATTCAGCCAAGTGGGTGTAATGTGTTTAATACGTTTTCAAAATTCGTCATATCTCTTAAGTGTGATGAGGCAACAAATTCGTTCTTACTTCAATGCGCTTTTAATGTAAATAATATAACAAAAATTCGAGTCGTCCACACAGCACATATAAAAAGGCTAAAGAAAACTATATTTTAAATATTTATATTTCTATTCTAAGGACAAAATTAACTTTCCTAAAAACCTCCTAATCTCGAAAAAACGGATGATATACTTCGACTTTGTCCGCGTCTCCGAGTATGGCCAGTTACGTACTTCAGGTGTTAAATGTGGCAGAGATGTAAGCATTCTAGCGCGACCTTATTTTACCCATTTCCCGAACTTTGAATCGAAAAGACTGTTGGCAGATTTTTAGAGTATTGAAAAATCTTATTCTTCTCAGCCAATAGAGGAGGTAGTATTCTTTCAGTGTTAAATGACCGCTTTGCGTTTTCGATGCATTGAATTAGACTCTATTGACTGCAGTTGTTAAAAATTTTAATAATGTCTGTTTTCCGTGTCCAGTGGTTTAAGTAGAGCTCGTGCAGCAAATAGATATGTAGAAATAAGATAAATGCAGGGTTCTGCATCGGAAAAACAACGGATTGGGTTGATAGCACACTCAGAAAAATTTTTAATAGAATATATGAAAGTGTCAATTAAATTAACTAAATTTTATATTGATTTCGAGCCAATGAAAATAAATATAATATTCCTCATCCTGTAAATGTTAATTTTTGGTATTACGACAATTTGCAAATAATGACGCACTCACTACGGAATTATAAAAGAAAATTTGCACAACTCCTCGTTATTGTTTAAAGCAAACTGATGTAGCGCGAAGAAAAATTTACAGATATTCCAAGAAATAGTTGTGAAAAAATTAGATTGCATCGAATTAAAAAAGTCATCATGAAAATTGCGATACCGCCACACTGAATTAAAAAATTCGTCATAGAAATAACGAAACGTCCACATTGATCCAAAATACCCCGTCAAAATGGGCATTCAGTTGAAATCATCAATCAAAATCAACAAGATATTTTCTACGAAATGTCTTTCACAATATTTAAGACATGGTTCGTGGATTTTGATGACATCTTTCGTTACAAATATTAAAAAAACGTAATATAAACGACATTTTCGTTGAAATAGACAAAGCAATATCGTTCAATTTATTGCATATATTTTTCTGAGAGAACTAGATAGCAAGTTATCTAATTAAAAAAAAGCGAGATCAACAGAACAGATTTCTTATTGGTCGTCCTGATCAGAGTCTGTAAGGCGATCACTAATTAATTTGTTCATTTCAAGATCAGCTTGGAATTGACAAGTTTTTTTTTCTAAACGGGCTAGATGGCAGCAAGTG
Source organism: Beris morrisii (assembly GCA_951812415.1). NCBI lineage: Eukaryota > Metazoa > Arthropoda > Insecta > Diptera > Stratiomyidae > Beris > Beris morrisii. The sequence goes on along the minus strand of OX638312.1, from coordinate 94,985,784 downwards.
TCTAGATAGTGAGCTCAGAGCGTAAAGTAAGGTATTAAAAAAGGTTTGCAAAGGGACCTAGTCAAAGGATATGAATAACTTTCATGGACTAAGCCGATGCCCCGCTGATTTCTTCCAACTTTTAAGGACGCACGTTTAATGAAACTATAGCCCAAAGAAAAGTTATAGAGGGTGGTAGAAAACGGACTTTGGGCTGATTGGGGTAGTGTGGAATTTGTTAAAAAAATTGGAGTTAGAAGTTAAAAAAATCTGCCAATGGTCTGGGCGAAACTTTATTATTTTTCGGGTCAAAGTTCGGGAGCGTTCAAAGTCGGAGTATATCATGAGATGTTTCGAGATTATTAGATTTCTTGGAAAATTAATTTTGTTCTTAAAATAAAAATATTTAAAATAGAGATTTTTGGCCGATTAAGCATTGAAAAGGTATGTGTAGACTATTCGCATTTCGGTATATTATGTACACTAAAAGCCCATAGAAGTAAAAACGAATTTGCTGCCTTTTCACAATTAAGAAATATTACGAATTGTTAAAACGTATACAAACCCATTACTTCCACTTGGGGTTTGAATTTCGAAAAAATTGTGAAATTTTTAGACGATTTCTTAAGAAGCAACCTGATATCTCATGAGACATGAGGGATTTTGTAAAATTTGTGGAAATGTAGGCAAACTCTTCACACCCCCTTGGTTCTTGAAATTCGAAAAATTGTGTAAATTATTTTTAGGCCATTACATGAAATACCGTAATAACCTATTTTATATCTCATCAGAACTAAGGGATGGCAAAAATTGTGAAAACATATGCAAACCCTTGGGAGTTGAATATCGAAAAATTGAGAAATGAGTTTGTAGGCGATTATATAAAAAGTCTGTGGAAGTGAAAAGCGATCTAATATCTCATTAAACCTAAGAAATATGTCGAAGCTTAAACCTTAGGAAGTAAAAATTAATTCGATATATCATCAGATCTACGCAATATGTAAGAATCTGTGAAAACATATGCAACCTCCTTACACCCACTTGAGGGTTGAATATCCAAAAATCCTGAAAGGAGTAAATAAATAAATAGGAAGACAGCACGAGAAAGTAAAAACCAATTCAATTTCTTATCACTTTTAAAAGATATGACGAAAATCGTTAAAACGTGTTTAACCCTTTTATACCCTCTTAGGGGCTGAAAAGGGAAAAAACTTAAAAGGGAGTTTTAGGCGATTATTACGGAAGCCCATGGAAGTGAAAAGATATTCGATATCGATCAGACCTGGGGGATACGGCAGAATTCGTGAAAAAGTATGCAACCTCTTTACACCATCTTAGGGGTCGAATTTCAAAAAATCCTGAAAACGGTTTTTAGGTATTTATATGAAGAAGCCGTAGAATGAAAAGTATTACAAAATTTGGGAAGACCTACTAGATATGACGAAAATCGTGAAAATATATGCATTCCCTTTTCACTAACCCTTTTTTGTCACCCTCCCTTCCGAACGCCAATGGATATTTGAAATTTTTTTTATGTAAATTACTTTTGTAGTTTATCAACATGCACATACCGAGTTTCAACTTTATAGCAAAAGCCGTTCTATAGATAGCAAAAACACCCCTCACCCCCTTACCATCCCAATACTATAAAAAATTATATTTTTCCAACATGGTGCTACTACATGTCTATTCAAATACGAAGTTTTAGTTTTATATCATTATAGGTTATAGGTCTCACACCCTTAACCCAAAAACTTTTTTTTTCTAATAGGTATAGTAGTTTTACTTCCGGTAAAAATTTTAAGTATTTATCTTACACTGTTCTTGAGATATGAGACGTGCTTTTTTAGAAAAATTCTTATCCCCTCCACTTCCATGCTCCAGCTCCCTCTTAAAAAATTTTACTTTCATCAAATTTAATTTGTTAACCTTAATACAGAAATCGAATTTTATTTGTCTAGTGCAATTGGTTCGTGAGATATTGTAATCTAATTTTTTCATCCCCCACCCTCGCACGCCAGTTCCCTCACTCAAAAATTTATTTTCTATCTATTCTCCAAATATACCTACAGATGTCCATTAAGTTTTAATTTTGTGACATTAACCGTTTAGGAGATATGGATTTTTAGAATGTTTCAATCTCGGCTTTCAAGCATTTCGGTCGCATTATTTTTCCCCCCACTCCTTCACCCCTTCACTCATATTGGCAATTTTTTTACAAATGGGTCCATGATTGAAGCTCTATACAAATTCCAAGTTTCAGCTTTGTAGCATAAGCGGTTGCTGAGATCTAGAAACCAAAATACTGATAAAATACTGATTTTAAAATTTCGCAAACGTCATATGTGCAGTTTTACTCAGCCGATGTCATACCTATCTGCTTAAAGTAAAACATGTCAAGAATACCAAAATTTTATAATTCAAATTCCAATATAATTTTCCCCATAGAAAACCACGAAATTTTTACTTTTTTTAATGACTGAATCAATTACCATACTTCAGGTGTAAATAAAATAATTAAGTTAAAGAATTCTTGAATATTTTGGTTGTTTACTTTGCGGTACTATTAGTAACGATAGAGAATAAGGAAGTGAGAATAGTGAAGTTTTCGTAGCAATACAAATTTGTTCAGCTCAAGAGGTTATGCATTTAGAAACATTTCATTTTGAATATAGTTTTTGTTTATCTTGAGATGTCTTAATAATTTAAATACCAGGGTCCTACAAATGGAATGCTTAAGGCCTAATATAAACCTGAAAATTTCAACACGATTTTCACAAATTTCGCGAATGGAGGGCTCCTTAAGAAAAAGACGGATTAATTTCTAATTCAAAATTCTTTAAAGTTAGGTTACATGTTACAAATTTGAAGATATTTATTAAAGGCTTGATTAACAGTACAATCAGAATATTAGAATAGTGCCTTACTGGACTTTCTGAACTGAATAATGTAAAATAAATAAATATGCATATCCGTTCTATGAATTATACCTCATTATAGGAAATAAAATTTCGAACCAATGACATTTAGTACTGACTCAATACCGCTGCAGTCCATATTTTCTGATTAAATTATCGACAGCTCGGCCGGATACAGAGTTTTGTTGGAAGAAAGTCGCCCGTACTGAATATTCCACGAATGTCGAAATAAGGATTCTCAGTGATCATTCCGAGCTAAAAAAAAAAGAATTGTTTAGAACAATTTTGTCAGTACTGATGCAATTTTGGTACGGTATTTGTGCAACACAACAAATATAGTTCAGAAACTTAGACCTCAGAATGATTCGCTGCCGCACTTAATATTGATATTATTTGTCAAATGGCTGAAATCAGTTTTACGACATTCATTCTGTTTATTTTCAGACTTACTCAAGATTATTTGTAGTGAAAAACAACACTTAATTCGAAATTTTTAAATTTTTAAAATAGTTATATCACATCAGTAGAAATAACAAGCAAAGTCATGGGGGTAGCATCGACAGCTACCGAATCATAGATGAATCATTGTCATCAACCTCATAGTCATTTTCGTTGTATCAATCGTTCACCACTCATTCAATCCTGCGGGTGCCAATGATAATTCTTTATAACTTCGTCATCAATGTGATTGTCTTAAAAATACATTTCTTCCAATAAAGCGATTGCACTTTTCCAACTCGAACTATTTAATCCCAACTTCCATAATTCATTGCATCAGTTGATCTGAACAAAGTACTACCATGATTCAGTAAATTATATAACAATCATGCACAAGAGTTTCACTTTCGAGTAAAAACTCGGTCAAGTTCATTGCTTCCAAAGCGCAATGTTATCTTATGTCACCAAAGCAAGACTCTAAGTTGGGTTTAGATTTGAAAATCTGGCTTATTTCAGATCTGCATACTTATCTCTTGGTCTCTAGGGTAATAAAATTAGCGAAAAGCTATCTTGGAACGATCAGATATTTTCAGCTTAGCTAAGTCAACTTCGTGGGCTACATGTAAATATTGTGTATGTCGCAAATTAAACTGTTAAAGGCCTACTTTCTGCATATTGAACTTTGTTTAAAAAACTAGTATTTCTATCAAACTTTCCAAATTAAACTAATTCAAAACGTAGAATACAAACTCAGGACTTGATTGTAAAATGCTTCATTTCCAGTAAAATTCTTCCAGTAAAATTGACGATACAGTTTTTATCGAATGCGTTCCATAGAAGCTCTTAATGTTTTCTCATGCCCATGTAAATACCTGGTCCTTCCTACCAATGTTGAAAGTTGCACGAGGCTTACCAACTTTTTCAAACTCAGGGGTACGAATTTCTCGGTACTTTACTGAATTTTTAACTGAATTTATATGCAGACATCCGACTATATCCTATGAATTGCTCATGCTCTTAAAGTCTAGAGCCTAACCAGAACTACAGCTGAGATGGTACCAAATTATTATTGAACTTCAGTTCTAATGTGACTCCATGCACTAAGCTTCTGCATGCCTTGAACTGTATACTTAAGTGCTCCTTTCCATGAGTTTTTCAGAAAATCGACAGTACCACCAATCTAAGATCAACCATTATCCGAATCTGCAGAATCTTGGTGAGTTCAATTTACCACAGTACAGATAACGTCTGGCCAAAATATCTGTAAGAAGTATCAAATAAATAAGTTAAAGGCAGTCTCCAATTATGAGAATTATTTTTTTGTAAAGTTCATCTGGAAATGTAAATGTGTCTAGAGGCACCTGATTTGTCAACGACATTCTATGCTTGAAAAAATATCAACAACTGCATTGATTGATTGAGTACAATTCAAAAGCCATTTGTGCGTGAACGACACCTTGCTCTAAATTGTTTTCAGGTGTGACTACTTATTTTGTTACAGCACAGCACTCAAAAATATAAACTTCATTCTTTAAATTTATTTAGCGGATTTTTTTTGAATGATTTTTGAATAGAATTTATGGGCTTTTGTATAATCATTGCGAACTGCCTTTATGTTGTAAAAGTTTTAAGAACTCAATTCAGATAAAACATTAAAAGGTTATCTGTTACCACAACACTTTTTGAGGATATTTATATGGGGCCACTCGAGACTTTAATCACATCACATATGTTTTCTGCGGCATGCTTGCAGCAAGCCAATCATATAATACTCAAGATGACATGAGAAGTGATCAATAAAAAAAATCTGCCAACAGTCTGGGCGCAACTTTATTATTTTTTGGGTAGAATTTCGGAACGAGTTTAATTCTGAGATGCGGTGTAGGTTACTATGTGACTGAAAACCTAAAAAAAAGTTCGGGAAGCGGTTAGAACGGGGTCGCTCTAGAATACTTACGCCGCTGCCACAAAAAACATATGAATTACATAATTAGGTCATACTTCGGGACGTGGTCTAGTCCTAGCATAATATCAGTTGTTACGCCATTAGAAGGTTTTTCGTGATTTGGTTTTGGGTCATTACATGAAATCGGAAATACGTTTGTAGGCGATTATATAAAAAGTCTGTGCAAGTGAAAACCAATCTAATATCACATCAATCATAAGAAATATGTCGAAAACCTTACGTCCTATTGGAGTTGAATATCTAAAAATACACAAATCAACTTTTTGACGATTATGTAGGAAGCCTTAAAAAGTAATTCGATAACTCATTAGAACTATGAAATATGTAGGCATTTTTGAAAACATTTTCACCCCTCTTGCAGCCACTTTTGGGTTGAATATCTAAAAAGCCTGAAATGAGTTTTTAGATATATACATATAAAGAAAGCCCGAGGAAGTGAAAACCAATGCGATCTCTTATCACTGCTAAGAGATATGGCGGAATTCGTGAAATCGTGTTCAACCCTCTTAGGGGTTGAAAAAGGAAAAAACTTGAAAACGAGTTTTAGGTGATAATTAAACAAGCCCGTGGAAGTGAAAAGTTATTCGATATCTAATCAGACCTGAGGGATACGGCTGAATTCATGAAAATTTATACGACCCCTTTACACCACCTTGGGGGTCAAATTTAAAAAAAAACTGATAACGCTTTCTAGGTATATATGTATATGAAGAATCCGTACAATTAAAATGAATTGAATGTTCGGAAAGAGCTAATAGATATGACGAAAATCGTGAAAATATATGATTTCCATTTTCACTGATAATTTATTTTCCCCCCCTTCCGAACGCTAATGGATATTTTAATTTTTTTTAATGGAAATTACTTTTCTAGTTGACATACAGAGTTTCAACTTTTTTTTAAATGCCGTTCTATAGTTAGGAAAACACCCCCACCTACGTACCATACTAACCCTATAAAAAATTATATTTTTGCAACATGCTACTACTATAGCTCTATCTAAATACCAATTTTCAGCTTTATATCACTATAGGTTCGCGAAATATAAAAATTGAAACCTTTTCCTTATCACCCTCCCCCACCCTCACCCTCAAAATTTTTTTCCTGCTAGGGGACTACTAGGCCTACTACTCGTAAAAATTGCAAGCATCTATCTTACACTGTTCTTGAATATGAGACGTGATGTTTTAGAAAAATTCCTATACCCTTCAGTTACATGCTCCACCACCCCCTAAAAAAATTGTACTTTTATCAAATTTTATTTGTCAATCTTTATACAGAAACCGAATTATATTTTTCTAGTGCAATTGGTTCGTGAGATATCGTAATGTAAAGTTTGTCACCCCCTACCTCCGCACCCCACTGCCACCACTCAAAAATTTGTTTTCGATCTATTCTTCTAGTATACCTACAGATGTTCATTAAGTTTTAATTTCATGACATTAACTGATTAGGAGATATGGAATTTAAAACGTCTCGATCTCGGCTTTTTAGCGTTTCGGTCGCATTATTATTCCCCCACTCCCACACCCCTTCACCCATATCAGCAATTTTTCTGCAAATGGGTCCACTATCGAAGTTCTATACTAATTTCAAGTTTCAGCCTCCTAACATAAGCGGTTGCTGAAATCTAGAGACCAAAATTTTCCGTCTAAAACGCTGTTCCCACCTCCTCCGTCACATCCCCAACACTCAAAAAGTGGTCACTTAAAGAAGTGGACCCAGTCTACCCACAAAAAAAAAAATCAAGTTAAAAGATCAAAGGGTTTTGGATTTACGAGCCTTCAAACGATTTTGCGTACGGCGTGCGGCGTACAGACGGACTGAAATTTTTTTTTGCTTTTTGGTATCTATTAGTCATGAAACGTGAAAAAAAAATTGTTCAGAGTAGCTAATTTTTTTTTTTGAGAATCGATAACAATACTTTATTATTAAAATAATAAAGTAAAATTAATTGAGAACTACTGCCATAGAATGTCACCGTTTTTGCGAACATACAGATGATAGCAACCAGAAGGAGAAAAACCACATCTCCCATTTTGCCTACTTGGCTCCATTGGCAAAATGGAATGAAGCCATTTGAGCGTGACAGATAAAAAGAGAGTAAGTTTATACTTTGAATAAAATCTGCACGACATTATTAGTTTAATGCCGCCCAAAAGTTTATAACGCATAGATCTCGGACGAAAAAAAGGTGAACATAATTTTTTGTTCATTGATAACCCGAGACCCCAAACGCGCTTATTGTCCATCCGTCTATTCCATCGGATAATACCTTGAGTTAACCTAAAAACTTGAAACTTGAGGTTGAGTTTCATAACGGCCGAAATCTTTCTTTTCCTTATTGTAGCTCAAATACAAAAGGTTTAAAAAACGAGTTATTAAAAATTGGCCGATACTATTAAAACGCTTTAAGCTTAGAATCTGAAATTTACAATAGAAGACTGAATATGAAACAAATCGAGTTAATCTTTGGCATAGTATCCTTAAAAAAAATCTATAAAAACTTTCGCATTCACATCGTGTACTACGAATTACTTCAAGTAAAATGAGTAAAATAACGTCAAGTACGTTAGTCAGTAAAAAAACAATACTTTAACTCCATGGTTTTCAATACAAAAGCAATGCACATTTTTGCTAGTATTGAAGGAAAAACTTAGAACAGTTGCAGCTGGAAATTTAAAATTTAACATAAACTTTTGTTGAGTATAATGTTCGACCAAGTGCGATAGTGAACAAAACCCTCGATTTATTCAAGTTGCTGGCACAAAAAATTGTTAGAACATAAAGAATCTTAACCAATAACTTCAAAACGTTCAAAGCCAGTAATTTGTAATTTGCTATATAAAAGTCCTTGACAAATTTAAGACAGGGTTCACTATAATCTGCAAATTCAAATTATTTTACAATCTCAGCAACGTTTTATGCTAGAGAGTTGAAACTTAGTACATTCTCGTATATGAAATCATATTCGAGTGGTATTTCAGTATCAAAAAATTTGTTTCGATATTTTTGCCGCTTAGGTAAGTCTTCTGAAAGTAACGGCGACATAAGAACTTTAACAGAATCGGTTTTTATTCTAAATTTTTTTTTAGATATTTAAAAATTATTTCAACATTATTTTAGCTATAAATTGTATAATTTTTATGTTCTTAAATACGAGTAACTAAAAAATTATCCTTAAAAACAAAATTTAAATTTGCAGGTACGAAACCATTTTTCAACAAAATTATTTTTAGTTTCTTTATTTTGCTGATGCTAATGTTATATTAAAATTGTTTTTTGGTTAAAGTTTATATCTTGTGACTAAATGTACTTAAAAACATACTGCAGTCACGATCGGCTGCAAGCCAATCGTATAATACTCTAGATGAATACTGAACTCCGATTTATATTGTAGTTGGGGATAAAGTAGAATTACGTGTGTGCATGTTGTATGTCCTTTATTAAGGACTCCCATTAGACTGCTACTCAAACCTAAAAGACAATATTCAGTGTTTAATTTCATATCTTGAACTGGGTAATTCATCGAAAAAAAATGTCCTTTTTGAAGGACTTTCACATGGGAGGTGCAGGAAGGACTCACTCGATTTCTTACATATTTATCCTTTTCCTTAGAACCATTTAAAAATGAACGAGTACAAAATTTCAAGTTCGTAGCTTGAAGCGTTCAAAAGTTATCGGAAAATATTGTTGAACACGTGTCTTATGGACATTTTGTATGGCAGCTACCAGAAGGGGAAAAAGGATTTCGCTGATTAGTAAACTCAAACTTCGTTTTTACTCAAAACTAATTTCTACAAAATTTCCAATTCATAGCTAAAAGATTACTTGAGTTATTGAAAGTTCCGTAAATTAATTGAAGACGTTTTGACAGGATATTTGCATGGCAGCTACACGAAGGACTAATAGGATTTTCTTCATAATCATACATTTAGCTCCAACTATTGAAAAAATAACACATACAAAATTTCAAAATCGTAGCTTAAACTCTTCTGAAGTTATCGGCCAATATTCTTAAATACGTGTTTTAAGGACATTTTGTATGACAGCTACCTGAACGAGTAAAAGAATTTCGCTGACTAATAAAGCAGAACTTTCTTTTCACTCAAAACTAACTTGTAAAAAATTTTGAATTCGTAGCTAAAAGATTACTTGAGTTATAGTGAGTTTCGTAAATTAAGTGAATTCATTTTGACAGGATATTTGTATGGCAGCTACACGAAGGACTAGCAGGATTTTCTTCATAATCATATATTTAGCTCAAACTATTGGAAAACTAACACATACAAAATTTCAATGTCGTAGCTAGAATCCTTCTGAAGTTATCGACCAATATTCATGAACACGTGTTTTAAGGATATTTTGTATGGGAGCTACCAGAAGGAGTAGAAGGATTTCGCTCACTAGTAAACTCGAACTTCCATTTCACTCAAAACTAATTTGAACAAAATTTTGGATTCGTAGCTAGAAGATTACTTGAGTTATAGTGAGTTTCGTAAATTAAGTGAATACATTTTGACAGGATATTTGTATGGCAGCTACACGAAGGACTAACAGGATTTTCTTCATATTCATATATTTAGCTCCAACTATTGGAAAAATAACACATACAAAATTTCAATGTCGTAGCTGAAACCCTTCTGAAGTTATCGACCAATATTCATGAACACGTGTTTCAAGGACATTTTGTATGGCAGCTACCCGAAGGAGTAGGACGATTTTGCCCGTTAACGAACTTAGCCTTACAAATTCAACCAAACATCCAGATTCAAAATTTCAAGATCCTAGGTGAAGGCGTTCTTGAGTTATCGTGCTAACGGACGGACGGACGGACGGACGGACGGACGGACGGACGGACGGACGGACGGACGGACGGACGGACGGACGGACGGACGGACGGACGGACGGACGGACGGACGGACGTCAGACGGATTTGAGGTTTTTGGGCACAAATAAACAAAAAATAATATATAACTTTTTTTCGTCCGAGGCTTAGTTCTATGCGTTACAAACTTTTGGGCTGGATTAAACTTATAATACTCTATATGATTTCATCTAGAGTATAAAAATTGGGATGTACTTATACATTTTCTCGAGATCTAATATAACAAATTGGTGTGTAAGCATTCTTGTAGACTCGATAGCATAAATCTTGGTAAACCCCATAAGAAGTAGCCAAATTTATCTAAAACAAACTAATTTTCAATAATTTTTTGGTGAATGTTTTCACAGTACATTTTGAATTGAAAATATAAGTTTTCCGGGTTCAATACTGTTGTTATTTATTTTTGCGGTACGTTTCGGACTCGACTGAGTCCTTTATCAAACTGATCAACAATATCTTTACCCGGAAAACTTGTATTTTCAATTAAAGATATTGTCGATCAGTTTGATAAAGGACTCAGTCGAGTCCGAAACGTCACGCAAAAATAAATAACAACAGTATTGAACCCGGAAAACTTGTATTTTTAATTTTCAATAGATAATTAAAAACATTTTATTTGCTAACCTTCAACCGGGTTCTATTACAAACTATTTCGGTGACCGGTAATTTTAATTAGTATCCTAACTATTTTTCAATTTTTTCATAAAACTTTGCATTTCTATCTAGCTTATAATAACAATAATAACATTATTAAACCTTAAGTCTCGGAGTGATTATTTCGAAATTTAAAATTCAAAGGAATCCCTTTGTGAAGTTGAAAGAAATAAATGCGCAATTCCACGACCGAATGAACCAAACTGGAGCGGATGGCTCGTTAGATTCAGGGCAAAATGAAGCTGTCGTAGTAGGAGTATCATTAGTTGGAATATTTTAGACCGAAGGCCTGATGAACAGAAACGAACCGCCTCTCCGATCTCACAGTTCGTCAAGTGGTGCTCCCATTCTATGGACCTTAAAACTAACCCAGTTCAATCATGATCATGACATAAAGTCAGCTCGATCGTGCACCACGTTGAGCGCCAAAGTTACGATCATCCCTTTGTGTAACTATTCAGATAGAATTATTATTACCGCCTCTCTGTTCCCCTGTCCAGATAATATGGTTCCAGTGTGAAAACCGATCTCACAGTTCGTCAAGTGTTGCTTCCATTTCATGGACCTTTAAGCCAACCCAGTTTAAGTCATAATCATGACATAAAATTAGCTCAGTCATGCCCCACGTTGGACGCCAAAGTTACGATCATCCCTGGGTGTGACTATTCAGATAGAATTATTATTTCCGCCTCTCTGTTCCCCTGTCTGGACGATATAGTTCCGGTGTGAAAACTGACCTCACAGTTCGTCAAGTGCTACTCCCATTCTATGGATCTTAAAGCCAACCCAGTTTAAGTCATGATCATGACATAAAGTTAGCTCAGTCGTGCCCCACGTTGGGCGCCAAAGTCACCCAATGAGCAAAGTCAATCAGTGCTATTCATGTATTCGCCAACAATGTACTTACATTCGATTATAAAAGAATCACTAGGCTTTGAGCAGCCACGCTGGATTAAGAAGATCTAACTCTTTTAATTTGGAGATTTCACCATCCCACGAGATCAATAACGATCATCCCTTTGAGTGATTATTAATGTGAAATTTTTGGAAGGGAATTTTTCTGGACATGAACATTTAAAACTATGAATTAATTTGCATACTCTTATAATTGCATATATCCAACCCACATATCATTCAAACCCAACAAGGTAAAGAAGCCTTCATGTGCAACAAACAATTAAAATATTGACGAGGGCCCAACATATGCATACCTTTCCGCAGTTATATCATACCGCTAAACACTCTACTATAACTTGTTTAATTTTGTTTTTGCATTCGTAGAATATAATAAGCAACTATTAAAACTGGGTCTGAATAAAGTCTGTCGAAACTGAAATCGTATACACTGCCAAAGCAGAAGAAGAAATAACAAAACGAGCAAAATTAACAATAATTTTCACCAGACATTATAGTAAGTAGGCATCGGCCATACACACAAATATCTAAATCTAATGCATAATATGTGAGTCAAAAGAACTGACGTCACGACATAAAACTAGTTACAAGATCGGTGAAATTATGTAACCCGGCGCATATGTGCGCGAGATAGCGAACCTGCCTCAATTTCTTCTTGGATCGAAAGTCCATATGAGATGGATCGCAGTATCAGAGCCAGTGCAGATCTCGTAAGATGAGAAGATTGTCCATATGAAAAGAGTACCTTTTTTTTGTTGTATTTGGCCCAAAGTATCTTACGAACATATGTGCAAATGCGAGCGCATTTCCTTGATCTTTAAAGAGTTACAGCCTCTGCCTCGACCTGTGTTGGCCAATATTTTTGCATATGTCGAATATGTGAATGATTTGTACAGTGGAGTTTGAAATTGATCTTACATTTTCGTTCACAATAATAAAATCAAAAAAAATATAGCTAAGCGTTTTATATTATGATCATGTGTATTGAAAATGCAAATACAGCACTAAAATCATAATTCGGCATTATTTACAACCATTCTCGAAAAAGCGGAAAAGTCTATAACCTGAGCAAAACTTAAGGTCAATTTTAATTCGCTAATATGCTCAAGTTGGTCAACAGTTTCAGTTCAACCGAGGCTATAAAATCTATGGTACTCGATTTCACGTAGCTCGATTTTTTTTTTTAAATAAATATCACCTTCAGATATTATCATAATCAACAATTATAATAATTTGTCGCATTAATTTATAAACGACAATACAAAAAATTTACGTTTTAGTTGATACTCGTTTTTAATAATAACTAGGAAGACGATTTTCAATATAATTTATATTAGTTAAATGAACAATTGCCTTTCAATTTCATATTATGTCAACTGAATACTAAACAAATAATTGTTAGTTTTGTTCGATTTAGATAAAAGCTAAACATTCACCATCATATTCATTACTTTATTATTCAAATGAAGTCTGTGTTTTATATCAATCAAATGACTCTCAAGTATTTGAACAAGTAAAATAAATTTCAAGGAGTGGGAGAAGATAACGTGTTGTAATTGCAAATATAATTAATTAAATGTATATTGCGACCTGGAAACAATTTCTACAATCAAATCCACATATTTTACACCATATTTTTTCCATGAAAATAATATTCGTAAAAAATTTATAATAATTGATTTCATTTTTATTTATCCAACTTGAATCGCTATCTTAAGGTTGCGTAAATAAATAGCTCTAGCTATAATAATAAGAGCGATTTTTAAGCGGATGTAGTTAGGTATGTTGAATTAAGAGAAATTTTATTTAATTTTAAGTTTAAAGGATTTTGTATGAAAGATATTTGAAGATGCGAAGGACTTTCAGTCACATAATAACCACCAGTTTCAACGATTATGAAAATCATTTTCCGATTCGAATTCGAATCGAAATCATTTCGTGCAGTCGAACGTATTCATCGGTGTTAAGCCGAAAATGATTCGTTGGTTCCCATTTTCGAAATAATCAAGATATTGGGGTAAAGTATGCCAACGATTGCAAGAAGATAATGGTAATGGAAAAAATTGTATAAGTACAACGATTCTCGAACGTTTCTGTGAACATCGCATTATTGTCTTCATTGAAAATCCCTTGCGACTCTTGTCTTGATTATAGCAAGGAACTTAACCATTTTACAACACATTTTTCGATTTCGATTCGATAATGCATTGGGATGAACAAGAATCTTCTCAAAACGATTTACACACCTATGTTCCACGATTCTTTCTTTTTGCTGAATTGTAGAAATTGTACTATTATATATGCACATTGAATTATTATGGCAATTTTATATCGATTTGTCTTATCGAACTGAAATCAGTTCTTCCGCTCGGTCGAATATTGAGTCGCTTACTACGTACAAAATTGGATCATTAATCACGAATCGAAATCGAATCGCGTATTCGAATCGAATTCGAATTCTTGCTCGGAACGAAATTAGTTTGTTTGGGAGGCAAGAATTATTGTACCCGACACATAAACACATGACTCATGACAGTGTACAATCGAAGCCATGTTGAAAATAAAGATATTAATAATAATAAAAAAAATCAGTTTAAGAAAAAAATATTAATAAAAAACTAATTATTAGACTAAAATTATTATTACTGTCATTCGTATTATAAGTGTTTTTTTGTACCAGATGAAACGAAACGGACTACGTGAAAACTTGAACAGTAACTTACACCCCCAAGGGGTTTAATAACGAACAAATTATTATATTTAAAGCATTTATAAGTTGAAGTGATTTGATATCTCATTAGACCTAAGAAATATATCGGAATTCGTGAAAATGTATACAGCCACTGTACACCCCCTTAGTGCTTGGAAGAACCTTTATCGACGCTTATATAAAGAGCACGTGGAAGTAAAAAATGACTCTAGTAGCACACGTTTCAACTTTCTAGCGTTAGCCGTTTCCGAGATTTAAAAAAACCCCTGCAACCCCCGTACCTTGCTACCCCTATCAAAAATTCTAGCTAGTCTTCAATTTTTAGCTTTCTATCCTTTGCAGTTTTCGATAAATAAAAACAAAATTTTTTTAGAAACCAAAATTTTTCATCTAAAACGCTCCCCCCTCCTCCTTCCTCACACCCACAAGCATCCAAAAGATACCACTCGTATGGGTTCACCCACTCTACCTACCATACAAATTTGAACTTAATTTCTCAAGGGGTTTGAGAACTCCGCGCCTTCAAACAGTTTTGCGTACTACGTACGGCGGACAGAGGGATTTTTTATTTTTTTTTTTTTGCTTTTTTGGTGTTTACTAGTCCTAAAACGTGTAAATACAAAATTTCAGGGTAGCAAATTTTTTTGAAATTTCAGGTCGATCACAATACTTTATTATTAAAAAATAATAAAGAAAAAATTAACATACGGTTTTTGAGATATAAAAATGAAATTTTTATAAAAATTACTATCTCTCCACCTTCATGCTTCACCACCCCCCTCATTTTGAAGACTACACTTGTAATTCTATATACAGAAACTAAATTTTGTCTTCCTAGAATAATTGGTTCGGAAGATATTGTTATAAAAAGTTTTTTACCCAAGCGAACAGAATGCCATGTATGAACATTCTCATCCAACTGAACATCTGCATGGACGATTCTCGAATCATTTTCAAAAAAAATGGGGCAGTGTTTTTATTTATTATTTATTTATTTATTTATTATCATCTACTGAACATATATATTCTACAGACTAAAAAAGAAATAACAATACTAATAATAATGCCAATAAAACACTTCAAACACTTTAAGTTGAATGTTTGCTTCGCAGGCGAATTCGCGATACGATGATCAAATACACCATTCAGCGGCAAATTAAATTGGCAATGTATAAATGATTCGCTTTGGTGAGTCAATGCCAACTATATTGAATGTACTGTATTTTTAGTATTCCTTCACTTAGGTGAATTATTTATACATCAACGATTTCATTTGCCGCTAAATGTACATTTGGTAGACAAGAAACGTTACTTGTGAAGAGTTTGCGAGTTTATCATCGAAGGAAGCATTCACTACTATGTACAATTGAAATCTTGAGGAAGAACGACTTAGCGTTCAATTGATCACAGAAACTGAGTCCACCGTATGGAAAGAACTTTTGTAAATGGCTTCACTAATGTTGACAAAAGTCAATAGCAGTCGTTAACTTCAAATTGAATTGAAAAATTCCATTTCGATTTCTCGAAAATGGAAAATGGTCAAAAGTTAAAACTTTTACCTTATTTTTCAATAGTCAAGACCATTTAATGCTCAGGTAGTGTTACAACAATTAGTTGCTGTCAGAGCATATTGTTCCCAAGTTAAAGCTTTTATACAGATTCTTGCAGCTACCCTAAAAGTCAGCGATATATCCTAAATCCTTTCAAAATTCGCTTTTTCTAGAGTAGGTTAGCAACCTGGGAAAACGAGAACTCTATTCGCGATCAGGTTAGGTTAGGTTAGGTGGGTAGTTATTGACAGAGATAGCTAATAAATAGACCGCTAGATGGGCCCGTTGTGATCTCTTTGCACCACGGCATGGCGCCTACGGCTGATGGCTGTTTTGGCTAATTTTCAAGAACAAACTGAGCCCAATTGGCCGCGGTATTGTTCTATCAAATATTTTTCCGTGTTTCTTGATGCGAAGGCGAGGAGAGTTGGAAGGAATTGTGGAGAAGAAAGGGGGTACCGAAGTTAATCAGTTTTTAGGAATGGGAAGGAAGATCAGGAATCGGGCCGGGTACGGCAGTGTACTAGCAGGTGTTAATGATCATCATTTTGCAGTACTATTGGCTGTGATACGATCTACCAGAACAGCAAAGTTGCCTATAGCAAATCAACTACTGTTTGGAAACTCTGATGATATTTGTGAATCTGATAAGAATGTAAACAGAACTCATTTAGGTTTAGCTTTAAGAAGGGGCGCAGCGCTAAAACCACCACGCTCACTAGGCGCCAAACAGGCCCATTGCGATCCCTTCAGGTCCTCATGGGCTATTCCATTACCTCAGAAACACTCCAATTCCCTGCAGAACCTGACTAATTTGTCATACCCTAACGACCTCAAATCCTCGAAGCTCTCGAAGAAAAGGCTACCCAACCATTTCAGACGCCTCCTAGCGATCCCCGGGCATTCACACAGAATGTGAGTGATGTCGGAGGACATCACTCTCCACAGCATACAGATCATGGCAGAACCTACACATGTCCGATTCCGCAATCTCTAGCCGCATAGCGTGTTTCCTCAGCATACAGTGCCCCGTTAGTGCTTCGTCGAGCAGTCGCAGTTTTCCTCTATTCCAAGTCAATATATACCTAGTCTTTTGACTATCCAGCTCGGGCCACAGGTATCTAGAAATCCTGCAGCTTGCCAGTCCTGCCCACCTAGAGTTGGCTGTCTTTATAGATCGCCCACCAATTTGCGCTTTGATGCCGCATATCGGTGGACAAACATCCTTCTCAACCCTACCATTCGATGCCGATCCCGCTCTCGCCAGCTCGTCCGCTCTTTCGTTCCCTAGAATATTACTATGCCCTGGCACCCAGCAAATCTGTACTTTGTTCTGACTACAAAGTACCTTTAGCACTTCTCGACAGCGCTTTACTAACTGGGATTTAATGGTGACCGATTGCAGCGCCTTTATGGCCGCCAGGCTGTCAATGTAGAGTGAAATATTCAACAGAACTCATTTGCTCAGGTTTAAATCCTTTACAAGTGACCCTATTAAACATTCCGCACTGTTCACGATTTATATTAATATTCTGAAACCAATAGAAACTGAAAAATTCATATAAATAAATTATGCATTGAGTGGGAATTGAACCCCGGTAGCAATGTTTTCAAGACCTAGTACACTACCACTGGACTACACCCGCGATCAACTATATATATGTTTCATACATCGAATGCGCTGCCAGACATTTTATAAACAAATTTGTATAAACGAATTGTTTTCAATCAAATAAGACCTAATTCCGCTTAAAACTTTTTTCACCAATATATCCTAAACGCTATCTAGATGTTAAGATCTGCTGTATCATACAGTACTCAGCATTGAAATCATAGTGTCCATCTTGGAAAAAAGGATTGAGATAATCTGAGAATTTTGTGAACTGTATTTTTATTAATGCTGACTATATTGTGATGAAATTCACAGCTGTTCTTGGGACTTCACTGATTCATAGCTGATTTCTGTTTTGAAATTTATTGGACACGATTTGAAGTTAACAAATGGAAATTTTTTTGGCGGTTGAAACTAGCTTCTTCAACAGCTCCATCTAGATGTCAAGAACATTTCGATTTTTCGTACTTTGATTTTCGATTTTAAGCATACTTTACACATTAAACAGGCACAAACTTTAAAGGTTGGAAGTACCTGATGTCATGTAGATAGGATGGTGACAGCAAAAATTTATATTTTCTTTTGGAATATATTTTCCACAGATTTGGATTTTTGTAGTATGCTGGGGGTGAATTGAAAGTGCTGGGTCCGTCAAGACGGAATGGTAATTACCATCTTTGGTAGAAAAAATATAAAAACAAAACTTTTTCATTGCATTAGACTTTGATTCAATCCGTTATTATAATTTCCATAGTTTTATTTCGATTCTTCTTCAAAGCGCTTACCCTTCAAATAGCAATCGACCATCATTTGTTCGAATCCGCGCGGCATAATATCCTCGTAAACATAGGCACCATCTTTAGTCACTGGTCCTCTTAAAAGGCCTCGAAATACCGGATTGCCATCTTCTAGAATCTTCCTATCTGCATAGAACTTAATCCCTCCGATAATCATCTCGGTGTCGCCAAATCCTTCGGTTTTCAAGAATTTTCGCAAATCTTCAACATCTTGACCATTGAACACCTGGTCATTTCTCGGATCGGCAAAATTCGTCAACTTGATGGTCAACTCCAAGCGTATGTTCAAGTTTTTCTTCCTGATAACGTTATTTCGGGAAAGTAGTACCCAAGTTGAGTTGGCAACTCTCATAACGCCGAACGCATCATCACTGCGCATCTTTTGCAACTTTCCGGAATTGTTCTTCAGCAAGTTCTCGCCGAAATTGTTAATAACAGCCGTAGTGCACTTTGCTAGAATATGATCTTGGTTTTTTCTCTTTAACTGCAACAATAGCGAGATGTAACTGTTATACTGCTGGGCTACTCCAAAGGGATAAATCCTTAAAGTTGCGGTGATATCTAAGTTGACTTTAAACCGCTTGATGAGACGTTGATGATCCTGATTGTTGATGATATCCGTGAAATCGTTGATAGTACATCTGAAGACGGTGTTCAGGATATCGTCCTCCTTGTCTGCAGAAACCTTTCGAATAAATAACTGCTTCATTTTTGAATAGTCTTAGAGTCGATGTTTGCTTCACAAAAAACTGTTTGCGTCTGATATTCCTTCCAGGATCAACACTGAATTTATAGCTAAAAGTAACTACTAACTACTTAAACGTTTTGGAAATTTTCGTTAAAAGTAGGGATGTTCCTTGAAATGTTTAAATAGGGCAAACTCTTTTATTACCTTCCCCTTACATCCTTAGAAGTGTCATAAAAATCAGAGAACCGGAATTGTACCTGACTTAGTATTTAAACTAGGTAAAATGATTTTTATTCTCAAGAGTTTTATTGCTTAGAGTTAAGTAAGCAAATTTCCGTAGAAAACAGGTTCGAATCCCCTTTTAAGAACGGTAGTAAAATTCGGTCTGTTTTGTTTTAAATTTCAAAATATTAAAACAGCTTTACAATTAATTTTTGAGCTAAGATTCCGATTTTATGACTTTTTAAGTCGTTACTCCAAATGAAATCTTTAAAGTTTTCGAAGTTAAGGAAAAGAACGAAATCTTGGATGAAAATAAGAAATATTTAATTTTTTCACCAATGGCGACTGGCACATCTAGTTCTTTTTCCGAAAACAACATAGCTCAAGAACTCGATTTGAGTTAAAATTTCGTATCAGAATGTTTTATCGAATTGTTAAAACTAAGTTAGTTAATAGAATAAATCCCTCCAAACCCTTGGATAGATGTTATACAAATTATTCGATAAATGGCCACATTATTTGTAACAATAAGCAACCGCTTATGGTAGGAGGCTGAAACTTGGAATTTATATAGAGCTTTGATAGTGGACCCATTCGCATAAAAATTGTCAATATGGGTGAAGGGGTGTGGGAGTGTAGGGAAAAAGACTGCGTCTGGAACGCAAAAAACCGAGATCGACACATTCTAAAATCCATATCTCCTAAACGGTTAATGTCACAAAATTGAAACTTAATGAATATCTGTAAGTATACTGGGAAAATAGATTGGAATCAAATTTTTGAGTGGGGCAGTGGCGTACGGGGCTGAAGGGTGAAAAACTTTAGATTACGATATCTCACGAACAAATTGCACTAGAAAAATAAAATTCGGTTTGTGTATAAAGGTTGACAAATGAAGCTTGCTGAAAGTCAAATTTTTTAAGGGGGCGGTCGAGCATGAAAGTGGAGAAGATACGAATTTTTCTAAAAAATCACGTCTCATATCTCAAGGAAAAAAATTTGTGGGTGAGTGTGTAGATGGTGAGGGTGAAAAGGAAAAGGTTCCGATTTTTATATCATAAGAACCTATAATTATATAAAGCTGGAACTTGGTATTTAGATAGAGGTATAATAGTAGCATGTTGGAAAAGAGTATCATACGATTGGCTTGAAGCCGATCGCGACTGCAGTATGTTATCTGGTATGATATATAGCTGAAATTTGGTGTAACATAAAGAATTTATTTAGATGCTATACGGAAAAAGTAACTTTTGAACCCGTAACTGCTTCCTTTCTAATTTTACCAAACTAAAGTTTCTATTTTTTTGGAATATCGATCAAAATGACTACAAAATAAAGCGCCTAAGTTCTTGCAGACGATCCTCAAATACTAAAGTCCTAAAAAAGTCAATCTATTAATTTTCAGAAACAATTTATATGCGTAACGAAGATACCTCAATAGATAACATCACCACTAAGATTTACGTATAAAAGAATAATCGACCCAGTTTCAGGCATTCGTTTTTCTCTGTGCTTACAACTACTATTACTACCAAAAGAGGTTAAAAGAACACATTTCAATTATGGCTGATTATAGCCAGATGACGAATTCCGTACTTTCAAATCTGGTGGACATGATTTTGGTCGCTGTAGCGATTTTTGACAATTAGCTGACAAACGTTTGGCAGCTAGCGGGTCCTGGATAAATAATGGTTTGAAATAACGATAAAGCTTTCAAACTTTGAATGAAATAGAGGATCAAAATTTAAAAAAAACGCAATGCAGTCACGATCGGCTGCAAGCCAATCGTATGATACTCTAGATGAAATACTGAACTCCGATTTATATTTTAGTTGTGAATATATCAAAAGAATGAGGAGTGCACATACATACATGTAGAAACTATTGTATAAGGGCTACTCGATGGATGGTTAAACGATTTCTTGAGCTATAGTGAGTTCCATAAATTAAGTTAGGACATTTTTACAGTATTTTTGTATGGCAACTACATGAAGGACTCATGGGATATTTTTCATAATAATGCTTTCAGCTGCGACTATTATAAAATCAACGTTCAAAGCGTTCTAAAGTTATCATTCAATATTGGTGAACACGTGTTTTAAGAACTTTTGTATGACAGCTTCCCGAAGGAGTCGACGGATAGCGCTAATTAATGAACTCAGTCTTGCTTTTGATATAAAACTAATTCTTTTAAGATTTTGAATCCCTGCTTTAATTCGTACTAGAGTTATAGTGGATTCTGTAACTTGCATAAATTTTTGAAGGACTTTTGTAGGCTGCTACACGAAGGACTCATTCGATTTACATCATATTCAGAACTTTTGCTTCAAACATTGTAAACTGTAAGTATGCAAAATTTCAAGTTCCTAACTTGAAGCATTCAAGCAATAATTGTGAATACGTGTTTTAAGGACTCTTGTATGGGAGGTAACCGAAGGAGTGGAAGGATATCGCCCACTAACGAACTCAGCCTTACGTTTTCCATTTTACAGATGGTGACAAAATTTCAACTTCCTGGGACAACACGTTCTTGATTTGGATTTGGGTTTTTCGCCACAACCGAATACAAAATAATACATAACTATTCTTCGTCCGATGCTCTATGCGTTACAAACTTTTCGGGCTGGATTAAACTTATAATACTCTATATAATTTCATCTAGAGTATACAAACTATAATTTTTTTTATAAATAGGACCTTTGGGAACTAGAAGAATAAAGCGTTAAAAAGACGTGGATTTTTACTGAATTTAAGTTTTTGAGAACTCCTTTTATGATTGAAGCCTTTGCTTCAATCATAAAAGGAGTTCTCTAGATTTGGTAGTTCTTGAGTTACATATATGGAATTTGTTCTCGCACTATACCTATCGTAACTCTTCATGGTGTGCAGTCGCTTTAATTAGGTATACATAAACTCTTTCTCTAAGAAAATTGGGGAAAAATTATTTTCAACTTTAACTTTATTTTAATAATAAAGTATTGTACAGGGTGCGCCATCTTTTATGTCGGTATGTAAACATTGAATATGTCTGCCCGCCATGCCACACTGCAAATGAGACAATTCAGTTTCTGCAACGAAAATTCCCTGAACGTCTGATGTCGAAAAGAGGCGACATTGACTGGCCACCGAGATCTCCAGATTTGACTCATCCGGACTTCTTTTAGGGAAGTTATTTGAAAAGCAAAGTGTACGCCAGCAAGCCTCAGACCATTGACGAGCTCAAAGCAAACATTTGTGCCGAAATCATCGCTATACCGCCCGAGATGCTCGAAAAAGTAATGGAAAACGCAGCAAAAAGGGCACATTTTGCTGTGGCCAATAGAGGCAGCCACTTGATTGAGGTTGTATTCAAAAACTAATTCAAATAAATACTAAAGGACCAAATTGAATAAAAATACCTCACATATAAAAATCTGTTGTTATACTCTAGATGAAATCATATAGAGTATTATAAGTTTAATCCAGCCCAAAAGTTATGTATTATTTTTTGTTTATTTGTGGCCAAAAACCTCAAATCCGCTTGACGTTCGTCCGTTCGTCCGTCCGTCCGTCCGTCCGTCCGTCCGTCCGTCTGTCCGTGAACACGATAACTCAAGGACGCCTTCACCTAGGATCTTGAAATTTTGAATCTGGGTGTTTGGTTGAATTTGTAAGGCTAAGTTCGTTAACGGGCAAAATCGTCCTACTCCTTCGGGTAGCTGCCATACAAAATGTCCTTAAAACACGTGTTCAAGAATATTGACCAATAACTTCGGAACGCCTGAAGCTACGACTTTGAAATTTTGTATGTGTTACTTTTTCAATAGTTGGAGCTAAATGTATGATTATGAAGAAAATCCTATTAGTCCTTCGTGTAGCTGCCATACAAATATCCTGTCAAAATGTCTTCACTTAATTTACGAAACTCACTATAACTCAAGTAATCTTTATGCTATGAACTCGGAATTTTGTACAAATTAGTTTTGAGCAAAAACAAAGTTCGAGTTTACTAGTCAGCAAAATCCTTTTACTCCTTCTGGTAGCTGCCATACAAAATGTCCTTTAGACACGTGTTCAACAATATTTTACGATAACTTTTGAACGCTTCAAGCTACAAATTTGAAATTTTGTACACGTTCATTTTTAAATGGTTCCAAGGAAAAGGATAAATATGTAAGAAATAGAGTGAGTTCTTCCTGCACCTCCCATGTGAAAGTCCTTCAAAAAGGACATTTTTTTTCAATGACTTACCCCGTTGAAGATATGAAATTAAATACTGAATATTGTCTTTTAGTTTTGAGTTGCAATCTAATGGCAGTCCTTAAGGAAGGACATACAACATGCACACACGTAATTCTACTTTATCCCCAACTACAATATAAATCGGAGTTCAGTATTCATCTAGAGTATTATACTATTGGCTTGCAGCCGATCGTGACTGCAGTATGTGTTTTTTTTTCAAAGTTATTCAATGTTTACATACCGATATAAAAAAAAGCGCACCCTGTATTTTCACTTTTCATGACTATCCGTCACCAAAAACGCAAAAAAATCAGCCCATCTGTGCCCATAGCTCCCAACCCATTGAGCTAGTTCAAACTTGGTGAGTATATGTAGATCTACTAGAAAAGTAATCTAGTTAAAAAAAAATTTTAATATGCATTTGTGTACGGAAGGGGGGAAATAATGTTCAGTGAAAATGAATTGCATATATTTTCACGAATTTCGTCATATCTCTTAGGTCTTCTGAAATATTGAATTAATTATTACTCTACGGATTCCTCATATAAATTCCTAGAAAGCACTTTCATAATTTTTTGAAATTGAACCTCCCGGAGGGTGTAAAGGGTTGTAAAGAGGACGTATATATTTTCACACAGGCCTTATTAAATATCGAATTACTAATCACTTTCACGGGTTTTTTTTTATATTCGCCTAAAACCTGTTTTAAATTTTTTTCCTTTTTCAACGCCTAAAAGGGTTTAAAAGGGTTGAACACGTTTCCACGATTTCCGTCATATCTCTTATAGGAGTGCTAAAATATCGAATTACTTTTTACTTCGTCGGGCTCCCTTTATATATAATACTCCTTTCAGCATTTTTTGATATTTAACACCCAAGTGAGTATAAGAGTGTTGCCTAC
Organism: Beris morrisii; assembly: GCA_951812415.1. Lineage (NCBI taxonomy): Eukaryota > Metazoa > Arthropoda > Insecta > Diptera > Stratiomyidae > Beris > Beris morrisii. The sequence goes on along the minus strand of OX638312.1, from coordinate 94,961,325 downwards.
GTTTTCAAAAATTCCTATATATTTCTTAGATCTGATGAGATATCGAATGCTTTGTTACTTCCGAAGGCTTCCTATATAATAGACAAAAAGATAATTTCAGGAATTTTTGATATTCAACCCTAAGGGAGTGTAATGAGGTTTCATACTTTTCATAACTTTCGACATGTTTATTATATTTGATGAGATATCGGATTGGTTTTCACTTCACCAGACTTCTTATCTTATCTTCAAACCCATTTAATCATTTTTCGATATTCAACCCCCAAGCACTGTAAAGGGGTTTAATTTGTTTTTTACAATTTTTACCATTCCTTAACTCTGATTAGATATAAAATTGGTTAGTACTTCTATTTTATGTAATAGCATAACAATCAATTTCACTATTTTTCCAAATTGTGAAGGAAATTTTGAAAATCTCTGGTGTCTGATGAGATATCAAGTTGCTTTTTATGTAATCGCCCAAGAACCCATTTCACAATTTTTCGAAATTCAACCCCCAAGTGTATGTACATTTAATCGGCTAAAAATCTTTCTTTTACATGTTTTTGCATCTATTATAGCGATAAAATTAACTTTCCAAAAAAACCTCCTAATCTGGAAATAACTTTGACCGCGTCCCGGAGTATGACCCAATTACGAAATGCATGTCTTATATGTGGCAGTGGCGTAAGCATTCTAGCACGACTCCATTTTAACCATTTCCCGAACTTTGACTCAAAAAATAATAAAGTCTCACCCAAACTGTTGGCAGATTTTTTTCCTCTCGCTTGTCCCTGTAAAGATTTTAAAATGTTTGCTACCTTCTGCGAAATGAGGGTGCAATAGGTAAAATATTTAGGGAAAAATTTTATTTTCAACTTTAACTCTATTTCATTACATTACACCCAATTTTTGGTACAATCTTCTAAAGAGTCAGAGTCGTATAACTATGTGCATTCCTTGTCAAACAGCTTGCCTTCATGTTTTGTATCTAATGATTGCACGGAAAATTAAATTGTTCCATCTAGTGATACAAATGAAAATGTTGAACCAAGACGGAAAAAATCCTATGTATCAATTTGTATCAAATCAGGAAATTTAGTTAAAACATTTTGTACCATCAGTTAAGATGCATGAACCATGCATAAACGCCTCTCTCAACTACTCAAATTTTATTACGCCTTAAACTGATTGGAAATATACCTAAACTATTGTTGCGAAAAACATTGTTATTTCTTATTACTTTAGAAACATAATGTTGCAATATTCTTCTTCATCTATCCTTAAACGAATGTTGATTGGAGCATTACAAACAATTTAATTGCATTCAGATATTGGCTGGCTGCTCCTAAACCGGCTTGGAACTACACATGAACGGCCATCGAAAAGTCTTGTTATGGTCGCAATTTCATAACAATGCAATTAGTGATGGAGCCTACCAAACAAACCGATTTTAAAGGTTCGATAAAAACCGTGCAATTGAAGTGTAATTGTGTAATTTGGTATGAAAATGTCGATGGGACAATTGGGTTATTCGACATAATAGCAGTAATAACGAGTATCAAGTACTAAACAAAAAATATTTGTGCATTGATTACAACATAACAATTGAGGGAATAGCGTCATATTGAAAGAGGGATTACTCTTTGCTGCTTAGGTCAGCTGGTTTTTATTTCAAAGTCAACTATTTTCAAGTACACGATTATCAAGAGATTTATGATTTTTTTGTTATTTTTGAATAATTACATAATTGAGGTCGATTTGAAATTTTAAGGGTAGTAAAAAAGTTAAACTGAAGCTAGACTAAGAAACGGCAAAATACTTCAGTAGGATGAAGAGAAAAGACATGGAGTAGAACAGAGCTAGTTAAGAAGAAGACTGTTTTGAAGTTAATTACTTTATTATTTTTTAATAATAAAGTATTGTGATCGACCTGAAATTTCAAAAAAATTTGCTGCCCTGAAATTTTGTATTTTTACATTTTAGGACTAGTAAACCCCAAAAAAGCAACAAAAAAATGTCTGTCTGTCCGCCGTAGACGCTGTACGCCGTACGCAAAACCGTTTGAAGGTGCGTAGCTCCCAAACCTCTTGAGATATTAAGTTGAAATTTTTATGGTGGGTAGAATGGGTGAACCCCTACGAGTGGTATCTTTTGGAGGGGTTGGGGTCTGAGGGGGAGCGTTTTAGATGACAAATTTTGTTTTCTAGATCTCTTCTCGGATGCTGAAAGTTGGAACTTATGGAGAACTATTATAGTGGACCCATTTGCAAAAAAATTTACGATAGTGGTTGAGGGGTGTGGGTGTCGGATGGAAAACAATGAATCCGAAACGCTTGAAAGCCGGGATTTAAATATTGTAAAATCCATATCTCCTGAACGATGGATGTCAGACGGATGAAACTTTGTAGTTGTCTTAAGAGATACTAGGAGATTAGAAAAGGTTTAAAATTTTGAAAGGGGGGGAGGGTTGTAAAACTTTGAATGACTCAGTTGTGCCAGGAAGATAAAATTTAGTTTCTGTATATAGAATTACGAGTGGAGTCTACTGAATGTAAAATTTTCGAGGCGGACGGTGAAGAGCGGAAGTGGGAGAACAGCCATTTTTAAAAAAAATAAAATTGTTATATCTCAAGAACCGTATCAGATATGATCTTCAAAATTTTACATGAATTTGGACCAGTAGACCCCTAAAGCCTAGTATCCAGATCGAGTGAAATTTCGCTTACCTCTCAATGCGCTCATTCCGCTGTGAAATTAGTTCGTGAACGTTACCGAAAGATGTCGTGCAGTAATGTTAAAAGTCAACTGACAATTTATTTAAAATTTCAAATTAATTTATTTTAAATAAGAAATAATTAATTTTTGGTGTGATAATGGAATCACTGTGCTCGTAAGTTGCATGTACATAATGTTCATAACTATTATGATATCGTATATATATTTTTACATAGAATCGTTGTGAAGCGTCGATTGGCGGCTGCAATGTTGCTAATGTGTACGGCAACGTTAATAAAGAAGTATCTCGAAAGCAAAGTGAATCAAAAGAAGAGGAGAATGCCAAGACATTGGTGAATCCATATTTACAAGAAAGAAATAAGAAAGGCAGATTTGAAAGCGATGTTTTTATTGAAAATAAAAAACAAATTCTTTGCATTTTCTATTGTATTTATAGTTTGAAGACATGAGAAATAACCGAAAATACTTTAGTGAGAATTTCCACATGAGCATCGGTGTATCCGTAGAATTATTATCCATCTAAAAAATAAACGAAATTTTGCTTTTAAATTCTTTAAAATATCTTAAAACTACTTACCAAGTCAATAACAATATTTTCCATCTTCGCACTTGTCAAATTTAATTAATATTTTCTGTTGTCATTTGCACTTCAAAACGAGACAAAACGTCACAATTTCACCGCGAAACTACGATGCACGCTCATTTCGCTGCGGAATCTTTGATCAGCGCCATCTGTTAGATTAACTCCAAACAATAAAAATTTCTCTTGAACTGGATACTAGCTAGCGAAATGAAAGCGAAAAAATTGTTCACTAGCATTTCGCTCGGTTTTTCTTGTATGTGTTTTTTGATTTCACTCGATCTGGATACTAGGCTTAACGGAGAAAAAAAATTTGAGGGTGTGGGTGTAGGGAGTGATGGTGGGAGGAGGTGAGAATGAAAAAAAAAATTAATTTTTCGGAAGCAGGAATAACCAGGAGGCTATTTGAAACATTATTTTTAAGGTTATCAGTCGATTACTATCGACTACTATCGGTTACTACCTACACCGCATCTCAGCATTAAACACGTTTCGGACTTCTACCAATAAAATAATAAAGTTGCGCCCAGTCTGTTGCCAGATTTTTTTTTTATTTTCAGCCTTTAATTTAAAATTTATATCTTTTCTCGATTAAATATGAATTTTGATTTTCAAGCATCGATGAATTTTAGTCTCATAGTTTTTGATACAGTATACTTGAAGGTGCAAAGAAGTTAGAAACACATGAGCAAACTTTATTTCATACTTTTCTTAAGTCACGTTTTAAGAACATTCGACCAGTATACCTTGATTTAAGTATAAGTGTATAATTCAATATTCAAGAAATTTAAAAATCTCCTTCAAACCCTTTCTTCTCTACCTCTACCCATGTGCGAATACCGGTGTATAACCAAAGTTGCCTACACGGCCCAGAATTGGCATCGCATTGGCCGCCAAGGCTTTTCAAGCGGTATTGTTTTGGTACTGACAACCCACAGTATTGTGCCAATCTCAGTACTCCCACGGTATATATATTTTGATCTGAGCCGACTTCGGTCCGAGTTGCTGGGCGTATGTCGGGCTAAAAATTGGTTTATTATTGGTGTCTAAGCTCTTTCGGCATTGGCTCGACGGACGGATTACATAGAAATTGGAAAAAAGTGATTCTGTATCTCTGCGTCCCTGGTCGCTATTGATAATTATCACTGGCCTAGAGCTTCCAGCGGGCTCCGAAACAATACTAGCCATCAGTATATGACCGACACTCACGCAGATACTGGGGAATGACTGATTTTGGATTCGTCTCAGTACTGAAACTGAAGTATGGCTCAATAGTGGGTATTCACGACGCCCTAAAACTGGCAGTCTGTATCGGGCCAGAGTTTGCACCAAGAGTAGGACCGGTGTGATCAAATCGACTTTGGCCCCGCAATGATTCGGTCTAGACCATATACTGGACCTGGAACATTAGCCAGTACTGGCAATCCTGGCACCAGTACTAAGCCTGTTCTGTGCCCTTCGTACATGGGTACACACAAAATTATTTAACAAAGGTTAGTTAATCAGTTACCTGACTACTAGTTTATTGACTTAAGGCCCGTTCCTACGATGATCAGTTAAGCTTTAACTGGAACTTTAACTGACAGATTTTCATACAAAACTTTCAGTTAAAGTTCCGGTTAGAGTTTAACTGAAGATCGTAATAATGGTCGTAAGTGGACTAGTTAATTATATAGTTTATTTACTAGACAGTTCTTGTACTTAACTCATAGTATGTTGGCTAGTATATCTTCTATAATAATCTGTCTGCTAAAAGATAAAAGATCTATTCATATCGGCTTAACAATATGAAAATAGTATGACCGAGTTTGAAATGGTTTTAATTAGTAGTATGCATACAAAAGTCCATGGAAAATGTTAATTTTTGGAAACCCATCATAATTGTAAAAGTTCAGAAAGTTTTTCACCAAAACCAGAAAAGGGAAGAAGCATAAAGTATGTTTTTTTTAACACTTATTATATTTTTATAGAGAGGCTTTCGTATGTATACTACTTTAACTTTCTTCTTACCTTTAGATTAAACAAAATCTACATTTTCTAAGACAGTAAATTTATTCTGCTCCGTTAATCAATAGTTCTTAAATAAACTAACCTTGTCCTAATTCCGGTATCACTTCAAATCAATTTAGAAAACATCATTAATAGTTCACATTTACATTTTTTTTAAATTAACAACAACAATTCTGTGGCCACAGTGAATAAATATGTAAGTCCAAAAACGAAACTATTCAGGGCAGCACTTTTTTGCTATTTTTATAATACTATTGAACTATTCCTGTAAATCCAGTTTTTTTGAAAAAATTAAATTTGTTGACATCTCAGTGATCAAATAACATATAACAATAACTTTTTCACAGTGCGTGTAAGCCTTGGAAGATGACCACAGTACACTTATCCCATTTTACTATTTTTCGACTTACCAAGTTATTCCCTGTGACCACAGAATTGTACCCTCTTTTTTGAATGTAGATTGAGTAGAATGAAATGTTTAAAGTAATAGGGTTATTTCACCGGACCTTGAAACCGCAGCTTTAACTTTGACATGAAAATAGTAAAGTTGCATTCAGTCCATTAGTATAGTGCTTATGCTTTTTGACGTCACAAACTTTAAGAACATTTTGGATATTTAAGACTAAAACTTTATTATATTTTTATACTAGAAATCTCAATAATAAGATATTGATCGAACTGAAATTATAAAAAATACTTTATTATTAAAATAATAAAGTAAAACCATTGCAACTAAAAATGTTAAAATTTAAAAAAATTTTGAACCCTCAAATGTTTTAATATTAAACATTTTTTCTAAACTGAAATTATGCAATTTCATAAAAATTTGCTGCCCTCAAATTCGGTAATTTCAAAAATATTTGAATTTATAATTGCAAAAATATTTGGTACTCTCAAAATTTTGTAAATTAAAAATATTTACTATTCTCAAATTTTTTCAAATTTAAAAATAACTGCTTCTTTCAAATTCTGTAATATAATTTCCAATAAGTTTGCAAAACCACAAATTTTGTAATTCCAAAAATATTTCCTTGTCCCAAGCTTTATAATTTTCCAAAAATTTACAACCCTCAAATTTAGCAATTTCAAAAAGCAATTGCTTCCATAGAATTTTGTAATTTCAAAAATATTTGCTAATCTCTAATTTTGTAACTTCAAATATAGTTGATATCCTCAAATTTTCTATTTGTGGTATGTGTTATTATCGATAATATTTGTTGTTTCGGGGCTAATAGACCTCAAAATTGTTCAAAAAAGTCCATCTGTCCACCGTGTATGACATACGCAAACACCTATCAATGCTTGTAGCTTGTTAAGGTAAGTTAATAAATTGGATACTTTTTGAGGGATAAAGGGAGCGTTTAAAATAAAAAATTTTGGTTCTATACTCCAGAAACTGTACGCTAGGAAGTTGAAACTCTAAGTTTAGTCAACTATTGGCGCAACCTATTTTTTTTTTGTTGACGTCCAAAACTTGCTGAATACTGATATCGTTACTACACTACTCACAATCAGGAAAAAATAATGTTTCGAATAGCGTCTTGGTTATTCTTTAGTTTGTCAGTCCCATAGAAACCTACACTGGATCTCATCCTTAAACCCGGTTCGGACTTCTACCTAACACAAACAATACACCCGGACTGTTGGCAAATTTATCGGTTATATGCTTGAATAGTTTGCAATAAAAAATTTTATCTTGTAGTTTTTTCTTCATTATATCTTTAATTGGTTTCATCCATGACTTGCTGATGGCCTTGTACACACTTTAATCTTAAGGGGTTACGTACAGTATCAAGGTCGAAAAAAAGCAGGTTTTTGGGAATTTTTTTTTAATATTAATTATAATTATTTTAAAGTTCTTGCACATAAAAAACTAATGTTTGAAGAACATTTCAGAATTTTTTCATTAAAAAATATTTTTACTTAGTCCCCTGGTAGCAGTTCTTCGTCGACGCTTGGAAAAAAGATGACTTGCGGTGCGTAACGTGCGTCATCACAGGATTATCTGAAATAAAAAAATTTAAAGGATTTAGTTAATATATTTGTTTCTTTCGCGGATGAACGAATTTATTTTGAAAAATATGAAATTTTCAATTTTTGGCATGGTTTTGAGCCAAACAGTCAGAGAGTACGATTTTCACTTTAAAAATCAGCCTATTATTGCTTGTAAAAATGGATAAAAATTTAAAATTTAAAAAAACAGTAGTTCATCCGCGAGTATTATTCATATCAAAGATGCGTGGAAGATTTCATAAAGATCGGTGCAGTAGTTTTTGAGTTATGTTACGTACAGACTTCAAAAATCTTGTTTTGAGATAAACGCGATTAAAGTTTTTCGGTGCAAATAAAAGTACTCGAACTAGAATATTACGACGACTTTGAACACGACTACGAAACAACCGGTATCTTTGCGAGTTTTAATCCGATCGTCTTGAAATTTTCAGAGATTATTTTAGCAGGTATTCCTAAGATGTCAAAAAAATGATTTTTTTCGACCTGATGACTGTACATAACCCCTTAAAGGGCGTCCACCCACCTTAATATTTCTGGAGCAATAGTACAACAATCATGCCTTGCTATTGGGTCATTCATTCCATCAAGAATCGCCAAAGTTGTGACCTTACCGATTCTTTTGAAAATTTTTGTACTTGAAGAACTAGTGAAAAAAATTATTGAAATTCAATATTTTGTTTCTATTTAATTTTTTTTGTTAGTTATACCTAGTATGTTAAATTTTTCGCAAAAATATTGGCCGAGTCCTCTTTGAAAATTCATATCTCTGGTAATTTTTGTCCTAGAATAATAAAATAGAGCTTATTTTAAAGGGGAAGGTTGTCGCAATATAAAAAAAAATTCAAGGATAATTTTTATTCGCATTTTTTTTATATTGCAATAACCTCCTCCTTTAAAATAAGCCCTATTTTATTATTCGAGGATACAAATTACCAGAGATATGAATTTTCAAAGAGGACTCGGACACCATTATTGAGAAAACTTTAACATACTGTTGCGAGCTAGGGGTTCGCCGGGATTTCAAGTAAAACACAATTCGGTTAAAATAAAAATAAGTGATTATTTATTAATCGCACTTTAAATTCTATTCGCACAATAATTCGCACTCTACGGCAATACCGCCCGCTTATACCACATATCGCTTGACTCGTTCACTTTCGTTCTCTCTCAACACGGTCGCGTATACTCGCTGGCTGTCGCAGTCGACGTAATCAAAATTACTGTGTCTTCGCTGAAGCTTCACCTGCTTATATACTAGCCGGTTGCAGTCTTGAATGTTTGATGAGTGTGGATTGTTTTAGAAAGCTTTAGAGCTTTCGTTTTTGATCATCGTTCAGTGGTGGATGTAGAAGGTTCAAGTGAGCTTGAGATCTTTCGACTTTGATTCTAATTGGATTCTAGTACATTGGAGAGCATTCGATAAGAAGGGAGATACAATCGTGTTGTTTCGCCTTATCTTCAGCTAGGTTTCTGATTGGGTTATTTTGCAACTAGGTATTCGGTTGTTGTTGTTTTCATTATGTGTAACGATCGAGTTGTACGGTTGCGCAGCTGCCAGGCTTACACGTAACAATACTTTAACACTTTTGGTGTAGTTATACAAAGAAACTTACTTTCGAACTTTCTTTTAAAAGCTACGATTAAAATAAAAAAAACTTCTAACCTCCAAAAAAACCCTTGAACTCTCAAAAAAGTGTCAACATTTTTTTACCCCCGTAGTGCACACCTCGGACCCTTTAAATTCAATCAGATTCCATCGACAGATTTCAGTATTTTTTTGTCATTCAATTATTAAAATATAGAATTTTAGAAAAGAATTTTTTTCGAAACTTCGTTATCGCCACTTTATACTTTGCCGTTGATAAGGTAAAAGAAGCATATTTAAAGTTTCTGCTTTTGAATTTTATATTTTTTGAACATCTTATGCTAAGCAGATACAACTTAAAAAAAAGTTTCGTGTTATTTATAAAGATAAAAATATATTTTATAACTAAGAAGTATCGTTCTATGGAAGAGTTAAAAAACCCTTTAATTTCAATGTCTCGCCAACTGCAGATACCAGAAAGTTCAAACTTATATTCGGCACTGTGCGGGAAAATTACTTGAAAAATCGCTTTATGAACTGATCCTGGAAGACAAATTATATCGAAAAATTCATCATTTTCAGTCCTGGAATACTGCAGGCATAGACTTTATATGTTATTAACTTCCAGTCATCTTTCCAAATTTAGTATGTCCTGAATTTTAATCCAAAGTAATCCAATCAATACATTCCTTTTTTTTAATGCGGTTATTACGACTTATCCATGAGAATTATTCTTTTATGAATTATATTTTTTATTTTTTAATTGACATTGAACTTTAATCGAGATCGACGACCTATTTATGCGACTAGCATTTTAAAATATGAGATTACTGTCCATATGATGGAGGCACTCATAAATTAATAAATTGAAAGCTTCCTTACGACAAGTGATTCGTGAAACGGCAGAATATTTTCAATTATTATTATCAAAAAAGCACTGAAATAATTATGCTATTTTGATCATAATTATGAAAATACTGCGCATTGATAAGACAAATTGGCAATGGTGTGTATTATTTATTTCAATAAATTATTGTTCTAGATATTTCTTTAATTCATGCGAAATATATTTTATTTTGGGCCTTGAAAATATTACTGAACTGTACGTCGTCGCCTAGATTATTGTAAACAAATCATAATTTTGACGAATTGAAGTCATTGTTAACTTCTTACTTTTCGTTTCATAAATGAAATATTAAATTGAGCTAATAGACTTTGATATGGTGGCGCACATGAAAATAGAACGTGATTAGAATATTCATTGTTAAAATACGATTTAAGTGACGTCTGTAAGGTATAAAGACCAAAATAAGGAAGCTATTATTTCTGTTTTTCTGTAAGGTTAGTAAATTTTTAATTCAAGTTTCTAAAGTATTAAATAAGTATAGGGTGTATTTTTTTCGAGGTATAGTATTTCTTTTTTGAAAAAAAGACATACGTAATTTACCAAATGGCAAAATTTTTGTTTTATTGAAAAGATTATTTTATGGCATTTAATTTTTAAAAACAATTTTGGGCGACTGAGTCTAATGAACGCCATCCGATCAGTGAAATTTTTGGTCACTTTTTAGAGCATTTCTGGCCTTATCTCATCAGTAACCCGTCGAATATTGGCTTCTAAATGTTGAACCGATGCTGGCTTATCAGCATATCCACCGGACATGGCCGACATTGCTAAAATCGATTTCTGGCCAGAAGGCGTATTCATCAAGGACTTTATCAACAAAACCCGGAACGAACCACATTTTCGGCAGCGACAACCTCGCAATCTGCAACCGTAAACTCATTATTAACTTCAACTCTAGCCGCGGGCTCTAATTTGTTATCAACTTCTGGCCTTAAGCTATACTATCAAAATGTACGTGGTATGAGGACCAAGCTGGAGAATTTTAAATTGTCGTGTTTTGTTTCTAATGACGATATAATATGTATCTCTGAAACCTGGCTCAACGACTCCATATTCAGTTCCGAACTTTCTTCGACCCATTCTGTTTTTCGCCGCGATAGGGACTTAACTGTAAGTAATAAATCGGATGGCGGTGGTGTTCTCATTGCAGTTAGAAACTCACTTACTTGTACACTCTGCCATGATTTTCCTTCCAAATCCTTCGACTGTATCCTTGTGAAAATCAGTGTCTCCCATGTCAATAGTCTGTTCGTGGCTTGTGTCTACGTTCCTTGCGCCAGTAAGCCTGACATATATGATGATCTTTTCTCATTACTCTCAAACTATGTAAATATTCTTTATCCCACATCATCCTTCATCGTATGTGGTGATTTTAATTTACCATCTGTTCTTTGGTCACCCAACTTTGAGTCTATTCTCAATGTTACTTTTAATGCTCTCTCTTCTAAAGTATCGTCTTTTTTGTCACTTTGTTCTCTTAAGCAGATCAATAATGTAGCAAACCACCATGGTAAAGTTTTAGATCTAGTGTTATCCAATTGTGATAGCACTCAAACTAATCTTAGTACCTCAATCTCTCCTTATCTTAACATTGATCCCTATCACCCTCCTCTTGCACTCTCCTACAGGTTTACTTCGTCTTCCCGTATGTCAATGCCCAGTGTGAAGAAATTCAACTTCAGTAAGGCGAACTTTAGCTCCATTGAACTCGCTCTAGGTAATTTCGACTGGAATGCTGCCTTTGCTCATCATGGTATTGAATCATCACTTCAGATATTCTATGAATTTCTCAATGGACTCATTCACCGCTATGTTCCCCTACGTAAGCTCCCTAAAAACAATCCGGTCTGGTTCAACACTGAAGTCGCCAAAGCACTTCATCTAAAAAATTTAAGTCGCTCCCGGTACTTTAGGTCTGGTTCTGAAGAAGATAAATCTGTGTTCCATAGCTACCGTCGCCTGGCAAAATCTACAATTAGATCTGCTATACGTACCTACATATCCAAAGTTGAATCATCAGTCAACCGTAGAGAGACAAAACTTTTTTGGTCTTATGTTCGCACTTTGCGATCTTCTCCTTCTTTCCCTACTGAAGTTAGCTATAATGACTCCACTGCTACCAACTCTCAAGAGTCTTGTGAGCTATTTGCACAATACTTTTCGTCTATGTATTCTTCCCCTTCATCTTCATTCGTTCCTCATAGCTTTGAAATTTCCCCCACCGATATTCCTCTTCTCTCTATAGCTCCCTCAGTTATTGAGCATCAACTTGAAGCACTAGACCGTAGTGTGAAGGGTGGTCCCGATGGCCTCCCAAACTTATTCTTAAAGCCACTTTCGTCTTCCCTGAGTATTCCTCTCTCCATTCTCTTCAACAAAAGCCTTTCTGAAGGAATATTTCCATCATTATGGAAGCAAGCCTCTATCGTTCCCATCCATAAGAAAGGTGATACAGCTGTAGTCACAAATTATCGTCCTGTTTCAATGTTGTCTTGTTTCTCTAAAATATTCGAACGCGTCATACATGATCATTTATATGAAAATATAAGTCACCTCATTCTCCGTGAACAGCATGGTTTCAACAAAGGCCGGTCTACTGCTTCTAATCTTTTAGAATTCACAAATACAGTGGCAAAAACGCTTAATTGTAGAAGGCAGTTGGATGTTGTGTACACTGATTTCTCCAAAGCCTTTGATTCAGTTGATCATAGCTTGCTTTTGTCGAAATTGCAAGGCTGTGGCGTCGGTGATACTCTTTTGGAGTGGTTTGCGTCCTATCTTGCTGAGCGCAGTTCTCGTGTAGTTCTTAATGGATGTTCGTCTACTGTATTCTTGCCGCTCTCTGGAGTTCCTCAAGGCTCTACACTTGGCCCACTCCTTTTCATAATCTTTGTTAATGACCTACCCCTAAACTTCCACTCTTCATTCCTTTTCTACGCTGATGACCTCAAAATCTACAGGGAGATATCTTCAAGAAGTGACTGTATCCTATTACAGTCTGATCTTAATGAACTAACCCTATGGTGCTCATATAATCGCCTTCCACTTAATGTAAGCAAATGCCATAAAATGACCTTTACACTAAAACATGCAGTTATACCCTTCGATTACACTCTGAACTCCACCCTTCTCGTCGAAGTATCCCAGATTCGTGATCTAGGTGTAACTTTCGACCGAAGACTTAAATTTGATATTCACTTTCAAAACATTATTTGCACTGCATCAAGATTGTCTGGTTTCATTTTGAGATCCGCTTATATGTTTTCCAATATTCAAACGTGCGTCCAGCTCTATCTGACACTTGTTCGCAGCGGATTGGAATATTGTTCTTCTATTTGATCCCCTCATTATAGTTGTCACATTGAATCTCTTGAGTCTGTTCAGCGTCGATTCACCCGGTCACTCCTCTTCAAATATAACCTACCCTACTGCTCCTACAGTGAACGTTTATCCTTACTCAATATTCCCTCACTAAATCAGCGCAGATTGTATCTTGACGAGTGTATTCTCTTTAAGGTTTTTAACGGTATTATGAACTCTACCTTACATCTTAACCTTGAGTTTCGCTCTACCTCGCGGCCGAGTAGGTCTGTCTCTATATTCGCGCCAGCTGCGGCTTCAACTAACGTCTACTTTTATTCGCCACTGGTTCGACTACAAAGGAATCATGATAGGCTCCAGGTTGGTTCTCTGTCCACATCTTTTTTAGCTTTCAAAATCTTAGTCAGGTCATTAATTTTCACAGGCTGATGTTAATCTTAACTTAATTTCTTTTAACTCTAACTATTAACACAATAATTTTCTACCTGTGTTTTTACTATTACGTTCTTTCTTCTTTTTTCTTTTATAAAATGTTTTTCTTTTTGTTTTTCTGGCTCCCGTTTGTTTTTTTTATTTTTGTTTTATTTAACAGATTGTGTAATTGGGTTTCTTAAATCTGTACAGTGTGTCCGAATGAATAAATAGACCAGTGATTTGATGTATCCCCACAAAAAGTAATCCAATGGTGTCAAATCACACGATCTAGGCGGCCAATGGACAGGTCTAGTTCTTGAGATGATTTTTTCACCATATAATTAACGCAGCGATCTGTGAGTTTGTCGTATAGAACGCAAATTTCGAAAATAAATTGCCACAATTTGTAAACGTTGTTCTGGTGTAAGTCTTTCCATGATAATTTGCCAATACGTACTAAACACAAATGTTAAAGACACCAGTCAAGTTCGACAGGTAGTTTGAAAGGTAGCTCTATTAAAAAAATTATACCTTTAAAAAAACACCCTATAGTTGATAGTCTTTAGAAGCATTCATACTTTCTGTTGAGAAAACGAGTGTAAAAAATGTTGTCGCATGAAATAAAACGAAATTCGTTATCAAGTTTACTTAGTTTCTGTTTACTGGCTGAAAAAAAATTCAATATCACTCAGAAATTATAAGTTAATAACTTTACGCAAATATAAATTTATTAAAAAAAATACTGCAGTCATGATACAATCGTATAATACTCTGAACTGCGATTTATATTGTAGTTGGGGATAAAGTAGAATAAGGAGTGTGCCTGTAGTTTGTCTTTTATTAAAGACTCCTGTTTGGTTGCTACTTGAGACTAAAAGACAATAATCATCAGTGTTCAATTTCATATCTGGAACTAGATGAGTCACTGAAAGCAAAACTTTCCCTTTTAAAGTACTTTGACATGTACAAAATTTTATATTCCTTGCTTGAAGCGTACAAAAGTTATGGGGAAATTTTGTTGGACACGTGTCTTAAGGATTTTTTGTATGGAAGCTACCGAAGGGAGTAAAAGGATTTCGCTGACTAGTAAACTCGAACTTTGCTTTCACTCAAAACTAATTTGTACAAAATGCCGAATTCGTGGCTAAACAATTACTTCAGTTATAGTGAGTTGAGTACAGATATTTTGCATGATATTTGTATGGCAGCTACACGAAGGACTACCGGAATTTTCTTCATAGTCATAGCTCCAACTATTTGAAAATCAATACGTACAAAATTTCAAAGTCGTAGCTTAAAGCGTTCCGAAGTTATCGGCCAATATTCTTGAACATGTGTTTTAAGGACTTTTTATATGGAAGCTACTCAAAGGAGTAAAGGAATTTTACTGAGTAATTCATTTTCCCCAAAAACTAATTTCTGCAAAATTCAACTTCGTAACAAAACGATTTCTTGAGTTTTAATGAGTTCCGTACATTGATAGAAGATATTTTTAGTGGATTTTGTATGGCAACTACTCGAAGGACTCATGGTGCACTCCTTTGTACTCTTTTATTTAACTGCAGCTATTGAAAAACTAAGTAGCTACGCGTGGCTGTCTGTGAAAACATGGACACACTTAGACCTAAGAAGGTCCGTTGTGTTGGAAAACTAACGTATACAAAATTTTAAAGTTGTAGCTTCAGGCCTTCCGAAGTTATTAGTCAATATTCATGAACACGTGTTTTAAGGACTTTTTGTATGACAGCTACCCGAAGCAGAACGATTTTCTCCGTTAACGAACTTAGCGTTACAAACTCGACCAAAAATCCAGATTCAAAATTTGAAGATCATAAGTTAAGGCGTACTTGAGTAATCGTCCGCAAGGACAGACAGACGGACAGGCGGACGGACAGACGTCAAACAGATTTGGAGTTTTTGGCCACAAATTTACACAAAATAGTATATGACTTTTTTTTGTCCGAGGCCCTGTTCTATGCGGTACAAACTTTTGGGCTGGATTAAACTTATAATACTCTCAGATTTCATCTAGAGTATAAATCTGTGGTCACAGGGAATAACTTGGTAAGTCGAAATATAGTAAAATGGGATAAGTGTACTGTTGTCATCTCCCAAGGTTTACACGCACTGTGAAAAAGTTTTTGTTATATGTTATTTGATTACTGAGATGTCAATAAATTAAATTTTTTCACAAAAACTTGATTTACAGGAATAGTTTAATAGTAAAAATAGCAAAAAAGTGCTGCACTGAATAGTTTCGTTTTTGGACTTACCTACTTATTCCCTGTGGTCACAGAAATATCATTTAATTAATATGTAAGCCCCAAAGTGATTATAACTCCCATTCGTATACTTTTAATAGAACAGAAGTAAAAAATAATAATTACTGTTCCAAAATTATGGAAGCAATTTTTCCAACTTGTGAAAAGTCTCCTGAAGAACTTGCTACATAGTAGGTGTGTTTTTTTGTGCACTTATCCAGAACAGAGCAGGTTAGAAAATTTATATACAAAATAACAACAACATTGCTGTTTTTATGATTCTTTATAACTTTTTTCCATAGATAGTAGGCTAGATTAGAGAATTTATCGCGAATAGCTGCCACAATGAGCTTACAGGGGCAGCTATTCCTGTTAAATTCTATACTCTAGCTATCTCTACTCTACTATCTACAGGAAAAAGCAATACAAAATAACAAAAACAGCAATATTCATGGTGTTTTCAATGTAATTTTTAATCACTACTCTAATCTGGATAAATGCGCAAAAAACACACACCTAGTATTTACATGAAACAAACAATCGAGCAAATGACTTTTAAGAAAGTTACTAATATAACTTTTGAGTCATATTCTTAACCAGGAAATTTTTCAAATAACTTTATGGTCATATTTGCAACTGAAAAGTTTCTCAAACCACTTAAGTCATATTCCTAACCAGGAACATTTTTTAAAGTCGTATAAAAAATCTTTTCAATCGTACTAACAACCAAAAAGTTGTGTAAGTAACTTCTACGTCTATGAACTAAAAACTGTATTTTTTATCATTTTATTTTTATCATCGTTATATGTTGTTGCTTATTGGTCGTGTCTCCTGCAATTAAAAAAGTCAGCAGAAAAGTGCGTACGGCGTATTATTCATTTTATGTTCTATTAAATAAAAACGTGCGTGCTGTAGATTAATTATGTTCCATAAGTTAGCACTTTTTTTATAACCAGAATGTTATGGATTATGACAAAAATGACTATTTAGTCATCAAATAGCCGGTTGAAGGTCTTATTAACCATCAAAATGTTAAAATTAGGACTTTCTACATAAGATGTCATTCCAACGTTGTGTCGACTTAAAATTTGAAAATTTAGAGTATTGACCAAAAAGTTATATTTTATGACTGCTCGACGTCAGGTCGATGTGACACGAGTTACGATACATTGAAAGTCATTGTTATATTTGTCCCAACTCGCACAACACTTTTATTCAGTTGACATCATACCATCAGTTTCCAGAGAAAAATATGTAGCTTGGAAAGTTCTGCACATTTCTACATACTTCAACAATCTTTTCGAACATGTTTCACCTTCCCGGTTGTTCTTCACATTTCCGGTGCATGCCACGCACACCATCGAGTATGAGGGAAAACTTACGTCACAACACATGCCGTACGTAAGCGCTGCAGAGTTTGCATACAAAACTGTTTTTACTACGGCGAAAGCGAGACGACGGTCAGTTCTACGCGAAAGGGTTTTTAAGCGATTTCGATTGGTAGTCTAGTTGTACACGAAATCAGAAAGCGTTGCCAGTAGTGCGATTATTTGTGATTATTAAGAGCGAATTAATAAAGTGTTTTTGTTTTTATTGATTTTAATCGAATTGTGTTTTACTTGAAATCCCGGCGGACCTCTAGCTTACAACATTATATTGTTTTAGATGAGACAAATAAGTTTCAAGTAAAGCGGACCTATGGTTGAGTCAAATTCAGCAGTAGTAGGTGTGATAAGTCTCTGATACCTTCAAGTGGCTGCCATGCAAAACTCCTTAAATGCGTGTTTACAAATATTGACCTGATGGCCAAATTTAAAACGATTCAAGTTAGGAATATTAAATTTTTTGTACGTTAATTTACAATAGTTAAAAGTGAAGGACTAATTAATGAAAAAATCCAATTCATGATGCTCTTTTTTACTGCTCTAGGGAAATTTCTTACATAAATTTTGGCATGAAATTGGAATAGTAAACTCGAATATAAGTGTTTAAAATTCTGGGCAATGTAACATGTACTGCTAAACGTTTCCACACATTAGAGTCAAAAATGCGAATTTCATTGAAGGTTAAGTCCATAGACTTCCTTTGATATACTCGAAACTTGTCACTGAAAACAAAACGTGGCCAAACAACGAGTTAGATATTTTCGGGGTCAGTACAGTTCCAATTACACCTTCTTCCATTGTAATTTTTTCCACCTGTATATCATAGCGATACTCTTTCCAAAAAAAACTTAAGAAACGATTTTCACAGAACCGATTTATCAATCAGCTCCTTGTTGTTTGTTTGTACAAAAACAATTTGGTTATTTACTATTTACTTCGCACATTTTTGGCTATTGCCCGATATGCCTGATGAGAAGTAGTAAAAACTTATCTTAATTTAACGAAACCCTGGAAAAAAGTAGGTACTACAAAGGTCAAAGCATCCAAAGGCTGTACTGGCGTCTGTACTGTAGTTTATATTACCTTCGGGATTACAGTGTGACAGAAGTTACCTTATTATTCTACACATTTCATTCTCGTACGTGCAATTTTTAAAAAAATAAAAAAAAAATGTCATAGCGATACTTTTTCCAAAGTCTATTTAATTTAAAAATAAAATATAGATTTATTCGTTGAATAGATTTCAATAATTTCTGATAATGTAATTTGTTTTCGAAACTTTCTCCCTATCAAACACAAAAGACAACTTACAACTGAATATCTGAATTTTCGACGTAATTTCAAACATATTCCGACGGTACCATACTCACTAGAAGTCACTAAAAAAATTGTTCGCAATTACTACCCGACAACTTCAGAATGAAAGAAAATCTTGCGTAACAATCCTTTACGTTGTCTATCAAACGAATGTCATTTAGAAAAAAACTGACGCGTTCATTCAATAGATGCCAAATAATTCTAAAAACTAAAATTTTCTGCAAAACATTTTAGAACAAAAAATAAACCAAAAAGTAAACTCAATACACGTTGGAAATCTTTTCCTCTTTCTCGAAAATTTTATTCAAATGTTTTCGATTTAGTGATAGTTTTCATACAAAAGTCCTAACAATTTTGAACCAACTGTACGCATTAACGGCCGTGCTAGAACAACTAGTTTAAATAAGTTTTCAAATTTTCAGAAAACTTCTTTGACCTTTGAATTTTTATTTCAATATCTTTTAATAATAAAGTGTCGTGATCGATCTGAAATTTAAAAAAAATGTGTTACCCTCAAAAACCCCAGAAAAACTTTTCATTACAATAACTTACGAACAAATTGTAACAGGAAAAAATGGAATGGATTATGGAAATAGGACCACAACTCTGCCGTCCTAAGCAAAAAAGCAGTAACTCCAATTTTTGGCCATTTGGAGTTGAAGGAATGTACAGCTTTCTGGTAACTAATGTAACTGTCTCAAACGCTAAAAAATAAAAATATATCTAGACACATAACCAATGGATAAATATTATAGTATGTAATACTCTAATATTGACTGGTGGCCCAGCCCAAAGAAGATAAAAAGTGTTTTTCTCAAAATCGTAGTTAAGTGACTTACTGCCTTTTAGCTTAGGACGGCTACTGGAGTCTACTAAATGTAAAATTTTCGAGGGAAGAGGTTGACTACGGAAGAAAAGAAAATTCAAATTTTATATTTCAATAATCGTTCCAGGTGTGATCTTAAAAATTTTACAGGATTCTCGAAAGCCGCAAAGGATTGAAAGCTAAAAATTTACCACTATAGAGCAATCCCAAATTCTCATCCAAAATTAACAAGAGTAGCAAGATACGGGGGTGGAGCTGTTTTTGCATCTCAGAAAGGGCTTATGCTAGAAAGTTGAAACTTAGTACTACATGTATGTAGATCTAATACAGGAGTAATTAAAGTGAATACAGATTTTCATTGGCGGAATAGAGGTGGAGTAAAAATAATGTCCGTGAAAAGTAAAAAAAAAGTTGGCACTAATTTCGTTATATCTTTTAGGCATGTCGTTATCTCATTGATTTTACTTCAGCGGGCTGTTTAAAAAGCACCTATAAATATTTTTCCAAATTTTTCGATATCCAACCTCTAACGGGGAGCAAAATGGTTCTGTACATTTTCACGAATTCCGATATATTTCTTAGGTATAATGAGATATCGAATTCTCTTTCACTTAAAATATAATCGAAAAAACTGATTTAAGCATTTTTCGTTATTTAGCTCCCTAGTAAAGTATTATAATATTCAAGTTTTCACGAATTCCGACGAATCTTTTGTTTAACTGCGATTTACTTCTACGGGCTTTATAATTAATGATCTCAAATTAATTTCGAGATTTTGCGATATTCAACGCCTAAGAGGGTGTAAAATGATTATGTACGATTTTACGAATTCCGAGGTCTGATGAGATATGGATTGTGTTTTACTTTAAGGGGTTATACGCAGTCAGGAGGCCGAAAAAAGCGATTTATCATTAATTTTTCCTGGAAAGACATTTTAATTTATTACGGTAAAAATTTATATATATATTCGAATAGTACTTAATCGAAGGAATACGCAAAGTATTAAGTTTTAACAAAATGGACGCTTCTCAAAAAAAAAATTTCGATTTTCGATAAAATTTTCGGCCTTAAATTTTTATAAAATGGAAAATATTTATCGGTGAGAAAAAACCTTCGATTAATCACTACAAAATACATTTAATATATAAAGCTTGTGTAAAAATTTGAGACTGATCGGTTTTGCTGTTTCTTAGAAATCTTGGTTACCGACTTTATAAACGCAGTTTTGAGAAAAACGCGTTCAAAGTTTCAAAAACACTTTCAAACGCTCCGAGGCGTCTTTACAAATATGAGTGTAACTTCGAGAATATTTGTCGGATTGACATGAAACTTTTTGTAAATATACTTAAATATATGTAGGTACATTACAAAAATGAAATAAAAAATTTTGTTTTTTAAATTCTGACTGCGTATAATCCCTTAAAAGGCTTTCTATATAATCGCCTAAAAATTGGTTTCAGAATTTTTTGATATTCAGCTATGTCGATATTTTATTCCCTATGTTTTTATTGAAATTGAAAAACGAAACTAAATAAATGAAAATCTGCCAATAGTCTGGGTGCAAGTTTATTAGTTATTGGGTAGAAGTCCGGAAAGCGTTTAATGCTGATATGTGGTGTAGGTTACCATGCGACTGACAACCTAATGAATAACCAGAAGGCTATTTGGTAATTTATTTTTTAGGTTGTCAATCGCATAGTAACCTACACCGGATCATAGCTTTAAACTCATTCCGGTCTTCTACCCAAAAAATAATAAAGTTGCGCCCAGACTAATAGTAGGTTTTTAATTTGACATCTAACCTTTTTTCAACTAATTCAACAGCAAGGTATCTCCCATACAAATGTCTTTAAATTTTCTGATTGTTTGTTTGTACGATTACTTTAATAACGCATTAAGTAAGCGTGAACAGTTTACAATATCTTAGTGTTATTTTTATTTTAATTGAAAATACGAAAGACATTTCTGAATTTGAAATGTCCTTAAAAATGTAGCTAATAGAAGGTCATTATTACTTGTGCAGAGGTCTTTGAAAAAATTTGTCACTAACCGATTAACACTTCTTTCGTAACAAAAGTAATTTAAATTAAAATTAAGTATTACCTCTAGGTACGAAAACATGAACTATGTTTAAATTTAACAATAGCAAAATTAGAATAGGAAAATTTGCCATAATAACTAAACCCACATCAAACAAATTAAACTTGTGCGGAAATTTTACCAAAAATAAAATCGCTAGATACACAAAAATCACAAATTCGAAGCAAACAAATTTGAACAACACTTCAAAAACGACAACAATTTTGCTACTTAATTGGAGATAAGAAAATTTCTGATAGACTCTATACGATTTGTTCATAATAAAATGCGAAAACAATTTTTCACCCATTATACTGCAATATTTCATAAGAAGACAAAATAATTAAATAACTTTTCAGGGCTCTGAAAATTTTTCTTTGACGCGAAAAGAAAGACCAAAGATTCGCACTATCAGCGTCAAATATAATTTAATAATGAACTCTTTCGTTGAACCAACGAGTTAAATTTTATTGTTTTTATAAATTATTCATTAAATTCGCTTGTCGTTCTGTGTGAAGTTTTATGGTCGAGAAGAGTTTCCAAAATGGTTTTGCTAAAATTAAGCATTTTATCGCGTTAAAGGCGGCCAAGCGTGAAAAAAGCTTATCCTTTGACTTCATTAAGATGAAACTTTGCCATTTAAGCTTTAGCATAATTTATTGACATTTTCGTTTCATCGCTTCTAATTTTGGTGATAAAGAATTTGTTCTTAATATTTATTTCGTTTTCATTTTTATAATTAAGGTTTTGGTTGATCTGCTGCTTTGATGGCGAATAATATTTTTAACAAGTTTTATTCTCCCAGCCCGCCGGTTACTCTTAGTGTAACTCTACCATCGATATATCAAGAAAGAAACATAACACTTAAATTAAGGCTCCTTGAAGGAATCGATCTATCTCAAAATCATATTAAAACTTAAGCTTTAATCTATTTTAAAAACAATAGAAAATTTGCTTCTTTCATTAACTGTCACTATTTCAAGCGCCTGACTGTTCCAGTGTAAGCTTCTTTTTTTTAAGTGTATAAATAATTTTGTTACCTTAATTATCACTTTTTTGTATATTCCGTCTAGTAATGGGTGTGAAAAGGGTGGAAAAAGCAATTTTGGTATGGAATGTACAGATGGAAAATGCAAAATTGATGACCTATTTTAATTTTAAAAATATGGTAAAATGTTAAAAATTCTCAGATATGAAAAACTAGCAAAAAGTTAAAGTTAATATTAGTTCGCACCATAAGTTAAACAAAAAGAAAATACTATCTAGCTATTTGATTATGCTCAATATTGTAGGCAATTCTAGCATTGCAAACACTAATATCAACAGGGAAGAATCGCCGTTTTTGTTTCTTCTATTTCGATTTGGATTTATGGTAAAGAATTATTTATACAACAATAGCTCTCAAAAGTATTTTAATACTTATAATTAGTTTGTATTGCAGCTATGTCTTAACGTTTATTAAGAGTAATATAAAGAACCCTATATTTCAAGTTTAATAGATATATCTATGTATACCAAATTTAATCTAAACCAATCATAAAGTTTTCAGGCCAACTTGGGCATAACAGGAAACGTCCTTAATTTCATTTATACAAAGATGATTTGTCTAACGTAGTATAACGAGTACACCATTCAACGTCAAATTTGGTGTGGCAAAACGTACAGTTTTAGGACCACTGTTTTTTTATAATATTTATTAATCATTTGCCCAACGAATCATGCAGATAGAGCTAATCTCTTTTGCTGTCGATTTTATACTGTTCTAGAAGATAAATTCTTAGAGATTGTAAATTAAATAGGTATTTTGAGGACTTTAGTTCTTTTAGGAACTACCCAGGGGAGTTCAGCAATTTTTCACACTAACGATTCATACAAATTTGGAATATTTTTGTATGTCAGCTATTTCGAACTACTGGAAAATAGCAACTCTATGGAGTTATCGGGAACTATTCACACATGTTTAAGGCCTTTTCTACGGAAAGCGTTGATAATTTGGGTCGTTAACGAAATTTAACGTTAAAAGTTCTAGTACATAGATATATCAAAATTTAAAATCGTAGGTCATATTCCTGATTTACAATTCATTCAGACAGAAGAATGAAAAGAGAAATGGTTTTGACCATCACTCGCCTTATGCCTTATGAACTTTTAGTTTGAAATAAAACTGCAAGTCTATTTTAATTTTATCCATGGACTTTCTAAAATTTAAGATCAAGGTAGACGTAGACTCCTTGGTTTGCTGTAGGTCAATTTGAACGCACCTGATACCAGTGTTATATTTAGTAAAGGTACAACTGATGACACGTATTAATCGAGTCGGGTTACTTTCAAGGAGGAAAACCTAATGAATTTATGAAGATCTTTGGTGAGTCTTTACATTGGTCACTTCCATATACCATCTCAAAAGTTTTGTTTCAAGTAAGCAAGCTCCTACTAGAGATGAGCAAAATAGTTAATTTGAGTGAAATACTTCCCAATTAGTCACTCACTTTAAAGAGTTAGTTCAGTGAAGTACTTCAATTGAACTATTCATTTCATCTTTTCTCCGTTCAGCCGTTCAGTAGTCACTATTCACTCACTAGTCAATACACCTTCAATCGAGCTATTCGCGCTTGCTCTATTCACTTCTCTAAAAAGCCACTCAGTAGACACTGACTAGTCAGTCAGTCGTTCAATTTTGCTGGTGTGTGTGAGTTGGCTTCTCTAAACAGCCATTCATCCCAGCAGACCAATAAAGTGGAATGTTCTGATATCTTCGGAAAGTTCCGAGCTATTTCTGATATAGGGGAACATGTGACAGAAGTTTCCAGTGGATTTCATTCGGAAAATTGAGAGATAGTTCCATGAGGAAAAGCAATAAGAATTTCATGGAATTATCAGGCAGAATTCCAAAAGAACTTTCGGACATCCGGAAATAGCGTAGAAAACTCTATCTAAATTCCATTTGAATTCTTGTTTAGAATTCTATACCAAAATAGTTAGAACGAAGTAGAAACGAAAACTAATTCGCTTAGTTCGGTCTGGCGCAATAAATGCGGTATCAGCAGAATTTTCGCACAATCGGTTGTGATTGCAGAAAATTCTACAGTCTCTCTATTTCTTTGTGCCAAACATGATAGACATATAGATTGGAAATAGGGGTTGGTATGGTTAACCTCTGTCACTGCAGCCACAGTTGGACCTATTGTGACGTCCCCCCGGTTTGACTATGATTCCTCTTCAATCACTGCGCTTCCAATGAAGCCTAGTATTTTGCGAAGAGGAATGGTCAGGAATTCCGATGGGTCCATGAAACTCTGACCGAAGTATCGAAGTCTTTTGTGAGCTAAACCCTCACATTTACAGAGGATATGCTCTGGTGATTCGTCTTTGTCATTGCATATTCTGCAAATTTTAGTCTCAGAGAGACCAATCCCATTAAGATGCTTCCTCATGTGACAATGTGCAGTCAGAGCTCCCACTAGGGTTCGGGTCTGATATATGCTTAATTTTAGATAATCAGATGTTCTTTTTCCCGAATGTTCTGGCATAAAAAGCTTTGAGTGCCTGTTGCCCGGTGCCAAGTCCCAGTGAATGGCACTCTGCGATTTTTTCCACATTCGGATGCTCATTCTGGCTGTGCTTAATAATATCCCACAGAATGGATATGCCTAGCCATTAAGTTGCTTGTCCAACTCTTTCCGCGGAACTCAGCAAGGACCCGATACTAGCGATACCTCTTTCTGATTCAATGGTACCGAAATTTAATTTCACAAAGCCATTCAAAGTTGTCCTACCTGTAAGGGAGGATTGGGCCACAAACAAACCCACTCCAAAACCAGGATCCGTAATCTGGTACACAGACGGATCTAAAACGGATCAAGGTGTAGGAGCAGGAGTTTATGGAGTGCGCCCAAATGTGAAATTCTACTGTAGCATGCACATAGCATCCACTGTTTTTCAGGCGGAGACTCATGTTATTGAACTCTGCATTAGAGAAAATATTAGACGGGGCTACAAAAATCAATAATGGCACTTCAGTTCGTTCAAATCTACTCCAAACTTGTTTGGAATTGCCAAACATGATAAAAATGAACAAAGTTAAATTTTAGTAAGCTTCGGAAGGGGAAAAAGCTTTGGGAAATGCTCCGGACATTTTTCAAAGATTTCGGTAAGAGAAATCCCACGGAACAGCGTCAACCTCACCATAAGGAAATCTTTCGGAAATCGCATGGATTTCTAGTCCGGAATTCCGACTATTTAAAGAACTTTCCACCGGAATTCTGACGGATTTCTGTGTTTTTGGTCTGCTGGGCACTAGTCAATCAGTTCAGTTGTGCTTGTAGGTTGGGAAATAGGAAGAAGAGTGATGTGTACATTGAACTGAACAACCAACCGTAAAAAAGAGAATAAAGTAAGTAAATAGTTCAATTGAAGGAGTAGTGGCTAGTGGCTACTTAACGGCTGGTTAGAAAAGAGAAAAGATGAAATGAACAGTTCAATTGAAGTACTTCACTGAACTAACTCTTTAAAGTGAATGACTAGTTGTGAAATACTTTACTTAAATGAACTGTTTTGCCCATTTCTATAGAAATTAATTTTTGTCTTCGCTGTGTGTGTTTCAGAGCGACACAGACACGGACGAAACGAGAAAATTGGTTAGTTGTCTGTCTCTTTTTTCATTGTGTTTGCACAGTTTACGCTGTTAGTCTTTGTTCTCCCTATATTCGTTTTAAAAAAAATTTATTCACCTTTCGAATTGAACTGCAGTTCCCCAAAATGACAAAGTTACGTCACCTACTCACTTCAATGAAGTGTTCTTTTAGAGTAGTTCAACTATACTGACTCCCAATACTGGTTCATTTACAGAATATTGTTCTTTCTCCATACAATTGGAACCTTCTCAAGAAAACTCGAAAAAATTTTTTCAATAACTGAACATTTGTTCCAATACGTTACAATTTGTTTTGCTTGCATTAATACCACTCCCAGATTTACACTACAATATTTAATTTGCATAACAATATTTATTAAATAATTGACAAAAAATTTTATGATGTAACAATAAACTATATAATAATGCTAATAAGTTGCAACATTTAAGACTATGAAATAATTAATGGATATTGAGTTGAAACAGGGCATTGTTCCGGTTTCGGCTGGATAAAAAATACAAATTTATTTCCAAATTTACATAAACTGCGTAGATAAATTTGGTTTTAATTACCATAGTGATTGATTGAAACCACAAAGTGATTTTTCTTAAATATCTTCTTTATAAAATTGTTTGAGTTGTTCAATTCATAAGTGACCTTATGAAGGCAAATACAGTAAAACAATTTATCAATCAATAAACAAAATAAATTAATTATTATGAACAATAAAACAATTTTAAAATTTTTGAAATAATAAAGAATTTTTTTAATTTTTACAGCTGAATATATAAAGCCTTGCAGTAAATCTGATCCAGAACTGAATGCTTGCATCAAAAAGTCGTTCAATCACCTGAAGACGTTTCTTCCTGCCGGATTACCGGAACTTGGAGTTCCAGGGTTAGAACCGCTTGAAGTTGATGAACTAATTATGGACAATAATGCCGGAGCCGTAAGAATCAAGGCTCGATTTTCAAACATTGCAGCGAAAGGCGCAAGTAATTACACGGTTCGAGAAGTTCGAAATGATATCAAAGTAATTCTATTCAGGTATAAAATTTAAATTGCAGAATGATTGAATTTTCTATTATTTTTAGAACCTTCGTATTGATATGAGCCTTGGTATTCCGCGTGTAGAAGTTACAGGCAAATACGATGTCGCCGGAAATGTTCTCCTATTACCAGTTCGATCGCACGGAAATTTCTGGGCAGAATTCAGTATAAAAAATTTACAGTTTAAAAAAAATCAATTATTTTACTAATTCTCAAAATTTATTCCATTCGATAATTCAGCAAATATCAGTGCAATTGCTAAACTTTACGGTCAGGAAAGGCAAAAGAACAACAAATCGTACATGCACATTAATAAATTGGTTGTGGACTTTACTATGAAGAATGCCAAATTTCAAGTCGAAGATAAATTAAATACACAAAATATTTTAGGTAACTTAACCGAAAAAAAAATATTGTTTTCGATTATTTATAATATTTATAACACAATTTTTTTCTTCGGCATACAAAGGTGAAGCGATCAATCAATTTCTCAACACAAATGCAAAAGAACTGGTACAGGAAATGAGACCAACTGCATCACTCAGTATAGCGCGATTATTTCAAAAAATTCTAAATAACGCTTTTAGTCACATCGAAATGAAGGACTGGCTCCTTGACTAAACTGGTGAATAATCTTGCTGAAATTATAGAGTTCTCATCACATTTTTTTCGACTCCAAAGAACACACATAAAACATTTAAATAACATTTGATTTGTGAACAAAATTTTCTCATTTAGTATGATATTATTTTAGTGACACACACAAACACATACACAAAAAACATAATTTAATCACATTGTTTTCAGTACTTAAGTTAAGTTGAAGTTTTCTTACCACCTTTTGTTAGTAGTTTTAATAAATAGGCTAAGATAGTTTATGTTAAAATATAAAGAATACTGCCCAGTGCATTTTATGTAGATAAATTTTTTTTCAGTAATTGAAAAAAGGCAGTAAAATGATAAAATAAATATTTTTCTTTTAAGGTTTATTTCAATAGTTTTATTTAACACATAATTATTTTACTGAAATATTTTAGTGAAATCACTGACATGTTTCATGGGGTACTTTGGTACAGACGACGTACTAGGTTACAGACGACGTACTAGGTTACAGACGCTGCATTTTTTTAAAATATTGTTTCCTATTTGCTTCCAAAAGTCTGAACAATTGTAAAACATTGTGGTGTAAATTAATTAGATTATTAAGATTCTTTGGTGAAGATCAAAATGCTTAAAAAATTGCGGATAGGAATCCACTTTCTCACGGTATAAACGACTCTCATTTCGTCAACAAGATATTTCGCGATTTAAATTTTATTACAAAACACAACAATTATGTTGTTTATTTTACTATTAGTTATAGTTTTCTTATAAGAAATTTTTCTTCTTTGTGATTCGATTTCTTTCTTTAACATCTTTTATTTTTTTTTAATTCATGCAACCGCTCTTATTAATTGTGCATTTAAGCCAGTTATTATACTAATTTCTTTTATAATTATATCAACAGTAGCTGTTGATAAGGGTGCTCTTAGAGAAGGGCACTTGACCTCCTCCCCCCGCCTGTGTTCCACCAATCCATAAAATAATAATATCATAAAATTAGATACGGCATAATTTTCCAATCAAATGTGACTCTATTTTGCTCACTTCTTCTGGTTGCCAAGGTTTATTCAAATCCAGCTCGACGGACTAAAAACAAAGATTTTATTATATTTTTGTTTTAACAAAATCATTTCGAAAGCTTAAGTGGGTGGATAGTGTAGTGGTGGTAGCTTTACATTATGAAAAGAGAAATGTAATTTAGTCCTCCTCAGACGAGCAAAGTTAGTAATAAATCGATAGCACAATAGACCACTGGTCACGGTGCTTGGAAGAATCCCTTTGCCTCCGATGAAATCTAGTAATAAATCTGGATGGATAAGAAATGGAAAGTGCTTGCATGCGTAAACTATGCATACAAGAGCGCGCTTAGAGGGAAACAAGAAAGGGCACTGTATTCTACCACTACGAAAAATTTCCAATCAAATATGACTCAAATATTTATTATTTAATATTTAAAAAAATATTAAATTCTTTTCTTTTGTACAATCATTCCAAAGTAGTATAGTACTGCCACCATAACATTATTGAGAGGGAAATTTAGTGAAGTTGTGGACAGTAGCTAGCTCACTACAAAGTAAAAGCAATTCCATTTACATTATGTAGCTATAGGCTTTCAGAGTTACGAAAATACGAAAATTGTTCGTAAAAAACCTTATTTGTTCACTTTCATAAAAAATAAGTAGCATTGTAGTATAAATAGTCGAAGGATGTGACTCCCTTATTCTAGGGAAACTATGATACTATTTTACCATTTTTTTCATTTCTTTCGAAGTTTTTATTTTATGACTTTATCGACACTCCGATGAATAGATGGCTGTACCGTCTATTGTAAGATAATATATATTTTTATGAATCAGGTATTTCAGAACCAGAAAATGTAACAGCGGTCTAGGAGCAACTTCCTTTTTTTTGGGCGGAGTTTAAGATATTGTTAAAGTCAGAGTGCAGAAGAATTTGCTAAATTATTTCCTTTCTTATTTTCCATTTTATATTTAATCGAAGAAGGAGAGTTGCACACCCGCCCTATTAAAATCATTCATGATAACATGCACTAACCATAGGCGTGCCGTGTCCTAAAATCTGGCAGGGGCCAGGGGCCGAATGGCTCAGGACATACGAATTCTTCCGAAAGGCACACATGCTTTTCATACAAATTCGTCAGTTTTGTGGTTACAAATTAGATGTTCGTATAAACAACGAATGATTAGTCTTAGGTTGCGACTTAAAAATGTTTCATACATTGTTTTTCCACTAGCTGCAGTTGAAGGAAAAAATTTGAAATAGTTGCTATGCAGTGCCGTCCTTAGATACTCGGCGGTCGTGGTCTACTACAAATAATGCGTCCCTCGTCATAAGAAAATACAAGTTTGATGGCTGGTAGAAGCGGCAAATTCAAAATATAAAAGTTCCAGAATTAGACAATTTTATACCTTCGGATTTGTAAAGGTTAAATGATTCTGTATTTCGTTTCGTTTTTCTAAAGAAGCGTATAATCAAATAATGCTTTCAATTGTAGTATCAACTTTTTGGAGTGATATATTAGTTTTTTCTATGATTTATAATATTTCGTTCCAAAATGCTACCATAATAGCAGTTTCCAGTGAGTTGAACTCATTTAACAACCCCTCATCTTCAAATTTTATTGCAGGCTTTTGAAAATTATCTTCGAAAATTTTATTCAAAGCACCTTTAAAATTTTCATAACCGGAAACAATTGCCTTCACTAAATCAGCTCTTGCTGACCAACGAGTGTCGCTTAATTTTTTGGGCACTTTGTTTTTTTAATGCTAGCGTATCTGTCAAAATCATCTTGATGTTGACGCGGCAAAGAAATTGTATAGATTTTAAAGAAATAAAAATAATTTAGTACGTACAAGCAGAATTCCGCCACCGACTCTCCAATTAAATTTAAAGAATGTGCTGCACAGGGTACGTAAGTGGCAAGATTTTTATAGATTTAATGCGCGCTTGGATGCCGCTGTATATACCCGACATATTAGAAACATTATCATAAGATTGCCCTCTACAATCTTCCAAATTGATATCTAAATCAAATAGTAGTTTTAAAATACAATCTTCCATTTCTGCGCATCAATAAAAATTGCCGCTCCCAAAAGGTCTCAGGCCTATAGCCCATTTAGTCCTGTGGTTAGGTTGGCCCTGTTGCTAGGAGTCCTCCTTGGAGTAGCTGCCATAGAAAAATCCTGTAAAAATGACTTCACTCAATTTACGGAACTCACTGTCTTTTAGTTTCGAACTCCAACCAAAAGAGAGTCCTTAAAATTGAATTCAATGTGATTGAGAGATTCGAGAATATGTCTTGAGTAGTAGCAGTGATGCCAGATTTGAAGGTTTTTCTTCAATTCGAAGATTTTTAGCGTTACCGAAGATTTGAAGATTTTGATGGATATGTAGATGCATTTTCGTATTCGTAAGATGTTTTCTTCAATTTCGATAAAAAAAATTGTATTTATATTATACATTCCTGGCTTATTTTCTATTGTTTTCGCAATTCTCATTTAACGTTATTGTTTATGATTACTATTATATTTATAATATATATGTATATAAGCGAATAACAAAAAGTTTTCTGATTTCAATACCATCAAAGATATAATTCAAAGTGAATAATATACTGGTCAAATACAAACATTTTTTCAAAACTATATACTAAGAAATCGAAATACACGAACCCAATATCGTAGGTATGTATTTCATAAAAACTCGATATATTCAAAAAACAAATAATTTATTTGTTCTAGGATCTCATAACATCAAAAAATATTTGATGCAAATGTCGTTATATTTAAAACCAATTTTTACTTTAGTTTTTTAAATTGAAAACATCTTCTAAAATTCTAAGATATTCTCAAAAGAAGCTGGTTAGATTCAAAAACGTTTGTAAACTTGTAGAAAATCTTGTTACAATTTCGTAAAACTCAAAAATTTTTCATGAGAATCTTGTTGTTTTCAAAAAAAATTTCCAATTTATTTTGCTAAATTGAAAAAATCTTGTAAAGCTCTCCTCAGATCGAACGAACAATGATTGTAAAATTCAAAAATGTCTTGTTATTTTCAAAAGTCAGTTGAGATTTGCTTTGTTCATTTTAGAAGATTCTTTTATATTGTTTGTATTGTTAAAAAACATTTGAAAAAAAGAATTGGCAACAAAAAGTTTGCGGAATTACTTTTCTGGAAGGGGCCAGAATTATTTTTCTGGGAGGGTCCAAAGCGGGGTCTGGGGTGGTCCCGGCCCCTCCTGGCCCCCCCAACGGCGCGCCTATGGCACTAACCCAGTTCACCTCCGTAGGGGTTGACTATTGAAAATGATATAGACTATTGTATATAGAAATTCTTAAGAAGTCAAAATTAATTTGGTATCCCATCGGACCTAAGATATATCGCGAAATTGGTGAAACCGTTTAAAATATGTAAGATCAAAAAATTGGAACATTAGTATCTTAAAATTCCGCGAAATTTTTTAATGTCGTGGAAGAACAAGTGACTTCCCTTCAAGGATCGGAAAGACATTGCGTACGTTTAGATCTCAAATTCCCGTGAAGCTGGAATATAGAAGTTTAGTAGGTAAATTACTTTATTATTTATTGTAAAAAAAAATATGTCCTAAAATTTTCTAATTTCACGTTTCAGGGCTTATGAGACCAAAAAGGGGTAAAAAAAATGGCCGGCGTATATGCTGTTTGCGTTTGAGGTCTTATAAATCACACATATTTTGAGCTATTAAGTTAAAATTTTTTAATATAAGTTCACAGTTAACATTTTTTGCAACATTAAATGTTGGCAACTAATTGCCAACATTGAATATTGTAAATTTACATGTCTCAAAACCCTTACATTTCCACTGTAAAATTAAATTTCGGAAATGTAATAAATACATAGATGTCTCTGTAAAATCACATGCCTAATAGTAAACATAAATAACATGACATATATGTAATTTTACAATTTGGAAGGTGACATTTTTTTCTGTGAGGTAATTTATAATACCAGTCATATATGTAACTTTACCACTTACTATAAAGGGTAAATTCTACAAGTAGCCACATGGAAAACTATATTTCTATTTGTAAATTGATTTACATAATTACTTAATGTAAACTGAAAGTTTTAAAAGTAAAATCTAAAATTAAGATTTAACGGAACGAATAATTTCACGAACTAAGCACAAATTTAATCTTTAGCATGACCGTGGTATGTTTTTTAATACAGTTCTTTTAAAAACACTTCAGCGAGAAGAAGAATATGATTTCCATTAAACTGTTATACTTTCTTGTAATAAATAAAGACGTAATTTATTGTAAATAAACAAAAACGGTGTTTTATATCCAAAAAACTTATTTTATTTATCAAAAATATAAAAAACAATAAAATTACAGAAATAAACGTTTTCATTATAAATAAGATGATGTAGCATTCAAACCAAATCAGGCAGTTATAACCTACTAATTGTAAAAACCAAATGGCGATGTTTACTTAGCAATGTCCGCACAAGAAATGATAAATCGACGCACGATTGCACCATCTCCATTTATTTACAGCATGCAAAATTCCATTGACAAGTATCGACTGCCATTTCGGCACTTAATTTTATTTTCTACATGGAATCATTTTATTTATCCATGTTTTAAAATGCAGTTTTCCGTATGAGTTATTGTAATTTTTACCTTTTTGTTATTTTACATAATATTTCATGTAAAAAACTTAATTACATAATGGTAATAGAGTTTATACATGAATTATGTAATTTTACAGATGATATGGGGATAATTTTATTACATTAAATGTAGTAAAATTACAAATAATTTTTACTGTATGAGTAGACTGGGTGAAACAATTCAAGAGCAGTTCGGTATGATAGAGGGACCATTTTAGACGAAAAAAAAACTTGAAAAACTTTGATATATAATATCTTCCAAACCAGAAATTTTGAAAATTTCTGGCAGAGCAATATGAAGAACTTATTAAATCAAAAATACTTCCATATTGTGTAAATCTATATATTTAAAACTTAGTTTTAGAAATTACAAACTGAATTTCGAATTAGCGTGCGAAATAAAATTCATTGCCTAAACAACATGTTGATGTATTTCCGTTTAATTTGATCAAATGGATGGTTATACCTCAAGAACGGCCAATGCTAAAAAGTACGTATACATATATTCAGCTATACTTTCTTAGCAATTAAGGCTTTTATTGAAAGAAAAAGTTTCGGTTAAATTGTTGACAGATTTTTTTCTTAGATCAAAATGTAATTAGCCCATGATTTCGTGAAATTTAAACCAATAAACTTAGTATTAGTAGGCGCACTTCCCGTGGTGCATCTGGGAACTTAAGAACGCTTCTCAGGTTGTAGATCTCCCCGTGGTGGACGCAGCCATTGTAAATCGGAATATTACTCTTGAAACGGTAAGGTGTGCGGTCCTTCTCTCCCTTTAAGTCTCCGGGAGTGAACGGTCTTATGCCCATTATGCTGCAGAAACCATGCCAATTATTGGTATTTCCTTGATGAGGATCTTTAGAAGTTGTCTAACTTTCTGGTATGTCCCGAAGATGTGGCGTTAAGTCAGGGTGATTTTTATTCCTAAGGCCCATCGTTTTTGCTGAAAACAATGGAGAGACTGGTGGACTATTATATCAGATGTGTTATGGACACGAGGGGTTTCTCAGCTTCACAGCACGCCTATATGAAAGGAAAATCCGTCGAAACGGCCTTACATGAAGTCGTCTATACGGTAGAAGAATCTTTGAATGTTAAAGAGTAGCAGCGTTTTTAGAAATTGAGGGTGCCTTCAATAATGTGGAGACGAATGCGTTCGAGAAGGCATTGACTCATTCTCAACATCAATCCGGAGAAAACCGACCTTATCCTCTTCACGAGGAGAAAAGACCGAGAATTCAAACTCCCACGTTTGAATGGCGTTACCATCCCGATCTCCCTTAGTGTAAAGTACTTAGGAATATATCTTCATCCTAGGTTGAACTGAAGGATTAAGAAGGCACCGAATGCTTACTACCCTTGTCAGAAAATGGTGTGGATAACCGGGGGACTCAACCCGAAGATAGTCCACTGGCTGTACATCACGGTAGTTAGACCTGTTCATACGTACGGGTCACTGGTGTGGTGGCATGCGCTGGAGATCGGAACTAACAGGGTCGCCATGAGAAGAATTCAAAGAATGGCACTCATTGGGATTACTGGGGCTTGACGTACTACGGCCTTTCAGGCTCTGGAGGTAATGCTCCATAAATTCCCATTGGAATTAGCGATAAAATCAATAGCGGCAATGAGTGCTTTGCGTCTAAGTGAGGCAGGCTATTGGATGGGAGGCAGAGTGGGCCACACTAGGATCTTGTCAATTTCCCTGTGTTCCGGCATTCCGGAGCGCACCGACTACAGGACACCGTCTTGCAGTTTTGGACATTCCTATGTTGTGAGCATTCCCACCAGACTGGAGTAGGGATCTGGGATCATCGCTCCAGACACGTTTACTATCTACACTGATGGCTCTATAATGGAAAGTGGAACGGGCGCAGAAGTGTACTCTTGCCACCTTGATATTATGGAATAGCTTAGGCTACCGGATAGCTCGAGTGTGTTTCAGGCTGAGATATTTGCATTGACAAAAGCTGCGGAATTAATTGTGCGGAAACAGTGCGTGAATGGTACAATAACTATTTATGTTGACAGCCAAGCTGCTATCAAGCCTGTTCATGCGCACATCACTAAATCCAGACTTGGGGACGAATGTGAAAGATTATTGCAGATGGCAGGTCTGAATAAAAACCTGAAGATCAGTTGGATTCCTGGTCATAGTGACTTTCCTGGAAATGAAGAGACAGACGAACTCGCCAGAAGGGGGTCGGAGATGAGCATAGAATTGGTCGATGAATCGGATCTGTGTCCCTTTGAATGTGTAAAGGGAATGATTGATATAGAAGCGCTCAGACAGACGGAGGGGGTCTGGGTGAATCTCTCGGATTGCCGGCAAGTAAGAATCTGCTGGCCGAAACTTGACAGGAGGAACAGGGCAGGGACATATGTAGACAACTTATAGGAATCTTATCAGGACACTGTCCTTTTGGGAGACATGGGGAAAGACTAGGAATACCCATGGCTGATCTGTGTCGCTGTGGTGACGAGAATGTTGAACCGACACTGGAGCATCTAGTGTGTGAATGGGAAATTCTGGCACGTACCAGATATCGGTACTTGGGGAAATTCTCCTTGACCGATCTATCAGAACTTGCGAGATACCTTTATGGAGAACTACTTTCATCATAAAGAAGAGCAATATTTGGAATCAAAAGTCTAGAGCCCGGTTTATACGAGGGGAATACAATGGATCCACATTGATCGCTCGTGATGGGCTGTGGCACAATGCTTCAGTCTACCCTCCTTAACCTAACCTAACCTAGTATTAGAAGACAAATTGTACTGGTTAAAAAGCTATCCAAGCCTAGAAATATTGTTGCAATATTTGTTTTTCATCTTTCATTTTATAAAAGCTAATAAAATCAATTCAGCGGAATGAACTAAATAAATTTGTTATTGCAAATCAGAGACCACAAAAATATTTCAAATGAAATTTTGCAGATAACCTTTATGCAAATATCAAATATGTCAATTGATGAAAAATTATCTTGTTGTACTACGTTTGTTCATAATGAGCATTTCGATTAACACTCTTTATAAATTCATAAGTTATATAAATGTATACATTAAAACATTATCTTCAATAAAACCTGTATAAAACAAATTACGTTGTTCGAAGTCCAGCAGCAAATAATGCTGTAAATCCAGCTATAACTAGACCTGCAAAAATTGTTGTCCAGACAAAAATAAGATTTAAAAAAAAAGAAATTTAATTATTATCAAATTACTTCAACAACAAAAAATATTCAGGGGGTCAATGAAATTTAAGACAGGCTAATGAAACTCTTCGCAAAAGATTATAAAATTGAAAAGTCTTATGAATATTTCGCTGCAAATCATGACCCTTTCTAAGAACTTTTTCAGATGTATTTTTCAATTATAATAAAAACAACGGCGTCTGCTCCGATAGCATTTCTACTTTTAAGAAATCGGCGCAAAAAGTTATCTTAGCGCCTATTAACAAAATTGAAGATTATGTAGGAGGAAAAAATTATTTGTTCATAGTTGTGATTAAAGTTCGTTAGCATTATGATAAACGATTTTATTGAAAATACAGTTTTTATTTATTTTGTTTAGGTGACGTTATAGCAACTATAGATGATTTTTAAAAGTTGTTTAGTTGCTAAATTATCGCAACTCGGACTAGGTCAAGCTTTTTTAGCAGAAATATTTTAATCGACTCAATGTGTATATTGAAATAAATTTTGATGGCACAGCCTAAAAGCCATTAATCATTTCAAGATCGGACAGCTGTATTTTGATTGCAAAGTGTACGTCATAAATTAAAAAAAAATTACAAAAGCCAGGGCACAACATTATTTAATTTTTTTTTATATATAGAAGTCCGAAACGCGTTTAATGCCAAGATACGGCCTAAGTTTCTTCACGATTGATAACGTAAAAAAGATATCGTGTCAATTAGCCTCCTGATTATTCTTTAGATCGTCACTCGCATAGTAACCTGTACTGCATCTCACCGTTAAACACCTTCCGGATTTCTAGCCACAAAATAATAAAGTTGTGCCTAGACTGTTGGCAAATTTATTTATTTTTTCAAGTTCAATCAAGACATGGGCTAAAAAATGTCGTCATAACCGTTTAGGGATTACTTTTTTAAAAAAAAAAAATTAAACCGACTTTTAGGCGATTATATTGAAAATCTCATTAGACCCAAGATTACTTTTTAAAAAAAAAACTGAAACCGACTTTTGGGCGATTATACAGAAAATCTCATCTGACCCAAGAGATTTGCCGGAAATCGTGAACACGTAACAACAGAACTACTTTACACCCTCTTAGGGGTTGAATATCGCAAAATCCTGAAAACAATTTTTAGTCGATTTTATATAAAAACCATAACTCACGTAAAGCGAATTTGATTTCTAATTAGACCTACGAACTATGTCGGAATTGGTGAAAACGCACATAACTATTTTACAACCCCTTATAAATTAAATGTCGAAAAATCTGGAAAACAGTTTCTTGGTGCTTGAATAAAAAACCGCAGTAATTCGATACCTCGACAAACCTAAGAGATATGTCGGAATTCGTGAAACGTTAACATTCACTTTACACCCCTTAGATGTAAAAGCAAATTCGATATCTTCAGTGACCTAAAAGACATGAGGAATTTTTAATAAATTAGACAATTTTATTTTCGACCTTTTAAAATGCAATAGAATTTATTCGTAAAAAACTTTCAAGTATATTTTTATAATTCGGAAAAAAATTTAAACTGCGATTTTAACTAATAAATATGAGATTTCTTTGCGATTCTATCGAGAGCATGGTAGAATAGTACATACAAAAAAGACGATACAGTTTTGAAAGTTTTATTCCGGGCAGGTGTCATAATTATAATTATTTTTATGAAATTTTGCCAACTACAACGGACTAAATCGACTTACTCCCCTCGTCTACATACACTAACTATTTATCCTGATAAGTAAAGTTACTGCGGCGTATTTAGCTCGGGGTAAAGTAACGAAAAACGCATAATAAAGCTGGTTATTGGGAATTCAATATTGACAAACAATTGACAAGAACTATATTTCTTTAGTTATAGTGATTTCCTGGAAGAAAATATCACAAATTTTTGAAAGACATTTGAATGGTGACTCAGCTAGCTGTATGTCTATTTGTTTACCAAGAACTATTGATAATTAGGTACATGCAAAATTTTATATTCCTAGACTTAAGTGTTCTAAAGATTTCGGCCAACTATGTGAAAATGGGTTCTATCGACTTAAGTATGGAAAATAGCGCAATATACCTTATTTTAACCTTAAATAATTTCGTGAAAAAATTCTGGCTTAATAATGATTTCTTAAGTTGTACTAGCTTGTTGGAATTAAATGCAAAAATTTCCTTGGTCTTTTGAATTTCGTCTACAAGAAGGACTCAATTTTTTCAATTTATTTCTTTTTCTTTAAACTTTTGAGAAATTTTCGTGTACAAAAATTTTACTGTATTCGGGATCACGTCTTTTATTGATTTTTTTTTTGAGAACAGGACGAGTTAAGTAAATATGAAGTTTATAATTTAAACTTGAATTCAAAAAGTGAATAGCAAATTTCAAATTTCTAGGATAGCCAAGGTAGGTATCGTGAACGTGGTGTTTTTGGTTGTAACAAAAAACAGTGCTAACAGGGCTTTCTTTTAAGAGTTTCAGTTTTTTGAAATTGAATAAATTTTAATACTCTATTGATTGTATCTATAGCATGATTAAGGCGGTAGTACATCACAGGAGAGGTGCTGTAAGAAATGGTAGTATCAAGTGAACTGCGCGTGTTATCTCAAGAACGCTAGACATAAACTTCCAGCTTTTATAATTAATAAAAGAAGTCAAATCTTATCCACAGTTTGATGTTACTGGTAAAGACTATATTACTAACTAACTAACTATAAATTGTTCTAAAAGAAATCCAAACATACTGCAGTCACGATCGGCTGCAAGCCAATCGTATAATACTCTAGATGAATACTGAACTCCGATTTATATTGTAGTTGGGGATAAAGTAGAATTACGTGTGTGCATGTTGTGTGTCCTTTATTAAGGACTGCCATTAGATTGCTACTCAAAACTAAAAGACAATATTCAGTGTTGAATTTCATACCTTGAACTGGGTAAGTCATCGAAAAAAATTTCCTTTTTGAAGGACTTTCACATGGGAGGTGCAGGAAGGACTCACTCGATTTCTTACATATTTATCCCTTTCCTTGGAACCATTTAAAAATGAACGTGTACAAAATTTCAAATTCGTAGCTTGAAGCGTTCAAAAGTTATCGGAAAATATTGTTGAACACGTGTCTTAAGGATATTTTGTATGGTAGCTACCAGAAGGAGTAAAAGGATTTCGCTGATTAGTAAACCCGAACTTCGTTTTTACTCAAAACTAATTTGTACAAAATTACCAATTCATAGGTAAAAGATTACTTGAGTTATAGTAAGTTCCGTAAATTAAGTGAAGACGTTTTGACAGGATATTTGTATGGCAGCTACACGAAGGACTAATAGGATTTTCTTCATAATCATATATTTAGCTCTAACTATTGGAAAAATAACACATACAAAATTTCAATGTCGTAGCTTAAACCCTTCTGAAGTTATCGACCAATATTCTTGAACACGTGTTTTAAAGACATTTTGTATGGTAGCTACCCGAAGGAGTAGGACGATTTTGCCCGTTAACGAACTTAGCCTTACAAATTCAACCAAACATCCAGATTTAAAATTTCGAGATCCTAGGTGAACGCGTTCTTGAGTTATCGTGCTAACGGACAGACGGACGGACGGACGGACGGACGGACGTCAGGCGGATTTGAGGTTTTTGGCCACAAATAAACAAAAAATAATATATAACTTTTTTTCGTCCGAGGCTTGGTTCTATGCGTTACAAACTTTTCGGCTGGATTAAACTTATAATACTCTATATGATTTCATCTAGAGTATAAAAATAAAAAATCTTAACGGATCCAAGAATTACTGTTAAATTCGTGAAAATATATTCAACTCCTTTTCACTACAATTGAATATCGAATGTATTTTATATAATTTCAGAATTTTAAATATGAGCAAACAAATTGCTGGAATTAGCAACAACATTTCAGGAGATTGGTAAAAAATGAGATTCTTCAACAGAAAGCATCTATTGAAAGTAACTCAGGAAGAGATAATTGAAATCCCTGAAACTTTAATGGAGGAATCCGTTCTTCTCAAAGGACTTATTACAACATACAAGTCAACTCTGATGGACTCCAAAAAAAAAATTGGAATTAAAAACAAGAAAATGTTTAATAAATTCCTTCTTGGTATGTACATACTCACTATTATTTTAGATATTTTACATAACAACATGTTATCATTTTTCTACTAGCAGCAACCAAATCGGAAGTTTTTGGAGCGGCGGATTTCGAAAAGGCCATGCGAGCTGGTTTTCAGATTGCGAAAAACTCGCTATATAAATCCACCGACAAATTAAAAAAAATTAACTTATAAATGTAATTTTTTCTTATTGAAATATTTTAAGATCAAATTTTGTATATTTTTTAGAACTACTGAATTTTTTATTTTATATATTGAATAAATTTATTATTTTTGAATTATTTTAAATATTTTTTTAACTTACTGAAAATTCTATTGTACTTAAACAATAGAGAATATTTTTCCAAACGTGCTTCCATAGCGCTATTAAGGCCAGCGCCAAGGAAGCCTTACAAACTTATTTAAAACGCTTCAATAACGCTACCTAGGGCAACGTCAAGCGACGTTTCCGAATGGAACAAAGCTTTCATAAAGCTTATTAGCATCGATAAATTGCCGAGGCTCAAATATAAACTTGCTTCCGGTAAGCTGCCTGAAAAACAGAAACGAAGCGCTTGCCACTGCGGACACGTAATGCTAAAAAGCAACAGGATAGGCATGGCAAAAGAAGCGATCCAAGCTTCCAAAGAAGCGTAGAAGTAGTGTAATGGAAGCGCTCTATTTCCTAATGGGTGTATACATGGATATTTACATTTACTTTCTTTTTTCTTATGATGGGAAATAGAATGTCGTGGTATTCTTCGCACTGCGTCGCGTATGCCATACATAATTACATTGAAGGCAACAGCACTGTTTATAATCAGTGATCACAATTTAGTGCTTTCAGCGTTAAATTTGTTGCTCAAAATTTCGTCTCAGCGGAAATTAGTTTTACCACTTGCGCATTATTTCAATATTCCTACGATTGATATATATCTTTATAATTTTTTTGTCACGTGTTGAATGGAACTGCAGTTCACCAAAATGAGTGAGTTACTTCAGTCACTCACTTCAAAGAAGTGTTCTTTTAGAACAGTTCACAACAGTTCTCTAAT
Organism: Beris morrisii; assembly: GCA_951812415.1. Taxonomy (NCBI): domain Eukaryota; kingdom Metazoa; phylum Arthropoda; class Insecta; order Diptera; family Stratiomyidae; genus Beris; species Beris morrisii. The sequence goes on along the minus strand of OX638312.1, from coordinate 94,919,590 downwards.
TCAATGTACTCACTCATTCCTTACACTCCTAACTCCAATAAACCGTAATCTCAAAGTTGATATTAGGCTTGCTTCCCTAGACACATTGTTTCGTCCCATCCCTTGGGCAAAAAAGATATTCAAAATAGATGTTCTCAAAATATTATATCTCCAATTAACATGTACAATGCAACCAAATTTTTTTATCGCCGACCTCCACACGAAGCCGACACGACCAATAAAAGATTCAATTACGATACAGCTACATGATTCATTTACGAGTAACAAAATTAAACACTTCACATAAGAATCGCAAGTGATTTTTTTTTTCCTTCATATGTTTAGCTATCCTAGCAAACAATTTGGTAAGGATTCACCACACGAATCAAATCTATATTTTGTACGAAGTAGTCGTTGTCCGTACTACGAAATGAAAAAATGTTCACTCTAAGTGAAAACAAAACGAAAAGCGTACCTAGATGCTGCACATACAAGCTACTACTTACCACTTACGATAAAACTAGCTGATTCACTTTCGAGCAGCAAAACAGAATGTTTAGGTATTCACCGAAGAAGTAAGTAAGTAAGTGAGCACATTCATATATCTCGAATCATTAATGATTCATTTGCGATGTTCTTAATTTACTTATTACAAAGAAGTCTTAAAATGAGCATAAAAAATTTAAAATCAAATCTTTTTCTAAAAATTCAACTATTTCTGTATAGTACTTTCTTGAAATTAATAAGTTGATTACATGTCTGAATATCTAATACTAAAAATAGAATATTTTATTCGAAAAATTACAATTATTATTACAGTCACAGTAAAATGAGTTTTCCAATCAAAACTCTGAGTAAGATTCAACACAAAACAATCGAATGGCTTGATCGTATGAAGGCGCCATCATTCTAAACTAATTCCATTAATCAAAATTCGATTTGTTTATAAATTTTCTTTATATCGGGTCAAAAAGTCACATCTTCATTACACTTTGCGCTCCGATAACTTGTCACAATTACTTAATTTTATGCCTAGCTCACGCATTATCGTCGCCGTCGCCTCGATGTGAATAAAACGAAAAATCAAAATCGAACAGAATTTTGCTGTAACATAATCGAAACACTATAACATTACTATTCTTATCATTGCATTAAATCTGTAATCGCATTCGTACAAGAGATCGGCGCATTATTTCGACTTTGGAGTCGAGTTTCTTTACATATTGATGTCAAGACGTAATTCAATTCAGCAAAGAAAAATGCTAATGCCGTTTTAGTCTGATAAGACCATCATTTTGTCATAGGACATGCTTCAATTCAGTAGCATGTTAATTTATAATTAGTCCAAAAATTACTAAAAAAAAAATTTATTATCTTCATTAAATTTTAGAATTATTTGAATATTTTACGAATTAAAATGTTGCGGTTCAAAAGAACTACTGGAGTTCGATTCAAGGGCAGCAACGATAAGAAATGTTGGATGCTTGTGCAAAAGACAGAAGTACGAGCATTTTAAATGTTATAGTTAATTAAATTAATTGTTGAGTGGTCTTGAGTATTACAATTTTCCTATAAACAAAAAAGCCTTGATTTATGCTCGCTTTTCAGTCGATCACGACTCATTCATCTGATTTGATTGCTTTTATTCAGTAATTCAGTTCTTGCAAATTGAAAACAAGATTAAAATGCCCTTTAAGAACTTCCTGTCAGTTTTCTGTCGGCTTTGTTGCTGTAAAATTATTAAAATCTCATTCAAGAACTTTTAAGAACTTTGATATTGCAGCACCTATTCTGAAATTTAACTTGAACAAATGTAAAAAATTTTTAAGAAAACATTTTTGTACACAAAAGCAGAGCAGCATGGGCCTAGTTTAGGGGCTAAAGATACTGGTGATTTTCGAACAAAATCATATCCGTGATAACCATAGTCTCTGTTTTCCACATTCTGTCGGGGTCCTACAAAAGTATTTTTTTGGTTTTTTGCTACTCGATTACAAGTCAAGTTTGCGAATTTTTGTCTTAATGTTCTTGTAATAAGACTTCAGGGTGTGGATGCCTTAGAGGGGCTACTACCACCTGTATTCCACCAATCCGAAAAAAATTTCCATTTTCAATCAAATATGGCTCACCAATAGTTGAACAATAGTGAAATTTGGGTCTTCTTAACTTTATTGATCACTTTTGATCATTAGTTCTAGTCCGGCTCGACGGATTCAAAAAATAATAGAATATTTTCAAAAAAAATTACAATTTTTCTTTGAGAATTTTATTATTGCAAGGATGACCTTCTTATTTCTTAATAATGAAGTAAAGTTGAAAATTTTTTACCCTCAGATTTTGTAGTTTCACGTTTTAGGACTCGTAGGCTTCTGTCTGCCATATACGCTATAAGCCATATGTTAACACGTTTGAAGGCTCATATCTCATAAACCCGTCCAAATATCAATCTAAAATTTTTTTGATTGATTGGGGTATTTTTAGTTGTCCGTCCTAAAGTAAGCTGAAGATAAAACGCGTTTCGGGCTTCTTCCCAAAAAAAAAATTAAATCATGCCCTTTTAGCACATTATTAACGTCCAACCATATTCCTAGTCCACTATCAAATCCAAATCAAATTTTATAACTGCGTCCTGAGAAATATAAAGTTCATTGTAACGTTTGAAAAGGTTCGTCAAAAATGAGACGATATGTTCGAGATAATATATTTAAGAAGCAGCACATGACTCTCATATGATCGCCGTACTCAACTCGCATACAAAAAGATAGTCTCAAAATTTTGCCATCGTAGGTTTGTAAGATATAGCAATCCAAAGCCGTTTGCCCTCGCCCAATGCGTCTATTATATGCACAACCAACAAGTTTCAACTTTTTAGGATAAACAATCCAGCAGATATGTACCACTACACTCAGAAAAATAAATGATTGATTTCAATCATTTTTTAACTATTTTTCTAATTGAAATACAGCTTACCAGAAAAATAGTGTTAATTCTAGTTAAATTAATTAGAAAAATAGTCTATGTTCATTCTTACAATAATATAGTACATTCTTCTAATAAATTGTTGTTTTGACTTTAATATGGTAGGAAGTATCTTGTTCCTTTTTTACTAATATTCTATTGATATTGACTAAGAAATAGTAGATATTATGATACATTGCGAGAATAGTAGGAATAGTTGTATTATACTATTTTTATCCATAAAATAGTGTATTGGTACAAAATACATACATACCTGGTTGCAGGAGGTTTGTTTAAATTTTATTTATACTTACATACTTTTTTCCAATAATTCCGTCTTTCGAAATGTTACTTTTGAGGCAAATTTATAAAATTTTATCACCTATGATATAAGCTAATATACTTTCATCAAAGTAAAGTATTTCATACTGAAAAGCAATAAAATATTTTTCTCCTGAATTCTTAACTTCGAAAATACTTTCCATTTCAAATATTTTTAAGTTAGGTTCGGAGAGAAAAATATAACAACCTCTTCTATAAAGGGTACCTTTAATGACTGCGTCTTCAAAAGCCCGAAATAATTTATATTCATTTGAAAGTAAATTTAAGTTTATACAAATTAATTGTAAACAGTCATAATTTTTTAGGTCAATTACTTTCCTCTCGTTGAATTCAAATTTTTCCTATTGATATTAAAGAATGTTTGAGGGCAATTGCTTTGCAAACAAATGAATTTTCCATATGGTGTTAAATTATGGTTTAGTTTTAAATGCGATATTAATAAATTAATACCTCCAAAGAGATTTTTGCAAATAAAACACTTGTACATTTTTGCTTTTGCTATAAAGATATATCTTAAAACTAAGTAAGTTGGGTTGCAATTTCGAAAATAATCGGAGAAACTTTACTTATTGCAAATTTATAAAAAAATCTCTCAATAAATGTCCAAACCAACTCTCATTCCAATGCATATTTTACATTTAACACCATATGTATTTTAAAGCATGTATCTAAAGCATTTACAAAGTTAGTAAATTTGTAAATTACATTTTCCACCACTACGAAAAATACTTGAATATTTGTTAGTGAGCTACCTACAGTTATAATGTATGGTTGACACGTTAATCCCATGTTTTTGTAGAAAGCTGCTCTATTTTCAATTTTTGGTAGGACGTCACTTTCAATGTTGATGTGAATAAGAAAACTATCTTGAGATGCAGAAATACTCGGGCGCCAGAATTCATTTTTACCGTCCTTTTTCAGTTTAATTCTACATTTTGGTTTCAATATACAATGCAATAAGAAAGCGCGAATTGTATCACGAGAATCTGTAAGAGAAACCATTAATATGTCAAGTGCGATAGTTTTCTAAACAAAATTTACCTTCGGATACATTTTCATCTATGGATAACCACATGTTCTTCAAGTGAGGATCCTTTACGCGTGGCAGGAAATTTTGTTCTAAACTCTTGCCATTTATTCAATAACCTCATAGATATTTCTTCACCGTAAGTTCTTTCAAAGTCATTGCATATCTAAGAAACACAACTCAAGTTAAGCAGGATCTGTAGATTATAATATTATAAGAAAATTATTCTTATTACCAAAGTACATCCTTTTGGGTGTTTTAATATTGGCCACTCCGTAAAAATAGTTTTTAGCTCACAACTAGACTTGAAGGCTAACCATCTATGTTTATGAAGTTCGTTCCATTTTTTAATGCAATTTAACCAGCCACCTTGGTTGAATTTCAAAAAATTCTTATTGGTTTCTATTTGAGTTTCTAAACGATTTATAGAATAAACGAATTATTAAATATTTTTCAGAATAATTAAGCTCACCATCAAGATCATTAATCTTTTCTGTTGTGGCGTACAATTCATTTTCTAAATGTTTAATTTTCTTCCTGTTTTCGGCATATGATGATTCTGGGAATAAATTTTTCCGACGCAATTGTTTTAGTTTATTGTTGTACTTATCATACAGTCTCCCGCGTGCAGGGGCGATAGTCGACCGAGGTACAAAGTATATTTCCTGCAGATTTTGAAATGCACATATGTGAATAATAAATGACAAGAATAATAAGCAATTTATCTTATTAGGATTATACATACCTTAATTTCGTTTGGAAATTCTACTAAAATTTGATCGGCAATTGCTTCGAGTCCCTTCACAGTAATTTTGCTGTATTTTTCGAAGATATAACACACAATTAAATTTATTAGTTCAGCCCGGTGTATCTCATCGAGCTATTTATGTATATTATAATAATTTTTTATTGATTGTCCGATTTGCGTATTTAACACATCTGAAGTTAAATTCTACAGGGAGCATAAATTAACTAAAAAAAGAATTTATCTGGAAACTGGAGATGTTACGTTGGTGATTTCTGATGGAGTGTTGCATCTGGATGTACTTCCACTATGAGTGTCGGGTATATTCCTTAACCAAGAAGAAACCCTTGACGGCATAGAGAGAGTAGTGTCATCTGAATTAAAATTTGGAATCGGCTCAGTGTATCCCTGAAATCGAAAATACTATTCAGTCTGAGTTCACTAAACAAGAAGAACATTGAATTTACGTGCGCTTCCCTCCATTGTTTTAAGTTTCCTTTCAGCTTCACGAATGTTCCATAATTATTCTCATTCGTACCGACTGTTTCACGTATGTATATCAGATATATCAATGAATTTTAAGCATTCAAAGTCTAGTCCTAGTTCTATGTCAAAGAATTGTATATACTAGGTATATCCATTGAATAAACTGTAAATAATGTTTACTTACGATTAAATCTTTCGAACAAGTGAAGAAGTCCCCAAGACTCTAGAACTGTTCTTAAGTCAAGCTCTTGACTTATCAGCGCCCGTTCATCCTTTCTTTCCAAACTATTAGTTTCAGAAACTTTATTTTTATCCGAAATTTGAATCGATTCCAATATTTCCGTATCAGATAGGAATATTAAGTGATCACTTGCAAAGTCTTCTAATATAACAGAATTCACATTTTGGGAATTATCACATAACTCATTGTCCATTGTAAAACACTAAACACTAAACATTTGAGAATGAAATTTTTGACTATTATTATCACCACGGGCAAAAAACAAAATTTATTCTTTAATTCTGCTGGAACGGTTCTCTGCATCTGAACTTTAAACATAATATGCTTCAACACAGCGGAAAATGTTAGCCCATTAATGTATAGTTATACCAGAATATAGTTAACGTTTACCATATATTGATAAATTTTTTCTATAAAATAGTTTTTGTTCAACGAAAAGTAGAAGCGTCACTAGAAAATAGTTCAACTTACATGAAAATAGTAATTCTTCAAAAGAGAATTTTAGAAAATAGTATGGCACCAGAAAATATTTCCATTTAACTAGAAATCTGATTATTTTTCAATAAGACGTTTTCTTAGAATATTGTACTGATGATTCTTAGCAAATAATAAATTTTTACTAGTATTCTAGTTGAATCTAAAACCTAACTATATTGTTACTATTTCTTAAATAATTTTACAATTTTAAGAGAGTTTCTAGTTAACTGTTAAAAATTTGACTCAACTAGAGAAATAGTTACATTTTACTATAAATATTTCTCTCAGTGTATCCATGCAATTTGTATACACTAGATGAAATCTGAGAGTATTATAACTTTAATCCAGCCCAAAAGTTAATAACGCATAGAAAGGAGCCTCGGACGCAAAAAATTTATGATTTTATATTATTTTTGGTTCATTTGTTGCCAAGAACTACAAATCCACTTGCTGCCTGTTCGTCCGTCCATCTGTCCGTTCATACCTCCGTCCGCCCGTCCTGGATCTAGGATGTTGAAATTTTGATTTTGGATGTTTGGTCGCATTTGTAAGGGTAAGTTCGTGCTGCCTTACAAAAAGTCCTTAAAACACATGTTCATGAATATTGGCCAATACCTTTGGAACGCCTTAAGATACTACTTTGAAATTTTGATTACTTTGATTTTCCAGTAGTTTCAGTTAAAGGTATGAATGGAGTAACTGAGAATGAGTCCTTCGAGTAGCTGCCGTACAAAAATCCTGTAAAAATATCTTCACTCAATTTGCGTTGTGTTGATTTGTTCACTCAATTTTGAACAAATTAGTTTTGAGGGAAAATGAAGTTCGAGTTCATTATCCAGTCAAAATCCTTTACTCCTTCGGGCAACTCTCATACGGAAAGTCCTTAAAACACGTGTTCATGAATATTGGCCGATTACTTCAAAACGGTTAATGCTACGACTTCCAAAATTTGTATATGTTGATTTTTCAATAGTTGGAGTTAAAGTTCTAATCCTTCGTGTAGCTACCAGACAGGTAAAAATGCTTTCATTCAATTTACGGAACTTACTATAACTCATAGAATCGTTCAGTTACGAATTCAGAATTTTGTACAAATTTATTTTGAGTGAAAACAAACTTCGAGATTACTAGACAGCGAAATCAGCGAAGTCATTCCTTCACCTACCATGTAAAAGTCCTTAAAAAAGGAAAATTTTATTTTCGGTGATTTTCCAAGTTCCAGATATGAAATTGAACACTGAATGTATTGTCTTTTAGTTTCGAGTGCCAACCAAATAAGAATCCTTAATAAGGGATAAACTACATGCGCATACCTTATTTTATTTTATCCCCAACTACACTATAAACCAGAGTTCAGTATTTCATCTAGGATATCATGCGATTGGCTTGTAGCCGATTGTGACTGCAGTATGTTTTCATTTTAAATTTTACCAGTATTTTCATAGCTATACTAAAAATACTTTATTATTAAAATAATAAAGTAATTCATAATTACAAATTTTCAGGACTAACTGTATGGGGGTAAGAAAAATTATTTTATACTTTTTAGTCAGTTTTAAAAACTTTTTTTTTTAAAAAAATTACTTAAATAATTATTTTCTGCTTTTTAGCCTTGTGTACGTTGCTACCCCTGTTAAAAATTTTATTTATCTAAGATGGCTCTATAGTGCCTATACATGGTCGCAAATTTTTAGAATTCTATCGTTTGCGGTTTTTAAAAAATAAGAACCAGTAATTTTTCTTTCCGCCTCCTCCTACCCTCACCCTTGCACTCCACCCCCAAAAGTTGAGTTAATATTGTATTAACATCCAGTTCTGAGCTATGTTTAAAGTATGAAGTCTCTAGCTCATCGGGAAGTTAGCTTAAAATAATTTTAAAAATTTGTACCGATCGAATAAACAGACAAGAAACGAGCTAATAACAACCTATTAAAAATCTGCCAACAATCTGCTAGTTTGCAGGTGGACACGGTAGGAGCTCTCATTTAAACCTTTTGTCGACAATATCGGGGACTTAATATTTTTATTATTAATGCCAGAAGCATTAGAAACAAAATCTGTGAGCTGCGTTCAATGCTAATAAATCCAGTCATTCACATTTTAATGGTGTCAGAGACCTGGTTGGGTGGTCATATTTCAAGCACTTCTGTTTCCATACCAGGATACAAACTTTTCAGAAATGATCGTAACAAGCGAATTGCCGGTGGAGTCACTGTATTCGTTAAAGAAAGTTCGAAGACAAGAGTTATAGCGAGATCTTCTTCAGGCGTTCTATAGTTCATTGCCGTTGAATTGGATTGTGGACTTGAAAAAGCTATCCTAACATCTTGCTATTGCCCCCCTGGGTCCTTCAATGAGGATATTGCAGAGCTCTTTATGGAATCAATGAGTGATATTACACATCAATACAACAATGTTATTGTGGGCGGAGACTTTAACGTTGATTTACTTCGGAACAGTAAACAGAAAGATAGCTTCCTTCTTCTTACTCAATCTTCAAACCTTATTGTAGTAAACACTGAGCCTACTTATTTCAATACTTTGCACCCATCTCTACTAGATGTTCTCCTTACAACAGATCGGAATCGAGTGCTGTTTCTAAACTAATCCTACCCTCCTAGTTTTCTCGATCATGATATAATACTCTTCATGAGCTATGACGTATGTATGACAACCCTTAACCTGACGAAAACAGTGAAATATCCAGACTACAATAACTTAGGCGTCTCCGACATAGTATTGGAATCAAATATGCTTCCCTAGGATGATATGTATTAAATGAGCGACGTTGATGATGAACTCAGTCACTTTAATTGGCTCATGGATTATCTTCGTGATAAGTATGTTCCTTTGCGTACTTTGAAGGTTAGACGCTCTGAATGCCCTTGGTTTCAACCCAAAGTAGTATCTTTAGTGGCAGAGAGAGAGAGAGTATTTCTACAAACTGAACAATACCTTACACCTCAGGAGTTTTAATATCGACAAATGTTCTAGTAAGCCTTTGAACGTGAAATTGAATTCCATATCTCATTAGGCCAAAGATATATGTCGGAATTCGTGATAATGTACACAACCACTTTACACCCCTTTACGGGTTGGATATCGAAAATTTCGGAAAGAATTTCCAGTAGCTTATATAAAGAGTCCGCAGAAATAAAATGAATTTTATAACTCGACATGTCTTAAAGATATAACAAAATTCGTGAAAATTAAAGAAAAAAAAAACCTTTTCACGGAAAATTAGTGTACTCCACCTCTGTACGCTATTAAAAATCTGAATTATTTTTTACTTTAATTGCTCTAGTAGAACATTTACATATACGTAATAAATTTCAACTTTCTAGCATAAGCCGTTTCTGAGATACGAAAAATTACCCTCCTCCCCGTACAATGCTACCCCTATCGAAAATTGTATACCTCTATAGTGGCTCTATATTGTCGTAAAATTTATAGCTTCCAATCCTATGCATATTTCGAGAAATACAAATCAGAATTCTATTCGTTCCACCCGCTCCTACAGTCACCTCCTTCACCAGCACCCCCAAAATAGTTTTCCCTGCTAGAAGTCAACTGGGCCTAACTAACTCTTGTAAAATTTCTAAAATTATATCTGGTACAGTTCTTGAGATATAAAAATTAATTTTTTTTAAAAACGACTGTTTCCTTACTATCGTGCTCCACCTCCCCTCACAACCCCACTCTCTCAAAAGATACCACTCTTTTCACCATAAAAAATTACAACTTAATGTCTCAACGGGTTTGTGAAGTACGCGCCTGCAAACGGGTTTGCGTACGGCGTCTACGACGTCTACGGCGGACAAACTGACATTTTTCTTTGCTTTTTTGGCACTTAATAGTCTCAAAACTTAAAAATACAATATTTCAGGGTAGCTACTTTTTTGGAAATTTCAGGTCAATCACAATTATTTATTATTCAAATTAATAAAGTAAATTGAAGGGAAGGTTTTTTGATTTAATAAGAGTTTTCAAATTTTAAAATCATAAAGAATTGACATCCCTTCGCATTCACAATTGTCTTGAATTGTCTTCTTAGTAATATTTTTAGTGAACGCTCAATAAAGGTGAAACAAAAAAATTTAATGTTGTGAAAACACATACTGCAGTCACGATCGGCTGCAAGCCAATCGTATAATACTCTAGATGAATACTGAACTCCGATTTATATTGTAGTTGGGGATAAAGTAGAATTACGTGTGTGAATGTTGTATGTCCCTTATTAAGGACTGCCATTAGATTGCTACTCAAAACTAAAAGACAATATTCAGTGTTGAATTTCATACCTTGAACTGGGTAAGTCATCGAAAAAAATTTCCTTTTTGAAGGACTTTCACATGGGAGGTGCAGGAAGGACTCACTCGATTTCTTACATATTTATCCTTTTCCTTGGAACCATTCAAAAATTAATGTGTACAAAACTTCAAATTCATAGCTTAAAGCGTTCAAAAGTTATCGGAAAATATTGTTGAACACGTGTCTTCAGAATATTTTGCATGGCAGCTACCAGAAGGAGTAAAAGGATTTTGCTGACTAGTAAACTCGAACTTCGTTTTCACTCAAAACTAATTTGTACAAAATTCCGAGTTCATAGCTAAAAGATTACTTGAATTATAGTGAGTTCCGTAAATTAAGTGAAGACATTTTGACAGGATATTTGTATGGCAGCTACACGAAGGACTAATAGGATTTTCTTCATAATCATACATTTAGCTCCAACTATTGGCAAAATTATACATACAAAATTTCAAAGACGTAGCTTAAATCCTTCTGAAGTTATCGACCAATATTCTTAAACACTTGTTTTAAGGACATTTTGTATGGCAACTACCCGAAGGAGTAGGACGATTTTGCCAGTTAACGAACTTAGCCTTACAAATTCAAACAAACATCCAGATTCAAAATTTCAAGATCCTAGGTGAAGGCGTTCTTGAGTTATCGTTTTCACGGACAGACGGACGGACGGACGGACGGACGGACGGACGGACGGACGGACGGACGGACGAACGGACGTGAAGTGCATTTGAGGTTTTTGGCCACAAATAAACAAAAAATAATATATAACTTTTTTTCGTCCGAGGCTTGGTTCTATGCGTTACAAACTTTTGGACTGGATTAAACTTATAATATTCTATATGATTTCATCTAGAGTATAAAAATGTTCCAGGGAAGCAAATTTTTTTTTTAAACTCGATAACAATACTTTATTATTAAACTAATAAAGTAAAATGTACACTGCGTTTGGGTTGGTTTTTGGAATAAATCTGTGAGTAATATAAGAAAAATAGCTCTTTAATTTGGAAAAATCTCCATACTTTGAACAAATCAATATATTCTGCAGGGTATCCGGTACTCTGTGCACCACCTTGTAAGGGGTAATTCCTTCCAAGTACTGTACTCAGTCTTACCAACCACATCCAGGTAAGTGCATCAATTATGTTTAAACTCTTTTACATTTCATTGATTTCCTCGATACTTAAAATAAAAATAAATTGGCAATAAAAATTCTTAAGTAGAACCCAGAATTTAAACAAATTTTTTTAAACGAGGGCCACTTTATGCCATATTTAATTTTTAAGCTAGATGTATTTTCGCCTATTACTTCCAAAATAGTAAAACGTAACTCGCTTTTGTAGGTAATAATATGGTAAGTAGTAAGAAACATTTTTCTTGACCTCCCTGTATCTCCACGGATATTGAAAATTGACCTTCCCTGTAGAACAATTTTTGTCTCAAAATATATCAAGGAATAACCCCTTACAAGGTTGTGCACGGAGTACCGGACACCAGTGGCGGCTCGTGAACTTCTTAGCAGGTGAGGCTGTGTTTAATATTCCAAAAACACGACTTTGTCGGACTAAAACTATATGAGTAAGGACGTTGGTTTACATAGTCATTAAGTAACATTTTCAAAACAAAAAATCACGAGTAACTTGATGACTTTTTCCTCTGTAAAATGGTGAGGCTCAGCCTCACTAGACTCATGTGGCGAGTCGCCACTGTCGGACGCCCTGTATAGAGTAAATTGATTACAGTTCAAATTCAATTCGATACGTAAACTTGCCAGAAAATGTTCACTTCTCACAATTTGAATCAAAAAATTCCAAAAATTAGCTCACTACTTTTTATGTAATGTATTACGCCTGATATTATAATTGCGTCTTAATGCATTGCACTATTATTACTTAATGGCCTCCTTTTTTAACAAATCAAGAATCTCGAACAATTCAATTAAGTAGAGCATACTTTTTTTTGACGACACTACTTGTAGTCTAAAAATCGCCATAATTAATTTGATAAGAATAATTCAATTGAATGTTTTGTCTATTCTCTTTATAGTAGCTCTATATAGTCATTGCCCTTCAATATTATTTACGACGCAATTTACTATAGAGTTTTTCTTATCGCTTTTCTAATAGTGCCAGCACAAGTTGATTTCGAGAACATCTTACTTGAATAGTATTGTAGATTTTACAAATTGATATGTAACAAGATTTGCTTGTGCTTGCCCAGTAATAAGCCAAAATCGTACACAATTGACCCATTACAAATTCCCATCATATGGTACTTAGCTACTGGCGATGTTGTTAACTTAAATTCTTGACGGCTTTTTTGATCAAAAAAGCATACAAATGTGATAACAATAAAGTAGCCAATTAAAAATAAAAGAAATATACACTAAATTACATCGTGTTTGATAATAATTTTTGATGCGAATTGATGGATGAGTGCAATTCTCAGATAATATTTGATTTCATTTCATCGAGAACCGCATATGATTGTTACTAAGTACAGGAGCAATTATTGCTTAAATTACTTGACGTAATACGCAAAAACTTTTGGACTTTTGGTTCTTTCGAAGAAAAACTAAGAACCTTGTTACTTCTGGCCATCTACAAAATGTTCCGCGAAACATTGAAGCCGGCCGAGAAAAAAATCTCATTGATAAAAATGTTATTGTTAGTCATGGATGAGTGCGAGGATCCTTCAGTAGATTTGTAAAAATTATGTAAAATTTGTTCAGATTATATTGGCGCCGTACTACCAACATATTTTGACAGTTTTGATGATGATGATCTTGACAGCGAAACTGATACGGCTCCCGTCAGAAATACTTGAAATCAATTAATCGACCTCGTATGTGTTTCCGATAGACGTATAAATTATAGTATCAAACGTTTACTATTTCAATGTAAAACTATCTCACTGAGTTCATGCAATGTCAGCACATTTGAGAATTTAATTTAATTTTGTTTTATATTTGATAAATTTTTTTGTTTTAGGTACGTTCATTTATGCAGAACATTCTTGTGAATTTTCTTGATGTTTTTGGTAGTCCTTCAAAATGTTTCTTCCTCGAAAACTGCTCAACCGATTTTAATTGGACTTTGTATGCATATAACTACATAAAACTTAAATCAGACGATACTTTACTTACATACACGCCACAAAAAAAATCAGCACTAGAATTTTTTCTAAAGGATAATTTGAAAATTTTTACAACATATCCAAATCGCACTCAAAATTATCGGACAACTGTCCAGTAATTAGCAAAAAAGTGCCTTTTTGGTTAATATTTTCCGGATCACGTTATTCAAGAAATAACAATGCAAAGGATACTTTTAAATTTATTCGAAAATTTCATTTGTTAATTCACTTACAATTATCGCCTGTTTCCTGATAAGCTAAAATTCAACTAGAAAAGCAGTTAAATATTTATTGAAATCAACCACTTTTTTTCCTGAGTGCTATGAAGCTGAAAATCCGTTTCATATTTCAACTTTTTAATTTCAGATTTTAACAATTAAATTTTCAAATGGTTCTCAAAATTTAAATGACATATTTTTACTTTATTATTTTAATATTAAAATATTGTTATAGATTTAAAAAAAAATTAAAAATTGCCCAACGAACATTTTTTTTACGTTTCATGACTAATAGAGACCAAAAAAGCAAAAAAAATGTCAGTCCGTCTGTACGCCTTACGCCGTCTCTCGTCCACATACGCAAAATCATTTGAAGGATCCTAGCTAATAAACTTTTTGAGATATTTAGTTGAATTTTTGTTCGTAAGTTTACTGAGTGGACCCCTTTAAGTAGACACCTTTACTTATGTACGGTTTTATTGTCTAGTGAACGACCTTAGACAAAGCGGTTAACCGCACCACCCCAGGGAAGGTACTCCCTCTGGAGCACTAAACATGCTATTCAATCTATCACCCCTAGATATTTTTGGCAAGCAAATGGCAACTAGTGCAGCCATTCGACTTAGAGCCTCTACACAGTGGACTGGCATATATGCAGGTCACTCAACAATCTTGAATCACTTCAACAACATTTCTGAAAACACCAACTACACCTTCTCAGTTATAATTTTGACAAACATTTCCTAGCAACAATCCCAACCCGTCTAGAATGGGAAAGGGATTCGGTACGGATGGCAGAGTCCGTCCACATACTCGTATATACGGCCGGCTCCAAAACTGAAGGCGGGGTAGGTGGAGGTGTTTTCTCTGAAAAGCTTAAAATTAGCAGCTCCTTCCGCCTTCCGGATCACTGTAGTGTCTATCAGGCTGAGCTTATGGCGACCAAGAAGGACTTGTCCTGGTTGAGGTGTAATGTAGGGTCTACAGGGGATATTAGCATTTTCACAGACAGAGGCCTAGACAACATCAAAGGTTGCTGTAGAATGCTGATCATCTCTTAAGGATGTGGCAGAAAAGTTCAATATTCTTCTGTGCTGGGTACCAGGATACAGGAATATTCCAGGGAGCTGTGTGACTGACGAACTCGCTCGATGCGGTACTACCCTTCAGATTATGCTGAAAGATCGGAATCTGGGTGTTCCCCTCTCAACATGTAAGCAGTAACATGTGTGCTGCTGGGATTGGAATCAGTTGAAAAAACCAACTCAAGAGGGGCACACGATATTACATGTCACACTGCGAAACAGATCTGGCCGAAGGTGGATAAAAAACTCTCTAAAAAGCTGATCCATGAGATTTTCTCGGGAACAAGGCCTTGTGGGGAGTTGTTTTGCGGCCAAACAACTCAGGCCGAAAACACTCCTCACAAATTGGATCACAGATCCAAGAACGCTGGTTGTCATTTCGATTCCTATATAAGGACGAGAAATCGAAGTGGCAGCCAGTCGTTCGCCAACTGGCGGGCGACTCACTAAACACTGCAAAGTGATGTCGCCGATAGTCATCACTGCAGTTACACAAACAGCTGCGCTAAATCAGCGGTAGCAAAGACGACGGCTGCGATGTGAGCCGTCGCAGCAAAGACGTCGGCAGCGACATTGCCGACGCAGCGAACACCACACCCCCAGACACGCGACGGCACCGAATGCTGCCGTCGCCCACGACCTTACCCGAGTTGGACTCTCAGCAAAGCCGGGAGAACTCCAACGTATAAGGTCGTGACGAATGTCCTTACATTGGTGACCCCGACAACGCAGAACACAGGCGTATCGATGAGGACCACTGGCCCTCCTCTAGGAAGGGGGTGTGTGGGGAGTTGTTTTGCGGCCAAACAACTCAGGCCGAAAACACTACTCACAAATTGGATCACAGATCCAAGGACGCTGGCTGTCATTTCGATTCCTATATAAGGACGAGAAATCGAAGTGGCAGCCAGTCGTTCGCTAACGGGCGGACGACTCACTACACACTGCAAAGTGATGACGCCGATAGTCATCACTGCAGTTCTGCACAAACAGCGGCTCGACGGTAGCGAACAATACCGTCGCCGCAAAGACGACGGCTGCGATGTGAGCCGTCGCAACAAAGACAACGGCTGCGATATGAGCCGTCGCAACAAAGACGATGTGAGCCGTCGCAGCAAAGACGTCGGCAGCGACATTGCCGACGCAGCGACCACCACACCCCCAGACATGCGACGGCACCGAATACTGCCGTCGCATCACGACCTTACCCGAGTTGGACTCACGGCATGGCCGAAAGAACTCCAACGTATAAGGTCGTGACGAATGTCCTTACATCCTAATACATCCCTAGCAGAGAAAAAAATTTTGGAGGTGAGGGTGGGTTTTTCTTTTCACCCTCCCCCATTCTAACTACCAAAATTTGATATTTAGAAAGAGCTATAGCACTGGCATATTGTAAAAATATAATATCATTTTTAATAGAAATAGTATGTTACGGGGTGAGAGTGTCCTTCCTATCTATAAAACAGCTTCCTAGAAAGTTGAAACTTGGTAAGTATATGTGTAGATTTACTGATTAATTATCTAATAACGGGATAGCAAGATCGTGGAAGTAAAATAGACTAAAACTAGTTTTCATGATTTATTCTTTTCAACCCCAAAGAGGATATAAAAGGGTTGAAAAGATTTTCACGAATTCCGTCATATCTCTTAAGGGCGATAAGATATTGTATTGGCTTTTGCTTCCTAGGGGTTTTTTTATATATATCTATAAACCGATTTACGATTTTTTTGATATTCAACCCCAAGTTTCTGTAAGGGGGTTCCATACGTTTTCAGATTTTCACCATATCTCTTAAGGTGCTCGAGCAATTTTTCAAGCAATTGATTGCCCGACAACTATTGCCAAAACTAGTGGAACGATTAATGAAGCAATACAAGGCAATAGCGTGCTAGTTGCAGCAATATTTCAGCAATGTGGCAATGTTTTCACAGATTGCTGGTATAGCTCGCACTATAATTGCTGTATTTCCGCAAACTTGGAAAATGCCGAGCAATTGTCCTCGTTCGGTGATTCAATTGTCAAGTTTTGTTTTGAGTTTTGCATTTATTTGTCGAGTTTTGTGTTATAATGGTGATTATAATGGCATTCAAATAATTCAAAGTTTTATTTTAAGTTTTAGATTTGTTTGTCCACTTTACTTTCGTGTTGTTCATAGACTGAATTGGTCGTGTAAGTCTTTATTGCCGAATTGCTAGATATTGGTCCATATCGCTCAATACAATTCAGCAACGAGTTGATGAAAAGTTGATACACGTTTTGCTATTGTTGCTGTGTGTTGCTTTAAATTTTCGTGACGTCAAAATTGACGAATATTGCTGCAAATTGAGCAATTTTAATCGCTTGTGTAAGATCACCTTTAGGTTTGATGAGCTATCAATTAAGCTTTAACTTCTGCAGAGTTTTTATATAATCGCCTACAAACCGATTTTCGGATATTCTGATAGCCAAACCCTAAGGTGGTTCAAATGGCTTGCATATGTTTTGTCAAATTGTGACATATTTCTTGGATTTTAATTGGTTTTTACTTCCTAAGGCTTCCTATATAATCTCCAAAAAGTTTCAGGATTTTTAGCCTGCAAACTCATTTCGCGATTTTTGATACTCATCCCCAAGGGCGTGTAGAGTTGTTGCATATGTCTTTACGAATTTTATCATACCTCTAAGATCTGCTGATATTTCGAATTGATTTTTATTTCATTAAAACAAAATCTCCCAAAAATTATTTCAGGATTTTTGGATATAAAATCGGCCAAAAATGATTTCAGGATTTTTGGATATGAAGCCAAGGGTGTGTTTTGGTAATGGTCATACAACCAATTTCACGATTTTTCGAAATTCAACCCCCAAGGGGAGTGTGGAGTGGTTGCTTACTTTTTCACAAATTTTTCAAAATCTCTAGTAATCGCCTAAGAAACTATTTCACAATTTTCGAAAATACCTGAATTAATTTTAATTGGTGCGATATTTCAACTTCAACCTAGTCGATCGAGAATATTCAAAAATCCAGAAATTAATTTTAAGGCGAATGTAAAGGGTTTTCCAATAAGGACTTGACAACTTTTTTTCAAAATAAAATGCAAACCATTTGAGATATTTCAAAAACTTTATTATCGGGTTGAAGTACAATCAAAACATTTATGAATGGAACTCGACTTCGTTCATATGGCCACCGCGGGCACGTTTGCAGCGGTCGATTCGTTGGACCCAATTTTCGATGACTCGGCCACACATTTCGGCCGAAATGGCTGCTATTTCGTGTTCAATGTTGGCTCTGAGCTCTTCCAACGTCGTCGGCTTGTTGGCATAGACCAACGACTTGACGTGGCCCCAAAGAAAAAAGTCCAGAGGCGTTAAATCGCACGAACGAGGCGGCCAATCGACTGGTCCATTTCTTGAGATAACACGCTCATCAAACTTACTCTTCAATAAATCGATTGTAACGTGTGCTGTGTGGCTTGTGGCACCGTCCTGTTGAAACCACATGTTGTCCAAGTCCATATCTTCCAATTCGGGCCAAAAATAATCGGTAATCATGGCGCGATAACGATTACCATTCACAGTAACGTGACGATCATTATCGTCGACGAAAAAATATGGCCCTATGACGCCGCCAGCATGCAAACCGCACCAAACAGTTATTTTTTGTGGATGAAGTGGTCTTTCATGAAGCACATGTGGATTTTCACCGGACCAATAACGCATATTTTGCTTATTGACGAACCCACTGAGCCAAAAATGAGCTTCGTCACTGAAGATGATTTTGCGATGAAATTGATCATCTTGGCGCATCTTTTCCAGAGCCCAATCGGAGAACGTACGTCGCTTCAAATGGTCCATCGGCTTCAATTCTTGAGTCAGCTTGATCTTGTATGGGTGTAAACCAAGATCCTTACGCAAAATTCGCCATAACGTGGTCTGGGCGATGCCCAACACTTGAGAACGCCGTGGAATTGACTGATTTGGATCATTTGCTACGGACGTTTCAACGGCAGCGATATTTTCGACACCTCGACCAACCCGTTGTCTCACTGGCACGGCAACATCACACAACGAATATGTAGACTCAAATTTTTGCACTAAACTTGTTACTGCCTGTCTACTAGGGCGAGAATTACGACCGAAAATCGGAGTTAACGCTCTTAAAGTAGCGGTCACCGACTCCGAATTTCTGTAGTAAATTTTTATAATTTGCAGACGTTGTTCCTTCGTGTACTTTACCATGATAAAAATGTTAAGTTTACTGAATAAATTGACAGTGACAGTTCGATGATTAGTGAAAGGGTGCGTTCACAAATTGAATTCAAAGTTGTCAAGTCCCTATTGGAAAACCCTTTATAACAAGCCAGTTGAATAAAAACAAATTCATTATTTAATTAGACTCAAAAGAATTCGTAAAAATGCAAAAAATATGTAAAACACAGATTTGCAGTAGATTATATATGATGAGTTTATGGAAGGAATTCGTGAAAGCGTATGCAACTCCTTATCCCATTTGGAATTGATTTTTAAGCAATTAGAAGATGTGTTTTAATTCGGAAAAACTAACTCATTATCGGTCGAATATCAAAATACTCTAAAATATATTTCTAAACGTTTAAAAAAAGAATCTATAAAAGTAAAATTAAATCTAAGTCTTTGATGACCTAAGAGAAATTACAAAATTCGTGAAAAATATTATCATACCCTTTTCAGCGATTATTCTTTTGCCCAGTAATCATTCCCACGTCAATGAAATTATTTTTACCAAAAATACTCGTACATACATATATATGTACAGTCCCTGTTCAACGAATTAGGACCACTAAGGTTTTTTTAATATTTTCTCTTTGTTTATGCTAAAACTCTTCGTAGAAAAGAAATAAAAAATAATTTTTTTCTTTTTTTGGATTTTTTATTCGTTTTATGATATTTTATGAATTAAAAATTTGATTTGGTGTTAATATTTTGTAGGGCCACCCTTAGAATTAATTACAGCTTTAATTCTTTCTGGCATGCTTTCAATGCATCGCTGTATCATTTTTTTCATTTCTTCGCTGTTTTGCCATATATTTTCAATATTTTCTTTAAGGATATCAAGAGTAGGATTAGGAGAGGAATAAACTTCAGATTTTAAGGGACTCCAGACATTCTCGATAGGGTTAAGGTCGGGAGGATTGCCTGGCCAAAAAGAATTGGGATATTGGAGATAGAGAACAAGTTTTTTATAATTTGGGCACGATGACATCCTGCATAAAGATATTTCCTATTCCACAGCACTTCAAGAAGTTGAAATGTGGAATTAAAATGTTGTCCAGCACGTCGTAGTACTGGGTACTGTTCATAATTCCTTCAACGAAAAGGATCGGTCCAGGTCCATCGCCTGAGATGCAGGACCATATCATTGCGGCTGGCGGAGTTTTCACGACGCCAGCTTCGTCATATTTCTCTGATGGCCTTCTTCGAACGTATTGGTATCTCTCCGTCACAGACTCTAGTCTACACTCAACACTAAAAAACAAAATAAAACCAATATTTTAAAATTATATTTCCAAGCGAAAAATAAAGGCAATGTAATCTTTATTCATCCATATTAAATATTAATTACATTTTGCCAATGAGTTTCGGTATTATTTTGATGAGCTCTAGCAAACTCCAGCCTGGCTTTTCGCATTTTAGCTGTTAGCTTAGGCTTTTTTGCTGGTCGCCTCGACTTAAGGTTTGCTTCATATAAACGCCTTCTTAAGGTCATACCGGATATCTCTATCCTTTTGACCAGCAGATCTTGATGCAAGCTTCTCGTGGATTGAAAACGGTTTTCGCAGGCCTTTTGAATAATCCTACGATCCGTTCAAGGCGTTGTCATCCTTTTCACGCGACAATTTCGCCGTTTGTTGCTGACTTGGCCTTGATTCTCCTAGGCTCCTTTATTGATTCTCATCACAGTTTGATGAGAAACATTCTCTTTTCTTGCTATTTCTTGAAAGGAAAACTTTTTGGTGTTCAATAAAGAAATTATTGCTGACTTTTTGTCCGCTCTAATGTCTTTACACTTTCCCATTTTTATTGTTTTGACCAAAAGTCTAAAAAAAACACACGTACTTTTAAATGTCTGAAACTATGTAAACTAAAACCACAGGAATTTCTAAAAACTGCTTAAACACAATATTTTCTTCACCACTCGACAAATTCTTTCCAAATATTTGAAAAAGAATGAGAAGTTCGGAATAATTTCACTGTTTTATATACATACCTGTCTACCGCCTTGAATACGTAAAGGGAGGGCCAGATAAAAAGCACTATTCTGAAAAAAGGGTAGAAGGATTGGATTTTCCATTTAGGGTATATCATATTCACAATTTTTACAGCCGCAAGGTAAAATGAATCTTCTTGGGAATAAACCACGTTTTCGTGAAGCTACAGTTAATTTCTTTTAAAAAATGAGAAAAAATGTGACTGGTCCTAATTCAATGAACAGGGACTGTATATATGTTGCAAGTTTCAATTTGCTATCATACGCCGTTCTCAGAAGAAAAAAAGAACCAAAATAGTTCTTATGATATGGGCCGTGATTTTTAAGAAAAATATAAAATTTGGCTTATTCAAATAAGCTTATAAGTATTGTAAATGTAATAGTACTTTTAAGAGGGGCGGTACAGCACAGAAGTGGGCAATTGGCAAAAAATTAAATTTACAACTCAAGAAGTTTCAGTTATGGTTTTGGCATTTTTTTCAGAAGTTTGGTCCAGTAGATATGGACTTCGGAAGTTAGTCTTAGTAGACCTCGAGCAGAAAAAAATGTTGGAGGTTGTGGGTTAAGGAGGGTGGTAATAACCAATTCTGCCCTTTATTTTTTGAGATAAGGTGTGAGAAAAGTTAAGGATTGACGTCAGTATAGAGTCACTACGGGGGCATATAAAATTTTGATACGGATAGCATGGTACGGTCGTAGGTGATGATTTTTACCGCAGGGACAGCTTATGGTAAAAAATTTAAAGCTGCTATGTATATAAAAATCTACTAGAAACTAATTTAAACAAAAAAATCACATTTCCATTGGCGTACGGAGGTGGGAAAAAAATTGTTTGTATGAAAAGGATAAACTTTAACGAATATCCTCCTAGCTTTTAAGCCTGTCGAGGTATCAAATTAATTGCACTTCTGCGGCCTCTTCATATAAGCGTCTACAAACTTTTTTCCACATTTTTCGATATTCAACCCCTAGGGGGTGTAGAGTAGTTGTGTAGTTCACGAATTCCGATGTATTTCCTCGGTCAAATGCGATATTGCATTCAATTTTATTTCCAAGATTTTTAAACGTAATCGCCTAAACACTATTTTAAGAATTTTTCAATATTCTGCATCCAAGTAATTCAAACAAACTTTTTAGCTCTAAAGAGATATCGAATTCGCTTTTACTGCTATGAACCTTATACACAATCGCCCAAGGAGATTATATTGAAATTTTTTTGGTAAAATTAAAAAAGGATATTAATAAAAAATTTGCATAACTGGGCGTAACTTCATAAATTTCTGAATAGAAGTCTGTAGCGCGTTCAGTACAAAGATGCGGTGGAACTTTAGGACAACCTAAAGTAGTAGCTGTTTGAAACGTTATGTTTTTAGATTGTGAGTCGCATAATAACCTTTAGTGTTTCTGTTGAATGCTGATTCAACGTGGTCTGAACTTCTACAAAAAAAATAATGAGTTGCACCATACTCTTTGGTTTTATTCCTGCAAACAATCACCAACTTTCAACTTTGTGGCATCGACCATTGCGAAGGAATATATATTTTAAAATACCTCGATTCCAGCTTTCAAGCGCTAAACTATCATTTATTATTCCTCCAACCATGAGGGTTTTTTTCCGTGGCGCCGCTATTATAGCTCTTTATAAAATTCAAGAATCAACTTTCTGGGATAAGCGGTTGTTGAGATATTAAATCTTTCTGGATATGAACCCTCAACCTTTAAAAGTGCACCCTACTAGAACCCCACCAGAACTGAACTAGAAGTGAACTTAGTCAGATTTCATGAAAACATCTTTACGGGTTCTTGGGATAATACAAAGACTTATTTCTAAAAAAAAGTTTTCGTACGGCGTACTGACAGACAATAAATTGTTATTGCTTTATCGAATTTACTAATCCTAAAAAACGAATTCAATCTCAAAATTTTATCATTAAATTATTAAAGTACATCGAGATTTTTGAATTTTATATTAGGAATTTTTTAGCAGATTTTCTTACAATTGATTTTATATCATGAAACTTGAGTTTAAGAAAAAAAAATCTGCCAACAGTCTGGGCACAACTTTATTATTTTTGGGACAGAAGTCCGAAACGCGTTTAATTCTGAGACGCGGTGTAGGTTACTATGTGACTGAAAACCTAAAAAAAAGTTCGGCAAACGGTTAGAATGGGGTCGCGCTAGAATACTTACGCCGCTGCCACATATAACATATGAATTACATAATTGGGTCATACTCCGGGCGCGGCCTAAGTCGTAGTATAATATCAGTTGTTACGTGATTAGGAGGTTTTTCGTGATTTGGTTTTGGGTTATTACATGAAATCGGAAATGCATTTGTAGGCGATTATATAAAGAGTCTGTGGAAGTAAGAACCAATCTGATATCTCATCAATCCGAGGAGATATGATGAAAGCCTAACGTCCTATTAGAGTTTAATATCTAAAAATACTGAAATCATGAAGCCTTAGGAAGTAAAAATAAATCCGATATCTCATTAGAACTAAGAAATATGTAGAAATTTGTGAAAACATATGCAACCACCTTGCACCCACTTTGGGGTTGAATATTCAAAAATTCTGAAATCAGTTTTTAGATATATATACAGAAAGCCCGAGGAAGTGAAAACCAATCCGATGTCTTATCATTCCTAAGATATATAAAGAAATTTGTGAAAACGTGTTCAACCCGTTTATACCCTCTTAGGGGTTGAAAAATGAAAAAACTTTAAAAGAGGTTTTAGGTGATTATTAAACAAGCCCGTGTAAGTAAAAAGTTATTCGATTTCTATAACCGGAGGGATATGGCTGAATTCGTGAAAATGTATACAACCCCTTTACACCACCTTGAGGTCGAATTTCAAAAAAATCCTAAAAATCCCTTCTAGGTATTTATGTGAAGAATCCGTAGAATAAAAATGAATTCGATATTTGGGAAGACCTAAAAGATATGACGAAAATCGGGAAAATATATGCATTCCATTTTCATTGATAATTTTTATTGCCCCCCTTCCCAACGCCAATGGATATTTGAATTTTTTTTTAATTAATAATTCTTTTCTAGTTAATTTACAAATACCGAGTGTCAACTTTCTAGAAAAAACACCCTCCACTCCCGTACCATAATACCCCTATAAAAAATTATATTTTTCCAACATGCTACTGCTAAACATCTAAATACCAAGTTTCAGCTTTTGATGATTATAGGTTCTCGAGATAGAAAAATCGGAACTTTTTTCTTTTTACCCTCCCCCACCCTCACCCTCTACACCCTCCCACCCAAATTTTCTGCTAGGCGTCTATTAGGACTATTTCTGGTAAAAATTCTAAGCATCTATCTTACACTGTTCTTGATATATGAGACGTGATTTTTTAGAAAAATTCTTATCTCATCAATTTCCATGCTACGCCGGCCCCTTAAAAATTTTACTTTCAGAAAACATTATTTGTCAACCTTAATACAGAAACCGAATTTTTATTTTTTATTGCAATTGGTTCGTGAGATATCGTAATCTAAAATTTTTCACCACCCACTGCGGTACGCCACTGCCCGCTCTCAAAAATTTGTTTTCGATCTGTTCTCCTAGTAAACTTACAGATGTTCATTATGTTTTAATTTCGTGACATTAACCGCTTAGGAGATATGGATTTTAGAACGTCTCGATCTCGGCTTTCAAGCGTTTCGAACGCATTATTATTCCCTCATATCCACACCCTTCACCCATATCAGAAACCCCCCTCACACCTCTAACCCTCAAAAACTGGTTACTTAAAGGCGCCTAACCAGTCTATTCAGAAAAAAATTGAGTTGCGATGTATTGTACTATGCGACTGACAACCTAACAAATAACGTTCTAAATAGCCTCCTGGTTATTCCTTAGATTGTCAGTCGCATAGTCAGACGAACTTGTATACAAGACCCGGGCAGACGTCTCCACGGCGATTGGTACAGGTTACTGTCCAATTGGGGATCATGCAACCAAATTGGGCATTTCGTTTAATTTACACTGCCGCAGCTGCAGGACACTAATAAGTGAGAGTCGCTCGTTCCTTTGCAAATGTCCGGCTTTAGCTAGAGCCCGAGAGCGAGCTCTAGGCAAACCCTTCTACGGTGACCTGATGGAGATTTCAGGGAAGAAAACTGGAGAGTTATTACTTTTCCTGAACAGCACAGGGTGGTTATAGCGATTCAATTCAATCAATTTTTCTCACATTCATCTTCTATATTTCCCAGTCATAACAACCCTTAACATCGAAGTTTAACACGAGTTCGTGGTTCCAAAACGGCCTCTGACTAATTGAGCTCTAGGCTCTGGGTGACAGGGCTGCCACTTAAACTAACTAACCAACCAACCAGTCACATAGTACCCTACACCGCATCTCAGCATCTACATATACATAGGTAATAAGTTTCAACTTTCTAGCATAAGCCGTTTCTGAGATATGGAAAACCACCCCTCAGTACCTTGCTACTCCTATCAAACATTTCTTTTTCTGGAATGTCTCTATTAGTAGCTCTATATTGTAGTCAATAATTATTAACTTTCTATCCTTTGCAGCTTTCGAGAAATTAAAATCAGAATTTTTTAATTTCCACCGCCTCCCTCACCCTCACCCTTCCTACACCCACACCATCAACATTTTTTCCCCCGCTAGAGCTCTACTGATCCTAACTCCTGCAAAATTTCAAGATCCTATCTGATACGGTTGTTGAGATATAAAACTTTAATTTTTTGAAAAATGACTGTTCCCTTACTTCCGAGCTTCACCTTCCCCCTCAAAAATTTTACATTCAAACCAAATTTTATCTTTATGGCACAATTAAGGCGGAAGATATTGTAATTCAAAGTTTTTCACCCCCTACTCCCATACCTCACCAACCCCCATAAAAATGTTAACCTTTTTCTAATCTTCTAGTATCTCTTAAGACAACTACAAATTTTCAGCCACCTGATATCAATCGTTCAGAAGATATGGATTTTAGAATCTTTCAATCGCAGCTTTCAAGCGTTTCGGACGAATTTTTTTCCCCCACTCGCACACCCCTCAACCCCTATCAACCATTTTTTTGCAAATGGGTCCACTATCATAGTACTACATAAGTTCCAACTTTCAGCCTCCTAGCATAATCGGTTCCTGAGATCTAGAAACCAAAATTTGTCATCTAAAACGCTTCCTTCTTTTCCCCCTTTACACTCCCAGCCCTCCAAAAGATAACACTCGTAGTGGTTTACCCATTCTACCTACCATAAAAATTTCAACTTAATATCTCAAAAGGTTTGTGAGCTACGCACTTTCAAACTGTTTTACGGACGGCGTGCGGCGTCTACGGCGGACAGACGGATATTTTTTTTTTTTACTTTTTTGGGGTTTACTAGTCCTAAAAAGTGAAAATACAAAATTTCAGGTCAGCAAATTTTTTTTAAGTTTCATGTCGATAACAATATACTTTATTATTAAAAAATAATAAAGTAAAGTTAAAAATAACGAATTTCAATTGCTTTCATTGCATTTTAGCGAAGTATCACAATATTAACATCCGCGTGTCGATTGCATTTTGAACTGAATAAGTAAACAAAAATGCAATTCCCAAAGAGAATAGGCTTATAAGTGAATTATACTGGTTTAATAGCAACGAGAAGTTGTGTATTATTACAGTCCAATGTTTTATTTGAAAATAGTTGATTTCGATGCATGACAGTCATTCGATTACAAGAATCATAATAAAATGTTTATTTATTTTCTAAAAATAGCGGCGTACTTGAGCTCCAACTGAATATTTCGAGTTTAAATTAAATTATTCTTATACAAATAGAAATATACAACACAACTGAATAGTTAACTCTAAAATATGGAGTAATAAGACACGATTTAAAGCACATACGAAGCGAATTAAAATAAGCTAAATTAATAACTAATTGTCGCATGAAATCTAAATAATAAACATTTCAGCTGAATTTTTAAACATTTGCGTTATTATTATCAAATCTATTCTACAACACTTAATCTAAGCCATTAATTACGATACTATTATTGTTTTCATCTGAACACTGTTCACTTCGTCCATCAATTGTATTTTATAACAATTATTTTATTATATTGTTGAACTGCGCTAATATTGCGATTGCAAGCTTATTACAAATATTAAAAACTACAATCTGGACCGCGTCCGCCATTGTTGCTAATCAGTAAAAAGCACACAAATGAAAATATTAAATTTTATTACAGGGTGACTAGTTGGTTCGATCAGCTTAGAATATCATTTAGGATGGATCATAAACTGAGTCATCCTATGCATTTCTTCACGTATACATTGAAGATGTTAAATTGCGAAGAAAGTAACCTCCGTACTAATGTCTCTGGACCCGACGAGATTTTCTTATCAATTCTCGAAATGCTCCTTATCAGCAATTCGAATGCAAATCACAATAAAATGGGAATAACGTTCGAAACGATTCAATTGTATAACCCTGGACTAGCCTGATCCGATTTACTCATTTGTCGGTAAATAGTAGCGCAGAACGGATCATCTTATAAAATTACGGAGTTTAAGATTCAAATAACCCAAAAATAAAACAACAAAATTCACCCTAAATTTACTCTCCATATAAGTTTCGTAGTGTGTTAACAAGTAAAAGTGCTTTGATATGTTCGCTGTCTTCTTAAAGTGTTGAATTTTGTTCTTATTTCTCGTGCAAATATCTCATTAATAAGCAAATGCTCAAAATGAATAACCGAAAATTCTTTTTTGAAAAATATTATATTTTCAATTATCTATCGAATTTTTCAACTTAATAAAGAATTCAGAACAATTTTGCAATTAAGAATAGTGTCGAGGACATTAACAGACAATAGTATGAAATAAAAGCAAAAAAATACAATTTTTAGCGAAATTTATTTGATTGGAAATAAAAGTAGAATTTAATAAATATTCAAAAAAAGTGAAGTTAGTTTTTTTTAAAGTGAAAATCCATCCCAAATTCATTCCAATTAAAATATTCGGTATTGCCCTTTTTTGAATTTAATTTAGTTATTGCTCTATTTTAAGTTGGTTTTTGTAAATAGTTATTCTTTCAAATACTAGAAAACAGTGGTATCGAAATGTCGCTTTTACCTAGATTCAATTTTTCGAAGCGACAGTGGATGACACTTTTGATAATCGGATTAGCAGATTTTTGTAATGCTATTTGTGTCAGTTTACAGGCACCTTTTTTCCCAAGTGAGGTAAATTATTTTATTTTAATAATTTTTATTTTTCCTAATTTTATTTAGACATAATTAAATTAAAATTCCTAAGTTAATACATCAAAATCAAAAAGATTATTACAACTAATAAGCAAATAAGTGTTCATTTAAAAGTAGTCTACCCTTTCTACATTTTATGAAGAAACCAAAAAAAATATTAAGTTTAGCATTATTCAAATATCTGTCAAAAAAATATAACTTTGCAGTTATTGCTTAGGATAGTGTAAACTTAGATTTCAATAAGAATACATTCTAATAAATTAATAATAAAATCCTAAAAGCGAACATTTTGCGAAGATTTTCCGCAGTTGAGCCACAGTTGAGCCCCAATTGAATCGAACTCGGAACGCCGCAAAAAGTGTATAAACTTTCACCGTAGGTGAAGAGAAATACAAAGCTAGGTCTCCAATATGCGTTTCATACGAATCACTTAAATGATTCAGTTACGGTCCATATATCAAAAGGAGCTCTGAAAAATTCACCTAAATGAATTTTTAGTGATTCATACCTTTTGTTTCGTTTGTAATAATCTGAATTTTATAAACTTCACAGTAAGATAAGATCCACATAAAACACTTAGATGATTCACTAGCCGTCCGCCTAGGTGATTCACTTACGATTAATAAAACCAAATTAACAGAAATTTACCTAGATGACATGCTAGTAATTCATTTCTGATACTTCTGTTGGTTCTTGTTATAATTACACATTGTAAACTTGAGAAACGAAAACTTGCGAGAAAGCATTAAGTGAGTAATATGAAAATTAATCAAACTTAGTGCATAATTAAATTTTTTTTTCGATTATTAAAATTAAATGCATAAATTGTTTTAATGGCGGCTTCAAAAATTCCTCAATTTTAAGGAGAATGAGTTAAAATAGAATTCTTTTGATTCCAAAAAACTTTTCTTTCAATTTGAACATGAGATGACCAACTTAATTCGATTGATTAGTTATTGGAACAGTTTTACTTAAGAAAATTTCAAAATTTCGAAATATCAAAAGTCACAATTCAATATAAAACAGACTCAAACGTATTAAGAAATTAGAAACATTACTTACTATGTGGTATCTACTTTCACCAGCAATTTTGAAAGTACTTTCTATAGGCAATTTAAGCAAAAAGTTCATCGTTATAATACAAAAACTTTCCTTACAATTCCCTGCCAGGTACACCAATTTACAAATGTTCGTTAAAAACGATAGAATTCCGGAGGGTGATGGCGGATATTCCAAATATTGAGAAACTGTATGGATATTTCTTATCCTCAGTCATTCATTATTTAGTTGACTTGAGCTCATGATGTCGCTGTCTATCTTACGTAAAAATTTCAACGTAAACGCAAACTATGCACCACATTTCAAAAGTACATAAATCAATAAAAAAATCTACAAATTTTTACAAAAAAAAAATTTATCAGCTCCTTACGTTAGATTTGTATCATTAACGATACAATTAATAACGAATTATTACTAATGCTTAATGTTTTGTAAACAAAAATGAATAAATGGTTCTTTGAAAACGATTAATTAACGAGAAACTACATATTTTTGCACGATTAAAACAATTAAAATGCTCGTAATTAATGATACATTAATGACTTATTTATGAATCATTTGGTTTGCTGGGTACTATTTTTATATTTACTTTTACGACGCACTTTCATATGATACCTTTCCGTTAACCAGGACCACATGAATAGAGAATATATCAGATAAGCAATTAAGAAGTAGTTACATTGTAAAAAATATATTAAAAAACAACAACCTTCATTTTATTTACCACAACATCGTATATTGTATTTACGAAGTATTTATTTCTGTTATTTTCGATAATTAACTGGCAATTATTTAAACAACCACGTTTTTATATTATCAGTTTTTCAATAAAAAAAAACAGCTTAAATAATTTGTTACAAATCTAGATCAACATGTTTTGTCGGCCTCTCTTTACATTACATATTGTACTTCTAAATTAAAATAAATTACACTAAATTGACAAAATGTGTGACCTTAAGAAATATAAAAATGTCAGGCTTCTATGAAAGTTGTGTGTTAACATAAAAAAAGGATGGTACAAGGTGCAATCATTTTTAACTTTGATAGATATTAGCAACTGGTCAAAATTTTGAACAAAATTTGTTCATCCGATTTCACAATCTTAAAACACAAACATACACAATAAAAATATAATTCGTGGAAAGTTTACCTCTCCTTAAGGAGTTTCCATAAAACTTCTTTGAAAAATTGATAAAAGGAGCTGAAAACTGCGTTTACGTCTCTTTTTAATATATTTGGGTCCAAACTGCAAATAGTTTATAAGACATTGTTCATTGGAAAAAAAGTTTTAACATATACATTCATCTAAAGTGTATAATTACCATACAAAAGCTCCCTAAATAATTGGGTACATTTATAGCACGATAACCAAAAAATGCTTAATGTTAAATAAAATAATTTATCTGCTCATTACGTTCGCTTTGTATCTGTAACGATACAATTAATATCGAATCATTAATAATTCGTAAATGTTTCGTAAATAAAAGAGGCAGATAAAGTAGAGTACTTACATCGTGAAGAATTTAAAAAAAAACGTAACTTCTTCAGCATGGCACCATACAAAAATCTTTGAAAAAGAGGCCATGTCAAATATTGATGAAATATTATTTGAAAGTTGTTGCGTATAGATCTGAAATATCATTCGATTGTTTTATTTATAACAGCAATAACACTCAAGTTTATTACTTAATGAAAAGTAAAAACTCTTTTGAACTGGGCACTAAATTGAGATTAATTTAAAATTTTTTGATACTAATTTAATAAAACTTTTTCAATGATTATACTATTCTTCTATGGCACAATACCCGAAATACTGATTTTTTTGAAAATTTTGGAACGGTAATGTCATTCTCTTAAAGCACCTTAACAATCTCTTCCCTAAAAATAGTTCGTCACTAACAAATTAAATAGGGGTTCGGTATTTCATATAAAAACATCACAATAATGTCTAAGGTGTATCGTGACTGTGATATATTTTATGTGCATTTTTAACGTTAGAGCTAATTTAATAGCGAATAAATTAATTTTAAAATACTACAACCATAAATTATACTCGAAAATGGCAATATTAAATTTTAAATTACCCTTTGCTCTCTACGCCATTTATGAATTGAATATATTAAAAAAAATAGTGAAATATTTAGTTCTTACAACGCGTTATCAACGATATTTTATTTTGCAAATATATTCCTAGCGTTTAACATACATATTTAAAATTTTAAGTAGCAATAAGATTATTGTAACAAACTTATACTTAATTAATTGTATCACTTTCACTGATCACCCGAAGTAATACTAAATTTCAATTATTTGATAAACACATTTTACACTAGAGTAAAAAGTTTTTTTATGTTTTTGGTGATAACTTTTTTCTTAGACACAATTTAACGCTTTCAGTATTTTTTTTTTTTGCGAAATCTTTAATCGTAAACAGCAAACTAGCGAAATATATTAGTCTGATGCAATGTGGACACACTAAACTAACTGAGTTGAATCACTTATTCATCGGTTAGGTTTTCTATTGGAGGTAGCTTAGTAATAAGCGTGCAAGTTTACTAACAAAAAGGTCTTAAGTTCAAATCTCATTTAGATCATGAGATTATCATTCATGTGCTCTTAAAAATTAATGATACTTGTGACAGCAACATGGTTTCAGAACATTGTATTCTTTCATTATCCGTAGATATTTAGGATGTATTCGAAAAGTATGCTACATATTTGTTTACGTTGCTTAAAATATTCTAAAAAAGAATAGGCTTACTCACCAAAAAGTAGTCAGCTACTTACTTCATAATTCAAACGTGAAAACGAAAATGTAGTAATGCAAATGTTCGCTTCATATTATCAAAATGTTATCCAAGTTTGTATGTATCCTCTACAATATATAAAAACATAAAGTCGTATCCTTTTTCATTTAATAAAATATTTTAAGTCTACTCTCTCCTTAACTTCGTTAGCTGTTTTTAAACAACCCAATCTAAGCGAAGACACAAACCAAAATTTATGTAGGAATCTTATGCCTGTAAAACCAAAGCAAGTCAAAGAAGGCGATTGGAATACGTCCTAAGGTTAGGTTAGGTTTAGAGGAGTGAACTGTAGCACTGTGCGACAGCCCATCACGAGAGATCACCAAGTATCCATTGTGTTCCCCTCGTATAAAAAACCGGGCTCTTAATTATTGATTCCAAATGTTGCAATATGAAACTAGAGTTCCTCTTATTAAGTTTCGGCCAGCACATTCTAGCTTACCGGCAACCCGAAAGATTCGCCCAAGCCCCTTCAGTTTGTCTGAGTGCTTCTATATCAATCATTCCCTTCACACGTTCAATGTGTCATAGAACCGATTCATCGGCTAGCTCTATGCTTATCTCCGACCCCCTTCTGGCGAGCTAGTCTGCCTTTTCATTTCCAAGAAAGTCACTGTGACCAGGGATCCAACAGATCTTTAGGATATTTTTTAAACCCACCTCTTGCAAAGTTCTTTTACATTCGCTCATTAGTCTAGATTTGGTTACGTGCGTATCAACAGCCTGTGGCAGCTTGGCTGTCAACGTACACTATTCACACACTGTTTCTGCATAATTATTTCCGCTGCTTTTGTCAATGCAAATATTTCTGTTTGAAACAGACTCGAGCTTTCCGGTAGCCTGAACGATTCCATGATATCGAGATCGCAAGAGTACACTCCTGCGCCCGTTCCACTTTCGATCTTGGAGCCATCAGTATAGATAGCTATAGCATGTCTGGAGTGCTGATCCTAGATCCCCACTCCATTCTGGTGGGAATGTTCACAACATAGGAATGTCCAAAACTAAAAGCCGGTGTCCTATAGTCGGTGCGCTCTGAAATGCCGGAGTACAGGGAAACTGACAAGATCCTAGTGTGGCTCACACTGCCATCCTTCCAATAGCCTGCCCCGTGCAGACGCAACGCACTCTTTGCCGCTATTGATTTGACCGCTAAGTCTAGTGGGATTATATGGAGCATTACCTTCAAAGCCCTGGAGGCCGCGGTACGTAAGGCACCAGTAATCCCAATGAGTGCAAATTCTTTGCATTCTGTCCATGGCGGCCCTGTTAGTCCCGACATCAGCGCATGCCACCACACCAGAGACCCGTACGTAAGAACGGGTCTAACTACCGTGACATACAGCCAATGAGCTATTTTCGTGCTAAGGCCCCAGGTTTTTCCTATAATTTTCTGACAAGC
This sequence comes from Beris morrisii, assembly GCA_951812415.1. NCBI lineage: Eukaryota > Metazoa > Arthropoda > Insecta > Diptera > Stratiomyidae > Beris > Beris morrisii. The sequence continues at coordinate 94,885,847 of OX638312.1, read as the reverse complement.
GTAGTAAGCATTCGATGCCTTCTTGATCATGTCGTCAATCGTTAGTTTCCAGTTCAACCTAGGATGTAGATAGATTCCTAAGTACTTCAAACGTGGGAGTCTGAATTGTCGGTCTTTTTCCTCGTGAAGAGGATAAGGTCGGATTTCCCCGGATTGATGTTGAGACCGCAGTTACCAGCCCACCTGTTCAAAGATTTGAGCCCAACTTCTAGTATTTCGCTCAAGGTGTCTAGGAACTTGCCTCTCACCATCACGATATCATCTGCGTAGGCAACCACCTTGACACCGGTCAAATATAGAGTCTGTAAAATTTCATCGACCACTATTACCCATAGAAGTGGAGATAACACCCCACCCTGCGTGGTTCCACGTGTTGCTTTCATTCTGCTACATCCATCCCCCAAAAGAGGAGTTAATAATTCTCCCCCTAGCATCGACACGATCCAGCACGTAATGAATAAATAATTCGACACCCATGCTATTTAGTGCCTTCTCGACTGCATTCGTCTCCACATTATTGAAGGCTCCCTCAATATCTAGAAACGACGCCAGAGCATATTCTTTAGCATTCAAAGATTTTTCTACCGTGGAAACATCTTCGTACGTCCTTAGTTTACCGAGAATATTTAATTAAAATCCTTTAAGAGCCCATGACTTGATAAGTTGAGGAGTCACGAAAGTCATCTAATCGGCTGTAATCCAAATAAGAGAGGATACAAATTACATTAAACTATGAATTGTACGATTGCATTTTCAGTAAGGACAAATAATATTTTCTTCTTATTTAACTTTATTACTTTTTTTAAAAGTCAAGTATTCTTTTACTAATCACATTAAGTCTCAGCGTTTGAGCAAACTAAAGCTGAAAGCTTGAGCTATAAAGTATCAGTCAAATTCCAAAACAATGAAATTCATCGTTTAACCTAAATTTTTAAAATTTTCTGTTCATTAAGAAATATTTCAAGAAATAAATGGGAAAAAACTGATTAAATGTATATAAAAAAATGTGTTTTTACAAAATTACATATTTCAAGAATAAAGAAAAAAAGTTACAATATAATCCAAAATTTTGTGGACGAAAGCTTAACAATTTCTTCTGTAACTTCAGAAATATCACTTGAAACAGAAATTATTCAAATAGTCTTTGCATAATTGTTAATAATTTTACTTTTGTTGATAATTTTGATATTGAAAATTTCGCAAGCTTTCAAGAAGATAGTAATATGCTAATGGTTCCATTTTCAAAATCTTTTAACCCAAAATTGTTTACTGGCCCTAAACTGAAAATATATTCACAATTTCGATCTCAGAATATCTGGTCAACTACTAGAAAAAATTCCTTACAATTTTATTTCAAATTCATTTCAAGAATATTTAATTGAAGGTTTCTTTAAAAAAAATCTATGGCGTAATTGAACTTTGCAAACTCTGTAGATAAAAGACCTTGGTCACAAAAGAATGCCTAAGCCGCTGCACTTAAAAACTTGAAATTTCGTCAATATATTGTTGTTGTATTATGAAGGTACGACTTAAGAGTCGGGGTTTAATATGGGGTTTCCCCAAAAGATACATATATCAAATGGGTTTTGTGATTTCTGGATTTTTAAACCCCCAGGAGGAGAAAATAAGTGATATATGTTTTCACGTTTTTCTCAATATTGTTTAGTTCCGATGAGGTTGGTTTTACTTTATGATTTTTTAGTAATAAGGTATTGACAGACCGAACTGAAATTTCAAAAAAAATTATCACTTTTTTATTTGTTAGGTTGATGTCTGAGGTTACTATGCGACTGACAACCTAAGGAGTAATGAGGTGGCTATTTGAGGCGTTATTTTTTTAGATCATCAGTCGCATAGTATCTACACCACATCTTAGCATTAAACGCGTTCCGGACTTTTAGCGTAAAACGCGTTCCGGACTTTTACCCAAAGTTGAACCCAAACTGTTGGCAAGTTTTAGTTTTTACTGGAGTAATATCCGGCTTTTTCGATATTCTACCCCCAAGGATCTAAAAGGAGAATAAAATTTGTTCACAATTTTTGTAATATATCCTGAATCTCATGAAATATCAAATTGGTAACCTTACATGCTCAGGATTTATATCAAACACCGGATTCTTTTAAAGTATGGAGATATGTTTACAAATACTGTGAATCAATGTGTATTTTTCTGCCAGTCGTCTCCTGCGTATTTGCACCGTAGTTATAGATAAAAATAACCGATCAGCAAATTGAAAATTGTGAATGACACGGTGGATACTTGGTTTCTACTTAACATTTTTTCGCCGACTTTTTCACAATAAGAAGTTCAGATTGTTTTTATCGGTGCTGACTGTATTTGGAAGTTGTTGTTCTAAAGTTACAGCTCTGTTTGGAATTTTACAAAAACCGAGTTCAAATCTTGAAATTAATTTACAGAACTCTACAGAAAATATTGCCGGTTAATTGGTAGATTAAACTAAATTTGAATCCATAGCGCCATCTAGATGCCGTAATTTGAAAGAAGAACAGGTGAATTCAGAAAATCGCAATATTCTATTCGGATTATCTTTTTCGCGCGTTTAGTCATAATCAAGAAGAATATTTCTATTTTTCGTGCTTGATACTTTGATTTTCGAGATACTTTTTGGTATAGAATTAGTTGGCTTCTCTGTATTTCTATTTCAATATTTTTATTATGAATCGGTATTTAGCCCACAACTTACAATTTTTCTTATTTCTACATAGATGACATATAAGCACCTACACCAGTGGCGTCTCGTGAATTTAAAGTAAAAAATCATCAAAAATACACACTTTTCATTCGCAAATAAAATTTTGCTCAATAAATTGCAAGAAATAATTTAATAATTCTGTAGATTTAGAATGATTCCGTTTTAAGTTTTTCAGTGATTAATATTAATTTCTAAAAAAAATGATTACAACTTTATGAAGTTTTAAACAGATAAACTCTGTTGCGCTTAATTTCCTGCTTAATAGGACTGGAAGGACATAGTCGAATTCTTTACAGTAAAATTACCAAACTTACTTGACATTTTTTTTTTAAATTACTGTAACCATATTTTAAGTAGTAATAGAGCCTCAAAAAAGCACTTTTACTGAAATGAAAATTACTTCATGACACCAGGGCCAGGGCCCGACTTGGGCTGTCGCGCCATTGATAAAAAATTATAATTCAGAAAAACTAAACAAAGGTATTTTCTTTTGATGCAGACTATTAAAACTATTTTCTTGCTTATTTTTAAAGTGGCCATAGTGGCATAATGCAAAGCGAATCTGTAGCTTAATAGATATATTCACTATTTTTAATATTTATGAGAATGGGATTTTTTTAGTGGGTGCTCCCTGGAATTTAAAATTAATGTACCCTAGTTAGGAACCAAATTGGCAGATTGGTTGAAATATAAGGTGAACTTCAGTGAATATGCCTTATGCTTATACATAAAGTACTACGGAAAATTTCACTAAATTATGATTCGCGGTAATGAATTTCGGTTCTATATCGTTCATATAGAAAAATCCTCAGCAATACCAGCAGCGGTAAGGGCGTCTCGGATAGATGGCGTGATATACACTCTAATGAGTCAATGCAACCCGATAACGAACTAGTCCAACACAGTTTTACGTTGGATTTACACCGACTGGTTGCGGCGCGACTTTACCCCCACAAGCCCATCCCAAACCGATTTTTCGCCCGAAAACTCAAGCGATGTTGGACTTTTTTGTCGCCTGATTTTTATGGTATGGGTAAAGTCGCGCTTCAACATGCTCAGTGTAAATCCAGCATTAAACTGACTTCTAAAGTGAAGGTTTTTCAAATTGTCATGTCCTCAATGGCAGTAGTCAGGGCAGCGATCGATTCCAGTCGGGATTTTGGTTTTGGTAATTCACACAAGAAACTCCTCTGACGCCGAAAAGCAAACAAAAAATTCTTATTTTTCATATTTCTTTACGTTATTATTTTTAAAAATAAAGTTCAAGTAAGTTGTGATCCATTTGGAATTTAAAAAAAAAAATTTAAATTTTGTATTTTTACAATTTAGGACTAGTAGATACTAACAAAGCAAAAAGAATATCCATCTGTTTGCCAAAACCATTCAGATATTACGTTCAATTCTTTTTTGGTAAGTCCAAAGATTTTTTTAATATTTTTTTACGACGTCGTCTCTTTTTCCAATTTGAATTTTCTCTTTGAGCCCCTCATTATTTTTTCATTCAATTTGTAAACCAATCCTTTACTTCTAACAGCTTTTACTTTATTATTTCAATAATACAGTATTGTTTTCGATTTTTAAAAAAAAAATTTGCTACCCTCAAAATTTTTTTTTTTCACGTTTCATGACGAGTAGACACGAAAAAAGCAAAAAAAAATTTCAGTCCGTCTGTCCGCCGTACGCCGTACGCCGTACGTCGACCGCTGTACGCAAAATCGTTTGAAGGCTCGTAGCTCCCAAATCCTTTGAGCTATTAAATTAAATTTTTTGTGAATAGACTGGGTACGCCCCTTAAAGTGACCAAATTCTGAAGGGTGGGGTGTGAGGGGGGAGGAGGGGGAAGTGTTTTAGACGGAAAATTTTGGTCAGGAACCGCTTATGGCAGGAGGCTGAAATTTGGAATTTATATAAAGCTTCAGTAGTGGACCCATTTGCCGATATAGGTGAAGGGGTTTGGGAGTGGGGGGAAAAATAATGCGTCCGAAACGCAAAAAAGGTGAGATCGACACATTCTAAAATCCATATCTCCTAAACGGTAAATGTCACAAAATTGAAACTTAAGGAATATCTGTAGATATACTAGGAGAATAAATCGGAAACAAAAATTTGAGTTGGGGCAGTGGCGTACGGGGGTGGGGGGTAAAAAACTTTAAATTACGATATCTCACGAACCAATTGCACTAGAGAAATAAAATTTGGTTATAAAGGTTGATAAATGAAGTTTGCTGAAGGCAAAATTTTTTAAGGAGGCGGTGGAGCATGAAAGTGGAGGGGATAAGAATTTTTCTAAAAAATCACGTCTCATATCTCAAGAACCGTGTAAGATAGATGCTTAAAATTTTTACCAGAAGTAGACCTAATAGACCCCTAGCAGAAAAAAATTTTGGAAATAAGGGTGTAGAGGGTGAGGGTGGGGGAGGGTGAAAAGGAAAAAGTTCCGATTTTAATATCTCGACAACCTATAATGATATAAGACTGAAACTTGGTATTTAGATAGAGCTATATTAGTAGCATCTTGGAAAAATATAATTTTTTATAGGGGTAGTATGGTACGGGGGTGGGGGGTGTTTTTCCTATCTATAGAACGGCTTATGCTACAAAGTTGAAACTCAATACGTTTATGTAAATCAACTAAAAAACTAATTTAGATAAAAAAAAATTTCAAATATCCATTGGCGTTCGGAGGGGGGGCAAAAAAAATGATCAGTGAAAATGGAATGCATATATTTTCACGGTTTTCGTCATATCTATTAGGTCTTCCCAAATATTAAATTGATTTTTATTCTGCGGCTTCTTCATATAAATACCTAGAAAGCGTTTTCAGTATTTTTTAAAATTCGACCCCTAAGGGGGTGCAAAGGGGGTTGTAAACTTTTTCACAAATTCTACTATATCCCCACGTCTTATCAGATAGCGAATATCTTTTCACTTTCACGTGCTTGCGTAATAATCGCCTAAAACTTGTTTTTAAGTTTTTTCCTTTTTCAGCCCCTAAGAGGGTATAAACGGGTTGAACACGTTTTCACGAGTTCCGTCATTTCTTTTAGAAGTGAAAAGAAATTGAATTGGTTCCTACTTTCTCGTGCTGTCTTCATATTTATTTATTAACTCCTTTCAGGATTTTTGGATATTCAACCCCTAAGTGAGTGTAAGGAGGTTGCACATCTGATAATATATCGAATTCATTTTTACTTCCCAAGGTTTCCTATATAAAAAAGCCAAAAAGTCAATTTCAGTATTTTAGATATTTAATCCTAATGGGTGTAAGGGGGTAGTATGCTTTTTAAAGTTTCGACATATTTCTTAGGTTTGATGAGATATTAGATCGCTTTTCATTTCCACAGACTTTTTATATAATCGCCTACAAACCCATTTCTCAGTTTTTCGATATTCAACCCCCAAGGGTTTGTATATGTTTTCACAATTTTTGCCATTCCTTAGTTCTGATGAGATATAAAATTGATTATTACGGCCAACCAATTCACGATTTTTCGAATTTCCAGAACCAAGGAGGTGTGAAGGGTTTGCTTACGTTTTCACAAATTTTTCAAAATCCCTCGTGTCTCATGAGATATCAAGTTGCTTCTTATGAAATCGTCTAAAAACGTGTTTCACAATTTTTTCGAAATCAAACCCCAAGTGGAAGTAATGGGTTTGTATACGTTTTAACAATTCGTCATATCTCTTAATTCTGATAAGGCAACAAATTCGTTTTTACTTCTATTGTCTTTTAGTGTACATAATATACTGAAATTCGAATAGTCTACACGGACTTTTCAATGTTTAATCGGCTAAAAATCTCTATTTTGAATATTTTTATATTAAGAACAAAAATAATTTTCCAAGAAATCTAATAATCTCGAAGCAGCTCATGATACACTCCGACTTTGACCACTCCCGAACTTTGACCCGAAAAATAATAAAGTTTCGCCCAGACCATTGGCAGATTTTTTTTACTGAAACTGGCTGCATAGTAGGGAAGGCAAAAATAACCGGTTTTTTTTACTAAGTTAACCGGTTAATAACCGGTTTGTTTATTTTTATTTTTACATTACATTTAATTAAAGACGCCCTACAGTAAGAAGCTAAATAATTAAAACATTTAACGTAGAAATCATCTTTAAATACGATCACTGTTTCTCGTGAGCCTGATAACATACCAATCTATAGGTCGCCAGTTCGAATCTAAATGGTGCAAAAAAAAATTATACTGGAAATAACAGAATTGTATTGACGACAATTCTCTGGAACAGTCACCCATAAATTGCAAATTTATTGCTATGACAAAGTCATCTATTAAAACAATATCGCAATATTACACATTCTATCCTCACAGAGTATTTAGCCAATAAATTCATTTATCTATTTATTTATTAATTTATTTTGGTTGCATTGAGAAATATACAAAAAAAATTATTTTAGTGATCAAATTATTAAGCATAAGACTGAATAAATTTTGTTAATCTTCGAAAAATTAACCTCTGTTGCACTTTCTTAAACGACAACAATTCCAATGTAAAGTGTCCAATGAACTCTGACCTGAACAATCAATTTACAGGATAATGTAAAATAATTAAATTAACAGAAATTTATTTTTGAAAATTATAATCGTGTCCGCAATATATTCATGTCATCATGTTATTTATTATATTTTTAAAAATTCAAAAATTTCTTTTACAAATTTCTGCAAATTTTCATTTCCAGGCGGAGAAAAAAGGCTGTACCGCAACCGAATATGGTCTAGTATTTGGAATATTTGAACTAATAGTATTCTTAATATCACCAATATATGGCCAATACTTAAATATAATAGGACCGAAAGTATTATTTAATGGTGGAATATTCACAACCGGCATATCGGCCATACTGTTTGGCCTTTTGGATCGAGTACCAGTAAGTTCGATTAAATTATAATTTTGTTCAGTTTTTTATCGGATTTAATGGAACTTGCTTTACAGGGTCATACATTATTTATAACGCTTGCATTCGTAATTCGAATTGTTGAAGCACTGGGCAATGCTGCATTTTTAACAGCATCATTCGCAATTATAGCACGAGAATTTCCAAATAATATTGGAACGACTTTCGTAAGTTCGAAATTTATTTTTCAATATATGAGCGAATTTTTCAAAAATTTCTTTTCAGGCGTCATTAGAAACATTTTTCGGTTTAGGATTAATAGTAGGACCAACGGTTGGTGGTGCCTTATACTCACTGGGAGGATACTTCTTGCCATTTGTAGTGTTGGGCTTCTTTCTATTTCTGACTGCACTTATTACACTTTGTATCTTACCACGACATCCAAATGAAGCTGGAAATCAGGAACGAGGACGTAAGATTGATTTTGATCAATTCCAGAACTTTTCAATAGTTCAGTTGTATTTTTCCAGCATCGATAAGTACAGTACTTCGAATACCCGGCGTACTCGTATGTTCACTGGGAATCTGCGCAACTAGTGCATCTATAGGATTTTTAGGTGCAACTTTGGAACCACACTTAAGACAGTTCGATTTAAGCCCCGTCTTATTGGGTAAGTAAATTGCAGCAGTCAAGGAAGTAGCCGTTAAATAGCTAAAATCTAATCTTACAGGAATGGTATTTGTAATAAACGGAGGCGTTTATGCCCTTACCGCACCAGTTTGGGGTTGGATGGTTGATAAATTTATGAATCCGAAATTATCGTCGTTTTTAGGCACACTTTTCATAATGGCCGGATTTTGTTCGGTCGGACCGGCACCATTTATTCCAACCGAAACGTAAGAACCTTTTTCTTATCGGTGTTCTTGAAATTTTTCTAACTTTTTTTTTTATCTATTTCGAATAGGAAATTAAGCAATGTCGTCCTTGGATTAGTCCTTCACGGTGTTGGAATAGCTGCTATTTTAGTGGCAAGTTTCTCTGATGCCCTACGAACTGCGATGTAAGTTCAAAATAATCGAAATAAAATTAACCGAAAATTAAAACAATTTGCTTACTCGATTTTGTAGACGAAAAGGTCTTCCTGATTCAATCGAAACATATGGACTTATATCAGGATTGTGGACATCTACGTTTGCTTTTGGAGCATTTGTTGGACCGTCTGTAAGTGGTGCACTCTACGATTCAATTGGATTCAGAGGAGCCACTCTGTTCATCGTTGGTAAGTGAAAACTAATTTCCATTTCTTGTTAGTAAATTAATCGTAAATCGAATCCTTTCTTGTATTTTAGACAAACCGAAAGTAGTTGTGAATTCTAGACAAAAAGGCATTAGAGTAATAAACTAAAAACAATTTATTTTGTGGCATAGGCTTTCCAAAATTGTTGACATAAAAATTAAGCGATTATATCAAAAGTCCGTTAAAGTAAAAAATAGTTTGATCTTTCATCAGACCTAAGTGATATGTCCGAATTCATAACGTACTCATTCATTGTACACCCTCTTAGAGGTTGAATATCGCCCGAAATTTTTTTAAGATAATTATATGTCTACCCCATAAAAGTAAAAACGTATTCAATCTCATTGAACCTAAAAGATTTGTCGGAATGGGTGAAAACTTGAACAGTACTTTACTACAGTACTTAATGTCGGCAAAGTTCGATAATATTCGAGAAGAATCACTTTCCCCGTTTATCGATTGTTCTTATATACATCACGAGAACAGCTCGGAAGTCTCTCGACTCTTCTAGCATGCAGGCTAAAATTCTGCCAAGTTCCACATACACACGACCAAATATTCGGGAAAGCTCTCGACTACCCAAATGCAGTATATAAAAACGACAGAGTCTACAGTATTGTACTGTGTACTGACACAGTTCGTACAACGCACGACGGTGCTGTACAGCGATCGGCGATCAGTGTCTACGCGATTTTGATCGGGAAGCAACGATCGAGCGTGACCGATTTGTAAATAATCGGGTTGAGTATCGAAAAATGCTCGGTTTTTTTTTTCAATTAAAGCCATTAAAAGTAAAAGTAAATCCGATATCTCATTAGACCTAAGAAATATATAGGAATTCGTGAAAATGTACAAAACTTTACACAACCTTAGGGGTTGGATATAAAAAAATTGGAAAAACGTTTCTAGACGCTTTTATGAAGAGCCGTAGAAGCAAAATCAATTTGATAACTCAAGATGCCTAAAACATATAAAGAAAATTTTTCGGGGTACATCATGAGTTTTTTCGAGATTATTAGATTTCTTGGGAAATTAATTTTGTTCTTAAAATAAAAATATTTAAAATAGAGATTTTTAGCCGATTAAACATTGAAAAAGTCCGTGTAGACTATTCGAATTTCGGTATACTATGTGCACTAAAAGCCCATAGAAGTAAAAACGAATTTGCTGCCTTATCATAATTAAGAGATATGACAAATTGTTAAAATGTATACAACCCCATTACTTTCACTTGGGGTTTGAATTTCGAAAAAATTGTGAAACAGGTTTTTAGACGATTTCATAAGAAGCAACTAGATATCTCATGAGACACGAGGGATTTTGAAAAATTTGTGAAAACGTAAGCAAACACTTCACACCCCCTTGGTTCTTGAAATTCGAAAAATCGTGAAATTGGTTTTTAGGTCATTACATCAAATGCCGTAATAACCAATTTTATATCTCATCAGAACTAAGGGATGGCAAAAATTGTGAAAACATATGCAAACCCTTGGGGGTTGAATATCCAAAAATAGAAAAATGGGTTTGTAGGCGATTATATAAAAAGTCTTTGGAAGTGAAAAGCGATCTAATATCTCATCGAACCTAAGAAATATGTCGAAGCTTTGAAAAGCATACAACCCTCTTACACCCCTTAGGATTGAATATCTGAAAATACTGAAATTGACTTTTTGGCTCTTATATGGGAAAACTTAGAAAGTAAAAATGAATTCGATATGTCATCAGATCTAAGCAATATGTAGGAATCTGTGGAAACATATGCAACCTCCTTACACCCACTTGGGGGTTGAATATCCAAAAATCCTGAAAGGAGTTAATAGATAAATATGAAAACAGCACGAGAAAGTAAAAACAATTGAATTACTTATCACTTCTAAAAAATATGAGCGAATTCGTGAAAACGTGCTCAACCCTTTTATACCCTCTTAGGTGCTGAAAAAGGAAAAAAACTTAAAAACAAGTTTTAGGTGATTATTACGCAAGCCCGTGAAAGTGAGAAGATATTGGATATTTGATCAGACCTGGGGGATATAGCAGAATTCGTGAAAAAGTTTACAACCCCTTTACCGACCTTAGGGGTCGAATTTCAAAAAATCCAGAAAACGCTTTCTAGGTATTTATATGAAGAAGCCGTCGAATATAAATGAATTAAATTTTTGTGAAGACCTAATAGATATGACGAAAATCGTGAAAATATATGCATTCCATTTTCACTGCTAAATATTTTCGCCCCCGCCCGTTCCGAACGCCTATGGATATTTGAATTTTTTTTTTGTCTAAATTAATTTTCTAGTTAATTTACATATAAATACCAAGTTTCAACTTTGTAGCATAAGCCGTTCTATAGATAGGAAAAACACCCCCCAACCCCGTACCATACTACCCCTATAAAAAATTATATTTTTCCAACATGCTGCTATTATAGTTCTATCTAAACACTATGTTTTAGCTTTATATCATTATAGGCTTTTTGAGATATAAAAATCGGAACTTTTTCCTTTTCACCCTCCCCCAGCCTCACCCGCTACACCCTCACCCTCAAAATTTTTCCTGCTAGGGGTCTATTGGGCCTATTTCTGGTAAAAATTCTAAGCATCTATCGTACATTGTTCTTGAGATATGAGACGTGATTTTTTAGAAAAATTCTTATCCCCTCCACTTCCACACTCCACCTCCCCCTTTAAAAATGTTTACTTTCAGCAAACTTTGTTTATTATCCTTAATACAGAAACCGAATTTTGTTTTTCTAGTGCAATTGGTTCGTGAGATATCGTAATCTAAATTTTTTCACCCCCCACCTCCGTACGCCACTGCCCCCTCTCAAAAATTTGTTTCCGATCTATTCTCCTAGTATACCCACAGATGTTCATTAAGTTTTAATTTCGTAACATTAACCGATTAGGAGATATGGATTTTAGAATGTCTCAATCTCGCCTTTTTTGCGTTTCGGACGCATTATTTTTCCCCCCACTCCCACACCCCTTTACCTACATATATCATAATTTTTTTTTGCAAATGGGTCCACTATCGATGCTCTATATAAATTCCCAGTTTCAGCTTCCTAGACTAAGTGGTTACTAAGATCTGGAAACCAAAATTTTCCGTCTAAAACCCTTCCCCCACCTCCCCCCCTCGCACCCCCGCCACTCAGAAGGTGGCGACTTGAAGGGGTCTGCTCAGTCTACCAACAGAAAAAAATTCAACTTAATAGCTCAAAGAGTTTGAGAGTTATAAGCTTTCAAACGTTTTGCGTACGGCGGACGGCGGACGGCGTACGGCGCACAGACGGACTGAATATTTTTTTTGCTTTTTTGGTGCTTATTAGTCAAGAAACGTATAAAAAAAAATTTTCAGGGTAGCAAATTTTTTTTTTTTAAAAATCGATAACAATACTTTATTATTAAAATAATAAAGTAAAGTAAGTAAAGCTAGGAATTTATAAATTAAATTTTTTTTTTGTTATCGAAATTGAAGAAAATATCTTATGAGTACAAAAAAATCTTCTACATAGCCATCAAAGTCTTCAAATCTTCGGTAACGCTAAAAATCTTCAAATTGAAGAAAAATCTTCAAATCTAGCATAGCTGCTACTACTCAAGATAGATTCTCGAATCTCTTAATCATGAACATTGAATCCATTTTTAAAGACTCTCTTTTGGTTGCTACTCGAAACTAAAAGACGGTGAAGACATTTTTACAGGATTTTTGTATGGCAGCTACTCGAAGGAGAACTCAGAGGAACTTTTTCAAATTCTTTCCTTCAACTGCAGCTATTGGAAAAACAATTCATAAAACATTTCAAAGTCGTAGACTAAGACTAATCATTCGTTATACGAACACCTAATCTGTAAACACAAAAAGGACGAACTTGTATGAAAATCATGTGTGCCTTTCAAAAGAAATCGTATGTTCTGAGTCATTCGGCCCCTGGCCCCTGCCAGATTTCAGGCGACGGCACGCCTATGCTCAACTCGACATTTCAATTTTGGTATCTTCTACATAAGCTACTCAAAATTTCTCCTGTAAGCGGCCCAAGAGATATACTTTTCGGACAAATTTATTGACGTTGATTGATTGATAGTCTTAAATTTTTAGGGTTCCAGTAGTATAAAAACGTTTTAAAGATCCGACATTGTGAGCCAATCCAATAATTCTTTTAGTTTGCTCCTATAAATGGTATAGGATCGATTTGATGTGTCTAGTTTCAACTTTCAAGCATAAACTGTTCTCAAGCTAATCCAAATTTTTTTTTATCCATTTCAGGCCTTCACGCAATCGTTGGCTTCATATTAATTCTCTTCATCTGCCTTGAAAAGAAACCAAAAATGTACAAAGAACTACCACAAACTGAAACATTACTTAAAAATAAGCACATTTCCCATTGCATGGAAAATCCGCGAAATGGAAATGGCATGTACTACACGAACGGAAATGGACTAGTAAGCGATCAGAACTTCTGTAAGAGCTACAGCAGTGCGATAAATCGGGATTGGCGAAAGTAAGTTAAGCCTAGTGAAATATCAAAATTGAAAATGAAATTTGAAAAACGGTGTTGATTTGATTTCAGGGCCTATGAAAATGGATCGCCAATATCGATGGGTATGCGGCCGTACTATGGAAGTGTCGATTGTATTCGATCGGGTTTGGCTGGATGTCAAGACAATGCCGGATAGATTTTTTTCTTGTTCAATATTTTTAGGATTTTTTTTTTAAGTTTTAAAGTTATTATGACAAATCTCCTAAGACTTGTTTCTTTAGGTATAAAATGACATTCATTTTTTTAGTTTTTTGCTTTTAAGTTGTAAAATTGGTAATTTTTATTATTAAGAATTTCATTAGATAAGACCACCATTGTATAGTTCGTTTTGTATATATGACAAATTTTTGTATGTATGTATTTCTGGTAGAATGACGTGTGCAATATAAGTACGTTTTTGATAATGTTTAAAAGAAAATTTTTTTGTTTATATTTGCGCAAAACTTCAATTCAAAAACTTTTTTCTACAAATGAGGTTTGTGGCAACTACCTAACCCCTAACCTAGTAGAAACAGACCCACTGTAGCCGAACCAGTAGCACAAAAATTTAAAATGCTTTTAATGCAAGAATAGACTACTACTATTAGAAAATAAGCCGGCCGCCTATCAGTAGGTAAAACTGTTATCAGCCTTTTTAACTTCGATGCATAAATAGCTACTGCAGTACACACGTTCAACGGTTAGCATCACAAATCTTGAATACCATCAAAGCACTAACGATTCGAGCTATTCACGCCTAAGCAATGGTTCTTTCTCTATTAAAGTCAATAGAACAGACTTTTAACTAGTCAATGGCGAATGATAAATGGGAAGCAGTATACCCAAAACCGCACAGGTTTTTCTGCAAAAAAATAGAAGTTACGATAACGATAACGAATTTTATTTTTTGCCATAGAGGTGTAGTATTGCAAATTTTTTTAAATCGAGTATAATATCAAAAACTTTTCTGATTTCAAAACAGGATATAACTGCAAAGAAACAAAATTTTTTTTCAAGTTATTTTCGTGGTTTTTTAGTTAGACTGAACCGATATCAATTTAAAGATTTTACCAGGAATATAACAAGCAAGTCAATTTTACTTTATTATTTTAATAATAAAGTATTGTTATTGATTTTTGAAAAAAAAAAATTTGCTGCCCTGAAAAAATTTTTTTATACGTTTCTTGACTAATAAGCACCAAAAAAGCAAAAAAAAATTTCAGTCCGTCTGTACGCCGTCCGCCGTACGCAAAACGTTTGAGAGCTTATAGCTCCCAAACCCTATGAGCTATTAAATTGAAATTTTTTTTTAATAGACTGGATAGGCCCCTTGAAGTGACCTCATTTTGGGCGATGAGGGTGTGAGGGGAGAGGTGGGGGAAGCGTTTTAGACGAAAAATTTTGGTTTCTAGATCTCAGCAACCGCTTATGTTAGGAAGCTGAAACTTGGAATATATATAGGACTTCGATAGTGGACCCATTTGCAAAAATATCGTTGATATGATTGAAGGGGTGTGGGAGTGGGGAGAAAAATAATGCGTCCGAAACGCAAGAAAGGCGAGATCGAGACATTGTAAAATCCATATCTCCTAAACGGTTAAAGTCACAAAATTGAAACTTAATGATCATCTGCAAGTATACTAGGAGAATAGATCAGAAATAAATTTTTGACAGGGGGCAGTGACGTACGGAGGTGGGGGATGAAAAACTTTAGATTATTATATCTTACGAACCAATTGCACTACAGAAATAAAATTCGGTTTCTGTATAAACGTTCACAAATAAAATTTGCTGAATGTAAAATTTTTTAAGGGTGCGGTGGAGCATGGGAGTGGACGGGGTGAAATTTTTTTTAAAAAATCACGTCTCATATCTCAAGAACGGTGTAAGATAGATGCTTTAAATTTTTACCAGAAGTAGGCCTAATAGACCCGTAGCAGAAAATAAGAATTTCAGGGATGAGGGTGTAGAGGGTGAGGGTGGAGGAGGGTGAAAAGGGAAAAGTTCCGATTCTTATATCTCGAGAACCTATAATGATATAAAGCTAAAACTTAGTATTTTGATAGAACTATAGTAGTACCATGCTGGAAAAATATAATTTTTTATAGGGGTGGTATGGTACGGGAGTGGGGGGTGTTTTTCCTAACTATAGAACGGCTTGTGCTAGAAAGTTGAAATTCGGTACGTATATGTAAATCAACTAGAAAAGTAATTTCGATTTAAAAAAAATTCAAATATCCATTGGCGTTCGGAAGTGGAGCAAAAAAAATTATCAGTGAAAATGGAATGCATATATTTTCTCGATTTTCATCATATCTATTAGGTCTTTTCAATTATTGAATCCATTTTTATTCCACGGATTTCTCATATAAATACCTAGAAAGTGTTTTCAGGATTTTTTGAAATTCGACCGCCACGATGGTGTAAAGGGGTTGTATACATTTTCACGAACTCAGCCATATCCCTCAGGTCTGATTAGATATCGAATAACTTTTTACTTCCACGGACTTGTTTAATAATCACCTAAAACTTGTTTTCAAAGCTTTCCTTTTTCAACCCCTAAGAGGGTATAAACGGGTTGAATACGTTTTCACGAATTCCGTCATATCTCTTAGAAATGATAAGACATCGGATTGGTTTTCACTTCCTCGGGCTTTCTTTATATATATCTAAAAACCATTTCAGGATTTTTGGATATTCAACCCCAAAGTGGGTTCAATAGGGTTGCATATATTTTCACAAATTCCCACATATTTCTTAGTTCTAATGAGATATTGAATTCATTTTTACTTCTTCAGGCTTCCTATATAAACGTCAAAAAGTTGATTTCAGGATTTTTAGATATTCAAGATATTCTTAGGATTGATGAGATATTAGATTGGTTTTCACTTCCACAGACTATTTATATTATCGCCTACAAACGCATTTCCGATTTCATGTAATGGCCCAAAACCAAATCACGAAAAACCTCTTAATCACGTAATAACTACGTAGTATTATACTACTACTTAGACTGCGTCCCGGAGTATGATCTAATTATGTATTTCATATTTTATATGTGGCAGCGGCGTAAGTATTCTAGCGCGACCCCATTCTACCCATTTTTAAGGGTTTTCAGTCACATAGTAACCTTCACCGCATCAATTTTAAATGCGTCCCGAACTTCTACCCGAAAAATAATAAAGTTGCGCCCAGACTGTTGGCAAATTTTTATACTCTAGATGAAATCATATAGAGTATTATAAGTTTAATCCAGCCAAAAAGTTTGTAACGCATAGAACCAAGCCTCGGACGAAAAAAAGTTGTATATCATTTTTTGTTTATTTGTGGCCAAAAATCTTAAATCCGCCTGACGTCCGTCCGTCCGTCCGTCTGTCCGTGAACACGATAACTCAAGAACGCCTTCACCTAGGATCTTGAAATTTTGAATCTGGATGTTTGGTTGAATTTGTAAGGCTAAATTCGTTAGCGGGCAAAATCGTCCTACTCCTTCGGGTAGCTGTCATACAAAATGTCCTTAAAACACGTGTTCAAGAATATTGTTCGATAACTTAAGAAGGGTTTAAGCTACGACATTGAAATTTTGTATGTGTTATTTGTCCAATAGTTGGAACTAAATATATGATCGTGAAGAAAATCCTGTTAGTCCTTCGTGTAGCTGCCATACAAATATCCTGTCAAAAAGTATTCACTTAATTTACGGAACTCACTATAACTCAAATAATCTTTTAGCTATGAACTCGGAATTTTTTACAAATTAGTTTTGAGTGAAAAGGAAGTTCGAGTTTACCAGCCAGCGAAATCCTTTTACTCCTTCTGGTAGCTGCCATACAAAATATCCTTAAGACACGTGTTCAACAATATTTTTCGATAACTTTTGAACGCTTCAAGCTACGAATTTGAAATTTTGTACACATTAATTTTTTAATGGTTCTAAGGAAAAGGATAAATATGTAAGAAATCGAGTGAGTCCTTCCTGCACCTCCCATGTGAAGGTCCTTCAAAAAGGAAATTTTTTTCGATGACTTACCCAGTTCAAGGTATGAAGTTAAACACTGAATATTGTCTTTTAGTTTTGAGTAGCAATCTAATAGGAGT
Organism: Beris morrisii; assembly: GCA_951812415.1. NCBI lineage: Eukaryota > Metazoa > Arthropoda > Insecta > Diptera > Stratiomyidae > Beris > Beris morrisii. Next base: position 94,868,361 of record OX638312.1, on the reverse strand, counting down.
CCTTAATAAAGGACATACAACATGCACACACGTAATTCTACTTTATCCCCAACTACAATATAAATCGGAGTTCAGTATTCATCTAGAGTATTATACGATTGGCTTGCAGCCGATCGTGACTCCAGTATGTTTTTAGTTAGACTGAACCGATATCAATTTAAAGATTTTACCAGGAATATAACAAGCAAGTTTTTAGTTGGATTTTCTTACAGTCTAATAACGACTAAATGGCGATAACCAATTGTACACAAAATAGTTAAAGTTCCTTTCTCTGAGGATGCAATTCCAATCTTATGGCAATATTTTGGCATCTAAGAAATTTCAACTTACTCGTGCATTCTTACTAAAGTGTTTTTAAAAAAATTCAGTTTATATTCATAATAATTTATTTCATCCGTAAAATTAATCTATGTTTAGATACAATAAGATGTTTAAGTGATTAGACATGTTTCTATATCTTTACAGCTTTAGTATAGTTGTTTATGGCATGCAGCAATTTCAAATGTTGAATTATTTAACTAAAATTTATACTTAAAGACAAATTTCTACAAAAACCTTCTACGATTAATGATTTATTAACCTACTTAAAGCTAACTTAAGGCTAATAGCACTTCCACTCTATTCCTCATAGAGGGGTGCTGTAAAATTCAGTTTAATATTTGAATGTAAGAGCCATAATAAAAAATATCTGCCAACAGTCTGGGCGCAACTTTATTCGGTTAGGTACTAGGAAGTCCGGAACGCGTTTAATGATGAGATGCGGTGTACGTACTTACGAATTCACGTTTTTGAGGTGGTTGTATAAAAAGCTATTATAGTAAAAAACAATTCGATATCTCATCAGACCTGACAGATATGTCGTAATTCGTAAAATCGTACACAATAATTTTACACCTTCTTAGGGATTGAATATCTCAGAATCCTGAAATTAATTTTGAGATCATTATACATAAAGCATATAGAAGTAAAGGAGATTTAAATCTCATTAAACCTAAAACATTTGTCGAAATTCGTGAAACCTTCAACAATATCTTAATTTAACATCGAAAAATGCTGAAATCTGTTTTTTCTTGCATAAAATTTAAAGCCTTTAGAAGTGAAAGTGAATTCGATATCTTATTAGACCTATTTTTATTTATTTATTTGATGTCGGAGCCAATAGAAGTATTTCTGCTTCTCGAACTCTTAACCACTCCCCAGGCCATATCTATTTCCATAAGTATGGAGATAATTTTACACAGGGGAGTCTTCGTCAGGTCTTCATAGGTGCGAGTATCCACCGAGAGTCTGCCTTCTTGATCTGGCCAATCCATCACAATCACACAGAATGTGTGCCGTAGTTTCAGATGTGGTTTTATGGAATTGACATGCATCTAGTGATACTTTACCGATGATGTTAAGGTGATAATTAAAGAAATAATGTCCGAAAAAATATCTCATTATAACCCTTGCGTTATACCTGCTTAAGGAAAGGAATTCCGACGCTCTCCTACTTGAGAAAGTCAGGAATTTCTTTGATAGACAGTCAAAGTGAGTTCCAATAATCTTCAACATGAAGACTTACCCACTTTAAAATGCTTCCTTAATGAAGTCTTTACCTACTCCACAGAATGGTTCCGGGCCAATCATTGGTGAATTGGCGCCCCGCTTTGCTATCAGGTCAGCGGATTCGATTCCCGGAATACCATTATGTCCTGGCACCCACATTAGGGTTAGACTGTTATGATGTGCCAGCTCTTTAAGAAAAGTATGACAGTCCCACACGAGCCTAGAGCGGAAACAATAATATTTCAGCGCTAGTAGAGCCGCTTGACTGTCAGATAAGATAATAACTGTAGCGCCTTTTGGTTTATTCAATAGAAGTTTACCTGCGCACAGTTCTATAGCATGTAGCTCAGCTTGAAACAAGGTGGCTGTTTGTCTCATTGCCATCCATATTTTAAAATTGGATCCAAATACGCCCGCTCTAGTCCCATTATAGGTTTTAGAGCCGTCCGTGTACCAGACTGAAGCACCTTCCCCAAAATCTGATAAACTAGATTGCCATGATACACGATCTCCCAGAGTCACCATATATGGTTTCTCAAAATCATATACCTTTGGCCTGTTATCGTTTACTGAGTCGGTTGGGTCCTTCTGATTAAATCCTGTAGAATTTTAAGGTGACCGACAATGTCTCCTGCCTTGAATTTATTGAACTGCTGTAGCCGCATGGCCTCTCTCAGACCCTCCTTCTTTATCTCTAAGTGTAATGGGGCCATGTATATCTTGGCTTCCATTTCAGCAGTGGGACATGATTTAAGCCCCCCAGTAATGAACAGCACGCCCCTGAATTTTTTTCAGGGCCCTCTGTGCTGTAATTTGTTCAACCTTTGGCCATCACACCATAGCGGCATATGTGATATGTATTATAATAGACTTGTAGGTCCAGTATACCATATATGTTCTGAGACCCCAAGTGGTACCATAGAGCCTTCGACACGCCATAAAAGACAATGTTACTCGTGTGGATATGTTTTTAAGATGTAAGTTCTAAGTCAGACACTTGTCCAAGGTAACTCACAGGTATTTGACATCGGAAGAGAATTCAATTGTAGTTCCTCTCACAATCGGGGGCTTTAAGTTTACCTTCCGTCTTCTAGTGAACGGCACTACAATTGTTTTACTTGGATTTATACTTAATCCTTGTTGGACGCACCAGCGATCTCTAGGGTCTCTTGCATGCGGTCCAAAGTGACACAGTCATGCTTACCTCTTACAGTAATCACCATCACTCGTACAGTGAGACCTTTACCTTCCGAAATTCTGTAGCATCGCTACTATCCATCTCGTTACCGTTTCTTCTACTCCTATTTTACGAGTAAGTAATTTAATGGATTTATAGGAAGTGTTGTCAAAAGCACCTTCAACGTCAAGAAAAGAGCACAACGCTATTTCCTTGTATATTTGTTGATAATTTTTGTTGAGCTTGCTAAAAGCAGCCAAGCTCCTTATATATCTGTCTAATACCTTTTCTATATATTTGAGTAGGAAAGAGGTTATACTGATTGAGCGATATGACTTTGCGTGGGTCCAACATATATTTCCCACTTTCGGAATAAAAGTCACATTTAGATCTCTCCATGCCAGTGGCACGTAAGCGTATTCGAAACTGGCTCTGAATAATTTGACCAGTATGGAGAGAAGTACATCGAAACCTTGTTGCTATTAGACCTAAGAAATATATCGGAATTCGTGAAAATATACACGCCCTTAGCGGTTGGATATCGCACATTTTGTCTACTGGTCCTAACAGCTGTAAAATGTTCAAGTTCATACCTGGTAAAGTTCTTGAGATATAAAAATTTATTTTTTGAAAAAGGGCTATACTCTCACATCCGTGCTCCACCTCCCCCTATCAAAAGTTTTACATTAAGTAAACTACACTTATAATCCTATACTCACAAACCAAATTTTAATTTCCTGGAAAAATCCACTTCACAGCCCACTTCATCATTTTAAAATTTTAGTCCTTGTCTAAGCTCCTGGCATACCTTAAGACAACGACATAGTTTCAAACTTCTGACATCAACCGTTCAGGAGATATGGATATTAAAATGATTCGATCCCAGCTTTTCGGACGCATTATTTTTCGCGCCATTCCAACACCCCTCAACCCCTACCTACTATTTTTTGTAAATGGGTCCGCCTATCACAGTTCTATATAAATTCAAGTTTCATCCTCCTGGCATTAGCTGTTCCGGAGATCTAGAAACCAAAATTGTTCGTCCAAAACGCATCTACCCCCCCCCCCCCTCTTCAACCTTACATGCCTACCCACAAAAGCTATCACTCGTAGGGATCCACTCAATCTACCCACCAAATTAAGATTTGATATCTCAACGGGTTTGGTAGCTACGAGCTCTTAAACGATATTACGTAAGGCGTATGGCGAACGGCGCCTACGGCGGACAGACGCAAATTTGTCTCCTTTTTTCGGCTTCACTAGTCCTAAAACGTGTAAATGCAAAATTTCAGGCTGGACAATTTTTTTGAAGTTTCAAGTCAATCACAATCCTTTATTATTAAAAACTAATAAAGTAAAAAAATAATTCAGATTCACCATCACCACCATTTAAAACTTGTCCCTTTTGTTGAAATAAAAATGAAGGAAATATTGCTAAAATTGAACAACACTTAATTTTTTGATATTAATTTATTTTCTTAATTTTTTCCACTAAAATCTCGGACTACGTTACGGCGGTAATAATTGATTGTAGGTAAACTGTTCAAATAACTTAGCAGCAATCGTTTTCAACATTTCTCCCATTGTCTTTTCCAACGTCGGTCGAATTTCACCAATAATACTTTGCCAATTTTCATTCAAAAATTTATTCAAAGCTGGTCCAAGTTCACGATCACCGTTGAATAAATTTTCCAAATTAACACTGGAACCGCCAATATTGAACTTAACTCCGATGTCCTTAAGAGTTAAATACTCCTGTCCATTTTTCACAACTCGGTCGGTTGTAATCGAAGTCGTTACATCGATGTCGGCTGAAAATCGAATTTTATTAGTACGTAGCTGTAGCTAGCTATAAAAAAACCTTTTCGACTTACTAAAATTTCCACTACAAGCACCTTCTCCCTGTAACATCATCATCATGATCTTCCCGGAAATCGTATAATTCGCAGTCATTTCCAAACTAGGGAACCACAATTTCATTTGATAGCGATTTTTTCCGATATCGATTTTAACATCGCGAATATTAAAGTTGGACAAGCCGTTGATTAAGATGTCTTTGTACGACGAGTACAATACAATTGCTCCTGTTTTCTCTTCCAGCTTAATTTCGGATATTTCTAAAGGTTCGCATGGCGGAATACCGATTTCTTCGATTCCGTTTGCTAATCGAGGGCGAAGATTTTCAATCGATGACTTGATGCATTGCGCAAGTTTCGGATTACTGCGGTGACAAACATTGACGTATTTTTCTGAGAAGTTAAAGACATTAATTTTATTAAGATGAATTATATTAAAAACGATTAAATAGGCACATACGAATTGCATTTTCTAGCGGAGAGCTTAAAGACAAGACTAATAGGGCACTTAGTGCTACAGAAATACGAAACAACATCTTTGTGTACGTTACTTTGCACTTCGAAAGTTAATTGTACACTGCGATACACTGGCTTCTCAATTCAATTAATAAAATAAAAAATTTTGCATTATCAGCAACTTAGAAAGAACTTATTACCAAATGTATTTCTTTGTTTCTTTCAAAATTATGTAACATAATTTCATACAATAAACATTACTTGTAGTAATTCGATACGATTTTCCTAAAGTGCAAGCGCAATTTCCCGGTTATACATCACATAAACATTATATTTATAATTTCAATTATAATGTTCTGAAGCTAATTCTTTTAACGTACTTAAAGTATAAGTGTAACTCAAATAGGAGATTTAACTCAAACAGATTTTAATATACTAACTCAAGTTGGCAGATTTTTTATTTATTAATTTTTCTTATTTTAATACAAATATAGGGGTTACACATGGTTTAACTCCTTAGGGGTTAAACATTTAAAAAAAAAAAACAATTTTTAGGGGATTGTATAGAAAGCCCGTTAAATTATTATTTTTTGGGTGAATGTCCGGAACGAATATTTTATTAATTATAAGATCATTTTATAAATTCCATTGATGTAAAAACGAATTCGATCTCATTAACCCTAAAAGATTTGGCGGAATTCGTGGAAACTTGAACAAAAGCTTACATCCCCAGGGAGTTTAATTTCGAAAAATTATTAAATAGTTTCTTTTTCGATTAAAGTTAAAGTAAAAGTGAACTCATTAGACCTAAGATGTATATCGGAATTCGTGAAAATGTACACATCCACTTCGGATAACGAAAAATGTTGAAAAAAGTTTCTAGGCGCTTATGTAAAGAGACCGCAGAAGTAAGATCAATTAAACAACTCGACTCAAAATTTCAGGATAGGTATGCCAATTTTTTTAGAAATTTCAGATCGATCACAATACTTTATTATTAAAAAAAGAATCTGCCGACAGTCTGGTCGCAACATTATTATTTTTTGGGTAGAAGTCCGGAACGCGCTTAAAGCTGAGATGCGATATAGGTTACTATGCAACCCCCTTACAACCGGTTTATTTTGAAAATTTAAAAATACGGAAATTAACTTTCTGGCAAATTTACAGGAACAAATTAATTCTATATCTCATCAGATCTAAGAAATATGTAGGAATTTTGGTTGGATATCAGAATATACTAAAATCGGTTTGTAGGCTATATATATATAAAAACTCTGCAGAAGTTGTAGCCAGTTTTATATATCATCAACCAAAAAAAAATATAATACTGTGAATGCGTATGAAACCGCCTTTCACCCATCCAGGGTTGAATGTTCAAAAATCCTGAATTCAGTTTCAGGATAAATAAATATAAAGAAAGCCCGAGGAAGTCAAAACCAATTTGATGTCTTATAAGTCTTAAGAAGTATGAAGTAATTCGTGATATCGTGTTCAACCTGTTTATACCCTCTAAGGGGTTGAAAAGGCAAAACTCTTAAAATCTTTTTTTTTGCGATTATAAAGCAAGACCGTGGAAGGGAAAAGTTATTCGATATCTAATCAGACCTGAATTATATGGCTGAATTCGTGAAAATGTACACAACCCGTTTACACCAACTTAGGGGTTCAATTTCAAAAAACACTAAAGACGCTTTCTAGACATTTATTTGAAGAATCCGTTGAATAAAAAATTACTTCTATATCAGAAGACCTAAGAGATATGACGAAATTCGTGTAAATATATGAACTTCATTTTCACTGAAAATTTTTATAGCCCCCATTCCGTACGCCAATGGCTATTTGATATTTTTTTTAATCTAAATCACTTTTCTAATAGATCTTTATATACTCACCGAGTTTCTAGTATAAGACATTCTATAGATAGAAAAAATCACTCCCCACCCCCGTACCATATAACTCCTTTAAAAAATGGCATTTTGCCAACTTGCTTCTACTATAGCTCTAAAATAAAAATCTTAACTTTTTCTTTCTAAATGGGAGGCGCTAACGAGCTGTAGGACTTCTAGGGCACTCTGGCCAAGGTTGGACAGACGAAAGACTAGGGAGATATTGACATGGAGTAGGGGAAGTCTGCGGCTACTTGTCGGAATACTGACAGGACACTGCTTGCTAGGGAAGCATGCTATGCGTATGGGAATCGCTGACTCTGACGTGTGCAGGTATTGCCTTGACCTATATGCTGAGGAGGACATCACCCACATTTTGTGTGAGTGTCAGGCGGTTGCAAGGAGGCGACTGAGATGGCTGGGCAGTCTTTTCTTTTAGAATTGGGAGGACCTGAGGTCAATAGGTCATGATAAGCTAGTCAAGTTCGTTAGGGATCTGGGTTGTTTAGGGGAGTGACCTACGAGGTTCTGAAGGGATCGCTATGGGCCCATTTGGTGCCTAGTGTGCGCGGTGGCTCGAACGCTTCGCCCCTTCTTAAAACTAAAACTAAAACTAAGTTTTTCTTAATCACCGTCCCCCGCCTTCACCCCCTACACCCATACCACCAAACAATTTTGGCCACTTACACCCAGTCTACCCACAAAATAAATTCAAGTTAATAGCTCAAAGTGTTTTGGAGCTACGAGCCTTCAAACGATTTTGCGTACGGCGTACAGACGGACTGAAATTTTATTTTGCTTTTTTTATGTCTACTAGTGATGAAACGTGAAAGAAAATTTTTTTCTTATTAAAAATTGATAACAAAAAGTGATCAGTGAAGAAGAAGTGGGGTGCATATTTTTCACGAATTTTGTTATATCACTTAGGTCTACTGAAATATTAACTTAATATTACTGCTTCTACGGATTTTTCAGATAAATGCCTGGAAAGTGATTTATATTTAGATTTAGATTTAGATTTAGATATAGATATAGATATAGATATAGATATAGATATAGATATAGATATAGATATAGATATAGATATAGATATAGATATAGATATAGATATAGATATAGATATAGATTTAGATTTAGATATAGATATAGATATAGATATAGATATAGATATAGATATAGATATAGATATAGATATAGATTTAGATTTAGATTTGCCAAAAAGTCCGTAGGTCTGGTAATTTTAGATATCGAAAAAGCTTTCGATTCCGTATGGCACGATGGTCTGGTATCCAAACTTATAAACTTCTCCTTTCCAACATACATTTGCAATATTATAAAATCATTCTTGGCAAATAGAAGTTTCTCAGTAAAAGTTAAAGGAAAACTTTCTAAACCTAGATTTATCCCGGCGGGTGTGCCACAGGGATCATGACTCAGCCCAACCTTGTACAATATTTATACCTCCGATGTCCCAAAACTTCAACAATGTGAACTTGCCGCATATGCTGATGATACAGCCATACTTTCTGCTGGCTCGGACCCACTTGAAATAATAAATAACTTACAAAGCCAACTGGAAAAAATATCCGATTATTATACGAAGTGGAAAATTAAATTAAATGCATCGAAAACACAATGCATATTTCTAACAAAACGACGAGCTTTCGATTCTTACCAGCTCCATATCTCAACATCTTTGGTGAGCCAATAAACTGGTCGAAAACAGTAAAGTACCTGGGTATTCATTTTGACTCTAAATTAACTTTTTATCACCACATTGAACAGACTATCTCCACTATATCTAAAAACATTCGAGTTATGTACCCATTAATTAATAGAAAATCCCAGTTGTCCCAAGAAAATAAACTGCTCTTATACAAATCAGTTTTTCTACCAATCCTCACATATGCCGCTCCGGTTTGGGCAAGTTGTGCTGAAGTTCATCGCAAAAAATTGCAAATAATTCAAAACAAGTGTTTGAAGATTATTTTAAATGAACCCTGGCACATGTCTACTCGTCTTTTACACGAAAAAGCAAAATTGAAATTAGTAAATCCGATTATTAAAGAAATAGTAAACAGATTTAAAAACCGATGTGAAAATTGCGACATCCCCACGATAGCTTCCAATTAATGAATTATTGTTATTTTAACTTTTAAATTTTTTTTTTTTAGTTTAATTCTTAGTTTAGTTTTTAGTTTTAGTTCTTAGTTTAGTTTTTAATCTATTAAAGGGTTTTTTAATAACTATTCCCTGGAAACTATTATATTATGTATTCATATAATTTTTATGTGTACATATAATTTTTATCTGCTTAGTGCTTACTGTTTTCACCAAAGCTGTAAAGACTTTACGTTTAAACTCTGAATGAAAATGAACTGAAATATCGAACTGTATTTAAATTTAAGAAATAAATATATCTTACTTTCTATCTAGATTTAGATTTGGATTTAGATTTAGACATTCATCGAAATTTCTTCCAAACCGGCTGATTAATGTCTTTGGCGCCGAAGTTAAATGGACTGACCACATGAAATATCTGGGCTTACTGCTTGACGTTAAACTTACCTTTCATTTGCATATTAATTACGCAATAACAAAACTTTTGAACTCTATTCGCCCATTATATCAACCTTATCAACAGGAATTCCAAATTGTCCCAGGATAATAAGCTGCTTTTATACAAAGCCGTAATGCAACCATTATTATTATATGGAGCTCCAGTTTAGAACAACTGTGCAAAAATCACAAGAAAAGGTTACAAATAGCCCAAAATAAGTGTCTGAAAATCATTCTTAGCCAGCCTTGGGATTTTTCGATACGGCAGCTCCACGTTCTTGCAAAACTGCCCATGGTTCATGAAATTACTAATAAATTTCAACAAAAATGTTGGAACAAATTAATTCATGCTAATTATTAATTTAGTTTAATCTAAGGTTAGGTTTTTTGCTAGCACTTTTCTTATTTTTTCTTTTTATTTTTATTTTTGTTTTCACTTTTGGTTATAATTATCAAATAAGGTTTTTTTCTGATCATTTTCCTTTAATTAAACTGAAAACTATTTATAGTAACTATAAAAATATCCGCCCAACGCAATAATCATTAGCCAATAAGGTTGTAAAGATTTTGATTTCTGATCTCCTGCCCATGTTTTCCGAATTTAAATGACACATGTAACAAATTTTGATCAATAAAGTACGTAGGTATGTATGTAGATTTAGATTTAAATTTATATGCTTTAACTTCTATGTGGTTTTGGTTGGTGACACGAACAGTCTGAAAACTAATTTTACGATTTTTCGAAATTCTCTAGTATCTGATGCGATATTAAATTGGTTTTATCTTTTCAGCAACTTTCGCGCAATCCCCTAAAAACTAAATTCTCGATTTTGCGAAATTCAACCCCCAAATGAATGTAATGGGACTTTATATGTGTTCATAAATGGCAACACATCTTTTACGTCCAATGAAGTAGCTAATTGCTTTTTACTTTTGTGGACTTTTTAAGTAATCGCCTAAAAACTAATTTCAGGATTTTTTGTTATTCAACACACAATAAAAGTGTATTTTATTAAATTGTTGTTTTTTTCCAGAATTTGTGTTGTTCTGTTTTAGACAGGATTTGTTGCTATTATAATTTATATATATCCATTTGCAGATTGATGAAAACATCATAAAAAATCTGCCAATGGTCTGGGCGAAACTTTATTATTTTTCGGGTCAAAGTTCGGGAGCGGTCAAAGTCGGAGCATATCATCAGTTGTTTCGAGATTATGAAGTTTCTTGGAAAGTTAATTTTGTTCTTAAAATAAAAATATTTAAAATAAAGATTTTTAGCCAATTAAACATTGAAAAAGCCCCTGTAGACTATACGAATTTCGGTATATTATGTACACTAAAAGCCCATAGAAGAAAAAACGAATTTGTTGCCTTATCAGACTTAAGAGATATGACGAATTGTTAAAACGTATACAAACTCATTACTTCCACTTGGGGTTTGAATTTCGAAAACGATTTCGAGGGATTTTGAAAAATTTGTGAGAATGTAAGCAAACTTTTCACACCCCCTTGGTTCTTGAAATTCGAAAAATCGTGAAACAAGTTTTTAGGTCATTACATCAAATGCCGTAATAACCAATTTTATATCTCATCAGAACTAAGGGATAGCAAAATTTGTGAAAACATATGCAAACCCTTGGTGGTTGAATATCCAAAAATTGAGAAATGGTTTTATGGGCGATTATATAAAAAGTCTGTGGAAATGAAAAGCGATCTAATATCTCATTAAACCTAAGAAATATGTCGAACTTTTGAAAAGCATACAACAGGATTGAAAATCTGAAAATACTGAAATAGACATTTTGGTTCTTATATAGGAAACCTTAGGAAGTAAAAATGAATTCGATATGTCAACAGATCTAAGCAATATGTAGGAATCTGTGAAAACATATGCAACCTCCTTACACCAACTTGGGGTTATCCAAAAATCCTGAAAGGAGTTAATAGATAAATATGAAAACAGCACGAGAAAGTAAAAACAATTGAATTACTTATCACTTCTAAAGGATATGACGGAATTTGTGAAAACTTGTTCAACCCTTTTATATCCTCTTAGGGGCTGAAAAAGGAAAAAGCTTAAAAGCAAGATTTAGGCGATTATTACGCAAGCCCGTGAAAGTGTAAAGATATTCGATATTTGATCAGACCTGGAGGATATGGCATAATTCGTGAATAAGTATACAATCCCGTTACACCCCCTTAGGAGTCGAATTTTAAAAAATCCTGAAAACGCTTTCTAGGTATTTATATGAGGAAGCCGTAGAATAAAAATGAATTAAGTATTTGGGAAGACCTAATAGATATGGCGAAAATCGTGAAAATATATGCATTCCATTTTCACTGATACATTTTTTCGCTTTCCCTTCCGAACGCCGATAGATATTTGAAAATTTTTTTTATTTAAATTACTTTTCCAGTTGATTTACGTATACATACCAAGTTTCAACTTTGTAGCATAAGCCGTTCTATAGATAGGAAAAACATCCCCCACCCCCGTACCATAGTACCCTTATAAAAAATCAAGTTTCAGCTTTATATCATTATAGGTTTTCGAGATATAAAAATCAGAAACTTTTCCTTTTCACCCTCCCCCACCCTCACCCTCTACACCCTCAACCCCAAAATAGTGGTCTATTAGACCTACTTACGGTAAAAATTTTAAGCATCTACCTTACACTGTTCTTGAGATATGAGACGTGATTTTTTAGAAAAATTCGCATCCCCTCCACTTTCATAAACCACCGCCCCCTAAAAAAATTGTATTTTCATCAAACTTCATTTGTCAATTTTTATACACAAACCGAATTTTATTTGTCTAGTGTAATTGGTTCGTGAGATATCATAATCTAAAGTTTTTTACCCTCCACCCTCGTACGCCACTGCCCCTACTCAAAAATATGTTTGCGATCTATTCTCCTAATATACCTACAGATATTTATTAAGTTTCAATTTTGTAACATTAACCGTTTAGGAGATATGGGTTTTAGAATGTGTCGATCTCGGCTTTTTTGAGTTTCGGACGCACTATTTTTCCCCCCACTCCCACACCCCTTCACCCATATTGACAATTTTTATGCAAATGGGTCCATTACCAAAGTTCTATATAAATTCCAAATTTCAGCCTCCTAGCATAAGCGGTTGCTGAGATATAAAAACCAAAATTTTCCGTCTAAAACGCTTCCCCCCTCCTCCCCTCTCACACCCCCACCACTCAGAATTTGGTCAATTTAAGGGGCCTACCCACTCTATTCATAAAAAAAAATTCAATTTAATATGTCGAACCGTTTGGGAGCTACGAGCCTTCAAACGATTTTGCGTACGGCGGACGGCGTACGGCGTACGGCGGACAGACGGACTGAAATTTTTTTTTGCTTTTTTCGTGTCTACGAGGAATGAAATGCGAAAAAAAAATTTTTCAGGGTAGCAAATTTTTTTTTTTAAAAATCGATAACAATACTGTATTATTAGAAAATAATAAAGTAAAATGAGACACCAAAAATTGCTGTAGTGATTAGGAGCAAGGTTTTAAAAAAATAAATTCGAAATTTCATCAAAGGTCTGGATGCCAAATTTCAACTTTCGAACTCAGACCGATATCGAGTTATCGTCCGATAGAAAGCCAGGCAGGCAGACTACCTACGTTTAAATTTCAACACAAATATAAAATATAGTTTTTTTTTCAAAACTTCATTCATTTCACGAAAGACCTTTGGTTCAATCTACTGCATCAAGTCATTAACTGCTGTAAATATGACCATAATTAATTTGATAATTGAGTGTGATACTTTGAACACTGCTCAGCACTGTTTCTCTCCTCTCCGTTTAAGTTGTACAATTTTTGATTTATGTTTATACTATTAGAATATAAAAAATTTCCATAGATTGAAAACAAATATATTATACATAGGAACGCTTCAATCATTGTTCGAGTAAAACTAGTTACAATTTATAAATAATGCAGCAGGAAACTTGAACTATAAAACTGTAGTTCGAAATAGATAATTACCTGAACAGAAATATAAAATGTAGACAGTACGAATCAATGTTAAATAAATGGAGCAAAATTGTGTTTCATGTACGAAAAATTCGTTTTCCATGCAACAAGGAGCATAATTCCATTCAATCCGAAATTATTTTTCAAAAATCGATGAAAATTTATTGGAATTTAAACATTGAATCGTTTACTGCACTGCATCAACCTCAACCTAAACTAAAGTTTTTTTTTTTAATTCAAGGTTTAGCTAATCATCACAATATACATTGGTTCTCGTTACTTACTAGTATTAAGTAAAAAATTATCATCAGAATCATCGCAATTAATTCACTTTACTTTGGTATTACTTAAAGTTTATCGCACAGCTACAACGCATAGTGATTAATACGATAATTGTAAATAATTCTATTACAAAAATCACTTCGCACTTTGATGCTCACATTGCATCCAACTACATTTCAAATTATATCTTACCGCGATCTTTTTAGAATAATTCAATCTTAACAGCTTCTCATACTGCATGTATAAAAGCTATAAGAAATTGCTCGATCTGCATCAAATGTAGTTTAGCATTGATAGTGTTCGGGTCGGGCCTCAATTGGATTATAAATTTAGTGATTATATTCGTCTAAGCAAATTGGATTATATTTGTGATTAAGTTTTGTTCAGTGTTTTTTTTTGAATTTAATAACAATGCAATCTTTTGACTTTTTGGTATTTTTTGGAATTTTTTGTTCGGTACACGCTTTAATTACGGATATACGTACGTTCATTATTTTGGAAATTCGAAAGAAAATTTTTTGAAATAAGTTTTCCTTATAATTTTAGCGAGCTTTGTTCACATTTGCAGCCGAAATGATCCGAAAATGGAACAGTGCATAATCGATTCGGTCACCTTCTTACAACCGAGATTAAAAACAGGAATACCCGAACTAAATATACGTCCATTGGACCCGCTAGAAGTAGGAGCCATAGTCCTTTCCGAGCGAGGAGACTTAGCTATTTCGTTAAAAGATATGCAAGTTTCTGGATTAATCGATTTTAAAATAAAAAGTTTGAAGTAAGTGGTAGTTGTGGACACGATCAAATGATTCTAGTTATTTCTATTAAATATAAATTCTTTCGAAAATTATAATACCTACTTACGGAATTTCATTTTTTTGCACAGGATAAACGCCGCCAGAAACTTATTCAATTTTGATTTAGATTTTCCGGCAGTGAGAGCTGTAGGGTCCTATGACATAAATGGAAGACTTCTTCTACTTCCGGTTAAAGGAAAGGGAAAATTTAATGGAACTTTTAGTAAGTAAAACCAAAAATTTATAACATTCAATTTTCTAAAATTCAAAATTTTTTTCCGTTTTTTAGCTGGAGTAGAAGGCAATGTTAAAATGGCTACAGGCGTTAAAAAAATTGACGGTATAAATCAATTTGAAATTAAGAATATTAAAATCAAAACTACTATAAAACGTGGACATCTTGATCTTGGAAATTTATTTGAAAACAATAAGGAAATTGGTGATATAATTAATCAATCAATCAACGAAAATTTCGATGCATTGGGTGCTGAAATTATGCCAATTATTGAGAAAGCTTTCGAACGCGAAGTGATCAGAATTGCAAACAGATTTTCAGCACAGTTCAATTACGATCAATTGTTTCCGGAGTAATGTTACGAATTCCAGAAATAATAGGATTTTGTTGAAATGAAATAAAAAGAGTGAAATTGGTTTGTACAGAACTTTACGATAAAAAACTTAATTTTTTTTTTTTTAATAATCATCGAGTTACCTTTATTTTTATTTTAACAATTTAATGTTTTGTGATCGACCTGAAATTACGAAAACAAATTGACTACCCTAAAATTTTGTATTTTCACGTTTTAGTGTTAAAGGGGGGGGGGGGGGGGGGGGGAAGTCCATCTGTCCACCGTATACGCCGTACCCAACTTATTTCATGGTTCGCATTTCACAAACCCTTCGCGCTATTAAGTTCAATTTTTTTTTGTGAATCAATTAGGGTAACAACTCTTACGGGTAGGCTGTAGGCTCGTCTTAGCTCGTCAGTAACGATCCATAAAAAGTTGACTGAGAATTTTCGAAGGAGAAAGACTACTTGATAATATAAGTTTGTGGAGATGTTAGGGGCACCGTAGTATAGAACTATGAGAATTGATCCGGGTATGAAATGCTCTACGGATAGTCAAACTTCTGTGAAAGCCCGTTTTATACTAATTTTTTTTAATAATAAGGTAGGTATTGTAATTTAAAAAAAAATTAGCTTCCCTAAAAAACCAAAAAACAACGAAAAAAAGTCCATCTGTTCACCTTATACGCCATACGCAAACCACTTTGAAGTCGCACAACTTGAGAACCATTGTATTATCTCTCCAAATGTTTACACTAGATAATCTTAATGATCCTGATCACCCTCGGAAGGTAAAACTTGTGATTTGTAGAAATGATACTGAAGCCATATGCACAAATGATCTTTATTGGTTACGGAATACTGGAGTGGTAAATAAAACAATATTCCACCAAATTGGTTGAAAAATTAGGTGATAATAAAATTGGTTTCGATACCGCTATATAGAATAATCCTCAGCAATACCACCAGCTGTACAGCCACCAGCTATATACAACATGCGCACACGTAATTCTACTTTATCCCCAACTACAATATAAATCAGAGTTCAGTATTTCATCTAGAGTATCATACGATTGGCTTGCAGCCGATCGTGACTGCTGTATGTTTTTTAATTAGTGATCTTTCGTTGCGCACTTTCAAAATCATTGTTCCATCATTAAATGCTAGAATGGCGATTGAGGCTGGTAAATTTGAATTTTACGAGTACAACATATAGGGCCGTACTATTCACCTCGGGTTATTTTCGCCTTAACCAGCTGTTAGCTTATCCGGGACATTAACTTTAATCAGTGGTTAATTTCTCTGGGTATAAAATTGTATTATTCACCTCAGGTTAGCGATTTAATGGGTCGAGTTATCTTAACAGCTGGTTTTCCATTATTTTTCCAGTCAAACGTTAAAAATTTTATTAATATTTACAGAATGTGACATTTTTCTTTTTTGTGAATATTTAAATTTGTATTTTCAGGAAATATGAGAATTATTGGCTGCAATTTTTTCATGGTTGAGGATCTGGGAGCAGTACAAACGATGTGTGTGATGCACAGTTTACAAGTTCAACGAGAACTCCCGATAGTTTTCTGAGTGTGTGCTACCGAGTGATTGGATTTAACAGTGCGTATAGTCGATTGAAGGCTTGCATCTCCCAAACCCTTCGAGCTATTTAATTTAAGTTCATTGGTAGGTTAGATTGAGTGGAACCCTTCAAGTGATAAGTTTCTGGTGGAGGAGTGAGGGGGATGTGGGGAGCGTTTTAGACGAAAAACTTAGGTTTTTATATTTCAGGAACCACTTATGCTAGGAAGCCGAATACCACTTGCAATAAAAAATTTTATGTGAGTGAAGGGGTTCGGGAGTTCGGAGAAAAACAATGTATCCGAAACGCTTGAAAGCTTTGGTCGAGACATTCGAAAGTCCATACCTCCTTAACGGTTAATGTCACAAAGTTGAAACTTCATACTTGCTTGTAGACTAGGAACTGGACGAATAGATCGAAAATAAATTTTTCAGAGTGGTTAGTGGCGTGGGTGGGTGGTAAAAAACCTTACATTGCGATGTCTCACGAACCAACTAAACCAGAAAAATGAAATGTGACTTATGTTTAAAAATGGACAATAGGAGATGGCTGAATATATTGAGAGAAGAAGAATTTTTATAAAAATCACATCTTATATCTCAAGAACTGTATAAGATCGGATCTTACAATTAAGACGGAAGTTAGGCCTGATACACCCCAAGCTGAAAACTGTAGAGAGTGGGTGTAAGGGGTGAGGGTGGAGAACGGTGAAAAGGAAAAAATTCAGTTGGTTTTGTAAATTGGAATCGGCAGAAACAGTCTTTGTCGTCCCATATGTCGATGTCGATTCCTTGCGCCATTTTGTATTGGCGAAAGCTCTAGTCGCCTTCTTCGTCAGAATCTCTTCAATTATCACACAAATGAGATCTTGCCATAACTTCAATCGTGAAAAATACAAAATTTGTCAAATCGTTGGTTAAATCCCTGGGTTTCGTAGAAAACCGGAACTTTTCCTACGGTTAAATTTTCCCCTGGGTAAGTTTAATCACTGGATACAAAACCAGCGAATCACCGGTTAAAAAGTATAACCGGAGATGAATAATACCAAATCTCTGGGAAAACTGGAATTAACCAGAGGTTATAAATAACCCGAAGTGAATAATACGGCACATAATGTGTGCTACCAATTTTGTTAAATATACATATTTTGTTCTTATAGAAGGCGAATTCTCGAAAAGCAACAGACGGAATGTAACTAAGGATCTAGTCGATGAATTTGTATTTGTTGACGTAGAAGCAGCTGCATGCGAATTTGGTATGAACATTGAAAATGTAATTTTGTATTGAAATTCATATTTTGTTTAATTTTCTTCAGGAAATACCACTGAGCTATATAAATGGAGACCCCATCGGCTCATTTCTCTATACGATATGACAGATTGAAATAGCCGATGAAATCGTACCCTCTCGCTCCTTCTTGAAATTTCGAATTTCGAACAACATGGGCAACAACTTAAATAAAATTAAAAACTTTTCAATTTGAATTATCAGTTCTGACAATTCAAATTATTCTATTTGATGGTGAGAAGTTGCGTTTTGCGTTCGAAATTCATAACACAACTCACAGTTTACTTCAATTTATTTATTGATAAATTTCTTGGGAAATAACAGTTTCAGGAATATTTATAACGGTTGAGCATGTAATACGTTATTTTTGAATTTGGCGCCATACCGATAAGTACATGGTATTATATTCGTATTGCAGTAGCCAATATTACCTGTAAAATTTACACAGCTTAGTTGCAATGTTATGAACTCATTTTCTTTCAATACCTTGAATTGTTTATCCAAAAAAGTATTTATCTAATTCAAATTATTTGGTAATTTTTCAATTCGAAATTACACCTAAAAATTCGGATTTCATTTTTCATGTTGTCTAACCTGATGGTCCTCTCATTGTTTTCCTTCTCGCCTTAATACATGCATACCGTGCTACTAACTCTTTCCTTCTTAAGATTTAGATCATCCGTGGCTCAATTCTAATTTGTACCCCGGATAACTTTCGAAGTTTCTCTAAACTTAAAATGAATTGAATTTTTGAAAGAAACATAAAGAAATGTTTCAATCGAAAATTATTCTATTTGCATTACCAATTTTAAATCTAATGAATGTTTAAAATCATCAGAATTTTGTTCAACAATACAGAACCTCGGGTTATCATGGACACCTTTTTCGAAATATTGACATTTTAAAAACGTCGGCCATGTGAGATAGCAAATAGAGGTCTCCATTTGTTATATCTCAGTGGGAAATACCGATGTCTCACCAATACCATCAGTTAAATTATCATTGAATGCTGCAACTGAGCTGGCATCGACTGAGCATAGAGTGACAATCACTGAAAACTTTATTTGCAGATCCCCTGAAAGAGTCAATGGAACTGACGTAGATGCACTTACGAGAAATTTACGTAAGAACATTTATCATTGAGAAAAATAGCTGTAATGAAGGTAAGCAGAATTTTCTTTATACCGAAGACTTTGCGGCTTCGTATGCAAAAAGAAATATTGTAACTTTATGAAGTAAATTGATTGTTGTTTAGTGAAACTACTTTTCTAAAGTTTGTGGTATACTCTTACTTATGTATCTATAACTTCCTATTGTATTATTTTAGTTTCTTGAAATAAAATTACATTGAAAACTTTATTTTTATATATATTTGTAGATTATAATCTGAATTCTGTTGAGTTAAATTAATACCACAGAGCTTCTCAATATATTATCCGATATAAAATTTAGCGCGGATTCGAACCAAATCCAAATTTAGTAATCGAATGAGACTGTGGAGGTGCTGAAACTCGATGCGGTTTTTTCTATGGAGCTTATATGGGCGCTTCCCCTTTATCTCATACTCTTTGTTTACGACTTTCGACGTGGACTATCTCGACAAGAGCGCAACGATCAACTCCATTCGACTTTTGGTGGTAAAGCCCCACATTTTGCCACGGTAAAACGCTGGTTTGCAGAATTCAGTCGCGGCCGCCTATCGCTCTCCAACGAATTTCTTGAAGGTCGTCCAAAATCGGCCGTAATCGCAAAAAAACATCGATGTCGTGCGCGAAATGATAAAGCAAGATCGTCATGTGACATATTGTGAGATTGAGGCATCCCTGAGCATTAGTTCAACCAGCGTACATTCAATATTGCATGTACATTTGGCCGTCAAAAAAATTTGTTCGCGTTGGATACCGCATAATTTGACGATCGTTCAAAAGAAGACTCGTGTCGATTGGTGCAAAGAAATGTAGAAGAAATACAACCGCGGTGCTTCAAAAGACGTTTATAAGATCGTGATAGGCGACGAATCTTGAATTTATGCGTATGAGCCCGGAACTAAACTACAATCGACGGTATGGGTCTTCCAAGACGAGCCAAATCCAACGAAAGTTGTTCGCGGACGAAACATTTCGAAGCAAATAAATGCTCGCCTGTTTCCTCAGAATAACCGGTCATGTCGCCTCCGTACCACTTCAGCAACGTAGGACGGTCACTTCTGAATGGTATACAACCATTTGTTTGGCAGAAATTTTCAGTGAAATGAGGAAAACGAACCGCCGAAGACGAATTATTCTTCATCACGATAATGCGAGCTCTCCACACATCGACTCACACAAGAGAGTTTTTGAGCGCCGAAAACATCGAATTGATGGGCCATCCACCGTACAGTCCTGATTTAGCGCCCAATGATTTCTTCTTGTTCCCGCACATCAAAAATAAACTGCGTGGTCAGCGTTTTTCGACCCGCGAAGAAGCAGTCGATGCGTTCAAAACGCAAGTTTTAGAGCTATTTCAATCCGATTGGAAAAACAAAATAAATAGCGCTCGTACTTCAAAACGTTGTGAGTACGTTCATGCTAAAAAATATCAAACTTTCCAATGGAAGTGTCAGATTGCATATGGCACCATTAGTATTGCCAAGGCGCAGAATACAAACAGTGACCCCGACGTCTTCTTCTCCTCTGCTGTTTCCACTGACCGGCTTTTAGCATTGCGACTAGAGAAACATTTTGTCTAAGTTTACGGGTTTTAGAGAGAAAAAGAGAATTGCAAGACGTATACAACCTTCCGAAATGTTCCTTTACGATTCCAGTTGAGTGCACCGGGGATGCATCTTCGCAGTTTTACACTCTAGAAGAAAAGAAATTATGCGGGCTGAATTCCGCTCCGCCTTCCTCTCGGTCTGTTCCCGAAGACGCGACAGCGGCATTGAAGCCCGTCCATCGCAAGCAAACGGTGAGCAGATCCTTTCCTCCCCGCCTAAAACTACTCAAAATCTCGCCATATAACAAAGTAAGTACTCTTGATCATATGCTTGGCCTTATGTCTTTTAATGTTTTTTTATATGTAATTTGAAAAACCAAAATTAAAATATTTAAGAAAATTGATTTCAAGAAATAAGCTTTTTTTAACTAATAAATTGGAGGCAATGAATTGAATTTTAACTAATCAATCGCAGAAAATTAATTTTGCCTACCTTTAGCCGCCTAAAAAGTAACTTATTAAATCTTATGTAGCATTTCATAAAGGGTTTTCCAATAGGGACTTGACAACTTTGAATTCAATTTGTGAACGCACCCTTTCACTAATCATCGAACTGTCACTGTCAATTTATTCAGTAAACTTAACATTTTTATCATGGTAAAGTACACGAAGGAACAACGTCTGCAAATTATAAAAATTTACTACAGAAATTCGGAGTCGGTGACCGCTACTTTAAGAGCGTTAACTCCGATTTTCGGTCGTAATTCTCGCCCTAGTAGACAGGCAGTAACAAGTTTAGTGCAAAAATTTGAGTCTACATATTCGTTGTGTGATGTTGCCGTGCCAGTGAGACAACGGGTTGGTCGAAGTGTCGAAAATATCGCTGCCGTTGAAACGTCCGTAGCAAATGATCCAAATCAGTCAATTTCACGGCGTTCTCAAGTGTTGGGCATCGCCCAGACCACGTTATGGCAAATTTTGCGTAAGGATCTTGGTTTACACCCATACAAGATCAAGCTGACTCAAGAATTGAAGCCGATGGACCATTTGAAGCGACGTACGTTCTCCGTTTGGGCTCTGGAAAAGATGCGCCAAGATGATCAATTTCATCGCAAAATCATCTTCAGTGACGAAGCTCATTTTTGGCTCAGTGGGTTCGTCAATAAGCAAAATATGCGTTATTGGTCCGGTGAAAATCCACATGTGCTTCATGAAAGACCACTTCATCCACAAAAAATAACTGTTTGGTGCGGTTTGCATGCTGGCGGCGTCATAGGGCCATATTTTTTCGTCGACGATAATGATCGTCACGTTACTGTGAATGGTAATCGTTATCGCGCCATGATTACCGATTATTTTTGGCCCGAATTGGAAGATATGGACTTGGACAACATGTGGTTTCAACAGGACGGTGCCACAAGCCACACAGCACACGTTACAATCGATTTATTGAAGAGTAAGTTTGATGAGCGTGTTATCTCATGAAATGGACCAGTCGATTGGCCGCCTCGTTCGTGCGATTTAACGCCTCTGGACTTTTTTCTTTGGGGCCACGTCAAGTCGTTGGTCTATGCCAACAAGCCGACGACGTTGGAAGAGCTCAGAGCCAACATTGAACACGAAATAGCAGCCATTTCGGCCGAAATGTGTGGCCGAGTCATCGAAAATTGGGTCCAACGAATCGACCGCTGCAAACGTGCCCGCGGTGGCCATATGAACGAAGTCGAGTTCCATTCATAAATGTTTTGATTGTACTTCAACCCGATAATAAAGTTTTTGAAATATCTCAAATGGTTTGCATTTTATTTTGAAAAAAAGTTGTCAAGTCCTTATTGGAAAACCCTTTATTTGATTTTTTACCATTCAACCATAATCTTTGTTAATTTTATGAATGTTCCCAACAGATTTAATTGTTCTTATCTTTTAGGTATAAATCTCAATTTCTTCGTCAATTGTGTCCCTTTTCACAGATTAATTTTCAATTTTAAATATGTGGTGTCTTAATCTCCAAATTGGGAGCAAAGTTAATCTAGAATTCAGTATTTGTAATTTTCTTGAAATTTAAATTTATAATTATTTAGATAATAAAGTTCCATTATTTTTGCAATGTTCATTATTTAATATTGATAAAAACAGCGGTTAATATTTTTTGTAAGAGCAAATTACTAATTAATTTCAAATTCTCAAACTCAAACATTTTTTTTTTATTAAATTACTGGCATCTAGGCCTATCCTATGTTCATAGGATTCTGTTACAGTACTGAAAAAACACTGTGAAATCGAAAATATATCTATTAGCGTTTCCCTTAGAAAAAAATTACTGAAACATGTGAGGTTGGAAATCACTTTTCACACAATTTTCGTTTTGATCTTTTCTACGATATTAATCAAATTAAAGGAGAAACCTTATTTTCTTCTTCCCGTGATGTTCGAACAAACTAACTGTTTGAACTTCAAACACTTCTTTAAAGCTAAAATTAAAAAATTCACCACAGTCTACTTTTATGGGCCGGACTGTGAAGCGATGTTGACGGCGTTGACTGTGTAGCTCGATCAAAACAACGGTAGACAAAGCTACATGGCCATATAAAAGGCGCGTCCGCCGTCAATACGATCTCTTTTGGATAGTGTACTTTATCGAAATATCTAGTTGCGATTCGCATCAACGCTGTTTCAGCGATATTTGGAAAGGTAATTATTCTAAATCAGTAGCAAATGGAAACCTTTAAGACTTGTCTTCACGTTGCTTCAGCTGGGGACTTTTTTTCAAGGTAATACGTTTTCAACGAACCCAACTCTCGTTCGCGAAATCAAAACTCATATCTCCAACCTTTCCATTCCCTCCTGTTCAACGATTAAAATTACCACTGAACAAGATCACTTAACAAGATCAAAAAAATATCCTGATCGTAATCGTTGGTCCGTCGAGCCGGATCAAATATCAAACAAGCTGCAATTATACCCTTGTGAACCTCGCCAACAAAATTCCACACCAGCAAGTATCAACTTGCAACGATCACCTGATCGTAAACACTAAGATTTTGAATTTTATTTATTTATAGATATGTCTGGCATAATTTAACAATATTACTGAATTTGTTACTACCTAAATAAGTTAGTTTTGTTGTAAGGTAGTTTTAAGTTCTTATTAATAGGTTTTTAAAAAGAATTTTCCTAAATGAAATATCACTTTAAGGGCTCATATACCCCTGAACGCGCTGAAAACTGAGTAAATTTGAAAAATTATTATAAAGGTTATATGGTGAAAAAAAAATTGAATTGTTGAGTTCACATATCTTATTAACTATTTAACTATAAAAAAAAAAAAAAATGTTTTTTTTTATATTAACATTGTGTTTTACGGGTTTAAATGGACTACTTATAAAAACCATGGCGCCTCCTG
Organism: Beris morrisii; assembly: GCA_951812415.1. Taxonomy (NCBI): domain Eukaryota; kingdom Metazoa; phylum Arthropoda; class Insecta; order Diptera; family Stratiomyidae; genus Beris; species Beris morrisii. The sequence continues at coordinate 94,844,278 of OX638312.1, read as the reverse complement.
GTCGGCATCATAACTTCACCAAAAATAATTCAATTTGCAAAAATAAAAAAGAATCTTGTAGAATAATGTAGTAGTTATAGTCTCACGGAGGGAATTTTTTTTTTTTTCAAAAATAAATAAGTTACAGTATTTCGAACTTTAGTAATCAGTTTTTTAAAAAAAAATTTGCGTTTAATAATTTATAAAAAAATTTCCAAGCAAAAAATTAAAAAAACCTCTCGACAGACTATAGAGAAAATAGTTATTAAAATTATAAAAAAAAATATTAAAAATTGACTGAGTTATCGTGCCGACCATGTCTAAAAACATAGTATCGAGTAAAATGCGTTTAAAGTTTTTGGTAGGTACAACGTGAACTTACGGCTAGTCTCCCATTCCAGCTTCGTACTGTACACCTTCTTCCTCTTATATCTTCGTGTTTTTCACAGATGGTCCTATAAATGACCTTGTTTTCTATGAAACCCAACTTTTGCAAAAAAAATAAATGCTAAACGCTGCTGTTGAGAGTGGCGCGGCAATTAGCCAGGAAGCCGCTTCAAACCGATGTCAGGTGACATTTATTGCTATAACTTTGTAATGGAGTGGAATTTTCTAAATTCTAATTTTTTTTTTAATTCTTAAAAGTATAAAAAATAAAAATCTGCAAAAAAAAAAAATCCATTTTTTGAAAATTTCAGGGGTATATGAGCCCTTAATTAATAACATAATTTGTCAAGAAATAGAAATACTACACTATAGTTGTAAAGACAATAATTTTTTCCCCGTCTGATCTCTACAAAAATTGTATAAACTGTAAATATCTTATAGAATAACTGTAATAATTAAATAAATAAGTAAGTAAGTAAGAATTGGTTCGTACAAAATACAAAAATATTATTGTTGATGATTTTGATTTCGAATCCAACTCCTTCCAAAACCGATGAGCTTGGAAGGAGAGTGATGAACTGACACTAATCAAAAAATAAATAAAAATAAAGTTTTTTTCATCAGAGTTTGCGCTATGTTCGTTGCAAAACTCGCTGTACTTAATTAATATAACAACACACCACAGAGTTAATCAAGTATACACCTAATAAAAAGCTAATCCTCTGAACATACTAGTGACCTTACTACGTTTTTGATATCTTACGTTAATGAAATTTCGAAAATATCGCTTTTCAAAATACCTACGAATTGTTCCTGAAAACTCCTAAATTAAAATGTCGGGTTCGTAAAATCTCATTTTTCAAATCTGGGGTTTTTAAAATCACAATAAAATAAATATTATAAATAATATATTTTTAATAAATTTACGACCTTTTAAAATACTTTAAAAACCATTGTCAAAATTTTTGACAAAAATTCTAGCGGGTGTGATAAAGTAAAAAATAATATATAAAATATATATATGTATTTAAGGGATTTTCTTTTTGAATTGTAATCAAGAAAATTGTGTTCCAAAAAAGGTTATATTTTGAATTTCATGAGATTACCACGATACTATAGCTGAATTTCGTGAAATTTTTAAACGCGGGGAAATTGATATTAAAAAAATCAAACGATACGAAAAATGAGATTTCAGGGCCCATTATTTTTAAAGTAAAATATTCACATATAAGCATTTAGCTAAATAAATAAACAACAATTTACAAAACAAACGAATTTCGAAATAATTTATTCAAAACTATCCTAGAGATCCAGAAGTTCACCACAAACTTCACGCCTATTTATAATTTATAACAAGACCTAATTTTAAACAAAACTTAAATTCTTATATTAATAAAACCAATGTTCCAAGGGTATTTTCATAAAAAGTCTATCCATAAAGTTGCCGATAACGTTCGACAATTTACTTTTCAATGCTGGCTTCATTTCTTTCAGTAGATCCTGAGCGTTACTATTTATGAATAAGTTTAATGCTGCCTCTGAAATTTGAAAATAAATATTTTAATATTTTTTTTTTCAATTTTAATTCAAAATTCTTTTTTTTTCATCATACTTATAACAACGTTTTCATTGGCAATATTTTCAACGCCCATTCGAATGTCCTTTACGCTGAAATCCATTTTAACATTTTCGAGCGATAAGTGCGTGAATCCGTCATCTTGTGGCTTTCCAATTGCTTTGAAGTAAATTTTAGCCTTAACACCGTCTGAAATTAAAAAATAAATAATTTATTTTATTTTATACACTACTCGTATATTAATAAATATATAATATAAATAAATATATTTATAAATATAAATTAATATTTAAGACAAAAGAAACTCATTGAACGACTTTCCTGCGAAGTTTTTCACTTGTAGTAAATTTCATGAAATTAGTTTGACTCTAGCTCAGTAGATTTAAGTGGTTTTGCTTCAATTTTCGACATATAACTAACTCCAAATTTTACATTACTATTTTTTAATAATAAAGTATTTAGTTTGTTCTTAAAGTAACAAAAAAATAAGAAAGTAGTAGTGTGCTACAGCTATAATTGGTGACCGCGATTGCCCAAATAATAACAACAAATTGAAGAGAAATATTAAAAACAAAAAAAATCCTTTTCTTAAAGACAGAAAGTTGAATCTTACAAAAAATATTGGCCATTACTTTGATTCCCTGAGTGTATGTTTTTTCCAAATGTAACGCAAATATATAGGGTGTTTCAATAGGAACGCTCAAAATTTTTTAGGTTATAGCGGCCATATTGTTAAAGCAACATTCGTCGAATTTGCTGTGAATTGTTCAACAGTGTATGGCAAATCACCATAGAAGGGTATAGCGTTGAACAACGTCTGCAAATCATCAAATTTTATTTTCAAAATCAAAGCTTCGTTCGAAAAACATTCCGCGCATTGCGTGATTTTTAACGACGAGGCCCATTTTTTGATGAATGGATGTTTGAACAACCAAAATTGTTGGATTTGGTACAAAGCAAATCCACACGAGATACACCAGCTCGAAAGGTGCCGATTTTGGTCCGTACTTCTTCCAAAACGAAACTGGCATTGCCATCAGTGGCGGTCATTGGGAGGAGGGGCCATGGGGGCCATGGCCCCCACCCCTAACAAATTCGTAACCCGTGATTACTTTATCCCGTCTGCTTTAAAGAAAAATTATATGAGACTATAAGTTTAATAGATACACTTAATAAAGTATAATGCAATTAAATCGAATTCCACCTTATGTCTTTCTTTAATCCTTCTTTTGTCTTTGTCTCCTGATTAAAAAGAAGACTGTGTCTAATTAAAAATATTTCAATCGAAAAGTAATAAAATTTCGAATATAAATATATATAATCAATCGTTGAGATATCATTGCTGTCCAGGTCGTTTTGAGGGGATTTTGAACTATGTTTTCAAAAAACCTATTCACCAGAGCAGATAAAAAACTTATTCAAATTTATCGGTAATCCAGTAATCTTAATAGTTTTGTCGAAATCACGAGAGAAATCAGCTATAAGAACTTAATTATGAATATATATAGTAACTAACGTAAATACGTTTTTAGTTTCATGGCGATAATATATGGGAAATACGTGCCTCAAGAACCTTAAAGAAACCAAAATTGTATAAGATTCCGGAAACTCCCAAAATATCGACATAGGGCCTAATATAGTATCATTCTGCAGGTGATTGGAACTCTAAATATTTATAGGTGGTGTACCATCGAAAATGCCACCTTGTGCCTAAATTCAGCAATTGAAGTTTTTCTTAAAAAATAAATTTTTGTGCATAACTTTGGAACGGTAAACGATACGAAGTCTTTCAGAGTGCTCAATGTTATGAAAAAAAGGAGTCCTTCTGCAAGGACGAAAAAGATGATGTTTTACATTTAATTACTAATCCGTCAAAGTTTTTGATTTCGTACTTGATGAAGGACTTTCTGAACCGTTTTCTCTTTCTATAATATAATATTGAGCATTAGAAATCAGATCATTTTGCCGACGATACTAAGTTCGTATTATTAACCATTATAAAAATACGATCGAAACCGATTGAATATGAAAAACTTCACTTTCTCATTAGGACCACTAGATGGTATTTCCGATGGTACATAACCTATATATTTAAAACTACAACCATCCATAGAATAATATTATTTGGCCGTTTTATCAATACATCGGGACCCATTTTTCGGAATCTAAATTTTTTTTTCTGATCGGGGTGAAACATATTTTTTGTACACTAATTAGAATCATTATAAGAGGTACCGCGAAAAAAGTCTTTGGGAAAAAAATCCTCAATACAAATAATAGTCACTGAACAGCCCTCAAATTATCTGTCACCACAACTATGTACCTGTATAAAACATTAAAAAATTTCAAATTGCATGATAATGCAAGCTTTCGACTCTTGTTCATTCAATTTAAATTTCCTCGTTTCCAAAGGTTAACTCTTACAAAATAAATTAAAAATTTTATCATCAGAGTCGTTGTCAAACAAATGTCTTCAGAGCGTTGTAAACGCTTTTGGAGATTTCAAAATCTACTTGCCAAAATCTTGCGATGTAAATCAGGTATAAGATACTGCTTATGAAGTTATTATAATTGAAAATAGTCTTAGAGAATTTCCGAGTTTTTTTTTTTTTAATTTTTGAATTAAGAGAGTAGGTTAGGTTAGGTTAGGGTGGCAGTCATCTTAACTAATAAATAACATTGAAATAAAATATTTCTTCCGAAGATTTTAAGTATTGTAGGATAACTTAATAATTGGGGAGATCACTTCTTCGTCGGGCCTGAAGTCTTTAGATTATGAGATATAGGGTTCGGATTTTAATGCCCAATATTGAGTTTCATCAAACATGTATGATAGTAGAACCAAAAAGAATTAAATACACTACTTTTCTAGTGGTCTCAAAAAACAGCTAATTTACATCCAAAGATTTCAAACTGGATTTGGCGAAATCTCGAAATTTTCTCATACAAGTAAGAGATCTGGAAGTCTGTTTGGGCTTCTAAATTTTGCCGAAATCGAGATCGACATCGACTTCTACCGAAATCGAAAATTATGTTCATCAAGCCTTGAAATCAATTAATTTTATTTTGTAGCTCCTACCCGTGCTATTAAATTTTCCATTGCTTAAGGACTTACAATCATACAATACAGGTTCAAATTTTTAATATCATACAATCAGTTGATAAATTGAGCGATGTTAAAGAAATCCCTTCAGAGCAATGTTAATACTTTTTAATATTCCTTCATCCACGCTGTATTAACGGGTAGCTACCTCACCTATTTTCTCTACAGTATCTACTGAACTTCAATGGCCCCCCCCTTGAACAAGCAACATGACCGCCACTGATTGCCATAACCGTCAAACGATCGATGATAAGCAACTTCTTGTGGTCTAAACTGGATAATATGGATACCGACGACATGTGGTTCCAGCAGGACGGCGTTACGTGCCACACAGCGCATGTCAAGATGGACACTCTGCACGAGCGATTTGAGGGCATCGTTATCTCGCGCATGCGATTTAACGCCTTTAAACTTATTCCTTTAGGCAATCTTAAATCGCAGGTTGATGCGTATAATCCGCAATCCTTTAAGACAACATAACGAACACCATCCAGCAAATTCAGCCAGATGTATGCGACAAAGTCGTCGAAAATTGAACCTCTCGAATACCTGGCACCAATCAAAGCCGGGACGGAGATTTGAACGACGTTATATTCCATACTTAGTGCCATAAAATATTCTTTCAAATAAAAAAAGAATTGGGTGGATATCTCACACACAACTTGTTTTATTTACATTCAAAAATTGAACGTCCTTATTAAAAGACCCTATTATACTGGCAGTATTTTTACCCATCCATTTTACAGATATCTCAGCCCTCTCCAAGAAGATCAAATAATCCTGAAGTTTCTTAAAAAAAATGGGGATACAAATTTTAAATTAAATTATTACAATGCAAAATTTTTAATAAACACTTACCATATTCTCCCCAGTAGTCTCCAGAACCTGAAGCTCGAACTAAAATTAAAATTCCGGATGATTGATATTTGGCTTTGACTTTAATTTTTGGAATTTCCAATGTCAACTGGAATTGTAGTGTTTCAACATCGGATCTAAAATAATTGTAAAATATTAATAAAACAAATGCTCTCTTATTACTCCTAAAGAATTGTTAACAAAAATCTTCTTTTTACATTTTAGACACAGTGGAATTTTTCCGTAAACAAAGTTTGATCTTCAGTTAGCTCTTGAGAGAATATCCTTCTCCAATGTTATTTTTATTGTGCAGATCAAGTGGAAGAGAATTTTAACAGGTAATTAAAAAGTTGCTTTTATTAAAAAAAAAACAATATTTTTCTAATGTTTTACGTAAATACCCAGATTTAATTATTTTAAATTCATTATATTCTCCTAGCAAAAAATGTCCAATTTCTTGAACATAACATTATCCACCTCATAGTTTGGCAACCTATTACCGAAAAACGACTATGATGCGAATTTTTAAATTGATTTCAGCAAAGATAGACTCTCATGGAGCTACCCCTATTCTATTTAAGTTCCAGTAAGTTCAAATTTTCAATTTTCTAGAATAACAAATAAATATAGAGAAATATAGAACCAAGCTTTACCCACCCGATGTACCTACTCAATCTGGAAATTTCATCTTCATATCCCACAACATCCATGATGAATTTCGCCTCGGAAGTTTTGGTGGTCAGAAAATGGACAAACGGGTAATTTTTTACTAAAACATACTGCAGTCACGATCGGCTGCAAGCCAATCGTATAATACTCTAGATGAATACTGAACTCCGATTTATATTGTAGTTGGGGATAAAGTAGAATTACGTGTGTGCATGTTGTATGTCCTTTATTAAGGACTACCATTAGATTGCTACTCAAAACTAAAAGACAATATTCAGTGTTTAATTTCATATCTTGAGCTGAGTAAGTCATCGAAAAAAATGTCCTTTTTGAAGGACTTTCACATGGGAGGTGCAGGAAGGACTCACTCGATTTCTTACATATTTATCCTTTTCCTTGGAACCATTTCAAAATGAACCTATACAACATTTCAAATTCGTAGCTTGAAGCGTTCAAAAGTTATCGAAAAATATTGTTGAACACGTGTCTTAAGGACATTTTGTGTGGCAGGTACCAGAACGAGTAAAAGGATTTCGCTGATTAGTAAACTCGAACTTCTTTTTTACTCAAAACTAATTTGTACAAAATTTCCAATTCATAGCTAAAAGATTACTGGAGTTATAGCGAGTTCCGTAAATTAAGTGAAGACGTTTCGACAGGATATTTGTATGGCAGCTACACGAAGGACTAATAGGATTTTCTTCATAATCCTACATTTAGCTCTAACTATTGAAAAAATACTACGTACAAAATGTCAAAGATGTAGCTAAAACCCTTCTGAAGTTATCGACCAATATTCTTGAACACGTATTTTAAGGACATTTTGTATGGCACCTACCAGAAGGAGTAAAAGGATTTCACTGACAAGTAAACCCAAGCTTTGTTTTCACTCAAAACTAACCTGCACAAAATTCCGAATTCGTAGCTAAAAGATTACTCGAGTTATAGTGAGTTTCGTAAATTAAGTGAAGACATTTTGACAGGATATTTGTATGGCAGCTACACGAAGGACTAATAGGATTTTCTTCATAATTATATATTTAGCTCCAACTATAGGAAAAATAACACGTACAAAATTTCAAAGTCGTAGCTTAAACCCTTCTGAAGTTATCGACCAATATTCTTGAACACGTGTTTTAAGGACATTTTGTATGGCAGCTACCCGAAGGAGTAAAACGATTTTGCCCGTTAACGAACTTAGCCTTACAAATTCAACCAAACATTTAGATTCAAAATTTCAAGATCCTAGGTGAAGGCGTTCTTGAGTTATCGTGTTCACGGACAGACGGACGGACGGACGGACGGACGGACGGACGGACGGACGGACGGACGGACGGACGGACGGACGGACGGACGGACGGACGGACGTCAAGCGGATTTGAGGTTTTTGGGCACAAATAAACAAAAAATAATATATAACTTTTTTTCGTCCGAGGCTTGGTTCTATGCGTTACAAACTTTTCGGCTGGATTAAACTTAGAATACTCGATATGATTTCATCTAGAGTATAAAAATTTTTAAAAATGTTAAATTCAAAATTTAAATGCAATTTTTTTTTTGTATGTCAGGTCAAGTATTCCTTTAGCCAAATAAAGTAAACACTCCCAAAGTCTCACAAAATTTATTAAAACTAATAGTCAAAAAATACAATGGTTCCATCCAGGATCGAACTGGAGACCTTCTGCGTGTAAAGCAGACGTGATAACCGCTACACTATGGAACCGATAGTACAAACATTTCTTTTGGAAGTGAACATTTTTATAGCTGAATTTATTTAAATATTATTAAAAGTGTCGTGAGCAATGGCTCTCATTTAGAGACTAGTTTGTTCGGTTTTTTTTATAAAATTTTGTGTAGTTTGGCATCTATCGTCTCAAATTTAATTTAATTCATACCAATTCGTTTCGCATAATTTAAAATTTATTATTACAAAGTGGCATCGTTCAGGTCCAATAATCTTTAAAGAATGATTCCGTGGAGCTAGAGAGCTAGGGGCTTCTCTTATGTAGCTACAAGGTGTTTAGCAGAGTTTCATCAAGAATATAATGGTAGAGAACCGAATATTAGATTCGTCAATATTTTCTAACTTCAAAAAAAAAGATCAGTTCCATGGTAAAGTATAGTTAGCGCGCCGCTTACGTGCAAAGTTTTGTACATTACTTCCTTGTTTTGCTAATAAAACCCCAAAAAACATGTGAAAATGTTTGCCAGTTCTGTTAGATCTTAAATAAAGCCATTAATAAAAGTAAGTATTAGCAAAAAAAAAGTTTGGATGCAGTCGATCTAAGGTCGGCAGTCTCGCAGCTACTGACACAATTAACCACACCTATTACGATTTGAAATTTAATACTGCTTATTTCGAGACAAGGAAGCAGTTTGGAAAAAATATTTTGTCACTAGAATAGTTCTTGTCATTTACATACACATGTTAATACTCATCAATAGCTCTTCTCCAAATTAAAAAGAAACCCCTGAAAGTAAAAACCTGCTCACTAAACGATAAGGCGGAAGTCGCGAATCTATACAAACCCCTTACACCACCTATGTTAAAAAAATTCTGAAATCGATTTTTAAGCGACTACATAACAAGCCCGTGGAAGTAAAATTCATTTCAATATGTAATCAGACTAAACAGATATGGAAAATTTTTAGAAAACATTAAGAAACCCTTTTCACCACCTTATGGGTTGAATTTGAATTTAAATTCTTCGCCATAATGCGAATAAAAGGCTCGCGGAAGTAAAACCCAATTCGATACCTTACCAGACCCAAGACATATGTCAGAATTCGTGAAAATTTGTAACCCCCTTACACTAACTTGAATTTTACAAAATCTTGTAATACTTGAATTTTTAGGCGATGATGTAGAAACCTTATGAAAATAAAACTCAATTCGAAAAATCCTCATATCAAAGAGAATTTCTGAAACGAAACCTTATTAGGGGTTGAATATAAAAAAAATGCTCAAAAGAAATTTTTACACCTTTATCTGACTCGATATCTCAGAAGACCAAAGAGATATGACGAAATTCGAGAAATTTTCTGGTTATCCTTTCAATCAAAAATTTTTTGTTTTTCCCACCTTGCTCGTCAATGCAATTCTGAAATTTTTTTGGTAAATATATATACAGGTATAAGTTTACGCTTTCTAGCATAAACCGTTCCTAAGATAGAGAAGAAGGGAAGAGACTCCATCCAACCCAATACCGTGCTATCAGCAATTATATTTTTCTATTGTGCTATTACTGTAGTGCCAAATAAATGTTCCTGCTATTATCTTTAATAGTTCTCGAGATATAAAAAGCAGAACATTTTTATTTTAACCCCCTACTACCATTAACGGCACCCAATCAAACAACCCAAAAATTTATTTCAACTAGTGGGGGCATAAAGCCTTAATTCTGTATAAATTCCAAGATCTAATCTTAAAGAAATGTTGAGATATAAAACATAATTTTCTATGAAAATGCCCCACCACCACCACAAAATTTTACATTCATACATATACCCCAAGAACACATACCTACAGAAATAACATTTTATTATTATTGAATAATTGGTTTGCAGAATATCGCAATTGAAAATTTTACCCCCCAAAACATATTTTTCCATATAAAACGTCAACCCTCTACTCTCTAAAATATGACCACTTAAAAGATTCCACTGAATCTACTCCCAAAAAACTTTAATTTTAAAGCTCAAATTGCTTGAGAGACGTTAAAATGCGTACACGGCGGACAGACGGATTTTTTTTCTTTTTTGAAACGTGAAAACACACAATTTGAAAGTAGTATTTTTTTAGATATTTGATCACAAATACATTGTTATTAAAAAATTAATATGTGGAATTGATTTTAATATGAATTGAAGAAATTAAATTACTTTAATCAGAAATTGCTTAACATAATAAAGATGAAATTAGAGCGAGAGCGATGCGCGCGATGTCCCAATCGCATCGCGCGCGCCTCATCGTGACTCCAGTTATAGAGAACACTCTGAATTGGTTTCCAAAAATATTTTGTTCGCACCCTGAAAACGTATTAATTGTTTTTTTTATTATTATATAGGCACTCATATTTTTAGCCGTATTCCTCTAAAAATTCGAACAACAAACATAAGAGTAGAAAGCGCGTTATGTGCGCGACAAAATTTTGAAAAAAAGCTACGAAGGCAACGCGTTTAGAGCGATGAAATATCTCTATAGCCGGTCACAATTACTAACATGAACATGCATTTTAATTAGCTGTCGTCGCGTCGCGTCGCGTCTCTTTAGGCGCGTCGCGTGGTCTATAATTCCACCTTAAGATCCAATGAAATAAGTTGAATTTAGTTGCAGTAGGTAGAATTTTTGAGAAAATACTACTTAACACATTGTTTTATATATTTATTTAGTAATTTTGGAGCAATTTAAATTAAAGATCTACTTCCCTCTCTGCAAAAATTCTTTCTCGCATCATCATCGATAAGTTTTTTATTTTTAGAATAATATAAATTGTAATAATTATTTAAATTTTGAGTTTAATAAAGTTTTATTTTGTTAAGTTTTCTTTAGTTTTATAGATTTATTTAGCAATGATTTTTAAAGTTGATGGAATTAAATTTGTTCTTAATTTTCATTTAGTGGTAAGTTCTATTTATAGTTGTAAGTGCAATTTGACTCCAAATTTTACTAAGTTAGTGAGTTTCATTTTTTTTCAAGAGTTTTTATATTGTAAGTTGTATTTAATAAAGATTCACTAAGGCCCGTTCCTACGATGTTCAGTTACGTTCTAACTGGAACTTTATCTGACAGATTTTCATACAAAACTTCCAGTTAAAGTTTAACTGAAGATCGTAATTATGATCCTAAGTAATTAACATTTTTAATTTGTAATTATTATTAGTATTATTATTTAGTTTTAAGTATTATTTAAATATTATATATTTTAGTTAGTAGATAACTAGTATTTTTAGTTAGCTTAAAAACAAAAAAAGCATTGATTGTTGTGTGTATTAAGAAAAGGAATTTTTGATGTTAGTTCAAATTAATAAATTTTTGTAATTTAAGCTTAATCTGCATTACCCACCTGATATTCGTCACTGTTAAATTACTGACACCGTAAGCTTCAATATTACGAAAAACTGCTCGATAGCCGTCTGGACCACTGCCCAATGCAATGCCAATTTCATCAATATTCACCGGCTCCACATCGTAAATTTCCAATTCAGGAACGCCCTCCCTTAAATATTTGATCAACCGATTTCCACTATTTCGTAGACATTCGTTCACTAGTTTGTCATCGCGCGGACATTGCTGAAGATAGTAAGCTGGAAATAAAAATATCAAAATTAGTTTAGAATAGTACAAATAATACCAAAACAGAAAAATCTCGAGAATCACGGCGCATCAGTGTAATACTAGCTATTGGCAGAATTTTGAAAGCATCAATATTTTTATACTCTAGATGAAATCATATAGAGTATTATAAGTTTAATCCAGCCCAAAAGTTTGTAACGCATAGAACCAAGCCTCGGACGAAAAAAAGTTATATATTATTTTTTGTTTATTTGTGGCCAAAAACCTCAAATCCGCTTGACGTCCGTCCGTCCGTCCGTCCGTCCGTCCGTACGTCCGTCCGTCCGTCCGTCCGTCCGTCCGTCCGTCTGTCCGTTAGCACGATAACTCAAGAACGCTTTTTCCTAGGATCATGAAATTTTGAATCTGGATGTTTGGTTGAATTTGTAAGGCTAAGTTCGTTAACGGGCAAAATCGTCCTACTCCTTCGGGTAGCTGCCATACAAAATGTCCTTAAAACACGTGTTCAGGAATATTGGTCGATAACTTCAGAAGGGTTTAAGCTACGACATTGAAATTTTGTATGTGTTATTTTTCCAATAGTTGGAGCTAAATATATGATTATGAAGAAAATTCTGTTAGTCCTTCGTGTAGCTGCCATACAAATATCCTGTCAAAATGTATTCACTTAATTTACGAAACTCACAATAACTCAAGTAATCTTTTAGCTACGAATTCGGAATTTTGGACAAGTTAGTTTTGAGTGAAAAGGAAGTTCGAGTTTACTAATCAGCGAAATCCTTTTACTCCTTCTGGTAGCTGCCATACAAAATATCCTTAAAACACGTGTTCAACAATATTTTCCGATAACTTTTGAACGCTTTAAGCTACGAATTTGAAATTTTGTACACGTTTATTTTTGAATGGTTCCAAGGAAAAGGATAAATATGTAAGAAATCGAGTGAGTCCTTCCTGCACCTCCCATGTGAAAGTCCTTTAAAAAGGACATTTTTTTCGATGACTTACCCAGTTCAAGGTATGAAATTAAACACTGAATATTGTCTTTAAGTTTTGAGTAGCAATCTAATAGCAGTCCTTAATAAAGGACATACAACATGCACACACGTAATTCTACTTTATCCCCAACTACAATATAAATCGGAGTTCAGTATTCATCTAGAGTATTATACGATTGGCTTGCAGCCGATCGTGACTGCAGTATGTTTTAGATATTTTTTGAAAAAGAGTTATTTTATCGTGCCCTTTTATATAAAACATCAAATTTGCCTATTCAGATATAAACACTGTATTTGATCAAATACATAGAAAATTAAATTGTTTACAAAATATATTTTTAATACCAAACGATCCAAAGTACTAGAAATAAAATTCATTTAAAAAATTGGCAATAAAATTCATTTAAAAAATTTATCATTAGATTTGGGGTGAATGGCGTTCCTGCAAATATTAGGCGCCCACGTCACAAATTAAGATTTAATTATAAGATCCTTAAATGAATAAATTTGTCAAATATAAATTTTCCCTGACTTTAATTTGTAGTCACTAAAGGAGGGGACTGCTACTTTTACACTCTTCACTTGATAGCGCGAATAATATCCATTCTAAAAATATGAACCAAAATAATAAATATTTTTGATGGAGATGGTTATGTAAAATTTTTGTAGATATTTTTTTTAAACGGCAATCGGGCAAAACAAAATACAATGTTGAATATTTAATATCTCTCTTCCAGCATCTTTTGTCTAAAAGACTTCTTTATGACTTATAAATGATAAGTAATAAATTTTTTTAGGAAACTTTATTATCTCTATATATAAACATACTGCAGTCACGATCGGCTGCAAGCCAATCGTATAATACTCTAGATGAATACTGAACTCCGATTTATATTGTAGTTGAGGATAAAGTAGAATTACGTGTGTGCATGTTATATGTCCTTTATTAAGGACTGCCATTAGATTGCTCCAAACCAAAAAAACAATATTCAGTTTTTAATTTAATATCTTGAACTGGGTAAGTCATCGAAAAAAAAGTCCTTTCTGAAGGACTTTCACATGGGAGGTGCGGGAAGGACTCACTCGATTTCTTACATATTTATCCTTTCCCTTGGAACCATTCAAAAATGAACGTGTACAAAATTTCAAATTCGTAGCTTGAAGCGTTCAAAAGTTATCGAAAAATATTGTTGAACACGTGTCTCAAGGACATTTTGTATGGCAGCTACCAGAAGGAGTGAACGGATTTCGCTGATTAGTAAACTTGAACTTTGTTTTTACTCAAAACTAATTTGTACAAAATTTCCAATTCATAGCTAAAAGATTACTTGAGTTATAGTAAGTTCCGTAAATTCAGTGAAGACGTTTTGACAGGATATTTGTATGGCAGCTACACGAAGGACTAATAGAATTTTCTTCATAATCATACATTTAGCTCAAACTATTGAAAAAATAACACATACAAAATTTCACAGACGTAGCTTAAACCCTTCTGAAGTTATCGGCCAATATTCTTGAACACGTGTTTTAAGGACATTTTGTATGGCAGCTACCCGAAGGAGTAATATAATTTTGCTGACTAGTAAAGTCCAACTTTCTTTTTACTCAAAACCAATTTGTACAAAATTCCAAATTAGTAGCTTAAAGATTACTTGAGTTATAGTGAGTTTCGTAAATTAAGTGAATACATTTTGACAGGATATTTGTATGGCAGCTACACGAAGGACTAACAGGATTTTCTTCATAATCATGTATTTAACTCCAACTATTGAAAAAATAACACGTACAAAATTTCAATGTCGTAGCTTAAACCCTTATGAAGTTATCGACCAATATTCTTGAACACGTGTTTTAAGGACATTTTGTATGGCAGCTACCCGAAGGAGTAGGACGATTTTGCCCGTTAACGAACTTAGCCTTACAAATTCAACCAAACATCCAGATTCAAAATTTCATGATCCTAGGTGAAAGCGTTCTTGAGTTATCGTGCTAACGGACAGACGGACGGACGGACGGACGGACGGACGGACGGACGTACGGACGGACGGACGGACGGACGTCAAGCGGATTTGAGGTTTTTGGCCACAAATAAACAAAAAATAATATATAACTTTTTTTCGTCCGAGGCTTGGTTCTATGCGTTACAAACTTTTGGGCTGGATTAAACTTATAATACTCTATATGATTTCATCTAGAGTATAAAAATGAATGTTTGTCTGTCTCTTTGTCTGTTTGTCCTGTATAGGCTCCTAAGCCACTCATCCAATTGCGATGAAATTTTGGTGATTTGTTGAGGGTACGTCCTCGATGGTTTCTGCGTTAACAAAATTATTTAACAGTTGGTGGTTCGTGAGTTATTTCAACATTTGAGTGTTTTTCATATGATTTAGCGGCTGTTCGTTTTCGGTGTATTAGTTATGCCTATTCCTATTACTAAATGGTATAAGAGGATAGTGGATGGAAGATGGAATATGGAGGATGGAAGATGGAGGATGGTGGATAGAGAATGGAGGATGGATGATGGAGTTTGGGGGATGGTAGATGGAGGATGGTGGATAGAGGATGGTGGATGGAGGATGGAGGATGTCTATCCCGTATACCGAAACCACTCATCCGATTGCGATAAAACTTTGGTGATTTGTTGAGGGCACGCCCGCGATGGTTTCTGCGTCAACAAAATCATTTAACAGTTGGTGGTACGCGAGTTATTTCAACATTTGAGTGTATTTCATATAGTTTAGCGGCAGTTCGTTCGATTTCGGTGTATTAGTTATGCGTTCCTATTACTAAATGGTAAAGTTGCACGTGGATAGTGGATGGAGGATGGTGGATGGTGGATGGAGGATGGTGGATGGGGGATGGAAGATGGTGGATAGAGGATGGAGCAACGGAGCGACGGGAGAAATGGGGGATGGCGGATGGTGGATAGGGTATGGTGGATGGAGGATGGTGGATGGAGGATGATGGGTGGAGGATGGTGGTTATAGGATGGAGGATGGTGGATGGGGGATGGTGGATAGAGGATGGAAGATGGATGATGGTAGATGGAGGATGGTGGATAGAGGATGGTGGATAGAGGATGGAGGATGGTGGATGGAGGATGGGGGATGGTAGATGGAGTAACGAGAGCAACGGGAGAAATGGGAGCAACGGAGCAACGGGAGTAACGGGAGAAATGGGAGTATCGATAGTAACAGGAGTATCGGGAGCAACGGGAGTAATAGGAGCGATGGAACAACGTGAGCGAAGCGAGCGTAGCCGCGGTACGCGACTAGTATTTAATAAAGATCAAAACCATTTTCTAGGTATACATCGCAGATATTAAAATTGCTTTTACTTTACTAATTTTATTTTCGACAATTATAATGTCTGCATGGAATTCACTTTTGGATCACATGCCCAAAAATATGAGCTAGCATTCGTGATTCATTACACGATGACTCGGCTTTTTAAGGCAAAATGAAATTAAGCCAAAACATTTCAAAAACTCAAAAAAACTGCCAAAAATCGATGATTTACAAAAAGAACAAAATACTGTGAATGTTTTATGGAAATTAGATCTACTGCAAGAACAGTAGTAGTCGAATAAGAACGAATTACAAACGTTTAGTTTGTTACTATTTCATTTTGATCATTATTTGTGTAGGACTAGTCTAGAAAGCAAGTATCTTAAGACTTTTAAAAATTTGTCTAATAACATGGATGTACATTTTTTTTCAGAATTTAAAGAAATACTTTCTATTAGCAATTCGATTAGATCTCAAGTTGATTAAAGCACATTTTTCATAAACTAGCAAAATGGGATATTTTTAAGAAAATACATGATAAAATATTTATTTATACCAAAATTTTATTTCGTGAGCAATTGGCCGAGAGAAAACTAATTGGTCAAAAAGTTTTGGAAGCGGAATTTTAGCAAAACCAAAAAAGAGATCTGTGTTATTTTTATTTTATTATTTAAAAAAAATAACTTTAAATATAATACAATTTTGTATTATTACGTTTCAGGACAAAAAAAAGTCCGTCTGCCCGCCTTATACTCTGTACGCAAAAGCGTATGAAGACTCGTATCTAACCAACCTGTAGAGACATTAAGTTAAAATATTTTTGGTTAATACATTGGGTGTAGCACTTAAATAAGTGACTTTCCGGGGGTACGGGTGTGAGGGTGGTCGCAGGAGGAGAATCTTAAAAAGTTGATACTTAAATTTTTTAGAGCTGTGGTAGTCGACGTATTTGCACAAAATTGATAGGGATACTGAACGAAGGGAGGGGAAACAATGCGAAATGCACAAAATTTAGAATCGAGACATTATAAAATCCGTATCCCCTGAACACGTCTAAAATTAAAATTTAAGTATTGTTTGTAGGAACACTAGAAACGTAGAGAGATGTAATTTTTCAAAAAAATCTATTAAAATATCTCAAGAACCATTTCAGATATGATTTTGGAATTTATACAGCAGCTAAGCCCAGTAAACCAACTAGCAGAGAGTTCAAATTTGGGGTGGGGTGTAAAGTTAAGGTGTTTCTTATATCTCAGAAAGCAGTTATGCGAGAAAGCTAAAATTTGGCATGTACTCGAAAAAGGTATTTAAAAAAAGGAAAAATTACATTTTCCTTGGCGTACGAAAGTGTGGCAAAAAAAGTTTCAATGAAAAGGGATAGTTTACATTTTTTAGAAGTCGTCATGTCTCACAGGTTTTTCGATCGAATCAATTTCGTTCTTAAATTCTGAGCTGAAGACCCACTCAGACCTCTCGGATTTTTCGATATTCACCCCGAAACGAACTCAGACATATATCTTGGGTTCAATAAGTTATCATGTTCGCTTTTACTTCAAAGGGGTGTATACGTACCTACCGATATATACTATAATTACCTAAAAATGATTTTTTGATATTTAACCACTAAAGGAATTGTAAACGGTTTTTACGAATTCCGACATATTTATTGGGTCTAATAAAACCAAAATGTTTTTCACTATAACATGTTCACATAATAGACTGAAAATCTGTTTCGGAATTTTTCGATAATTCACCTCTAAGGGGTTGGTCGATATTGCACCCCCTGAAATTTTCATGAAAATAGAAACGTATATCCAGAACCATGAGTCGTATGACTTTCAAAAGAAATGAATTTGGTTGTCAATTCGATCAGCTATCCAGTTCATTATATGCTTTTCTAAATAAAAACGCGCGATAAAATATCGAATAATGGTTAAAAAAAAAGTATGCCTTCAAGAAATTTTGGCAGCGAACGAATTTGTAAAATAATTTTTTATTTATGACCTTTAGCAAGCCATGACTACCTATTGACTAGGCTCATAGATAAGATCGTCATTAAATTGCAAAAAAGTGTCAAAAATAATTTTACTTTATTATTTAAATAATAAAGTATTTAATTATGTTTTAATAATGAAGTTTTGTTCTTGTAAAAGCGGATGAATGTATGATTAAAGTTCTGCAGCCTGCAAAAAGGAAACATTTAAGAACTAAGTGCTTTTAGTGATTGATTACGGGGACTAAGAAACAATTCTTTCAATTGGTATTTAATTTGCACAAAGAAGCTATGCTTCACTTGTTTTTTATTCATTATTAAAAATATGAGCTAATTTAATTAAAAGCAATACTAAGAAAGGTATATTATACCCATTTAACAAGGCTCGTTTAAAAATTTAAAGCCGATATAAAATGATATAAAGTACCAACAAAAATTTAATATTTATTGTGATAAGAATATAATCTAGAAAATAGAAAAGATTTTGATCCGGACTATGAGAATTTGAAACAGGTTCAGCTATCAGCAACGTAATTATATATAAGTCTGTAAATATTTAAAAAAAAAATGGACAACAGTCTGGGCGAAACTTTATTATTTTTCGGATCAAAGTTCGGGAAGCGATTAAAATGGAGTCGCGCTGCAATGTTTAACACAGAGTTACGTAATTCTGTCGTACCCTGGGATGCGGTCAAAGTAGGAGTATAACATAATTTGTTTCGAGATTAGGAGGTTTTTTTGGAAAGTTAATTTTGTCCTTAGAATAGAAATAAAAATATTAAATACATGAACATATAAAATGCCCGAGTAGACGACTAAAATGTTGGTTTATTATTTACTCTAAAAGCCCATATAAGTAACGACCAATTTGCTGTCCCATCAGACTTAAGAGATGTAAGGAATCGTGAAAATTTATATAAACCCATTACATCCACTTGGGGGTTGAATTTCGAAAAATTGTAAATTATGTTGTAAGGCTTTTGCAGAGAAAGCAGTTTGATATCTCATGAGCCACTTGAAATTTTAAAAGAAAATTTTGAAAACGTAAGAAACCCTTTCACACCTCCTTGGGAGTTCAATTTCAAAAAATTGTGAAAACAGGCCATTACATGAAATACCCGTAGAATTAATAACCAATTATATCCCATCAGAACTAAGGGATGGTCAAAATTGTGAAAACTTATGCAACCTTTTTATACCGCTTGGGGATTGAATGTGAAAAAAACAGTGAAATAGTTTTGTAGGGGATTATATAAAAAGAATGTGGATGTAAAAACGAACCTGATATCTCAGCAAACCTAAGAAATATGTCGAAAATTGTGAAAAGTATGCTACTCTGTTGCACCCTAATTGGATATCTCATCAGATCTAAGAAATATGTACGAATTTGTGAAAATGTATGCAACCCCTTTACACAACCTCAGAAGTTGGTTTGTAGACTATTATATCTCATCCAACGTAAGAGATATGGAAAAAATTATGAAAACGTATGAAACCCCGTTACACTCACTTGGGGGTTGAATATCCAAAATATAATGAAAGCCCAAGAAAGTAAAACCAATTCGATGCATTATCACTCCTAACAGATATGACGGAAATCGTGAAAATGTATTAAATCCTTTTATACCGTCTTAGGGGTTGAAAAGAAAAAAACTTGAATATAAGTTTTAGGCTATTATGAAACAAGCCCGTGGAAGTGAAAAGCTATTCGATATCTAATCAGAGCCGAGGGATATGGCTGAATTCATGAAAATGTTTAAAAC
Organism: Beris morrisii; assembly: GCA_951812415.1. NCBI lineage: Eukaryota > Metazoa > Arthropoda > Insecta > Diptera > Stratiomyidae > Beris > Beris morrisii. Next base: position 94,824,375 of record OX638312.1, on the reverse strand, counting down.
CCGTTTATACCCTCTTAGGGTTCGAATTTCAAAAAATCCTGAAAATGCTTTCTAAGCATTTATGTGGAGAATCCGTAGACTGAAAATGAATTCGTAATTTTTTTCACATTTCATGACAGCTAGGCGACAAAAAGGCAAAACAAAAAATTCAGTCCATCTGTACGCCGTCTGCCGAACACCGTATGTTTGAAGGCTCGTACCTTCCAAAACCTTAGAGCAATTAAGTTGATTTTTTTATTCTGAATAGACAAAATATACTCCTTCAAGTTGCCACTTTTTGATAGGATTGGTTGTGAGGGCCAGACGCGTAACTTGAATCTTCGTAGGGCTAGCGCAATAATACGATCGCTAAATTTCGAGAAGTTTTTTGATTACTTCCTGGAATTTAGCAATCGAAATTTTATTTCTGAATGAAAATTACGTGTTTATGGTTATAGAATTTATAGAATTTGATGATCGTGTTATTGCGCTAGCCCTACGAAGTTTCAAGCTACGCGCCTGGTAAGGGCGCAAGAGGGTAGCGTCTTAGACGAAAAATTTTGGTTTCAAGATCTCAGAAGCAGCCTATACTTGGACGCTAAAACTTGGAACATGGTCGATAGGGGTAGAGGCGTTTGAGTGGGGGAAACACAATGCGTCCAAAATGCTCGAAAGCTGGGATTAAAACTTACTAAAACCTATGTTTCCTGAATCGTTGTTGTCAGAAGGTTGAAACTTTGTTCTTGTCTTAAGGGATACTAGGAGCCTAAAAAAGTAATAAAATTTTCAAGGGGGAAGGTAGGGTGTGGGGTTGGGGGTTAAACAATTTTGGATTTCAATATCTTCAGAACCAATTGCACCAGGAAGATCAAATTTGGTTTCTATATAGAATTACAAGTGGAGTCTATTGTTGAATGTAAAATTTTTGAGAGAGAGATAGAGTACAAAAATGAGAAGATAGTAATTTTTCCAAAAAATTAAATTTGTATGTCTTAAAAACCGTGCTAGATATGATGTTTAAATTTTTTACAGTAGTTAGACCTAGTAGATCTATAGAAGAGAAAACAATTTAGGCACCCCTAAAAAATGGTGGGAGAGGGTGACCAGAAAAAAATGCTTATTTTCACAAAAGCCGCAAAAGATATAAAGCTTAAAATTGACGGCTATATAGAGACACCATAGAAATAGAAAAATAAAATTGTTGAAAGAAGTAGCAAGATACGGGGATTTGGGGCTGGTTTTCATATCTTAGAAACGGTTTACGCTAAAAAGTTGAAACTTATTTTTTATTTTTATTTTTTAAAAGCCATTGAGACAAAATATAATGATTTCTCTAATACAATAGCTTAAAAATTAAAAATTGTCAAAAGAAAAAGCTAGTTTGTAAAAAGCGCATGCTTCAATTCAATAATAACAGATGTATAAGAAGTGGACAGAGATCCGAGTTGTAGAGTGTCATGTGTTCTCTGAAGTCTTACAAGTTGCGAAAAGTAGTAAACACCCAAAAAAAGCGCGAGGAGGCTGAAAGATGTTACTGTTTCTAGTTGGAATTGTACTTGTCCTGTGTGATAACTCTTCAACTAGGAGAACTCCGGGAACACTATTCACGAGCTTGTATAAAAAATCATAGGTTAAGGTAAGTGCGTCGCGTGGTTAAAGGATGAAGGTGATGAAATAACAGCCTTGAGTTGTAGTCAAGATATGGTATGTGATGACGATAGAAAAGAGATCGCTTAAATCTGCGTTGAACGCTTACGAATTAAATTAATTAGATAGTTATAATGCGGATTCCATACTATAGAACTCTAAAACACTACGAACAAGGGAGGAAAATAACAACAAAGCGGTAGTAAGACGTTAAAAAGAGGACGGTACACGTAGAACAAAACCTGAGAGATGGAAAGTTTTGTTTACAATATCAGTGATATAGTCAACAAATTACTTTATTACTTTAATAATAAAGTATTGTTATCGATTTTTAAAAAAAAAATTTGCTACCCTGAACATTTTTTTTCCACGTTTCATGACTAATAGATAACAAAAAAGCAAAAAAAAATATCAGTCCGTCTGTGCGCCGTCCGCCGTACGCGAAACGTTTGAGAGCGTATAGCTCTCAAACTCTTTGAGCTATTAAGTTGAATTTTTTTTTGTTGGTAGAATGCGCAGACTCCTTCAAGTTGAGTGATGGGGGTATGAGGCGGGAGGTGGGGGAAGCGTTTTAGACGGAAAATTTTGGTTTCTAGAGCTCAGTAACCGCTTAGGCTAGGAAGCTGAAACTTGGAATTTGTATAAAGCTTTGATAATGGACCCATTTGCAAAAATATTGCTGATATGGGTAAGGGGGTGTGGGAGTGGGGGGAATAATAATGCGTCTGAAACGCTCGAAAGCCGAGATCGCGACATTCTAAAATCCATATCTCCTAAACGGTTAATGCCACGAAATTAAAGCTTGATGACCATCTGTGGGTATACTAGGCGAATAGATCAGAAACAAATTTTTGAGAGGGGGCAGGGGCGTACGGAGGTGGGTGTCGAAAAATTTTAAATTACGATATCTCACGAACCAATTGCACTAGAAAAATAAAATTCAGTTTCTGTATTAAGGTTGACAAATAAAGCTTGCTGATAGTAAAAATTTTTAAGGGGGCGGTGAAGTATGGAAGTGGAGGGGATAAGAATTTTTCTAAAAAATTACGTCTCATATCTCAAGAACAGTGTATCACAGGTGCTTAGAATTTTTACCAGAAGTAGGCCAAATAGACCTGTAGCAGAAAAAAAAATTTTGAGGGTGAGGGTGGGGCAGCATGAAGAAGTAAAAGTTCCGATTTCTAAATCTCGAGAACCTATATTGATATAAAGCTGAAACTTGGTATTTGGATAGAACTATAGTATTAGCACGTTGAAAAAATATAATTTTTTATAGGGGCAGTATGGTACGGGGGTAGGGGGTGTTTTTCCTAACTATGGAACAGCTTATGATACAAAGTTAGAAAAAAATTTCAAATATCCACGGGCGTACGGAAGGGGGGCAAAAAAAATTATCAGTAAAAATGGAAAGCATATATTTTACGTCATATCTATTAGGTGTTTCCAAATATTGCATTCATTTTTATTGTACGGATTCTTCATATAAATATCTAAAAAGCGTTTTCAGGATTTTTTGAAATTCGACCCCCACGGTTGTGTAAAGGGGTTGTATACATTTTTACGCATTCAGCCATATCCCTCCGTTCTGATTAGATATCGAATAACTTTTTACTTCTACGGGCTTGTTTAATAGTCACCTAAAACTCTTTTTCAAGTTTTTTTCCTTTTTCAACCCCTAAGAGGGTATAAACGGGATGAATACGTTTTCACGAATTTCGTCATATCTCTTAGGAGTGATTTTCACTTCCTCGGGCTTTCTTTACATATATCTAAAAACCAATTTCAGGATTTTTTGATATTCAACCTCAAAGTGGGTGCAAGAGGGTTGCATATGTTTTCACAAATTCCTACATATTTCTTAGTTCTAATTGGAGTAACAAAAAAGTTCAGATTTTTATTAGCGCACAAAGGCAGAGTTGGTGAAAAGGGGCATGCTGAGTTACCAAATTAATTTTACTTCTACGCACTTTTAATATATGCGAGCAGAAACCGTTTTCAAAATTTTTCGATATCCAACCCCAAGGGGGTGTACAATGATTCTGTACATTTTTACGAATTTCGATATATTTCTTAGGTCTAATGAGACATCAAATTCACTTTCACTTCTAAAGACTTTAAATTTAATCGATGATAAAATCAATTTAAGCATTTTTCTATATTACACCCCCTGTGGGTATTGTTCATGTCTCCACGAATTCCGACAAATCTTTTAGTGTTAATGAGATCGAATTCGCTTTTACTTCTATTGGCTTTATATTTAATGATCTCAAAATCATTTCCAGGATTTTACGATATTCAACCCCTGAAAGGGTGTAAAATTGTTGTGTACGATTTTACGAATTCCGACATATCACTTAGGTTTGATTTTACGAATTCCGACATATAACTTAGGTCCGATTAGATATCGAATTGTTTTTAACTTTAACGGGCTTCCTACATAATCGCCTAAAAATCGGTTTCAAATTTATTTTATATTCAACCCCAAAAGGGATATGTCGATATTTTATGCCATACGTTTTTATTGAAATTGAAACAAAAATAATTAAATAAATAAAAAGTCTGCTAACAGTCTGGGCGCAACTTTAATATTTTTTTGGGTAGAAGTCTAAATATTTAAAAAAAACCGATTCGGTTTTTATTTTAACCACAGCGATATAAATTATGCTCACATCACAAATACGAAAACTCAAACCACTTTACATCTTAATGAACCGCATAAACATGTCGCAGAAATAACGGGTCATACCAACGTAGTGTATTAACCTACTTAAATCTTATCCAATCCAAAGTGGTCTTATAATCGGTACCTGCACAGAATACTGATAAGTGATAAAACGAGAAAACCACAAGACGTTCCTAGTTCTTAACGAGCGGAAGAAGATGAAATTCGAGCCGGCTAAGTATTAGCTAAGCTTAAGATCATTGGACACGATTACTAAGTAGCAAATTGAGACCCGGCCGTTATAAAGAGTACATCGCATAGCGTACTCGAGCCGATACACAAAAGTCTTTATATAGAACAAATTATTCGCATCCGGTACTGGGATATTGTCACATACGAAAAACTTTATTACGCTCATATCGGAATGACTTTCACCGTATGTAATGTCGTCTTAGTAGTCTTTTCGTTATAAATTAATTTTTTTTTTTGGCACAAGCAAACCGATCGAAGAACCGATTAAAACGAGGCTTTTAGGTCAAGAAAATCGTCGAATTTTGATCAGTTTTCTTCATTTTTTTTCAAAAAATTCTCAAGATGAATATGTACATAAGTTTCACTATCGTTTGAGAATGGAATCTTAAAAAAGGATTACACTTACGTTGTTCCGCGAAAACCGTATCCAAAACGACTAATAGAACAGCAAATGCAACTATCTTCATTTTCACACCTTAATTATTCTCCTTAAGGCGATATTAGAAATTAACAAATAAAATTTAGCACCTTTTAAATTTCTCAAATTTATCACTTTCTGTTTACACTTTTTTTCTGGGTGGGAGGGGATCACTTTTCGTCCGATTTACATCGAACTTACTAACTTTTATAACGTCGAAGAAGAAAACAAGATGCTTCTGTCCAGGCTGAGGTCTAGGTCACTAATAACCTTTTCTTTACAACAAACTGTATAAGCGCATTCCGACTTTAAGATATTGAACTTAGTACACGAGCACACTACCACCTAAAAATGACGGAAAAGGTGTGGAAACAACGAAGAAGAACACAGGTGAGATCAATGCCCCACCGGGATACCATATACTTAGATTCACAGGTGGGTGATTGTTTGGTAAAAGTTAAAAAATTTTAATCAGCTGTCTGAGAGAGAAAAAAAGTGGGGAGTTTTTTTCGTTGAAGACTTATTTCATCTTGACTTTAGTGTTAAGTTTTTTTTTATGCAAGTTCTCTGAGTTTTTTCGATAAATTTTATTCGTTGCAGTAGAAAACTTTCTTCGTCTCGCAAACTTATTAATTTTCTGCTTTGCTGATTGTGTAATTTTTTTTTTCCTTTGTGTCTTAATAAGCGATAGAGTACTCATAATAATGTTTGTATAGTCCATAACACAATATGATGGCTAGTTTGCATATGTATGGTACGAATAAATTATGTGCACTGGTAGTTACTCGGAGATACAGTACAAATGGAATTGGCAACGATTTGGAGAAATCATGTGCCAGCCTAATTCAATATTAGTCATACTTTAAGTTAATTTTTTTCTGCGTCCGGTTGTTGATAAATCAATTCCGGTATTGCACGAAGTATCCGTCTGGTAAATCGCAGAGTCGAAAACTTAAAATTTAGAGAAGGTAAACTTCCTGCTTTCTTCAAGGATACTATTAAAACTTTAAAAATAAAATGATAGTCTACGCGAAGAACTATCAAAATCTCATCGGAAACTCTTTAACAAACATCAAACTCCTCCGGTCTGACCACTGAGTCAATTATTTGCTTCGCTTTTAATTAATACACCATATATGTATCAATATATCGTTTTTCCCTAACATACCGACTGCGCCAATTAGATTTCCTAATTCAAAGCGACAAATCTAGCGATACATCCCCTTTGTTCATTGGTAGGTTCTATAAGATCCATGGCAGGCAGTTGACCAGTAGCGTGCAAAGGAGGGTTGGAAATGCTCCCATTCCCTCCTCTCCCCCTCTCCATCCCAAAATGAAACCAGCTAAGCCATATTTCATCTTTCTATAGTAAATTGAATAACAAATTCTATTTCCTTTTAGATCAACAAAACTGAAAGGTATATAGTAATTGCATATCCACCTAACAAACCTACAGATAAAATATTTTTTGGGATATGGAACATACATTCCGAAGTAAACTAACTGACTTCATCCCCAAACATCAAACACAAATGCAATAATTCTCAGTGCTATAACATTGTAATACTTGTACCAGGTTTCAACTTCTTAGCATAACGTAACATTAGATTCCTGAATTTTCAATTTGTTTAACTCCTCCGGAAATAAAGATATTATTCATGAATTTCTTCAGTAGTATGCTACAAATTTATTTATACAGGGTGTTTGGCACTCCGTGTGCCACCTTGTAAGGGGTCATTCCTTGATATATTTGGAGAAAAAAATTGATCTACTGGGTGGGTCAATTTTCAATATTAGTGGAGATACAGGGTGGTTAAGAAAAGTGTTTTTGACCGGTACCCTCACTCACTTAAAACGTTATATCTTGAAAACGAATAATCACAAGGCAAAGTGTTATAACTCGTTTTTTAGAGAATCAAATTACCTTTCATTTGATGTAACAGTCTAAATTGTAACTGAACCCAATCTTGAGATATTTACTCGAAAACACAAATTTTTGATCCGTCAACCCTAAAAATTCAGTGATCAATGTAGTTTTTCTCAGAAAACCCCATTATAAAAATGTCATTTTAATTTTATTTTTTTATGAGCCGTATTATTACCTAGAAAAGCTGCATACATATGTATGAGTTACGATGAAAATTTTGGAAGTAATAGGTAAAAATATATATCGCATAAAAATTAAAAATTTAAAAGTCAGTGCCATAAAGTGGACCACGTTTAAAAACCTGTTTAATTTGTCGGTAGTACTACAGTATTTTTATTGCACATTTATTACTATTTAAAGTATGAAGGAAAACAATGAAATGTAAGTGAGTTTCAACATAATTGATGCTTTTACCTGGACGTGGTAGGTACTACTGGATGCGGTACTGTGCCTTTTTTAATAGGGGGTCTTACAAAATAAAAAGCCTATAAAAGCTAAACTACCTTCATATTTTTCTCAGTTTCAGTTACGTTGCTAAGAGAAGAAGGTGTCAGTAGAATTTAAAAAATAATTTCAAAATGCCTGGGTACTCCAATGAAAAATATGCTGACATTGTGTTAATTTATGGAGAGTGTCGCAGAAATGGACGAGCCGCGCGAAGGCTTTACCATCAGAGACATCCTCATCGACGGACACCTAGCAGGAGAGTATTTCAAGACGTTTACAGGAAAATTAGGGAAACTGGCAGCGTTAGAACGAGGAGAGTAAATGCAAATCCTGCGCCTATAATCGCTGTTCAGATTGATGAAAGAATACTGCAAGCAGTGCAAAATGATCCATCGATCAGTATCCGACGCTTGGCATTGCAGTTTAACATATCTACTTGGAAGGTTTGGAGTATTTTAAAAGTAGAACGCTTCCATGCCTACCATCACACACCAGTACAGGAACTGCTACCCATTGATTTCACCAAACGGATGGAGTTTTGCAATTGGCTCCTTGAACGACAAATAATTTATATATAATAATAATTTTTTCAACAATATTCTGTGGACGGATGAGTCCCAATTTACCAGAGACGGTATCACAAACTTCCACAACCTACATACGTGGGCTGAGAGCAATCCACACACAATAAGAGTGGCATCATTTCAGCACAGATTCAGCGTCAATTTATGGGCAGGTGTGATTGGTGACGATTTACTTGGACCTATTAGGCTTCCGCGTACTCTAAATAGCTCCAATTACTTACAGTTTTTATCAAATGATCTACAGGACTTGTTGGATGATATTCCACTGGTTTGATTGGCTTTCATGTTTTACCAACACGATGGTGCTCCTGCTCATTACGGCTGACACATCACAGATTGGTTAAATTCCAATTATAGCAATCGCTGGATCGGTAGAAATGGACCGATACACTGGCCTGCAAGATCTCCTGATCTTACTATTATGGATTTCTTTGTATGGGGACGGATGAAGGACCTTGTCTACGTAACGCCAGTAGAAACATTGGAAGATCTAAATATCAGGATCGATGCGGCAGCAATAGAAGTAAGGCAGCAGTTGAGGAATATGAATACCAAGAGAACACTCGCCAAACGAGCTTTAGCGTGCATTCAAAATGAAGGTGGCCATTTTGAACATATATTATAATAAAAATATTTGAAATAAAAACCATTATTAAATTCTTTCAATTCAAGCAAGTAGCGTAGATCAACATGCACATGCACTGCTTTTTTAAATATTTAATTTTTATGCGATATGTATTTTTACCTATTACTTCCAAAATTTTCATCGTAACTCATACATATGTATGCAGCTTTTCTAGGTAATAATACGGCTCATAAAACAATAAAATTACTATTATAAGTTTAATAAAATTAAAATGACATTTTTATAATGGGGTTTTCTGAGAAAAACTACATTGATCACTGAATTTTTAGGGTTGACGGATCAAAAATTTGTGTTTTCGAGTAAATATCTCAAGATTGGGTTCAGTTACAATTTAGACTGTTACATCAAATGAAAGGTAATTCGATTGCCTAAAAAACGAGTCATAACACTTTGCTTTGTGATTATTCGTTTTCAAGATATAACGTTTTAAGTGAGTGAGGGTACCGGTCAAAAACACTTTTCTTAACCACCCTGTATCTCCACTAATATTGAAAATTGACCCACCCAGTAGAACAATTTTTTTCTCCAAATATATCAAGAAATAACCCCTTACAAGGTGGCACACGGAGTGCCAAACACCCTGTATATTATAATTTATATTTTATTATAGATGAAATTTGAAAGTATTATAAGTTTAATCCAGCCCAAAAGTTTGTAACGCGTGGAATCGTGCAACGGACGAAAACAAGTTACATATTATTTTGTGATTATTTGGACCCAAAAACTCTAAGTCCGCTGTCCGTTTGTTCGTGTGTCCATCTGCTCATCCGCCCGTTCGTCTGCCTTTCCGTACGCACAATAACTCAAGAATGCCTGGACATAAGATCTTGAAATTTTAAATGTGGATGTTTGATTGAATTTGTCAATGTCAAAATCGTTCTACTCCTTCGGATAGTTGCCATACAAAAAGTTCTTAAAACGCGTGTTCATTAATAACTTCGGTACTTATTAAGCTACGACCTTAGAATTTTCAAAACATTGGTTTTCCAATAGTTGCAGTTAAATGAATGAATATGAAAAAGTTCCCATGAGTACTGCACTAGTACTGTAGGCAGAGATTGACATATTACTAGGAAATACAACATTTGACAAGCATTAGATACAGTGCTGAATAGCCAATGTATTAGAAAGTTGTTTTCAGACTGTTCTGGTCTCGAGTTGAAATCTTAGTAGTTTGAAGTTTATTGTAAAACATTTGAAAACATGTGTACATCGCTATAGATAAACAAGTATGTAGAAAGTAACCACTATAGAAAACACTTCAAGAAAATTATAATTTTTTACCTATTAGAAAATAGCACGTGTACTAAACACTTCAATAAATTAAAACAGTAGGTAAATATCAATTTGTACTACTGAAACAGTAGGTACTCATGTTCAGTACCGAATAAATTAAATATTTGGCTGAATTTAATCAGTACTAGAAATGGGCCGCTGGAGATCTGTATGTTTCAGTACTAGATGGGGGAAAACTGTTTCGCTAGAGCACCAATTGAGTAGTAATAAACTTTTAGGAGGAAACTTAATAATTTTAATAACTAAATAAAATTTGCAACTAAAAATATATGCAATTAAGGACGTATTGAAATAGTTTGCTTTTACTTTATTATTTTCTAATAATACTGTATCGTGATCGATTTTTTAAAAAAAAAAATTCGCTATCCTGAAAATTTTTTTTTCACGTTTCATGACTAGTAGACACGAAAAAAAAGCAAAAAAAAATGTCAGTCCGTCTGTCCGCCGTACACCGTACGCCGTCCGCCGTACGCAAAATCGTTTGAAGGCTTGTAATCTTTGAGGTATTAACTTGAATTTTGTTTATGAATAGATTGGGTAGGCCCCTTGAAGCGACCAAATTCTTAGGGGTGAGGGTGTGAGGGAGGAGGAGGAGGAAGCGTTTTAGACGGAAAATGTTGGTTTTTAGATCTCAGTAACCGCTTATTCTAGGAGGCTAAAACTTGTAATTTATATAGAGCTTTGATAGTGGAATCATTTGCATAAAAATTGTCAATATGGGTGAAGGGGTGTGGGAGTGAAGGGGGGGGGGGGGGGGAAATAATGCGTCCGAAACGCAAAAAAGCCGAGATCGACACATTTTAAAATTCATATCTCCTAAACGGTTAAAGACACAAAATTGAAACTTAGTGAATATCTGTAGGTATACTAGGAGAATAGATTGGAAACAAATTTTTGAGTGGGGGCAGTGGCGTACGGTGGTGGGGGATAAAAAACTTTAGATTACGATATCTCACGAACCAATTGCACTACACAAATAAAATTTGTTTGTGTATAAAGGTTAAAAAATGAAGTTTGACGAAAGTAACATTTTTTAAGGGGGCAGTGTATTATGAAAGTGGAAGCGATGCGAATTTTTCTAAAAAATCACGTCTCATATCTCAAGAACAGTGTAAGGTAGGTGCAGAAAAAATAATTTTGGAGGTGAGGGTGGGGAGGGTGAAAAGGAAAAAGTTCCGATTTTTTTATCTCGAAAACCTATAATGATATAAAGCTGAAACATGGTATTAAGATAGAGCTATAGCAGTAGCATGATGGAATAATATAATTTTTTATAGGGGTAGTATGGTACGAGGGTGGGGGTGTTTTTCCTAACTATAGAACGGCTTATGCTAGAAAGATGAAACTCGGTATGTATATGTAAGTTAACTAGAAAAGTAATTTAGATAAAAAAAAATTTAAAACATGCATTGACGTTTGGAAGGGGGGGCGAAAAAATGTATCAGTGAAAATAGAATGCATATATTTTAACATTTTCGTCATATCTATTAGGTCTTTCCAAATATTGAATTCATTTTCATTCTACGGTTTCTTCATATAAGTATCTAGAAAGTGTTTTCAGGATATTTTTAAGTTCGACCCCTAAGGTGGTGTAAAGGGGTTGTATACTTTTTCACGAATTCTGCCATATTCCTCGGGTCTGATCAAATATCGAATACCTTTTCACTTTCAAGAGCTTGTGTAATAATCGCCTAAAACTTGTTTTTAAGTTTTTTCCTTTTTCAGCCCCTAAGACGGTATAAATGGGTTGAACAAGTTTTCACGAATTCCGTCATATCCTTTAGAAGTGATAAGTAATTGAATTGGTTTTTACTTTCTCGTGCTGTCTTCATATTTATCTATTAACTCCTTTCAGGATTTTTGGATATTCAACCCCCAAGTGGGTGTAAGGAGGTTGCATATGTTTTCACAGATTCCTACATATTACTTAGATATGATTATATATCGAATTCATTTTTAGTTCCTAAGGTATCCCATATAAGAGCCAAAAAGTCAATTTCACTATTTTCAGATATTGAATCTTAAGGGGTGTAAGGGGGTTGTATGCTTTTCAAAGCTTTGACATATTTCTTAGGTTTGATGAGATATCAGATCGCTTTTCACTTCCACAGACTTTTTATATAATCGCCTACAAACCCATTTCTCAATTTTTCGAAATTCAACACCCAAGTGGATGTAATCGGTTTGTATACATTTTAACACTTCGTCATATCTCTTAAGTCTGATAAGGCAGTAAATTCGTTTTTACTTCTATGGGCTTTTAGTGTAGATAATATACCGAAATTCGAATAGTCTCCACGGGCTTTTCCAATGTTTAATCGGCTAAAAATCTCTGTTTTAAATATTTTTTTTTTAAAAAAAAAATCAACTTTCTAATAAACTTCATAATCTTGAAACAACTGACCGACTTTGATCGCTCCCGAACTTTGATCCGAAAAATAAAGTTTCGCCCAGACCATTGGCAGATTTTTTCTATGGCTACGACTACGTTGATGTCACGTATATTTTTTTATTACTATTTTTTTTTATTAAAAAATGCGTAGCTAACTCGTCTAAGTAGTCGGCTTTATGATTCAGACGTCAAAAGAAAGAGGAATTACATTTCCACTTAGACGAATCTTACTTTGGTTGAGGCATATTTCATTATAGTTTATATCGAAATCTCTAGAAAAAACTGCTTTATTATTTAATTTATTTTTCATTTAATAAAAAGCTTTAAGTCTACTCTATTCTTGACTTCGTAAGCTGTTTTGAAACAAATCTATCTAAGCGAAGAGAAATGCTATTTTATTAATAAAAAGACCTTAAACAAAACTTCTCCAAACTTATTTTATATCTCACCACAAGATATTTCAAAATTTCTAGCAGCTTTAAAGCAAGGTCTTACATAAATGGAAAGGACAATTACAGACTGTGAAATTGTTACATTTATTTAGATTATCCCGAAAGCAGTTATAAATTTTAAGTTATATTTTACTATATGTTCTTTATTTAGGTAATTAATAAATGAACTAAAACGTGTAAAAAAAATAAAATTTTATTTATTAAATAAAAAAGTTTAAACATATTTTTATTTTTTATATTCTAATTACAAAACGCATAAATTAATTATTGCAAAAATATTGAGAACCTGTTTTTTTATTCCATAAATATTACAGCATTTTTACTTTATTATTTTTTAATAATAAAGTATTTTTATTTAGTATGCCCCAAAATGTATGTTTTAAAAAAGTAATTTTTAAAAACACTTACGCTAGCTTTTGGGCAAACCCAACTTTATAAATCAACTAGAAGTGATATCTTTGGCGCATTATTTTTTCGTAAGTTGGTCATATACATTTGTATGAATGATTCCGTTAATTAGCTCTGTTTTTGACTAAATGCAGAAGACTATATTTTAATAATCAATTCATTTACTTAATTTTCGAAGGCAAAATTTTCTGTAATTTACGAATTTTAACAAAATATTTTGCAGTAATCGAAAATAAGAAAAAGTTTCAAATTTTTTAAGAAAAAACGTATTTAATCTGCCTGTATGTATGCACACATGTAACGCGAGAACTACTGAACCGATTTTGATGAAATTTTGTATATGTTCATAAATGTAACTTAAACTTTAGGCCGCTTTATATCACGCGATAATGCATAACTTCTCCCATAGCCACAAATGCGCATTATTTACAAGAGATTTGTCCGAAAACATTTCGCTCTGTCTTTCCAGACTGGTGCACACCTGAATACACCTATGATATGCAAGCGAGTAAAAAAAAATCAGTGATTCTCAAATACTTTTCGATATGATCAAATTTTTTTAGTCAGTTTATTTCTCTAAAAACTACTCAATCACGTTTATGTATGGATATAAATGTAAAGAGTTAGAGCATGGTATGCTAATTCGTAGCAAGAATAAAATTTGATAGAAAAAAATAAACTATGAAACTGAAAAGATAATTGGGAATTGTTTTTTAAATGGATTATATTGAAATGAAGGAAAACTGGGTATAAGGAAAGCATAGGACCGTGTCATGAGTGGCACTCGAGCTCCCGAGTTCTGGGTTTTTACATAACTAGGGCGAACTATCTGACAAAATTATTTCTACCCTTAAAATAAAAGTGTGCCACATGATTTGGAATGTATAGAATGAATTTTACTTTTAATACTAGAGGGGTTATACATATATACCCTACAGAAGTCGTACCGGCTGAGGGATGAAACAATTTGTAAAGAAAACATGAATACTGATTTAAATTTCACTGCATGGCAGAAAGGAAGAGCCTATATTTTAGTGGTTGTGGTTAATGATGATACTTTCTAATTTTTTTTAATTTTATAAAACATTTAGTTTTTGGTACCTAAATATTACAAAATTTTATCGTGTCCGGCTGTTGGAATTCCTTAAAATAACTGCTTGCACTGCATAACGAACATTTTCATCATTTTATTAGTTAGCTCATTATTTTTATGATTTTTTTTTAATTCACAACTGGAACAATTATTTCGTCTCAGAAACTAAACCATTTAGTTTACTTATATTTCTTAAGGGCCTTTCCAAACAATAATATAACTTACGTTTATTATATCACAACCCTTTCTTGATGTAGGTATATTTTCAAATACTGATGAAAACGTTGTGAATCTGTGTGTTTTTTCTGCTAGTCGTTAACTGCGCGACTGCACTGCAATTTTAGATACTGTCGTTTATTCGATAAACTATTCACAAACTCTTTAGCTCTTTTTACTAAAACGCCTTCTGTAAACTTATAATAGTTCTCTTCAGGAAAATGTAATAATCAAAAAGGAGTCGAATGTAAATAACATTAACAGAGGCTTTTCAAATTACAAACGCAGAATGAAACAATTCTTCAATAACGTAATTCCTAACCACTCTTGTGACGAATGTTGTATCCATACGTGTCGGTCTAATTTCCTTATTAAATACAACGATTTGATTATCTTTCCCAATTTAGGAAAAGAACCCGCAATCTATATTCTATTTATGCACTACCATTTTTGCGAAAATAAAATAAATTTAATAGCGCTACCACACAAAAGTCTTTAAATAATTAGTGCTTCCGTTCGACAAAACTCGTCATCTACGTAGAAGATATAAAACCAAATGTTTTTAATGAATTAATCCAGGCTAAAAAAAAAGGTAAAATGCATTTACTTCTTCGGGTGGCTTCCATATAAAAGTTATTAAGCACGAGGTTAACACTTCAACTAAATATCATCAAAGTTTTTAAAATATTTTTATATGTTAATTTTCCCACAGATTCAAATATTTATTTAATTACAAATGAGATATAAATATCCACTTTTTCAAGTCGCTTCCAATCAATTGTCATTGAAAAACTGGTGGCCGAATTAAAAAATTAATTTTGTAAGAGGTTAGTCCTTCTGTGACTAGTTTAGTTGAACGTAACTGAACAAAATTTTGGGGTTGGTACTTGCAGCTTTTATTCAAACGGCCATTAATCTAAACTGGTCATTCGAGGATTTTGTGAAAAGATGGTTTTTATAGTAGAGAATACAGGTTAATGTCTGGCTAAAATGAAACAAACTCTTTATATTGTGAGGACGCAAATTTGCGCACAAATTTCCGCTCACAAAACTTGACACAGAACATTGAATGAAAATAGAATTAAGACTAAAATGAATTAAAAACGAATAACATAGAAACACGAAACATAGAACATGGATTAACAAAACCTAGAAGGAAGCAGGAATAATTGTGCAGGAGAACAGCAAAAAGCCTGTATTCCAGTAGGAGCCACAGTAAAGCCACAGGCAACGGCCGGTTAAACTCGCCGGCAAATCCCGTACAAAGTTCACCGAGGGTGTATACGGACATGTGCAGACACCGACCACGAATCATAAGACAATGTAAAATTGCCAAACACTAATGTTATGATTCGCCTGTAAATAAGAACAAGCGAACAACCAGAAAGCGCCCTCCCACACTCAGTGGGCAGCGAGCCTTTTGTGACGAAGGTTGTGGTTTTATAGATCCGCCTGAGCTCCACTTTCCTTGGAACGTCGAAGAGCTGGGTCACTGGCCGTCACAAGCATTGCTTCCCTTACATTTTACTGAAAAAATCTAAAATGCGTTTTTTGAATCGCGACAAAAAAAATTCATGTTTCAAACATTTTCTTTGGCACAGTCTAAATAAAAGTTCGCAAGAAAGAACTCGCGAATATCTTACACAGCCGAATTGGCAACACCACGAAAAAGGCAAGCGAAAAGAAACCAACAGGAAGACACATGGAAGCAATTTGAAAGTTGCATCTATGAGCGTTCATTTCATTCCGTAGTAAGCCCACTGTGACGTCATAAAAAAAATTTTCGTTCACGTGACGTTGGATGCAATAAGGAATTTGCTTCCACGGGTAGTAGAACACATTCTTGGCTGCAGCGGAGAAGCTTTCAGCAAGCAGAGATCTTATAAGACATAAGTGCTACCAGAGTAGGATAGGAATTGAATAGTTGAATTATATTTAATTTGGTTTTTAGATCTCAGGAACCACTTACGCTAGGAGGCTGAAACTTAGAACTGTGATAGTGGACCTATTTGCAAAAGGGTTGAGGAGTGTGGGAGTGGTGGGGAAAGCAATGTGTTCGAAATGCTTAAAAGCTGGGGTTGAAACATTCTAAAATACATATCTCCTGAACGGTTGAAGAGAAGATTGAAACTCTGGAGTTGTCTTAAGGGATAATAGGAGATTAATTCAAAGCTAAAATTGTTGAATCAGGTTATGGTGTGTATGGGTGGGGGTAAGAAACTCTGGATTAGAATATCTTCCGAACCAATTATACCAGGAAGATAAAATTTGGTTTGTATATATAGGATTACAAGTGGAGCCTATTGAATGTAAAATTTTTGAGGTAGGAGGTGGAGCACGAAAGTTGGGCGATAGCCATTTTTAAAAAAAATGCATTTTAATATCTCAGGAATCGTACCAGATATGATCTTAGAAATTTTACAGGAGTTAGGCCCAGTAGACTTTTAACAGGGAAAAAATGTTTGAGGTACTGGTGAAGGGGTTGATGGTGAGAAGGGGTGGAAAGAAAAGAACTTCGATTTTTATTTCCCAAAACATTGGACATTCCGAAATAAATTTTACTTCTGCGGGCTCTTTATATAAGATATCCAACCCCTTAGGGGGTGTAAAGTGGTTGTCTACATTTTCGCGAATTTTCATATATTGGGTCTAATAAGATATTCAATTCACTGTTATTTCTAAAGGCTTTAAATTTAATCGAAGAAAAATCTGAAGCAAGCATTGTTCGATATTTAACCCCTGGTGGTGTAATCTTTTAGGATTAATGAGATCGAATTCGGTGTTACTTCTATTGACTCTTCTATTAAAAAAAATACGTAAATAAATAAAAAAAAAATCGGCCAACACTCTGGGCGCAACTTTATTAATATTTTATGGTAGAAGTTTGGAACGCGTTTAATGATGAGATGCGGTATAGGTGACTGCGACTGACAACCTAAAAAATAACGTTCCAAATAGCCTCCTGGTCCCCGTTCGTGATTGCTGGGTGCTTTTGTATTAGTACTTGTAATGTAAAAAGTAGCTAATGGAGGAGGTTCAATTAATACGCAGTAAATTTTGTAGAAAGAATAATAAAAATAAAATGTTTGATATTATCTAATTGCTTCCTCTTGTTGAATTATCACGCCACACCACTGACCCAGACTCCACTTTACGTGAAGGTATGAGGTTTTATGAATCCGATTCACGTAACTTGGAACTGTACGTCAGTAGGACACTGCTTCTAACCAAAGCGTGGCCACCTCGGAAGCAGAGACGAGCCAAGCAGAGCGGAGCAAGTCAAGCAGCGGAGCAAAGCCAAGCAGCGACGAGGCAAGCAGAGCGGAGTAAGCCAAGCAGCGACGAGCCAAGCAGAGCGGAGTAAGCCAATCAGCGGAGCAGGAAAGCAGCAACGAGCCAAGCAGAGCATCGACGAGCCAAACAGCGGCGCGCCAAGCAGAGCTGAGCAAGCCACGATGACCAAAGCAGGCCACGACGAGAAGAGCGAGCTACTCCAAACATGAGCCACGACGAGCGGAGTGAGCCGCAACAAGCAGAGCAAGCCACGACGAGCAGTAACGAGCAGAGCAAGCTGCGACGAGCAGAGTGAGCCACGCAGGCAAGCCACGGCGAGCAACGAGCAGAACAATGCCACGACGAGCAAACTACATCGAGCAGAGCGAACCACGACGAGCAAAGCAACTACGATCAGAGCCAAGCGACGAGCAGAGACGAAGACAGGGCAGAGCAAGGACGAGCAGAGCAGAGGCAACGCGCCGAGACGAAGACAGGGCAGGCGAAGACAAGGAAGGGCAAGGCGAGCAGAATCGTGCCAAAATGTCGAGCCAGTACGGGTTACGATAAGCCACGATGAACTACGCCAAACTACAGCGAGCAGAGGCGAAGACAAAGACAGGGAGAGATGACGAGCGAAGAAGGGTCGACCAAGGCAAACGGAGTCAGGCTATCAAAGCGGAACTACGGCGAGCGGAGGCGAATTACAACGAAGACGCGACGACAAGGACAACCAATTTAAATCAAAATTAAATATTAGAAATAGAAGTAATGAATGCAGGAAGTAACATAAAGAATTAATAAAACAGTGAAGTCAGATAAAGAAATATTTTGTAACGAGCCCAGGCACTCGCCAAGTTTTACCCCGGCTATAAATCGAGTCGTTACAATGTAACTAATTTTCAAATGTCTTGCAAAATCTGAATTTAATTTTTTTTTTAATTGTAACTATGACTTTTCTTGTAAATATTCCAGTCTAACTTCATCTTTAATAATTCAAAACTCGAAGGATAAGAAGGTTTTTGTATCGTTGAAAATATTTTCTTCTTCTTTCAATAGCGCGATAGCTCATATCGGGACCTGGCTTCTTCGGTAATATTTTTTCATTCGGATTTGGGACTTTATGGTCGCTCCTTAGTCTGATCCGTGATTTTCTCTCAAAGATGTTCTTTCCGAAGATTGGTTTTTAGCCTATCCTCTAACCCTAAGACTGGTTGGTATATAAGAAAACACCTTGATGAATACCTCCAAGCTGTAAAGGTGTTTCGGAATTGTCAATGCAACGCGATGATGAAACAGTTCCATTGGACATAGTCACAATTTTCAAACTGGTCTGTTCCAGTGAAGGGTTTGTCAACTGTTATGACCTTAATGACAGTAGCTAAGGGGGCGATCGCTTACAGTTGAACTTTTTCGTGTGGTGGTCTTTAAAAAAACTCTTCTGATGCCGAGAACAGGCTCTACCATCAAAATTCAATTCTCGTCAAATTAAGGAAAATACAACACCATCTCTAAAAAAAAAGCTTATCCCAATTTATTTTTTGATTAAATCGAATCACTAGCATAGTATAAAACATGTTGGAATTTCAATAACAATAAACTTAAAAGTAAAATCAATAATAATATATGTACAAAACCAATGCAGCATCACACCCCAGTACCGGTGTAACAACAATTCTCCTCCCTCATCCCTAATCGATGACGATCGTTTCCACAGGAACGTACTTAAGGAGTTGATTGGCGATCCTTCCGAATACGGAAGATAACTTCTTCTGCAATTGTGGCAGCATGAGCCGGGCAACCTCCAGACCATTTTCACGAAGGAACAAATTGGTAGCATCGGCTATAATTAATTTAAATAAAAATATATCAAATCGGAAACATTGTTAAGGTCGTCACGTCTTGCACCAGACGACGCTGTCTTAATTTGAAATTAAGATAGCCCCGATACTCACTCAATACTTGATTATTATGAAGTACATTCGATATGCTAAGCTTAACCGACTTAAGATCAAGATCAAGGTTCAGACTGTCCACATGCAAGTAGGTTTGACCATTCTTCTTCTTCGAGGAAATTATACCGGTAAGGTGAGCAGAGACACCCTCTGTCCAATGGAAAAAAACCAACAAAATTATTTAAATAATGAATTAAACATTTAAAAAGGTCGTTACTTACGTAAGACACCATGAAAATCTCCGCCACCCGATGCAGGAATAATGAGCAGAACCCCCGAGCTAGTGTACTTGGTTTCGATTGAAAGTTTCGGCATAAAAATTGTCGCTTCGAATGGTTTTCCATTTTCACTCAGTTTCATCGACTTCACCTGGTAATTGCTTGCGCCGAAGACCTCAATGTTTTTCATTGACACCTTGTAACCTTGCGGACCGTCTGTTAATTGCAATGAAAGAGTATCCATTATGAATGGCTCTACTGCCGGCATCTACATCAATAAAAGAAAGAAATATTAAAAAAAATGTTGTTAAAAAAAATTTTAATGATCTTTTCATGCATTCACTAAAAATTATGAAATTTTAATGGACAATTATTAACACTGATTCGCTGTAAATTGTATGTGCAATAAATGTATTAATGGTAATGAGGACCCGATGAACTCTAAAATGCTGAATTCAGTCCAAAATATATTTCTCAACTGTAATTTTCTTATATTTCTAACCGAGTTTAGTTCATTTCTGTGAATCAATATAATAATTTCAACTTACTCAATAACAAGACCTAGTGAATTAACTTATGAGTTACCTAGTTCATTACCCAGTGAATTACCTAGTGAATTCTCTCTGTAACAACATCATACACACAGAGTAAGGCTCCTAAGCAACTATTCTACTTTTTAACCACTATCTAATCATCTTATATATACGGCAGTTGTAATATTCTGTTGGTAGGTGCGCTAATTATTTTAACAAACTATTTTGTTAATAGGGTATCACCTTATGAGTTATGTCACTCGTTTCTTCACCAGTTTTATTTTATAATTTTTTCATAATAAAGTGTTGTGATCGCTCTTTAATTTAAAAAAAAATCGCTACCCTGAAATTTTGTATTTTCACATTTTAGGACTAGTAAACCCCCAAAATATAATAGCTAAAAATGTCCGTCTGTCCGCCGTAGATTCCGTACGCAAAAGCGTTTGAAGGCGCGTAGCTCACATACCCGTTGAGATATTAAGTTGAAAATTTTTTGTTTGGTGGGTGGATTAGGTGACCCTCTACGAGTGGTATCTTTCAGGGGTGGGAGTATGAGGAATGAGGTTAGAGGAGCGTTTTAGACGGAAAATTTTGATTTCTAAATTTCAGGAACCGCTTACACTAGGAGGATGAAACTTGGAACGTATGTAGAGCTATGATAGGGGATCCCATTGGTTACTATGTGACATGCGATTTGATACCCTGAGATTTTGCATTTTCACGTTTTAGGATTATGTAGTAAACCCCAAAAAAAGTTATAATAACAAAAAATTTCTGTCTGTCCGCCTTAAATGCCGTACGCAAAAGCGTTTGACTGACAACCTAACGAATTACTAGGAGCCTATTTGGAACTTTATTTTTTAGGTTGTCAGTCGCTTCTAGTCTCTACGCTTCTACTTGGCAAACTTTTTGCTTAACTTGATTATAAAATTTGTTACCCGGAATTATTTGAATATCAAGTGGAAATAATGGAAGCCATTGCTTGATGAACCATTTTGGTTGCAGGCTTTTCAATTTTAGATTTTAAACTCACTGAAAAAAATCACTTTCATGCCCAGAAAGTGGAATCTTAACACTTTGACTACACGTTTGAATAATTTTTTATATAAAAAAATCCTTACTTATAAAAGAAAGTTGTCTTTAGCAAAGTAAATGTTGGAAAGGAATTATCAAAAACAGATCGCAATTAATCTATAAACTCTTTGAGATTGTCGTGTGAAGTAGGCGTGTATCATAAAACTTCATAGGGGTAGCACAATAACACCATCTTGAAAATCAATGAATTCCATAACTATAAAAACGTAATTTCCATTCAGAAATAAAATTTCGATTCATAAATTCCAGGAAGTAATCAAAAACTTTCGTGAAATTTAACATCCGCATTAATGCGCTAGTCCTCTAAAGATTTGCGCTACGCGCCTGGTATCAATGAAATTCTATTTTGTTACCGAGGTAATGAAGAAAGCGAAACTAACTGATTTTCAATGTTGTGACTAACTTGAAATGTTTTAATTTAGCATAAGTTAAAGATGGTTAGAAATAAATCCCTTAATTTTTCTTGAAACCTGCATCTAGCAAAAATAGTTGAAGGCGACATGAAAAAAGGTTTTGGTTGGTGTCTGAGCTAAGTTTAACTAATTTTACAACAACTTACGAAGTCAACGTGGAGTAGACAGTAGACTTAAACATTTGTTATTTAATTGAAAAGACCAAATTAAATCCTAAATAAATATGCTTGGTCTCTTGGCTTAGTTTATTAATTTTTCGACATCTTTCGAATTCCAATGAGAGAGTAGCCTTAAACATTGTTTATTGGATAGAAAAAGAACTTAAGTCCGAATTAAATTTTGGTTGATGTCCTATCTTAACCAATTTTACGATATCTGAAGAAGTTCAATGAGAGAGTAGATACAAAATTCAAAATTTGTGCTGTAAATTTTTGTCAATGCTAGCAAAAACTTACATTATTATTTTCCATGACTTCAATATAGACGTAAATGAATTGAATTAGATACCTAAAAATGAAATTTATTCCGGCGGATTTAAACTTCGATCACCAAAGTGAGAGATTCAGATAATCACCATACCAC
Source organism: Beris morrisii (assembly GCA_951812415.1). Lineage (NCBI taxonomy): Eukaryota > Metazoa > Arthropoda > Insecta > Diptera > Stratiomyidae > Beris > Beris morrisii. The sequence goes on along the minus strand of OX638312.1, from coordinate 94,801,887 downwards.
AGAAACATAGGATGTTTTTGGCATAGAAAAACAAAAGAGAATGAGATAGAATGGAAGTGGAGCGTATTCCAAAATCAGCGCTATCTTTTGACTTAGTCGACTATTACGCTCTAAAAACATTAAACGGAATGGAGTGAATCCGTACTAAGTTAAGTTCCTGCATTGGGAAATGAAAATGAAAGGCCTTCGGTGGCGCAGTGGCTGCGGAAGCTGAATCAAAAACTTTGATCGTGGGCTCGATTCCAACCTACAGCCATGGTTTTCATTATTTTTTTATTACAATTTAGTAATCGAAAGAGACTGTAGAAACGCTGAAACTCGGTACGAAGTTTTCTATTAAAAACTACGGAAATTTCCTCGAGAAATTTCAACACACAAACATTGAATTAAAACATGTAACACTGGATTGAATTTTTGAACTTAAAACAAGCACAGAATAAATAAGCACCAGCAATGAACAACACGGAAAACAAAGAATTTAACTTTGTTATGATTCGCAGTTGGTGTTTATGCCAGTCCCTATTAAAGGGCTAACAAGCGAACAGAAGGAGGCCAGTCGGCTTCGGCAGCAGTCAGTCTGCGAATAAGGTTGTGGATTTATAATTCCCCTTATAGCAACTTTAACTGCTGAGCTCGACCGATTCGACCTATGTCGGAGAGGACGACGCACTGGGAAGACAACCGTTTCTAATCGGTTACCAAGCTGGAAAAGGTTGTGGATTTATAATTCCCCTTTGAAGGTTTTAGATCAGCTAGTTCATGTCCAAGCGGAGGAGAGCTGAGCCAAGCATGGCAGAGACTAGCCAAACAGAGCAAAGCCAAACAGAGCAAAGCCAAGCAGAACAGTGACTAGTCCAGCAGAGCCAAGCAGAGCAAAGCAGAGCTGAGCCAAGCAGAGCGGAGACTAGCCCAGCAGAGCTGAGTCAAGCAGAAGACGAGCCAAACAGAGCTGAGCCAAGCAAGCGGAGACTAGCCCAGCAGAGCACAGCAGAGCTGAGCCAAGCAGGAGAAGAGCCAAGCAGAGCTGAGCCAAGCAGAGCAGATCCAAGCAAAGCAGAGACTAGCCAAGCAGAGCAGTGCAGAGCAGAGCAGTGCAAAGCTGAGCAGAGACTAGCCCAGCAGAGTGAAGCAGAGCAGAGAATAGCCCAGCAGAACCAAGCGCAGCAGAGTCAAGAAGAGCCAAGCAAAGTAGAATCGAACAGCAACCAGCAGAGCAAGCTACAAACGAGCAGTGCGAGACACGACGAGCAAAGCGAGCCACAACGAGCTGAGCAAGCCACAACAAGCAGAGCGGGCCACGACGCTAAGATCAAAGCAGCGACAAGCACAGCGAACCACGACGTGCATGGCAAGCCACGACGAGCAAAGCAAAGCAACTGTCAGAGCAGATCAGGCGAACAGAGACGAGATGACGATCAGTAACAGGGTCAAGTTAAGGCAAGCAGGGTCGTGCCAGAAGTCGAGCTAAAACCAGCTACGATAAGCCACGCAGGCAGGGAAGGACGAAAACAGTTAGAGCAAAGGCCACACAGAGAGACGAAGACAGGGAGAGAGCAGAGCAGTGATGGTCAAGGCAAGGCTAGCGGAGTCGTACCGACAGAAAACACCAATCGAATCACGTTGAGCAGAGGCTACGATCAGACGGCAAGGAGAAAACCCAAAGGAAATCAAATTTTAATGTATTTCAACCAGGAGTAATAAAGTGAAGTCTAGAAAGAAAGAAATATTTTGTAACGGATCCCGGCACCCGTTGAGCCAACCCCGGCTGTAAATCAAGTCGTTACAAGCTCTTGAGAGCGCTTCCTTTCTATCTTATAATCACTGACAAAAACGATGAAAGGTATGATTGATATACCTTTAAACCAGTGATCGTCAAACCGTAACTAAATTTTGAGTTCGCGGCACATTTTTTCTGTTGAATGTTATATAACTTGAAAAATGTTGGTACTTGGTACAATTTTTTCCATATATTTTCGCCACATTAAGAAGAAATGTGTGATAACTTCAAAAACAGCGGAAATATTGCGAAGTGATTTTAGTGTTTTGATCTACTACGGAGTGTGGTGCGTGTTTTTCGAGTTACTTCGTCCATCCTGATTTTTTATGTGACCCGAGCATTTTGTGGCTACAGGGCCCTAGTCGTAAAAAAAATTGGTCAAATATGTAATCTCGCCCAACTTGTTTTTTGTATGGAGAACGCTAAATAGCAACGTTGGTGCAAGTTTGCCCGGTCAGGACCCGGTAATTTGGCAATTAAACGGTTGCAATATGATTTTTTTGGTAATTTGGCAGCTAAAGGTTTCCAATATGATTTTATCTTTACATTCAAGCTGAATTTATAATTTAGTACAAAAAAATTAAGCCGAATGTATGCCAAAAATCCGATTAGTCAATTGTGTTTAAGTTTGATGCCCTGTGTCCCAAAATGAGACCGGTTTATACCAAGAAGTCTTCATCCAATAATCTTATTTTGGTGTTGTATCCTACATATTTAAAGGTTGGATTAAAGTCGGCTCCGAAACGCATTTTGGTGGAATGAATAACTCGAAATCACTAGCGCTTAAATTTAAACCTTTGGTACATTTCCATTTTAATTAATAAGATATAAAAATAATTGACCAATTTTCTGCTGCTCTGTTGAATGGAAGAAAAAGTTTAATTAACCCACTAATATCAGCTCAAAATATATACAATAAAACTATTGAATTTTTCGAAATATTTTTGATTTTGATTTTTTGGAGGATAGTCTTGCAGCCAAGAATTTTTGAACTTATAATGAAGATTTTGTTCTATAAGCCACTTTTGATTAATATTTCCATGTTGCAGTATTTTGATCATAACTTTTATCGGAAAGCGTAAATACCTGCCAAATACACGTTGAGAGAGTGTAGAGTGCTGCTAATCTCCAGTGAAATTAGTTGCACCTTATTTCTTTTTTGATACTTATTAAATTTTTAATTTTTAATTTTTTCTAGCCAATTGCAAATGCAGCCTGGTTCGCCGGCTTTTAACTTTTCTCAGGATAATTTACTTCCTTTTGACACATCTATGCATAAGTAGCTCAACATATACACGTATCTGACATTGAACTCATTAAAATTTTTGGAATACAGCATATTTGGTAATGCCTCCAAAAACTGATTTAATATTTAATCTTCCATTTCTACAAATTACACGAATAACCAGTTTCTTTTTCTCACGCACCTTTAATACGAAATAATTTATAATATCTCTCCAAATTGTCATAAATTTAAATGCACTTGGTCATAAACTGCCGGTCTTTTCAATGGGACTCAGTGTCGTCTGCTTTCGAATAAAAATTTTGAACAAAATAAAACCTATAATTAAAGAAAATTTTCAAGTTTATAAACTTGAAAAAAGAAAAGTTTATATACTTGAAAAGTTACTTAAAATTAAGTAGATTTTCAAGTATAACCCAACGATTTTGAATAAACAATCTTTTATAAAAATGTTTTTAAGACAGTGCACAGCATTGGCCTCTAAAACTGAATATATGTCATTTGTACTATGCGGTAACATAAATTCGGTGTTTTAAGATGCTCATAATTTGAGAAATTTTGAGTTTGTGTAACCTTTTAACTGATTCTGTAGTAATAAAAGGAAGTAAATATATTTTCAAGGAGAGTTAGAAGTGTTTTTTATTTTTTATTACCTAAAGTGATTTTGGAAATACCTATGCCGTTTTCAATCAAAGTATAGACTGATGATAATTGTAAAACAATAAAACAGAATAAAATTAAGGAATTTTTGGAATAATCCGACATCTTTTGATTTCAAATTAGATTTAATTTTAAAATGCTAAATACTGTACAGAAATTTTAAATATTGTTATATTTATATTATTGTATAGTTACCTTTGTAAAATAAAACGCTAAATGAAGAATAATAATCTGCCAAAAGTCTGGGTGAAACTTTATTATTTTTCGGGTCAAAGCTCGAAAAGCGGTTATAATGGGGTCGTGCTTACGCAACACCGTTACACCCCCTTGGGGGTTAATTTCAAAAAATCGTAAAATTCGATTTTAGACCATTACATAAAATTTAGAAATGAGTTTGTAGGAGATTAATTAAAAAGTCTACAGTCGAGTGAGTCGAGTCTAAGTCGAAATAAACTTTTCGATGATTATGTAGGAATCTTTAGAAAGTTAAAATGAATTCGATATCACGTCAGAACTAAGAAATATATTGGAATTTGTGAAAACATATCCTTAAACCTACTTTCGGGATCAATATTCAAAAATCCTGAAAGGGGTTCTTAGATGTTTATAAAGAAAGCTCGAGGAAGTGAAAACCAATTCGATGTCTTATCACTCCAAAGAGATATGACGGAATTCGTGAAAACGTGTTCAACCCGTTTATACTCTCTTAGGGGTTGAAGAGGGAAAAAACTTGAAAACGAGTTTTAGGTGATTATAAAACAAGTCCGTGGAAGTGAATATTCCATATCTAATCAGAACTGAGCGATAAGGCTGAATTCGTGAAAATGTATACAACCCTTTTACATCACGTTAGAGGTCGAGTTTCAAAAAATCCTGAAAACGCTTTCTAGGCATTTATGTGAAGAACTCGTGGAATGAAAATGAGATCATAATTTTAGAATACCTAAGAGATATGAAGAAATTACTGAAAAAATATGCATTCCGTTTTCACAGATTATTTTTTGTTCCCCCACCTGTACCTACGCCAATGAATATTTCAATTTGTTTATCTAAATTACCTTCCTAGAAGATCTACATTGACAAACCAAATTTCAACTTTCAAAAAAACCCTCTCTCGTACCATACCACCCCTACCAAAAACTTATATCTTTTCAATACACCACTACTACAGTTCTAGCCTAATACCAAGTTTCAGGAATTCACCATTATGGGTTCGTGAGATTTAAAAATCGAGACTTTTTCTTTTTCGACCTCCCCTACCCTCACCACCTTACACCCACACTCCCAATTTTCCCTGCTACGGGGTCTATTAGACCTACATCCCGTAAAAATTCTAAATACATTGTTACGTGTAAGCCTGGCCTCCGCGCAACTCGATCGATTACAAATAGGGAAACAGCAACAACCGAATACCTAAGCTGCAAAGTAACCCAATCAAAAGCCTAGTTGAGTAAATAAGGAGAGCGGAGCAACACGATTATACCTCTCTTCTAATTGAACGTGCTCTCCAATGTACTAGAATCCAATGAGGATCAAAGTCGAAAGATCTCAAGCTCACTAGAACCCTCTACATACACCACCGAACGAAGATCAAAATTGAAAGATCTAAAGCTTTGTAGAACCATCCACATACATCGCCGAGCGAACATCCAAGTACATCCTAGACTGCAACCTGCTAGTATAAAAGCAGGTGAAGCTTTCAGTGAGGACATAGTAATTTTTATTACGTCGACTGTGACAGCCAGCGTGTATATGCGACCGTATTGGTGGAAAGCGAATGATAGAGTGCGATCGAGACAAGTGCTATGTAAAAGCGGGCGGTATTACCATACAGTGCGAATAATTGTGCTAATAGAATTAAAGTGCGAAAAATAAATAATCACTTATTTTTATTTTAACCGAATTGTGTTTTACTTGAAATCCCGGCAAACTATCTTAAACTGTTCTTAAGATATGAGCCGTGAAAATTCTTATCTGCCCTATTTCCATGCCTCACCTAGGGGGTGGTGTTAAAAGTTAAAAGTTTATCAAACAGCATTTGACGACTTTTCTACACAAATTGAATGTCATTTTTCTAGCACAATTGTTTCGCGAGATATTGTCATCTAAAGTTTTGTAACCCCATCCTCGCACACTACTGACTCCCCTCAAAATTTTGGACGGCGGACGGCGTACAGACGGACTGTAATTCTTTTTTGCATTTCTGGTGTTTACTAGTCATGAAACGTGAAAAAAAATTGTTCATGACAACTAATTTTTGTTTTAAGAATCGATAACAATACTTTATTATTAAAATAATAAAGTAAAAATAAAATAATAAAATAAATGTAACTCTCTTGAAATATTTTTACGGTCGAAAAAACAAAATTTTTTTTTTACAAAAGTAAAACGGCAACATGAATTTCCGTACACAAGATCAGTTGCTTGACAAAGCGGGAGACAACAGTGGGTATTAATAGTATATCCGAATGTCAATCGTATATTCAGTTAAATTTGTCAATGAAATGTACAAAGAATTAACGAAGTTACAAAATTAATTAAATACGATCTAAATAGAGCGTTTATAATAGTTTTAAATAAGTTAATATAATATCATGGAAACCGGACACAACAATATATATTCGTATTTAAATATTACTTGAATTAAATACCGCAAAAGAATTTTTCGTATTCACGGAAATGCGGAATGAAATCAAGTTTGGGGATTTTGGTAGTAAAACTTGTACCACAAATTAATAGATTTTATTCTTTTATAAAGTTCTAACAATATGGTTTTGTTTATCAATAAATTAACCATACATATTCACATGTAAAATTTTAAACGTGTTTAAAGTCTATACAAATTATGAAGAAGCATTAGGTCTTATACTGTATAAAAACACATTTTCTTTAAAATAGTATTGACATTTAACTTTTTAAATAAAATTATTAAACATTAATTAGATAGGTATTGGCATTTTAAACAAACCGCTATTTAATTTATTTTTATTGGAGAGAGAGTGTGTGTTATTTTAACCTTGAATATTATTAGCCCAATATTCTGTAGATTGAAAACAGTAAAAGTATTAAGTATATTACAATATTTATGAAGTGGCGCAAAAATTTGGCTCGATATTCATATCTTCACATCATTTTCGAAGTATGTAATACCATTGATACACAGCTAATATACAAACCATGGTATTGAAATCGTAATATTGAAACTGAACATATGGTATGATTTGACAGTATCTGATATAAGCAAGCAACGACATTTAGTTGCGATACTCGCCACACAATTGGAGAATGGCACTACTAGCAGTAAAATGCATAGTATACTATGTAAAATTATCGCATTTGTATACCATGAAACAGGTTCAATACTAGATATATACCAGTTCGTTTATCTCGTATATGCTTAGTATTGGGTGATACACTGCTGGTATTGACCATATTATGATATCCATACCAGCAGTGTATCCATGGTATTACTGCTATTATTAACGGGTTCATACTAGATATATAACAGTTCGTTTATCTCGTATATGATTAGTATTGGGTGATACACTGCTGGTGTTGACGACATTATGATATCAATACCAGTAGTGTATCCAAGGTATAACGTGTAGTTTTCGTAACGTGAAATTATTTTTGTGCAGGATACTTAAGTCTTAAATAGTACCAAAAAAAAATTTGATCAGAGAAATATCTTCGCGGGGCCAAGGCTCCATTTAGGCTGTAGCACCATTGAAGAGGGAGTTAAGATTTGCTTAATTTTGAAAATATATTTACAATATTAAAATATGTCGTGATTGAAAGATTTTATAATAAGAACGGGATTTCTAGAGATATTTTAACAAAAAAATTGTTTAATATTGTAATAAAAGATTTTGTAGTAGTTCAACCATTCAACATTTTTGTCAAAGATTTAACCCAAAATGAAGATTGTATTTTGGCCGCAGTTAGATTGCACTGATCTTTACAGCCGTTTTATTGAGAAATAATAATTTATATATGCAAAAGTATAATGGAGTAGATTTGTATTGTATATTTCAGTTACCGAGTTTGCAAACAATCTCACTTTGCTATATTTTACATTTCGGTCCTCTTGCAGACACAGAGCATTTCCTTGAAAGGAAAGAAAACTAAAGTCGTATAATAAACTGAATTATACAATAATATTCGGAAGTCCCTCACTTTCTGAAATTCGGCGAAACGGAAAACATTCTTTTTTGTGGGAACTATTATCAATCGATCAATACACAACGTTTCACTTGCCTTTGAATAACAAAATAACCGATTAAAGAACCAATTTATATTTTAAATAAATGGCGCCCAACGTAGGGCACATTCCTATGAATTTCAAATTACGAGCCCTTATGAACCAGCGATTGATTTATTTCTCTTATTAATTTTTTAATAAAAAAAACCTTTTGTTTTAGACAATTCCATTTTCTGTCCATCTGTATGCCGTTCGCAAAATCGTTTGAAGGGTAGTAGATACCAAATCTTTTGAGCTATTAAATTCAAATTTTTTTATGAATAGACTGGGTAGGCTCCTTGAAGTGGCAACTTTTTGAGGGGTGGGGGTGTGAGGAGAGAGGTGAGGAAGCGTTTTAGCTGGAAAATTGTGGTTTCTATATCTCAACAACCGCTTAGAATAGAAGGCTGATACTTGGAATTTATGTAGAGCTTTGGTATTTGACCCATTTGCAAAAAAATTGTCGACATGGGTGACGTAGTGTGAGAGTGAAGGGATAAATAATGCGTACGAAACGCTCTAAGACCAAAATCAAGACATTCTAAAATTAATATCTCAATTGCACTAGAAACATAAAACTCAGTTTGTGTATAAACTTTGACAAATGAAGTTTGGTGAAAATAAAATTTTTTAAGGGAGCGATGGAGCATTAAAGTGGAGGGGATAAGAATCTTTTTTATTGGTAGTATGGTAACGGGTGTGAGGGAAGTTTTTCCTATCTATAGAAGCTTATGCCAGAACATTGAAACTTGGAATGTATATGTATATCAACTAGAAAAGTAATTTACATAAAAAAATTATGAAATCTCCAAAAAAAATTATCAGTAAAAATTAAATGCATTTTCACGATTTTCGTGTAAAATGTAAAAATGAAATGCATTTTACGATTTTCGTCATATCTCTTAGGTCTTCTTAAATACTGAATTAATTTTTATTCTACCAATTCTTCAAACAAATGCCTAGAAAGATTTTCAGGATGTTTTTGAAATTCAACCCTTAAGTGTAAAGGGGTTGAATACATTATATCGAAATCAACCATATCCCTCAGTTTTGATTAGATATCGAATAATTTTTCATTTCCACGGGAAAGTTTAATAATCGCCTAAAACTCGTTTCCAACATGTTTCCTTTTCAACCCCTTTAAGGCTATAAAGGCGTTGAACACTTTTTCAAGAATTCCGTCACATATCATAGGAGTGATAAGACTTCGAATTAGTTTTTACTTGCTCGGGCTTTCTTTATATTTAGCTGAAAACACCTTTCAGGATTATTGAATCTTCAACCCCCAAGTGGGTGTAAGGGGTTGCATACGTTTTCACAATTTTCGCCATATCTCTTAGGTTTGATGAGATATTAAATTGACTTTAGTTTAAGCAGCGTTTTTATATAATAGCATACAAACCAATTTTATAATTTTATGACATCCAACCCCCAAAGTTGTGTAAAAGGGTTTCACATATTTCCAAAAATTCCTACATATTTCTTAAATCTGATAAGGTATCGAATTGGTTTTTAATTTTTAAGGCTTCTTACATAAACGCCAAAAAGTTGATTTTCGGAGTTTTAGATACTCAGCCCTACAGGGTGTAAGGGGGCTACATACTTTTCACAGTATTCGACATATTTCTTAGGTTTGATGAGATATCGATTGATTTTTAGTTCTACAGACTTTTTAATATTGAACCCCCAAAAGCTGTAAAGCGGTTGCAATTGTTTTCCGAACTTTTACCATCCCTTAGTTTTGATGAATTGAATAATTGTATAAGTTATTACTTCAAGTTTATTTCATGTAATAGCCTAAAACCGAATTTCACGACTGTTCAACCCCTAAGTTGAAGTAATTCGTTCTATCTCTTTAGTTATCATATCTCAATTCGTCATATCTTCTATGGACTTATAGTGTAAATAATATACCGAAATTCGAGTCGTCTACCGGGCTTTTCTTATGTTTAATCGGGTAAAAATCTTCGGACAAAATAAATTTTCCAAAAAAAAACTCATAATCTCGAAACATCTGATGTTATACTCCGACTTAAATCGATCCCGGAGTATGACACAATTACGTAACTCATATGTTATATCTGGCAAAGGCGTACGCATTCTAGCGCGACCCCATTTTAACCACTTAACGAATTTTGACCCAAAAAATAATAAAGTTTTGCCCAAACTATTGGCAGATTTTTTCTATCTGACTTAGAATGTTTTATGATACATTTAAAAGTGGACATTTTGCGCAAAAATTGTACATCCCACAATGTTAAGATATCGCGGATTCCATAAAATTCGATTCTGGATCGTATAACTAATTCGCTATGTTAAAATATGTCCAATCATTGAATCGGATAGAATAATTACTTCGAAATCTTTAATTCATTCAAAATTGGACAAAAACTTGTGAAGTTACGCAGCTTTGTAAGTTACAGATTGTGCAAATTGAATGATCTGCTTTTTATTGATGTTTAGCAATATGATACTAACACTTCGTACTAGAACAATGATTTCGTATTTAAATTTTCTAAATATTTGTTGCCCGAACATTCCTCTTATTTTTGGAATGATGACTATGGTATCCATAGATTTATGAACTGTTCTTTGATACAAAAGAAATGTCTATACATCCTCCTCCTCGCTATCCACCTAACATCATCAAACATTATTACTCGAAAATTTTTAAGATTATGGTCTACTTCTCACCATCACACATCCTTTTGAAAAACTGCTATTCGAATTGCACCCAATCTATTTGAAAACCTTCAATACAAATGTATCAAATTCAAACTGTTTGTAATCGTGATAGTTAAAACAGTTTATGAAAAACGGTATAAGAGATTCCTGTCCAAATTAAATTTTGGTTGTTGTCTTGGCTTAGCTTGACTTGTTTTAAAGCTGCTGGCGAAGTCAAGCAGAGAGTAAACTTAAAATTTTTTATTGCTTAAGAAATGCCAAAATGTTAATTTTTCTGCTATAAATATAACGAAATAATTTTTCTTAAGGGACTATGTGGTCGCGTAATTAGTAAGAAGTAAGTACGGTATCTGATTATTCAATGTTTTTTGCTAAATCAAGCAAAGAAGAGTCAATTAAATATTGAACGTGGCCATACAAAGAGAAGAAAATGTTCATATATTGGAAGCTAAAATCGTTGCAAAATTGAGATATGCAATTATACGCCCAAAAGAAACTTCGCCGGGTTATTGGTCATATCTTCGAAAAGCCTTGAATTTAAAATACCTACCAGCTAAGTTACAGGCTTAAAAACGCCGGACCTAAATATTTACTAAATGTGAATTAACTCATCAAATATTGAAATATTTTGAAGAGGAACGAACGCTGTCGATATTTTTTTATTTGTTTTCTTAACCTTCGGGCCATTTAATCAACAATATATAATTTGGTCAAATTTACCCTATAATTTGTAAGTAAGCTACTACATGCTAGTAAAAATACGGTGATAATTGCAAAATGCAAATTAGTAAATATTAATTTTTTTCTCAATTGTTTTGATTTTATTGCAACTTAATTTACGTTTTATGAAAAAGTTAAAAATGTTCTGAAAGGGCTTAAAAGACTGAAAAAGAATGGTGGATTGGAAGTAATTGGATACGAATTCGAAAGAAAAAAAGGAACAATGAGCATTTGGCTTAATTGTGATTTTATAGTACGGCCGAAAGGTTTTTTTTAAACATGCTCGTCCATAAAAACATACAAGAAAATTTGGACCATGAATGAAGTAACCTAGTGAGCTAATCAGAACTAATAATTTTATTTAAAATGTAACCTATCATCGCTCTTATACACAAAATGCTAGACAAAACGATTACTTTGGAGGTGAGAAATAAGTTATTCGTGTTTCTATTATCTTTTCATTTTTAAAAACAACCAAAAATTTAATTTAGTAATAAAGTTATACAATCATAAAAAAATACTTTACTGATAAAAACAATAAAAAGGTAAAATTAAAATATATACCTGAATTTCGGGAATTCCTTTCGCTAAATACGGACTTAAATGTGCTAGTGATGCTTTGTAGCACTCTATGATCTTTGGATCGGATTTCCGACATTGCTTAATGTATTCGGCTGTAAAGAAAAATAGAAATAATTTAAAATAAATTGAAAACGCCAAAACAAATATTTTAAAAATATAATAATAAGGACACATTTGGACTGGGTTATGGCACAATATTCTTAATAAATTCCTTTCGCTAAATACGGACTTAAGTTCGCGATTTATGAAAAAAAAAAATATGAAAATTATATGATTCTTTCTTCACGATTCTCTCTTCATGTCAATGTGAACAAAAAGGGAATAGTTTATAAAGTTGGAAGATAAAAATGGGAAGGCGGATTTTTAAGAAGAATCCCTCACTCAGAGCATCATGAAGAAACGATTTTGAACTTGATTGAAAAATAATGAAATCTTTTTCCCATAAAATTAACTTAGTAATAACGTTCCTAAGAGTACCCTCCTGGTTATTCTTTAGGTTATCAATTGCATAGTAACCTAAACCGCAAAACAGCATTAAACGCGTTTGGGACTTCCAACAAAAAATAGTAAAGTTGCGCCCAGACTTTTGACAAATTTTCTTTTATTAATATACGTATTTCTCTTCTTTTAATAGAAGTGAAAGCAAATTTGATCTCAATAAACCTAAAAGATTTTCAAAATTGACTTGACTTTTCTCCGATTTAAAGCCTTTAGAAGTGAAAGTGAATTCGATATCTCATTAGACCCATGAAATATATCGGAATTCGTGAAAATGTACACAACAACTTTACACCCCCTTAGGGGTTGTATATCAAAAAATTTCTAGACGCTCATATTTAAAGCCCGCTGAAATAAAATTACATACGACAGGCCTAAAAGATATAACGAAATTCGTAAAAAATCGGAAAAACCCTTTTCACGGATATTTTTTTTACTCCACGTTTTTTCTTTAATTACTTCTGTATTACATATACGTGCTAAGTTTCAAGTTTGTAACATAAGTCGTTTCTGAGAAATAAAAACCCACTTCCGTCCTTTACTGCCACTATAAAAAAAATTTTCTTGGATGCCCTTATAGTGGCTCAATATAGTCGCGCCCATTCCCACACCTCTCAACCCATATGGACCATTTTTACTTTATTATTTTTTAAGTATTTGCAAATTGGTTAACTATCAAAGTTCTACATTAGTTCCACGCTTCCTAGCACGGGCTCTCAAAAAAAGGTAAAAAGGGAGGATTTTAATAATGCAAATTAAGGAGAAAAAAGAGATTTTCTCAAATTTTTTTAAGAGTAAGTATTTAACTGATCACATCTCCTAAAATAGATGATTTTAGCAACAAGAACTTTCAATTAGGTTTCTTCACGATAAGTCTTTCGAAAATTTATAGCTTAAAAGAACCGCTCAATCAATCCAATTTTGATCAACATTCGTTCACCCTGTATATTAATAGTAAGTACTTCCACCTCCACCTGTTACATAAACCATTCTGTACAATTTTCAACTTTCAACATTCTCGAATTATCGTCAAATTAATCGAACAAGATCAAAAATTTTAATTCTTCAGAAGACCATCTTCTCCTATGCTCGACGCTAGGATATTTGCATGGTAATTATATGATGAATGTGTCGAAACGTTTGCTGAATTTAAAATTTCTAGCTTCAAATTGTTTCAAGTAATCTCACAATTTAAAAAAAAATGTTAAAAGAAAAATTTGTTCATTATAGTATAGCTTAATCTTACCATGCCGCCAAAATTTAACAAATAATATTACAATTTTTTAGATATCGCGTTTTTAAGTTATCGTGTGTTCGAACAATCCAACTAAATGGTATTAATTTTCTGTGCATTTCAAATTTATGGGGCAGGAAAATGAACCTATATTTAAACAATAATTAAGTCAAGGTTAAGCGGTACTTAGCTCGGTAAACGATTATGTAACTAGTTTTTTTTTGGATATTTTATTATGCCATAATTTTACGTTATTATTTTTTAATAACAAAGTATTTATTCTTGAAATTAGTTTCGCTATTCTTTGTGCAACTCTTTTTATCCTAACTCGAAGCTATTTACATGCAACTGGCGTATAGTCAAAGTTATACAAAATTCAAAGAGAACGAAATTTAATCAGTAAGAAATTAATATAGAATGGAAGGTATCTTTTTATCCTATATATGTCTGTCTTAATAGCCGCAAACCGAAATTGTTGTGACCACCAACTATCAAAAAATCTACCATATTATGTTTGAATTGTCCAAGCCAATTCAAAAGAATTCAAAAGAAATTTACATAATGAGTTATTGTACTATTAAATTAATTCGATTCATGTCTAACCAGTTGGTAAACATTTTAATGACGTAAGTAATGCTCTTCTGAAGTAAACACGGACATACTCAGAATATAGTATAGGGGTATCTATTAGAGCAATTTTTATATCATATTGATCTTCACGAGAACGCAGAGATATCAGTATCAATAATATCAGGAATTCAAATTAGATTCTCTTTATCATCTAAAAGCTCTGCATAGAGCCTGGAATGTTACCATTTTATCTGAATAAAAATTGTTTGATCTTTTTGTTACACTCTACATTGGAACATCTTGTACAATCATACAACAAAGAGATATTAAATTGGGGTGCATTTTTTAAAATTTTTTTTTTTGGAAGATCAGAGATAATATTGCAATTACAAGTAAATTTTTATTACATTTTTTTATATTATTGCAATTATGTCATAATATCAACAATTTCGAAATAAAAACTCAAAATCGAAATATTGAAACTGCATAAAAAAATCAATATTTCGAAAATTTAGAAATCAAATAGTGTATTTCAAAATTTTTTTTCAATCATATATTTCAAATTTTAAATAAATCACCTTATCCATAAGCATTTAAATTTATTTAAAAGATAATAAAATTCAGTATACCACAAGAATTGCACTATGACAATTAGTACTACTTTTGCACATTTATTTTCACGCCTCAAGATTATGTAAATCGCTTGCAGATTGCATTGCATTGCGGTCAAAGTAATTCATTCTTATTTTGTAATAACTTTCTAATATTATGGTTAGAGAGTTACTACTAGAAAAAAATACAATTATTATGTTATTATTTCTCTCGATGGCAATATAACAACTCTGAAAGACAATCTTCTTAGGTATGTGCTTCAGTATCTCTTCAGTATGACTTAAGTAGTGTTAACAGTAATATGCTACTGAAGGGTGCAGGGTATTCATATTTTATCAGAACAAACTACTCAACTGCAACTACAGAAATAATGGGCGATAAAAAGGGTCACTTTTAATTCATAAAATTTTTAACTTTTATATTTGTAATACCAATACGGGTAATATTACAGATGTTACATGGAAATTGAAGTTTGAAATATTTCTTTCGAAAGCTAATTTAATTGACTATTGCGACTTTGTGAATTGTATGAACAATCTGTCTCTATTTATCCTTTTACAAAAAAAATACACATAATTTGGGCACAACACAACAGTAACCCCAGCGGACTTCAAGCGGAACTCTTTTCATCTTTTAATACTGAAACAATCAGAACTCTAGCGGAACATATTCAGTACTGTCAAAATTCTTTTATCAGGAAGTGATTTAACATCAAATGTTGGTACTGATTCTGTTCTGAAATTTTCTCTACAATAATGAATTTAAAAAAAAATTCTAAATTAATGTTTTTGACACTTTTGTTAATAACCTATAAGTTATAACTGTCATAAGTTTGATATACTTTCTAATTTCGGAGAAATAAATTCGAAGCCATGTATGTACATGTTCATCTGAAGACAATTGCTTTCCCAGTAGATCCACCATCAACTCCATTTAAAAAGAATCGTTTACATGGTAATGTACTGGAAATGCGAATAGTAGACATTACAAAAATATTAATCTATTTGAGATTTACACTAATTGCTATCGCTTACAAAGTATTCCAAAGTCTTGAGTTCTAGTAGGACCCATAATTACACACATAATTCAGAAATTATTATTATGAATTGATAGTGGATCGTTTTTACATTAGAGTATCGGTGATCTTAACATCTTGACGGCAGCCGTACTCGTTCTATTTAAAATTACCCAGAAGCGATTGTGGAATTAATGCTTCGAAATGGAGTTTCTAACAGTTTTCCACCCATCTAATTGGAAACCAGTTTTTGACCTAACAGTATATTCTGGGTATTGACTTACGGAATCGATTATATTGCATCAATTACTCCATTCATTCTGAATCAATAATTTCAGAACCGAATAAATGGAAAGAATACGATCGCTGTGTGGGATATCACAATGTTGAAGTCGTCATAATGCAAAAACGGAAACAGAATTGATGGTATAAGCTTTGCTGGTCTTACTTGGTAATGATTACAGAATTAATTACGTAAGTATTACTGGTCAGACTAAGTTACACCCAAAGGTATACAGCACTGAGTGTCTTATTGGTAAGTATACAACTTGAAGGTGAATAGTTTCCATCAATAGTGGAGCTTGGGTACGTATGATCCTTTGGGAGTCTTCATCTATTATTACCGCACCTGTGACATTCATTTTATTTTCACGGTATTAACACATTGTTTTACAAACGGTCTTTTCAAGAAAATTTGCCAAAACTTGAGGATAACATTATTTGAAATTTCAGGTCAATCACGATACTTTATTATTAAGAAAACTAAATTATTGAAGGAGAGTTTATATTTAGATTAAAAAAGGGTAAAACATTAAATTGGCAGTAGAAATACAGCTCTTTTACTTCTTCAGTCATAAAAAAGGGTGGAATCTAGTGTACCCTAAGCCATAACCAAGTCTGAATAAGAGACATTTGGTACATTTGGACAATTTTTTAATTAAAAAAAAAATATTTTTATTTTCTTTTCAAACTAACCAGTTCGAATTGATGCATTATTAAAATATATGAAATAAAAATTTTTCCGATATGCCACAAAAAAAATTTTAGATGGGGTGTTACAATCACTGGATCACTGGAAATCATTGGAACAGTATACTGACTGAAAGGTTATGTGTTAAAAAAAAATCTTTTTAAATACAAACAGTGAATAATGCCGAGAATTACTAAAATTAACCCAATTTTAATGGTAAAAAAAAATTTTGGATGCCAAAAAAAGATGTTGGATGCACAGCTACTGGAAGTGTACTGACTGAATACGCAAAGGTTAAGTGTAAAAAAAATCTATTTAAATACAAACAGTATATAATGCCGAGAATCGCTAAAATTAACACAGTTTTAATAGTTTAAATAATTTTTGAAATCGGTAGAGCATAGGATTTTGTTTTTCCTGATCATAATTTTCTAAAACGAAATACCTGTGATTTTTGAAACAGGCGATGATAAACATGGCATAGTAACTAATGTTTGAAGGTAAGGTAAAAGGTAAATTTTCGTGATCATTTGCATAAAACGTTCACCTCAAAAACATTGTCACGGATTCAAAAACCAACTCAGGTCTGTTCCCGGAAAAAATTAGGTCCAGGCTCTTCAGTTCCGTATTTCAGTACTGAAACACAAAACTGGTCCGGAACTCATTTGTAAGTAGGGTGACTGGATAGATTGATACAATTTTTAATTTTTTTGCTTAAGGGCTCATATACCCCTGAAATTTTAAAAAAAATTTTTTTTTTTTTTTACTGATTTTTATTTTTTATACTTTTAAGAATTTAAAAAAAAATTTGAATTTAGAAAATTCCACTCCATTACAAAGTTATAGCAATAAATGTCACCAAACATCGGTTTGGAACGGCTTCCTGGCTAATTGCCGCGCCACTCTCAACAGCAGCGTTTAGCATTTATTTTTTCGTAAAAGCTGGGTTTCATAGAAAACAAGGTCATTTATGGGACCATCTGTGAAAAACACGAAGATACAAGAGGAAGAAGGTGTACAGTACGAAGCTGGAATGGGAGACTAGCCGTAAGTTCACATTGTACCTAT
Source organism: Beris morrisii (assembly GCA_951812415.1). NCBI lineage: Eukaryota > Metazoa > Arthropoda > Insecta > Diptera > Stratiomyidae > Beris > Beris morrisii. The sequence goes on along the minus strand of OX638312.1, from coordinate 94,784,013 downwards.
CAAAAACTTTAAAAGCATTTTTCTCGAAATTATGTTTTTAGACATGGTCGGCACGATAACTCAGTCAATTTTCAATATTTTTCAACTTTTTTTTTTTTAAATTTTGATAACTATTTTCTCTATAGTCTGTCGAGAGGTTTTTTTAATTTTTTGCTTGAAAATTTTTTTATAAATTATTAAACGCAAATTTTTTTAAAAAAAACTGATTACTAAAGTTTGAAATTCTGTAACTTATTAATTTTTGGAAAAAAAAAAAATTCCCTCCGTGAGACTATAACTACTACATTATTTTACAAGATTCTTTTTTATTTTTGCAAATTGAATTATTTTTGGTGAAGTTATGATGCCGAGCAGGAGGCGCCATGGTTTTCATAAGTAGTCCGTTTATACCCGTAAAAAACAATGTTAATATTAAAAAATAAAAAAAAAATTTCTTTTTTTTTATGGCTGAATAGTTAATAAGATATGTGAACTCAACAAATAATTTTTTTTTTCTCCATACAACCTTTGTAATAATTTTTCAAATTTACTCGGTTTTCAGCGCGTGCAGGGGTATGTGAGCCCTTAAGGATATATTAGTTACGTGAACAAATAATTTAGTTGATAAATGTATGACATAGCTTTCATTTGAAATTTTTCTATATGTAATTATGCTATTGGAAGAACTTGCTTCAGTAAAAATATCATTTAAAATAATTAAACTATTGCATTTAATTGTCTATTGTCTTCATTTGAAAACTAATTTACGTATAATTAATATAATAGAGAAATAACAAGTCTTTTATATTTATATTTCATTTTGATGAAGCAGTGCTCTCATAATACGACCAAAATAAGCATTTAATTTATAAAATTCAGTTTCTGAATGGCTTATTGGTGCATCTAAAAACTAGTTATCTAAAAAAAAATCTGCCAACAGTCCGGGCGCAACTTTATTATTTTTTCGGTAGAAGTTCGGAATGCGTTCAATTCAATTCAATTCTGAGACTGAAAACTCAGAAAAAAGTTCAGAAAGCGGGGGTAATAGAATGGGGTTGCGCTAGAATACTTACGCCGCTGCCACATACAACATATGAATTATATAATTGGGTCATACTCCGGGACGAGGTCTAAGTCGTAGTATAATATCAGTTGTTACGTGATTAGGAGATTTTTCGTGATTTGGTTTTAGGCCATTTCATGAAATCGGAAATGCATTTGTAGGCGATAATATAAAAAGTCTGTGGAAGTGCAAACCAATCTAATATCTCATCAATCCTGAGAAATATGTCGAAAGCCTTACGTTCTATTGGAGTTGAATAACAAACATCCTGAAATCAACGTTTTGACGATTATGTAGGAAGCCTTAGGAAGTAAAAATGAATTTGATATCTCATTAGAATTAAGAAATATGTAGGAATTTGTGAAAACATATGCAACCTCCTTGTACCCACTTAGGGGTTGAATATTAAAAAATCCTGAAATGGGTTTTTAGATACATATAAAGAAAGCCCGAGGAAGTAAAAACCAATCCCATGTCTTATCACTCCTAAGAGATATGACCAAATTCGTGAAAGCGTGTTCAACCCGTTTATACACTCTCAGAGGTTGAAAAAGGAAAAAATTTGAAAACGTGTTTTAGGTGATTATTAAACAAGCCTGTAGAAGTAAAAATATATTCGATATATAATCAGACCGGAGGGATACGGCTGAATTCGTGAAAATGTATACAACTCCTTTACACCATCGTGGGGGTCGAATTTCAAAAAATCCTGAAAACATTTTCTAGGTATTTATATGAAGAATACGTGGAATAAAAATAAATTCAATATTTGAAAAGACCTAATAGATATGACGAAAATCGTGAAAATATATGCATTCCATTTTCACTGATAATTTTTTTTCCCCCTTCTGTACGCCAATGGATATTTCAAAATTACTTTTCTAGTTGACTTACATATACATACTAAGTTTCAACTTTCTAGCATAAGCCGTTCTATAGTTAGGAAAAACACCCCCACCCCCGTACCATTATATTTTTCCAACATGCCACTGCTATAGTTCTATCCAAATACCAAGTTTCAGCTTGATGTCATTTTAGGTTCTCGAGATATAAGAATCGGAACTTTTTCCTTTTCACCCTCCCCCAGCCTCACCCTCTACACCCTCACCCACAAAATTTTTTTCCTGCTAGGGGTCTATTGGGCCTATTTCTGGTAAAAATTCTAAGCATCTATCGTACATTGTTCTTGAGATATGAGACGTGATTTTTTAGAAAAATTCTTATCCCCTCCACTTCCATACTCCACCTTCTCCTTAAAAATTTTTACTTTCAGCAAACTTTATTTGTCAACCTTAATACAGAAACCGAATTTCGTTTTTCTAGTGCAATTGGTTCGTGAGACATCGTAATCTAAAGCTTTTCACCCCCCACCTCCGTACGCCACTGCTCCCTCTCAAAAATTTGTTTCCGATCTATTCTCCTAGTATACCCACAGATGTTCATTAAGTTTTAATTTCGTAACATTAACCGATTAGGAGATATGGATTTTAGAATGTCTCAATCTCGGCTTTTGAGCGTTTCGGACGCATTATTATTCCCCCCACTCCTACACCCCTTTACCTATAACATAATTTTTTTTTTACAAATGGGTACACTATCAATGCTCTATATAAATTCCAAGTTTCAGCCTCCTAGCCTAAGTGGTTACTGAGATCTAGAAACCAAAATTTTCCGTCTAAAACGCTTCCCCCACCTCCCCCCTCACACCTCCCCCCTCACACCCCCACCACTCTAAAGGTGGCCACTTGAAGGGGTCTGCTCAGTCTACCAACAAAAAAAAATTCAACTTAATAGCTCAAAGAGTTTGAGAGTTATAAGCTTTCAAACGTTTTGCGTACGGCGGACGGCGCACAGACGGACTGAAATTTTTTTTTGCTTTTTTGGTGCTTATTAGTCAAGAAACGTATTAAAAAAAATTTTTCAGGGTAGCAAATTTTTTTTTTATTAAAAATCGATAACAATACTTTATTATTAAAATAATAAAGTAAAATACGAGAACTGTAAGAATATTTGATGAAAGTGGTAAAATCGGCTACTAAGCTTTGAAGTATAAAGAGGAATTCAACATGTTTTAGCTAAGATAAAATCTAGACTGTTTTGCTTCTAAAGACAAAATGATTTCGTACTATTTTTAGCTTGATTGAACAAAGCTAAGCAATGTGCCTTGTGCGGACTGAAAACAATTTGGCATAATTTTCTTTTATTAAATAAACGGTCTCGCTTTTATCAGGTTGACCTGGGTACGTTAAACTCTATACTAGCCTTTAAAGTTCCGACATAAGAACTATGCACAGCATCATTCACCTTTTTCATTATATTTCCAAACCAGGCTTGACGTGCTAAAAGTCATGCATACAGTAAAAATAAACTATATGTTATTTATAACAATCATAAGAACTAGATAAACGATAGTCTTTCCAAATTATATTTGATAGTGGTAAAATGGGCTACGGCTTAAATTGCCGAAGATAGAACTGCACATTTTATCCTCCCAACAATACCGCGATTCCGCCTGCTCCACATGGATTTCAAATATATATACATTTTTTTTTTTTTTAATTATAATAAAAGGAATTTTTACAGGTAAAAAACTACTTTCCACACTGTACAACAGAAAGATTAGTTCTTACGGCGAAAATTGTAGACAAACTTGGAACTCGTTAAAGTAATTGCATAAAGAAAACCAAACTTTGCTAAATTCGTTAGTTTCCTTGCAAAGTCGTCCAAAAGTTCAAGCTGACCCGCTCATCAATACTGATACAATTCCGATACAGTACTGAAACAAATTTACTACTGAAAAATAGATGAAAAGGTTAATTCCAAAATGCTGGTTTCGTTCCGAAGGTATTTGGCACTGAAAATATATGTCGAGTCGATAATATATTCCAAAATTCAGGTTTAATTCCGAGAATATTCAATACATGAACTACATATCGATTTGCCAAAGTTTGTAAGTAAGTATCCGTCTGTCCGCCGTGGATGCAGTACGCCGTCCACCGTACGCCGTTCGCCATACGTAAAAGCATTTGAAGGCGCGTAGCTCAGAAATCCATTGCGATATTAAGTTGAAATGGTATCTTTTGAAGGAGTGGATGTATTAGAGAGGGTATCATTATATACGAAAAATGTTAGTTTCTATAATAGATACAGCTTATGCTAGAAGACTGAACTTGTAATTTATGTAGAACTATGATAGTGGACCCACTCGCAAACAAATGGTCGATATGGGTTGAGAGGTGTTGGGACGGATGAAGAACAATATGTCCGAAACGCTCGAAGCTGGAATTGAAACATTTTGAAATCCACATCTCCGTACCAGAGATGAACTTCAAAATTTTACAGGAATTCGGCCCAGTAGACCTCTAGCTGAAAAAAAAATTTTAAGAGCACGGATGTTGGGAGGGGTGGAAAGGAAACCATTCTGTTTTTTTTTCTCCAAACCGCAAGGGACAGAACGCTAAAATTTGACGACAATATAGAGCCACTATAGTGGCATAACATTTTTGACATGAATTTACGTACGGGGGTGGAGGGTGTTTTTTATATCTCAGAAACAGCTAATGCTACAAAGTTTAGACTTAATACGTACATGTAGATGTATTACAGGATTTATTAAAGCGAAAAAACAATTTCATTGGCGTACGAAGCTGGAGTAAAAAAATTTCCATGAAAAGTGTTTTTTCCGAATATTCACGAATTTCGTTATATCTTTTAGGCATGTCGAGCTATCAAACTAATTCTACTTCTACAGGCTCTTTATATAAGGGCCTAGAAAATTTTTTTAAAATTTTTTTAAAATTTTTTTTTATATACAAACCCTTAGGGGTGTAAAGTGGTTGTGTACTTAGTCACGAATTCCGATATATTTCTTAGGTCTAATGAGATATCGAATTTATTTTCACTTTTAAAGGCTTTCAATTTAATCGAAAAAACTGATTTAAGCATTTCTCGACATTAAACCTCTGGGGATGTAAAGTATTGTTCAAGATTTCACGAATTCCGATAATTCTTTTAATGTTAATGAGATCAAATTCTCCTTTACTTCTATGGGCTTTGTATATAGGGATCTAAAAATTAATTCCAGGATTTTCCAATACTCAACCGCTAAGTCGATGTAAAATGATTGCATACGTTCTTACGAATTCCGACATATCACTTAGGTCTGCTGAGAGATCGAATTGGTCTTTCTATATATAACAAATTGGTTTTAGAATTTTTTATATTCAACCCCTAAAGAGTTATGTCGATATTTTATCCCCATGTTTAATTTGATATTAAAAAGAATACGTAAATAAATAACAGAAACTGCCAACAGTCTGGGCGCAACCTTATTATTTTGTGGCTTAAAGTCCGGAAAGTGTTTAATTGTGAGATGGGGTGTAGGTTACGCGACTGACAACCTTAAGAATAACACAGGGGCTATTCGGTACGTTATTTTTTAAGTTGTCAGTCACAGAGTAACCTACACCGCATTTCAACATTAAACGCGTTCCGGACTTCTACCAAAAAATAATAAAGTTCCACCCAGACTGTTGGCTGTTTTTTTTCTCTTCTCAACTACAATTTAAAGCAAAAAGTGCAATATTTCATCTAGAGTATCATGCAATTTGGTACTTCTTATCTTGGCGGTATTTAAATTCCGACATATTTGCAAAGAAACTTGTAGACAAACAGACACTTGTTAAACTAATTTTATGAAGAAACTATACAGCTCTACTTCGGTTCTGAAACTTAGAACGTCCTCAGAACTAGTCTGAACACAGATTCAATTCTAGTACAGAATTGGAAAATTCTCCATGGCAAAGAAATGAAAATATTAATTTTGATATTTTACTTTTTTCTGATGGTCTTCAGTACTGAAAATAGGTATCGATTCGTTAAAGTTCGAATTCAGTATGGCGGTATTAATTCTGCCATTTTCCCAAACCCAATTTTAGTGTTTAAAGCACCACAAGACTAGGTACTATAAAAAAATATTTTTCAAGTTGTTCATTTAATTGTCAATTTGAATAACTTTAGTATTTCATCTAGAATATGATGTAATTTTGGTGCTTTTGGTATTTATTCAACTTCTCTCTAAATTGCCAATTAACGTTTTGCGTAATTGTTGAAGTGAATGACAAGACACGAAAATATACCGCATCATTTTATAAATGATTTGCTCAAATTTTATATACAAGATAAATTCTGCATATCACTTCCTCGTCGATTTGATACCTTCCACTTTCATTGAGCAAATCAATTAACAATCATCAACACTAAACTCGTTGCACAAACTCGATTTTCTTTAAAGTCATCGAACCGCTCAACTAAATACCCAATTTGTTTAAAATCTTCACTAACTCACGGCCATAAGGGAAAGTGTAATGATGTCTTCGTAGAAAGGAAAAGTTAAGTTGTCGTCTTAACTACAAACTAAACTAATAAAAAACCAAAAGACTTACGAGCTTTATTTGCAGCGTTAACAACCAGAACAGCACTTGCTGCTATTATTAAAAACTTCAACATAATTTTCACTTAAATATCTCAGAAAAGTGCACAAAACTTTAAATTAAATTTTTTTTTAAATCACTTAATTCACTTTAAAATTTGATGAAAATCCGTTTAAAATTATTTTAGATTTTATAACGAAAACTGAACAATTCCGCGGATGCTGTTGTTACTTTCAAGCGAGAACTAAATCTGACGATATGCACTGAAACGTTAAAGTATAAAAGTGAACAAGACTTCAGTATCTCATGGGTGTAATTCAGGTTCCCTATCATTTTGGATAAAATAAAAAAAATATTAATTTGTAAAAATTAAAGGAGGGATATGATAGCCATCAACTTGGCGTCAACCCCATACCCCACCCAAACTTATCTAGTACTGGAGTCATGATCGCAAAAGATACAAGCGATGAAATAAAGACAGGGTTAATTTAGTGGTTTTTATTCGTCAACCTACCAGCTACTGTATTTATAGAAAAAAACAACAACTTAAGCATAAATTAGTTAATTTTTTTTTTATTTATCTCACCTGTAATATGTTAGGCTCATCAGTATGTGAAATATTTTTTTTTTTGTTTTTCAGACCGCTCCGAAAAACCAAAAAAAAACCTGAGTCGCTAGCATAAATAAAATGTAAGCTAAAAAAGCACTTGACATTGAGATTTTGTTGTTAAAGCGTTTTTCTGAAGCCGACGTCCGATGACGCTAATATGGACTTCAAGAAACCATTCGGCCGTTAAAGAATGGCTCGATGAAGGTTAATGCAGCCGAAAAGAGAGTTGCAAAGCCAACAAACTTTACGAAAAGTTACTATGAAACCTTTGTACGATCGAGGATCGATTAATAGAGTAAATTCATAGCGGCGGTATTACGGAAGATTAGGTAATGCGAAAGCCGAAAGGTGAAAGATTTCATTAAGCAGTTTTCGATGGTTATACGATTCGCGGTTGCATGGTATCTAGTCACTTCGAAATTAATTGGGTTGTAAATTTTAAAAAAAAAAATTTTTTTTTTGCATTCATATTTTGTAATAATCAACGATTGAAGTTTTTCGAACAACCAAAAAAAAATAACAGATACAATTCAATTAGATTAAGTACAAGGAGAATTGAAGAGTTTTTAATGATAACGTATGAAGAACATTACGATTTTAATGCTTTTGTTTTTATTGCAAAAACTTATAATTATAGGAAAATTCAGTCGTTACTAATATGGTACCGAAATTAAATTATTTAAAGGTTAAATTGATTATACCGACTGGAATATTCGAATATAGTCGAACGCGCAAATTTTCAAATTTGGACGAACGGAAGTTTGAACTTTAGACGTGTTTATTTACAAGTATTTTGGACGGAAATAAAAATCTTCAAGGTTTATTGCACTATTGTTTTTATTTATAGACAGCAGTCAAGTCAAATCTTAATCGGTTTTATAGGAAAGCAATTAATAACGAAATTTATAGGGTAAAACCGCAATGTTCCGTATATTTTGCATACATAGCTCTAGAATCTTTACAAAAAATTCCCGAGTGTATCAATTTAAGCCTAGGCAGTTTTTAACAATTTAGGGACCGTTTTAAAACCATTTTTGAGGTATGGCATTTTTATGCAATTTTAATTTTCTACTAATTATATCTATTTCCGACGAACTGTAAAGCCAACTTCTTAAATCACTGTTTTGCCATGAGAGACGTAACTTTTGCAAATTTCTAAAAAGCACTTGGGTATCCATTTTAAAATTTTGCAAACAGTCTGGACTGACAATCTAAAGAATAACCAAAAGACTATTTGGAACGTTATTTTTTAGGTTGTCAGTCGCATAGTCCGGACTTCTACCCGAAAAATAAGAAAGTTGCTCCCAAGTTTACCAAAAAATTATCATAACTTAAATTTGATTTTACTTTATTATTTTTTAATAACTTCGACTTGAAATTTCCAAAAAAATTTTTTATTCTGAAATTTAATATTTTCACGTTTTAGGACTAGTAAACCCCAAAAAGCAGAAACAAAAATCTGCCAACAGTCTGGGCGCAACTTAATTATTGTTTGGGTAGAAGTTCGCAACGCGTTTAATTCTAAAAACTATATGACTGAAAACCAAAAAAAAAGTTCGGGAAGCGGATAGAATGGGGTCGCGCTAGAATACTTACGCCGCTGCCACATATAACATATGAATTACATAATTGGGTCATACTCTGGGACGAGGTCTATATCAGTTGTTACGCCATTAGAAGGTTTTTCGTGATTTCGTTTTGGGCCATTACATGAAATCGGAAATGCGTTTGTAGGCGATTATATAAAAAGTCTGTGGAAGTACAAACCAATCTAATATCTCATCAATCCTGAGAAATATGTCGAAAGCCTTACGTCCTATTGGAGTTGAATAACAAACATCCTGAAATCAACTTTTTGACGATTATGTAGGAAGCCTTAGGAAGTAAAAATGAATTCGATATCTCATTAAAACTTAGAAATATGTAAGAATTTGTGAAAACATATGCAAGCCCCTTGCACCCACTTTGGGGTTGAATATCCAAAATCCTGAAATGTTTTTTTAGATATATATAAAGAAAGCACGAGGAAGTAAAAACCAATCCGATATCTTATCACTCCTAAGAGATATGACAGAATTCGTGAAAAAGTGCTCAACCCGTTTTTAACCTCTTAGGGGTTGAAAAAGGAAAAAACCTGAAAACGAGTTTTAGGTGATTATTAAATAAGCCCGGGGAAGTAAAAAGTTATTCGATATCTAATCAGACCTGAGGGATACGGCTGAATTCGTGAAAATGTAAACATCCCCTTTACACTACCTTGGGGGTCGAATTTCAAAAAATCCTGAAAACGCTTTCTAGGTATTTATATGAAGAATCCGTACGAAAAAAATTAATTCAATATTTGGAAAGACCTAATAGATGTGACGAAAATCGTAAAAATATATGCATTCCATTTTCACCGATAATTTTTTTCCCCCACTTCCGAAAGCCAATAGATATTTGAATTTTTTTTTAATAGAATTACTTTTCTAGTTGATTTACATACACATACTAAATTTCAATTTTCTAGCATAAGCCGTTCTATAGTTAAGAAAAACACCCCCCACCCCCGTACCATACTACCCCTATACAAAACTATATTTTTCCAACATGCTACTACTATAGTTCTATCTAAATACTAATTTTCAGCTTTATATCATTATAGGTTCTTGAGATATAAAAATCAGAACTTTTTACTGTTCACCCTCCCCCACCCTCAGCCTCGACACCCTCATCCCTGAAATTTTTTTCTCTGCTGGGGGTCTATTAGGCCTACTTCTGGTTAAAATTTTAAGCATCTATCTTACACTGTTCTTAAGATATAAGACGTGATTTTTTAAAAAAATTCTTACCCCCTCCTCTTCCATGCTTCACCTACCCTTAAAAAAATTTTTCTTTCAGCAAACTATATTTGCCAACTTTTATACACAGACCAAATTTTATTTCTCTAATGCAATTGGTTCGTGAGATATCGTTATCTAAAGTTTTTCAACCCCCACCCCCGTACGCCACTGCCTCCACTAAAATTTTTGTTTCCGATCTATTCTCCTAGTATACCTACAGATAATTGTTAAGTTTGAATTTCGTGACATTAACCGTTTAGGAGATATGGATTTTAGAATGTCTTTATCTCGCGTTTCGCACGCATTATTTTTCCCCCCACTCCCACACCCCTTCACCCATATCAACAATGTTTTTGCAAATGGTTCCACTATTGAAACTCTATATAAATTCCAAGTTTCAGCTTCCTAACATAAGCAGTTGCTGAGATCTAGAAACCAAAATTTTTCGTCTAAAACGCTTCCCCCACCTCCCCCCTTATTCTCACACCCCCCAAAAAGTGGTCACTTGAAGGGGCATACCCAGTCTATTAAGGAAAAAAATTTCAATTCAATAGCTTATAGCGTTTAGGAGTTATAAGCCCTCAAACGTTTTGCGTACGGCGGACGGCGGACGGCGCACAGACGGACTGAAATTTTTTTTTCCTTTTTTGGTGCTTATTAGTCATGAAACGTATAAAAAAAAAATTTCAGAGTAGCAAATTTTTTTTTTTAAAAATCGATAACAATACTTTATTATTAAAATAATAAAGTAAAATGTCCGTCTGTCTGCCGTAGACACCGCCAGCCATACGTAAAAGCGTTTGGACGCACGTAGCTAACAAACCCGTTGAGATATTAAGTTCAAATGTTTTTGGTGGGTAGATTGGGTGAAATCCTACGAATCGTATCTTCGGAGAGGGTGGGGGTGTGAGAGTGGAGTAGGAGGGATCTATATCTCAGGAACCGCTTATGCTAGAAGGTTGAAACCTGGAACTTATGTAAAACTATGGTAGTGGGCCAATTTGCAAAAAATTGTCGATAGCGGTTGAGGAGTGTGGGAGTGCGGGGAAAAACAATGCATCCGAAGCGCTTAAAAGTTGGGATTGAAACATTCTAAACTCCATATCCCTTGAACGGTTGATGTCAGAAGATTGAAACTTTGTAGTTGTCTAGGAGATTAGACAAGAACTATAAATTTGGCGGCGGGTGGTAGGATGTAGGGGTGTAGGGTTTTTTTGATTACAATATCTGCCGAACTAATTATACCAGTATGATAGAATTTGAATATATAGCAATACATGTATAGTCCATTGAATGTAAAATTTTTGAGGGGAGATGGAGCACAAAAGTGGAGGATAGCCATTTATTATTTTTCGGGTCAAAGTTCGGGAGCGGTCAAAGTCGAAGTATATCATCAATTGTTTCGAAATTGTTAAATTTCTTGGAAAATTAATTTTGTTCCTAAAATAATAATATTTAAAATAGAGCCGATTAAACATGGAAAAAGCCCGTGAAGACTATTCGAATTTCGGTATATTATGTACACTAAAAGCCCATAGAAGTAAAAACGAATTTGTTGCCTTATCAGCCTTAAGAGATATGACATTTTGTTAAAACGTATACAAACCCATTAATTCCACTTTGGGTTTGAATTTCGAAAAAATTGTGAAACAGGTTTTTAAACGATTTCTTAAGAAGCAATTTGATATCTCATGAGAAACGAGGGATTTCGAAAAATTTGTGAAATTGCAAAAATCGTGAAATTGGTTGTTAGGTCATTACATCAAATGCTGTAATAACCAATTTTATATCTCATCAGAACTAAGGGATGGCAAAAATTGTGAAAACATATACAACCCCTTGAGGGTTGAATATCCAAAAATTGAGAAATGGGTTTGTAGGCGATTATATAAAAAGTCTTTGGAAGTGAAAAGCGATCTAATATCTCATCACACCTCAGAAATATGTCGAAGCTTTGAAAGCATACAACCCTCTTACACCCTTTTGGAATGAATATCTAAAAATACTTAAATTGACTTTTTGGCGGTTATATATGAAACCTTAGGAAGTAAAAATGAATACGATATATCATCAGATCTAATCAATATGTAAGAATCTGTGAAAATATATGCAACCTCCTTACGCCACTTGGGGGTTGAATATCCAAAAATCCTGAAAGGAGTTAATAAATAAATATGAAGACAGCACGAGAAAGTAAAAACCAATTCAATTTCTTATCACTTCTAAAAGATATGACGAAATTTATGAAAACGTGTACAACCCTTTTATACCCGCTTAGGGGCTGAAAAAGGAAAAAACTTAAAAAGGAATTTTAGGCGATTATTACGCAAGCACATGAAATTGAAAAGATATCGATCAGACCTGGGAGATAAGAGAGAATTCGTGAAAAAGTATACAACCCCTTTACACAATCTTAAAGGTCGAATTTCAAAAAATCCTAGAAAGGCATTTTAGGTATTTATATGAAGAAACCGTAGAACAAAAATTAATACAATATTTGAAAATACCTAGTAGATATGACGAAAATCGTAAAAATATATGCATTCCCTTTTCACTAATAATTTTTTTTGCCCCCCTTCCGAACGCCAATGGATATTAGATCTATCTAAATTAATTTTCCAGTTGATTTACATATACACACCGAGTTTCGACTTTCTAGCATAAGCCGTTCTATAGCAAAAACACCCCCACCACCGTACCATACTACCCCTATAAATTATATTTTTCCAACATGCTACTACTACATGTCAATCCAAATACCAAGTTTCAGTTTTATATCATTACAGGTTCTCGATATATAAAAATCTGAACCTTTTCTTTTTCACCCTCCCCCACCCTCACCCTCTACACCCTCATTTCTGAAATTTTTATTTTCTGCTAGGGGTCTCTTAGGTCTACTTCTGGTAAAAATTCTAAGTATCCATCTTACACTGTTCTTGAGATATGAGACGTGATTTTTTCGAAAAATTCTTATCCCTTCCACTTCCATGATCCACCTCTCTCTTAAAAAATTTTAGTTTCATTAAATTTTATTTGTCAACCTTAATACAGAAACCGAATTTTATTTTTCTAGTGCAATTGATTCGTAAGATATCGGAATCTTAAGTTTTTCACCCCCCATCGCCGCACGCCACTGCCCCCACTCAAACATTTGTTTCCAATCTATTCTCCTAGTATACCTATAGATGTTCATAAAGTTTTAATTTCGTGACATTAACAGCTTAGGAGATATGGATTTTAGAATGTCTCAATCTCGACTTTCGAGCGTCTCGGACGCATTATTTTTCCACCCACTCCCTCACCCCTTCACCCATATTGGCAATTTTTTTGCAAATGGGTCCACTATTGAAGCTCTATATAAATTATAAGTTTCAGCTTCGTAGCATAAACAGTTACTGAGATCTAGAAACCAAAATTTTCCGTCTAAAACGAAAAATATTTCAGTACTATTGGCTGTGATACGATCTACCAGAACAGCAAAGTTGCCTATAGCAAATCAACTATTGTCTGGCAGCTCTGCTGGTATTTGAGAATCTGATAAGAATATAAACAGAACTCATTTGCTCAGATTTAAATCCTTTACAAGTGACCCTATTAAACATTCCGCACTGTTCACGATTTATATGAATATTCTGAAACCAATAGCAACTGAAAAATTCATATAAATAAATCATGCATTGAGTGGGAATTGAACCCCGGTAGAAATGTTTTCAAGACCTAGTACACTACCACTGGACTACACCCGTCTCCAACGGAGTCAAATCGCACGATCTCGGCGTCTAATTGATTTCGCTGTTTCTGGAGATTATTCGCCCGGGGAAATTCTGCTGCAATAACTCCATTGTTGCGTTGGCTGTGTAGCCATCTTGTTGGAACCTCATGTCATCGTGCGTGCCAGCTGCATTTTCGAAGAAAAACGGGCTAATCACTCCACCAGTGCAAAATGCACACCATACAGTGACTTTTCAAAGAGTGCGCTTGGATTTTCATCAGGCCATATTCTGCAATTCTACTTGTTGACGTAGCCACTGAGATGGAAATGAACCTCGTCAGAATAGAAAATCAACTTGGTTTTGCTCATGCATTTAATTGGCAAATGTAAGGCACTTCAAACAAATTGCCAAAGATTGAACTACCAAAATGTCAAAACAGATGTCAAAAATTATTTGACATTTAAGCATGGTTTACAATAAACTTCGGAACGAGTTATTGTAACACCCTTTATAAGTGCCTAGAATAGATTTTCCAAATTTTTTGATATCTAACCCCAAAGGGGGTGTAAAGTGGTTGTGTACATTTTCACGAATTCCGCTATATTTTATGGGTCTAATATGATATGGAATTCACTTCCACTTCCAATGGCTTAAATATAAACATGAAAAAACTATTTAAGCATTTTTCGATATTAAGCCCTTAGAGGTGTAAGGTATTAATTGTTTAAGTTTTCACGAATTCCGAAAATCTTTTAGGTTTATTGAGATCGAATTCGCTTTAACTTCTGGGTCATTCCATCAAGAATCGCCAAAGTTGTGACCTTACCTTCGCCGATTCTTTTGAAAATGTTTGTACTTGAAGAACTTGTGAAAAAAAAAAATATGATTTCATTTTTGTTGTTTCTAAATCATTTCTTTTGTTAGTTATAGTATGTTAAAGTTTTTGCAAAAATTGTGTCCGAGTCCTCTTTGAAAATTCATATCTCTGGTAATTTTTAGAGGTAGCGCTGGCCGAAAGAGTGGAGCTCTAGAAGCACAAAATTCGACTTGATTTTGTTTTTTGCGGTTTTCTCGCTTAATTGATATGAATTTCGAGTTTTTAGCATTTTTTTCAGAAAATGTAATAAATATAATAAAGTTGCGCCCAGACATTTTTATAATGCAATTAAGTAATAATTTCTTTTTTTCAGTTCAAACAGTAATAAAAATAAACCTTAGGGTACAATCTAGGCTTGTGTAGTTCGCGAACGAACTAGTTCAGAAGAGCGTTCCCATAACTGAAATGAACGAACTAGTTCCCAGTTAGTCCCGCCCGCTCCTAGTTCGTTTTTCATTGCCGTTCGGAACTTTGTAAGACAATAGATGTAGTGTATTTTTTTTCATCATCTTCTATTAGATCTACTGACCTTTTTTTTTTGCTCATCATCATCTACTTCTACTAGATCCACTAACCTTTTTTTTTGCTCATCATCCTCTACTAGATCTACTGTCTTCGAACTACGACTACTCATCACTGAACTACCCTGAAGTAATGAACTATGAACTAAAAGAACGAACTACTTCGCAAGGGATCGGGAATCGGAAATGATCGCTCACTATGGTGAACTAAAATGCGCAAGCCTAGTACAATCTCATAAATTACCACCCAACCTTTCTCCTCAAGAGACTGGTAAATTAAAAAAAAAATTATTCAAATTTTACTCTTTGGTGTTTTTTGGTTTAAAACAAAGCAGTATATGACGGGCACTGAACGTTAACCTCGACAGAAGAAAATGCTACTCTTGTACTTGTACTTGAACTTGTATTTTATTAAAAGTATAGCGAGGTGAAAAATTCTTCATTGAAAATTAGTTCGTAATGAAGTTCTCTTACGGTCCCTACTCGAATCTTTTCGACCGACCAACCACATTGGCATTTCTTCACAATGACAAACTCTTTCTTTATTATCTTTTTTGGTATCAGAGAGTACTGTACGAATCACCGACTGTAGAAGTTGTTCAGGTGAAAAATTTTTACTCGAAAAAATAGTTGGAATCGTTCTGACTTGGTCCTAAATTAACCTGTTGTGTTTTTCCGATTCATCAGTGCGTTCATTCAAATCGAAATTCGTTCACAAATTTATTTATTAAAAATTTAAAAAAGTATAGCGGTAATTATTGGACATTATATTTTTGGATTCAACCAAATTTCACCTCATAAAAGGTGAGGACATAATAAAACCGTCTATAATTCAAAGTATTTCCGGTGAAATGTTTTTAAATTGCATACAACAAACATAGGTAGTGCACGAAAAAAGTCAAGGCTTCGAATTGTTGCATTGAAAGGAGTGAAAAAAATTTCAGTTTTAATTAAAATAATCCATTTCATGATATGTTTTATACAAAGCTGTAGCAATAAAATAATATATTCCAAAAATTGCCAAATATATTTCACTTAGCACTCTTTTTGAGACGCTTATTTCGTATAATTGCAAATTGCATTTAAAATTTCCTTACCATCTAATCTGGGCTACATTTCTTTGTACAGCTTTGCTCTTAAGTGATGTTGGTCAATCTGGGTTTTAACTGGACAGATTGTTGTAGTATATAATTATTGTTATAAATAAATCACGAACGAAAATTTGAAGGTAGCAAGAAAAAAATGGCACAACTCCAAATCGAAGCTACGACAAGATTTTGATCGTATTGATCAAAGCGAAAAAATATACAAAACAGATCGAGAAATTTAATACCGAGCACAGGAGTTAAGGTGTACAAAATGTTAAATATGTGATCACTTCACATCATTTTTATGCATGACAAAACTTCGTTGTATGATGTTGACCCAATAAACTACTAGAGGTTAAATATGCCCAGCTATGGTCAAGTAAGCGTGATAATATTATACACACCCTGTCAGATTAAAACTTAAGCAATTGGTGAACTCATCGTTGATGAGTGATTGATCGAATAAATTTTTCAATATTTGAACGTAATTTTAAATAAAATTTTAAACAAATTTGCTAAGCAATGCGGAAGATTTGAAAATCATACTCATTCTTGTTCACATGGGGTCGTATTTTAATTCCGTACATTCTCTTGTTGTAGAACAGCCACTTGTAATTCCGTAATACCATGATAAATCAATGAGCTGCAAAGGTGAAGTTCAGTATTTATTAGTTGTTACTAACTATAGAACTGGAAAATTAGTTAAATAGAAAAGTGACTCTCAGAAAAATAATAATTAACATTTCTTGTTTTGATTTGTAACGATTTTCATTAAGCAATCAGAATTAACTAACATATTGCCAAGATAACTTCCGAGAAGAAACGATTTCAAATTTAAATTGTTATTAAAAAATTCGGTCGGAAAATTTATGTAAGTTATTTCAAATTATATGTTATTGCTGCAAGTCGACTTTTTAGCTTTGTTTTTTTTAAACATAAAAAAGACATAGAACGAGATTTAATGGAATATAAAACAATATTTTCATTAGTTTAAGAAAAAACAATTTTGAAAATTTTGAGACGTGGTCAAAATGAAAATTATAAATCACTGGAACGACTTATGCTAGAAAGTTAAAACTTTGTTTTTTATATATAACTAATCCAGAGGAATATTTATAAATTATGATGGAGTACGAAAAGTCGGAAATATAAAGGTCTATAAGCACCTCCTAGCATACCTACACTCGCCTATGGGATAGTTTAGAAACTACATACACGGATGCCCCTACAGCGTGCGAGAAGGCCGACTTGCCATCTGGTATTCTACCAACCCGAAAAATAGTACGAATTATAAAATGAGAATAAGTATAAATTTAAGAAAAAATGTAGCTGAATTGTTTTAAAATGTGGGTTCTTCTAAGGGCTAGTAGTTCAAATCCGGCTCGACGGACCAACAAAATTTAGATATTTTTCTAAAGTTTTTTTACATTTTTCTTCGAGAATTCAATAATCGCCGGGACAATTAATCATGAAATGTTACCAGCTTTATGTTGTGATTTGAGAAATTTAATTTATTTGTAAGAAGTAGTATAACAATCCAAAAGTAATACATAAGAAAGATATAATTTTCAAACCATATGTATTTTAAGAAGTTTTTTGTTGTTTTCCGGCGTCAGTGGAGTTTCTGGTGTGAAACCCGAACACGAAATCCCCGGCTGTTGATTAAATGAAAAAATTCCATATCTCATTTAAAATCCGGGAAAAAAATAAAATTGCTGTTGGCGTGATTCGATGCCGCGCACTTAGCGTTGAGCTTTATATATATCATAGCGAACAACCAAAAATTCCACTGAATTGGTTAAAATATTAGGTGATCTTCAGTGCCACCTACCTTAAGTATAAGGATGCGAAGGCAAGAATTTTACTTGCCCATTTACGAAAAGCAGAACGGCTCAGCACAGGCTTAGTACTGGTGCCAGAGTTGCCAGTACTGGCACTGGTTTCGGGCACAGTATATGGCCTAGATTAAATCATTGCCGAGCCAATATCGATTTGATCACATCGGTCCTACTCTTGGTGAAACTCTGGCCCGATACTGGGCCTGAGTAAAAAAAAGAAACGAAAATAAAATTATTATTTTTTTAAACTACGAATTTATTTTCGTATTATTATTTTTTTGAAAAATGCGAATTGATTTTACTTACACACCTTGCACACTCTCGGATTCGAACCATGGTCCCGTCACCCATTAGTCCGCTACGCTACCCACAAGACCAATCTGACACATTCTCGTAATAGGATTGAAACCGAAGCGATTGATATGTTGAGAAACAAAAAATATTTCTACCAAGATGTGCAATACTGTGAGGACGCAAATTTCTAAGAGAAATTTCCGCACACAAAACATGTAACACTGAATTAAAAACTTAAACTAAGACAAATAAACAACACTGAATTGTAAAAACTTATAAACATAGAACATAGAACACCAAAACATAAAGGAACAAGGAAAAGGGAAACACATGCACGACATAAAACACAAAGCTAAGGAAAAAAATGCACATTGGCAAAATGCCTGAAAAAGCCGATGGGACCGCAACAAATGCCTCAGGCGACATTACACGGCTGGATAAAACCCACCGGCAAAAACGCAAAATCCGAAAAGCCTATATACTGCCGACTGCATAAACCAACCCCGAATTATAAAACAGTGAAAAATCCGAGCACTAACGAAATGATTCGCGAATGATAAATGTTCCCGCGAACATATAAGCAATAGCGAGCGACGAGAAAGAGGTCAGTCAGTAGTCACTAGTCTACTAACAAGGCAACATGGACTTGTAGTTCCTCTTGTAGCAACCTTGACTACTGCTCTGAGCGGACAACCATCTCTAATCGGTTCCCAAGCTGGATAAGGCATTGTGGACTTGTAGTTCCTCTTTGAAAGCTTGAGACCAATTAGTTCGTGTCCAGACCACGCCAAGTCGAAAGACAGCAAGCAGAAGCAGCAAGTGAAGACAACAGCCAAGCAGCGACGACCACAGTGACCACGAAGTGCATAGCAGAACACAGCGAACCACGACGTGCATAGCAAGCCACGACGCGCAGAGCAAAGCAGCAACGACGAGCAGAGCAAAGCAGCAACGACGCGCAGCGCAACGCAGCGACCCCAACGAACCACGACGTGCATAGCGAGCTACGACAAGCAGAACCAAAGCAGCGATAAGCAGTGAACGCGCTACGATGGGCAGAGCAGACGAATAGAGCACAGCAACCGTCTACAGAGCAGATCAGGCGAACAGAGACAAGATGACGATCAGTAACCAGGGTCAAGTTAAGGCAAGCAGAGTCGTGCCAGGAGTCGAGCTAAATCCAGCTGCGACAAGCCACGACAAACGACGCCAAATCACGACAAGAAGACACAGCTGAACCAAGACGAACAAGCAGAGGCCACACAGAGAGACGAAGACACGGAAGGAAGAAGACAGGGAAGGATGAAGACAGGGATGGACGTGCAGACAGGGAAGGACGAAGACAGGGAAGGACGTGCAGACAGGGAAGGACGAAGACAGGGAGAGCAAAGACTACACAGAGGGACGAGACAGGGAGGGAGCAGAGAGGGTCAAGATGAGGCAAGTGAAGTCTTACCCACAGAAAATAGGAATCGAGTCACGTTTAGCAGAGACGACGATTAGACGGCAAAGAGAAAACCCAGAGGAAATCAAACAATAATTTTAATGTATGTCAACTAAAAATAATAAAGTGAAGTTTAATAACAAATAAATATTTTGTAACGGATCCCGGCACCCGTTGAGCCTACCCCGGAAATTCGAGTCGTTACAATACAGAGCCGACCGTCGAGTCAATGCCGAAAGAGCTTAGACACCAATAATAAGCCAATTCTAGGCCCAGCAACTCGGACCAAAGTCGGCTCAGATCAAGTGGGAGTACTGATCACCAGAATTGGCCCGACACTGGTCTGGTGGTTTGTCAGTACCAAAACAATACCGATCGACAAGTCTTGGCGGACAATGCAATGCCAATTCTGGGCAGTGTACGGAACTCTGGTTGGACTCCGGCATTTCGCACATGGGTGTATATAATTCGTGATAATAAAATTAGTTTCTTTATCGTTATGTAGAATAATCCACAGCAATACCACCAGGTGTAAGGGTGTTTCGGATAGTAGGCATGATACACCCTCTGATGAGTCTAAGCCATCCGATGACGAAACAGCCCCTTCGGACCTAGTCCAACACAGTCTTATAAACTGGCCTATCCAGTGAAGGTTTCCAGAACTGACATGTCCTCAAGGACAGCGATTAATCAACAGTCGGGGATCTCGTGTTAGAGTTTAACACCAGAAACTCCACTGGCGGCGGAAAACAACAAAAAAACTTGATTTAAATGTTGGTTGTTTTCCGGCGTCAGTAGGGTTTCTGGTAAGAAACCCCAACACGAAATCCTCGACTGCTGATTAATCGTTGCCCTAGAGGACATGACCGTTGGAGAACCTTCACTGGATACGCCAGTTTCATAAGATTGTGTTGGACTAGGTCCGAAGGAGCTGTTTCGTCATCGGAGGGCATAGACTCGTCAGAGGGTGTATCATGCCTACTATCCGAAACACCCTTACAGCTGGTGGAATTGCTGAGCATAATTTCTATATATTGCACTCGAAATCAAATTTACGATCCGAGACTTATAAACTTAGCTAAATTTCCGCCATAGCAATCCTATACTAAAGGAAGGTGGCGCTGAAGATTACATAATATTTGATCATCAAATATTTCAACCAATTTGGTGGAATTTTTGGTTGTAAGCCAGGATATATAGAGCCAAACGCTGAGAGCGCGACTTCGAAACCCGCCAACAGCAATTTTATTTTTTCGCTAATTTTAAGAATGGAATTTTTTCATGGTAAGCTACCATAGAAGCAAATTTGATTTAAATGTTGGTTGTTTTCCGGCGTCAGTAGGGTTTCTGGTAAGAAACTGTTTTGCCTTAAAATTTGCTTCTATGGTAGCTTACCATGACAAAATTCCATTTCTCATTCATATGCTTTTCAGGTTCTTCTAGCTTCCACTAGTTCGAATCCGGCTCGACGGGTTGACAAATGTTAATTTTTTTTCCTAAAAAATGCCTATACATTTTTCTTCGAGAATTTAATAATCTCCAGGACTTCTAAAACTCAAGCAACCATTACAAAAGTGAATCTTAAGTTGGTGCAAAGAGAAGTGCTCCCTGCCTTATATTCCGAAAAGGGATATTTAATAAAGTTGTAATTAGTGTAAAAATTTAAAAAAAAATCAATCTGGGTCCAACTTTATTATTTTTTGGGTTCGGAACGCGGTTAATCCTGAGATGCGGTGTAGGTTACTATGCGACTGACAACCTAAAAAATAACTTTCCAAATAGCCTCTTGATTCCATACCCAATCACCATCACCCCCTGCACTCGCATCCCTAAAAAATGTGTTCCTAAAAGAGGTTTACTCCTGTAAAATTTTTAATATCATATCTGGTACGATTATTGAAATATAACAATTTGATTTTCTTAAAAATGGCTGTCACCCAACTTTTGTGCTCCACCTCCCTGTTCAAAAAATGTACATTCAATAGACTTCACTTGCGATCCTATATACAGAATCCAAATTTGAGCTTCCCGATATAATTGGTTCAGAAGATATTGTAAGTCAACGTTTTTTACCGACCACCCTCACACCCCACCCCACCGCCTTCAAAATTTCAGTCCCTATCCGGGGCCCTAGTATTTCTTACGATAAGTGTCAACCTTCTGACATCAACCGTTTATTTTAAAATATTTCAATTCCATCTTTCGAGCGTTTCGGACGCGTTGTTTCCTCCCACCTCCCACTCGCACACCCCCCAACCAATATCGACTATTTTGTAAATGGATCCACCATCATAGTTCTATATAAGTTCCGAGTTTCAACTTTCTAGCATATGCGGCTCCTGAGATCTGAAAACCAAAATTTTTTGTCCAAAACGCTCTCCCACCCCCACTACTGCGCATATCAAAAATTAAAATCAATTTAGTGAATCGAGCTAACAAAGAAGTGGCTGTGAATAGTGTTGTTCAAATCCATGTCTCGATCTAAGACTTGAAACTTTGTTGAACGATTTATTTCGTTTTATCGAAGCTCTGCTTTTACTACCCTCGTGATCTTCCATCCCACCAAATCCAATCGCTTATAACCTTCGATCGGCTTTCATATCGCACGTGGCAATTTGTTCGTGTGCACTTATGAAGTAGATCTGTCACCGTCTCTTCAAATTTACCTCTAACAAGGATGGCAAGGTCGACAGCGTAACCCTGTACCGTGACTCCGGAGTTTGTTAGGTCTTGAAGAAGGTCGTCCACTACTAAGCACCAGAGGATGGGTGATAGTACCCCACCCTGTGGACAGCCTTTCGCAGCTGCGACTGTGACTGTTTAGTCGGTAAGTGTCGAAGTTATTTTCCTGCGTACTAGCATGGCCTTGATCTAACTGCAGGCTTTTGGATCAATACCACGCTTTTGTGCAGCAGAGTAGATACTTTTGTAGGCAGTGTTGTGAAAAGCCCCTTCGATATCTATGAAGCAACCCACAGCTATTTCCTTATCCGTTATCGATTTCTCGATTTTCGTGACTAGGTTTTGTAAGGCGTGGGTTGTAGACTTCCCTGGTTGATATACATATTAATTGGAGTGTAAGGGTTGAAATTTCAAAGCCCAATCTCATCCATATGCCTATCAATAATCTATACTATACACAGTAGTATAGGGTGTTTTTTTAGGTGCATGAGAACTTTCGATATCGATAACTGTGGTTTGACAGCTGAGAATGTCAAACTGTGTTGACATTTCTGTTCAGTAAGGTTTGGCAAGTCATCATGAATCGTTTAACGCCAGAACAACGCTTCCAAATTGTGGAAATTTACTTTGAAAAAAATAAATCTGTTCGCGAAGTTCATAGAGCACTTCGTCCATTTTACGGTCAACATAATCGGCCATGCTGACTGAATTTTTGTTTCCAAAAATGAATCAGCTAAACATGGCCGACATTTAGTTCCAACAAGAAGGCGCAACTTGCCATACAGCGCGCTTAACAATCGATTTATTGCAAAATCAATTTGGTGACAACTTGATTTCCAGAAGTGGTTCTGTTAACTGTCCCCCTCGTTCGTGCGATTTAACGCCTCTGGATTACTTTTTATGTGGCTATATTAAGTCATGCATTTATACCGATAAACCAGCAACTCTTGAAGCATTGGAGGCCAACATTCAAGCCACTATTGACGCCATACGGCCAGATTTATTGGAAAAAGTAGTCAAAAATTGGACTGATCGGATGGACCATGTAACTCGTAGCCGCGGCGGACATATGACGCAAATCATATTTAAATGCCATGAAATTATCTACCAGAATATAATAAAAAAATTTCATTCCAACAATATTTCTGTCTTGTATTATAATTTTAAGTTCTCATGCACCTAAAAAAACACCCTATACAATTCCAAAAAATGTTATAAGATTTGTTTCACTGAAACAGGTTTCGGTGTAACACTGGACCCAAGAGAATTCATATCCTGAAATGTGATTCGTTTGATATAGGCATATATGAGGTGGGGTCATATTCTTCAAGGATTTTTGATCAAAAATTAATTAAACAATCGTTACGATTTCTGGACCTCGACTCTTAAGTTTAGACATGAACATGGAAAGAGATGGAAACTAACATTGAACTCTGCTAAATGCTCGTTGTAATACCGCAAGTAAGACGTCGTTCGTCTAGCTACAACACCATAGAGGAAGATATGCAAGTGCAAAACTGATCTTTTCTTCCAACGACGTTGACAAATGCACCAATTTTAAATCACTAACCAGTAAAAGGTCAACCTTTGTCATAGCAACTTTCATTAAGAAGCACACAGTTACCTTTAAAAAAAACATTGGCATTTGAAGTAACCTAAGTTCACTTTTCTGAAGACATCACGGAAATATGTACCCAGCAGCAAGAATAATGCAAACTCGTAATTGCTTTAGTAATTTCTCAAAAGTTCAAGTTCATAATATGACAAATAACTACAAAACCCTTCCAATTATGCAACGATGTCAATGAAAGGCCAGAATTTTGAAAATTTACAACTCTTTGTTATCAAAAGGTACATCTTAGGTTTCGAAATATTTCTTAAGAAACTATAGTATTGGAAAAACTGTCGTCACTCAACATCCATTAAGCACTGCTAATTGCTCGTAATAGTATAGGAAAGAAAAATGTATTAAGTTTCCAGTGCCGACATCAACAAAACTACTGCTTGATATTAACTTGAACTAGAGCTAAATAATTGAAAACTCTTTGGTTTGAACACAATTTTAAATATTTGTTTAAAAAAGTTCGTGGTGAATCAAATTCCTCATTTAAAACTCTGGTTGAATTGAAATAACAAAGGTTACGAAATTTCAAATGCAAAAATTTAAGTAGGAACGCACAAATGATGTAAATTCAAAGTTTTAAAGTTTTTTATTGTAAGAAGTCGGTACAAAATAGTTCGTTATTTTCAATTTTGCCCAAGCATCAAATTGTCACTTACACTTAAAAATCTCGTTATTACATTTGTGCGCTATACTATCGACGAAAAATTGAACAAGGCTTATTCTGGAATTTTTGAGTAGTTACTTTCGCAGTCATTTACCATACTCATCACTTTAAACCCGAATTTTTACGGAAAGAAGACTGAAGTGTATTTATTTATAACTGAAGTTTGTAAATAAAATTCGTTCGCTGATATCGATTACGATTGCTTCGGAGACATCGATTCTGATGTTTACTTCCTTAATTTTCCTTTTTCTCAGAAATCTGATTTTTTTAATAATAATAGTAAATATTTAAAATATTAAATAATATATTAACATCAGTGTTGAGTATTTGTAGCCATCACCAGCATGATTTTTAAATTTCATTAAATAAAAAAAATGTTTTTTTCATTCCTAAGTTATATACGAAAAACAAATTTGTTTTGTTTAACAACTATTGACAAATATTAATGGAATGGTTGTAAGTTGAAAAAATTAATAGTTGTTAATGAAAAAAAAATTTCTTGTGTCTCCACGCAATTTATGCTGGGCTCTCAAACGTTATTTCTAAAGTTAACCAATGACCACTCAGTTCAAAGCTACTGGAGACGGGACTAGTGTGAGTATCAAATCTGCTAGGTCGGAACTATTTCTCGCAACATCTTGAAGTTCGCAGGGATCGCATTTAGGTTCTTCGTTTTTTTAGCTTTTATCAACGAAATATCATATAACATATTCGTTGACGCAAAGCTGTATATGGATTAGAGATGAACAAAACAGTTCATTTGAATGAAGTACGTCACAACTAGTTATTCACTTTAAAGAGTTAGTTCAGTGAAGTACTTTAATTGAACTGTTCATTTCATCTCTAATCTTCTCTAACCAGCCGTTCGGAAGTCACTAGTCACTGACTTGAGAGTATTTCTTCAATTGAACCGTTCACTTACTCTATTCTTTTCTCTAACCAGACGTTCAGTAACCATTCTCTAACCAGCTGTTCACTAGTCGTTTAATTGAACTGGTATGTATGGGTTGCGGGTTGGCTTCTCTATACAGCCGTTCACTAGTCAGTCAATTCAATTATGATTGTGTATGAATGAAATATAAGATAAACCACTGAGAGAGAAGAGCTGTTACTTTGTGAAGAATTGAGTTGTGTTTTCTGAGTTTCTGAGTGACACGGAGACAGACGAAAAGAGAAGACTGGTTGGTTGCCTATCTCTCTTCTCACCGTGTTCATACAGTTCACTCTGTTAGTCCTCGTTCTCCCTTGATTCGATTTCATTTTTTTTATTCACTTTTCGAATTGAACTGAATTTTACTAAAAGGACTGCGCTATTTCACTTACTCACTTTTATGAAGTGTTCTTTTAGAGTAGTTCACTCGTGAACGGCACATCTCCAATGTGTATGAAAATTTGTAAAATTTTAATATTATATATTTTTTATCCGATTTTTACAGCTCGTTGATGCGACCACATTTAAAATATTCTCTCTTTCATTTGAAATATTTATTTAGAAATTCCTTCTGCTAATATTTAAAATGTTTAATGTAAGCTTATTCGGAGCAATGCTTTTAACTGCACATATCAATTGATAGAATTTATTATGACAGTCTGATTTTCATTTAAAATCTGGCACAACTATCGAAACGACGTGAATTTTGAGAACTTATTGCTCTTTAGAATTCTCTAGACCGAGTTGATTTGTTTGGAATTTCTCGAATTCTTAATATTTCGCGTCACTAGCCATGCGTTACACTCTACATTTTACATCGCTCATCATGGAACTATCTCTGCTCAATAATTGTCCGACAATTTACTTAACTGCTAACTTGGACATTTTTAATAAAAACGTTTAGCGCAAGGAAGGCTTATATTTCAAGTTTTGCTTTAAATTTTTCCATTTGTTTCCTCGAATTTATTTATTAGTATGTTTGTGTTATTATTACATTTTTACGTTATTTTTTTATCATTATCTTACATTTAACAAAAAAGAAAGCTAAATTTGTAAATTAGTTTTTTGTCTCTTATGAAAACAACACCAAATATCCCGACTGATTGCTTGTTGCTTTGGCTGTTGATATTGAGGATATGTCTGTTGAAAAAACTTTCACAGGCTATCCAGTTTGAAAACTGCTGCTAGTTCCGAAGAAGCTGTTTCACTATCGGTTTGCATTGACTCATTAGAATGTATATTTTGAAATTATCTAAAACTCTTTTCCAGCTGGTCCCATTGTCAAAGACCTTCATATGTGTGTTCCTGAACTGAATCGCATATCCACAAATTATAATAAGTCAAATTTGGCTGCTGTAAATTGAAGTTAAGCTACATACGCTCAAGCTCACCTCATGCTTAAACCAATTTGGTTGGTAACTAGGATGTTAATTTTAATCATAGGTTGCACCCACTTTATTTTACTTGCATATAAGGCTTTTGCACACGTTAGTGAATAAATAAATACAACATAGTTAAATTTTTCAGCTAACTTTTTATAAAAGAAATATTATTGAGAAAAAAATTGTTGCATCCATTAATAAGATGAAAGCAAATTGGACTACTTCCTGAGCTAAATATCGACAAGACTTCCAAATGTCTTTACACTTTAAAATACTTCCACGAATTTAATAAAAATGCTTTGACAATCAAATCATCAATTTTATCTGAAGAACTATGTAAGCATTTTTTTTTTCTTAATTAATTATTAATACCATGTAATCACACAAAATTCCAAGGGCATTCTTTGTAAATACCATAATTTTTACAATTGCGTTTATCTTTTTTTTCATTATTTAAATTCAGCCTCGGTTCTTGAAAGAAGGCAAAACATAATAAGTTCAAACTATAGCACCACTTCCGAATGCAACAGCCTTCAATTATAATTTTAATTATACTGAACATTTCAATGGGTGTTAATTTTATTAAAAAATCTGCAAAAAGTCTGGTGCAATTTTGATATTTCTTTGGTACAAGTTTGGAACGCGTTTAATGCTCAGATGCAGTGCAGGTTACTACAAGCTGGTAACTTAAAAAAATAACGTTTCAAATAACCTCCTGGTTTTTCATTAGGTCGTCAGTTGCATAGCAAATTGCACCGCATCTTAGCTTTAAATGCATCAAGGACTTCTGCTAAAAAATAATAAAGTTGAGACCAGATTGTATTTTTATTTATTATTTTTTTCAATTTCAATAAAAACATAGAAGATAAGATATGAGCATAACCCGTTATGAGCAATATATCAACAAACAAAATTTTAACTATTTTTAAGCGATTTTACATAATCAAAAAAAATATAAAAACAATTGTATATTTTATCAGACCTAAGAGATATGTCAGAGTTAATATTCATACCACTGTATATGCAGCCAAAAGAAGAAAATGTGAAATTCATGAAATCGTACAAAACTGCTTCACACCCATTAGGGTAAAATATCGAAAAATCTGGAAAATGGATTGTAGGCGTTTATATAAAAAGCCCACAGAAGTAAAATTAATTCGATACCTCGACAGACCTAAAGGATGGGCGTGTATCGGTTTAATGAAAACAACCCACATCGCATCTCTCGAGGTTTTGGCCGGCGTACCCCCACTTCATTTTCAGTTTCATTCACTGGTCGAAAAATTCTTTATTCGAACGAATGTATTGGATATTCCTATTCTACATGAAAGTCTATCCGAACTAAGGGCACGTAGACCATTGAACGCATTGACTATGGTCTATCAGCAAGCATGCGAGCTAAATATTAGAAAATCACAAATGCCACATCGATTTCAGCACGACCTAAAAGTAGTTCAGTACACACCTACAACCCGATTAGATATGACCGAAATAGTTAAAGGAGTCCCTAGGACCATGCTCCCTTATGTAGCGAGCAATCTATTCGCGTCTTTCATTGGATCCTTGGAAGAAAAGCCAATAATTTTCTACACAGACGGCTCGAAATCATTAGAGGGGACAGGTGGAGCTTTCTATCTTAATGAGTCCTGCCAAATGAGCTTCAAACTGCCAGAACCGGCATCAGTATTCTCGGCGGAAGCAATCGCTGCATATATGGCGTGCCGCAATACTCAACTGTATCACTTCCCGGGAAACTACTTAATTTTATCCGACAGTCTGTCAACAATACTCGCTATAAGCAACATTGGCAAGCCTTCCCATACATACGTGTTCAAATGCAAGAAGGTCCTCTTACAACTCGATAGTGGTGGATACAAAGTAACACTGGGCTGGGTTCCAGCACATTGCGGTATCCGAGGAAACGAACTAGTAGACAAGCTAGCGCGCGAGGGGGCGTCCTTACCTCTCACACAAACGCTCTTCTCGAATCCGCTTCAAGAAGACTTCATGACGACTCCGAAACAAAGACTTTTAGATAGCAAAAACACTGGCAAGAAGACGACATGGGTAGATACTGTCACTCCATAATTCCAATAATCTCAATACATGCATGGTTCCAAAGGCTGCTGGTAGAACCTAGCCGCTCAATGGTAACTCTTTTTTCTCGACTCATGGCTAATCACAATGGCCTCAATACCAACTTGAACCAACTAGGAATTAATGCAAGCCCACTGTGCGCCGATTGCAACCAATATGAGACTGCCGATCATGTCTTTTGGTCATGTTCCAAATACCCCTTTAGAACTACACTTCTTGCATCTCTGGCGACTTTAGGCTTCACTCCTCCTCTGTTTATACGGGACATCATCGCAGTCTCTATCATGCAAAATAACGACAAACCTCTTTTAGTGCTGTTTAACTTCGCTAAAGCAAACAATATACGTTTGTAATATTATTTTAAATAAACTTTTCCACGGCTCCAATATGGCTACAGCCTCTGAGCCTCTTAATTTAAGCAATAAAAAAAAGGATATGACAAAATTCGTGAAAATTTAATAAAACCCCTTATTTTGAACACCTTTGCACGCCAATTCAAATCTGAATTTGTTTTATTTATATATACAATCCAAGTTTCATCTTTCTAGACTAAGCCATTCTGTGATACAAAAAAACTCTATTAAACATATTATTTTTCTATACAGACTTAGCTTTCTATTTTCGGTGACCATTCTTTTGCATAATCAGAGCTCCATTAAGAATTCAATTTCCTGAAATGTAGAAATCAAAATTTTTCGTCTAAAAGGTTCCGCCCAACCTTAATATTTACCCTACTATGTTCACAAAGTTCATCACTTACATGGAGTCACTGAGTATACCGATTGAAAATTAAATTTAAAATAAAAAAATGTCTTAAAGAAATTATGAGCTTAATATTTCAACGGTTTTGTAAGCTACGTGCGTTCAAACGCGATTGCGTAGGGTGGTATACGGTGGACAGGCGGACAATTTGCATTTTAGGAGTCCATTAGTTCTAAAACGAAAAATACAAAGTTATTTTTTTAAGCTTCAGTTCAATCACAATACTTAAATTTAAAAAACAAAATTATATTAAAAACATTAAAAATGGGAATAATTGACACATGCTATAAACGATTTTTTTAAAGGAGATTGTAAAAAACATAAATAACATTGTTCTAAAATTCATTAATTTAGTAGTACACTGTGCAGGGTGAATCCACGTAAGATGGAGCTGAGAATCAAATCGCCTAGAGTTATGCATTGTGTTGTACTATACCACACGGTGCTTGTATTTGATCTAAAAATAATAATAAAATCATAATAAAATGTATGCAATAAAAATTATTAAAGCTATCAACATTCCA
This sequence comes from Beris morrisii, assembly GCA_951812415.1. Lineage (NCBI taxonomy): Eukaryota > Metazoa > Arthropoda > Insecta > Diptera > Stratiomyidae > Beris > Beris morrisii. The sequence goes on along the minus strand of OX638312.1, from coordinate 94,753,666 downwards.
ACAGTCTTATTTAGTTATTTTTATTTATTTATTATTAATCATTCATGAGACGCGCTCTACAGATTACAAAAGTATACAACAGTAACACTATAAATAAAAACTTAAATGTAGATAACCAAATAAATTGATAACCTGAGATTTAGATAGTTCCCTAGCATTACAAAGTTCTCAGTGGTTCATTCAGGCATACAAAGGAATATAAGAGCGCCATTCTGGATAATCTACTTAAAGTTATCATTGATAAAAAAAATACCGATCATCTTTCCGCGCTGAGACAAAGTTAAGTTTACACCGGATGTCATAGGCTAGTGATTCAGCAGACCAACCCACCTTTGCAGAATAAATTTCGCTAAATTTCTCTAAACTCCTTCGAGACGTTTTATATGTATGTTATAAGTAATATCCCAAATTAAACAACAGTATTGCAGAACTGGTCTAACTGATGAAGTGAAATAATACCGTTTTATTATTCGTATTCAATAATCGCACTACTGGCAATGCTGTCCGATTTTATGTACTACTTAATCACTACTCGATCGCTTCTGCCAATCCAAAATGCTTTACACTTTCGCGTAGAAACTGCACGTCGCTTTGCTTCACTGTAGTAAATTGTCCTTGACTACGAAGTCGGTCGTGCTTTTATACTGCATGTGTTGAGTGGAGAACTTTTCCGAATATTCGGTGATGTGTGTGGAATATTCAAGTGGGGTGGAGAGCATGCGAGGAAAGAACGAGAAAAAGAGTATTCGAATAATATACAGAAGTTTACCGTTGGATATTGGTAGGCGTGGCTTTCGCATTAGAAACTGACGTCATTGCGTTGTGCAGGTTATCAGGGTACATGTAACAGTATTTTAAAGGTGAAAGGGTCCTCCAAATCTTTACAAGATCGTTTTATAAAATCGATTATAGAATTTGACAATCGATGTATAGATGAAATTTAACATTACTATTTTTCATTGATAATGTATTTATGTAGTAGAGAAGTAGAAGATCTCAACTCAGCTACGGATAAGCCGGATCCTCTGGAAGGTAACACCGCCAATCCCCATTTCAAGACTCTCTCAGAAATCTGCTTACCAAAATATGACACATAAGAAAAGTATTTCTTGGAACAAGGACTGGACTGATGGATGTAACAGGTAACTGGAACATCAAAAAAATTTTCGATCTTCCTTTTTCAAAACCACCACACTTTAAAACCATTCTTTTCAAAAAGAGTAGCCGAAAATCAACTGAAGATATATTAATAGTATATAGATGCGCATATTCTGGTTTTATTTCGGTATATTTTCAACAAAAACAACCCCATGTATCCTCAAAATTTTGCCATTTTTGCTTCGCAGAGGTTGAAAATCTTAAAGACACGAATAATCCTTATACAGAAACTGCAGACCTTGCTTCAAATATAAATCGATGTAACGAAAGTTTGTACAACTTTAATCGCACTCTGACTTAAACCTATCCTATCCTTCAATAATGAAAAAATAATACTATTAAAATTATGTTCTTAGTGCTTGATAATTTTTGAATGCGTTGTTCTGATTTTTTGGAGACAAAAGAGCCAAAGTGCACTTGCCCCTTACCAGTATCTCACATGTAAATTTATGACAAAATAGTGATTGATGAAATTAAATAAAATTGTATCTAACTTGGAACCTGTGTTTAGACGTTTTGTATTATCATCGCCAATAAGTACTCTCCACTATTTTATTATTCTAACTAAAATTAAATTAGAATTCAGTATTTCATCTTGAGAATCACAAAATCGGCAACGGTTTATCACGACTGCGGTATCTTTTATAATGAAGTTTCTAATATTCGGTATGTAAGTGGGTTCGTACGCCCATAAACAAAAGACTTAAGACTGTAACCTGCTTGTTCGCATCGATCTATTTCGTTATGCTTTAATCAATTGAATCCGATTCGAATTATTACATTTATATTTTAATAATAAAAAAATTTGTAATCGACCTAAAAATTAAAAAAAAAATATCTTCTACCCTCAATTTCTTAGAAGTAACATTGACAGACTCCTTTCACATAAATAAAAACCATACTAGGGTCATTCCATCAAGAATCGCCAAAAATTACGAAATTTGTGACCTTAACATCGCCGATTCTTTTGAAAATCTATGTACTCAAAGAATTAGTGAAAAAAGAAATATGATTTCAATTATTTGTTTCTATCTCATTTTTTTTGTTAGTTATACTATGTTAAAGTTTTCGCAAAAATGGTGTCCGAGTCCTATGAATTTTCATATCTCTGGTAATTTTTATCCTAGATTAATAAAATAGGGCTTATTTTAAAGAAGGAGGTTGTCGCAATAAAAAAAAATACGAATAAAAATTATTCTTATAATTTTTTTCAAGGATAACGATTTTGTTTTTATCCTTGAATATCTCAAAATACGTCTTTTTATATTTTATAGGCTATACTGTTTTACAAAACATATACCAAAAAACTAACTTGGGATCTGAATGAGATCGGGGTCAAAAAAATCGAAGAACATCATTCATCAGAATTTTCAAAAGAATCGGCGATGGTAAGGTCACAACTTTGGCGATTCTTGATGGAATGACCCAATATTTATCGCGTATTGCCCTTGCCACCTTGTTGATCTATTAATATAATTAGGATTGGAATAGTGTAACAAAATCTTTTAGACTGTAAAATTTTGCAATTTAAACAAATATCAAATATTCAGGCAAAATAGACTCTCTAAAAAGCAAATGAAAAAGTTATCAAACCAAAAATTTTACTATTGCACAATTTAAGCGAAAAGAGACAAATATTTGGCAAAGTGACATACAGTATAATATGAACTTAAGGTTTGTATTAGAATGTATGCCATGCTGACATAATATCTGACCAGAAAATTAAGTGAAATTATTCAGGCAAAATAGGCCTTGTGTATGACAAATAAAACATTATGGAAAAGAAAAATTTTAAGATTACAATAACTGAGCACTTGCCAGTAAAAGAAGGCAAATATTTTACAAAGTGGCATACAGTTTAATATGAGCTAGAATGTTTGCCATGCTGACATATATCGGACCAAGTTCCCAAGGTATCCCACTTCTTGTCAAATGGGAAAAAAATTGGCCAAGAATCTGGCCGCAGATTAATTTTGGGACGACAGAAGTTACAAAAGTGACACTCTTAAAATACCAATAACAATTTTGTTTCATAGTCCCATACATGGGTTAATTCGAAATATGGGACTAGTTGCTTTAATTGCATTCCCTTGATCGTGTTCTATTGGACCTATCTGTTGTATAAATTCTGAGATACGATACTAAACTTTCTTAAAAACCTTATAGCCCCAATTTTCGGGTACCCTTTAAAAAAAATTGTTTTCAGCGAACTGCCCTTTTAACCTACAGAAACGAACTAAATTTCATTTTCCACTGCAATTGGTTCAATGTATATCGTAATATTAATTTTTTTCCCTTCTCACCCCCGCTTACCAGTACGTCGTAAAATCGTGCGAATATCGAGATATTCTCAAAAAAAAATCTATCATTACTTGAACAAAATTCTTCTTATTACAATTTTAAAAAAAAGAAAAAAACAGTAAGATCTAATACAAAATTTGGTTGAAATTTAAAATATCAATTTTCAAAATAGCGCTTTTAAAATACCGTAAATTAAAACTTTACGTTCTTCAAATCACGCAATATTAAAATCTCGAGTGTCCAATTATCCACAGCTCTATATATAAATTTCAACTTTCAACTTTAAAGCATTAGCGGATCTAAAACAAAGAATTCAAAAAAATTTTTTTATCTAAAATGCTCCTTCACTGCTTCTTTAACGCACCCAACCAACATTCATGTGTGGTCATTTAATGGGATCCACACACCAAAAAAAAATTAACTTCATATCACAAAGAGTTAAACACGTTCAGTTCCAAATTTTTTGCCAAAAATTTTGACAACACTATTTAAAGTGTTCAAAATTTTCGATGGACGCGGTGCGGACTCGCTGGCACCAAACGTGTTAAGTGATTCAAACGAATTTGCGTATTCGTACGGCGGTTAAACGGACAAATTTTCCGATTTTTCGGTTGGTTTTAGTCCTAATACGTGAAAAATTTTCAGAAAAACCCATTTCTTTTTAAAACGAAATAGTATTATATTTTATTAGATAAAGTGAGGTATCCAAAAAAACAGGAACGATATCGGGCACCAAAAACCCAAAACTTGGCGTTTTCAAAAATATTTATGTGTTTTTTTTAATTAATCGTGAAAATCGTGAAAATAACGAGATAATCTCGCGAACTTCAATATTCGACAATTCATTAAACAAAATTCAATTGAAAAAAAAGTTAAAATCTAATTTAAAATTTGGTCTTGAAATATCACTTTTGAATAAAAATCATAGTTTTTAAACTTTTCAAAACTTGCCTTTTTAAGATCTTGCTTATCAAAAAATTGAGAATCAATATCTTGTGTGTTCTTTAAAATAATATAGTAATATCTAATGTCTCGAAAAATTTTATTATTTATCAATTTTAAAGTAAAGTGTTTTTATTAAAGCAGCGTGCTCCGATTTAATAAAAATACATTATTTTTAAGTACACGCGGGATTTGGATTGTCGCAATTTTAGTAACACAAGATTTTAAAAACGCAAAATCTTGAAAATTCAAGGATTATTTTCATGTACAAAATTTAAAGAACGTCGTTTTTAAAAACCAAATTTCGAACCTAAGGGGTTGTTTTTTGTCAAGAATTACGATAAAAAGAACGATAAAAATCTTACGAAATTCAGGAACAGTTACAGCGATGTTTAGTTACCAAAGAAGCAAGAAAAAATCTTCTACTTATGTTGCGTATTTCATGAAACAAGGTCACAAACGGATTCATCAATTGCCTCTCAAGTAACCACGGCTTGAAAAAAGTCTCATAATCATTAAATTCCCAACCCCAATGCTGTCATCAACACGGTCATTGCATTTAAACATTATCTGATAGTCACATAACTAACTGAATTTGTCCTAGCCGCTATGCTAACCACTAGACTAACATCGTCAAAAAAAACAAAATTAGTAACTCAACTCAAATTACAACACATCGTTTACATTCAATGATCATAAGAGCTGCTATTAAGCATTCCTTAACTAGGTGTATGCATTTCAAAGTGGGAGTCTTATATCATAAGACACGCATCAGACGTGCATCTTATTTACCGCTCAGGTAATCATGGCTATGATTGTTCAAGTGATATTCCTTGAACTGCATCAACTGACCCAATATCTGTTAATCAAGATTTAAAACACCCGCTAAAATTCAAAAAAAATGTGACAAAAAACGCCTGAATCATGGATGGAACATTTTTGCTCTATTTCAATAGTTTCGATAACCTCTAAAAGATTTTTCGCTCAGGTGCAAAAGCCGCTTAACAAGAAAAACATGAAAGCAAATCCTCGTCAAAAAAAAGTTTCATAATATACTCAACGTACTATTGCAGCATACCTGAGCGATATTGCTCGCACCGGAGTGATCCATTATCATGCCAAGCCTTTGTTAATAACCAAAAAAATTAAAGTATCGCTTAAAAAAATTCCAAAAATGCATTTTCAAAACTGGTATAAAAATTATGCAATCGCTCAATTAATCTCGTCTTAATTCACTCTTCTTTGCAGTTTTTTCAAGATCTTGTCGTCACAACTACGGCTGGTGTATTACACAAACCACTGGTTAAAGTGGGGCTTGTAATATTCCAAGACTTTACTGATTTGTGATGTAGTCAGTCTGAAAAGTGCACTCAAATTGGATACTGTGGGGTTTTTAAAAACGAAAATTTGCTCGCGGAGTTACTAGTGGACTTAAGACATTTTAGTTTTAAAATATCGAAGTTATCGTAGTGTAGTGGTTTTGGTGCTGTTTCGTGTAGAGTTAAGTCACGCGAGAAATAAGCTGCGGCACATTAACAAGAACCGATTTTACAACAAAGTTTTCCATTGAGTTAATTTTCACTGCCTTATGGTAAGAAGATTTTATTGCAGATGACACAGTTTCATTTCCTTTGGCTGTTGCTAAAATTTCCAGAAGATTTTAATTAATATCTAATTATCGGTCGTATCTTTATGATTATTGTAAATGAATTTAGCTGTGTTTAAATTGTGAAATTATTTTTCAAGATAATATAGAAAATCTTGTTTTCCACACTTTCCCTATATTGGCACCAAATGTACTGGTAAGAGTGAAAGATTTTCTAAGATCCTCTTTTTCATGCGCTTTCAAAATACATTGCAAAGTAAGAATGTTGACAAAAAACAGTATATGGTATACTTTTAATTGTTATATTTTTACTCTATTTGGACTGCATTCTAATGAAATAATTTCTAATTTCCCCGCCTTACTTTTTCTTAGTACACACTAAACATTTTGTTTAATATATTTTTAAATCCCGAAAATTCTTTATGGGAACTAGGCCCGAAAGTCATGTCCAGATTTGGTTCTACAGTCCTTTTGCCATCTGCCCGGTCAATTTTAGCTTCATAAAGCCCGCAGGACAGAATTCTATTCTACAAATTAGTTAAGTGTGAGTTCCCTATGAAAACCTTAGGACAGTGTACGGTGGACAGACGGACTGAAATTTTTTTTCGTTTGGAGGTTGCCAATAGTCTGGGTGCAACTTTATTATTATTTGGGTAGAGGTCCGGAATGCGTTATTATACAACTGACAACCTAACGTTCAGCCTACGTTCCAAAAAGCCTCTAAGTAATTCTTTCGGTTGTCAGTCGCATTGTAACATACGCCGCATCGCAGCACTAAAAGCATTCCAGATTTCTACCAAAAAATTTATTTAGTTGCGCGCAGACTGTTGGCTGATTTTGTTTTATTTATAGACGTATCTTTTCTTCAACATCAATAAAAACGTAGGGGATAAAATATCGACATAGCACTTTAGGGGTTGAATATAAAAAAATTTGAAACTGATTTTTAGGTGATAGTATAAAAAATCCGTTAAAGTAAAAACAAAGCAATTCGATATCTCATCAGACCTAAGAGATGTGTCGGAATTCGTAAAAAATTACACAATAATTTTATACCCTTTTATGGGTTGAATATCGCAAAATCCTAAAATTAATTTTGTATTCATTATAAAAGGTTATTTAATAGGTACAACCCTAGGGCTATTCAATAGCGACATAACATTTTTGTATTTAAATAAAATACAGAATAATTCAGATAATTTCCAAACGTTGCTCGTTCGTGAACTTCACCATGATAAAAATGTAAACCTTGACTGACATTTTCACATAGACAGACTAGCAAAAAAGTTTAAGGATGCGTTTGTATTAAAATGCAAAATTGTTATGTACCTATTGCATAACCCTTTATATAAAGCCTACATAAGCCGTAAAAGATTTGTAGGAATTCGTGAGAACTTTAACAATATCTTATATCCCTAAGGGGACCTAATATCGACAAATGCATAAATCGGTGCTTAAATCGGTTTTAGAAGTGGAAGTGAATTCGATATCTCATTAGGCCTAAGAAACATATCGGAATTCGTGAAAAGGTACACAACCAATTTACATCCCCAGAGGCTTAAGGGGGTCATCCCGTGTGATGCAAATTTTGATTGCATCCAAATATAATATGGAATATGTGGACGAAGTGATTTTCCGATATTCGAAGACGAAAGTTGCAGTTCGCTATATTCTCTAAACTCCTTTGCTGTTTCGAATATAATGGTCAGTTTAGTCGGGTTTTCCTGAAAACGGTATTTTTCAAATCGGTGGACACGATATCTCGAAATCTATCGAACGAATTCCATTGAAATTTGATGAACTTATTCAGTACTCATGTAGACACTTTGCAAACTAGAATAATTGTGATTCATCCAGCCGTTTTTTTTTTTGTCGAGCTGAAGAAGTCGTAAAAAAAACACCAAAATTAACGATAAAGAGTTTAACAAGTTGCCAAAAATTCACTTTTCAATATTTTTTGATAATCCTAGTTCCGAAACTAGTTCAAACTTCACAGATTAAAATGTCGTTTGATTTTTTTTATTTGAAATAAGCAGAACGCCCGCAATCGTGTCTACCGAAAATAAGGTTTTTTTAAAATGAGTGGCTAAGTTGCCGTATACCTCAGCAATGAGCAACAATTTCGGGCTGAAAAAATTGTAAAGTGTGCTCAAAATGTACATAAATATGTGGTAAATATTTCACAGTTGTATCTTTATTTACTGCGCCAAAAAAAAGCGTCAAAAAAAGAGCCTTCACACGGAATGACCCCTTAATACCGAAAAATGCATAAATATAATTTTTTTCAATTAAATTTAAAGCTTTTAAAAGTGAAAGTGAATTTGATATCTCATTAGACCTACAAAATATATCGGAATTCGTGATAATGTACACAACCACTTTACACCCCTTTAGAGATTGGATATAAAAAAAATTTGTAAAATGTTCTAGGCCCTGAAATAAAGAGAGCGTAGAAGTAAAATAAATTTGAAAACTCTACATGCCTAAAAGATATAACGAAATTCGTGAAAAAGTTGTAAAACCACTTACCACCTCCGTTCCTAGGTACCCGTATCAAAAATTTTATTTTTCTATGATGCCTCTGAAGTCCTTCTATATGGTCATAAAATATTAGCCTTCTGTCCTTCTCGAATTTAGAAAAATAATGACTAGATTTGTTTACTTCTACCCCCGACACCATCACCTCCAATTTTTTTCCTGTTAGATTTCTACTGAGCCTATTTCCTGTACAACTTTTTAAATCATATCTGGTGCGGTTCTTGAGATATTAAAATTTATTCTTTTTAAATATGGCATTCGTACTCCACCTCCATCACACATTTACATTTTACATTCAGTATGATCCACTTGCAATCATGTATACATAAACAAAATTTTATGTTTCTGGTATACTTGGTTCGGAAGATATTGTAGTCCAAAGTTGTTAACATCATTAAGGAAGAATTATTGGTAACATGAGGCGCGCGCGTTAAGCTATGCGACGCGCGCGTGTTTAGCGATGCGACGCGCGCGCGTTAAACGTTGCAACGCGATGACAGCTGACTAGAATGCATGTTAGTGTGTGCAACCAGTTACAGTGATGTTGCATTGCTCTAATTACGTCGTTTTGAGAGTATATTTTCTAATTTTGTAGTACATGTAACGTTGATAGTTGCATCAGTTGTATTTCATATTTTTTTACAACAAAAACCGGTCAATAAATATGGGAAAATCGTTTTGCATTTTGCAGTTGCGGAAAGTAATTCTTCCCTAAAAAGGCAAAAGGCCTTAATGTTACTTAAATTCTTTTTACTATTTACGCAATTTTGAAATCTGATTTCATTCATCTATATATTGGTCCAAACAGGATCTTCGTAGACTCTCTAGATTATGAGATAAAGAGTGTGGAAAAAAGGCCTAAGTGTACTAACAATAGGCAGCGTTACTAACTTTAACATGCCAAATCTCAAAATGGCATTCTTGAACTTTAAGCCTTCTCCCATTTTAGGCGAGAATTCAGCGCGCTTAATATAACTGGTGTCGCACTATGGTTCCCGCGATGCGATTGGATCATCGGACGCATCGCGCGCATTGCTCTCACTTCATTGCTTTTGCCGAAATTTTTGATATCTTGTGGAGCGACAGAATGAATCTAGATGCTAATTCTTTTCGTATTATCAGTTCCACAAAGAATTTTTGTTTCTTATGACGTTGCCATATAAACTGATAGAACCTTCGGAGGTTGTAGGAAGTGTACTCTGATGAACCAAAAATATACAACTATCGGTGACGAAACAGCTTATTTTCACAACACAATTTCAAATGACTTTTCCTGTAAAAGTTTTTCACCAAGTTAGGCTTTTAGGTAATACAACATAGAAATATACAAAAACAAACCCTTTTATGGAAAAGAGGTTTTTGTTAATATGATATAAATTACAATATATTTAGTGATAATTAAACTACGCAGTTTTGGTCAAGAACAGTTTTCCCGCTATGTGGTTTGCCAATAAATTAAATTTTTTAGATACCACCCTTCCAGTCAACTGCCCTTTTTGAAGCAAGGACGAACCAATTTTTTTGCTATATCTCTATGGCCGTGAGTTTTGCAAAAATTCTGCCAAGATCGCTTTTATAGAGAATTTAACTACAACCTTTATTAATAATTTTTTTATGTTCATGGTCATATTTTAAATATTCATAATATATATTAATTCAGCCAGTATTAACTTTTTAATATAAACTATTTCTGAGAAATAAAAATTCATAAATTTTAAAGGCCCTTTTACATCATATGCACCCTTATAATAAAAAGTTGATGAACTTTATTAAATTTTAATACGACTACAGGGACCCTGAACAATAAATACCCAAAAATGATAAATTTTCGTATTAAAGTAAGTAACTATTTAAACATGAACGACAATATCAAATACAAGGTTCAATGATCATTTAAATTCGTGCATTTTAAACATTTATTTGTTTGTAATATCATTTACCACAGATTCAACAAAAAACCAAATATATTGGCCTCGTTTTGACTTAGATAATTGAACATGAACTGCTTAAAGGATTGAGCATTAAAACCACTTAAATGCATTGCTTTGAAAATTGGTGTCACCAAATATTAAATAGAAACTATCAAAATGAGAAATGAGTTTCTTACCATAAGACAAATTTGCTATGAATATCAACAATGTAAATGAATGAAACTAAATGTAATTTAACCTTAACCTTCGATATGATTTGTTTACAAGACTTATTTTCGATAATGTACTAAGTAACCAACAAAACCTAAAGCAAATTGAGGAAAATTCGTTCAATTTTGACACCTTCAATTCTAAAGTGCGTAAAAAAGCGTAAATTTCTATAAATAATATTGAAATTATTAATAAAACGTATCTAAATCAGTATCTATTCAGATATCTTCATATTATTATACAACAATGTTTAACATCAATCATTCGACTAAAAAGCTATACGCGGAAAAAATAATATTAAAGTTATAAAGGCCATTAAGTAGTCTGATCACTGTTGAATTTAAACTAGATTATAAGCTAAACACATGTATAATACATGTGGAAATGTAATTGGAAATAAAATCTATCAATCAAATCAATCATTCGTTTTAACCAAATGTTCAAATATATATCAAAATTTTCAAGTTTCCACTATAATCAATTTAACCAACGACTCACTTTATTCACTGCTGCCTAAAAATGTTTAAAGAAATTAATATAAGAAATCTGCCATTTTCGTGATTTAAATATCACAATTTTTTTTGCTATAAGCAATTCCATACAGACGGACATACGGAGATACGGACATACGGACAGACGGATAGAAGAATAAACTCACAGACAGACAGACGAACAAACGGACAGACGGACAGACTGACAAATGGACAGATTGATAAAAGTACAGATGAACAGATGGACAAACGGAGAGACGGATAGACGGATAAATGGACAGACGGGACATACGGTCAATCGGACGGATGGATGGAGCGACGGACGGACGAGCTTTTGGATTAAACTTATAATACTTTCAGATTTTATCCAGAGTATAAAAATATGCTACCCTGTTAATTTTTTTTCACGTTTCTTGGCACGAAAAAGTACACCACAAAAGGGAAAAAAATTTTCAGTCCGTCTGTATGCCGACCGCCATACACAAAATCGTTTGAAGGCACGTACCTCCCAAGCTCTTTGAGTTATTAAGTTGAAATTTTTTCGTTTGTAAACTATGCCTACCTCTAAGTGGCCAATTTTGACAGACTGGGGTGAGAGGGGTAAGGTGGGGGAGCGTTTTAGCCTGAAAAGAGGGAGAAAAGGAAAAAATCAGATTTTTTATCTCAATGACGGATATCTGAAACTTGGTGTTGGGGTACAGTAGCTACAGTAGTGGCAAGCTCTAAACATGTAAATTATTTGAAAGGGGTTGTGTGACACGGAGTGGGGGGTGTTTTTTTATATTTCTAGAACGGCTCATACTAGCAACTTGAAGCTTAGTAGGTACTTGTAAATGTGCTAGAAAAGTAATTAAAATAAAAAAAATCAAATATTCATGGCGTACGGAGGTGGGGCAAAAAAAAGTTATCAGTGAAAATGGGATGCACATATTTTCACGATTTTCGTCATATCTCTTAGGTCTTCTGAAAAATTGAATTACTTTTTCTTTTACTTGTTCTTCAGATAAATTCTTAAAAATTTTTTTAGGATTTTTTGAAATCGACACGCGACTAATCAGTGTGCTCTGATCATTGAATTGCTATTGAAACACGACATAGCCATGTTTAGTCAAAAACGTTTTTGACTAAAACCGTTTTTGCTCTTTCAGTGTGCGACCAGCCTAAGGGAGCGAAAAGGAGTTGTAAATGTTTTCACGAGTTTAAGCATATCCCTTAGGTTTGATTACATATCGAATAACCTTTTGCCTACACGAAATTTTTATATAATTACCTAAAAACCGTTTTCAGGATTTTTCCTTCTCAACCCCTACGAGGGTTGAACACGAATTCCGTCATATCTCTTAGGAGTGATAAGACATCGAATTGGTTATTATTTCCTCGGGCTTTGCGTAATCCTGTAAAAACCGGCTTCTTTGATATTCAACCCCCAAATGGGTGTAACGTTTTCTCAATTTTCATCACATATATTAGGATTGGTGCGATATCAAATTGACTTTTACAAACCGGTTTTATTGTTTTCTGATATTCAACCCCCAAAGGATGTAAGGGGTTGCATATCTTTTTACGCATTCCAATATTTTACTTAGGTCTGATGAGATGTCGAATTGATTTTTACTTCCCAAGGCTTCCTTTATAATCGCGTAAAAGTTGCTTTCAGGATTTTTTGGATTTTCACCTTAATGTGGTACAAGGGGGTTGCATACGTTGTTGTTGTAATAAAATTGGTTATTACTTTTAATTGGTTATTACTTCTACCGATATTTCATGTGGTCGCCTAAAAAGGGATGACTTCACAAATTTTAAAAATCATTGATTTTATCGGTTTTTATATGATATAATCATCCAAAAACCAATTTCCCAATTTTTCGAAATTCAACCCCCAAAGTGATGTAATTTGTTTGTACACATTTTCATATCTCATAGGTCTAATGAGGCAGCAAATTGGTTTTAGTATGGTGGACTTTAAAAAAAATTAATGTTGGAATTTTTTTATATTCAACCCCGAAGGATGTGTTAAGGGGCCATTTAAGTTATCACAAAGTATAACGAAATCCGAGACGTCTACACGGCCCTTTTTTCACATATGTTTGTAACGTCTCGTTTTCCAGGGTAGGCTCAACGGGTGCGGAGATCCGTTACAAAACATTTATTTCTTTCTAGACTTCACTTTATTGCTCCTAGTTGATGACATATATTTTAAGTTGATTTCATTAGGGTTTCCTCCTTTGCTCGCCTCCGTGCGTCTGCTCTACTCACCTTGCCTTGTTCCTGATCGCCGCCTCTGCTCAACGTGATTCGATTTGTGATTCTGTGGGTACGACTCCGCTCGCCTTGCCTTGACCCTCTCTGCTCTCCTCTCTCCCTGTCTTCGACTCTGCTCGCCTTGATTTGACCCTGTTGCTGATCGTCATCTCGTCTATGCTGCTTTGCTCTGTTCGTCTGCTCTGCTTGTCGTGACTTGCTCCGTGCTTGTCGCTGCTTTGGCTCTGCTTGTTGTGGCTCGCTATGCACGTCGCGGCTCGCTGTGCTCATCGCTGCTTTGCCCTGCGTGTCGTTGCTTGCTCTGCTCGTTGTGGCTGCTTAACTCTGCTCTGATTGGTTCTGCTGGCTAGTCTCTGCTGTGCCTATCTCTGATATGCTCTGCTTGGCTCAGCTCTGCTCTGCTCTGCTCTGCTCTGCTGGACTTGGCTCTGCTCTGCTGGGCTCGTCTCTGCTCTGCTTGGCTCTGCTGAACTCGTCTCTGCTTTGCTTTTGTCTTGGCTTCGCTGCTCTTGTCTTGGCTCCGCTGCTCTCGTCTCAGACTAGACCTAGTAGATCTCGAACCTTCAAAGAGGAAGTTCAACTCCACATACTCTTTCCAGTCCGAGAACCACTCAGTACTTCGCCCTCTCCAATCCTACGAGTTGATGGAAGTTCAACTCCACAAGCGAACTGCAGGTTGAATTGGTCGAGCTCAGGTATCAATGTTGCTAAAAGAGGAAGTTCACTGTAAAAGTACAATCTGGCTGGTACTGCCGACAGTCGCGGTCAGCAGTAACTGCTAATCTCAACTGCTCATCGCGGCTGATTTGTACTCACAACCGTCAACTGCCGAGATATGACAGCTTGTGTTTGCCTGAAGCAGTAGTCTACTGCCGGCAGTTACTGCTGACCGCGACGGTCGGCAGTACCAGCCAGATTGTACCTTTACATGTTTTAATTCAATGTCTGTGTGTGGAAATTTCTCGTGGAAATTTCCGTCCTCACATGTTTAATCGAATAAAAATCGATATCTTAAAAATTTGAATTTAAAATAGATACATTTTACGTATAATAAAATTCATCTTCCAAGAATTTCTTCAGCTTTCATTTAAATCAACCAGAGATTCTTTTCATCCAGAGCATTTTCTCCGCACTACATTTCCTACTGTATTTTTATAACTAATTACATCTAACTGATTTAAGAATTATTTCAAAAATTGCTGTAATTATATGAAATTTTTTTTTGACCATTGCAACAAAAACGTGATGATTTGGTGAAGAAACTTGCATCAAAATTTTGTTATTATTTTCATAAGATATCCATAACATGGGAAAGAGTACACAAAATACATGAACTATTCATAATTATTATAAGCGAAAAAAGCTGACAACCGACTTACATAATTACAGTGAATTTTTCGTACATCAGTCGCGAAAAGATACTACAAATTTAAGAAAGGCAATTATAATAATTTTAAGAAGTTATGTATATTGCGTTCAAAGACGGTAACTTTAAGTCATGATTCTTAATAAAGTATTTTGATTGACTCGAGATTAAGTTCAAAATCATAAATAAATAATAAAATAAATATAAAATATTAATACAATATTTTCATTTACAAGCTGAGCTCAAAAAATATAAATTCCTTTTCTTTATTTTCTTTTATTAACTTCTACTTCTTTGCAGAACGGATTGTAACTTTGCAATCAATCAACAAAATTTTATTATAATAAAGGGTTATTCAATAGGTACATAACAATTTTGTATTTTAATACAAACGCACCCTTAAACTTTTTTGCTGGTCTGTTAATGTCAAAACGGCAGTCAAGGTTTACATTTTCATCATGGTGAAGTTCACCCAACAATCGATACTTCAAGTATAATTTTGGAATACATTCTATATAGTATTGTGGCGAGTTAGGGGCTCGCCGGGATTTACTACGTGATCACTGCTCGATCGCTGCTACCAATCCAAATCGCTTTACACATACTTTCGCGTAGAACTGATTGTCGTCTCTCTTTATTGGAGTACAATCTGTTCCTCGTCTGTAAACTTTGCGTGCTTAAATACTGCATGTGTTGAGTCGAGAGGTTCGCGCATATTTTGTGGCGTGTGTGGAATGTTCGAGGAATGTTAGAAGTGTTGAAAAAGAATGTTGAACTTTGCAGAATTTTCCTCGCCTTTCTCATTGGGTATTGCAATGTGGCCAATCGGATGTTACGGATTGGGAGGTTGTTGTTTTTTCCCACTGAAAGCTGATCGAGATAGCATGTAACAATATTAACATGAATTATCCCCCACGTTTTTATCTTCTACGAGTACCTTGCACGCACTACTTATTCCAATAGTTTGTTTTCAATTTCTTCAATTTGTTTCTTTAATTATACTTGATATAATTTAATTAAAACCATAGGTACCCTAGCCTAATACTCAAGGGACTATAATTAAAAAGAAAATTTGCGACCTTGCCACAATAAATTATCTTACAGACCATCTGCCTCTTTTACGATCAAATAAACGCCATTTATGAACATTGCATAAGATAGACTCAGTTGCTCACGTAATATCAGATCAAAACATAAGAAAAGACGTAAGTTTAAGACATTACTTAAATGTAATGATGGCAATGTTGAACGCTCTGCTTGAACATTGTTTCTATGGAAGGTCGAATTATTGTAATCACAAATTATGCGAAAATCATTTTATTCTTCTTGATGAACTAATCACGGTTAATAGTTAAATTATGTTTGTACGTGCAAGTAGTTCACCGGGATTTCAAATAAAATACAATTCGTTTAAAACCAATAGAAACAACAATGATTGAATAATCGCACTGGAGGCAACGCTGCCCGATTTTTATACACAACTTCATAATTGCGGCTACCAATCAAAAACGCTTTACACATACTTCGCGTAGAAACTGAACGTCATATCGTTTCGCCGTATTAAAACTGTGTCGTATGCAAGCTTTGTAACCCTTATGTACTGCATATGTTGAGTCGAAAGCTTTCCCGAATATACGGTGGTGTATGTAAAGCTCGCTTATGGTTTCTCTTGCATGCGAGAAGAGTCGAGAGATTTCCACACTGTCCTGGGTGTTGGAAGGTATTTTAAGGTTGTTGTTTTCTCATGTATGTCATTCATAGTTGAGTTGTGCGGATTGCCAGTGTACGAATGTCACAAAATTAACTATAATTTAATTATTAACCGGAAAAAGTTTATCAAGTACAAAAAAATTAACAATTTTTTTTTCATTGAGTTATAAAAAAGTATTATCTTAACAAAAAAAGTTGCAATCCCACACGTGATTATTGTTACGTAGTTGAACTCATATGCAGAGATGCCAGGTTTTCTGAGAGCTGGGGATCCCAAATTCCAAGTAAATGTAGCCAAAAGTAGCCCAGTTTCATTGGGAGTTGGAGTGTGGGGATGGAGAATTGTACTACAAAAATAAATTTTAGTTTCTATATATATGAGTACAAGTGTTTCTTATATCTCAGAAAGGGTTTC
This sequence comes from Beris morrisii, assembly GCA_951812415.1. Taxonomy (NCBI): domain Eukaryota; kingdom Metazoa; phylum Arthropoda; class Insecta; order Diptera; family Stratiomyidae; genus Beris; species Beris morrisii. Next base: position 94,736,736 of record OX638312.1, on the reverse strand, counting down.
TGTTAAAAAGTTGAAACTTAGTACGTATATGCAAATGTACTACAGGACTAATTAGGGCACAAAAAACGTCCAGATTTTTATTGGTGTAAAAAGGTAGAGTAAAAAAAATATTCGTAAAAAAGGTTTTTCCAATATTTTCATTTATTTCGGTATATTTTTTAGGCATGTATAGCTACCAAATTAATTTTCCTTCTACGGCCTCTGTATATAAGCACCTAGAAATGGTTTCATAAATTTTTCGATCTTCAACTCCTAAGGGGGTGTAAAGTGGTTGTGTACTAGGTTTGTGTAGTTCGCGAACGAACTAGTTCGGAAGAGCGTTCCCATAAGTGAACTGAACGGACTAGTTCGAAGTCGATCCCGCTCCTAGTTCGTATTGTATTCATTCATTGTCGTTTGGAAGTCAGTGTCAGTTCGCAGTCAGTCCCGCTCCTAGTTCGTTTGTATTCATTCATTGCCGTTTGGAAGTCAATGTCAGTTCGTTTGGAAGTCAGTATCAGTGAATATACTTCGTCACTGACGATCACATTGTACCAGACGATATTGTATACTGACGGCCTTTTTTTTGCTCACCACATTCTACCAGAATGACGACTACGAGCCGTTCCAAACTTCTCATCACTGAACTCCCGTGAACTAGTGAACGAACTAGTTCGCGACGGATCGGGAAGCGGAAATGATCGCTCACTATGGTGAACTAAAATCACGATATATTTCTTAAGTCTAATGAGATATCGAATTCACTTTCACTTCTAAAGGCTTTAAATATAATCGGGAGAAAAACCGATTTAAGCATTTTCGATACTATACCCACTGGAGGTACATAGTTTTCAAGTTTTTACGAATTCCGACAAATCATTTAGGTTTACTACAATGGGTTTTATGTAAAGTGATCTAAAAACTAATTTCAAAATTTTGCGATATTCAACCCCTAAAGGTGCTCTTACACGAGCGATTACAATTGCTCAATTTGCAGCAATATTCGTCAATTTTGACGTCAGACAAATATGAAGCAACACACAGCAACAATAGCAACAGGCAATGTAGATCAACATTTCATCAACTCGTTCCTGAATTGTGATGAGCGATATTAACCAATATCTAGCAATTCCGCAATAAAAGCTTACACGACCAATTCTGTCTATGAACAACACGAAAGTAAACTTCGCAAACAAATCCAAAGCTTAAAATAAAACTTGGAAATATTTGAATTCCAAGCCATTATAACACGAAACTTGAAAAATAAATGCAAAACTCAAAACAAAACTTGACAATAGAACCACCGATCGAGGACAATTGCTTTTCCAAGTTAGTGAAAATACAGCAGCTATAGGTTGAGCAATACCAGCAATCTGTGAAAACATTGACACATTTCCGAAATATTGCCACAACTAGCATGATATTGCCCTGTATTGCTCCATTAATCGCTCCACTAGTTTCGGCAATAGTCGCCGGGCAATTAATTGCTTGAAAAATTGCTCGTGTATGAGCATCTTAAAGGCAGGCGTCCACTAGGGCGGACGGGCCGGGCCGGACCGCATCGCAAAAATCAGCCTGCCTACATTGTTATGGAAATACGTCCACTGAACGAGACTCGCGACGGAACGAAGTACGTAGAAAAAAAATGCTCGCCGCACCGTTGCGATGCGGCTCGACTCTAGTGGACGCCTGCCTTAAGAGGGTGTAGAATGATTGTGTACGATTTTACGAATTCCGACATATCACTTAGGTGTGATGAGATATCAAATTGTTTTTTTTTACTTTAACAGGCTTTCTATATAATTGTGCAAAAATCGGTTTCAGAATTTTTTTTATTCAACCCCTAAAGAGCTATATGGATATATTATCCCCTATATTTTTCATTACAATTTAAAAAATATATGTAAATAAATAAAAACAAATCTGCCAACTGTCTGGGCACAACTTATAACTTTTTGAATAGAAGTACGGAAAGCGTTTAATGTTGAGATGCTGTGTTGGTTACTATTCGACTGACAACCTAAAGACTAACCATGAGGCTATTTGGATCGTTATTTTTTACGTTTGAGGTTTAGGTTTAAGGTGCTGAAGTAGCATCTCATACTATCTCGTACTATCCATCATTTATCTGAGACACAAACCGGATTGGAGCATGGTACTTACAACAATATCACGGAACTTGACAGAAAAGTGAAGATGGACAGTTTTCCATTAGCAATCTTTGTATACAATTTTCTTTTTTTCCCAAAACTGAAGCATTTATCAGCTACAAAACTTAGTTAGTGTACGCGTTTGAAGAATGTTTTTCGAACAATTTTTCCGAGTGGAACGAAGATGAAGAGTTTCTAGATATTAACAAATTTATGATATTTTGTGCGTTTTTTTAAAACAATTTGTAGATATTCGTCAATATTATTAGAAATATAAACGATTGTTATCTGAAATTTGGGGAACATTTATTTTCACTGTTTTGACCTAAAATTTGCGGAGCTTACTAATAACAGGCTGAGGAAAAAAGTACTCAGTGAAATTTTTTTTGCATGTTCGATATAAGAAAATTGTATTACTTTCGTAATAATCACCTAAATATATTCAAAATGCTTTAATAAATTTTCGTATTTTCTGTCTTTTTTCAGAAAACCGCCTAATTTGATGAAGCTAAACTTGATTTTAAAATGAACATCATCAACGGATTGGGATTACTGATTATAGTTCCCCTGTTATCAATACAAGGACAAAATTTGAATAATATGTTAAGTACATGTGAAATAAATAGTCCATCATTTGATGTTTGCATGAAGAACGTATTCAATGATTTAAGGGCGCTATTCAAAGCAGGTCAGTTTTTTTATTATAAATATTTAGATCAATGAACAGGTAACTGAAGGAACGGCTTATCATGTGTGTATAGATGTTGAATTTTCCGTTTAATTTTTGATAACATATATGTTTCTGTGGAAGAAAAGAAAATACTAATAAAATTGAATGAAAACTGCTAAATATATATATATAAAATTTAAGTTGTGTTCTTGTTCTTTTGTTTTGTATATCCTACTACGCCACTGAATTAATATTCATCTGATTTCGTTTTTTACCCAAATAAATCTGTACCAAATCCAATTTATCCAGCATAGGTAGGTAGGTAGGTACGCGTGGCTGCCCGTGAGAACACGGACACACTTAGACCTAAAAGGTATGTTGTGTTACCACAGGATCATCGAATCCGGTCCTACTCGTCGAACCATTTAGAGCTTGCAATGAAGCGTTGGATTCTCGCGACCTCCATTGCGGCAAGATCACCAAGACAGTTGAAGAAGTAAGCTCCAAGATGAGCTTTCCTTCTAGCGGATAGAGCTGGACAGGTACAGAGAAGGTGAAGGTCTATCTCCTCCTCCTCCTCATCCAGGCAGCTTCTACAGAAGTCGTTTGAGAAGAGGCCGAGTCTTTTAGCATGTGGACCTATAAGACAGTGTCCGGTCAGGACACCGACTGTGGTGCTGATATTCGCCCATTTGAGCAAAGCCAGCCTTTTAGAACGTTTTAGATCCAGCTTCGGCCAAATCTGTCTCGCAGTGTGACATGTAATACCGTCTGCCCATCTTGAGTTGGTTTTCTCAATTGAGTCCAATCCCAGTAGCAGTTTACCTGTAGAGAGAGGCACACCCAGATTCCGATGTTCCGGCATAATCTGAAGGGTGGTACCGCGACGAGCGAGTTCGTCAGCCATGCAGTTCTCTGGAATACCCCTGTGTCCTGGCACCCAGCACAGAAGAATATTGAATCTCCTTAAGAGATGATCGACATTCTGCGGCGACCTTTGATGTTGTCGAGGCCGATTCCAAGGATTTTATTGCCGCTTGGCTGTCTGTGAAGATGCTAATATCCCTAGTAGATATTACATTACACCTCAGCCAGGACAAGGCCTCCTTGATCGCCATAATCTCCACCTGATAGACACTACAGTGGTCCGGAAGGCGGAAGGTGCTGCTAATGTTAAGTATGTCAGAGAAAACACCTCCATATACCCCGCCTTCAGTTTTGTATCCGTCCGTATATATGTGGGCGAACTCTTCCGTCCGTACCGAATCTCTTTCCCATTTTAGATGGGTTGGATGGTTGTTTTTTGTCAAAATCGTAACTGGGAGGGGCGTAGTTGGTGTTTTCAGGAATGTTATTGAAGTGATTCAAGATTGTTGAGTGACCTGCATATATGCCAGTCCACTGTGTAGAGGCCCTAAATAGCTGCACTGGCTGCCATATGCTTGCCAAAAATATCTAAAGGTGGCAGACTGAATAGTATGTCTAGTGCTGCAGAGGGAGTTGTTCTCAGAGCTCCACTGATGCATATACATGCTGATCTCTGTACCTTCCCTAGGGTGGTGCGGTTAACCGCTTTGTCTAAGGCCGTGCACCAGACAATAACACCATACATAAGTATCGGTCTAATGACGGACACGTAGAGCCAATGAACTATTCGGGGTTGCATACCCCATTTTTTGCCAATGGCCTTTTTGCACGAGTAAAGCGCAACTGTTGCCTTCCTTACCCGTTCCTGAATGTTAGGTTTCCAGTGAAGTTTCCTGTCCAAAATGAGACCCAAATATTTTTCACTATCGGTAAAAACTAGACTAGTACCATTCAGAGAAGGAGGGTCTACGTGAGTGATTTTGAATTTCCTGGTGAAGAGGACTAATTCTGTTTTGCGTGGGTTCACGCCCAACCCGAATTCAGCTGCCCATTTGGAGAGAATAGAGAGAGCATTCTTCAATATCTCACTCAGCGTGTCGAGATGCTTTCCCGAGACAGCAATTGTAACATCATCTGCATAAGCAATCACTCTGCAGTCCGCCCCTTCCAGTCTCAATAGTAGTTTGTTGTCCACTAAATTCCAAAGAAGAGAAGAGAGCACGCCACCTTGTGGTGTACCTCTGCTGACAAACCTTCGAGAGGAGGTCTCGCCCAACTTTGTGTTCACAATCCTGGATGTTAACATCAAATTGATCAGCGCGCCAAGCGAGGACTCCACCTTCAGGCTAGAAAGTGCGTCAATGATTGCCTCTGGTCTGATGTTGTTGAAAGCTCCGTCGATATCGAGAAAGGCAATCATGGTGTATTCTTTAATACTAAGAGATTTTTCAATGGTGTTCACGAGCGAATGTAAGGCCGTTTCGGCCGACCTCCCCTTCCAGTACGCGTGTTGGGATATTGACAGCAATAGATTGTCAATATTGTCGCCGATGTACAAATCCATTAGTCTTTCCAGTGTTTTCAGAAGAAAGGATGATAGACTGATAGGTCTGAGGTCCTTGGGCAGACATGATAGCTTTTTCCTGCTTTGGGTATGAAGACCACCATAACTTCCATTCATGTTTCAGGAATGTAGGTTAGATCCAGGCAGCCTTTCAAAATAACCTTCAGCCAAGGCAGAATTATATCCGAGGTCTGCCGGATTCCAGCAGGAATTATTCCATCCGGTCCCGTAGACTTAAATGGTTTACAGCCTTCTATCGGCCAGAGGAGCTTGGTCTCTGTTATAAAAGCGTCAGAAATGAACGGGGCATGGTTTCTTGTAATGCTTACCCGCTCCGACTCAACATGCGAGCTACCAGCGAAGTGGGTGTCCAGGAGAAGATCAGTGGTTTCCCTACTTGAGGTAGTCCAAAATCCATCCGGTTTCTTCAGGTAGCACGATGTGGTTTGATTTTTAGAGAGAATTTTACGGAGCCTGGATGCCTCGGAGGAATCTTCTATTTCACTACAGAAGAGTTCTCAGGATTTGCGCTGCGCCTTTCTCAGTTCATATTTGTATTTACGAAGTGATCCTTTATAGGAGTCCAAGTCGCAAACGTCTTTAGTGCTTTTGGCTTTGTTAAACAGTTGCCTACAGTATTTTCTAAGAGCCCCGAGTTCTACGTCCCTCTTGGCCTGCTCTCAGGACAGGAGTTCGACAATGTCTCGATTAGGGCGCGCGTGAGGGTGGTGTCCAGCATAATACGCGCACCATTCTATTACAAGGTCTTTGCAGAAAAACACGATTTCACTCGAACGCCTTTTCGTTCGATTTTCCTCATACCATGTAATCGCATTGTGTTTTTGCTACCGGTTAAGCGACAAATAGATGTTCGGTCTATATGTACGTGCATACTGTTTTTGCTATATATGTAACTTAAGCGAAAATTTAATGGCTATGAAAATCTCCTCTTATATTACTTTATTTTTTTTATTCGTAGTTTTTTTATAGACTCCCTAAGATATAATAAATAAAAGAAACCTACTATCTTGCAGGATTCTTTTATTTATTAATTTTATGAAATATTAATACTTAATAATAATATTATTACTTAATACTTTTCACGTGGTTTGATTATTAAATAAAAATCAAAAAATAGTTGAAAGAAATTATATGAGATCTTACGCTGATATTTAATGCAATCTTGAATCCTTTTTATTTTTTAAAATCCTTTTTATTAATTAAAAAATAAGTTCCTCAAATAAAATATAAGAATCTTATATCCTAAAACAATTTCGTTTTGAAATTTCCAATTTTCAATAGAATTTTACAAAAAAAAAATAAAAATCAGTCAGATATTGTTCATATTTTACGAATTTCAATTCGAAGTAATTTTTCAAAATTTCCAAAAAATTTATCAAATAAAAATCCAGAAAATAACTATTAAAATACGTCCAGGTGTACCGGAATACAACATCCAACCGTTCGATCCTCACAAGGCCGCATACGTCGAACAAAGACGCGGTAGTATCAACGGATTAGGCGGATATGCGTTAATCCTGCGGAATGTTAGCGAATTCGGTTGGTCAAATTCGAAGGTGACGAAATTCAAAACCGATCCGAAATCAAATCGAATTATCTACTCGCAATATTTTCCGGAGAAAAGTTTAGAGGGTGCGTACGATTTTACCGGAAAGCTAATGGGAGCGTTGGTGAAAAGGAGTGGAATATGGAATTTAACTTTATATGATTACAGGTTTGTTGTATGAGCCCTGATCCGAATTTAAATTTTTAGCATTTTTAATTTATTAGTCAAACGACTAGTGTGCGCCGACTTGGGGGTCCTGGATCAATTCTAAAGGTCCACGTCGAAGTGGACACCATCGGTGGAATGAGTTTACACATATCGGACTTTTTCGGAAATAAGGCGGTCACTTTGAACAATATTGCGGATACGATTATTAATTCAATGTGGAAAACTGGTCTGCCTTTTATTAAGCCGCTTATCAACGAGCTGGTTAGCACGGCGTTTACGGATATTTTTAACGAATCTTTTAGATATTTTCCAATTGAAAATTTTGTTAAGTAGATTTTCGTATTTATTCTAAGTTTAAATTGAGATTATGTGAATATAGACTATTGGATTTAGTTTAATGTTTTGTAAATTATGTAAATATTTTGATAGGCAATATAAGTTACTAAATAAGTGATTTGTATTTTATGAAGCGAATAAAAATACAACAAAAATCATATATTTTGAGCACTTACTCAGTGAAGTCTGAACAAACACTTTTAAAACATAAAACAAAAATGGGAAATTGAACAAAAAAAAATTACAACTAAATTAACTGATTTCTCGCTGGTCTTTCATGAAAATGAATGCTTTATTTGAAAGAAATTAGTATAAGCTTCTGCACTATGGAGCGCCCACGCTGTCCTCCGTCAACTACGTCTCAATATCCCTCCTCCCGTCCGTGACTCCCTCCCCCCCCAACGCCTAGCCCGCCCTCCAACATCCCTTCCTATCCCATCCAGATATCCTAGAAAATCGCATACCTCGGCTGCACGATTCCAGCTACTACTTAAACGGCACCTTGAAGAACTTCCTGGACGCACAGTCTACTATTCGGATGGGTCTAAGACCAGCTGCCAAACTTCGTCTGCGTATGTTACTCACCAGCCGCCAGCCATCACACCAACGAACCAACGCGCCTTCAAATTACACTCGGACGCTAGCGTATTCGAGGCCGAATCATTTGTCATCCAAAAAGCCGCATAGGCGGCCCAATCGGCCGCGGTACCAGCGGTGATCTTTTCAGATTCTAATTATGCTGTCAACGCCATTCGCAACATCAACACTGAAGAGCCAGCTCTGCGATGCATCAGGGATCTGCTCGCCGCTAACCCGGCCGGAACCCTACTGTTTTGGGTGCCTGGCCACGTTGGGATAGCCGGTAACGAGTTGGCGGACCGACTATCTAGCCAGCATATATCGCCTCATGAAGAGGAGATCGTACCATCTTTCATCACCTTCGCTCAACGTACCGCCAAAAGACATTTAGCAGACCAGCGATCTGCTGAATGGGCCACTAATTTGACCTTCTTGGCGCAACACTGGCGTGGCCCTCATCTACCGGCATACAATCCACTGCAGGATCGGAAAGACTCAGTCATCCTAACCAGGATCTGACTAGGACACTCTAGGATGACTCATCAACATTTTATTCTGAGAACGCCGCAACCAGGCTGTCTAACTTCCCAGAGACCGCTGACTATGGCACACATATTAACGGAATGCAGATTAACAAAGAAATTCTTCAATTACTCTGTTAAGACTCAAAGCAGTCCCAACTGTTCAAAATTTGAATTGCTAAATTTAATTGTTTTTAAATATCGTTACATACCTTAACAGGCATCCTATCCTACTTCCGAAAAAACATCCATTCGTATTTTGCTATGTAAACTACACTCATAAAATTTCTCTTCACGCAGGAGTTCAAGCACTCATAGCCATAATCCGTCAGAAGTTCGGATCCTGAACGCAAAATCGGTGGCAAATTGGGTGTTTTTGGCAATGTGTCGATTGTTTTCACTAACACCCGAAACTACAAAATCAAATCATGGATCCACTACCAGGGCTTCTCCTACAAGCAATTCATGCGTTCGCTCAATCTGGTGTGGATTTCTGTGGACCGTTCTGAACAACCTTTAAACACCGAGGTCAGCTGGCAGAATTTGTTTGTTTTGCTACAAAGGCCACTCACTTGAAGGTGGTCTCTGACTTGTCAGCCGATACCTTTATCGCCGCCTTAAAACGTTTCGGTATCTGCATAACGCTATCGTGCGATAATGCCACCAATTTCGTTGGTGCTAACTCAAAATTGAAGGAGTTCCGAAAGGGTTTCTACTCGCAGCATAACAAGGAAGCAACTGTTAATTACTGCGAAATCAATTTCCGATTTATCCCACCGAGGTCTCCCCAATTTGGTGGACTGTAGGAGGCAGCGGTTAAGTCGGCCAAATACCATATCGTTAGGATTGTTGGACTGGCTTCTTTAACCTTTGAGCAACTAAGCACCGTAGCGGTGCAAGTAGTAGCGATACTCAACTCACTCGCTGCGATGTCCAATGATCCCAATGATTGTTCGTCACCTACGGCCGGTCATATCTTAGTAAACGCTCCGCTCAACGCTATTCCTGAAGCGGATTTTACAAAACGAGAATTGCATTACCTAAAACGATGGCAAATGGTTTGTGCAATACAGCAACACTTTTGGCAACGATGGTCTCGGGAATATGTCGCACAACTACAACAGAAGGTAAAGTATACGGCTGCGTCGTCAAACTTGAAGGAAGATACTCTGGTTCTCTTGGCAAATGAAGATTTACCTCCCCAAAAATGGCTTTTGGGAAGGATTGTGAAGGTGTTTCCTGGTTCAGATGGTTGCATTCGTGTCGTAGATGTTCGTACAAATAAAGGCATCTTCCGTCGTGCAATTACCAAAATTACATAAGGCGTTCCTGGAATTCTTCAAGGCGGCCGGGATGTTAAGACTCAAAGCAATCCCAATTGTTCAAAATTTGAATTGCTAAATTGAATTGCTTTTAAATATCGTTTGCTAAATTGAATTCATAATATTGCAGTTTTTAAATCCTATTTGTTAAATTTTTAAATCATAAAATTTTATGACTACCCTTACGATAGATCTTGCCTATAATTTGCTTTGTTTAATTCTCGCTCGGCCGATGTTGATCGCCAATTTTATATTTCGAAACAATGGACATTGACCCAGCGGTAAATTTGCTAGCTAAAATATTTTTTGACATTTAAATTCAAATTGGAATTGTAGTCACTCTGAAAGTTGTCGTTAATGCGTTCCAGTGGTTTTTTGAAATTAATAAATTTTAAAGTTTAAGTTGTGCAGTTTTTTAATTTTGAAACAAATGAGAAGGTTAGGAAGTTGTCCTTACACCGTCTTTTGCTAGATTATCGATCAGCCAGACGTCGAAAAATTTTCTTGTTATTCGGATTGCACATAATCTTTAAGTTACTGGTTTGAAACTCGTAACCTGCTGCTTAAACATTTTGTCAACGACAACAGCAACTCCAAACTCTCTTCTTCCCAACAGTTTTCTACTTGTAAAGATTGTGTGCGATCTCATGTCCATGATTTCGCTACCGAGCCATTTCGTTTCTTGGAGGGCAGTTACGAGTATATTGATGTTTTGCTTTGCCACTACTTCGAGGAACTCTTTCATATTCAAATTTTCGGATATTCCAAGATCAAAAATGGTAGTCCATTTTTGGTTTTTGTTTTTTGTCGTTAGCATTTAGTCAATCCTTTCCGAGACTGTTCTACAGGTTTCTGGACAGTGGTCTTTTTTTCGGTGATGCGTTGTAATGGCAAGGTATTTGCTGAGGCGGCTTGAAATAATTGCACTGTGGATATAATTTTTGGAGGGGGCAATTTGAGAGGGTGATCAAAGTATTACACCCATCTTCGTCTGAAGTCGTCCGGGTGCTGACACCTTCTTTAGGTTTAGGTTTATGTTTAAGAAGGGGCGCAGTGCTAGAACCACCGCGCTCACTAGGCGCCATACGGGCACATTGCGATCCTTTCAGATTCTCGTGGGCTGTTCCATCCCCTCAAAAACACTCCAATTCCCTGCAAAACCTGACCAGTTTGTCAACCACCTCAAATCCTCGATGTTATCGAAGAAAAGATTACCCAACTGTCTCAGTCGCCTTCTAGCATTCACACAAGATGTGAGTAATGTCCTCCACAGCGTACAGATCATGGCAGGACCTGCATATGTCCGTCTCCGCTAGCTCTAGCCGCATAACGTGTTTCCCCAGCATACAGTGACCAGTCAGTGTTCCGACGAGCAGTCGCAGCATTCCTCTATCCCAAGTTAATATATTCCTAGTTTTTTGACTATCCAGCTCGGGCCACAGGGCTCTAGAAATCCTGCAGCCTGCCAGCCCTGCCCACCTAGAGTTGGCCGCCTTATTAGCACGCTCAACAATTTGCGCTTTGATGCCGCATATCGGTGGAGAAACATCCTCTTCAACCCTACAATTCGATACCGATCTCGATCTCGCAAGACCGTCCGCTCTTTCGTTCCCTAGTATATTACTATGACCTGGCACCCAGCAAAAAAGTACTCTGTTCTAACTACAAAGTACCATCAGCACTTCTCGACAGCGCTTTACTAACTGGGATTTAATGGTGACCGATTCCAGCGCCTTTATGGCGCACATATCTCCCAAATTAACAGAATGTTTGCTGCCTGCAACACAGCCAGAATATCCGCTTGGAAAACACTGCATACATCTGGCAGTTTGAACAACTCCCCTACACTCAGCTGCTCAGAGAAGACGCCAGCGCCAGTGCCGCATTCCGTTTTCGATCCGTCCGTATATTGTTCTCCCAGTCCACTCTACTATTATAAACAATTTCGTATGCGTCGTAAAATCCAGCACTGGGATTAAGTAATCCGTACTAATATCCGCCGGGCTTCCCAGAAATTCGCTGAGAATGGAATTATAGAGCTCCGCTTAAAGAGGGCACAGCTCGATAGACTAACTGCTGCATTTGCCGCTACCTGTTTCACATAGATATCCACTAGCAATAGATGCATAAACACCTCCAACGCGGGAAGAGATATATGAGACGGCTGAGATTCGCAGAGTCGACTCCATGATGGTCAAAGTCATAAGAAATCATATTCTACGGTCTACAGACCAGGACGAAACCCCCTGGATATCCCACCCATTCTATCGCAATCCTCAATACCTCGAAAAAACCATGGCTACTGGATTCATTCATCCAGAAGCCTTCCTATATCTTGATAGCCAAAATTATATCCTAGATTCACAAAGTATCCCCAAAATTTATAACGCCTATAGACATGCCAGCGAAAAAACAATAAAATATAGTAACATGATTGATACGATAGACGATTTGCCGATATGGAGGTATTCGAAAGCGAATTTACTCGAAGAAGACGTAATCACAAAAGAGACCGCGCGATATTGGTGGTTACATGACGATCAGTAGCAGTAGTTTAGTGTTAGGTTTAATTTTTAAAAATAGGATTAGGATAGCATAGTAAGACTAGACAATAAGCGTAGGCAGTGGCGGTCATAGAGTGAGGCCATAGGGGCCATGGCCCCCACCCCCATTAAAAAATTTGTCAACCAACGTTGATTTATGTTATCTCATCTGCTTAAAAGAAAAATTATATTAGACTATTAGATACACTTATTAAAGTATACTCGTATTGTGTCCACTACGAGTATAATAAGTAAATCTGATTTCCCCTAACGTCATTATTTAATCCTTCTTTTTTCTCCTAATCGAAAATAAGACCACTAATTTAAAATATTTCAATGGAAAAGTAATTAAATTTCGAATATAAATATACTGCAATCAATTTGATTTAAAAAAACAAACACTTCTGATAAAGAGGTATGTAAGTGTCCTATATTGAATTTAAGGTATTTAAGATTTAGATAGAGTACGAACACGATCCTATTGGAAATGCAGCATTGATTTGGCACAGGTAGCACCTTTATTTTCAAAAAAACTGGTCCGGGAGTAGTTATCAAATTTATTCATTATGTATAGATAATCCAGTATATCTTAATAGTTTTGTCGAAATCACTAGATTTCTGCAAATTCAGTATGAAATCTTGTGTGGTAACTTAGCTATGAGATAATTAAGAGTATTTTCAGTAACTACTACTACTCCATATATTAATTTGTTAAATACTGATTAACATCCAAAGATTTAAAACTCTACTTGGCGCAATCTCAAAATTTCGATAAGATTCTATTAAATTTCCAAATTTGAATGAATCTGAAATCTCATCGTGTAAAAAGGCGCAATCTCAAAATTTCGATAAGATTCTATTAAATTTCCAAATTTGAATGAATCTGAAATCTCATCGTGTAAAAAGGGTAGTTTAAAAGCTAATCAAAGAAACCTGAACAGTAGTGTAGGAAAATTTTTTTCCGAATAATTTTTATTATTTAACGACCTTATCTGATCGGGATAAAATTTAAAACATATAGTTTTAACACTAATTAGGACCATTACAGGGGTTGGAATCGCGAAAGAAATCTTTGGGGACAGATTCACCATACAAATAATAGCCACCCTAGTGTACAGCCCTGAAATTGTCTTTCATTCATCACAATTACCTGTACAAAATATTAAAATATTTGAAATTACTTAATAGTAATGCAAGCTTTAAAAAATGTTTAAAAATCTTACAAAGTAAATTAAAGATTTCAACATCATAGCCATGATCAAACAAATGTTTTAGAGCGTTGTACACGCTTTTCGAGGTTTTCAAAATCTACTTTCCAAAATCTTGCGATGTAAATCAGCTATAAGAGACTGCTCGTGAAGTTATTATAATTTTAAATAGTATTATAGAATTTTCGGGCTTTTTTTAAGTTTTGAATAAGGAGAGTAGGCTAGGTAAGGGTATGGTGGCAGTCATCTAAACTCAATAAGGAGACTAATTGAATATGTATATATACTTAATAAATTACATTGATGAAAAATATGCTTTTCGTAGATTTTAAGTACTGTAGGATAACTTAATAACTGGGGTGATCATTTCTTCGTAGTCGACCTGAATTCAGTGGATTTTACAATACAGGCTTCGGATTTCAATGCCAAATCTTCGGCTTCATCAAATATGTATGAAAGTTAAACTATTAAAAATTGAATACACTACTTTTCTAGAGGTCTTAAAAACTGCTGGTTTACATTGATTAAATATAGAACAGAATTGACGAAATTACGAGATTTTGGTAAATCAAAATATTCTAGATTTCTTATACATTTGAGAGATCTTAAAGTATTTTTGGACTTCTAAATTTTGTCGAAAATGAGATCGAATTCTACTGAAAGCGAACAGCCTTGAAATTTTGTTCACTAAGCTTTGGAATCAAAAAGTTTTATTTTTCAGTTCCTGCTTATGCTATTAAATTTTTCATTGCTTAAAGACTTACAATAATACAATACAGATTCAAATTTTTGGCACCATATAGTCAGCTGATAAATTAAAAAAATATCAATGGAATGTCTTCAGAGCGATGTTAATGCTTGTCGAGATTCCGAAATCTAGGTGCCTAAATCTGGCGATGTAAATTAGTTATTAGATGCGGAAATGAAAAAGTTGATATTTTCAAGCCGTAGGAACTACAGCGACTATAACATTTGTACAATTTCCATCCTCACTGTACTAGCGGCTAACCACCAAACCTAGTCTCTCTACAGTACGTACTGAACGTCAGTGGCCCCTCTCTTGGAAAAGCAATATGACCGCCACTGAGCGTAGGTTAGTAAAAAACATTGCTCGTAAGCTAGGGTTAGACAACACTAGGTTTATGATAGGATTAGACACTAGATTTTAGATAGGATTACTGAATTAGATCATAAGTTAGTACTAAGATTTAGCAATTAATAAAAAAAAAACAAAAAAAAAATTTAGATCAGTACTAAGATTTAGTATTAAGTGAAAAAAAATAGATTGTAAGATAAAACTAAAAAAAAAAATAGATTTTAAGATAAAACTCATTTCTAGTAATAAGTGTAAAATTAACAATAAAAAAAATATACAGGGTGCGCCATCTTTTATGTCGGTATGTAAACATTGAATAACTTTGACATTTTTCAACATTGATTGGACAAGTTTTGGAAACGTAAATCCAGAAGAATATTGCCGACAGACCGTCCACGTCGCTTGGAATACGGCCAGTTGCTCGAATGGATGACCGACAAGGCCCATTTCACACTCTTTGGTGGCGTTAATAAGCAAAATTGCCGCATTTGGGAAACGGAGAATCCACACGAGATCCATGAAACGCCATTGCATGATCAAAAAGTGACTGTTTGGGCCGGCTTTTTGCGCCAAAACCATCATTGGGCCATTTTTTTCCGACAAAACGAAACAGTCGATGGAAAACGATATCGGTGGATTTTAGCTCATTATGTCTGCCCGAAAATGCGTGAAAAAGGTCTGGATGGTTACTGGTTTAAACAAGACGGTGCGCAATCCACACTGCAAATGAAACAATTCAGTTTCTGCAACGAAAATTCACTGGACGTCTGATGTCGAAAAGAGGCGACATTGACTGGCCACCGAGATCTCCAGATTTGACTCCTCCGGACTTCTTTTTATGGGGTTATTTGAAAAGCAAAGTGTACGCCAGCAAGCCTCAGACCATTGACGAGCTCAAAGCAAACATTCGTGCCGAAATCATCGCTATAACGCCCGAGATGCTCGAAAAAGTAATGGAAAACGCAGCAAAAAGGGCACATTTTGCTGTGGCCAATAGAGGCAACCACTTTATTGATGTTGTATTCAAAAACTAATCCAAATAAATTCTAAAGGACCAAATTGAATAAAAACACCTCACATATAAAAAAGAGTTTTTTTTTTTTTCAAAGTTATTCAATGTTTACATAGCGATATGAAAGATGGCGCACCCTGTATATATATATATATATATATATATATATATATCTAAGACTAGTGTTAAGATTAGTATTAAGATTAGTATTAAGATTGTATTGCTTCAAGAGTAGATATAGGATTAGCTTTAACATCATCTCATTGGATCCCAGCCCTCGGCTAGTCCAGTATTGATTTGTAAGTCCTAGTAGTAACTTGTACAGTTAGTTATAAGTTAGTTTTAAGTTTTTAGTTGTAAGTCGTAGTCACCATTATTTCGGAAACGGGTTTTTATTTGTCTTTTTCCCGACAAAAAAAAATTATATATAGAAATTTGTTTTATACAAATCATTACACTCGAAAAAAAAACACAAAAATAGTATGTATCAAACCTTGAGAGCACATCAGTGCCATTTGGTTTAGTTTAAGTTCTATATTTTATAATTTTAGCTTTATTGGATTAGTTGTAAGAATTTTGTTATCTATTTCGGCACAAATAAAGCGCTTTAAAACCTAAAAACCCACCTCCAACGCGGCAGTAGGTGTTGTGAGAAGGGCTCCCGTGATCATAACACAGGCAATCCGTTGCACTGCTCCTAGTTCACTAAGATTATACTTTTTACCTATGGCTTTCCACCACATCACTGCCCCGCCCCATAGGTCAGAATAGGTCTCACAACCGCCGTGTACAACCAGTGTACTATATTTGGTTTGAGACCCTAGCTTGCACGCCAAAATCGCGTTATTTGCCTTCTTAATGCGCTCCTGAATATTCAATTTCCAGCTGAGCTTCCTATTCAGAATTAGACCCAGGTATTTAGCTTATTCCGATAGTCTAAGATCCACTCCACCAAGCTTCGGCATCCTAAATGCCGGAATTCTATGCTTCATCCTTTTATCTTTACAGAAACTGGTTTGTGACTTGTGGTGCTAAAAAAAATCATTATTTTGGCCACGAACTGGCGATTATTGTCAATAATTCTTTTCCGCAGGTTATTTTTATCGTTACAGTCTATCAATGCCGTTTCCGGAAGTTCGCTCGTCGTCCCGTTAACTTGCCGCCATTCATTAAATTTCCCTAAAACTGTCCACACGTCTACTACATATCCAATAAAACTAGTACAAAAACCGGTCTCCGTACTAGTACAACACGACCATCTGACTGAACGATCGACAAGTTTCTGACGTTTCTCACATCTGTGCGAGAACTGTCAATCGGCACGCCTGGCAGAACTGTCAAAAGCGCGATTCGGTGATAAGCACGACTGTGTGTAAAACACGACAAATCATTAAATCGGTGACTAATTGGGTGCAGTTTGTTTCATCACAACAACCCAGAAGCCGCAGTGAGCAAAGGAAGCCAATCTTCACCATGGAAGTGCCCTTCGACAAAGCAAATTTCACCTTCCCCGACATCAAGTACGAATGTGAGTATTGTTTGCAATTTCCTAGGTTAAATTTCTCATTTAAGCGATTTGATTAGTTGCGATTTAACAAACTCAATGGTATTTAAACAGATCTCGACCACACGGCAGACGTACAGTGAGTTCTCGTAAATTTTTTTTTGTTACCGAAAAGTCCTTGTAACCGTTTGTCCGACGAAATTTTTTGTTTTCTTTGTAGGCTGCACGCATGGGGCTCCAACCTGAAAGAAGCGTTCGAGCAATGCGGCATGGCAATGTTCGGCTACATGACCGAACTGCCGTACGTAACAATACAAACGTGCTACAAAATCGAGGCTCAGGCTGACGATGCCGAGAGCCTTCTCTTTCACTTTCTCGACGAGCTGCTGTTCCTGTTCTCCGCCGAGCCGTTCTTGATTTGTAAAAAGTTGGAAATTACAAAATTCGATTTGGAGACGTTCGAAATCGAGTGCATGTGCTACGGCGAACCGTTCGAGATCGGCAAACATCCGCAAGGAACGGAAGTCAAAGCGATCACGTACTCGGCCATGCAAATTGTCCAGGAACCGGACAAGGGAAACTTTGAAGTTTTTGTTATTATCGATATTTGACGAAATAAACGCTAACCTTAAGCGGACCGGATGTTCTTTTCGTTTTGGTTGCGTGTGTTCATGTGGAAATGTTCTATACTTTGGATTTTGGAGTTTTTCTGTATTGGCACTCTACTTTTGTCGGCTGACGTTGTCTCCAGGGCGTAGGGATGTGCAAAAAAAGAGATTCTTCTATTGAAAGGTTGTTTAATTGGATTAATCGGTAGTGAACTGATACAACACCAATTTACCAATAATCGCACAAAGGGATGTTACATCAGATTGGGTATTTCTTTTAGAGATAATTCGAGTTAGTAGAATTAAAAATTTGTCCTGCTTGTACAGATCCTCGACTTACTGCACCGTAAACGTAAAAAAAATATGGCATAATCATCTTGGCGCTAAAATCCGTATCGAGTTTTACTTACGATGGCGCCACAGTCCAAATCGGACCTTGGCCTCCTGAATGTGCCGCCTCCAGCCTTCTCGGTTCAGTGACCGCGTCCTCCAGTTTTTGAATCTTGGCAGTGGTTTGCTATCTGCGTCAACAGAGTCCTCCCAGCGCTTTCGTGATTTTCCAACTGGTTTTTGTCCATTAATTTTTCCCTTTAGTGTGCGTTTGGGGATTCTTCCGTCATTCATCCGCTCCACATGACCAGGCCATTGTAGCTTTTTGAATTTTATGAGGATCGATACTTCCGGATTATCAAAGATGGCATACAATTCTCTATTGTATCGTGTTGTCCAGATCGAGTCTTCCTTCACAGGTCTGAGGACTTTTCTTTCAAAGGCGTTAACTAATTTTTTGGACGCCTGAGTCAATTTCCACGTTTCGCTGCCATAGCATAGCACAGGTCTTATAATTGTTTTGTATAGTTCAAGCTTTGTTTTCCTATGCATATTTTTGTATCTAATTATTGGGAGTACCGAATAATACAGGGTGTGCCATCTTTTATATCGGTATGTAAACATTGAATAACTTTGAAAAAAAACAACTGATTTTTATATGTGAGGTATTTGTACTCAATTTGGTCCTTTAGAATTTATTTGGATTAGTTTTTGAATACAACATCAATCGAGTGGCTGCCTCTATTGGCCACAGCAAAATGTGCCCTTTTTGCTGCGTTTTCCATTACTTTTTCGAGCATCTCGGGCGGTATAGCGATGATTTCGTCACGAATGTTTGCTTTGAGCTCGTCAATGGTCTAAGGCTTGCTGGCGTACACTTTGCTTTTCAAATAACCCCATAAAAAGAAGTCCGGAGGAGTCAAATCTGGAGATCTCGGTGGCCAGTCAATGTCACCTTTTTTCGACAACAGACGTCCAGGGAATTTTCGTTTTGTAGAAACTGAATTGTTTCATTTGCAGTGTGGCATGGCGCACCGTCTTGTTGAAACCAGTAACCATCCAGACCTTTTTCACGCATTTACGGGCAGACATAATGAGCTAACATCCACCGATATCGTTTTTTTATCGACTGTTTCGTATTGTCGGAAAAAAATGGCCCAATGATGGTTTTGGCGCAAACGCCGGCCCAAACAGTCACTTTTTGATCATGCAATGGCGTTTCATGGATCTCGTGTAAATTCTCCGTTCCCCAAATGCGGCAATTTTGCTTATTAACTCCGCCAAAGAGTGTGAAATGGTCCTCGTCGGTTATCAAAATTTGCTTCCAAAAATCAGTTCAGTGTCAACCATTCGAGCGACTGTTTGGCCGTATTCCAAGCGACGTGGACGGTCTGTCGGCAATATTCTTCTGAATTGACGTTTCCAAAACTTGTCCAATCAAGTCAATTTGTTGAAAAATGTCAAAGTTATTCAATGTTTACATACCGCCATAAAATATGGTGCACCCTGTAGAGTGTTCAGCTTCAAGAGCCGTACAGAATAAACGCAATCCACTGATATATAATATATGGATACCTCATCGGCTCATTTCCATATACGATATGACATATAGAAATAGCCGACGAAATCGTACCCTCTCGCTTCTTCTTAAAAATTCGAACTTCGAAAAACATGGGCAACAACTTAAAGAAAATTAAAAACTTTTCAATTTGAATTATCAGTTCTGACAATTCAAATTGTTCGATTTGATGGTGAGAAGTTGTGTTTTGCGCTCAAAATTCATAACACAACTCACAGTTTAATTCAATTTTTTTATTAATAAATTTCTTGGGAGATAAAAGCTTCAGGAATATTTATAACGGTTGAGCATGTAATACGTTATTTTTGAATTTGGCGCCATGCCGATAAGTACATGGTATTATATTCGTACTGCAGTAGCCAATATTACCTGTACAATTTACACAGCTTAGTTGCAATTTTATAAACTCATTTTCTTTCAATACCTTGCATTGTTTATCCAAAAAAGTGTTTATTAAATTCAAATTATTTGGTAATTTTTCAATTCGAAATTACACCTAAAAATTCGGATTTCATTTTTCATGTTGCCTAATCTGATAGTTCTGTCATTGTTTTCCTTCTCGCCTTAATACATGCATACCGTGCTACAAATTCTTTCCTTCTTAAGATTCAGGTCATCCGTGGCTCAATCCTAATTTGTACCCCGGATAACTTTCGAAGTTTCTCTAAACTTAAAATGAATTGAATTTGTGAAAGAAACATAAAGAAATGTTTCAATCAAAAATTATTTTATTTGCATTACCAATTTTAAATCTAATGAATGTTTAAAATCAAACCTTTTTCGGATATTGACATTTTAAAAACGTCGGCCATGTGAGATAGCAAATCAAGGCCTCCATTTGATATATCTCAGTGACGCAATCGCAGTCGGATTGGAGTGTCAAAATAACGGAGGGAAAAAAACCAGTTTCAAATGCATGTGATTGTATGTAGCTAAACAGAATGAACGTAGTCGCTAGTAAGTTCGTAATATTTAAAATGATCGCAAGTGAACGCATCGAAATATCAAATATGACAATATCATAACCTAAAACGCATTATATTATTTAAAGAAGAAAATGATAAAATGGAAAATGAAAGGGATTTCGTGAGCATTAAACATAATTCACCGATTTTTGCGTCCATATCAATTTTGCTTTGATTATTGACACTGATACAACTGCGAACTCAATCCGGTCATTGTGTTCATGCAGCGTTTACTTGCGGTTTACAGCGTTTCATTGCATCTCGTTGCGACAATTTGACATTGCAATCCGACTGCGATGCGTTCATTCTGTACGGCTCTTAAGAGCCAGTGTCAATAATCAAAGCAAAATTGATATGGACGCGAAAATCGGTAAATTATTTTTAATGCTCATCGAAATCTCTTTCATTTTCCATTTTCTTATTTTCTTCTTTAAATAATACAGTGCATTTTAGGTTATGATAATGCCATATTTGACATTTCGATGCGTTCACTTGCGATCATTTTAAATATTACGAACTTACTTGCAACTATCTGCGACCCATAGCGTTCATTCTGTTTAGCTGCATACAATCACATGCATTTGAAACTGGTTTTTACCCCTCCGTTATTTTGACACTCCAATCCGACTGCGATTGCGTTCATTCTGTACGGCTCTTTACGCTTTTGCGAGATATTATGAGGATGTACGATCTCCCTCCCTACCTGAGCTCTTGCAATTCGTGAAAAGGACGAAAAAGTTCGAGTAGGGACTGGGGGACTCGAGTACAATGGGCCATCTTGCCTGAGTGCTCAAGATGCGCTGCTTTCCTGCGTATCTTCCCCCGCATCAAACGAGAACAATAGCAAGCTACGCAATAAGCTCGTGTTTCGTAGATTGATCGCTTTCTCTAGAATTCTATTTTATACATAAGCTTCGATGTCGGGGACTCTCCGATTTTTTGCATCATAACAGATAAATGTAAATGCAGTTTTTATCAAAGAACTTAACGTTCACTACCCTAATTGCAAAGACCAGTCGCCTGCCGTTCACCTTTGTGGTGGAAACATCACCTGGCCCTAGTCTTATCACGAAGAGTCCGCCTTAAAAATCATCAATTCTCCTTCTGGGATTTTGATACCGTAGGATGTCTAAGATATCTTCCTTTACCATAATTGACGCTTGTACCCAGAGTCTGGCCTTTGGCCTATCGGATATGTCTTCCCGTTGCACCATCGCCAAAATGCGTTTGGTCACAGGTTGACCAAAGATGCACCTATCGCTTTCACCAAGTCCTCTGAAGGCTTATCGAAACATTCAACCGTCTGGAACCCTCTAAAGTATTAAATTGAATAGCTGGTAGTTACTTTCTTCTGAACCGAGTCAGTTAACCGTTACGTTGAGCTGAAGACACTAGCTTCCAGTTATCTCCCTCATTCTAATGCGATACGTAACTGTTTCGTTTCCCGGAATACAAAATGTTGCTATCTATGTACTTACCAATATCTCAAATTTTTCTATTTTCTACACTATAATATTCTTAACAGTTACGTATCCGTTTCAGAGGTGAAGAATACGACAGAGATACGAGAATCTGAAGTTTATTTTTCTTTCTGACCTTATTACATTTGAATTTGTGCACTCTTTTAATAATGATGTTTACATTTTCGATATTTTTGTGATTATTTACATCAGATGTACACACCAAGTAGTGCAATATTAATTTAGCATATCTTTTAACTATGAAAACTTAAACGAACCGCACCTTTCTCGTGCAGCACGTGAGCACGACGTGCTATATTGTAATAATACACTGGCCCCAAGAATAAAATCAAATTCAATAAGATCGTAGTGAAAATTCTTGGTAATTTTATAGAGATTTTATTCCATAGTAAAATTAATATAAAATGATCTCATTCGCTTAGATCAATTCAAATTTTCAGAAACAATTTTATCTAGAATTTTTTAATTTTACTAGTTTAAATTGGCGAAAAGATGAAAAGTTTCGAAGCTGAAACATATCTAAAAGGTGTATAAAAAGCTACTTGAATGTTACGAAATAGTAACAAGTAGCATTTGTGACTCGTTTTATATACTAGATTATAAAATAAGCCATGGATGTTAGTTTTAGTATACGAAAAATTAATTCTTGCACATTTTATTCACTAGAGTTCAAATTGTTACCTGTTTTATACCAGACACCTTTTTAAATCATTTTATGCAAATGATTATACAACGAGACTAAAATGTTACCTTTTTCATAAAACATTGATTGAGATACATTTCAGATAAAATTTAACAATATGATTATGAAATGGTTCTTATTTGATACAAAATTTCAAGTCTAAATTTTAAACATTCTTATTAAATACCATAAGTAATATTTTAGACTAAACTTACGCAGTAAAATGTAGTTTACATAGAAACGGCTACCAACACAGTGAAAACCGTGCCCTTTAATGACTCAGATTATTGTAAACTTGCCCATGCCCTTTAATGACTCATATTATTGTAAACTTTGCTTTTAATATTTTTGATATTATTGTTCACAATAATTGGGAGATAAGTTAAAGGGTTTTTTTTGCTGTAGGGATTTCATTCCCGATCTACTTACGAGTATTGTCATTCCGCAATTTCGAGATTTTAATAAATAGATTCCGGGATTTGGTCCTAAAGAATAAAAAAAATTAAATAAAAAAACTCTGTGTGCTGAGAAGAGCACTTTTACTACCCTACGTTCTGAAAGTTATCGTACGGGAACTGAACATTTTTATAATAATAAAGTATTTAATTCTTGTGTGCCATTTTTAATACCAAAGGTCACTTTTCATGGAATGATGGCAATAGAACGTGCTTCAATAATGACGCGTATTTGACGAATCTATGGGATGTTTTTAAACGTAATTTTTATTGTAATACATACGTAACAAAACCAGAAGAACTTTACGTAACGGTTACCAATGCACTTGAGTTTTAACTTTCTATCCACAGGGTAGAAACACATTTTAGTCACAAATGTGTAAAATGTGAGGTAACCGATACGTAACAATATTTGAGTGGGCTTCCATACTGTTACAACTCGTTTTCTTTAGTACAGAATTCAAACAATTTTTGTACGACTCCACTGCTTGGAGACTCCACTGATCTTCAAAGAGATATTTAGAAACTTTATGGTTGGTGAATCGATTTTCAACTTCAACTTAACTCTTCGAAATGTTCAGTGTTCTTGTTCACCCTGTTCGATTGCAAACTGTTTCGTACAGGCTAGAACCGCGATCATACAGCGCGTGATCTGGGAGTTATTTTGGCAGCAAGCTGGTTTTGACTCTCAAATTTTCTTCATTTTTTAAGGCTGGGCGAGCTGTAGGGTTTTTACACCCAAGACGGTAAGAAATTCAAAATTACCACTTTTATTACATACACTTTATGAGGCAAATATAAGGAGTATTCTCGTATACCGCAGAATTGAGTGAAATCCTTTATATGAAGTTTCTCGGGACGAAATTGTGGGCGTTAAAAAAAAGTTTAGCTGCTTGCTTCTTTTAAGTTTAATATTAATTACTTCGTACATGAAGAAAAACTTAATCATCGACAGAAGTTTGAAACAAAATTGTGGACAATTCAATTCTCTATAAACTAGTTACACCATTTTTTGTGTGAGTCTCTTCTCCCTTCTTTTCAAAATAGGGGCTGAATGGGATTGCCATTCTGAAGACTTCAATAAAATTTTGTTTTTAAAGGTTGTAGTCTTCAAAAGAGGCCGTCCGTCCGCCATATGTCGAATGCAAGCAGTTTTGGAGTCGAGAACCACTAACAAAAAAATTTGTTTACTATTATAAAAATTCATCATTTCTGCGGTACCCATTCAGTACTGAATTCGTACTACTGAAGCGGTATCTCTGTTCAGTACTGAATGAATGACTTAAGCTTAGAAGAGTTTTGTCATTTGAAAATGTTTCGTTGAAGATCCCCATATTTCGGTATTGCAATATTAAAAGAAAACCCGTAAAGCAAGGATATTACGTTTTTCGTTCTACATTTTTCATTATTTGAATGTAAGGCATGAAAAATCGTTAAATAGTCAAAAGAGATGGCGAGCTATTCATAGTTTTATCAACTGAGTGTTTATTAGTCATTTTTACATATGGTGATATCCAGCTTAAACTTAGGTAGTGGTTGACGTTGTCCAGTTCATTGTGGTGGCGCTGATGATGGAGGATCTGTGAATAAGGTGAGACAAAATATCAGTGAGATACAGAATTCAATTCATTTTTAAGAGGTCATGTAAATATTCTGTATATAGTGCTCGTACAAACTATAATAGTAAATATACAACAGTAACCGGCGACATCGTTCCCAAAAAGTCTAATCATTTATACGACTTGCATATGTTTTCGTATCGACGTATAGTATACGAAACTTTTCCTGCTTGGAAATAATTGAAATCCAAGACTACAACCGCAGTCTTAGAATTAGAGTGTAGCACGACTGGACACTCGCAGGCGAAGTTGGTGTTGTGGATATCGCCATAAAGTCCTCTGTATTCTAAAGACAGGGACTGCGCAGTCGCAGTCGAGGTCCGTGTTCTGTTTAGGCCTTACGGGCTACATATGCCGTCGTGTCTCTCATCCACATTGCTTAAACAAGAGGGGACAACTCCGGCGACATACGCTGTCGTCACTCTCATGCACATTGACTAAACAAGAGAGGACGCCAAACCTATGGAAGGATATCGACTCACTTGCAGTGCAAACGCGGCTTTCGCTTGTATTAAACATGACATGAAAACATTATGTGAAATTAAAGCTAATAACAATTTTTGGGATAGGATATAACATTGCTTTGAAAGCATAAAATGCTCAAAATATACGTTGCCAACCATGAAAACTCTTCTTAAATATATTTTCATTATCTTTCCGCTGATATTTCAATTAGAACGAACTAATGTTGGTCGACACTACATGGCGTCGTACAATGACTGTCGTTGAAATGTCAAAATAGCGACAATGTCAGTGAAGTTGGTCGCAGACGCCGAACAACGGAATACTTCATATGGCTCTGTATACGTCATGACGACTTCTAAATTTTTCCCCATGAGGTCGCTCAAGGGTCGCCCGAACGTCGCCAGTCCCACTTATCGGCTAATTATGACAGCCAGGAGTCATTACTCCAAGTCACGCCAACCGATAAATGTGGTAATAGCAACTATTTTGCGTTCCTTGAGTGGAGGAGGTTATATCCTTAAAAAATACAGCAAGTCTTCCTGGTCAGTACCGCGCAAAGTTGTAAAACAAATTGCTTCGTCCCCTAAATGTTCAGCTTCGAGCAGGCAGACTTCCACCAATGATCTTAATTTGGTGATGGCATCCACCATAATCATCCGGTTGAACGAAAAAACTAAAAAAAAAAAAATTTGCTCCTGGACTACAGGATTCAAATTTCGGATTCCTTTTCACTACCGCCACAGCATGCATCTTGCGACATCTCGAATTTAAGCCACCAATTCGGACTTAGAAAAAATTGGTATACTCTTTTTTGCATTTGGCTTCCCTTGGAATCGAAGGAACGACCGTAAAGTCGAGGAAAGCAAGGACCAATTTGGGTTGTAACGGCTTAAAGGAAAGAGCAGCGCGTCAGGAATTGATCTTTTGTCTCCACTACCTTTTTTAAAATGCATCACAGGATTCTTCATCACAATGTGGTTTCACAGTATTTATCTGGATCCAAGTTTTAATGTTTCTACTTTTAGAATCCACCTCGACCTCATCCAATAAATTAGGGTACGCCATAGATAGTTTTCCCAAGCTATCGAAAATCCAAGAATAAACATTTCACTCAAATCTTCTCATGGAATTTTATCCGAATAACCGACATCACCTTACCTTCCCACCAATAATTATTTCCCACACTTTACCTACCTTCCCCCCAAAAATACTTCCTGTACTGTTCGATATCCGCATTTAAATACGGAAAATTTCGGCCAAACTGGAAAAAAAAGGTTAAGGATCCGAAAATAAATCTCATCTTGCCATTCAAGTCATAATCTGGCTATCGCAGGGAACAAAACCGTCGAGCAAAGCTTGAGAAAAATCAGATCCTGGTATCAGATTCGGAGTATAGTCCTTGAGACAGATCCAGACCGAAGAAAAACTGCAACGGACGACAAACATATAGTGCAACAATAGACTGTACAGTCGAAAAAAAAAACAGGGTTTTGAATTTTCGCAATCCAAGGGGTTGCATTTCCCTTTGTCCCTCATTAGCAGCCGATTTAAAATAAGGCAACGGGCAAGGTACAACGTAGGTAGCATACAAGCAATCAGCCTCGAGACGAACAGCAAAATTTTCCACCCCAAGGGCCAAGCCATCATATACGCGTACATGCAAGGGTAATTGGAATACGTAGAGTCTTTCGCTATGGGGTTGACACGGAAGGGACAGATCCTTGTCAAGTTCATACATATTCCGAGCAGTAGAGGCGACAAGGACTCTTCTGGGCTGCAAGGTTGAAGATGCTGATTACGTGACGCTCTGTATTTAATTTGTTTTTTTTTTGGCCCGACACTTTCTTTTGCCTTTGAATCTCCTTTTCAGGGCTTCCGCAATAATTGCTGTGCCCTTGCCGACTACTTTGGCCGGATTTTAATCTACTTAGAGACGACGAGGGCAGATGGTTCCTTTTGGTGTGCTGTAAGTCTCATTTATCCCTAAAAAATTTTGGGCAAATTTTTCGAGGCTGCTGTTCCCATGGACGTACATGAGGCAGATGATTCGTACATGGCTTGCATGCCCAGTAGTACAACAGGGAGTTTAAGTCCACCCTGCTCATTGCTTAAATCTCAGGTTTGATTCACTTTTTATGCCTCGTGCTGGATAGTTTTTTATATTGAACGCCTGCTTTTATCCGGTACCTCCGATTATTTTCTACGACATCCTTTTTTTTGCGAAATTGATTTAAAACTCGTGATATGAAAAGGTTACCTATAAAATTGCAAAAGGTAGGCAATTATTTCTAGGTTGACGTCAAATTATATCAAACCTTCAATCTAATTAGTCAACTATAAGATGGTTTTCGGGATTAAAAAATTGAATTACAATTGTTACTTTTAAATAAAAAATCTGACAATGGTCTGGGCGAAACTTTATTATTTTTCAGGTCAAAGTGCGGGAGCGGTCAAAGTCGGAGCATATCATCAGTTGTTTCGAGATTATGAAGTTTCTTGGAAAGTTAATTTTGATCTTAAAATAAAAATATTTAAAATAGAGATTTTTAGCCGATTAAACATTGGAAAAGCCAGTGTAGACTATTCGAATTTCGGTATATTATGTACACTAAAAGCCCATAGAAGTAAAAACGAATTTGTTGCCTTATCAGAATTAAGAGATATGACGAATTGTTAAAACGTATACAAACCCATTACTTCCACTTGGGGTTTGAATTTCGAAAAAAATTGTGAAACTGGTTTTTAAACGATTTCATAAGAACCAACTTGATATTTCATGAGACACGAGGGATTTTGAAAAATTTGTGAAAACGTAAGAAAACTCTTCACACCCCCTTGGTTCTTGAAATTCGAAAAATCGTGAAATTAGTTTTTAGGTCATTACATGAAATGCCGTAATAAACAATTTTATATCTCATCAGAACTAAGGGATGGCAAAATTTGTGAAAACATATGCGAACCCTTGGGAGTTGAATATCCAAAAATTGAGAAATGGGTTTGTAGACGATTATATAAATAGTCTGTGGAAGTGAAAAGCGATCTAATATCTCATCAAACCTAAGAAATATGTCGAAGCGTTGAAAAGCATACAACCCCCTTACACCCACTAGGATTGAATATCTAAAAATACTGCAATTGACTTTTTGGCGCTTATACATATACCTTAGGAAACCTTAGGAAGTAAAAATGAATTCGATATATCATCAGATATGCAACCTCCTTGCACCCACTTGGAGGTTGAATATCCAAAAATCCTGAAAGGAGTTAATAGATAAATATGAAGACAACATGGGAAAATGAAAACCAATTCAATTTCTTATCACTTCTAAAATATATGACGGAATTGGTGAAAATTTATTCAACACTTTTATACCCTCTTAGGGGTTGAAAAAGGAAAAACCTTAAAAGCAAGTTTTAGGCGATTATTACGGAAGCCCTTGAAAGTGAAAAGATATTAGATATTTGATCAGACCTGAGGGATATGGCAGAATTCGTGAAAAAGTATACAACCCCCTTTCCACCCACTTATTGGTCGAATTTCAAAAAATCCTGAAAACACTTTCTAGGTATTCATATGAAGAAGTCGTACAATAAAAATGAACTCAATATTTGGGGAGACCTAATAGATATGACGAAAACCGTGAAAATATATGCATTCCATTTTCACTGATCATTTTTTTTGCTCCCCTTCTGAATGCCAATGGAAATTTGAAATTTTTATACTCTAGATGAAATCATATAGAGTATTATAAGTTTAATCCAGCCGAAAAGTTTGTAACGCATAGAACCAAGCCTCGGACGAAAAAAAGTTATATATTATTTTTTGTTTATTTGTGGCCAAAAACCTCAAATCCGCCTGACGTCCGTCCGTCCGTCCGTCCGTCCGTCCGTCCGTCCGTCTGTCCGTGAACACGATAACTCAAGAACGCCTTCACCTAGGATCTTGAAATTTTGAATTTGGATGTTTGGTTGAATTTGTAAGGCTAAGTTCGTTAACGGGCAAAATCGTCCTACTCCTTCGGGTAGCTGCCATACAAAATGTCCTTAAAACACGTGTTCAAGAATATAGGTCGATAACTTCAGAAGGGTTTAAGCTACGACTTTGAAATTTTGTACGTGTTATTTTTCCAATAGTTAAAACTAAACATACGATTATGATGAAAATCCTGTTCGTCCTTCGTGTAGCTGCCATACAAATATCCTGCCAAAATGTATTCACTTAATTTACGAAACTCACTATAACTCAAGTAATCTTTTACCTACGAATTCGGAATTTTGTACAAATTAGTTTTGAGTGAAAAGGAAGTTTGAGTTTAATAGTCAGCAAAATCCTTTTACTCCTTCTGGTAGCTCCCATACAAAATATCCTTAAAACACGTGTTCAAGAATATAGGTCGATAACTTCAGAAAGGTTTAAGCTACGTCTTTGAAATTTTGTACGTGTTATTTTTTCAATAGTTAGAGCTAAATATATGATTATGAAGAAAATCTTGTTAGTCCTTCGTGTAGCTGCCATACAAATATCCTGTCAAAATGTATTCATTTAATTTACGAAACTCACTATAACTCAAGTAATCTTTTAGCTACGAATTCAAAATTTTGTACAAATTAGTTTTGAGTGAAAAGGAAGTTCGACTTTACTAGTCAGCAAAATCCTTTTACTCCTTCTGGTAGCTGCCATACAAAATGTCCTTAAGACACGTGTTCAACAATATTTTTCGATAACTTTTGAACGCTTCAAGCTACGAATTTGAAATTTTGTACACGTTTATTTTTGAATGGTTCCAAGGAAAAGGATAAATATGTAAGAAATCGAGTGAGTCCTTCCTGCACCTCCCATGTGAAAGTCCTTCAAAAAAGGAAATTTTTGTTCGATGACTTACCCAGTTCAAGATATGAAATTAAACACTGAATATCGTCTTTTAGGTTTGAGTAGCAATCTAATGGCAGTCCTTAATAAAGGACATACAACATGCACACACGTAATTCTACTTTATCCCCAACTACAATATAAATCGGAGTTCAGTATTCATCTAGAGTATTATACGATTGGCTTGCAGCCGATCGTGACTGCAGTATGTTTTTTATCTTAATTACTTTTCTTATTGATTTACATATACATACCGGGTTTCAATTTTGTAGCATAAGCCGTTCTATAGATAGGAAAACATCCCCCACTCCCGTACCAAACTACCCCTATAAGATGCTACTATTATAGCTCTATCTAAATACCAAGTTTCAGCTTTATATAATTATAGGTTTTTGAGATATAAAAATCGGAACTGTTTCCTTTTCACAACCCTCCCCCCACCCTCACCCTCTACACCCTCACCCCCAACATTTTTTTTTCTACTAGTGGTCTAGTAGGCTTACTTACGGTAAAAATTTTAAGCATCTACCTTACACTGCTCTTGAGATATGAGACGTGATTTTTTAGAAAAATTCGTATCCCCTCCACTTTCATGCTCCACCGCCCCCTTAAAACATTTTGCTTTCAGCAAACTTCATTTGTCAACTTTTAAACACAAACCGAATTTTATTTGTCTAGTGCAATTGGTTCGTGCGATATCGTAATCTAAAGTTTTTTACCCGTCACCCCCGTACGCCACTGCCCCTATTCAAAAATTTGTTTCTGATCCGTTCTCCTAGAATATCTACAGATATTCATTAAGTTTCAATTTTGTGACATTAACCGTTTAGGAGATATGGATTTTAGAATGTCTCGATCTCGGCTTTTTTGCGTTTCGGACGCATTATTTCCCCTCCACTCCTACACCCCTTCACCCATATTGACAATTTTTATGCAAATGGGTCCACTATCAAAGCTTTATATAAATTCCAAGTTTCAGCCTCCTAGCATAAGCGGTTGCTGAGATCTAAAAACCAAAATTTTCCGTTTAAAACGCACCCCTCTCCTCCTTCCTCACACCCCCACCCCTCATAATGATTTCAAGGGGCCTACCCAGTATATTCATAAAAAAAAAATACAATTTAATATCTCAAACCATTTAGGATCTACGAGCCTTCAAACGATTTTGCGTATGGCGGACAGACGGACTGAACATTTTTTTTGCTTTTTTCGTGTCTACTAGTCATGAAACGTGAAAAAAAAAATTTTCAGGGTAGCAATTTTTTTTTTTTAAAAATCGATCACAATACTGCATTATTAGAAAATAATAAAGTAAAATGGCCGCATTTGGCGTAAAAGAAAATCATTGAGTTAAGACCAGGTATCAGTTCATGGCGATGAAAAAATTAATTTTTTTTTTAAATTTTCATCCTTAAGTTATTGAGAATACGTGGACAAAAGGATATTTCGATACCGAATGTATTTCACGAGTTACAGACCGATTTGTGGAACGGTGGAACAAACATTAAATACGATTTTTTATAAAGTCAAACTTTAAACGCGTTTTTCTCGAAACCACTTTTTCCGGAGCGCGGTTCGTTCTACAGCTTCAACGAATGAACCAATTTTAATGAATAAAAGCTTAAAAGAAAGTAAATTAAATTTGGGGGTGCCCTAACGTTCAGCTTTTTTTTTTGAGTTTTTAAGCCAAACAAAAAAGTTAAAAAAGTGGTGTTTTTTTCAAATAGCTGCCATTTTAGTCTCAGGGCGTTTTTTTAAAATCGGAAAACGTTAGGGCCCCGCAAATTTACCCTAGTTTCATAAAATTTTTGGATTTTTTGGTTTCAGATCACTTGGCAAGGCTGTAGAAGATACTGCGTGCATCAACTCACGCCGATCGCGGCGGAAATGGAGCCGCCATTTTGCAATATTTTTTTATGAAAAAATTCACAATTATTCTTCATTTGTAGGGTAAAGTACCCAGTCCTGAGCCCTCTCACCAGTAATGAGCCCTCTTTGCAAAATTTTCACCAATAGCTAAGAACATGCATGGTTTAGCTAAATTTTGTTTTTTTCGTTAAATGCCGTTATTCTTTATTGTCAGTTCGACATACACTTTCCATGTGGTTCTCCTTCTGTCACAAGAAATATTTCGTGCCGAACGGACTGACCTCCTAAAGCTAGTATTACACTGTTTGACCAAGTGGTCAAATTGCAGTAATAAGCAATGCGAAGTAGCGAATTTGACCGAGCGGATATTGCGAGAAAAATTGGAATTCGTTATTTCGCATTGCTTATTACTGCAATTTGACCACATGGTCAAACAGTGTAATACTAGCTTTAGTGATGTGAAAAATTAGCTATTCTTGTGCAAATGTACAAGGACTTCATTTTGATTCAAATAGCAAATAAGAACCGTATTTCGATCTTAGGTTTTACTATAGTTTATACGGATAGATTAATACATTTCCTACATATTTAAAATAAAAAGGTTTGGAATTAAAGAATTTCTTGCGAAATTAAAGGGGGGCTCATTACTGGGTCAAAAATTTCATAATTTCTAGTAATAAGCCATAGTGGGGCTCACTACTGAATTAATGGAAAAATATAGCGTTCCAGTAATGAGCACTGTGATATTTTATAGTCTAGATGAAAACTATATAGGGTGTTCCGTACTCCGTGCACAACTTTGTAAGGGGTTATTCCTTGATATATTTTGAGACATAAATTGTCCTACAGGGAGGGTCATTTTTCAATATCCGTGGAGATACAGGATGGTCAAGAAAAGTGTTTCGGACCTGTACCCTCACTCACTGAAAATGTTATATCTTGAAAACTAATAATCAGAATTCAAAGTGTTATAGCTTCTTTTTCGCGGAATCGAATTACCTTTCATTTGATGTAACAGTTCAAATTGTAACTACACCCGATTTTGAGATATTTACTTCAAAACACAAATTTTTCTAGTTAAACTCCATTATAAAAATGCCATATTATTTTTATTGTTTATGTACCATATTATTACCTACAAAAGTTGCATACATATGAATGAGTTACGTTTTACTATTTTGGAAGTAATAGGCGAAAATACATATCGCTTAAAAATTAAATATGACACAAAGTGGTCCTCGTTAAAAAAAAATGTTTATATTGTTGGTTCTACTTAAGAATTTGTATTGCCCATTTATTTATATTTTAAGTATCGAGAAAATCAATTAAATACAAATGAGTTTCAACATAAGTGATGCACTTACCTTTATGTGGTAAGCAAAACTGGGTACAGGACTTTGTATTTTTTAATGGGATACCTAACAAAATAAAAAGCCTATAAGAGCAAAACTACCTTCATATTTTGATCAGTTTCAGTTACATTGCTAAAACTAGAAGGTATCAGTAGAATTTAGGGCCATTATTACGATCGTCAGTTAAACTCTAACTCGAACCTTAACCGGAAATTTTGTATGAGAATCTGTCAGTTAAAGTTCCAGCTAAAACGTAACTGAACATCGTAGGAACGGCACTTAGAAAGTAATTTCAAAATGCCTGAGTACTCCAATGAAGAATATGGAGACATCAGTGGCGGCTCGTGCCTTTCTTAGCAGGTGAGGCTGAATTTTAATATTAAAAGACGACTTTGTCGGACTAGAACTATATGAGTAAAGACGTAACATTTAGTAACATTTTCAAAACAAAAAATCACTAGTGACTTGATGACTTTTTCCTCTGTAAAATGGTGAGGCTCAGCCTCACTAGCCTCATGTGGCGAGCCGCCACTGGGAGACATTATGTTCATCTCTGAAGAGTATTAGTTTTCAAGATATAATGTTTTAAGTGAGTGAGGGTACAGGTCCGAAACACTTTTCTTGACCACCCTGTATCTCCACGGATATTAAAAATTGACCTACCCTATAGAACAATTTTTGTCTCAAAATATATCAAGGAATAACGCCTTACAAGGCAGTCCACGGAGTACCGGACACCCTGTTTAGTCGGTTTTACTTTGGACAGCCCATACTGCTTTTTTATATTGCGGGCATTATACACCATCCGCTCTGTGTTGACAATTAGTTGACCTTTTTATGAAGCAGACTTTACAGATGCCCTTCCTTCCTTCCGCCACGTGTTTATAATAATAATAATAATAATAGATTTAATCCCTTCATGCAAAATGGGCAACTCCCTCCAACTCAAAAAGTCGGAGAAGAACTCCCCATTTGGGCACACTTTCGCAGCTTAAAGAACTGGAGACAATATTGTCACACAGCTCAATGAGCTGGAAAAATTTTCACCGTATCAACATACTCATTCATGTATGTCGACATTGGGCTCAATGTCTAAAAATTTGTATACCTTAAGCCCAAGTCAGTACATCGCACTGGTATAAGGGGTAGTAGAAATAAATTTAAAAAAAAATATATAAAAAATAAGAAACAAAAAATAAACAAATAAACAAAAACTAAGTTATCAGAGAAATAAAAATTAAATAAAATAAAAAGAACCCGATTGGAAAAAATGCAAAGAAATAAATGTGGAAATGAAAGAAAGGAAAAAAAAAAGTTAAAATTAAAAGATTAACCAAAATAAAAATAATTAATTATAGTGATATATATAGTATAACTAAAAGTAATAAAAATAAAAAATGAAAATAAGCAATTCGCAAAACATGCAACAACAACACAAACCACAACCATTTAGGCGTCAGTTTCGTCTGATAGCTCGAGGGCCAGGTCTTCGATAAGTAGGTGAAGCCGCCTGACTAAAATTATCTGATTCAGGTCGTCTATAATTGCAACAATTCAAAAATCACATTCGTAGCTTCGACAAAGAAGATGCTTCTTTGCAAGGTGCTTTAGCTGAAAGACATTCCTTGCCATTTGTATTATTGAAGGTAAAGAGTTATATTCACAAATTGCCTCAAATACAGGATCTTTTCTAAGTCGGTCAGTCCTAGGACAACCTTGTTGTCTAATAAAATCTGCACTTCTTGTGTTAAAGTTGTGTATATCGTGATTGTGGATCAATTTGATTGAGGATTTTAGTCTATTGTTCTTAATATTATAAATAAGCTTAATACGTTCCAGGCTTATGTGCTGTTGTAAGGTAAGTTTTCCATAAGTATAATAAAGTTCCTTCGATGGTGTTAAATAGGGTAAATTATGAATAGCTTTAATGCCCCTATTCATAAGTCTCGCAATTTTGTCTAGGTTTCTTTTCGAGGTTTGACTCCATAGAAGAAGTCCATAACTTATGTTGGACAGAATAAATGCATTATAGAGCATATTCTTAATTGGTACGTCTAGATAGTCGTTACGCCTTATTACTCTAATAATGGGGGCAATTTTGTTTCTAAGTTTAGTAATGTGAGGAGTCCAAGTAAGTCTATCGTCAATTATCAGCCCTAAATATTTTGTTTCGTGTGCTCTCGTTAGTTGAATTCCATCTATTTCTAGTTTCAAGTCAATATCCAGTTTGTTAATTTGTCTAAAGATCATATAATTTGTCTTCAATGTATTTAATGTCAACATATTACCTAAGAGCCAATGTTGAAATAGTTTCAGATCAGAATTAATCAACAGCTCCAGTTGATCGGGATATTTACCTTTATAAAGAAGTAACGTGTCGTCAGCAAAGGTAATATATTTTGCTTTAAGGCCCGCGAACTGTATAGCTGAACTATATAGCAGATACAAAGTAGGTCCGAGAATCGAACCCTGAGGGACGCCTATATTGACTATCTTAGGAGAGCTTAGTTCGTCGAAATTTTTGGTAATGTACTGTCGGTCAACTAAAAAGTTTTTTATTAAGTCATTGGCCTTTCCCCTAATTCCAATTTCCTTCAATTGATCGAGCAACAATAGGTGCGTTTTAATGCTCTCCAGAGTAGGATAGGATAGCATAAAAAATTTATATACAAAATAACAACAACATTGCTGTTTTTACGATTCTTTATAACTTTTTTCCATAGATAGTAGGCTACATTAGAGAATTTATCGCGCATAGTCCCCCCAGTGAGCTCACTGGGGGAACTATTCCGGTTAAAATCTATATTCTAGCCTACTATCTATGGAAAATAGTAATAAAGAATCGTAAAAACAGCAATGTTGTTGTTATTTTGTATATAAATTTTTTATGCTATCCTATCCTACTCTGGAGAGCATTAAAACGCACCTAATATATGGTTTACTGTGTCAAAAGCTTTTTTTAAGTCCACAAAAATCGCAGCGACATAATAACTCTTATCAAGGCTTTCATTTATAAATTTCATTGCATCTAATAAGGCTGATGTCGTATTGCTGCCTTCCTGAAATCCGTATTGTTGTTTATCAAAACCAATATGTTTCTTTATAAAATTCAGTAACCTCCTGTTTATTACTTTTTCGAATATTTTGCTAACTGCGCTAGTTAAAGCTATTGGTCTATAGTTATTAGGATCTTTTATTGAGCCTCCTTTATGAATGGGAGAAATCAGTGCTGTTTTCAAACAAGGGGGAAATGTACCACAGTTTAGATGGTTATTTATGGCAGTGCTTAGTGGTGAAGAGATGATTGTCTTAAGTGTCTTCAGATTATTTGTTGAAATGCCATCGATACCGGGTGCTCTGTTGGATTTTAGTTCCTCTATAATATTTTCAATTTCAATATAATCTGTTGGAAAAAGAAACATAGCCTCTGTTACTGAAGGACAGCAGAACCTTTGGAAATTCTCCGCATTACTATGGTTTATTAGATTCCAGGCAAGAGTTAAGCCAATCGTTCCGAAGTGTTCATTTAAATCATTGGCGATTAACGCATGATCTTTAATCAGACCATCTCGGGAATCTAACTCATCAATTCACTTTTTTTTAACGTCGTAATTATCGCTTTTGCCGATAGATTCTCTAATTACCGTCCATAGCTTCCTCGGATTTCCATCCGTCGTAGCGAATCGGTAATTATAGTACTGTTCCTGATGCTGTTATGACACTGGCTATTTTCCTCGCTAGAAAAAAGTACAATAATAGCCAATCGTGCGACAAGGCGAACAACATTAAAAGAAAGAGATACCGCTCTTTCCGACGCTAGCGGCATCTAGTAAACGAAATTAACAACTGGTTTGTTAAAAAAAATACCGGTTCTGGCGCGTTTCATAACATCACATGGCACTTTCTATAATTTATACGTACCGAACTGTCAAAAACAAGTCGGTAGCGGCTGGAAAATCTAGCCGCCAGTGGATTTTTTTTGGATTAACTGCTAGAATGTTGCGAAACACTGCTCGAATGCGCTTTGTTGTCGTTTTTTTTATAGGTATGGATTGTTTTTTGACAGTTACTCATAGTTTTGCTGTTCGGACTGTCTCTCTCACACCAATGTCTAAATTGTATGTAAAAGTCTCTATCCCTCTCCATTTGAATTTTCTAGCCGCTTTAAAGCCGCAAAAATAGCCAGTGTCATAACAGCATTAGCCATTCGGATCATATTTCTTGACTGGTTTTTTATCCGCTTATAATCTTCACGTAGTTTCTGGTTTATTGATATGAGTTTCAACTAATATGGTATTATAGGATCTATCGACTAGCAAAGTGTTGAATTTTATATTATTTCTTAAAAAGATAGCCGTTCCACCCACACGACCAGAATCTCGACAACAATGAATGGCACAGAATCCTTTCAGATTAAAATACTGAATTTCGTTGGCATACAACCAAGTTTCATTGAAAATTACCCAGCAAACATATTGGCGCGAGTTTGCTGGCAGCAAACATTAGGCAAGGGGAAATAAAATGCGATCAGCTCGCCCTTTTATCGAATTGTAATTGCCACAGACAATGATTTAAAAATTCTTGCTAAATGCTTGCAAAAAGATTGCAATTTGTAAGGATAACATTTATTTAACCCTTAGAAATGGCATGCATTTCGCAAATGGATAGAGACCATGTTGCATATTCTCGTTGGGTATTTATTAGTTGCGCATCAGTCGGAAAGAACACTTGTGAGTGCTAACTATTGTATTATTTATTGCATTTTTTGGTACTAGTGAAAGTGATTTTCAAGAACCGGTAAGCAAATTAAACTTAAGACTTGCTGGCAAGAATTCTTGCCGGCAAGTCTAAAATCGCCACTTAGAAGTAACTTGCCGAATTATCGTTTTGAGCAAGGGAACTGATAAACTACCCTTGCTCGAAGCGATAATCAGGCAACTTGCGTTTAAGTTGCCATTTGTAACTTACCGGCAAGAAGCATTTTAGTCCGCCGTATAACTTACTTTCGAGGGTTTTGCAATTGTTGCCGCAAGGGTTTTGCGTGCCTACTATAAGCCGCCGGCAAGTTACATATGAGTTAAAATGTTTGGTGGGTAGTATTTGAATATCTTGGTTTCTTTGTAGATGGGCTTCAATTACGTCTAATTTATTTCTCATGCTTCTTAAATTGGCATACATAATTTTTACATTTTTTGTGTTATTCATGATGTATTTGAAATATAGTCGGTTTTACTTTGGACAGCCCTTACTGCTTTTTTATATTCCGGGCATTCTACACTATCCGCTCTGTGTTGATAATTAGCTGACCCTTTGATGGATCAAATTCAAATTCAAATTCAAATAGATTTATTGGCATTAAATCGGTTAACAATGGATGTACAAAGAACATAAACTTATAAAATATAGATTAACGCTACATTAGCAGTAGCTAATCTACCAGCGTTTGTTGATCTTTACATCTTAAAACTATTAGGTTAACAATATTATTAGGTTATTTTTATTATTATTTTTTTTTTTTTTTTATTATACAGTAAATTATACCTGGAAAGCCAAAAAACCAAGCAATGTCTTAATCACAAGAAAATAAATACAACACACAGATAAATACAATGCAATGCTGTGCTTGAGGACCCAACTGGGTTATAATTATACATTTGACTCCTGGCAAGGTTTTGGAGTTTATATTATTCAAAAATAATAATCAGCTAATGGAATGCTTATGGCTTTATAGTATATTTATAGTTTATAACTTTTATGAAGGGGAGTGAAGCGAAAAAAAATAAAAATTAAAAATTTATACAATAAACAAAAGAAAACTTTCTATCTTATTCTTATTCTTCCCTCTTCCTTTATTCATTAATCATTAGTTTGCAATAATTCGCTCAGTCTTTTTTTGACTTTGACATAACAATTCCCATAACTATTTGAGGCAGTATAATAACATAACAGGTTTCGCCTTTTTAATATTACAGTACAGCTTACCATCGAGGTGTAAAAGGGTTGACCTTAATTGTTTGGGAAGGATCCACCATATTCGAAGAATACAGTGATCTGTCCAGACACCTTGATAGTCACCTCTCCGGCAATTGTATTAACAATACAATACAGTATATAATTAGCATAAGAAAAAATTTTTTTTTTTTTTAATATTGGTAGATACCATACCGATAAGGTAAAGAATTGGATTATTTTTCTGATAATTCATGAGGCCCAACCTCAAAGACAAGTGTATTCAGGTCATTGCTATTAAATCTTCTGTTGTAAAAGTTAGCCGATTTTCGCTATTTGTTAATAAATTTTTTATAAACAGGA
The DNA here is from genome assembly GCA_951812415.1 of Beris morrisii. Lineage (NCBI taxonomy): Eukaryota > Metazoa > Arthropoda > Insecta > Diptera > Stratiomyidae > Beris > Beris morrisii. The sequence continues at coordinate 94,697,063 of OX638312.1, read as the reverse complement.
AGTAAAGGAAGGATGGGGGAAAACTTTTGTATATGAACTTTTGGGAGGTTTGACCATAAGTAAGATTGAGGTGACTGGGACAAATTAGTCTCTTTAGGCTGGGAATGTTACTGAATTCAAGCCTCTTAAAGTTTTTGATAAAGTTACCCACCAGAAAGCTATCTATTGTCTTGAATTTCTTGAATTTACTGTACAATTTCCTTTTTGAGATTCTCCTGAAGATTTCAGGGTCACTACTCAGTCTAGTAAAAGCCTCCTTTGGGGGAAGTGACTTGTACAGAATTTTTCTCTCGAATACCCTAAGACGATTCATCTGAGCTGAGGAGATCGAGCACCAGCCTGGGAAGCCATAAGATAGAATGGGCCTGATGAGCTGTTTGTAACAGAGGAATTTAAGGTCCGTTTTAAAGGAGATTTTCTTGAAGATGTTGTTTAGCAGATTAAATGCTATTCTAGCTTTACTTATTATAGCGTCAATCTGCTTGATGCATTTACCTTTTTTATCAAGTACCACACCCAGGTATTTTAACTCATCTAGCACTTTTATTGACCTACCTCCTAGGTAAATTTTAATATTTGAATTTATTTTAAAGTCCTTCTGCTTACCACTTAGAAAACCCTCATAGGTTCTGAAGAGGATAGCGGAACATTTATCATAGTTAAATTGCAGCTTCCACTTTCTACAGAAGTCATGTACATCATTCAGGTGCGAGTTTAGCAACCGTATAGATTTTTGCACATCTCTATCAGACCTAAGGAGGATAACGTCATCAGCAAACAGAATAGTAGTAAACTCCGATCCACTTCCACAAGGGATATCGTTTATAAATAGATTAAACAGCATTGGACCTAGGATTGAGCCTTGCGGCACACCTGCTCTGATCACCGAGGTATTAGACACCGCATTGTTAATTTTGACCATTATCTCTCTGTTGGCAAGAAAACTATAGAGAATTCTGACCAAGTGAAGGGGAAAATTAGCATGTAGCAACTTATAGATTAATCCATTAGACCAAACCGTATCAAAGGCTTGCCTAAGGTCAAGTGAGCAAGCCAAAGTCGGGGACTTGGTTCTATTGCCATTATGTATTCTTTCCATCAAGAGAGTGATAGCTTGCGTTGTGGACTTCTGTTTGACAAAGCCAAATTGGGTTTTCAATAGAATATCTTTATCCTCACAGTGTTCATTAAGAGAATAGCTGATGATGGATTCAAAGAGCTTACCCATACAGTCCAATAGAGAGATAGGTCTATAGTCAGCAGGATTGGCAGACGAACCCCCTACTTTAGAAACAGGAATCACAATGGCTTTCTTCCAGGCCTTAGGGAAGTAGCACAGGTTTAACGCATTGTTGAAAATTACAGCAATATAGCTATCAAATTCAGGAGGGAGTTTTTTTAGTAAGTAATTTGAAATACCATCCGGACCTGATGTTTTCTTAGAATTTTTACTTTTTATGATTAGTCTTATCGTCTCCGCACACGTAAACATATTCAACTCTACAGGGGCATCAGTGAAATGCCCATTTGCAGGGAAAACATTAGAAAAATTTGTCAGGGGTTCATGCTGAGAATTTACTAACTGATCAACCCTTTCATTCACTAAACTTTCAGTGACTTGGCAACAGTCAGCTGCAGGGTTATTGTGCACCACTGAGAAATGGTGAAGCAGCCTCTCTGCGCTATCTGAGTCATTTGTGCAGTTATCCAGCAGAGGGAGTGGCGGTTTTCTAAAAGTCCCCGCTAGGGACTTGGTAGTCTTAAAGAAATTTGGTCCTGCTCTGAGATCTTTGAGCTTAGTCTCGAATGAGTTCCTGTATTTCAGGTTTATTTGTTCTTTTATTATTTGTGACAACCTTTTGATTTGTGACAAAAGCCTGTTGTCCTGCCTACCCGTACTAAACCATCTCCTACGCATGATTTTCTTTTTCTTGATAAGATCGATAGTGCAATCATCAAGGGTTAAGATGCTATTTGGACTGACCCTAGTTTTAGGGATTGTTACACTTATTGCTTTATTTATGGAGTTACTAAGATGAGCAATTGCCCCATCAATTTCAAGTATGTTTAAGTTTCTGTCAAGCGGGAGGGGGTTCAGGGCAAGCTCTTCAACAAACAGTTTTTTGAATTGCTTCCAATCAGTTTTCAAGTAGTTGCTTACTAGAATTGGGCTCATGACTGAGAGAGTAGGGAGTTTGAGAATCAGTTCAACAGCCGCATGATCTGATTCAAAATCTAAAGTTCTGAGAAGCCCTTGGGGGTGGGGGGAAGTATAGCTAAGGCAGTCTGATACAATAAAGAAGTCAATAAAAGAGAAAGTAGAGGTATTTAGCCTCGTAGGATTAAAGGAGAACAGGTGTTTAGCGTTAAGATTAGACAGATTCAAATGCAGCCATCTATTGAGGATTGCGCCATTTCTGTTATTGTTATAGTTAAGCCAGTCAGTATGCTTGGAATTGAAGTCACTTCCAATTACAATCTTGTCCCCTTGATTGATTTGATCAAAGAAACTGTCCAAGTCGTTTGCCGCTAGGTTATCAGGCTTGACATAAATAGAGATGAAGTAATAAGCTGTACTATTATTAATTATTTTAATAGCAGTATATTCAGTTGCAGAGATACCTGCGAATACAACTCTAGTAGCACTGTATTTAGACTTAATTAAGATAGCCGTTCCCCCTCCAGGGGCCCCTCTATCAGTCCTGAACATTCTGAAGTTTCTAAATTGAATTTTGTGGCATTGCTTAAGCCTTGTCTCCGAGATAAGTACTACATCAGGGTTATTGCCAGAGATTAGGTTCGCAAGATCATGTCTGCGAGTATGATTCGCCAATGAGTTAACATTGACTGCCAATATTTTAAAGTTTCTGACGGATTCAAGTTCTGTAAGAAGTTTGAAGGATAAAATTGATCAGTGCCTCTTTCTTTTGATTCAAATCGCCAGCACAATTGTACCCTACCATGAATGAATCAATCATCTTCTTAAGTGATGCAAAATTGCATCCAAAACTCTCATTAGCTGCATTATCTAGTAACTCAGGAAAACCAGTCCTGGGAAGGCTTAAAGGAACAGCACCATGTCTACCAGCAGGACGACTACTATTATTACTATTATTATTGTTATTGCTGCCCAGAATCTCAGCAAAGCTTAGGTCAGGTACAATATGTCTTGCTGCTTGCACATTGATATGTGAAGCAGCCTTATTTGCTAGCTTTTTTGCTATAGTCTTTTTTCTTTTTAGCATGACATCCTGAATGGCCGGGCAACCCCTGAAGTTTGCAGTATGCCCTAGCTCATTGCACAATACGCATGCCACCTGAATTCCCGAGCCAGGCAGAGTGGGACATTCACCCCTAGCATGCTCTTCAAGGCACTTAACACATCTGTGGCTCATGCGACAATTTGCCGAAACATGTCCGACTCTTTGACAGTTATAACATTGAACAATGTCAGTCCTGTTAAGCCTTTCAATCACTACCCTTTGGTTTAGAAGGGTCCTGATTTTGAGGAAATCATCGATTTTAACTTTTGGCTTGACCTGCCTTTGATGGATCAGTTATTACAGATGCCCGCCTTCCTTCCTTCCGCCACGTGTTTAATTTTCACAATAGACGTCAACTAATTCCGGTAGTTTCGTTCAGTTCTATGTTCGATTTAAGCAAAAGAGTTTGCTGTAAAATTTTGGTCACCCTAATATTCAACGCTTTTTATCTGCATAAGAGAATTAAATCTATTATTATTAAAAAAAAATTAAAAAAAAAACACTGCAAAATATTTAAAAAAATTCAAATAATTTCACCAGTCATCCGTAAAATGTACCAGATCAACGAAAACGAAAACTTCCCTTCGACCGCCCATCGAAAATGCCCACACTCATCTACTACACCGCCGTCGTACACATCTACTACCGCCGCAGTCCATTTTGCGACACTTTTCTGTTGACGATTTTCTTGTGAGGGCCATTTGCGCGCAACTGAGAAGTATGAAAACGGTTTCCAAAAGCGGTCGTTTCCAACATTAAAAAATCCCATTAGTCGTGCGTCTTTCACCTTAAAATCACCGGATTCCGAAAATTTCGAGTTTCCGCGATTTTATGAAATTTTCAAAGTGAAAATCGGCGATCGTAAACTACGTGAAATTCGCATTTAAAAGTGACGCGTTCGGGGCGGAAAAAAAAACCATCAAAAAAATTTTTTTCCCACACGTCGTTGCTGCTGCTGCCTCGCCGCTGCCTGCCGACGACCCCGAAACAAGCAAAGGCAAAAAAATTGCCCACCACACAGAGCAGCGTGTACCGAAGCAGCAGCAGCCGGGCTTGGCTCGAACATTCCGGGCAGTGGCCGAAATAAGAAAAAATTAAAAACGAAAGAAAAAAAAAACGGGGAGCGACCGACAATGAACAATTTTTCCCACATACGCCGCCGTCTGACCGAAACTCGAGGAAACTAGCGACGACAGAACGAATTTCCGCAGTGCGCGCTGTCCGTTTTTTCCCGGGAATTTTCCAAAAAAAATTCAAAACCGCCAGGGCCGTGGCGAAATGCAGTGAAAACTAATTGCAAGCGAATCAAAAAAAAAGAAAATTGTGCGAAATTGCGAGGATTCCACGAATCAAAAAGAAAGTTTTTTTTCTCGGTGTCGCGCATTTTTTCTTCTACAAGCCGCCCGACGTCGTTGTGTCGTGGTCGTCACCGAGCGGTGGCCCTGCTTTGCGCTCTTTTTTCCCACATTCGCCTGCTTCCCGAGTGCGGGCCGCGTGTATTGAATTTTGTGTTAACTTCAGTTGGGAAAAATCCGCCATCCGGAACCCGGGCGTACTGTGCGAGAACTTGCGGTGAAAATTTGCGGAATCGGGAAAAATTGCAATCGCCCGGATTTCGCGGAACGTAAAAAAAGTCTCCGGTCTCAAACGGGCCGGGTTGTAGCAGCAAATAAAAAAAAAAGTTTCGGTGCGCGGCAGACATTTTTCTCGGTGGCCCCCCTTGTCTCGTGGACGTTGTTTTTTTTTCCCTCATTTTATTCAGTTGTCGACACGCCGCAGCAGCAGCAAGAATTTGGCAGGAAGTTTGTTTTTTTTTCTTTTCATTTACGCGAATTTCGCGTTTTATTTTGCTTGCCGTGCCGCCGCCCGACGAGAGGCCCCGTGGCACCTCTTCGCCAAAAGTTCAATTGCGCCGCACGACGTACTTTCTCGGTCGCGGTTTTGAAAAGCGCCGTGATTTTTTTTTTTTCTTTCCCCGAAATCGAATTGGGAAAAAATTTCGGGACGGGTGTTTTAGTTTTTGTGTGTGGACTATCCGGACCAGCGCGCGCGGACAGAGCCAACCTTACACCACGCTTCACTTGTGCAATCTTTGGCGGCTGGATCCTCCATCCTTCGTGTGAGCTAAGCTCAAAAAATATATCGAAACTGGAATCGTGGCCGCTGTACAGCCGCCTCAGGGGCTTCGCATAATTCCCAAGTAAGTTTTTAGCTTTTTTTCGATTTCCTCTCAAGCTGTTTGACATTTCAGCGCGATGGTGAGTTCGCCGCGTTCGGAAATATCGGGGACGCACAATTCGTCCGGCCGGCTTTCATTTTCGATTATCGGTCGGCCTCTTTAGCGGGCGAGGACAACGACTGTCGTACAATTTGCGCTCCCACATCCCCAATTCAGTTCTGACGCATGCACGCACGAAACAGTTTCCCATCCTTGGCCGCTGGGGGGGACCAAGGGAACGAAATTCAACGATGCCCTCTGCTGACGTACTGCTAAAAGCCGGGACGCTCGCTCACAGTGGTCGCTGCCGCCGCGCGCGAACGAAGGGTTGCTAATCGAAAGAAAGCACGAACCTCGTCACGCAGAAGAAGTGCCCCCCATGCCCATACAATCAGGCCAACAACGGAAACCCCTATCCGGCCCGGCGCACTGTTTCTACCGGCTGTCTGGCAGCATCTCGATGCCACCCAAATGTCATTTTCGATATATGCCTTGGGCTATCGCTGGACGGAGCCCTGCCAGTCGGCTAGCCAGCCGTAGCAGTCTCGGCGTTCCGTCTGCCTTGGTCTCGAGCCCGCTTGATGCGATTGTATTACAAAATGTTCTGCCCGAGTTTAGGGCTCGTGTGTGGCGACGACGGCGGCAGCGGAGCCCGGCCCGGTATGCTGGCATATTATATCGTCGTCGAATGAATGAATGAAAGCTTGTACGTTGCGTCGCCCGCTGTCGTCTTCTTCCCCTCGCATTCCATGCTCGTCGCCGTATATTCCATAGAGGCTGGCAGGCACCAGCAACTATCGGGGTGTTCTCTGTGCCGTTTTGGAGTTGCGCAAAGATTTTTCCCTGTGTGACGTGCCGAGCCTACACGTTCGTGATGTCGGCGGCTTCAAGTTCTATCGGTTTCGATTCGGACGAGTCCCAAGGCAGCCGCCGGGAACAGTAGAACGGGGCGGCGGCAGCAGTTGTGAAACGATAAAAACAGCAAAAAGGCACTTTGCAAGTGAATCTGAACGTCAACGGCGACGTTGCCAGTATACCGGCTCGCATTATCGTTGTCCGCGGAAATTGTTCTATTATCGCCGCGATCCGGACTTCTTGTTTTATTTGTTCCATCGCCAATCGGGAAACGGCTCTCTCTCTCGGTCGCTGTGAAGCTTTTTTCATGTCTCGTCGGACGGAACGTAAGTTGTGATTATTTTATTTTTTTTTTTATTCATTTCTTTCGGCCCGAAGGTGGAAGACTGGTTTTCTTGCCTGTCTTGCTATTTAGTGTGCTGCAATTACCTGATTTGTGTTCTATTCGCGCAGTGTCTCCTCTATTCAGCCGAAGAATTTTCGGTCATGGTGGGCGAATGACCTCTACTTGTCCGGGAATCGGAGCCGCAACTCGAACCTATCGTCTTTTAAACTATTAAACAGCTCTCCGGGCGGCTTTAACGTTTAACTACATCCATCCCAGTAATCGCCATATACACTCCCACTCGCCAATCCTAACAATCAGCCGATCTAAGAAACTTCTCCAATTGAAACGGAAGGAACAAGGTCAACTTGAAGCGCGGGCTGCTCGCACAACCCAACCAAACATATCTGTTCCCGCCAAAAAGCCCGTACATGCTATTTACCACTATTCTATGCTAGCCATACTATGCTGGTGCCGCCTCTAGATGAGCCTACCATATGTAATTCGCGCGTTCGCTTCAAGATGACGCGCTTTTTTTCAGCCAGCATAGAGAGAAGGTCATTCACAGCGGCAGTCATACTTAGACCCAACGTCGGATCGTAGTCAGATGGAGCGTTAGTGACGTTGATGGTTCCGTGTCGATACGATAAAACTATTTTTCCAGTCGAGTGTGTAGACTCGGTATAGTGCGGACGCACCGCACTACATTCAAAGTGTGTTCGAAAGCGAATTGAAGCGATGGCACGAAATGATGGCTTTGCTTTTAAGCGGGCAGTCGTGGTTTCATTGTCATTGTGGTGTCTCGGGTATGTAAAGTTTTTTTTTTGAGCGAGAAAAACGATTGGCATCGAAACCGTGTGTTATTTCGCTGAGTTACCCGGTTTCTGAGTTGGACGTCTGTGTGGCGCCCATTCTTATGTAAGTTTTGCCTTTCGAGTTGCTCAGCGTTTCTTTAAGAGTTATGGTAAACATGAAGAACCTTAATTTTTAGGCATGTCGGGAACAGCCCACTTCCCAGGTACAGAGGTCGGCAAGTATATAACCTCCTTCTGCAGCAATGAACATGCTGTTCTCTCCACAACCCTTAGACATTTTTGGGAAGCAAATGGCAGCCATTGAACTTGGAGCTCAACGCAGTGGACCAGCTTATTAGGAGGCCACTCCACAACTCTGAAAACAGACAACACCTTGCCTAGTTTGGATTTTGATCAAAGTTTCCTGAAGACAATTCGTCTAGAATGGAAAATGGATACTGTACGGGGAATAGTTAGATTAGATTAAATTTCATCGAAGGCGGAGGGATTCCTCCAAGCACCGCGACCAGTGCTATATGTGCTATACCTCATAGATCTTTCTCCAGTTTTAACCTAGAGGTCCTCAATCAGCTTTATTTCTCTTAGGAATTTATCTTGTTGGTGTAGAGATGGGAAATTCGGATCTTTTCAGTAAACCGGGTCACCGGATCTCGCTCTTTTCAAAGATCCGGCTCTTTGAGCCGGTTCAAAAGATCCAGGTGGATTTTTTGCACTGCCGCGGTAAAGGGTTCTTCAATAGGTACATAACAATTTTGTATTTTAATACAAACGCACATTTAAACTTTTTTGCAGTCAACGTTTACATTTTTATCATGGTGAAGTTAACGAACGAGCAACGTTTGGAAATATTCAAAATTTTAATTTTTTCTGTGTTTAATTTATATACGGAATAGTCCTTAGCTATTTATTAGGTTGTTGCAGATGAAATGTCGTTTTTCTTTATGAAGTGAAGTCAGTTGCGATTTTCATGTCTCAAACTGCCGCCAGGTGGCACAAGTGGTACAGTGAAACCTGTCTAAAACGGACCCTGTATAAAACGGAAACCTGCCATAACGGAAAAAAAACTGGGAACGGAGCATTTTTCAATGCAAAACACTCTGTATAAACCGGAAACCTGTCTAACGCGGAAACGGAACGTGATTTGCGGAACGAAATTTTTCGCAAAACGGAAAACAGTTAAAATGTGACATGAGTGGATTTGAGTATGACTGACTGCAAGTGAAAGACGGAAAAATGCTTTTAATTTATTATGGAACTAGAGTGTTACAAAAACTTTTAAAATAATTTTGGACATATGTTTTGAAATTTTGGTAGTTCAGTCTTTGGAAAAGTCAACAAGCAGAGTTGCAGAATATGGGCTGATGAAAATCCAGGGCACTCTTTGAATAGCAAATGCATCTAGAAAATCTCACTTTGTGGTGTGCAATTTGCGCTGGTGGAGTAATTGGTTCATTCTTCTTCGAAAATGCACCTGGCAACTCTGTCAGAGTGAACGGGGAAAGATACCGTGCCATGATCACCGACTTCTTGTGGCCAATATTGTATGTTTATGACATCGATGTGATTCCAGCAAGATGGTGTGCCACACAGCTGAAGTTCCCCGGGCCAATAATCTCCAAAAACAGCGAAATCAATTGGCCACCGAGATCGTGCGATTTAACTCCGTTGCACTTCTTTCTTTGGGGGTCCTCAAAAGCATGGTTTACCCCAATAAACTCAAAACCATTCAACAACTGAAGGATCTATTGGTCTAATTATGGAGAAGTTATGCCGTGATGTCATCAAAAATTTGGACTAACGAGTCGAGGTGTGCCGTAGGAGCATTTGAGTAGTATTCTTTCCCATACTTAATTGTCATGGACCAAATATTTTTTAATAAAATTTTCATTAACTCCATCATCCTCTTTTTTTCAATTTTGATTTAACTTCGGAACGCGTTATTGTAACACCCTTTATTTGACCTGTACTTATTTTTATTTTTTGTTTGTTCATTATTTTTAAGGGACCCAAAAAAAAAACATTATTATATATGTACTTCAAATCAAGACTTTTGCTGAACAAAACTGTATAAAACGGAAACCTGCTAAAACGGAACAAAAAGTTGGGTACCACAGCATTCCGTTTTAGACAGGTTTTACTGTATTAGGTATTGAAGTATAAATACCCCTACATTTACTCATGGAGTCATTTCAGTTTTGGACTTCATTAAGATCGGACAGAAAAAAAATGAATTCGGGTCAAAAACGGGTTAAACTTGGCCACAGCGCAACGGAGGCAAAAATTCCGATTAGGAGATATAACCCTTCAAAGTGAGCCACGTGGTAACCTAATACCTTCGATCGATAAGGACGAGCTGAATTTATTAGTGGAATCTGACTCACGCCAAACTGTAAGGGACATTGCAGAGAAATTGGGCGTACACTATTCGACAGTTTCCCGGTACTTGCAGCAGCTTGGAAAAATCAAAAAGCTTGATAAGTGAGTTCCACATGAGCCTACTGAGCAAAACATAACGCTTCGACTGGAAATTTGCAGTTCCCTGCTCTCCCGGAAGAGAAACAATCCGTTTTTGAACAGAATAGCGACATGTGATGAAAAGTGGATACTGTACGACAATCGTCGCCGATCGGCTCAATGGTCGGATGCTGATGAGACCCCAAAACACATGCCGAAACCAGGACTTCATCCGAAGAAGATAATGGTTACTGTTTGGTGGTCTGCAGCTGAAGTTATTCACTATTCCTTTTTGAATCGTGGTGAAACCATTAATGCAGAGAAGTATTGTGCCCAACTCGATGAAATGCATCAGAAATTGAGTGTTCAACGGGCTAGATTGGTCAACAGAGATGGAGCTATCTGCTTCATTACAACGCACGGTCTCATGTTTCAAGAACAACGGTCCAAAAATTAAACGAGTGGCAGTATGAGACTCTTCTCATCCACCATACTCACCAGACCTTTCGCCAACCGACTACCACTTTTTTTTAAACATTTGGATCATTTTTTGGCGAACAAACAATTCGATAATGAAGAAGCCATCAAAAGAGCCTTCGAGGACTTTCTTCGCTCTAGAAAGTCGGACTTCTACGAAACTGGCATAAATGCTCGCTGGGAGAAATGTATTGCATGTGCTGGTGCCTATTTTCATTAATAAAATTAAGTTTTATAAAAGTTACAGTTGTTTGAAATTGCACTACCAAAAACGACATTTCATCTGCAACAACCTAATACATAGAAAATTTCAATAGGGACACAACAATTTTGTAGCCGGCACTCAGCAAATCAGTACTCTGTTCTGACTACAAAGTATCTTCAGCACTTCGCTTTACTAACTGGGATTTAATGGTGACCAATTCCAGCGCCTTTATGGCCGCCAGGCTGTCAATGTAGAGTAATATATTCTGATCGCATATCTTCCCCATTAACAGGATGTTTGCTGCCTGAAAACACCGCATACATCTGGCAGCTTGAACGACTTCCCTACACTCAGCTGCTCAGAGGAGACGCCAGCGCCAGTGCCGCATTCTATTTTCGATCCGTCCGTATATACGGAGATTTCCCCTTCACGTAATACCCTATTGTTCTCCCAGTTCACTCTACTAAGATAAACAATTTCGTATGGCGTCGCAAAATCCATCACTGGGATTAAGTAGTCCGTACTAATATCCGCCGGGCTTCCCAGAAATTCGCTGAGAATGGAACTATGCCCTTTAGAACTCCGCCTAAAGAGGGCACAGCTCGATAGCCTAACTGCTACCTGTTTCACATAGATATCCACTGGCAATAGATGCATAAACACCTCCAACGCGGCAGTAGGCGTTGTGGGAAGGGCTCCCGTGATCATAACACAGGCAGTCCGTTGCACTCCTCCTAGTTTCCTAAGATTGTACTTTTTATCCATGGCTTTCCACCAGAATAGGTCTCACAACCGCCATGTACAACCAGTGTACTATATTTGGTTTGAGATCCCAGCTTTTGCCCACGGTCTGCTTGCATGCGAAAAGCACGTTATTTGCCTTCTTAATGCGCTCCTGAATATTCAATTTCCAGCTGAGCGTCCTATCCAGAATTAGACCCAGGTATTTAGCTTGTTCCGATAGTCTAAGCTTCACGCCTTCGAGCTTCGGTAGCCTAAATGCCGGAATTGTATGCTTCCTTGTGAATAGCACCAATTCAGTTTTAGAAGCGTTCACCCCCAAGCCGCATCTCCCAGCCCATAGTCTGAGTGTGCGGAGTGCAGATTCCAAAATGCTCGACAGCGTATCCAAAAACTTGCCCTTGGCGATTACCACAATGTCGTCTGCATATGCCACGACCTTTATTCCCTGTTTTTCAATTTCCAGGAGAACCTCGTTCATAACGAGGAGCCAAAGAAGAGGCGATATCACCCCCCATATCCATTGAAAACGCATCAAAATTCTACACACTTTCAACGGATATATCGTTCTCAAAATTGTACACATTTTCAACGGACACTTCAGTCCATGTGTGCCCTTCCACAATTCGCGATCCTGAGCGCTAGCCTTTACCTGCCGACAGAACTCCTCGAATTTATTTCTCGATGGTTCGTCTATTAGTGTTTCTTGGACGACCAACTTCAAGTCTGGTGGATTACAATCCAGAGACTGCTTAGAGATTTTTAGCTGTGGCTTCCTCAAGGCATGACCGATACATTGGCACTCTAATTTTTGAATCTCACCTTGGTCTACCCAGTTGTCGTCCAAAGATCGTTGTATGAGATAACGTCTGGCCAGAATTTTACCAAGACGAGTCGAAGACACTGGCTGACGAAAGTTTGCAATTTTCCCTTCCATGTGCTACAGCCGTATAACAGGATGGTTTTTTACGCAAGATTCGAAATTTTGTGCGAATCGTGATATTTATTTATTTATTTAATGAACGTCTATTGTACAGATAAACTTATCCAATTACGCAACAGAAAATACAGAAAAAAATTAAATAAAATAGAAAAACATTATAAATGAAGGAGAAGTAAAGAAAGGAAAAAAAGGAATAACAAAAGATTAAAAGTAATAACCTATATAATTAGAATTTAGCTTAAGAAAAATAATAATTTCAGCTTTGATTTGAAAAGAGGATACGATGTGTTCAGAGGACCAATCTTGAGGTCATCATGATTTCTTTGTAAAGGAATAATCGATTAAAAGAACTATACATTTGTACGCGCCAAAGGAGGGGCAAATATGGAGTCTGACCTGCTAGGACGCTTTGGTTGACGCAGCACCAAGTCTAAACTTAAGACTGAGTCCCCATCACCGTTGTAAATTTTGAAGAGAACACATTCGTATATGTACAGTCTTCGTTGTTCAAGGGATGGGAGCTTGAAGAGTAAAAGACGTTCACTGTAAGGACAATAGGGAATCCCATATTTTTAAAGGAGAGAACGAGTCAACTTACGTTGAACAGATTCAAGAGCAATAATATGACAAATGTAGTGAGGGGACCAAATAGCGGAGCAATATTCCAAGCCACTCCGCACTAGAGTCACGAAGAGCTTGATGCAAGTTTGAATGTCAGAGAACATATATAACGATCTTAGAATTAGGGCTGATAATTTCGATGCAGTACTTACTAGATTGCGAAAGTGAAGGTCAAACTTTAGTCGGGTGTCACAGGTAACACCCAGGTCTCGAATGTGGCAGACTTGAAGAAGTACTTCTGAGTTAATATCATAATCAAAAGAGATCATGGTTCTCTTAAGTGCGAAGGACGTTTTACGACATTTAGAGACGTTAAGTGGAAGACAATTACTAGAGCACGACAAAGCAAGAGCATTAAGATCTGATTGTAATATTCTGCAATCATGCAATGAACAGATCTCCCTATAAATTTTTACGTCATCCGCATAGAGGAGACAAGGAGATTGAATTATTAGTGGTAAATCATTAATAAATATGATGAACAAAAGTGGGCCCAGGATAGAGCCTTGAGGAACACCAGAGAGAGAAATAAATTACGATGACATTGAACCATTGAAACGAACACGCGATTTACGATTAACCAGATAGGAAGCAAACCATTGAAACAGTGATCCCAAAATTACACAGCCTTTAAGTTTGGAGAGTAATAAGCAGTGATTTACTGAATCAAACGCTTTGGAAAAGTCAGTATAAATTACGTTCATCTGTTTATGATTGTCCAAAGCTTTGGAAACTGAATTTGTAAATTCTAAGAGATTTGATGAAGTTGATCTACCTTTAAAGAAGCCATGTTGGTCTTCATTAATAAGATGATTAAGGTTTGTGAACACATGATCATGTATTAATTTTTCAAGTAATTTAGCAAAGCATAGAGATAGGACGGTAGTTTGTTACTAGTGCTTTGTCGTCATTCTTATGGATAGGGGTAATGACGGCTTGCTTCCAGCGAAAGGGGAAAAATACCTTCATCGATACTTCTATTAAATAGAAGTGCAAAAGGATAACTGAGAGATGAGGAAAGAAGTTTAACAAACAAGTCGGGGATACCATCAGAACCACCGTTAACACTAATATCAAGAGTGGCGACAAGACGCTCCACTTCGCTTGAAGTAACCGAAAGTGGAGGAATGGTAACTGGATAAGACTCTGATAATTCTGTTCGAAAATGTAGATGGTGTAGAGAATACCGACGAAAAGTATGTCGCAATCAGCTCACATGACTCTTGAGAGTTACAGGCAATAATATTGGTGAATGAATACCGAAGCTCTGGTAAGCCTTGCTGATGCGAGTTTCCACATCTTTTCCAACCCCTTCATCCATGCTGATTGGCGGCAATATTATTGCGCCTATTCCACATTTTGACCATGCTCTTGTCCTGCCTCCCTTGATTTCGTCAAACCAAAGTTTTACGATCTCATAATGTGAGTAACTATGAAAACGTAATTGTCTCAAGAAAAAACTATGCTTTTTTCGCTTAAAAAAATTGACTGGGACCATTCTAGGGAGGTGTGTTGCTAATGAAACTCAAAACTCTTAAATAAGTGCCGCTCTACTGCGTATTTTTCAGCCCCATCCCACAGAGGATATTCATTCCCTATCCATTCCGACGTCCCTTAAGGCTCAGTCTTATCACTCGTTTTATTTATACCAGGTGTATAACCTTAAAACGATCGTTGACACATAGATGGCGTTAGTGACCGTGTTAAGCAACCTAGGGACGCCATTTTTTTTTTATTTAAGGGTTGGTTAGTTAACATTAATCAGTGCACATCGTCACAAATTTCATTCAACAACATACGTTTGTCCTGTGCTGATCATGTCTAGTTTTTTGCCAGAAAAAGAGCATATGCGGGAAGCTCTGCTTTTTTGCTTTCATTTGAAGAAAACGGCTGCTAAATCGCATGAAATGCTTGTGGTAACAATGTTTTAGCGGAATCCATGTGCAGGGCTTGGTTTCGTCGATTCAAAGACAGCGATTTTGACCTGAGCGACAAGAAGCGCGGAAATCGGCCCAGGAAGGCGGAGGACGACCAATTGCAGGCTCTTTTGGACGAGGACGATACCCAATCGCAAAAAACCTTGCCGAGCAATTGGATGTTACTCAAACAGCCATTTCCATGTGTCTACGTCATGGGAAAGGTTCAAAAGATCGGAAAATGAGTGCCGCTTGAATTGAACGATAGGCAGATGAAGCGACGCCAAAACACATGCGAAACGTTGCTCGCCAGACACAGAAGAAAGTCGTTTCTGTATCGGATTGTGACTGGCGATGAAAAGTGGATTTATTTCGATAATCCAAAGCGCAGAAAATCGTGGGTTGATCCCGGTCAACCATCAACATCTACCGCAAGACCAAGTCGCTTCGGACGGAAGATAATGTTGTGCGTTTGGTGGGATCAGCAGGGTATCGTCTACTATGAGCTCTTAAAACCTGGTGAAACTGTCGATGCCCACCACTACCACCAACAATTGATCAAATTGCACCGTGCTCTGCGTGAAAAAAGGCCGGAATATCAACAAAGACATGACAAGCTGATTTTCCTTCACGACAACGCATCATAGCATACGTCAAAAATGGTCAGCAACTACTTGGACACACTCAACTGGGTGGTGCTACCCCCTCCCGCTAATTCACTAGACCTGACCCCTTCTGACTACCACTTGTTTTCGTCGATAGGCCACGCGCTCGCTGAGCAGCACTTCGGTTCTTACGAAGACGTCCGAAAATGGCTTGATGAGTGGTTTGCTACAAAAGAGAAGGAATTTTTTTGGCGTGGTATTCACAAATTGCCCGAGAGATGGGAAAAATGTGTAGCTAGCGAGGGTGAGTACTTCGAATAAATTTGTTTTTGTTTTCTTTGAAAAAAACATGTGTTTTTCTGACTAAAAAACGATCGTTTTAAGGTTATACACCTGGTATATGATATAATTTTCATAAATCGATCCTTGACATGTTAATCCTAGTCCAAGCTTTCTCAAATACTTGGGTAGTAGTCCAGCTTTGGTTCTCCAAAGTCTAGTAATAGGCCAACCTTGGTCTCTGTTATTGCACCAGCCTTGCTTTGATTTTTGACTTTGGTTTAACTTTGGTTTCCGGCATTCAGCCAGCTTTGGACTATTGGTTATCGCTTTTGGCTTGACTTCTTAAGCCAATGTTGTCTCAGGCTTGACTTCTTGAGGCAATATTGTCTCAGGCTTGTTGACATACCTTGACGCAAACCTGGACCAATGTTCTGTAAAATCCAAATTGTCTCTAAATAGGCAAAAACGAAATACCGTGAAATTGTAAACCACTTGGATAAAAGTTACAATTTATCATTAATCTAACCGCTTACAGACCTGTTCCAAGCGGTTCAAGAGATCATAAGGCCAGAAGTTCAATACATTTCTAATCCATTCAGTCCTTCTTTTCAGCCATCGAGGGACTTTGAAATCATTTTCAGTCGAACAATAAATCGAAATCTCTCACTCAACATCAAAATTAATCCTTCGTTCTATTGTTCGACTTCAGTAAACACCATCAGTCCCGGCAATTCGATAATTTCACACAGAATCCGATACTACAAAAAATCGAAACTCTTAAACTCTTACCGGTTTTTATTTTCAATTCAGTTTACGTGGCTACGATTACAATGCCTTCGATTAGTGCAAAGATTTACCTTTGTACCCGACATAAATCTCGCGGTTGGATTCGAATCTACCTGCAATTGATTCGAGAAATTCTTAGTTTCGATTCGATTCGACAAACCCCGAAGTTTCGTACCTTTTTTCCATCGTTGGCTTCGAATTTATTACACACGGATAATTAATTAATAATGGCATTTCGATTTCGTCTTCCTGGGTCCGTTCGATTACCTGACTTTCAATAATCACCCCTATACCGTGACTTCTTCTTAAACATCTTGGGAAAATATAAAAGCCGTTCGTTCTATGGATTCTACTCATTATCGAGTGTATTTTTCTGAAGAAACCTTTCGATAAGAGAACCGAAAACCTTAAATACTTTTGGGTTGGCATACATCAGTTTCACGATGTTGGAAGAATTTTGTCTAGTAATTTTTTTTTGGGTCCTTTACCGGTCCGCATAATCTCGCATCCTCTTCAGCACACCCTTCAAAGATCTCTAGAGACGAGTGGAATCGAAATACCAAAGAATTTTTACCTGTTCGACAGGTATATGTTGTTTCATGGCGTTTAAAAGTCCATCGAGTTTACCGTTTTCATGACTTTGTATTTATATTGCGTGGTGTACCAATGAACCATAAAATCCGTCGATAAAAGGATGTATTTTAGAAGACGTCTTTGGCCAGAATTTGTTGTTGGTATGAACCGTCGTGATGATATCACCGTCAATCCATTCAATTCTTATCTAATACTTCGAATCGACAAGATCCTGGGAAATTTTTTTTTCAATCAAAACATTTCAAGTGTTTGTGTGGGAACTTTGTTGTGTTAGTAGAGTGGACGTGATGGTTTTTGATTTGTTGTCCAAAACTTATTTTCCATTAGGTTTCGTTGGAACTTATAGTTTTCCCAATCAGATAAATCGTGATCCGTTTCGTGATAACAATAAAATGATATTGGTCATAGAAACCTCCCCTCTAAACGGGGAACCCATGCGGTTCTGACATTGAAAACACAAAAAATAACTCCTTAAATTAGCTACAGTTCATTTGAGTGAAGTACTTCACAACAGTCATTCACTTTGAAGCGTTAGTTCAGTGAAGTACTTCAATTGAACTGTTCATTTCATGTTTTCTCTTCTCTAACCAGCTGTTCAGTAGTCTCTATTCATTCACTAGTCACTATTCTTTCAATCGAGCTGTTCACTTACTCTATTCTCTTCTCTAAAAAGCAGTTCAGTAGTCACTCACTAGTCAGTAAGTCGTTCAATTTGGCTGGTGTGTGACGGTTGGCTTCTCTAAACAGCCGTTCACTAGTCAGTCAGTTCAGTTGTGCTTGTGGGTTGGGAAATTGGAAATAGAGCGATGTGTACATTGAACTGAATGGGTGGCTATAGAAAAGAATAGAGTAAGTGAATAGTTCAATTGAAGCCCTTGGTGCATAGAGATATATATGGAGATGACAAGCAGCGATTGAGTTGAAGACGGACGTCAACAAATTGGCATAACGCTCCTGTTTTGTCTCACTCACTCACACGCTAAAACAACAACAATTTGATATAACGACCCTGTTTTGTCTCACTTCTTACCGTGTTTTTGGCTTCAAAGCGCTTTATACAAAACCGGTGGCTTGTCGTCTCCAGTAGCTCTATGCCCTTGGTGTAACAAGGGATCAACTCATTTTTTAAAAGCATGAGAGGGCTTCACTTTTCCGACCCCTCCTTGCATTCGGATACAATTCAGCTGATGCAGTTAACTCCTTATGATTTAATAATATCCTTAATAATTTTAATAAAATCATAAAAAAAATCAATAAAATAATTTGAATGCATTAAGGGGTCAGAAAAGTCAAGCTTTCTCATGTTGTTGGAAAAATGAGTTGACCCCTTATTACACCAAGGGCTTCAATTGCAGGAGTTGTGGCTAGTGACTACTTAACGGCTGGTAAGAGAAGAGAATAGATGAAATGAATTGAAGTACTTCACTGAACTAACTCTTTAAAGTGAATGACTAGCTGTGAAGTACTTTACTTAAATGAACTCTTTTGCCCATTTCTAGAAGAATTATGTGTTGTCTCCGCTTTGTGTGCTTTAGGCACGGAGACGGACGAAAAGAGAAGATTGGTTGCTTGATTGTCTCTCTTCTCACCGTGTTTGTATAGCTTACTCTGTTAGACTTCGTACTCCCTTCATTCGTTACAAAATTGTTTATTCACCTTTCGAATTGAACTGTAGTTCACCAAAATGTTACTTCTCTTATTCACTTGAATGAATAATTGACCGTATTGTGAATGTCACGTCACTTCACTCCGATGCCGATTCAACGTGTCACGTCGATCGAAAAGAACCGATTGTGTAACCGCATCGACGTGACTCATTAGCATTTCCATATTGATATGTATGTGTCAGCTGTAAATTGTGATTTTAAGCTAATGTAAATGCTTTCATTTACAATCATTTCATTTTTGCATCGACGTTAATTTTTTCAGGCGTCACGGACTGGAATCTCATCGACGGAAAATGACGATCAAAGTGACAACTGTCGATGACAATCGACATTCACAATCGCTTTTTCAGGCGTCGATGTCAAATCGGCATCGAAGTGTCGTGACGTGACATTCACAATACGGTCAAATGAATGAAGTGTTCTTTTAGAGTAGTTCACTGGAGAACTACAGCTTCTATGGAGCTCCATTTAAAACGTC
The DNA here is from genome assembly GCA_951812415.1 of Beris morrisii. Lineage (NCBI taxonomy): Eukaryota > Metazoa > Arthropoda > Insecta > Diptera > Stratiomyidae > Beris > Beris morrisii. Next base: position 94,677,818 of record OX638312.1, on the reverse strand, counting down.
TTTTTCCTCAATATCCTTATTTACAACCGTCGCAAGGTCTGAAGAGATAATCCCTACACAAAAGAGATGATGGTTGATTTATCCGAACTGTGTTACTCACAGGACTCGTCTTCCAACTTGAAATGTGTAAACCGGCGCGTTGTCCTTAAATTCATATACTGGATTTGTCTTTGTCTTTATGAGTGACCACTTATCGTAATGGTTGCAAAAGGTCAGATAAACAATCAATTATCAAAATTCTTACATAATTCCGATAATCCGACCGTTGCATCTTTAACTTCTTTAAATCCCACTACTTCCTTAGTATCCTCTGATTCCTCTTCGGATTTAGGATCACACACTCTATTGTCTCGCTCTAATATCTGTTTGTGTAAAATCCCAATTCTGACATGAAATGTACTCCAAAGGTATACAGCGTCTAGGTCCGAGTTCTCCTCGTATTCTAAGAAGTCCTTTCATTTGCCGAAGCTGATTAAATTTCTCACCTTGACTGGGCCCACATTCATCAGTTCCTCTCTTCCCAAGGAGCAAGTGCTTGGAGACTTCTTCCTTTTCGCCATTCTTCTCGTTCTATGGTGCTACTATCCAAATGGGCACTTGGACTCTTCGATAAATCGATCTGAGTTTTATATAGAACTTAGGTAGGTGTTGTCCGGTCCCCAACGAAAAGAGTTGCTATCTTAGAATATTCGACAGGAGGGATGTTTTTGAAATAAAGACGATATCACAAATTAGATCTTGAGATTCTCATCCCCCATAAATTTTTGGACAAGGACTATAGCAACTATTTTGGGAAGTTCTTAACATTTCAATTCTAGAGAAAACAGCCTCCTCCTAGAATCTGGCACAGTCAAAAGCTGCATTCTCGGAAGTGGTAAAAGTTGTTCCAGCGCATCTTGTGCTATTTGGTGAACAGTGTTTCTAGGAGTGGTAGATAGAGACGCCTCCAAAAGTATAAACAATTTTATCCCATAAACTCTGCAGAGAAGCTGGATATTTGAGCAAAGCCTGCCATTATTGTGAGAAAAGAGGACTGAAAGGATAGTCTCAGTGTATGAAATCCACAATCGGAACGCCTTATTACCACGTCACGTATCGTACTCTGTGTTCGAAAATTACTATGTGCCTAGGGTGAAAAAGCACAGGCCTCGCGACGATCTGAAGCTTGTATACTGTCAAATATTCGTATGCTGTCAAATATTTGTATGTTATCAAATATTTGTATGCTGTCAAATATTTGTATGTTGTCAATTATTTGTATATTGTCAAATATTTGTATATTGTCAAATATTTGTTTGCTGTCAAATATTGTTTTAGTCAAATATTTGACTAAAGAAACTTGACAAAAAATTCAGTAAAATAATAGGTTTTGTGTAGTATAAATAAAACAATGTGGCGAACAAAAATATTACGATTACACAGTCTGACTGCATTTGACAGCGTAAATAGTCGAATATTTAACTTAGTATCATATTATATTGCTTTACAGTTCAGCTAACGTTAGAATTCGAGTAAGTACTACGTTCATCGATTAGGTCTTTGACGTGCAAGTGGTTCAACCTGATGTGATCATGAAAATTATCGTAGGTGGCGACAGGGTTTAAGTAAAACTACCACATCTAGGACACCAAAAATACCTTCTTCATCCACAACGAATGGCAATTTTGTTACAGGTAAAATAATGAATACGAACATAATCGAGCGAGTCATTCATGTAGTCTCCATATAAAAGTCCTTGAATAATTTGTACGATTATCTTCCGGAACACACTATAACTCGAGAAATCCTTAAGCCTGGAAATCGAAACTTAACTTAAAATGTACCAAATTTGAATTTTCTAGCCTTATTGGTTCTCTGTCTTAATCGTGCAATTGATGTAACCATGTAATTTGAGGACTGGTAACAACTAGAGATGGGAAATTCGGATCTTTTCAGTGAACCGGCTCACCGGATCTCGCTCTTTTCAAAGATCCGGCTCTTTGAGCCGGTTCAAAAGATCCAGATGAATCTTTTGCACTGCCGTGCTAGATGGTTGTTCAATAGGTACATAACAATTTTGTATTTTAATACAAACGCATCTTTAAACTTTTTTGCTATTTTGTCAATGTCAAAACGTCAGTTAACGAACGAGCAACGTTTGAAAATATTCAAAATTTTCATTTTTTCTGTGTTTAATTTATATACGGAATTGTTATGTCCATATTGAATAACCCTTAGCTATTTACATAGAAAATTTCAATAGGGACACAACAATTTTGTATTTAAATAAAATACAGAAAAATTGAGATAATTTCCAAACGTTGCTCATTCATGAACTTCACCATGATAAAAATATAAACCTTGACTGACGTTTTGGCATTGAAAGACCAGCAAAAAAGTTTCAAGGTGCGTTTGTATTTAAATATAAAATTGTTATGTACCTATTGAATAACCCTTTACGACAAATCGAAAACTCATTTAAAATAAACTATGTACTTTTATGAAAAATGTCAGAGTTGATTATTTTAAGGCAATGCTGGGTAATGCAGGAAATAATTTTTTTTTAATGCTTTATTATCTTGTAATCTTAACTTTATATTCAATTATTAATTATTAGCACTAACTCACCCTTCTAAGGATATATAATGGGAAACTAGTTTGAAAAAATGGTGGCTCTAGTCTCGGATTTGACGACTTTACAATTGAATGTGGGTTATAAAAGACTTTTTCTCAAAGACTGTTACAGACCTAATTAATCTTAACCTTTTGAAGAGTGACTTATTTCCTTAATATCTATCGTTGGAAAAATAATGGAAATGGTTGCAAATTAGAAATTAATGTTTTACTTTGAAACACATAAAATATTAAACGAAAATCATTTCGGTTTTCGTGCAGGACGCAGCACACATGACGAAATAGCTCCGTTAAATAAATTAATTAACTCCTCGTTAGATAAAGGGAACAAATCGACTCCATTCCACATAAAAATTATTTCATCTGGTATTAGCACTGGGTTAACTAGATCACCGGCTAGGGGATAGATCCCAATATTTTATAATTAACAATACACAGAGCAATAGAGCAACTTTCCATTACAATGTACTTTGTTGATACTTTCCTATACTTCGCGGATGCTTCATAAGTAGCATGTATAGTATAGGTATAATGTACTACCTCATAGTTTGCAAAGACTTATCAAAGATCTGCGATTCATAAAGATCCACGGTTTGTAAAGATTTGCGATTCTATCATCCATCTTCAATTTTCAATCTTCAAGCTTCAAGTTTCAATTCTTAATCTTTAATCTTTAATCTTTAATCTTTTATCTTTAATATTTAATCCTTAATCTTTAATCTTCCACCCACCATCTACCATCCCTCATCCTCTATCCTCTATCTTCTATCCTCTATCCTCCATTTTCCATCTTTCATCCTGCATCCTCCATTCTTCGTCCTCTATCTTCCATCCTACATCTTCAATCTTCATCTTTCATTTTTCATCTTCATCTTTCATTTTGCATCTTCCATCTTCATCTTTCATCCTTCATCCTCCATCATCAATCCTCCATTCTCAATCCTCAATCCTCAAACCTCCATTTACCATCCCCCATCCTCTATCTTCTATCCCCTGTCCTCCATTTCCCATCTTTCATCCTTCATCCTCCATACTTCGTCCTCCATCTTCTATCCTACATCTTCAATCTTCATCATTCATTTTTCATCTTTCATCTTCATCATTCTTTTTTCATCTTTCATCTTCATCCTTCATCCTCCATTCTCCATCTTCCATTCTCCATCCTCCATTCTCCATCCTCCATCATCCATCCTCAATCCTGAATCCTCTATCTTCCATGCTTCATCCTCCCTCCTCCACTCTTCAATCCTCCATCCACCATCTTCTATCCTCCATCATCATCACCTCAAAGATCCGCGATTTGTAAAGATCTGCTTCTGTCCGCGAACCTTAAAGATCCACGAGCCGTGATGATCCGCGAACCGCAAAGATCCGTAAAGATCTGTTGAGCCGTCAAGATCCGCGAACCGCAAAGATCCGTATAGATCTGTTGCACCGTCGAGATTCGTGAACCGTAAAGATCCGTGAAGAAGATCTGGCTCAGTTGGATCTTCTGCTTGAGCCGGTTCATTGAGCCCGCTCAAATCTGAGTTACCCTTACTAACGAATTTGACTTTACTTTTTTTACTCCAAACGTATTCCTCTCTGGAGTAAAAAGGTAAGATCGAGGTCGGGAGTTAACGAAATTACTAGCACCTTCGAGAAGTTTCCATACATCAGTCCTTAAATTACTTGGTTACACTAATTACACGATTTTGACAGAACCTTAAAAGCTAGGAATTTAAAATTTAGTACACTGTAATCTATAGTACGGGAATAAAAACACGTAAAATCAAGGAATCCGTAGCTACCATACAAATTATTTGATGTCTGGTGTGGAATATAATTCACTAAATTATAATTCGCGAAAACAAATTCTGTAATTTATAAGAAACATCACGATTATTACCTTCAAGCTATAAGGGTGTTACCGAGTTGAACAATAAACCTCTGAGTCAACGCAACCCGGATAACCCAAAACAGTTTTCGAACTGGCCTTTTCAGTGAAGGTTTTTCAACTGTTGAGCCCTCAAAATCGCAATAACTAAGGTACTGATCGACCACAGTAGGGAAGTTCGTATGATGGCCGTCCTCTGACACCCAAAACCAACCCAAAAATTCTTAAAAATTGACTTTTATGGTAGCTCTTCTATCAAAAAAATTAATTCTCGTTACCATACGAATGATCTTAAAAAAATTGTAATTCTATTGGTTGCAATACGCGACAACTGGAGATTAAATTTTGGGCAAAAAATAGTTTGGTTGATTAAAGAGCAAAATCATTGTACTCCTTGGGCGGGCGGTAGCTACCATACAAAATTCGTTTGAAAAAAAAACAACCTTTTAATAATAACTTCTGAATTTTTGTATACGATGCATAGGGTAGGAATAATTCTTCTCCTCCAAGTAGCTACCATAGATAGTCCGCTATTTTGAGACTGAATGGCTTCAAGTGTATGTAAAATGTCGGCTATTTCAAAGTCACTTTTCCGTAAAATTTACAATTCCGATTTTTCCTTATCAAATTTACTTTCATCTTCATAATGTAATTCCTGTTTTTTTTCCTTTCAGATAGATGAGCTAAGTAGAAGGCTCCGAATTTTCGAACGGTGATATAAATCATCACACGCATCTTCAAACATTGAACCCGTCACACGTTATTTCGGGGGTTGAAGATTTTTCGAACCCTTTTAGGTTGTATGGTAAGTAGAATGGAAATTCCATTTAATTTTTTTTTCTGTATTTGATTAGGGTAAAATGTGGTGAGATAGAAGTAAAACCTGGTGTTTGTTGAGATTATGTAAAAAGTTTTTTATGCTTTGATAAAAACTGTTAATCCTGATGGTTTGTCGGAGTACCGGATATTTACCGCGTAGTTTCTAGGTATCTATTTTTTTTTTTTTACAAATGAATCGTTTCGTATCTATCGGGTAGAATACTTATTGAGCATTCAGTTGGATTCGTTTTTATGTAACTCGAGAAAAAGTTTCCGATTTGCATAGCTACCTGCCCGGAGTGTAGGATCAATAATCACATCACGTTTAAAATTAAATTTTAATACAAGAGGCACACAACTTTTCTGATAAATTTCAATTCATTTCCTGTTTTGGTCAAATGAATTTATTCGAAAAACATAAATACGTTGAGCTTTTTTTTACATTTCAGTCCATTGAATTTATTGACACACGCAAAAAAAAATCAGGGAATGTGCTCTCTGTTATCTGTTAAATTGATTTAGTAAATTTCAAGATTTACCATAAATCCTGGATAAGAATAACAATGATGGAATGTAGTGACGAATTATAAAATATGAAAGAAATTTTATTTTTAATTTACATTTTTAATGCTAAATTACACTTCTTGTAAATTTACTATACTTGTAAAATTACACGTTTTTTGTAACTGAAAATCAATGGAATTTTACACTTTTTAAACAAATAAAACCGATAGAAATTTTGGTCGAAAATTTAAATGAAGTGTTTACAAATGCTATGCCTCTTTCGAATCCTTCCAAGATGCCCCAAACACTGTCTAGACATTGTGGCGGAAAAAAAATTTAATAATAGATTCGAAATAGATTTTCGCTGACCTCATTCACACCCACTCGTCCGAAGAGATCCAATTTTTGAATGACTGTTGTGTGGTATATAGTTCTGTGATGGAGTAGCGTTTTCGAATTCCGAGCAATGATTCAAAGGTTAAAATTTAAATTTTGCTCAAAAAGTTTACTATGATATTATTACTTGAACAATTTTGACTTCATCATCAATCAGCCCAAATCGGGCCCTGGCCTCCTGACTTCATACCAGAATGATTTCTAGAGTTATTGTACGAGCCATCAAATGATAGAACAAATTTTTCAGGAACTTTTGTACGCTAACTTCTCAAAGGAATTTGTAGTCGAAAGTTCGAAGTGAACCGAACTTCTATTTAAATACTATTGAACAAACGGTAATGTGTAGAGTAGTTAGTTTTAAGTTTTAACTCTAAAATACTCTTGAACTCAGTATTCATTTAGAAGTTAAACAAATCCAATCTGAATTTTAGTTCACAACCCGACCTTTCGCTCTTTACATTGGTGATCCTGACGTTTTCCTCATTAAGAAACACGCCTTGTCAATGCGTTACAAACTTTTGGAGCCGTATTAAACTTATAATATGTAGATGAAATCTAGAGTGCAACTGGAACCACTGTATGCTTAATCATAATTTTTGTTGAGCTAGTACATATTACACTGTATGCCATGCTGTCAAACATTTGACGGAAAGTTCAGCCAAATTTTTTTCGTCAAAATAGACTGTGTAGAGTAAATAAAATAATGTGGCACACAAAAATTAGACGATTACACTATCTGACAGCATTTTCCAAGATAAATAGTCAAATATTTGACAGTGTAATACTAGCTTTAGTGGACTTCTGAAATTGTGCAAAAAAGTTGGGCAAATTTGATTGCAGAGTAAATGAAATTCAGACCAACGTCATTATTGAAGTGAATAAACGTTGTTCTATGTTGGATGTTCTATTAGACCCAAAACTGGGAAAAAAAATCCGTCTGTCCGCCGTACGCAAACGCTTTTCTTTTTTAATTGTATTGCAATATATATATAAAAAAAAACATTTTAAAAATGTAAAAAGAAGGTGTCGGGTTCAACAAAAAGGGATGATATTCACAGAGTCGGTTTTCTTTTTATTAATATTTCCACTTACACTTGTATACAAATTTGTGATATTCATTTTTCCAAGAAACTCGACAATCGCTCGTCGTAGCATAAAGATGATGTGCAAAGTTTACTTTTTGGTTGCTTTGGGGGGGGGGGGGATATTTTTCCGAGCGATTGTCGGGTTTCTTGGAAAAATGAATATCACAAATTTGTATACAAGTGTAAGTGGAAATATTAATAAAAAGAAAACCGACTCTGTGAATATCATCCCTTTTTGTTGAACCCGACACCTTCTTTTTACATTTTTAAAATGTTTTTTTTATATATATATCATTTCTTTTTGTTGCTATAGATTTAGGAAAAAGTATTATCTACACTAAAACTCCAAAATGAAAATTTACATTTTTCATTTGTGGTATTTCAACTTTTAAGCCAATATCAATTTGTTTCATTCCCCGTTCGATCTGAAATTAATAGATATCGTTATCTAAAAATTTGCAGGGTTAAAGAGATTAAAACTCGCTTTCGCGTTCATATTTGGCTGACGCGCGCTACGCTCCAACTAGCTTTTATGCAGTACTGCGGGGCTAATCTTTAATCTTTCATTTTTAATCTTTAATCTTTAATGTTTAATCCTTTATTCTTTATCCGTTATCCTTGATCCGTGATCCTTGATCCTTGAACCTTGATCCATGATCCTTGATCCGTGATACTTGATCCTTGATCCTTGATCCTTGATCCTTGATCCTTCATCCTTGATCCTTGATCCTTGATCCTTGATCCTTGATCCTTGATCCTTGATCCTTGATCCTTGGTCCTTGATCCTTGATCCTTGATCCTTCATCCTTCATTTTTCATCCTTCATCCTTCATCCTTCATCCTTCATCCTTGATCCTTGATCCTTGATCCTTGATCCTTGATCCGTGATCCCTGATCCTTGATCCTTGATCCTTGATCCTTGATCTTTGATCCTTGATCCTTGATCCTTGATCCTTTATCTTTTATGTCTTTAATCATCTCTAATCTTTAATCTTTAATCTTTAACCTTTAATCTAAATCCACCATTCTACTCCCTCTATCTTATATCCTCTATTCTTCATCCTCCATCCTTTATCCTCCATACTTCGTTCTGCATCTTCCTTCCTTTATCCTCCATACTTCGTTCTTCATCCTCCATCTTCCATCCTCCATCCTCTATCCTCCATCATCCATCATCCATCTGCCATCCTCCATCCTCCATCCTCCATCCTCCATCCTCCATCGTGAATCCTCTATACTAAATCCTCCATCCTCCATCTTCCATTTTTCATCTTCTATCCTCCATCCTCCACCATCCATTTTCCATCTTCTATCTACATCATCTCAAAAATTCGCAAACCTTTAAGATCCACGAGCCGTGATGATCCGCGAATCGCAAGATCTGCCGTGAAGATCTGCAAACCACAAAGATTTGTAAAGATCTGCTGAGCCGTCGAGATCCGCGAACCGCGAAGATCAGTAAAGATACATCGTTTTTTTCAATAGTGATCTGATCCAGTTGAAAATAACACACCTAATAAGAAATTAAATTCATTTGAGCTTTGCCAGTTTTCACGCAAACGCGCGTACTACCGTCTAGCGGTAGTAATTTGAAACCCAGATTTCAGTTCTCAAAGTGAGTCATCAGCGTCTGACTTGAAAATTTTATAAAAATTCATATGAGCTTTTGCTAGTTTTCACGCATACACATGCGTGAAATGTATGAGGAGCTTTTAGAAAACTCTCATGTACGCAGCATACAGATAGAGCAGCCGTGTCCATGTGAGTTGGCTGCAGTAAAGAACGTAGTCGGTGCTTGGGGTGAACCCGACAATCACATTCGACTGAACGTTCTGATCTCACCAACCAATTAAGTCAGTAAGACGAAATTTTGTTTGTGGATAGAGGGGAGTTTACTGAATATAAAACTTTTCAGTGAGGTAGTAGAGCAGAGAAGTGGGGGCGGGGGATAAAAGTCAGTCTGTCCGCCGTAAACAAACGCGTTTGAAGGCTCGTACCAAACCCTTTAGGTATTAAATTTTTGGGTAGATTAAGTGTTGTTGAATTTTTGGTTTGTGGGGGTGTAAGGATCAGGTGGGAGGGTCGTTTTATGGATAAAGATGGACAAGGGGAGTTTGCTGAATATGAAACTTTTCAGGGAGTTGGTAGAGCAGAGAAGTGGGGGCAGACTGAAAATAATTTTTCTAAAAAATCTCGTTTCATATCGCAAGAACTATTTGACACAGGATTTTGGAAGTTCTGCGGTAAGTAGGCCAAATATAACTCTACCAAAGAAAATTTTAGGGGTGGGGTGGAGAGTGAAAAGTAGAAAGAAATCTCGAGAACAGCCAATGATGGATAGCGAAAACTTGGAATTTAGTTAGATCTATAGTATAATAGCGGCATGTTTTAAAAAACTTATTTTTAATAAACGTAGTACGGTATAGTGGTGTGGGTATTTTTCCAATCTCGGGAATGGTTTATGCTAGAAACTTGAAATTTGGTGAGTATACGTAGATCTACTAAGAAGTTAATTCAAATAAAAAAATCGTATTCATTAGTGTACAGAGCAAAAAAAAGATTCAGTAAAAGCTGGGGTGCATATATTTTCACGAATCTCGTCATATTTCTTATGACTTCTGATAAATGCCCAGAAACTGTTTTCCGTTTTTTTTAAATTCAATCCCTGAGGGGCTGAATACATTTTCACGAATTTCGTCATATCTCTTAGGTCTTCTGAAATATTAAATTAATTTAACTTCCACGGGTTCTTCAGATAAGTGCATAGAAACTTTTATTTTAAAATCAATAAGGTGGTGTAAACAGGGGGCCAGGGCCCGATTTGGGCTGTCGCGCCATTGTTGATGATGAAGGTGGTGTAAAGCGGTTACATATATTTTCACGAATTCTGTCATATCCCTTAGGTCTGATTAGAAAACGAATAAGTTTTTATTTCGACGGAATCTTTATATAATCGCCGAAAACCCTTTTTCAGATTTGTTTTGCTTTTCAACTTCTAAAAGGGCGTCAAAGGGTTGTACACGGTTCCACAAATTCCGTATATCTCTTCGGGCTAATAAGATATCGAATTGGTTTTTACGTCCACGATACTTTTATATAATCGCCTACAAACTACAAAGCTACTACTAGTGACACCAAGAGGTGTAAAGGAGTTGCATACGAATTCTTATATACCTCCTAGATCTGATGAAATATCGAATTGGTTTTTACTTCCTTTGGGTGTTATTTGTAAATCCCTAAAAATTAATTTCAGAGTTTTTGAATAATTAACCCCCAAAGAGGGTGTAAGGGGATTGCATAGATCTGAGGTTTTTCGAAATTTTTCGACTTCTCTTCGCACTTAATCCTCCATAGAACCGCACTATTGAACGGGGTTCATTCAGAGCACTTATTCACAGTAAGTGTAAAATTGAATGTGTACTGAGATTTTTGCCCCTACCACTGTAAATACAGTAAAAGTTCTTTAATTCGGAAAAAATTGGGGTAAGGCTGTTCCAAATTAACGAATTTTCCAATTAAATGAGAACTTTTATTCACAGTAAGTGTAAAATTGAATAGGTTATTGAGTTTTTTGTCCCCTACGTTTGTACACCACTGCAAAAACAGTAAAAGTTTTTTTAATTCAAAAAAACTAAAGGGAAGTGTGTTCAAAATTAGTGAATTTGACCACAATAAGAAACAAATGAGGATACGACGTAGAGATAATCGAGATCCTTCACATACCGAGATGATTATCTTGAATTGTCTTCCCAGGAAACAATTAGGTGATCGTTCACGAAAGGTGAAGAAAAAGCGAATGTTCTGAAAAAAATACGTGGAATACTTTAGTGTGAATTCACCAAAGTCGAGTGAAACAAAAAAAAAACGGCTGATATTTTTAATGAAATTCAAATAAAAACAATGGAATTATAAAGAGCCACTTATTCGTCGGCCAGTGACTTAGTTGAAGGCAAATGCAATCGAATTAAAAAAAACTGTGATGTGTTTTTCTTTTCGACTGTTGATTCACTAATGATTCATCTAATTCTTGTTCATTCACGAATCTTTAACGTGATTTAGAAACGATTCACTTAACCTTCACTAAAGTGAGTACACACATTCGTTTTTGAGAAGATTAGATGAATGAATTTTTAATCGTTATAAAGATTGAAGTTAATATCGTATCACAGATGAATTCACTTTCGTGATTCACTATCAAATCATTTTCGAATAGAAATATTTGTTGGGGCTGATTTTTTTTTTAATAGCTATGCGTGTGAATAATATTAAAATAATCTCTCTACCTTGAACAAATCACAATTTCCGAATTGAAGAGCTTTCAAAATTAAGAGATTCAAAATTAAAGAGCTTTCAAGCGATATCCCCCCCCCCCCCTCACCCTCACCCTCCTCTTACCTCATTGTCAGAAGGTCATATTTCAATGGGTTCTTAAGACAAAAAAACTTGGTTCTCGAAATAATTTACTCTAACCCTCTACTCCTCTTCTCTCAAATAATTTTTTTTCGACACACTCAATACGTAGTTATACCTAGTCCTGTACAAATACACAAAGTTTCAACTTTTAAGCATAAGCCGTTTGCAAGATATTGACCAATCAAAAGTTCTTTAGCATATCCCTCACCCCCTTTCACCCGAACCACTAAAATTTTTTTATTTCTACTAAATTCTCCTGGAGTTTAAACTTTCTAGCCTGAACTTCTTGCAAAGTCAAAAAAATCTGGAAGGACTAAAGTTTTGCTGAATAGTTCCTAGACATTGAACATAGCTTTGATGTTAAGATTCCTGTTAACGAGCATTACCAGAGCTAGGGACTAGAGATGGGCAAAGCAGTTTCTTTCAGTGAAGTACTTCAGTCCGAGTCACTCACTTTAAGGAACGAGTTCAGTGAAGTACTTCCATGGAACTGTTCGTTCCATTGTTCCCACGTTTTCGTTCCATCGTTCCCTCGTTTTCGTTCTATCGTACTAGTTCGTTCTTTTAGTTCATTACTTGAGGGGAGTTCAGTGATGAGTAGTCGTAGTCGGAAGACAGTAGAGCAAAAAAAAAGGTCAGTACATCTAGAAGATGATGAGCAAACAAAAAACAAAGGTTAGTAGATCTAGAAGATGATGAGCAAAAAAAAGGTCACTAGATCTAGATCTATAAAAAAGGGTCGTACAGTTCACTCTGTTACTCTCTATTTTTCTTGATATACCTTTTTATTGTCACGTGTCCAATGGAACTGCAGTTCACCAAAAGGAGTGAGTTACTTCGCTTCACTCACTCACTTCAATGAAGTCTGTGGTAAAAACCAATAACAGCTTAAGTCGAAAAAATAATTAGGCAGTTACGTGTATCAAAATTGATAAATAAAGTAATAAAAAATATGCTAGGAGATCTTATTTTATTAAATTTAATAATACAACATAATAATAATATATTATATAAGATAAAAATCTATCAAACAATGGAAATTTTTTTAAAAAATGCAATTGAATATTTTAAAAATGATTTTTTCTTATCTCGACATAAGCAGTTATCGCTTTTTACCACAGAAGTGTTCTTTTGGAACAGTTCACTCGTGAACGACCCATCTCTACTAGGGACTAGTAATTCGGTGAATTGAATGCGTCAAGAGATTAACGCAGAATTTCTAACCACATTACTTTAGTAGGCGTATCTGTTGAATAGCTGCGTATTCCAACAATTGTTATGCGTTCCACAATGTTACAGCAATTTCAATCCGAACCTGATCTTTTCTTTAATTGGCACAAACCATAGTTCCGCCTGCTATTAAATCCATAAGATCGCAATAGATTTACTCAATTTATAAAAATTTTTCTACTATTCAAGGCAACAAGTCAAGCGCCGCTTTGTGGTTACAGCAAAGCTAACAATTTCTGCCTGCACCCAAACGTCTTGCAGCCACAAAGTAGTTAAAGATTTGCTATCGCAATCTTGATAAGTGGTATCATTAAGAGCAAGAAAAATCTCATGACGCATTTCTGTTTTAAGTGAAATCCAAGTTCATGCCGTCTACATTTCCTACGCTTTAAAACCCAGGGCTTCTTGCCCAGCTCGCTCCAGTATAATTTTGTCTTAGATCTGACTGGGATCTGAACCCATGCCCTCGGGATTGGTAGACTAAAACATTTGCCAAGGCTTAAAATGTTTGCTACTCGTATATATACTTTCACGCCTGCGGCAAACAGAAAGCCTGATTGTATCTAGTATCCTCCACGATTTGATTATCGATACAATAAAATTTCCAGTGAAAATCAATGATAACGTTATCAAGTATTTGAGCAAGCTAAAATAATCGTTAAAGTCGAAGATCAGTTCATGACTGGCTATCGATTACAAATCGAGTACGGTATTTGATAGTGTTCAATTTCGGCAGACACTTTACTTCTCAGAATAAAGTTTTTAGTTAGGTAACAATTTTATAGTCAATCGGTGTTCTAGAGAGTTTCGAAAGTTTGTCGAAACAATTCAAAAAAATTAGATTCTAATCATCCCTTATTCGATAACGTCATTTTGTTTAATCAGCAATAAAAGAAATTCGTGGAAGACGAATGATTCAGCTTTTGATAATATAGAGACAACGTTATTTTATTATCTTTGCCTTTCTTGGAAATTTCTTACAGTAACATTCCATCATAGGTCTACAACTTCAGACCATTTCAAGCTGAAGTTATAGTATTATGATATATTTTATGCCAAACTGTCAAATATTTGGTAAACAAAATTTGACTGAAATCGCTGTAAAATATCCATTTGATACATTTTTCAAAATTGATATAATCGATATCTGGATGCGTTTAACATATATTTTTCGTGTCAAATGCTGCCATTGCGTTCTCGCGTATATAAATCCGTTCAAATCTATTTGACGAGACGTAAGTGGAGTGTATTTTTTGGCAACTGTGATTATACATTGGCTTTCAAACATAGCAATAGGCACATAAAACACTGTCACAGTCAATCAATTCCGCACCAAACATCTCCGAAAGACGATCGTTCAATACCTACGTGTATGACATTTTAGCATTTGACCCATTTGTCAGAACCATTTTTTTCAGATATGGCATACTCAGTCAGATTCAGTTATTCAAGCTAGTTTTCCGATTACCCTCTATGACTCGTAGTTTTTTCTGTCATACCAGACTTGTCAAATGGTTTCACCAAGTCAAACAAAATAATTTGACACCGAAATATATCGATTATATTATCTGACATCATTTAGGACAGTTTCCATACAAAAGTCCTTGTATCCATAAATGGGTACACTAAACTGTACGATTAAAAGAAAGTACAAAAAGAAAAATTTTTGCATTTTTACCATTTATCTATAGTGCAAGAACAAAAACAGGTAGCTGCCGTTAAACAAAGGTTTCTTGTTTTCGTCTAAATTTGGAAAAACACGAAAACTCATTAGGTTATAAAAAAAGAGCTTCTCTTTTAATGGGTCAAATCATTCTTTTTCTTTATTACCACTGTAAGCAACTATGTCAAATATTTGACCCCAAAACTTTTGTTTTCCCCATTATTTTATTTGCTCTACGCAAGGTCTATTTTAACTGATGAACAAATTTCGTCAAATTTTTTTTGATCAAATTATTTGACAGCATGGCATACAGTGTACTACTAACTTTAGACTGTAAGCCATGCTGTCCAATATTTGACAATAAAATTTGACGAAAACTTGAATCAATTTTTTTCCAATTTATTTAGGAGTTCAGTATTTCATCTTAAGTATCGGTTGCTGACTATTGTGATTGTGGTAAACCCTATAAGTTCAATATTTGATTGATTTATGTGATAGAAAAAGTTCTACAAATCATTAGTGTCTTAATAATAGTGTAACATACTCGCCATGTAGCATTCCTTCAGGCAAGAACGAGACATCATTAATTGGTTTTCTGTTCTCATGCCCAATAAGGAAGCTACATTTTATAGTACGTGATCTTTTAAGAACTTTTTAATTACCACACACTATTTGAACCACCATAATTGCAAATTAAATTTGAATTTTTTTTTTAGATCTTTAAAGCCATCATAAAGTACGTTTTTCGCTTTCCGCTTTACAGTCGCTTAAATATTCTCACGTATGTGAACTATATGTATGATACATGTACCGTCCTATATTTTATATTGTTGGGTAAGGAATAGAAGGCTACCCCTGTATCCTCACTAATAATCCGAAAGTGAAATCATAATGCCTTATTGCCATGCTGTCAAATATTTGACTAGCGAAATTTGAAGATCAGCTCCTTATCAAGGGAAACTAAAATAGTCAAATATTTGACAAACTGGCATACAATCTAAACAGCTGACTTTCATCGCTAATTTCGATCTGAATTTCGAAACAAAGCTCATTATCCCGTGACCCAAAGTTTTGTTCCCAAAGTCCAAAATCCCGTATTCATGGATAAAATTAATTTTTAATAATTCCCGTGCCAAAAACAATTAATTTTATCAATTAAAATGAGATTTTGACGGCACCTTTTTGAATTTATTTTTCAAAAAAAAAAATTCCGCACAGCCGAGACAAATCGATTCGACATCTCAAGGGTCAAAATCCGTTTGGTAGAAATCTAGCTAAAATCATTCTTCGTTTTTCGGCCACCAATTTGATTTGTTCAAAAATATATTTACTTTTCGTGCACGCGCAGCTGAAACCAATCGAATGGCACTCAAGTGTCAAAATCTATCAACAAATGAAACTTTGGGAACATGTCTACGACCTACAGCAAACCCGTCCCTTTTGCTGAGCTGTTCCACCCGTTAATCGAAGAAAAAAGCGAAATTTTTGAATTTAAATAAAAAAAAAATTAATTTTGAAAAGAACAGTATTTTGGAAAAATTGAATTTTGGAATTTTGAAAAACTGAATTTTGGAACTCGGAATTTTGATCCAATCTTAAATTCGAGTCAAACTTTCGTTTTCCCAAATGCCGTTTTCCCAAAATACTTCACAGTAAAAAATAAAGAAAAATATCGAATTAGGTACTTGATAGTAATGCAAGATTTCGATTCTCATAAATTTATTTTATGCTACCTGCTCATTTTTAATTCATTGGGCAAAAAAAACGAATTAAACATTTTGACATTACAGTCAAAATTTTGAAAAATCTGTTTAGTGCGATGTAAAAGGCTTTTCGCGGTTTCAAAATCAACATAATTTATATCGTATGATTTTGACAAGTAGATTTTGAAACCTTAAAAATTTTTCACATTTTTTGCTGAACATTTTTCAATTTATCGCCTGCCTGGTGTCAAAAAATTTAATTTTTAGTTTTAAGGTTTGAAGCATAGAGATACTGGAGACGACAAGCCAGCGGTTTTGTATAAAGCTCTTTGAAGCCAGAAAAGTGAGACAAAATAGGGTCGTTATATCAAATTGTTGTTGTTTAGCGTGTTTCAAGAGCGAGACATAATATAAATGGGAGTCAGAAAAAACAGGGTTTACATGTTTGCGTGTGAGTGAATGCGACGACGTCCGCCTTCAACTCAATCAAATTTAATAGAATTAACAGGAACCAAATATAAAATTGTTCGTTTCCATTTGCATTTCTTGTTAAGCTAGTATTACTGTATGTCTTCCTTTCAAATATTTGTAATCGTAAAATTTTTGTTTGCCTCATTATTTTATTTAATCTACACCAGGTCTATTTTGACGGATAAAAATTGACAAACTTTTTGGTCAAATTTTTTTCGTCATTTTATTTCGTGTTAAAAATGTTGAGATCATATTTGATACGGTTCTTGCGATATAATAATTTGCTATCACCTTACTTCCGTGCTCCGCCTCCCCCCTCAAAAATTTAACATTCAATAGACTACTTGTACTCCTATATACTGCTTCTTTCTTATAGGTACAATTGGTTCGGAAGATATTGCCATCTAAATTTTTTTTCTTCTAGAACGCTTCCCCCCCTCACACCCACACCCATCAAAAGATACCACTTGTAGGGGGTTCAATCATATTCTACCCACCAAAAAAGTTTCAACTTAATATCTGAACGGGTTTGTGAGCTACGGGCCTTCAAACATTTTTGCGTACGGCTTCTACGGCGGATAGACGGACAATTTTTTTACCAAATTTTTTTAAAATTTCAGGTCGATCACGATATTAAAAATCAATAAAGTGAAATAGTGAATTTCGCTAATGGTCAATTTGATAATTTATAGACAACTTGAAATTCGAGTTGCGAAAAATGAGTCTTAATAGGAACTGCAACAGAACTTAAAAATCGGCCAACAGTCTGGACGCAACTTTATTATTTTATGGGTTCAAGTCCGAAACGTGTTTAATGCTGAGATGCGGTGTATGTTACTATGCGACTGACAACCTTAAAAATAACGTTCCAAATGGCCTCCTATTTAATCTTTAGGTTATCAGTCGCAGTCACCTACACCGCATCTCAACATTAAACACGTTTCGGACTTCTACCAATAAAATAATAAAGTTGCGCCCAGACTGTTGGCCGATTTTTTTTTTAGTTTTAATTCCTCTAGTGGCATATCTACATGTAAGTACTTTCTAGCATTAGCCGTTTCTGAGATATGATAAACCACCCCGTACCTTGCTACCCCTATCAAAAATTTATTTTTCTGTGATGTCTCCATAGTAGATCTATACAGTTGTCAATTTTTAGCTTTTTATCCTTTGCGGCTTTCGAGAAATTAAAATCAAAATTTTTTCATTTCCACCCCCTCCCATCACCATGACTCCCTACAACCACACCCTCAAAATTTTTCTACTGTCTACTGGTCCTAACTCCTGGTACGATTCTTGAGATTCTACTGTCTTCGAACTACGACTACTCATCACTGAACTCCCCTGAAGTAATGAACTATGAACTAAAAGAATGAACTAGTTCGCGAGGAATCGGAAATGATCGCTCACTATGGTAAACTAAAATGCGCAAGCCTATTTTGGACGCAATGGACCCCCCCCCCCTTCCCCACCGCCCCTCGCACATCCTTATCGACCATTTCTTTGCAAATGGGTCCACTATCGTAGTACTACATAAATTTCAACTTTCAGCCTCCTAGCATAAGTGGTTCCTAAGATATAGAAACCGAAATTTTTCATCTAACACGCTCCCCCCTCACACCACACCACTCCAACAGATACCACTCGTAGGGGTTCGCCCATTCTACCTACCATAAAAATTTAAATTTAATATCTCAAGGGGTTTGATAGCTACGCACCTTCAAACGGTTTTGCGTACGGCGGACAGACGGACATTTTAGGTTTTTTTTTTTTTGCTTTTTTGGGGTTTACTAGTCCTAAAACGTGAAAATGCAAAATTTTAGGGTAGCAATTTTTATACTCTAGATGAAATCATATAGAGTATTATAAGTTTAATCCAGCCCAAAAGTTTGTAACGCATAGAACCAAGCCTCGAACGAAAAAAAGTTATATATTATTTTTTGTTTATTTGTGGCCAAAAACCTCAAATCCGCCTGACGTCCGTCCGTCCGTCCGTCCGTCCGTCCGTCTGTCCGTTAGCACGATAACTCAAGAACGCCTTCACCTAGGATCTTGAAATTTTGAATTTGGATGTTTGGTTGAATTTGTAAGGCTAAGTTCGTTAACGGGCATAATCGTCCCACTCCTTCGGGTAGCTGCCATACAAAATGTCCTTAAAACACGTGTTCAAGAATATTGGTCGATAACTTCAGAAGGGTTTAAGCTACGACATTGAAATTTTGTATGTGTTATTTTCCCAAAAGTTAGAGCTAAATGCATGATTATGAAGAAAATCCTGTTAGTCCTTCGTGTAGCGGCCATACAAATATCCTGTCAAAATGTGTTTACTTAATTTACGTAACTCACTATAACTCAAGTAATCTTTTAGGTACGAATTCGGAATTTTGTACAAATTAGTTTTTGGTGAAAAGAAAGTTTTAGTTTACTAGTCAACGAAATCCCTTTACTCCTTCTGGTAGCTCCCATACAAAATGTCCTTAAAACACGTGTTCAAGAATATTGGTCGATAACTTCAGAAGGGTTTAAGCTACGTCTTTGAAATTTTGTATGTATTATTTTTTCAATAGTTAGAGCTAAATGTATGGTTATGAAGAAAATCCTATTAGTCCTTCGTGTAGCTGCCATACAAATATCCTGTCAAAACGTCTTCACTTAATTTACAGAACTTACTATAACTCAAGTAATCTTTTAGCTATGAATTGGAAATTTTGTACAAATTAGTTTTGAGTAAAAACAAAGTTCAGGTTTACTAATCAGCGAAATCCTTTTACTCCTTCTGGTAGCTGCCACACAAAATGTCCTTAAAACACGTGTTCAACAATATTTTTCGATAACTTTTGAACGCTTCAAGCTACGAATTTGAAATTTTGTACACATTCATTTTTAAATGGTTCCAAGGAAAAGGATAAATATGTAAGAAATCGAGTGAGTCCTTCCTGCACTTCCTTCAAAAAGGACATTTTTTTTCGATGACTTACCCAGTTCAAGATATGAAATTAAACACTGAATATTGTCTTTTAGGTTTGAGTAGCAATCTAATGGCAGTCCTTAATAAAGGACATACAACATCCACACACGTAATTCTACTTTATCCCCAACTACAATATAAATCGGAGCTCAGTATTCATCTAGAGTATTATACGATTGGCTTGCAGCCGATCGTGACTGCAGTATGTTTTTTTTAAATTTCAAGTCGATAACAATACTTTATTATTAAAAAATAATAAAGTAGAAATTAAAATAAATCTATGTAATAGGAACTGCAGCAGAACTGGAGTGTGAAAATTTAGAACAGAAATACAAAAATAACAATTAAGAAAACCAAAATTGATTGGGTACTGATATAGAAGCTGAAGCATTTGTTTCTGAAAGTTGAGTTCTCTCAGTATTGATACAGAACTGGAATTTTTAATTCCGTCTTGCTAGTCATCTTAACAACAAATTCCGGAAATCCGAACTCTCTTCGAACAATTTCAAGATTCGGGATCTAAGTTAAATTCTTATTCTCAATACTGCTTTCCTGGCCACTATCTGATGTCCCGAACCGAATACATGTTGGGCCAACCAAAGCAAATGCAGACAAGCGCGCAAATATGTGGGCAGTCAGTCCACTTGGGTGCGTTGGCTATCACTTGTCGACGCTGGTGCTACTTCGCCGCTGTGTCGGCTTTTTATGACCACAATTCAAAGGGATTGACACTGAACAGCGGACAACTGAAGCGTACGAACCACGGCCAACGTGTGGACGCCAGCATTCGCGTACGCTGACAATGGCCTAAATTTGTCTGACTTCGCGCTGGCCTACGTTCGCCCAACATGTATTTGGGGGGTAACAGCTATCGGATCTTGTAATTGTGGTTGAGTTTCGGTTTGCAGTACTGCATTTCAGTACCTGTTCGATGGTGGTACAGGTCCGAGTGGAACGATTGATTTTCCTCCAACCCTAGTAACTATTTCTGTGAGCGACAGTTTATTTTGAAATAAATAACGAGTCGGGGAACAGGAGAATTAATTTAATAACTTCCTTGTATGCAGTAGATAAGAATCTACGCATCCAGAAATTAATAATCAAAGAATTTTTTTTTGTATATCAATTTCGGCTGTAGGCTACACTAATTCAGTCCAATTTCAAAGCTATTTCCAGATTCATGAATGTAGTCACTCAGTACTATCTCATCGTCTATAATACGTGCGTCTGTTATTATTTCTTTTTTATATTTTATCGTACAAGACGTTGTCTGTCTGTTTCATCACTATAATTATTATTCTTCTAGATATTACATACGCCCACAACCGTAGAAAATTCGTGACTTTTTCCTACTCCCTGATAATGACTCGAAAATACGATCTCTTTGTATTTTGTAATCGATAAAATCATCTACGCATTATTAAAACCATACGAAACTAGATAAAAACACGCGGATGATTGAAGATGATGCGAATTTAAGATACACGCAGTTTCATACCTCAGGATAAAGAAAGGCAAAAAAATCAGATTCCTCTAATGTATTCTAAGAAACGAACATGTTCTTCTAATATTACAACGGAGGGAAGCCAAGGTTTTGGTTATTGTAAACAAAACAAAATTGTATAATCAGGCCAGAAATTTTTTGTCCAACTAGAAAAAATGGTACCAAAAAAGCCGCGCAACGTCTTATTCAAAAACAAATAATCGCACACAATGTAAATTTATCTTGCCAACAAAAAACCAAAAATTCCATGAGAAAAGGATGGGCCTTTTGTAAGAATTTATTTTTTTACGGATATTTTTAACCGTGCCAACACTACCATTACATCAGGTCATTAAATACGAAAAAAAAATCTGGTTAGGCCAGTTTATTTGCCGCGCTGTAGACATAGAAGCCAAAATAGGCCTTTCCAAGCCTTAAAAAAACTACAAGTAGTCGCCCGTCTTATAAATTTTCTAGAAGAAACCACTTTCGTTTTCCGACTCTTGGTAATCCTTCATAATATTCGAAATAATGTTGGTTCTAATCCAGACAAAAATCCCATAGGCCTAGAGGCTCATCTTATTTTTACATTTTGCCAGTGAAGTTCTCAAGTCGTCGTTGTTGGTTTTATTTTTTTCCGTAGATTTTTTTCTCAGCTCTTGTGACGGAAAGAAACCTGTTGTTGACAAAATGAAACGATTCACATGTGGCATGCAAACATAATTACCACAAATCATCGGAAAAAGACATTCATATGTGTCCGGATCTTGGTCGGTATCAGAGCCCTCCTTTTGAAGGCAAAAATTCAAATATTTCGTTATTCGCTTAAGTCAAAGGAGCGTGATCGTTACGATCGTTCTGATTATATAAGACAATAAATTAATAACGTCTGTTTCTAATCAGGAATATATCGTCGTCATACTATGAATAATTGAAGAGCTCATTTCATAGATAAAAATTAAATTTATTGGCTTACCACAAGGATCGATTTTCGGGCCTGAATTGTTTTGCGATACAATCGTAGTAGATGGAAGTGTCACCTGGCCGTGATATCAGAAACAGCAATATTAGTAGGTGTGTTTTTTTCAACTGGATCAGATCACAATTGAAAAAAACGATGTGGATTATCCCAAAAGCCAATTTAGCAGGGTTAACAATCCTGTTGGTAAATGCCTTGGATAAACTGTCAGCTGCCCAGCAGGCAAAGTTTCGTATACTTACGACGAAACGGGACTATATAAAGCTCATATATCACCCATGTACAATTTTTGGGAACGATTTCCTTATATGTTTATACGTATAGTTTGTAACAACACTATACGTGAAATATTTACGATGGTTCTACGCATAATTTTTCGGGGGTTTATACGTAAAATTATCATTCCTTTGACATACAAAAAAGATATAACTCTCTCAATTGTGCATAAGCTTTTATTTAGGTAGAACATTATGTGCTGACATATTTTCATTTCTCTTCTAAACTAACTAAAATTTCATTTTCAATAAATGTCATACACGCATGCGGTGCCATTTCGACGTATATTCTACGAAAGTTCTGTTTCTTCTACGTGTGTAGTTTCCCTTTCTTGCATATAGCGATGAAACTCTGTACAAAATGCAAAGGCTTTTTCAATAATTTTGTACATGCTGTCTGTGTAAGATACACATGGACTTAAATTTCCGTACAAAATGTATTGAGGCCCCACGACTTTTCGACGAGCATGCTCTGTCTGCTGGGTGCAAATACCTGCTACAAATTGAATTTACTGGTGTCATTATCAGCTGAGTCGCAGAGCGCCATCTGTGAAAATACTAAAATAGTGAACATTTGGATGAGCTTTAATAGCGAAAAACTGATTCAACTTTGATCCCATTATGATTTTTGATCATCCTCTTTGTTGCTGTTTTCAATGTAAAACGAATGATTTTGATCTTGATCCAGTTGAAAAAAACACACCTATTAACTCTTCCGTTCTCTAAGTTTGTAACAGCTTGTTTTCGTGCCGGGCTATGTTCAGCGGTTGCCAGGGTTCGTTACAAACATTTATTTACGTTTGACTTCATTTTATTTCTATTAAGTTAAAACACATTAAAATTCAAATTCATCTCGTCTTAGCTCCCTGTATTACGTCTCTGCCCGTCACGTATTACGTCTCTGCCCGTCACGTATTACGTCTCTGCCCGTCGTTCGCTCGCCTCTGCTCCTCTGCTCTACTCGCCTTGATTTGGTCCTGCTCAACGTGATTCGACTCTGTGATTCTGTGGGTATGATTCTGCTGGCTTTCCCTTGATCCTCTCTGCTCTGCCCTCTCCCTGTCTTCGTCTCTCTGTGTGGCTCTCCCTGTCTTCGTCCTTCCCTGTCTTCGTCCTTCCCTGTCTTCGTCCTTCCCTGTCTTCGTCCTTCCCTGTCTTCGTCCTTCCCTGTCTTCACCCTTCCATGTCATCGTCCTTCCCTGTCTTCGTCCCTCTGTGTGGCCTCGTTTGATCGTATTTGCTGTATCTGCTTGCAGACACTTGTTTGGCGTAGTTCGTCGTTGCTTGTCGTAGCTGGTTTAGCTCGACTCCTGGCACGACTCTGCTTGCCTTACTTGACCCTGTCACTGATCGTCATCTCGTCTCGGTGCTCGGCGTGGCTTGCTCTGAGCTTGGCTTGCTCTGTTCTTGGCTCTGCTCGTCGTGACTCGCTATGCATGTCGAGGCTCGCTGTGTTCGTCGCTGCTTTGCTCTGCTTGTCGTGGCTCGCTCTGCTCCTAGTTGGTTCGCTCTGCTCGCCGTGGCTTGCTCTGCGCGTCGTGGCTCGCTCTGCTCGTTGTGGCTTGCTCTGCTCGTTGCGGCTCGATTCTGCTTTGCTTGGCTCTGCTCTGGGCTACTCTCTGCTCTGCTTGGCTCTGCTCTGTCTCAGCTCTGCTTGGCTCTGCTCTGTCTCAGCTCTGCTCTACTCTGGGCTAGTCTGGGCTGCTTGGCTCTGCTCTGTCTCATCTCTGCTGGGCTAGTCTCTGCTCTGCTCTGCTGGGTTAGTCTCTGCTCTGCTGGGTTAGTCTCTGCTCTGCTCTGCTTGGCTCAGCTCTACTCTGCTGGGCTAGTCTCTGCTCTGCTGGGCTCATCGTCCTCCGTTGTAGGAGTTAGCATCTGGCGGCTTGTCTGTGATGGCTATGCTTGGCTCAGTGCGTTTTGTGTCCTACTGACTATGATATGCTTCGACTACACTAAGCGGACTTGTAGAAAACCACAGTCTTAGCATAGACACAGCGTCCTCATGGTAGTCCTAAACCACTTGAAGCGGATTTGTAAAAAATCACACCCTTCTTGTAGGATGGTACCGGTCAAAGACGGCCGTTAGTACGGTCTTCAGTTTTCACTCCGGCGGAATTGTAAAAACCACAACCTTCGCTACTGACTGATCGCTACCCACTGCCTCCCTTCTGGTTGTTCACTGGTCTTTATATGTTTGCGAGAAAATTTACCATGATTTATGATGCCAGTGTACACCCTTTCAGGTTTTATGTTTCTTGTACTCCCTCTGCCTCCCTCATGCCATCCTAATTCGTTCCGTGTCATGTTATTCTTATGTTCTATGTTAATTCAATTCATTTGTAATTCAGTGTGCTCTGGTCCTCTGTTCTTTGGCAGTTTGTGTGGGCGGAAATTTATCCCAGAATTTCGGTTCTTACAAGTTTAGTGAAGGTTAGGTAAGGTGGGTGGCTGCTGAAGTGGCCAATGGGTCCGTTGTGATCCTACATATATGGGAAGAAGTACCCGTGTGCCCAAGACCACATCTTAGATAAACCAAACACCCAGCCTGACAAACTGCAGCAGCTTGTCTAGCTTAATGTTTGCGAATTCACGCAAGTCCTTGGCAAAGCGCATACCTAAAGTACGTTCCCGCCTACAAGCCAGACCAGGGCATTCGCAAAGCATGTGTAAAATACTTTCCTTGGCATCGGGTTCACTACAGCTACGGCACAGATCTGCAACGTCCGCAACACCTAGTCTTCTGGCGTGCTGGCCGATCAGGCAATGGCACCAATACACCAATTGGATACGAAGAGTATTCCTATCTCCGAGTAGGACAAACTTTGTCCTGCTCGAACTTAGGGTCGGCCAGAGCTACCTGGCTACGAAATACGTTGTGAGGCCCGAACACCTTGTATTAGCCTCCGATATGGCCGTCATGTCGAGAGCTTCTTTAATGTCCTCAATTGGCCTCCTCACTGGAAGAGCTAGCGCTTGATTCAGCGCCGAACCTCTCCTTGCGAGTTCATCCGCAGCCTCATTGCCCGGAATCCCGCTGTGACCCGGCACCCAACAAATTGTTACGTTGAAATGAGTGCATAACGCACTAATCTTATCCTTGCCTTGCCGCACGCGGCGGGATTTGATCAAGAGCAAGTCGAGCGTCTTAATCGCCGCCTGAGTATCTGTTAGGATGACGACGGGTTTGTTCCGCATTGCACAAGCTTCTAGCAGATTGCAAGCCTGAACGATCCCCATCATCTCTGCCTGAAATACGCTACAACAGGTCAGGTCAGCGAAGAGTACTCCTACACACGTACCCGTGTCTGTCTTCGAACCGTCCGTGTAGATATGGAAAGCCCCTTCATGGGCTGATCCACATTCCACCCCTCTCTACTAGGGATCCTCGTTGAGAATCTCCTAGAGAATTTGAGCTGCGGAATTAAGTAGTCTGTATCCTCTGACGGGTTACATTCACTAAACCGTTTGAGTATGCAGCCGTGCTCCCAGGTCTGGATACACAGTTGCCTGACTCTCTTAGTCGCACGGCACTTCTTGCTGCTACACTCTTCCAGCGGTCGAAGATGCAGAATCATCTCTAGTTCCGCTGTAGGTGTGGTACTAAGTACGCCCGTTGCTCCTGTGCAAGCTAGACGTTGAACCTTGGTCAGTTTTTTTGAGGTAGATGGATGCGCTACCCACCACACCAGAATTCCGTAGGTTCGGATAGGCCTGACTATGGCCGTGTACATCCAGTGAGCATCCAGTGACCATCCCTGGCTGACTCCCCCACTTTTTCCCGAACATCTTTTTGCAAGTGTAGAGGAGCCCCTAAAGCCTTCCTTACTCGCTCGTCGATATTCTTACAAGTTTAGTGAAGCTTGAGGAATGTTCACACATCGGCGACCGACAGCTGGGGGAATCTAAATCCTCAAGTCGTCTCTCACTGGAAGAGGATGCCAGCCGGCGCATCGAAGAGAAGACCTGCGGTAGCAGGTATCTCCTCGATTCAGATGGTAATCTGAATCGAGGAGATACCAATCAATCAATGATTGAGGCTAATGTTAGGAATACCACAGATTAACCCAATCCTAATTCAAAATCGTCCTCCAGTCTTCTTACTTGTCCGTCTGGCTAGAGATGTAGGAGATAATATCTTTAGGAAGCCATTTTTTCCTGACATATTCCAAGTTACAAGTTATGAGAACAGAATGCAGCCTTTTATCAAAACGACATACCTTAAAGAAGTGTAGCATACGCGTAAAGCGACGTTTTAGGCCAATTTTTCCATTTCAGCGAGACTGTTCTTGCATAACTCAAATTTCAGATGGTGGATTTACACTGAACTCATTGAGGCGCGCCTTTCCTCCCGAAATGCCATCACAAACCGGTTTTCGTGGGCTGTAGTCTTCGCTGTGTTAATAGCGATTTGCAGCGAACATGGCTCTGCGATGCGGCCTATACGTGCGAAACAACAGAAATACGATTATCTGCGAATTGCGTGCAGCCACAGTTCATTATATGTGTGTGTATACATAGATGCCTGCGTCGGAGAACTGATGGACTTTTACGACTCCAAATCGCTTTTCAAATACTTTCGCGTAGAACTCACTGTCGTAGTCCGTAGTAAAAGCTGTCCTTGGCTGCAAATTTTGCCGTGCTTACATACTGCATGTGTTGAGTCGATGTCTTTCTTGTATATTCGGTGGTGTATGTGGAATGTTTGGGAAATGTAAGAACCGATAAGGGGAAAAGTGTTCGATAAGAATGACAAACTTGTAGATTTTTCCCCGCTTTCCAGTTAGGTATTGTGACGTAGTTTTTTTCACTGAAAACTGATCGAGTTGTGTGGGTTGCCAGTGTAGCATGTAACAATATCAAGTGATGCTATAATAAGTGCCTAAATAGAAAGTAGAATGTATAGATCACGTGTTCCCAAGTATGTTGTATTACAAAGAAAATAGAAAATTTATATTGTTTTGTCTGCACAAGGCATGCCTCGTGATTGCCCTCGTAATCGAAGAAAGTAATTTTTTTTTCAATTTTTGAAGAAAAAAACACGTTAAGAAAATTTCCTAGCCAACGAAGAATTGCGTAACATTTGAAGAGGTAACACCCACAATTTTTTTTTTTTAAAAAAATCTTATCGATTAGCAAAAAAATACAGAGCTACCTTGACATTTTTTTATTTTCACTTTTTCAGTAGACTCTAAAAACGTGCAAAAAGTGTATGTCACAAAAGTGCTCCGAAATGGAAATATTATGAAATTTTTACAGCACAGGAGGACGTCCCTATTAGATACAAGCTTTTTCGAAATATGAGTGGAAGGCTTAAAGTGAAAACGACTTCAATATTTTAAATCTGAGAAACTGCTCGCACTAGGGAGTTGAAACTTGGATATTATATTGTTGCGAGTAAAAGTAAAACACGATTTAATTTAAAGTAAAACACGATTTGTTTAAAATCGTTTGAAATAATAACGTTTTATTATTCGCCTTCCATAATCGCACAACTGGCAACGCTGCCCGATTTTATATACAACTTGATCCCTGCTCGATTGCTGCTATCAATCCAAATCGCTTTACACATACTTTCACTTAGAACTGAATGTCGCTCGTTTCACCGTAGTAAACGGTCCTTGGCTGCAAACTTTTCCGTCCTTATATACTGCATGTGTTGAGTCGAGAGCTTTCTCTAATATTCTGTGTTGTGTATGGAATGTTCGAAAAATGTTAAGAACAATCCGAGAAGGGGAAAAGTGGTCGAGAAGAATTTTGAACTTTGCAGAATTTTCCACGCCTTTCTCATTGGGTATTGCAATGGGGCCAATTGGATGTTGTTTTCCGCCTTCCAGTTAGGTATTGGGAGGTTGTAGCTTTTCTCCCTGGAAACTGATCGCGTTGTGCTGGTTGCCAGGGTTGCTTGTAACAGTATGAAGCATATCAATAATAATTTTGTACATAACTTAGAGGGCGGTGAAATGAAATCGAGACTTTTGATTAGTATATGCCATGAATAATGACAAAAAGTTAAAACACAAAATGCCAACTACATGTATGTGTTGTATGTGTAAAAAGCAACTGGTATCTAAGATTTGAACAGATAAACCTCCACATATACTTTCACTCCCTTTAAACAAAAAAATTATTTTTACTTTACTCCTAAGGTTTATATTTAATATTCTACAATACTATGACTGATCCCGGAGATTTCATTTTCAGATTGTTAACTTTGACTCAAATTTTTTGCCAAAAATTTTGACAATGCTATAATTGGTCGCTCACGCTTGTTTGTCAGTGAAAGTTTGAAGTTGTTTGCTTCGCATAAAACTACCAGTATATTTTATATTCTATTGTGAGCGATCCTGGGAAATATAATTTTCAGATCGTTCTTCTCTTGCCACATTTTTTTGGCAAAGTTTTGACAACGCTATTTAAATGGATCAAAAGCCGTGCAATTATTATGCTCGCGCAAAATGGACGCTATCTTTAATATTCAAGTGTGAGCGGAGGCATAATTTTCTTAAATTTGACTTCTACACTTTTTTGCCAAAATTTTACTATTAGTGTAAAAACCCGCAATGAAACCTACGCAAGTATCAAAATCGCGTTAGTAGCGCGACGAAATTTCAAAATGGTACATCGAAGCGACGCGCGCGAAACTATGCAATATCATTGGTTAACTGTTATCGCGTCGCATCGCTTCACACTTGCGCGTCGCGATCACTATAATTTCATCTTTAATTTTTTTTCATGGGGCGCAATAAAATATTTAAGGGTTTCTGTTTTTTGGTGTCATAGTAGTTTGTGAACTGAAGGTAATCCCAACTTTTTGACCTATTTTTGAGTCAAGGCAAACTGAATCCATTGGAAGTTTGACACATGACAGACCAATCTCTAGTAGAGATGTAGTTAATTCCTTGTAAAAATTGTTGAAAGGGGATGAGGATCGAGGAGGGTGAAAAAGAAACAAATCCATATCCATCCATATATTTATCAATGGAAAAGGAGTGCATATATAGGGTGTTTCAACAGGAACGCTCGAAATTTGTTAGGTTATGGCGGCCATGTTGTTAAAGCAACATCCGTCGAATTTGTTGTGAATTGTTCAGTAGTGAATGGCAAATCACCATGGAAGGTTATAGCGTTGAACAACGCGTGCAGATCATTAAATTATATTTTCAAAATCAGATCTCCGTTCGAAAAACGTTCCGCGCATTGCGTGATTTTTAACGACGAGGCCCATTTCTTGATGAATGGATGTGTGAACAACCAAAAATGTCTGATTTGGGACAATACCAATCCACACGAGATACACCAGCACCAAATGCATCACGAGAAAAACACTATTTTGTGCGGATTTTGGTCTGGCGAAATCATCGGTCCGTACTTCTTCCAAAACGAAACTGGCATTGCCATAACCGTCAAACGATCGACGATAAGCAACTTTTTGTGGCCTAAACTGAATGATATGGAGACCAACGACATGTGGTTACAGCAGGACTGCGTTACGTGCCACACAGCGCATGTTCTCGATGGACATTCTGCACGAGCGATTTGAGGGCATCGTTATCTCGTGCGGCCCGACGTGAACTGGCCACCGTGATCATGCGATTTAACGCCCTTAGACTTATTCCTTTGGAACTATCTGAAATCGCAAGTCGATGCGTATAATCCGCAAACAATTGATGACCTTTAAGTCAACATAATGAACGCCATCCAGCAAATTCAGCCAGATTTATGCTACAAAGTCGTCGAAAATTGCACCTCTCGAATGCGTGCCAACAAGCAAAGCCGGGGCGAACATTTGAACGACGTTACATTCCATATTTAATGCCATAAAATATTCTTTCAGAAAAAAAAAGAATCATGTGGATATCTCACAAACAACTTGTTTTATTTACGTTTTAAAATTGAACGTCCCTATTGAAAGACTCTATATTTTCACGAATTTTGTCATATCTCGTAGGACTTCTGACATTGAATTCATTTATTTTTTTTCAGATTTTTCAAATAAATGCCTAGAAAGCGTTTTCAGGGTTTTTCGAAATTCGACCCCTAAGGAGGTGTCAAAAGCGGTTGTATACATTTTCACAGACTTAGCCATATCCCTCAGGTCTGATTAGATATCGAATAAATTTTTACTTCCACGCGCTTTTTATATATTCGTCTAAAACCCGTTTTCAAGATTTTCCCTTTTCAACTACTTAAAAGGGTTGTACACGTTTTCACGAATTCCGTTATATCTCTTGGAAGTGATAAGACATCGAATTGGTTTTTACTTCTTCGGGCTTTGTAATCATCTAAAAATTGATTTCAAGATTTTTGAATATTCAACCCCCAAGTGTCTATAAGGGGGTTGCATACGTTTTCATCATATCTCTTAGGTTTGATAAGATATCAAATTGGCTTTAACTGCTACAGAGTTTTTATATAACGTCTACAAACAGATTTTAGGATTTTATGAAATTGAACCCCCAAGTAGTGTAAAAGGGGTTGAATACGTTTTCACGAATTCCAACATATTTCTAAGATCTTATGAGATATTGAATTGATTATTACTTCCAAAGACGTCCTAGCTAATTGCCTAAAAGTTAATTTCACGATTTTTGGAAGTTCAACCCCAAGGAGGGGGTGTAAGTATGTTGTATACGTTTTGACAGTTTTCGACATATTTCTTAGGTTTGACGCGACATAAAATTGGTTATTATTTCTACGAGCATTTGATATATTGGCCTAAAAGCCGATTTCACGATTTTTCGAAATTCAACCCCCAAGGTGATGTAATGGATTTGTATACGTTTTCACGAAATTTCGTCACATTTCTAAGGTCTCACGAGGCTCTAAATTGGTTCTTACTTCTATGGGCTTTTAGTGTAATCGCCTAAATACTAATTTCACTTTTTTCATATTCAATCCCGAAGGGGTCCCATACGTTTTACGTCTACAAGGGCTTTTTATATATGTACGTATTATTGGAAATTTTTAATTATCTCCAGCTTGAATAGCAGTCTCCATTTTTTAAGAGGTACACCCAGATCCCATTTTTCAGGTATTATCTGAGAGGTGGTACCTTCCAGGTGAGTCTGTCTGTTTCCGGGAATATCCCTGTGCACAAATAGTGAATTGTTCGGTCGGCCATGTCTTTAAGAAATGATCGACAGCCCGTTGCATCCTTTTGATTTTTAAGAAACGGATTCTTCGGTTTTTATCGTCTTTTTACATGTTTATGGCACAATTTTAGCTCGTTCCTGGGAGTTTGGTTTACAGTGTATTTTTGGGCTAAGGCTTAGAGTGATCAAATCTAAGTTCACTGAACGGAAACGGACAGGAAACAGGAAACCCCATTTAATGGACTGTGTCCTATTGCATCCTCCGTCCACATAAATACGAGGCGGACATTTGAACGGGCTGTTCTAGAGCAAATCATAATTTGCATTCTATGGACCGTATCAAGTGCTGGGTTAAACTATTGCCTGCTGTATATGCACTGCCGCTAAGAAAGTACCTTGTACTTCGACCGTATATTTTCTCATATGGCCGAGCATATTATAATCCATCCCCTGTGTATAGGCGCTTACCCGGTTTTATAGTGATTACAAAGTCAGGACTTTTCTGTGTACATTTTTAAACTACCTTTAGCAACAACAAAAAAATGTAAAACGAGTTGAGGAAAATATTGTTTGAAAATTCTCGACCAACAACGGCCGCCTCCTTAGAACTGGTTGGTTCGGTGTCGTCTTTAAAACACTCGCATTTATCATTGGAATTTTTCCTGATGGCAAAACCATACAAAACTCACATATCGTGTACAAAGTCCAGCATTTCCAGACAATTTCTTTACGCTGATGGGGGATTTCTCTTTATACGTCGACCAGGAGCGGTGGAAAAAAATGCATTCCATTCGGCAATGTGCCCAATGAACGAGCTTCGTAATGCTTCTTCACTGAAACAATTCAAAGCCCCCCCTGGTTTTTCAATTTTCTTTCATATATTTTAATGTCGGGCACATTACTGCTATTCTATGGAGAAGATGAGGGCAATTTTGTTGTTGCCTTTTTCTGAAAGGTTTTCACTTTTTTTTCACATCTGTCAGTACACACTAATAGATATTTGAACAAAACACTAATTTTTTTGATAATTTTAATTATACAAAAGACAGCGTAGATATTGACCTTTACATGGGAACCTTTGAATGTACTGAAGCTATCGCGGTTTTTTCTGTACATTCACTGAAAGTCGCCTGTCATGGTGGCACTTACCCTGCGTCTACGCGGACAATTTATCTGGTAATGGCAATGGCAATATTGCAATTAAGTTAAATTTCAAATCGAAATGAGTGGGCATTTGATTTGCCAGGCAATTTTCATTTGAGCGAGTGAATTCGAAGTGTCAATTTGTGAAGCAAAGCAATCATAACTTCGAAAACTATCGAATAATTCAATAGTTTTTCCTTTAGTCCACTTATTTTCACTCATTTTGCGATCAAATCAAAAAAACGTAAGTCTACCTGTTGACTAGCGACGCTAACTTCTGTCAAACGATTCGTTTTCTGGCAATATTATCCTCAACATTACCGTGGCAATGCTGAGAGCAATATTGCCATATGCGTTTGGTGCGCTCATTGCCATTGCCAGATAAATTGTCAGTGTAGACGCAGGGTTAAATAACTCGTCTTATTGGATTTGTTTAACAAAAATCTGGTAAATATTCGCAATTAGAACTCATGCTATTTCATACTTGTAAAACTTAACTATCGCCTTCAATCCACTGATAAGACACAATATAGACTCTGCACATAGCCATTTATTCCACCAAGCTCCTCAATTTCAAAGACGATTTTTCACCAGCTCTATCTATTCTTAACCTAAACTGAAATACCTGAAATTTTTACGTCATAGCTAAACGCGTTCTCGAGTTGTCACAAGTTTTCTGCTTATGTAAACATATTTTTTATGCACTTTTGTATGGTACATACACATGGGCGCCACCGGAATTTTGTCCAGCGAGAAGGCTCGGAACAATTTTTTTTTTACATTCAATATTTAAAGAAATTTCTCGCCAAGTGGTTCCATTTTTTTGGGCACAATAATCCGACCTTAAATGATAGGATTTCAGCACAACAATCGGTTATTTTTTTTGTATCGCTGGAATGTTAATGTAGCTTCACTGAAGAAGTATTTTGGTAAAACGAAAAGCAGATTTAAATTGTAAGAAAGTAGGACAAAACCCGACACCAGTCAAATTAAGCATTTATCCCGAAAACTATCTTGGAACAGATTTCAACTAGGTCGGACAGCTTTGTTTTGGCTCCTACAGAAAAGGATGATTTTCCCCACACTTTTGTAAAGAAAGAACTTGACCATTTGTTTTTTTTCCAAAAAGTCGAGAACTGTACAGATTATCTTGTAAAGTTCTCGAGATAGTTTCTATGTTAGATTTTCAGATTCTGAAAATCAATGTTTTCGTCGGTTTTTTCAATTATTACAACGATTTTTAGGACAATGAAAAGGACTCGAAAAATTTATCCACCATCTAAATATGTGTAAAATATATTTCGTTAAATTTATTTAAACTTTCCTTTTCTGTGTGGAACCATATTACACTGTATGCCATGCTGTCAAATGTTTGACTGAAAAAATTTGACGAAAAGTTCATTAAATTTTTTCGGCAAAAATAGAGCAAACAAAAAGTGGACGATTACACTATCTGACTGCATTTGCCAGCCAGAATAGTCAAATATTTGACAGAGTGGCATACAGTGTAATACAAACTTTAGAAAATATAATAATACAGACGAAAAGTTCCGTCAAATTTTTTCGGTAAAAATAGAGCAAACAAACATTTTACGATTACAGTATCTGATTGCATTTGCCAGCCAGAATAGTCAAATATTTGACATAGTTGCATACCTGGTATCTTTAAAGGAAGGAAAAGAAGAAACAAACGATGAAAGAACTTAATCAAAAAAGAACGGACTAAAAGAATTAAGAGAAAAAAATAAAAAGAATAAGAAGAGAAGAAAGTGCAGCACAATTGTGGGGAGTTTAAGAACAAAAAGTAAGTGGAGAAGAAAATTTAAAAAAGAGAGAAATTAGGTGATTATAATATTATATATAGACATAAAATTAAAAATAAATAAAAACAAATATATTTAAAAAAGATATAACGGGTATAAGATAAAAAGGAAAAAAAAAAAGAATATTTGAACAAAAATTGGAGAAACAGAGAAGAAAGGTGAAGATAGAAAGAACATCGAAAAAACAATAAGAAATGAGACAAAGAAGAAAATTGAATGGGGGAGTATGAAGTAAATAAGATAAAGATTACTTCAGAGCAGACGAAAATAATATTAAAGTAGAAAACAAAAAAGGGTGTAAAGATGAAGAAAAGAAGCAGAATGCAAGGAAAAGTATTGTTTTATTATATATATAGAAATAGAATAATAAGAAAAAGAAAAATCTTTGTGCTTCAGTTTTTTTTCAGTTTCCGTATAAAACTATATTTGGAAATAAATTGAATTTAAAACGAATTTAGAAAAAGAAAAACTAACATTTAAAAAAAATATAATTGAAGAGACAAAAAAAGCGAAAACGAAGAGAGAAAATTAGATAATAGAAGAGAAAATGTAAAGAAAATGAGAATATGAAGAGAAGAAAACAAACGAAAGAGACGGTTGAGGAATGGATAAGACAACAAAAAGAGATTAGGAAATAAGCGGAATATTAGAATAATAAAGCAAAGAAGAAGATGAGCATTGCAGAAGAGATAAAAAATTAATTTAGGAAACAAAAAAGGGAATGGAAAGAAACGAAAAGATAAAGAAAGCAACGTAAGAAAAAATGGAACAAGTCAAAAAGTTAGAAAAAATTACCATGTTAAAAAGGGTATAAAAAATGAAGTCATAAAAAAATTCAAATAAAGGAGAATATGACGAGCAAAAAAGATACCAAAATAAATCCAGGAAGGATAAAGAGAACAGAAAGAGAATAGCGAGAATAAGAAACGAGCAGAATAGTTGTATACTGAAGTAAATAAGACGAAAAGCATTACAGAACTAGAGGGGAAAAATAATGTATAGAAGAAAAAAGAGAATGGAAAAAAAATTGATAAAGATAACAAAGCAAGAATGAAAGAAAAAGCAGTATGGATTGTCGAAATAGAAGAATGAATAAACATGTAAGGAAATTAGATCATAAAAGAAAAAAGTTTAAGTAAAGGAGGATATGAAGAAAAAAATTAAATATGTAGGAATGGATAAGAACACAAAATGAGAGTAGAAACCAACAGAATTTTTGAATAAGAAAGCAAATAAGAAGAAAAGCACTGGAAAACAAGAAGAAATATAGCAAAAAGAGAATATAAAGAGAAGAAAACACACTGCAAGAAAAAGCGATATGGATTGAATAAAAATAAAACAAGTCGAAATGGAAGGAATCATGAACATGTAAAGAACTTCGAAAAGTATAAAAACAGAGACATAGAAGATCAGAAAAGAGACAAGGTCAAGTAAAGGAAAATATGAAGAGAAAATAAGATTCAAAAGAAAAATCGTGGAATGGTTAAGGCAACAGAAGAGAATATGAATCTATCATGGTAGAATAATAAAATATGTATATATAGATATATTGAAAAGAAGAAGTTGACTTTTGTATGAATCTTAGTTTTTTGCTCTTTTGAAGGCTTTATAAGCATTCATTGTTTTCGCTGAGAAATTTCCGACAATTTATTTTTTAATTTTCTTTGTAGGAAGGACGTAGATTTATTTTTAACTTCAAAAGGTTCCAAATCAAGCAAATTTTTTATCTTACAAAAATTTTTATTCCTCTTGAAATTAGAATGCTTCCCAATACTTTGAGTTGCAAAAATTTTGACTATGCTATTAAAGGGGTCAAAATTTTCGTTGTCAAGTCGAGTCTCAGGCATTGAACATGTTAACACAAATAAAGATTTTAAGACTTTGACGCGATGTGTATTGCTTTATAATTGAAAGTACAATATGGCGCCGATTTCGAATTAGAATGCCGAGTTTTAAATTTACAATGACTGATGCAATCCACAGTTTTTAAAATACGATAAATAACAATAATTAAAAAAATTTTTATGTACATAGCATTACCTTAGACCACACCAAATACTTTCAGCGTCCGTCAAAAAATCATTATTGAAATTTTTTTCTTGAATCGGTCAAATTTTATAAATGTTATTGCCATATTGCAGTTTTTTTTATAATAACTGATTAAATCCCGTTTCGTGGGTAAAAAATGACAGAGTTTTCCAGCACAACGAACTAGAAAATTTTCACGATATCATCATACTCATGATGTTGGGCTCAGCTCATTTTGATGATGTGTCAAATATGCTCTTCATTCATTACAGTGCACTGGTATTGGGGGTAGTACCAAAACGCTTAAAATATAATAACAATAGGTGTGTTTTTTTGCGCACATATGCAGAACAAAGTAGGTTAAAAAATGTATATTACAAAATAAGAACAACATTAGGAGTGTTTTTTGCGCAGTTATCCAGATCAGAGCAGGTTAGAAAATTTATATATAAAACAACAACAGCAGTGCTGTTTTTATGACGTTTTTATAACTTTTTTCCATAGATAGTAGGCTAGATTAGATAATTTAATGCGAATAGCTGCCTTAGTGAGCTCACAGGGGCAGCATCTATGGAAAAAAAAGTCATAAAAACAGCAATATTGTTGTTGTTTTGTATATAAATTTTCTAACCCGCTTTGATCTGGATAAGTGCGCAGAAAAAACACACCTATTGCTGTTTTTATGATTCTTTATAAGATTATACAATTTATCGCGAATAGCTGACCCAGTGAGCTTACTGCTATTCCTGTTAAAATCTATTCTAGCCTACTATCTACAGGGAAAAGCAAAAAATAACAACAAACTGAAGGTGTTTTCAATGTAAATTTTAATCACTACTCTGATCTGGATAAATGCGCAAAAAAAACACACCTAATATTATTTTAAAAAAAAGTTAAACAGACTTTAAGAACAGAGAAAAAATCTGCCAATGGTCTGGGCGAAACTTTATTATTTTTTGGGTCAAAGTTCGGAAGCGGTCAAAGTCAGAGTATATCAGCAGTTGTTTCGAGATTATGACGTATCTTGGAACGTTAATATTGTTCTTAAAATGAAAATATTTAAAAAGCCCGTGTAGACTATTAGAATTTCGGTATATTATGTACACTAAAAGCCCATAGAAGTAAAAACGAATTTATTGCCTTATCAGACTTAAGAGATATGACGAATTTTTAAACGTACACAAACCCATTACTTCCACTTGGGGTTTGAATTTCGAAAAAATTGTGGAACAGGTTTTTAGACGATTTCATAAGAAGCAACGTGATATCTCATGAGACACGAGGGATTTTGAAAAATTTGTGAAAACATGTAGGAATCTGTGAAAACATATGCAACCTTCTTACACACACTTGGAGTGGGGGTTGAATACCAAAAAATCCTGAAAGAAGTTAATAGATGAATATGAAGACAGAACGAGAAAGTAAAAACCAATTTAATTTCTTATCAAAATTAATGACGTAAAAATGTGTTCAACCCTCTTAGGGGCTGAGAAAGGAAAAACTGAAAAACAAGTTTTAGGCGATTATTAGGCAAGCCCGTGAAAGTGAAAAGTTAGTCGATATCTAATTAGACCTGGGGGATATGACAGAATTCGTGAAAAAGTATACAACCACTTTACACATCCTTAGGGGTCGAATTTCAAAAAAACCTGAAAATGCTTTCTAGGTATTTATATGAAAAAATAATAGAATAAAAATGAATTCAATATTTGAGAAGACCTAATAAATATGACGAAAATCGTGAAAATATATGCATTCCACGCCAATGGATATTTGAGAATTTTTTTTATCTAAATTACTTTTCTAGTTAATTTACATATACAAACCAAGTTTCAACTTTGTAGCATAAGCCGTTCTATAGATAGGAAAAACACCCCCCACTCCCGTACCATACTACCCCTATAAAAAATTATATTATTCCAATATGACCCTACTATAGCTCTATTTAAATACCAAGTTTTAGATTTCTAGCATTTTAAGTTCTCGAGATATAAAAATCGAAACTTTTTCCTTTTCTCCCTCACCATCTACACCCTCACCGTCAAATTTTTTCATCCTGCTAGGGGTCTATTAGTTCTTCTGGTAAAAATTTTAAGCATCTATCTTGCACTGTGTTTGTTTTATGAGACGTGATTTTTTAGAAACATTCTTATCACCTCCACTTTCATGCCCCACCGCCCCCTTAAAAAATTTTACATTCATCAAACTTCATTTATCAACCTTTACACGTAAACCGAATTTTATTTGTCTAGTATAATTGGTTTGCGAGATATCGTAATATAAAGTTTTTCACCCCCCACTCCCGTACGCCACTGCCCCCACTAAAAAATTTATTCCCGATCTATTCTCCTAGTATATCTAGAGATGCTTCTTAAGTTTTAACTTCGTAACATTAACCGTTTAGGAGATATGGATTTTAGAATGTCTCAATATCTGATTTTTTGCGTTTCGGTCGCATTATATTCCCCCCCACTCCTTCACCCTTTCACCAATATTGGCTCTATATAAATTCCAAGTTTCAGCTTCCTAGCATAAGCGGTTGCTGAGATCTAGAAACCGAAAT
Organism: Beris morrisii; assembly: GCA_951812415.1. Taxonomy (NCBI): domain Eukaryota; kingdom Metazoa; phylum Arthropoda; class Insecta; order Diptera; family Stratiomyidae; genus Beris; species Beris morrisii. The sequence goes on along the minus strand of OX638312.1, from coordinate 94,638,691 downwards.
TTTTCGTCTAAAACGCTTCCCCCACCTCCCCCTTCACACCCCCACCCCGCAAAAGGTGTCTACTTAAAGGGGATAGACTGGGTATACTATCCACGAAAAAAAATTCAACTAAATAACTCAAAGGGTTTGGGTGCTACGAGCCTTCAAACAATTTTGCGTACACCGGTAGACGCACGGCGGACAGACGGACTGAATATTTTTTTTGCTTTTTTCGTGTCTACTAGTCATGAAACGTAAAAAAAATGTAAAGAATAATATGTATTTGAAACAAAAATGAAATAAAAAGTAAATAAATAAATACGAAAATAAACAATTAAGTAAATAAAAAAAAACAAAAATTAATTATTAAATAAAATAAATAAATAATTAGTTTTAGTTTTAAGAAGGAGCGAAGCGCTCCGCCACCGCGCACACTAGGCACCAAATGGGCCCATTCCGATCCCTTCAGAACCTCGTAGGTCACTAAACATCCCCTAAACAACCCAGATCCCTAACGAACTTGACTAGCTTATCATGCCCTATTGACCTCAGGTCTTCCAAATTCTCAAAGAAAAGACTGCCCAGCCACCTCAGTCGCCTCCTTGCAACCGCCTGACACTCACACAAAATGTGGGTGATGTCCTCCTCAGCATATAGGTCAAGGCAATACCTGCACACGTCAGAGTCAGCGATCCCCATACGCATAGCATGCTTCCCTAGCAGGCAGTGCCCTGTCAGTATTCCGACAAGTAGCCGCAGACTTCCCCTACTCCATGTCAATATCTCCCTAGTCTTTCGCCTGTCCAACCTTGGCCAGAGTGCCCTAGAAGTCCTGCAGCTCGTTAGCGCCTCCCATCTAGAGTTCACTGCGTCCGCTGCACAATCCGTGATACGTGCTTTAATTCCGTTTAATAGCGGATTAACCACCTCCTCTACCATCCCTTCCGACGCCGATCCTAGTCTCGCCAGCTCATCGGCCTGTTCGTTGCCTGGTACGTCACTATGCCCTGGTACCCAGCATAATCGTACTCTATTCTGACTACAAAGTACCTTAAGCACTTCTCGACAGCGCTTTACTAGCTGGGATTTAATAGTCGCCGATTCCAATGCATTCAAAGCCGCCTGGCTGTCAATGTAAAGTGAAATATCCCGACCAGATACCCCCTCCATCAACATGATGTTACCTGCCTGAAGCACTGCCAGAATCTCCGCTTGGAATACACTACAAGCATCCGGCAGCTTAAAAGACTCCCTTGCACTCAACTGCTCAGAGAAGACTCCAGCGCCAGTGCTGCACTCCATTTTGGAACCGTCCGTATACACGGAGAGCTCTCCCTCATTTACTACCCTGTTGCTTTCCCAGTCCGCTCTGCTTGGGTATACAACCCTGAACGATGATATAAAATCATTCACCGGGATCATATAATCCGTGCAAAAGTTGACCGGACCCTCAAGAAATTCTCTAAGAATGGAGCTGTGTCCTATGGATCTCTCCCTAAAGAGACAACAGCTCAATAGTTTTACCGCTGTGTTTGACGCAACCTGCTTAATGAAAATATCAAGCGGTAAAAGGTGCATGCAAACTTCCAGTGCCGCTGTTGGTGTTGTGCGCAGGGCCCCTGTGATCATTACACAAGCACTCCGCTCAGTTCCCCAAATAAATAATTAAATAAAATAAATAAATAATTGAATAAAATAAATAAATAATTGAATAAAATAAATAAATAATTAAATATTTAAATAAAATATTTAAATAAATAATTAAATAAAATAAATAAATAATTAAAGAAAATAAATAAATAAATAATAAAATAAATTAAAAAATGTAAATAAAATCAGAAAGAAATAAATAGATATACACGTATCATGAATCAGGGGTTAGCCCCTATTTCGAAAGAGCCACTATTTTCGATAATTATTTTTAACGTGTATTTTGTTCCGTTATGTAGCAATTAACTAATTCTAATAAACAAAAAATGTAACTTAGTTACTCGAGTCAACACAGGCTGGCGGAATGGCGCTGCCAGCAGTAAAATAAAAACTTATTGAATTTGTTGTATGTCATGAATTAGGTTTATACTAGGTACATACCAGTGGGGTATGGGTATGTTACCGCTGGTAATGACGATATTATGGCATGAATACCAGCAGTGTATCAACGGTACTACGCTCTGCAATCTACTCCTTTACAATCAATTATGTCCACGTACCGCATCGTCTCATCATTCCAACTTTTCTGGATTGGTATGAAAACAATACAATAAATGTACTGTATAGTGATTAGTGGTTGAAATACGAAGTGGGTACTTATAAAAAAAATTGAACCCGTTTTCATCTTTACAAGACTGAACTGGGTGGATAAAAATGAAGACCGACCGAATTACACAAAAAAAACCCTGCTCGTAGCTCACATACATGAGGTTTCCCTTATGACGCCGGGCCACCATCGTTGTGATATGTTGCACTTACGGTTTCAGCAGCCGTCCTTCCAGCACATTTGAGCGATATAATGGCAAATGGTTCGTCGTGTTGAGAACCCAAGGAGGATAGAGTCGCACCATCAAATTGCATTTTATGCATGCTACTTTATTCCCCAGCATACAAAGAGTTCCACATATGACTTGTACTTTTCGAACAGAATTGTGTTGGATGTGTACACATCGCATATTTAGTACGTACTACCCTATATGCTGTGCACAGCCCTGGTGCTCTTATTTTGTTTACATGGACCCCTCGGTGTATTTATTTTCTGTCTGTCTGCAGTTTCAGACGTATGGCTGCTACTACCGCCGCCCTATATGCTTGACTTTATTAAGGCTTGATCGTGTTTTTTTGCAATTCACGCCAACCACCACCCAATTCTTGTGGGTCTTCCCTCCTGGTTTTTGTCACAATATCTGTGCGCGTCGCTGTAATTGATAATTTTGTTAATTTCCGTTCCGTTTTTCTTTTCATGCCATATGTTTGCTTTCTTTGATTTGATTTATTCCCTTGATAGTCTGGATTAAAAGATTTAACGCTTATTCAGGCCTAAGCGGTCACTAATTCTATTCTAGCTTTGTTTAACACGACCACATTACTTAGCCTGAATATTAGAAGATGTTTAGGGATGAGTCAGGCTAATTGGAATGAAAGCCAAAAAAAAATCAATTTTTTTTTGACAAAACCTGGGGCCTGATTCTGTACAAAAGTGTCAAAAATGTCAAAAACTTATTGTTTCTGTTCATTTAAGAAATGAATTTAACACTGTGCCAAAAATTTTGACAATGCTTCTTACCAAAAAATTTGACACTGCATTTTACCAAAAAAATTTGACAATACTCAAAAATTTTTACAACGCTATTTAATGTGATTAAAAGCAGTTGTTTGCGCGCCAGGTAGCGAAAATGTTACGTTTACGCTAGTTCATTTATTGTAAATATCCAAAATTGGATGGTGTGAATATTGAATCAAAAATCAAAGGTGTCAAAATTTAAAATTTACTCAATCAATATGGGTATGTGTTGCAATACATTATATATATGAACAAAAGAAATAATGGTAATATGTAGTGGCTAAAACTAAATGAATTTGTTTTGTGTTCATACGTGTATATTTTTGATGCAACATAATTCTTGAAATCTTCAAGTTCAGACCATCACAAAAAAGCAGATGTAGACCTGATTTTAGACCAAAAATAAAATAAGAAGCCGCTGTATTTAAATTTTCAAAAAATGACAATTTTTATATATGGAGAGTTAACCTAAAAAAGAAGTTGTGTGTTGTGTTTTTGGAGATTGTCTTTTTTAAAAATATAGAACATTGTTAAAAAGCCGTAAAATAGTTTTTCTTATTAATTTTCTGAATAAACGAGACTATACAGATAAGCTGAATCCCTAAAGAGAGTATCGTTTGGCAGATGAGGAGCGCTGAAAGCAAATGTACTTAAAAATGTCAAAATTGAAAAAAATTTAAGAAATATTAAAGAAATAGCAGAGCAAGAACAATTAAATTCTATTATATTACTAATAAAATGGACAAAAGCAGTCAAATATTGGTGTAGAGTATTAAAGAATTTGCTCGTTTGTGTATCAAAAAGAATTTTATGAACCAAAAAGAAAAAGTTACTGGAACCTGATCGGAGAAAATTTGAAAAGTTTAAATAATATCTGTTTCAACAATTTTCTTACCATTTTAGATACTCGCAGCATTTGTAGTATGAATTTACCATATTGTCCACCTACTAAAGATACGCAAACCAAACTAAATCTTCCTTCGCTGCATCGAGACATATTTTCGTTGATGTAGTAGTTTCGTCAAAATTCAAGTTCTATTTTTGGCCAATTTAGTTTGTCATAAATTTTGACTTCTAAAGCCATACATCCGCATTTCAACTTTCAAGCCTATGCGGTTCAAGAGCTATAATGATTTTTCAATATTTTTGCTTCATCTCCCTAGTCGATAAAATTCGCGGAAATGAATTATATTGGTGCAAGGCCAACATCTCGACGAACACCTCCTCCAAGTTGTAAGAGCGATCGGTATTTTTAAGTCGTCTTTTGATCAGCCAAAAACATACGACCCGGACGAATCAGTTCGGTTTTTGGACAAATAAGTCGGAACACAATTCTCAAACTGGCATTTACCAGTGAAGGTTTTTCGTCTGTCAGCATTGGCCAGTGCAGCGTTCTATCCTAGTCCGGAAGTTCGTGTGGTTATCGTCGCAGACTGGTAACACTGGAAAAACATACCGAAACCCCTTAACAACTTCATTGATCCATTTTTTTAGATATAAAAAATCGAGTAGTTTTTCGTTCAAGCCACCCACCCTTTCTCAATTCAATATGTGCAAAAATTTTCAGTCCGTCTGTCCGCCGTACGTCGACCGCTGTACGTTTGAAGGCTCGTAGCTTCCAAACGGTTTGAGATATTACATTTAATTTTTTTTTATGAATGGACTGGGTAGGCCCATTAAAGTGTTGGGTGGAGTGTGAGGGGGGAGGAGTGGGGTGCGTTTTAGACGGATAATTTTGGTTTCTAGATCTCAGCAACCGCTAATGCTAGGAGGCTGAAACTTGGAATTTATATAGAGCTTTGATAGTGGACATATTTGCATAAAAATTGTCAATATGGGTGAAGGGGTGTGGGAGTCCGAGCGTCGGAAACGCTCGAAAGCCGAGATCGAGATATTCTAAAATCCATATCTCCTAAACGGTTAATGTCACAAAATTGCAACTTAATGAATATTAGTAGGTGTACTAGGAGAATAGATCGAAAACAATTTTTTGAGTGGGGCAGTGTCGTACGGGGGTGGAGGGGGGTGGGTGAAAAACTTTAGATAACGATATCTCACGAACCAATTGCACTAAACAAATAAAATTCGGTTTGTGTATAAAGGTTGACAAATGAAGTTTGGGGGAGGTGTAGCATGAAAGTGGAGGGGATACGAATTTTTAAAAAAAAATCACGTCTCATATCTCAAGAACAATGTAAGATAGATGCTTAAAACTTTAACAGAAATAGGCCTAATAGACCCCTAGAAAAAAAAATGTTGATGGGGAGGGTGAAAAGGATAAGGTTTTGGCTTTTATATCTCGAGAACCTATAATGATATAAAGCTGAAACTTGGTATTTGGATAGAGCTATAGTAGTAGCATGTTGGAAAAATATAATTTTTTATAGGTTTAGTATGGTACGGGGGGGGGGGGGTTCCTATCTATAGAACGGCTTAGGCTACAAAGTTGAAAATCATCATGTATATATATGTAAAACAACTAGGAAAGTTATTTAGAAAAAAAAAAATTTTCAAATATCCATTATCGTTCGGAAGGGGAGCAAAAAAAATGATCAGTGAAAATGGAATGCATATATTTTCACGGTTTTCGTCATATCTATTAGGTCTTCCCAAAAATTCAATTCATTTTTATTCTACGGCTTCTTCATATAAATGCCTAGAAACTGTTTTCAGGATTTTTTAAATTCGACCCCTAAGGGGGTGTAAAGGGGTTGTATACTTTTTCACGAATTCCGCCATATCCCGCAGGTCTGATCAGATATCGAATATTTTTTCACTTTCAAGGGCTTGCGTAATAATCGCCTTAAACTCGTTTTTAAGTTTTTTCCTTTTTCAGCCCCTAAGAGGGTATAAAAGGGTTGAAACCGTTTTCACGAATTTCGTCATATCTTTTAGAAGTTATAAGAAATTGAATTGGTTTTTACATTCTCGTGCTGTCTTCATACTTGTTTATTAACTCCTTTCAGGATTTTTGGATATTCAACCCCCAAGTGGGTGTAAGGAGGTTGCATATGTTTTCACAGATTCTTACTTATTGCTTAGATCTGATGATATATCGAATTCATTTTTGCTTCCTAAGGTTTCCTATATAACCGCCAAAAAGTCAATTTCAGTAAGTCAATTACAGTTTGATGAGATATTAGATCGCTTTGCACTTCCACAGACTTTTTATATAGTCGCCTACAAACCCATTTCCCAATTTTTCGATATTCAACCCCCAAGGGTTTGCATATGTTTTCACAATTGTTTCCATCCCTTAGTTCTGATGAGATATAAAATTGGTTATTACGGCATTTGATGTAATGACTTAAAAACCAATTTCACGATTTTTCGAATTTCAACCCCTAATACCAGTACTCGGTACTGTTTGGAGAGCACATCGGACACACCAGGATAATCTGATAATCAACATACAGCATGAGTATGTCGATATGATGAATTTTTTCCAGTTCATTGAGCTGACAGAGTATTTAGTCTCCAGTACTTTGGGCTGCGGAAGTGTACCCATAGAGGGATAAAGTCATTAAAAAAAAAAAAAAAAACCAAGGAGGTGTAAAGGGTTTGCTTACGTTATCACAAATTTTTCAAAATCCCTCTTGTCTCATGAGATATCAAGTTGCTTCTTATGAAATCGTCTAAAAACCTGTTTCACAATTTTTTCGAAACTCAAACCCCAAGTGGATATAATGGGTTTGTATTCGTTTTAACAATTCTGATAAGGCAGCAAATTCGTATTTACTTCTATGGGCTTTTAGTGTACCTACATAATATACCGAAATTGGAATAGTCTTCAAGAACTTTTTCAATGTTTAATCGGCTAAAAATCTCTATTTTAAATATTTTTATTTTAAGAACAAAATTAATTTTCCAAGAAATGTAATAATCTCGAAGCAACTCGTGATATACTCCGACTTTGACCACTCCCGAACTTTGTCCCGAAAAATAATAAAGTTTCGCCCAGACTATTGGCAGATTTTTTTTATTGGAATCAAGATAAGATGTGAGCAGTGCTTGTTTTATGGATGGGAATAATTCTACTTTTTCCTTAATTTAGGGAAACGAATATTTTTTTTAATTGAAAAAGAGGATCAAATTTGCATCTTCTTCTTTACAGAAAGACTGTACGATTGATTACACTCCATGGGAATTACATCAACAAAAATTAAGAAACTTCCGGTGTCTTTCAGGAAACATCTTTTCAAATTATAAATTCTTTTCAACGACCCAGTACTTTCATGTACGCCCAATTTTATGTTGCCAACTGAAAAACACATAGAAAATTAAGATAGGCTTACCTGAAACTCATACGTGTCTTCTTCGTTGTAATCAGATCATTATCTAACGCAAATTCGTGAATAAATTTAGAAACACTTCATGATTGGGATTGATAAGCTGTAAGTTTCGACACGTGTTACCCTAAATAAAAAACTAAATACCCTTTTTTGTGATTTCATTCATAGGTGATAATCGTACTTTTATTTGAATTAATTTTATTTAAAATTAACAACAGATGTTCTCAATCACACCGAAATTTATCTTCTCGTGATCGTATTAGGCTCAAATTTGGCAAGTTTTTTTTCTGGGCGACTGAAATGTAATTTTCCTAGAATTTTGCATGATTGAAATTATTTCCTTATATCGTTTTGATCTTTTTGACTGAGTAGAAACGACCCAGTGTGACCACCGAGATTGAATACAGAGGTGTGACCACGAAGGGTTAAGAAAAATAAAAGTGTCCCCTCATTTCTTATGAAACTCACACCTTCTCTGGATTCTGTTTGATTTCCGTGAAGAACTTTGTAAACCATGCCATTCTTAAAAACTCTTCCCACTTTTTTTTAGTCATTTCTTAAAGCAAATCAAGTCCTTCTTATACTAACGTAATCATCAGGTAAAATTTTATCCTTCTCGATTGTCCTGTACTTATATGTATATGGTGTGCCTCAGAGCAACCATAAAGGGCCTATGCTATTTGTAGTATATCTTCTATTGCCTCTTCTCTGACTACATTTAATTCTTCTGTACCCGCTAATGACGCCCTAATTTAAGGCATGACGATTCTCTTACAAACTGTTTATCACTACTAATAACAAATTTTCTTTTCTTTTTAGGTAAGTGTCGTCACGCTACCGACCAATACAAGAATATAGTATTATTTACAAGCGTAAGTAATACTAGTGTTTAAACCAATCAATTTTTGTTACGAACATTAATCAATTTGTTTGTATAGGCGTTAAATACAATGGCAACGCTATAATATTTACTTGGATATCTTGTTTGAAAAAAAAATAATTATTAAATAAATTACTGTTAGAAAAGTATCACTTAAAAAATGTATTTTTAAAAAACAAAATTACTAAAATCTAACCAGGGAGATATACGAGGGTTGTCTGAAAAGTTTCCGACCTCAACATGAAGATGGCAGCACTCGTCAACAAAAGCTAGGGAATGTGTTTGCGCACCTTTTGAAAGGTACTCACCGAAATTTCAACCATTTTGGACGCGCAGTTGTTGTTTGACAATCGTTTGAGTGAGTCGATTTTTGTGAAAATGAATAAAATCGAGTATCGAGCTGTCATTAAGTATTTGTTTTTAAAAGGCAATATGCCTACGCAACTTAAAGGACGAGTTGGACGGGGACTCTGCACCATCATTTACCGCCGTGAAATTTTGGGCAGCTGAATTTAAAAGTGGCCGTACCAGCTTGGAAGACGAGGAATGTTCGGGACGTCCAAAAACCGCAACCACTGACGATAACATCGGTCAAGTTCACCAAATGGTGCAAGAGGCTATGGATATGTCCGTGTTTGTCACATATTGAATAAAGATTTAGGCGTGTGAAAGCTGTCCGCGCGTTGGCTGCAGTGTTTGCTCACGTTGGACCAAAAACGTGTTCGACTGAACATTTCCAACGCTCTGTTGGCGCAGTTTAGGCGCAATAAATCAGAGTTTTTTCGCCGATTAATTACTGCAGATGAAACTTGGATACACCATTATACCACAGAAACAAAAATACAGTCAAAAAAGTGGATTGCGAAGGGAGAGCTGAAGGCAGAAATTTGCAAAAAAAAGGCCACATTTGCGAAAAAAAAAATTTTGTTTTACCAAGACGATGCACCATCTCACACCTAAGCGGTTGCCTTGGCGAAAATCCACGAATTACGGTTTGAACTACTTGACCACCCTTCTTACTCACCAGATCTAGCCCCAAGGGCCTTTTTTTGTTCCCCAAGCGCTCGGAGGACAGAGATTTTCGTCAAATGTGGAGGCCATCTCCTTCGTAAAAAATTATTTTGCAGAGAAAGACGTCTAGTACTATTTGGACGGGTTAAAGAGATGGGAGCATCGCTGGGAGAAGTGTGTAGACTTACAAGGAGACTATGTAGTAAAATGAAAAAAGATTTGAAGAAAAAATTACTTGTATCTTTTTTAGGTCGGAAACTTTTCAGACCACCCTCGTATATTGTCTGTCTCTAGTGGTAACTCCGAATGTGTAGTATTACCACAGGCAATAACATACCCAGATGAGGAACGCCATACTAGAAATGTGTAGCCATTTTTAAAAATCACCTAGCAAACGTTTGTCAGCTAGCGAGTCTTGGGTAATTGATGGTTTGAAACCACAATAAGAGCTTTCATGCTTTGAATGAAATATAGAAACGAAATTTAAATTTTATAGATATATATGCAAGCTTCATTTACTTTTGCTTACAAAAAACATTATGTACTGTACAAACATACGAGTACCATTGGCCATTGTTCATAACTTTCCGGGTTCGTGCATTGGATACCGTTTATTTGTAATTCATCAAGTTGAATATAGAGGAATGAAGCTTTTTCACATGGCACATGGTTAAATAATTTACCAATTGTTCCCACTTGGTTTTGGTTTTGGACATTCAATGGTCTTAGTCTCATGCAAACCAGTATACCATATGAGCTCTCTTTCGGTCTTACTCAATCGATGCAGTCCTTCACGTAATTGAAGTGCTAAAACGCGCATCCTGGGATTTACACCGAAAATTTGCGGCTCAACTTTACCCCCACAAGACCTTCACAAACTGGTTTTCCGTCCGAAAAGTCGAACGCTGTTGGACTTTTTCGTCGCCTGAGGGGTTGATTTTTCTATGTTGTGGCTTAAGTCGCGCCTCAACGTATTCGGTGTAAATCCAGCTTCAATCTAACAACAAATCAAGTTGATTAGTAATTCAGACGTAAAATTTAAGAACAATATGCCGAAAAACGACCTTCGTCACGAAAGAAAAACTATAAAATGTATGCGGTTCGTGTGCGCGGTAACGGATGGCGCCAAATTGGAAGTTTGCCAGATAATTCAAAGTAATGCCAAATATTTATAAGTATAGTACTCCTTGAATCATTCACGCACAATAATACTGAAGTACCATTACCAGTACAAATAATGCTTAAAATTTAAATTACCGTGACTGCTAATGTTAACGTTTATCGTATCGCATTAAGAGCAATTACAGCGCTGACCATAGAAATAGAAAATTAAGTACAACCTTTTGTAGTGTTTTCTTTTGGTAGATTTAAAGAAAAGAAACCTCCAGGTGAGTAGAGTTTAAAAAAAGGCTGAATTCTCAACCTCTTCCAGAAGTTCAATTTGAACCAAGGTCCATCATACCATCGACAAACTAACGAGAATAAACGACTCGTCATTTTCTTTGTGTATTTTCAAAGGAAACTTCTTCAGGTCACCTCATACCTGGCAAACACGGATTAAGAGAGCTTACAAAATTTCAAATAATCGGAGTCATACAAAAAGTACTGTTCTTATCGGTATTAATGAAGCGATTCTTGATATAACAGTCAATTCACCTCCCAGATTCCACATAGTTCGATCTTTAAAATTATGAAGTTGCTCCGGACCAGGTGCTTGAAAAGTTCTTGAAAATTCAACACCGACGTTCACCACATTTTAATTGCTTTTTAACACTATCCATTTTCAAAAATTGCAATTCAAAAAATCCATTTATTCCCATTTTCTCTATAGGACTGGGTGATATCTCCGAAAAAATTTAACAGTCGTGCGGAACCTTGACAGGAGAACTTCGATCGAATTAAGGTGCTGGGTGCCCTTATCAAAATGCGGTTGGATGAAAACTATCAACCACCGACACAGTAATTAATATAACACTGAATTCCAGGTCAGAATACAATCGAATCTATCACCTCAAAGGACTAGCTAATCTGTTTTCGCACCTTCTATTTCACTCCTGGATTGTAGATACTTTCGGGACTAAAGCTGCGATTTTGTCTCTTTTTTCCACCCTGTCAAAATCTACTTTTCTCACTGTTTCGCAAAAAGAAAAGAGATCAATTTCTTTTCCACGAGTGAAGTATTTTGTTGTTTCCAGAAGTTCTTGCATGTACATAGGTCAGTCAGAACTACTCAGTACAGTGGAGAAACGGTATGCGTTGAAGTGTCCACTACAATCTACTTAGTAGTACAACTGGAAACCGACTGCAACGAAAATTCAGCCGTGAATCCTGTTAATACATACGTGCTCCTTCCACTAATGAATTTCCAAGAACACGCAAAGGAAAAATGAATGTTCTTATACGGAACGATCATGGTGGATTTACACTCAACGTTTGAGGCGCGCCTCTATCCCCACCATAAAATCAACCAATCAGAGGGCTCGTGGAGTCGCAAGAGTCTAACATTCTTCAACTTTTTCTCCGACGCACGCTTCCATATGTGTACACACATACAATGAACTGTGGCAGCACACAATTCGCAGCCATCGTATTTCTGTCGTTTCGCACTTATAGGCAAGTTGTGCCGCAGAGGCATGTTGAGTGTAAATTGCTTTCAACACAGCAAAGAAACCAGCCGACGAAAACCGGTTTGCAATGGCCTGATGGGAGTAGAGGCGAGCCTCAAGGGTGAGTGTAAACGCACCATGATAATGCAGCAGAGAGGAATGTGTATCCCAATATCGGAGCCTGAAAAATCTTTAGCTGCATAACGAAGAATGTTGGGATCAATTAAGAAAGTATCAAACAGGTTAATCCGGTACAAAAGTTCGAAAACGCCTTTTGAGGAGTAAAGCAAGTTGTTGGATCGGGAGGATTGCCAGTCATATATCCCTGAATCCAACATGTGATTTGGGCTGATGCGCCATTGATGATGATGTCCTCACTATTTGTAGGTTTTTATACGGATGTTTCATCTGTCATAAAAACTGTGTGATTCGGGTTAAAAACTTTTTGCGCTTAGTTCAGAAATTATAGAGGCTTTAAGGACGAAGGATTTCCGTCGTACTATTCATCACTTTTTGATTCAACAAACCACATATATATTTTTTATATTTTATAGAAATTATATCAATTTCTCTTTTCGCATTGATGTCAACTTTGAGCTAAGACGATTGAGAATCGAGCATTGGTCCTTTCGCCGAAAAAATTAGTTCGGTAACATTCTGGACGCAATGAGCCATATTTCAACTTTCTCGCATTGGTGATTCTTCAAATATAAAAATTGAGATAAAGACACAAGAAAAAAAGTTAAATAAAAAGCCCGTGGCAGCCAATACTAATTTCGTCAAAATATATTCAACCACATTTACGTCCGGAAGTTGAATATCAAAAAAAATCCAAAATTGGTTTTTAATCGTTTCTTTAAGAAGCCGTAATCAGACCTAAGAGATATGCCGAAATTCGTGAAAATATTGACGATAATTTCCAACTACCTTAGGAGATTAATAGAGAAAAATCCTTTTTTTTAAATTATATAAAAAATTTATGGAAGTAAAAATCAATTCGATATCTCATCAGCATTAAAAGATATGACGAAATTCGTGAACACGTATAAAACCCTTTTTACCCCTTTAGGGAGGGGTTGAATATCGAAAAAAGTTGAAATATTTTTTATCTCGAGAAAGTGAAAACCAATCCGATATCCTATCGGACCTAAAAGATATGGCGCAATTTGTGAAAACATGTAGTTACGGCCCCATAAAAACTAACTCGGTATCCCATCAGACTATAGAGATAATGCGAAATTCGTCAAAATTTGTTCAACCCTTTTTTTTTCCTGTATCTTAACAATCCAATGTTAAATTGAATTTTTTTTTACCAACATTATTTCGCTAGTAACGTATATATGTACGTTCCATGTTTCAACTTCCTGATATGAGCCATTGCCCCGTACCCTCTTAAACATATTACAAAAAAAATATTTTTAGAATTCGCCACTATTTTTCTAGGGATGTAATCAACATGTTCCTACTCTCTTTTACCTACTGTAAAAACTATACTTCAAACATGTCTTAAGATATGACACGTTGGTTTTGAGAAAATAATTTACTTCCGCCGCTTTAGTGCTCCAAAAAAATTGGACAATCAGCCTCTCAAAATACTAGAAAAACATGTTAACCGTACGGAGGAAAAACGCAACAAGATTTGGCTTGGATTAAAAACGGAACAGATTAAAACTAGATGCAAGAACACAATGAAAAAAAGTTAGGATCAGATAAGTAACAAGTATTTGTTCGGAACAAAAACGCAACAGGATTTGGCTCGTAGCAAAACCGAAACAAGATTTGGCTCGGACTGTATATACAAAAGTGTTGTGAACGAAGGCCAAGGAGTAAATATTTTGACATGAAAAGTTTTGGTTGTGTGGCTTCGCGACCTTTCGTGACACTTTAGCCCACCGCAGGCTAAAGAGCAGAAGCATACCTGCATGGGTTAGCCATTCGGCTCTTCTAGCCTTTATTTATTAAAAAAAATATGGTCCGTGTGATCATAATCCAAAAAAGTAATCCATAGCTAAAAAATAAAAAGCTAGAAATCCGGCCAACAAGTTTACAGTGACCTACTGCAACAATTCCAATAATAGCAGTTCTGTTCTCTTAACATTTTTTAAATTAATTTCGATTTTATTTTTATTTTTAATCTAGATTTTTTATCTTCTATTTCTTCAAAATCTACTAAATTTTTTGAGAGTTCTCTGTGACTCAATAACAATTTTCCGTTAAAGTGCAGTCTTTAAAAAAACTGTGCCATTGCCCTAAGCAGGCCGGTAATTCCTCGAGACAGCATCTGCGTTCTAGGTAGTTGCTCGGCAGGATTCAATTCGACACTAAACTGTTCGACCAAATTCAAAAATAAAAAGATAATCAAATTCTTACCGTCACGAAATACGAAAATCATTCTCTGAAAAACGAAAATTCCTCAACTCCTTTATTTTTTTTGTTTCAATTCATATTCTCTCTCTTTTTTTTTAATTAAAATTAAATTAAGAGGCTCAGAGGCTGTAGCCATATTGGAGCCGTGGAGATGTTTATGTAAAACAAAAAAGAAAAAAAAATACTTTCCCCCCCCCCCCCCTTTTTTAAAATATATAAACGTATATTGTTTGTTTTGGCGAAGTTAAGCAGCACTAAAAGAGGTTTGTCGTTGTTTTGCTTGATAGAGACTGCGATGATGTCCCATATAAACAGAGGAGGAGTGAAGCCTAAAGTCGCCAGAGATCCAAGAAGTGTCTCTCTTTTTGTTTACCTCGATATTGAAATATTTATTCAACTCCGAATACTTTGCAAACTGAAAAAGGAAGAGGACGGTCCATATTCCCAAACAAAAGCAACTCGGAGCTAAAACAAAATCTAAATTTGTTGCGTTTTTGCCCGAATCTTAAATTTGTTTCGTTTTTACTCTGATAGTTGTTTCGTTCTTGCGATTTAGAATTTCTATCTTCATTTTTTGTAAAATAAATTCAGAATAAAAAAGAACAAATTATATTTTTCTTATCATCTTTTTTTTTCTTTCCAAACTTTCATGGCAACCGTTTTAAATTTTTTTTCTCGTAGAAGCTCAACTCGAAATACCACGAGAATAGAAAAGGGTCGGAGTAGAGCAAAGCAAAAACGAAACAAACCTGTGTTGCGTTTTTACAGGGACTTTAATTTGTTTCGTTTTTCTCTCACAGCTGTTTCACGGTTCAGAATTTCTTCATTTATTGTAAAAAATCAAATTCTCATTTTCCCGTCACGAAATTCCATTTTTCTTTCTTTATTTTTTTTCCTTTATTTTTTTCCTTTATTTTTTTTCTTTATTTTTATTAATCTTTATTTTTTTTCCTTTTATTATTTTCATGGCAATTCATTTTAATTTTTTTCTCCTCGACGTTAAAGTATTTATTCAACTTCGAATACGACAAAAGCAACTCAGTGCAGAAACGATAACGAAACAGAGATTTGTTGCGTTTTTGCCCGGAGTTTAATTTGTTTCGTATTTACGTTCATAATTGTTTTCTTCTTGTAAATTGGAATTTGTATCTTAACTTTTTGTAAATTAAATTCAGAACAAAGATAAAATTAAATTCTTATCTACAAAAACGAAAATGCCTCAACTCCCCTATTTTTTTTTCATCTTTTTCTTTCCATTTTTCACAACTACCCATTTTCAATCTTTTGCACCCCGCAGTTGAAAAATTTATTCAACACGGAATATCACACAAACGGGAAGCAAAGCAGAAGCAAAAACGGAACAGATATTTGTTGCGTTCTTACCCTGATTTTAATTTCTTTCGTTTTGCTCTCATAGTTGTTTCGTTCTTACGATTTAGAATTTCTTCGTTTTCTTTTCCATTTTATTGCAAGTTAAATTAAAAACAAAAAAAATCAATCTTATTTTCCAGTCACGAAATACGAGAATCAATCTTCAAAAACTAAAATTCCTCAACTATATATATATATTTATATTTTATATATTTATATATTTTGCTTCAACGTTTTCTTCATCATCATCATCATCAATGGCGCAACAGCCCCAATCGGGCTAGGGCCTGCAGGATACATTGTCTGAAGTCATCTCGATTCAGCGCCCGCGTCCTCCAATTTGTGCATCTAAGAAGCTATCTGCAATCTGCATCAACTGAGTCCTCGTATCTTTTCCGCGGTTTTCCCACCGGTCGTTTGCCCTGAGCTCTACCTTTCAGTATGCGTTTGGGAATTTTTCCGTCGTCCATTCGCTTCACATGGAATGCCCATTGTAGGTTACGAAATTTTATACAAATTTTTCTTACCTTTCATTAACATCAATACCATTCATGTTCCATTTTGTTTTCTCCACGAAGTTGAAGTATTTATTTAACTCCGAATACGACAAAAGCAATTCAGAGCAAAAACGAAACATGCATTTGTTGCGTTTTTGCCTGGAGTTTAATTTTTTTCATTCTTCGCGCTGATAGTTGTTTTGTTCTTGCGATTTAGAATTTCTACTTTAATTTTTTGTAACCAGATTTGTACTTCGTTTTTCCTGTTGGCGTGCCCAATTGTTTAATTTTAGACTAATGAAAAAGATCGAAAGAACCCAAATTTGGAGCCCCCTCATCCCTGAAGTTAAGAGAGCACTCGGTCATACGAACTAAAGTTAAGTCGTTTAAGACATGTGTCTTTGAAGCGAAAAATAATGGAGTTGCTCCCCTTCTTAGAAGTTCAGAGAGTGGTCATACGAACTGGAGTAAGTCGTTTAAGACTTGTGTCTTTGAAGCGAAAAATAATGGAGTTGCCCACCTTCTTAGAAGTTAAGAGAGTGGTCATACGAACTGGAGTAAGTCGTTTGACATGTGTCTTTGAAGCGAAAAATAATGGAGTTGCCCCCCTTCTTTGAAGTTAAGAGAGTGGTCATACGAACTGAAGTAAGTCGTTTAAGACATGTGTCTTTGAAGCGAAAAATAATGAAGTTGCCGCTAAACTACTTTCAAATTTTCTTTACGAATCGCATCGTTCAAAAACTTATGCCAGTGGCGGTCAGAGAATTGTGCGAAATTCATGCTGCTTCTTTTACTTTATTATTTTAATAATAAAAGAAATGTTATTGTGCAATACATCGATATTGTCTTTACTGTAAGAAAGATATTATATTCAGCTGTTGTCTTGCTTATAATAGGTTATGGCGGCACATGCCTCATCCACCAAAGACCAGATGGAATACAATAAGATACCTTCGGCACAATACAACTTTCTCTGTTCTCGATCTGATTTACTACACTTTGTATCTTAATCCGTCACATCCCAAACGATTCACAACACATCCGCAATAAATCCGAGAAATAACGAGAAGATCAAAAGAAGGACCCAATTCTTGGCATACACCTTTTGAAACTGACTCACAAGATACTTTTGTATCACATCAGCTGGCAGGCTTCTAAAAATTAAATAAATTTCAATTTTTATATTGACATCTTAAGATTCTCATCGTATAATTGTCCAAAAATCTTTGATTCATTCAACAAAAAAAAAGGACACAACGCCATGTTCACTAAAAGAACCAGTCCCAAAACATGTGCAAAAACCACGAACAAAAATGTCTTAAGGAACTCAGCACATGTCAAACAAATGGTCGGTCAAGGATCTCCAGCAACAAAATAAGGAAGTGATTCTATGCTCTGCTCTAAATTACGTGTCCTTTCGGGACAAAAAAGAGGACAAACTGTATCTTACGTATGCGCAATGTCGACACAAAACAGTAAGCTGGATTTTCATATGTAGAAAAAACTCAACGTCCTTAATATGGTGAAAAAAAGACTGAAAATTCACATCTGCACAGTATGCAATGTGTCTCAAGTCGTCCCTTAAAGTCGTTGTCCTCGCTTCACTTTTCCTTTTTTTTCCGCTCCCTCCGCCCTTAAGGGAAAACTGATCTGCACAACATTATAATGAAAGGGCTGCAAAGTACGACTAACACAATAGGATTGTAATGTTGCATTATTTGTGGCTTGTTACCTTCTTCTCGACGAAACCTTAAAGATGCGATAGTGCCTGGATCCTTGCTTTTCTACCTGGCCGAATGAATCGTCTACTCACAAGCCTACATCTGGCTGGAAGATAGAACAATTATTTAAATGTTATAATGCAATGTAATGAATTTTCATAAAATTTAATTTATATCGAAAGGTTTTGGAAGGACGAAGGTAACACCCAAAAAAAAAATGGGAATGCCAAGTATATAGGGAGTATGGCTGGGATGGTGTGCAGCTACCTTCACGGCTTTAAGGCCTTAAAAAGGAATAATTGGACAACAGCTGCATTCGTCAACCTCGCGTATCCTTGCCGGTGTGGTGTTTTGACGGTACATAATTTGTCGTTGTCCTTACCACATTCTACGTTGCTTGCGTTCAATCCCTTGTATATGGTCGGAATACAGAGGATTCGTTATACTGCTTCGCTTCAATCCATACCCATGGGCTTGTCCGTATAGTTGGACAAGTCGTATGTATCTTGCAGAGTGTCGGTAACGTCGGGGTGAAGCCCTTTTTCGATGAGGACGCGGCAATGTGCAGCAGCACCAAGCGGCCAATAGAAAAAAGTGCAGGGAAATTGCATAGTCCTTGGGTTGTATGCGTGCTACGGCTATAGAACACGTCTGTTGTATAGAAAAGGCAATTGTCCCTTCCTTGATTTCCGCTTTATTGGGGTGTCTGAAGACTCGTTTCCAATGAGCCGTGCTTCAGTTTGTAACGCGTCATTCCAGCATTCAGATCTGGACATTATCAAAAAATTTTCGAATCCTTTTTTTTTTTTTTTGAGCTAAAAACAAAAATGTTATTAAAACCGTTTTTCGCCTGTTAAGTTTTCAAAATTTCACCTCCCCGAAAAAAAAATTCAAAATGTGCCTCTGTTTCGTGCGTTATTCTGTTCTTTTATAATCTAAATTAACTGCTAGTGTTAATTTTCGTTAAGTCTAGTGTAGTGCTAAATTTTATTTAAGTTAGTGAAATTATGGCTGCATTTGAATCGTCTCAAGATTGTCATTTGGATAAAACGACGCTTGTCTTGGACATTCGACAAACTACTGCCCTGTCCAGTTGCACATCTTTGGGGAGTTATTTCAAAAAAAGTGAGTTTGTGTTTTTTAAGGTTTTTTGGCTTGTGGGTTTTAAGACTCCCTGATGCCTGCTACGCTAATTTTGAAATCTAATACATTTGAAGCAAATTCACATGTCTTTTTCGGTGGTCATTTTCAGATGTGTAATTCGATAGTTGAGAATTTTGAACTGCCAAAATTTGGTCCCATTGATCCAACTTTACAAGATAGAGGTAAAAAAACCCCAACAATATGCACATTTAATTCAAGCTTCAATACACCACGTTAGTTTTATTTTTCTTAGGTAGGCTACGACCGGTTTTTTAAACTCTTTATCTTCCACATATTTTTTTTTGACAAAATTATCGCATGTATCTTCATGTGCAGCGCAACCTCCATAATTTGAAGCTCGATTAGTATATGAAGAAAAACGATACCGGAGCCCCGATAAACCGTAGCCATACAAAACTGAATTCCTATTTAGATTTTTAGAAGGGTGTGTATTTAACCTCAATTTTGCAGGACATTTGTATGTAAGTTACTAGAAGATTTTATTATTCATCTCTTTCTTCTGGATAAAACATCAATCACGATAGGCAGCAGTCAATCATTTACTTTACTTCACTTTAGATGAAAATGCTGACATCCTTTTCGCGGAGTCGGATTTAAAAAGTAGGAAAGGACATGAAGGCAGTTGTACTAGACTTAAAGAATTTAAAACAAAATCTATTTTGCAAAACTTCGACTTCGTTGCTAAAAATTTTTTGAGTTATAGTAGTTCCAGAAGAAAATTGTCCAAATTTTTGAATGACTTTTGTATGGCAGCTACACGATGAATTCGCTTAATTTTCTTCATATTAATATTTTAATCTCTGTCTATTAGAAAACTAAGCTGTGTGTAGTATGAAACTCTTAGCTGAAAGTGTTCCGAAGTTTCGCCCAACACGGAATTTAAAGACTTTTGTATGGAAGCTAAACGAAGAAATGAGACGATGATAGAACTTAGTTTTAGTTTTTGCGTAAAAGTAATTTGTATAAAATTTCGGCTTCCTCGCCGATTTCTTGAATTGAAGCCCTTGGAGCAACAAGGGGTCAACTCATTTTCCCAACAGCATGAGAAAACTTTACGTTTCTGGCCTCTTATTGCATTAAAATTATTTTATTTTTTTTTTTTATGATTTTATTAAAATTAGTAAGGATATTATTAAATCATAAGTGGTAAACTATATCAGCTGAATTTCATCCGAATCCAATAAGGAGTAAGAAAGTCAAGCTCTCTCATGCTATTAAAAAAATTAGTTGACCCCTTATTACACCAAGGGCTTCAATTGTAGTGTGATATCGAAGGTAGATGCACAATTTTTCAGTGACTTAAGTATGGGGGATACGTGAAGAAGTTACCCGATTTTCTTCATATTCATACTTTTAACTACAATTACATGAAACTTACTTGTGCAAAATTTTAAACGGCTAGTTTAAAACCTTCTGAAGTTGAACACGTATTTTAAGAATTTTTGTATGGAACCTATCCGAAGGAGTGGAAATATTTCGTCCATTAATGATC
Source organism: Beris morrisii (assembly GCA_951812415.1). Taxonomy (NCBI): domain Eukaryota; kingdom Metazoa; phylum Arthropoda; class Insecta; order Diptera; family Stratiomyidae; genus Beris; species Beris morrisii. Next base: position 94,618,037 of record OX638312.1, on the reverse strand, counting down.
GTCGTCTAAACAATTTTATTTGACGATTGGAGACCTACCTTCCGACATTAACGCAGTTATCGTGCAAACGAACGTACCGAAAGCAATCAGATTTGGAAATTTTGGACACATCTTACCAAAAAATAATTTGTTTTCGCCCGATGCTCCGTTTTATGCGTTACAAACATTTCGGGCTTGATTAATTTTATAATTCATACACTATGATTTTATGAACATTTGTATGCGAGCTACTCGAAGATTTTATTTTTCGTCACTACATTCACAATAAAATTTATGCTGTGAGCTTCTCTTATCGCAGCTCAATACGTTCTTAGAACAAGATATTTCTAAGGACTTTTGTATGGAAGCTAAATGAAGTAATGTGGTGATTGCGCTCTTTGAAGAACTTGGCCGTACTTTTTGCGTAAAAGTTATTTGTGACAGATTTCGACTTCCTCGCTGACCGATTTCTTAAACCGACAGCAAGCGGATTTGGGAATTTCCGGCACATCTAACAAAAAAAAATTATAAAAACTTAAAATTATAAAAAATTTTTTTTTTTCGTCCGATGTTTCGTTTTTCAGTTTTCGGACTGGATTAATCTTATAATACACACATATAAAGTACAAAAAAGGTGGTAAGTTTACTTACAAACTATGTTCATCATCATCAATGGCGCGACAGCCCAAATCGGGCCCTGGCATCCTGAATAATTATTTAAGCTAATTGATTTGAACTCAAAAATTTTTTAAACCCCAGTTTTGCTAAACATTTGTATGCGAGCTACTCGAAGATATTATTATTCGTCACTACATTCACAATCAAATTTATGCTGTGAAGTTCTCACCTACCCCTCCCCCCCCCCCCCCCCTCCCAGCTCAACGGATTCTTAGGGTATCCATTAATCAGAAGATTTTTTAAGGGCATTGCCATAAAATCTACAAAAAACAGTTCAATGATTTATTGTGGTTGGTAAAATAATCAATTTCAAAAGAAGTTTTTCCATGGACTACATGAGAGTACCAATTTTTCAACTACTTTTATGTGGTAGCTCCACGAAATTATGTAAATAGGTTTCTATACGATCTCTTCTTTTGATAGCACTACTATTGCTTCTAATGTCTTCTTTTACTTTATTATTTCAATAATACAGTATTGTTATCGATTTTTAAAAAAAAAAAATTTGCTACCCTCAAAACTTTTTTTTTACGTTTCATAACAAGTAGACACGAAAAAAGCAAAAAAAAATTTCAGTCCGTCTGTCCGCCGTACGCCGTACGTCTACCGGTGTACGCAAAATTGTTTGAAGGCTCGTAGCACCCAAACCCTTTGAGCTATTTAGTTGAATTTTTTTTCGTGGATAGAGTGGGTAGGTTCCCTCTAGTGACCTAATTTGGAGGGTTGGGGGTGTTAGGGGGAAGGAGGGGGAAGTGTTTTAGACGGAAAATTTTGGTTTCTATATCTCAGCAACCGCTTATGCTAGGAAGCTGAAATTTGGAAATTATATAGAGCTTCGGTAGTGGACCCATTTGCAAAAAAATTGCCGATATAGGTGAAGGGGCTTGGGAGTGGGGAGAAAAATAATGCGTCCGAAACGCAAAAAAGGCGAGATTGACACATTCTAAATTCTATATCTCCTAAACGGTTAATGTCACAAAATTGAAACTTAATGAATATCTGTAGGTATACTAGGAGAATAGATCGGAAACAAATTTTTGTGTGTGGGCAGTGGCGTACGGGGGTGGGGGGTGAAAAACTTTAGATTACGATATCTCACGAACCGATTGCACTAGACAAATAAAATTTGGTTTTTGTATAAAGGTTGACAAATGAAGTTTGCTGAAACTAAAATTTTTTAAGAGAACGGTGGATCATGAAAGTGGAGGGATAAGAATTTTTTTAAAAAATCACGTCTCATATCTCAAGAACGGTGTAAGATATATGCTTAAAATTTTTAACTGAAGTGGGCCTAATAGAATCCTAGCAGAAAAAAAAATTTTGGAAGTGTGGGAGTAGAGGGTGAAGGTGGGGGAGGGTGAAAAGGAAAAAATTCCGATTTTTATATCTCGAGAACCTATAATGATATAAAGCTGAAACTTAGTATTTAGATAGATCTATATTAGTAGCATATTGGAAAAATATAATTTTTTATAGGGGCAGTATGGTACGGGGGTGGGGGTGTTTTTCCTATCTATAGAACGGCTTATGCTACAAAGTTGAAACTCGGTATGTTTATGTAGATCAACTAAAAAACTAATTTAGATAAAAAAAAATTTCAAATATCCATTGGCGTGCGGAGGGGGGGGGGGGCAAAAAAAATTATCAGTGAAAATGGAATGCATATATTTTCACGGTTTTCGTCATATCTATTAGGTTTTCCCAAATATTGAATTCATTTTTATTATACATCTTCTTCATATAAATACCTAGAAAGTGTTTTCAGGATTTTTTAAAATTCGACCCCTAAGGGGGTGCAAAGGAGGTTGTAAACTTTTTCACGGATTCTACTATATCCCCAGGTCTTATCAGATATCAAATATCTTTTCACTTTCACGTGCTTGCGTAATAATCGCCTAAAACTTGTTTTTAAGTTTTTTTCTTTTTCAGCTCCTAAGAGAGTATAAATGATAAGAAGAAAGAAATTTTCCAATGTTTAATCGGCTAAAAATCGCTATTTTAAATATTTTTATATTAAGAACAAAATTAATTTTCCAAGAAATCTAATAATCTCGAAGCAACTCATGATACACTCCGACTTTGACCGCTCCCGAGCTTTGACCCGAAAAATAATAAAGATTCGCCCAGACCGACCATTGGCAGATTTTTTTTAATATTCCAGAGCTAGGTGGAACTCGAATTCGCTATCTTGCAATCTTGGTGTTAGCAGACTAACGTGCTTGCCTCTTAGCTACTAAAAGAAAAAAAGATTTTTAAAAAATCAAAGTTTTAATTTGTAAGGACCTTCGATTGGTAGTTACTCGAAAGATTACGTTAATTATTTCTTAAACACGGCCTTAAGTTACTGGCGATAATGCACTTGCTACTTGCAATAACTTAATGAAACCACGTGTAGATAGGACTTTTTCGGCAGTTTAATAAAGGTGCTGACAAAAAAAAAATCAGTAAAAATTTGTTTACAACAAATCCAGTAATTTTTTGACAAAATTCAGTCAACATGATAAAAAAAAACTAGTCTATTTTTTCGTAATAAATCAAGCAAAATGTCTTTTTCATTAAAAAAATATCCAATAAATTTTTTTACAACAAATTTTTTAAAAAAAAATTTTAAAATTTTAGAACGATAAATTTTGATGAGAAAGAAATTTTTTCATGATGAAGCTATAAATCCAGTCAAATTATGTTTTTTTTTACTACAGACAAAAGTCAAATTGTTTTTACAAAAATTGCAGTAAAAAATTTTTCCTGATAAAAATTCATTCAAATTGAAAAAATGCATTACTTTTTTGACGAAATCCAGTACATTTTTATTTATAAAAAACAAGTTCCATTTTATGATTAAAATAAATCTAGCTACCTAATTTTGTTTTTTGTTTTTTTTTTGATAAAAAGTACAGTTACGTTTTTTTCGATAAAAAATCAAGTTAAATTATTTTTTTTTGAAAAAATCCATATTTTTTGACAAAATTCAGTCATTTTTATTTTTCAGTCAAATTTTGTTATACCTTTTTTAACTTTTTGATAAAAATTCGAGTTAATTTCTTTTTTTTACTATTAATACAATAATTTTTTTTTTTAAAAAATCCGTCTAATGGTTATTTGACGAAAAAATTCAATACAATTTTTTTTAATATAAACTTAAAACAAAAATTTTATGAAAAAATCAAGTAAATTTCTTTTTTTTTTTTTTGTAAACATATCCAGTCAAATTGTTTGTTTGTTACAAAAAATCTAGACAATGTTCTTAACAGTCAAAAAAATTGCAGTCAACTTTTTTTTGACAAAGTATCCTTTTTTTGTTTGTTTAATTTAGTTGAAATGTTTATGGAAAAAAAATCAATAATCTTTTTCTATTTTGGTATAAAAACTAGTCAAACTTTTTTTTTATTAAAAATTTCCAGTTAGTTTTTTTTTTTTGTTAAAAACTTCAATAAATTTTCTTATAACAAAAAATCTAGTCAACAATTTTTTTAATAACAAATTCAGTTGTATTTTTTACACAAAATTTAGACAATTTATTTTGACAAAAAAATCTAGTCATATTTTCATAATAAAAAATTCAGTCAAATTTTGTTTTTGCCAAAAAATTAAAATTTTTTCCAGTCAATTTTTTTGGCAAAAAAAAAATTTCAAATTAAGTCATATATTTGACGAAAAAATTTCAGTCAGTTTATTTAAAAAAAAAATGAAAATCAAATTTAATTTTTTTTTACAATCTAGTCATATTTTCTTTTTTTTACAAAAAATTCTGTAATTTTTTTTAACAAATCTGGTAAATTTTTTCCAAGTCCAATTAATTTTTTAAGGATAGGGATAAGTTAAATTGCCAAATCCAGATTTAAAGTTTCCTGGCTAAACAGATAACAATAAGATTTGTTTAATTATAACTAAACAAAAAATTATAAACGAGCCTACGTATTTTTTCGGAGGAGGCTCTGTCTTAAGTTTGGGACTGGATAAAACTCCTTAATAAAATTTTAAGTTCACATGGATTTAACATGTACTCGATATTAAGTTTCTATTGTTCGAAAACTTGAAAATGCGTAATACTGTGTTTTCTATTTATTGAACAAAAGCCTCATCCGTGTCTGAGGGATTGATGAAGTAGAAGAATTTTTGACCTTATTTGCTTACTAAAGTGAAAACTTTAAGAAAAATTAAAAATCACTGTTCCAAGTGTTCTCGATCCGGTCGATAAATGCATCAATTTTTTAAAACAGCTTTCTACGGCAGCTTCTCAAAGAAATGGCTCGAATTTCCTTATCTTTGCTCTTGCAATTGAAAATAGTACAAAACTAAGTCAATCAATGGATGTAATCACGATTTTATGGACTTTTATTTGCGAGCTAACCGTATTTAGAAATTTTTACTAACTTCCTCTATGAGGCAGTTTCAGATAACTCACACTTTCCAGCTATCATGCTGTTGGTCTGACCAATTTTAAGATCTTCTGTATGTAAGCTATATCAAGTAGTGGAACGTATCTTTCTATTTAAAGTAATTCTTAAAGAAAAATAGGACAAAACGTTCTGTCTGATGAAGGCAAAAATTTTTTGACGATTTTTTATGGTCGAAAGACCGGCTTTATTTTCATCAACTTTAAATTCTGTTTCATGCGGTCTAAAAAAATAGCACTACGAATAATTTTCAAATTCTTAACTTGAATCGTTCTAAAGCTATCGGTCAATAGTTTTGAACACAATTCCTACGAACTTCTGTTTGGAAGCTATTCGATGCAATGAGACGATTTCATACAGTACCAAACTTTGCTTTACAGAGATTCTATTTAATGTATGAATATCAAATAGTGGGTTTCATAATTCCATTCTGATTACTTGGAACAGTGTCTCACAAATAGAGTTATAATTTCCTTTGCTGTAGTAAATGATTCATTTTAGAAGGACGCGGTAGAATATAAAAAATTTCTCTAGGTAACCAAATCAAGAAAATTTAATAATTAGTTTAATCTTTTTTGGACGAGAAAATTTAAATTAAATTGCAAAAATTGTAATATTCGACTCTCTCCTTTTCCATATTTAAATTGCTCACGTCTGCGGCCGACATAAAATCTATTAACAAAAAGGCAGAACGCACGTTTGCATGCCACGTGTATTCTGTTGTCCGCCTACACAATGTCACATGTTTTCAATAATATTTTTAACTAAGGTCGTCGAAATTTAATAATCCGTCGTAAGAAGCTATCAAAATTGATAGACAGTTTTTCAGCAATTTCTTCTATAATAATATTGTGAAGAAATTGAACACGTTTTGAAAATATAATCAAATCCCATTTTACAGGAAGGATCTACGGTTCTCAACTCAACCAACTGCGATATTCTTAGATTCATTCGTTTGTATAAAGCTGAAAAAACCCTTATATTCATTTGTTTAAAGGAGCAAAATCTTTCTAACGCTGAGTTCTAATGTTATGACATTTTGTGCAGCTCATTTTGTCTAGAATTTCTAGATTAACAATACTATGATCGGTTTGCGCTGTCGCTATCCTGTAGACGACAAAAGACAAACCTAAGAAATATTTAAAAATCAAAAAAAAGAATTTTCAATCATCTTCGAAACCCTGCAAGTCACACGTTTTTTCTACAGAAAATTTGTAAAACTGCTAGAAAAAATTTCTTTTCATTTTCCTCGCATTACTTCTAAACAGATAGATAGATTGGAAATAGGGGTTGGTATGGTTAACCTCTGTCACTGCTGCCACAGTTGGGCTTATTGTGACGTCCCCCCGGATTGACTATGATTCCTCTTCAATCCCTGCGCTTTCAATGAAGCTTAGTATTTAGCGAAGATGAATAGTCAGGAATTCCGATGGGTCCATGAAACCCTGATCGAAGTGACGAAGTCTTTTTGTGAGCTAAACCCTCACATTTACAGAGGATATGCTCTGGTGTTTCGTCTTCGTCATTGCATATTCTGCAAATTTTAGTCTCAGAGAGACCAATCCTATTGAGATGCTTCCTCATGTGACAATGTGCAGTCAGAGCTCCCACTAGGGTTCGGATCTGATATCTGCTTAATTTTAGATAATGAGATGTTATTTTTTTCGAATGTTTTGGCATAAAAAGCTTGGAGTGCCTGTTGCCAAGTCCCAGTGAATGGCACTTTGCGATTTTTGCCACATTCGGATGTACATTCTGGCTGTGCTTAATGGTATCCCACAGAATGGATAGCACTTCTAAACATATCACTGTCGTAGTTCGGCTTGGAAGACACCTTCATTTTCAGACAATTTATGTACTACAGCGCTGTACTAGCGTTGGGGAAACTGCAGGAAAAAAATTCTTTTGATTTCGTTCGCACTACTGCTCATTATATTACTGTCCTCTGCAGACTTAATTCGGTTTGGAAGGCACCTTAATTTTTTTTAGACAATTTGTGTACTACAGAAAATTCTAACGTTCGTGAAACTGCAAGAAAAAATGTTTCTTAATTTCAATCACACTACTTCTCATCACATTGCTATCCTGTGTAGCCTTACTTCGGCTTGGAGGACACCTTAATTTTTTTTTAGACAATTTATGTACTACAGAAAATTCTAACTTTGGTGAAACTGCAAGAAAAAAATTCCCTTAATTTAAATCGCACTACTCGTACTCTCATCACATTACTATCCTGTGCAGACTTCGGCTTGAAAAACATCATAGTTTTTTTTAGACAATTTGTGAACTACAGAAAATTCGTGTGTTGATGAAACTGCAGGAAAAAGTTTCGCTTGATTTCGATCGTACTACTTCTCGTTACATTCCTGTCCTATGCAGACTTAACTTACTTCGTCTTGGAAGACACCTTAATTTTTTCAGACAATTTCTGTGCTACAGAAAATTCTTACGTTGACGAAACTGCAAGAAAAATTTCTTTAGATTTCAATCGCACTACTTCTCATCGCATAACTGTCATGTGCAGACTTACTTTGGCTTGGAAGACAACCTTTACTTTTAACATTTCTCTTAATTTCAATCGCACTACTTCTCATCACATTCCTATGCAAACTTACTTCGGCTTGGAAAACACCTAAGTTGTGTTCTACAGAAAATTCTTGGGTTGATGAAACTGCAGGAAAAAGTTTCGTTTGATTTCGGTCGTACCACTTCTCATCACATTTCTCTCCTGTACAGACTTAACTCACTTCGTCTTGGAAAACATCTTAATTTTTTCAGACAATTTCTGTACTACAGAAAGTTCTTACATTGATGAAACTGCAAGAATTTCTTTTGATTTTGATCAAACTGGATTTCACCACATGGCTGTCCTGTGCAGACTTACTTCTGCTTAGAAGTTACCTCCATTATTCGGTGAAAAACTAATTTTATTTGGAAAATTTCATCTCAAAAACCGCAAGTAATTAACGAATCATATTCAGAGCAGAAAGTTATTAAATTCTTGTTGCTCGGATACTTTTTCTCGTTGGTTTTATGGAGCAAAGTGGTGAAAATTTTTACGGTAGCTTCAACATTAATTAGTTTCTTTTATAGGTGGTTACGCCAGGACTAATTGACCAAAATTATGTCCTTTCTAAATTAATTGCTTATTATTCGTGGTTAGTGGTAGAGTTTCAAGGTAGCAAGGAATTAAAATCATGTCAAACTTTTTTGTCGGCTCTATTTAGCTGGACAAAACACGGTTTTAGCAAAATATTCATGTTTAATGTTAGCATTAAACATTAGACTTAATGACCATTGTGAGAGTAAGAAAATGTCGGAAAGTCAGGACTTAATTTCTTATTAACAGAAATGATCTGATTGCGTTTTCGTCCCCTTTCGATGAGATGTCTATGAATTTCATTAGAAAACTCCCACTCTAATGACCATTTAGTTGCTTCTTGACAATTTACTAATTACCAATTAAACCCTTCTGTTAATGGTGAAGAAGAAAATATGTCATTTGAAAGTCTTACTTGAAGTCTGATTTTTAAAGCCATAAATTGATCGGCAAAGTTCGTGTAAATTTCTTAGAAGCAAAACACTTGACACAGCGTAATAGGCATTTATTTCCAAATGCTTAATCCAAAAGTGGTCGTGACGGCTATTGCGCTAAATGGTGAGATGACATGCAGAGCCTAAATGGGCTTTAAGATTACGTACACGATAATATCTGACATCTGAGAATATGGCGTCTTCCGTTTTCTTCATAAGGCACCTCACCCCTAGCTGTATTTCAATAATCCAATCACTGTAAAATTTGTCATGCACCTTGTGATAAACGGTGAAAAAAATTCCCCAATATTTTTAAAAATTTGATTCCTCTTTCGATAAATGCCTCGAGTATCGCCAAGATTTAAGAAATTCTTGATGAAAATCATGATTTATTTATTTATTAACGGGCCGTGACCCTTTGTATGCTGAACAGTTTCAATATTAGAGCAATGAATTTGGAAATGAGGGTTCCAAATAACTGACAGATATTCTAGGTGTGGGCGCACAAGAGAGCAGTAAAGAACCTTCAAAGACCGAATATTATTGAAATCCTGACTGTTACGAATAACAAACCCAAGCATTCTTCGGGCTGAGCTACATATCTTTTTGAAATGCGGAATAAATGTTAGTGCTGTGTCAAGTAACAAGCCCAGGTCCTTAACGACATCAACAAGCGGCAATGAGCAATTGTTTATACTATAATTAAAACATATAGAAGTAAGCAATCTGTGGAAAACAATGTAGTTACACTTGGATATATTCAAAGGCAACCGATTGTTGACACACCAATCGAAAAGAGAGTTGAGATTATTCTGAATAATATCACAGTCACATTAAACTGCGTTTAATTATTTTAAAAATCTTAAGGTCATCTGCATATAGTAAAAAGTTTACTTCAGAAAAAATAAAGGAAATATCATTAATAAAAATTAAAAAAAGGAGAGGACCAAGATGTGAACCTTGTGGCACACCTGATTTAATCACAAAAGGATCCGATTTAGCACCTTTAATGTTTACAACACAGGAACGATTACAAAGGTAGTCACGTATCCAGCTTAAAAAGCAACCGGAAACACCCAGATTAGCTAGTTTAGTAATAAGTAAACAATGATCCACTTTATCAAACGCCTTTGAGAAGTCAGTGTAAACGGCATGCACCTGTGAATGCTTATCCATTGCACGGTGGATGGTCTCGATGTAAGGTAAAAGATTTGTCAATGTGGACTTGCGTTTTTGAAAGCCATGCTTTCAAAATCCTTCGAGACTCAACAATTTAGCTTTAGCGCAAATGTCACAACGTCTTAGACAAAGTCAGTAACGCTGATCCGAAAAAATTGAGGATTAAAACTTCGGAGATATGTTGAGCGTGAACGAAACAAGAATGGAATCTAAATCAAACAATAAAACAAAGGACCAAAGAATCATTGTACGAGGGCGGATTGATAATGACGTGCAAAAATCAAGAAGGAGTGGGCAGGTAAGGAATTCGTTATTTTGTTTTACCTGGACCATCCTTAAATAGATTACCTGCAAAGTTTAAGCCTGATACCTCGTTTAGTTTTCGAGAAGCAGCCGTCTAAGCAAGTCGACTTATAAAAATTTTTAAAAATGGATAAAAATGAATTTCGTGTGTTGATTAAACACAATTTTTTAAAAGGGAAAACAGCTAAAGTAACTAAAGAAAAATTAGGTAAGCATTATGGGGACTCTGCACCATCGATCCGAATGATTTACAAATGGTTTTCTGAATTCAAGTGTGGTCGTACGAGCACACAAACCATACCAAGTCCAGGTCGTCCAAATGAGGTCACCACGCCAGAAATGGTCGATAAAATTCATGATATCGTGATAGAAGATCGTCGAGTAAAAGTGCGTGAGATAGTTAACGTAGTAAGCATCTCATTTGAACGTGTTTGGAATATTTTGAAAAACCATTTGGACATGAGAAAGCTATCCGCAAGATGGCTGCCGCGTTTGCTCACAATCGACTAAAAACGCAATCGTGTGACAACTTCGCAGCACGGTTTGCAACTGTTTTAACGTAATACAAATGAATTTTTTCGTTGATTCGTAACTGTTGATGAAGCATGGATTCACCACTACACTCCAGAAACCAAACAACAGTCAAAACAATGGAAGGATGTCGGTTCAAGGAGGCAAAACCGTTCTATCGGCTGGAAAGGTTATGGCGACAGTTTTTTGGGATGCCAATGGAATGATATTCACCGACTACTTGGAGAAAGGAAAAACAATGACGGGAGCATATTATTCTGAGGTATTGGTTTCATTGGATGTTGAAATCAAGGCAAAACGGCTTCATTTCGCGAAGAAAAAAGTGTTGTTTCACACGTCCGTTGTTGCAACGGCAAAACTGTTTGAATTACGGTACGAATTGCTCCCTCACCCACCGTATTCTACAGATTTGGCACCCTGCGACTTTTTATTATTTCCAGACTTGAAAAAATGACTTGCTGGAAAGAGATTTACCACGAATACTGACGTCATAAGTGAAACCAACGCCTATTTTGAAGGGTTGGACAAATCATATTATTTGGAAGGGATCAAAAAATTGGAAAAACGCTGGACTAAGTGTATCGAGCTAAAAGGATACTACGTTGAAAAATAAAATAAATTTTTCCGGATAAAATTATGTTTTCTCAATTTTTCCACGTCATTATCAATCCGCCCTCGTATGTTGAGCGTGAACGAAACAAGAATGGAATCTAAATCAAACAATAAAACAAAAGACCAAAGGATCATTGTATGTACATTCAGAGCTGAGGTAAAGATTCTGAAAGTGGGAACTGCGGGCCTTTACTTAAAAGAAAAGTGGACATAGGTCGGTAGAATTATTTATTTTATTTTAGTACCTAATAGCTGCCAATTTATGTAATTGGAAATTATTTGGCACAGATTTGCTATTGTCTATCAATAAAACAAACGAGTAGGTATAGTTGTATTAATTGATTAATTTTAATTTGTTTGTTTTCAATGTTCTTATTTCGATAAATTTCGGGACAATAAAGTGTGATAGTCTTGGAACAGACTATTGTATGACGCAATGGAACTTTATTTGTTTGCTAAAGACGCTCTCAAGCGAAATTCAATACGACAAGAAAAATGCTAAAGTAAAATCATGACGAATTAATAAATATTTGGATATAAAAGTTGTTTAATGGTGTTCCATATTTTTTTCATGAAGAAATCACAACAGTTAAATTTTTATGTAGGACAGCATTGTGACTCAGATTTGTACCTATTTCGTCTTATCTGAAGAGCAAACGATGTGGAAATGTTTTTTTTTTCAGCAAGAACAACTTGCTGTATACACATTATTTTGGTGTAAACACGAGAAATCTAAGAAAACAAAATAAATGAAAAGTGCACTCCACTATGTTTTGGGGTGGCATTGTAAGGTATTGAAATCTTTCCAGTCAAGTCAAGGCACCTTTACGTTTTCGATGTATTGAATTCGAACCGATTCTTGGTAATCCCAGTTAAGGATCTTGGTAATGTCCGAATTCAAGTAATCTACCACTGGATGTCGCTTAGTGGGAGTGTAATTCAGAGGCCTAATGCCAAAAATACAGACAGCCCTAATGCTCGGAACACAAGGCTGGCCTAATACTAGATATACAAACCACTGTAGGCAACTCGAAATAATAATAAGAAAATGATTAACCTGCGAGTAGTAGATCGAGGCTTGGATAAACATTTGCTTGATCCACTTATTGTTGTCGTTAGACTATCTTCAAATTTAATTCTTGTGAGTAACTTTCACGTGCTTGCTCACTTGACTTTACTGAGAATTTACTATCGGAGAGTTCTATCAGAAACACGTCCACTTGAGAGTTTGGAACTCTCTAAGGAGGTAGGGGTTGGATCCAGTGATGTCAATTTAGTGCTCTCAGCGTTAAATTTGGTGCTCAAAATATCGTCTCAGCGGTCAAAAATTAGTTTTACCACTCGCGCTTTATTTGAATATGCCTGCGATTGATATGAAAAAATTAAATTTTAGTGCCTTTAAATTTAAATTAACGCTCAAAATTTCATATTTTAGTGCTCAACCAAGAAAAATAGTTGGCAACGCTGGTTGGAAACCACTTGACCTTACTGAGAATTTACTATCGGAGAGCTCTATCAGAAACACGTCCACTTGAGAGTCCGGAAACTCTCTAAAGAGGCAGCTATTGGAACACTGAGTTCCTTTCTAGAAATCACTATCCAGATATTGATAACTTCCTACGTCGTTCATCTTTTATGTCAAACGTTGGTATTATACCCAAAAATTCCAGGTACGGTAAATTGTAAGACGAGAACCGTCGAATTTTTGTTACCTTGAAAGATTCCCAATAGCTGGAGTTTTTGGAAAGTAACACAATTATTTTTTCGGGTGAGTTTCGCAGAATACAAAATTGTGATATACTAATATTCGTGATAAGCGTGTCCACTTTCGAGAGCTATTTCCGACAGTATTTCAATGGAGACATCGGTTAGGTTTTAATGAATTCGGTTCAAAATTTATTAGTATACTATATGATTTGTAAATCCCACCACTTATTCTGATAGTTGCCTGCCATACGAAAGTTTTTAAAATAAGTTCAGTCATATCGAATTTTTTTGCTCCTTCATATAAGAGCTCTTCAAAATTCAATTAGTTCTTGTGAGTAGCTGCCATACAAATTTCCTTAAAAAATTGCAGATTCAGGTGAAACAGGTTGACATATAACTACTTGAAATTTTTAATACTCTTGTTTTTAATGTAATGTGAAACGGCCCCCTCTCTTCGCGCTTCGTTTGATTTACTACTTGAAACTTTGAATCCTCAAGTTTCATGTGATGTGAAAGGGCCGCCACTCTTCGCCCTTCAATTCCCGCCCATGCAATTCATTGTTACAGCTCACAGGCAAAAATCCTTCAAATATTTTACCAACCCAATGCATGATAACATAAGAACACGTTAACGTTCATTTGTCCACTTCTCGTAACAGTTCAAGTTATTAAATTGAAGATGACAAAGGTCATAATATATCCATTTGACTGACCACCAAACAAAAGTCTTTGCATAATATTCTCGATCGTAAAAAAATCCCTTGAAAGAACCTACTTATCAAACTCTGAACGTTTGTTTAGCTACAAACTTAAATTGAGTTCGTAAACTGCCTTAATGCGGCTACTCCTTCAAAAGATTTTCGCGATATTTGTACGATATTAAAAAAATGAAAAATGTGTTGAAAAACGTGAGATTTTGAAAACGTTAGTTTTAAGGCCGCGAGCTTTTTAAAGCGGACCCTTGTTTTTGTTGCGGCGAGTCTAACCTCGGTACGTAAGGGTTAGGTTAAGTTAGTTTTTAGTTTTAGTTTTACGAAGGGGCGCCACGCTCAGCCGCAGCGCACACTAGGCACCAAAAGAGGGCCCATAGCGATCACTTCGGAAATATCGTGGACGTAACTGGCTAATCACCCACAAAACATCCTAAATCCCTAATAAATTTGACCAACTTGTCATGCCCGATCAACCTCAGATCTTCCAAATTGTCGAAGATAAAACTGCCCAACCACTTCAAGCGTCTCCTTGCAACCGCCTGACATTCACACAAAATGTGGGTAATGTCCTCCTCAGCATATAGGTCATTAGGTTAGGTTAGGTTTAGAGGAGTGAACTGTAGCACTGTGCCACAGCCTATCACGAGAGATCACTAAGGATCCATTGTGTTCCCCTCGTATAAAAACCGGACTCTTAATTATTGATTCCAAATATTGCTCTTCTTCATGAAGAAAGTAGTTCTCCATAAAAGTATCATTGCAAGTTCTGATAAATCGGTCAAGAAAAATTTCCTCAAGTATCGATATCTGGTTCAAACCATACACTAGATGCTCCAATGTTGGTTCTACATCATCACCACAGCGACACAGATCAGCCATGAGTATTCCCAGTCTTTATCGATGTCTCCCAGGACAGGGACAAGGACAGTGCACCGTTCAGACCCCTATGAGTTATCTGCAAGCGTTCCGGCCCACAGACAATATGAAACTGCAGTTCCTCCTATCAAGTTTCGGCCAGCACATTCTAGCCTGCCGGCAACCCGAAAGATTCGCCCAAGCCAATTCAGTTTGTCTGAGTGCCTTTACGCAGCATAGAACCGACTTATCAGCAAACTAGGCTTGTGTAGTTCGCGAACGAACTAGTTCGGAAGTGCGTTCACATAAGTAAAATGAACGAACTAGTTCGCAGTCAGTCCCGCTCCTAGTTCGTTTGTATTCATTCATTGCCGTTTGGAAGTCAGTGGTACAATAAATTTATAGGCAGACGACCTTTTTTTTAGCTCATGATATTCCAGCAGACGACCTTTTTCCACTTGCAGACTGACTGACAACTTTTTTTATTTTCTTAGCTCTTTACATTCTACCAGACGACCTTTTTTTCAATGACGACTCGTAGTCGTTCTCATCACTGAACTCCCGTGAACTAAAAGAACGAACTGGTTCGCGACTAATCGGGAAGCGGAAATGATCGCTCACTATGGTGAACTAAAATGCGCTAGCCTACAGCAAACTCTATGCTCATCTCCGACCCCCTTATGGCGAACTCGTCTGACTTTTCATTTCCAAGGAAGACACTGTAACCAGGGATCCACCAGATTTTCAGGGTATTATTTAAACCCACCTTCTGCAAAGTTCTTTTACATTTGCTCACTAGTCTACGTAAGGGCTTCTTGTATGTCATGCATTAGAACACGCGCAGTCTAGAGACTTAGTCGGTCAACAGTTTAGTTGAGCAAATAGCTATGCAGTTATATGGAAGTGCGCACACCAATCAAATCAAAATCACCCCGACCGTACGTAAAACTGTTTGAGGGGATGTAAGGGAGTTTCATACTTTCACAGTTTTCTACATATTTCTTAGGTTTGATGAGATATCAGATTGGTTTTTACTTCCAACGACTTTTTGTATAATCGCCTACATACTCATTTCACAATTTTTTTTTGATATTCAGACCCCAAGGGGTGTAAAGTGGTTGCATATGTTTTCTCAATTTTTACCATCCCTTAGTTGTGATGAGATATGCAATTGGTTATTACTTCTACGGTATACCACCCAATTACGTTGTTCATGTGTTATATGTGACAGCGGCGTAAGCATTCTATGGCGATCCCATTTTAACCGCTTCCCGAACTTTGACCCGAAAAATAATAAAATTTCGCCCAGACTACTGGCATGTAAATAGTTCTGTTTGGTATAATACAGATTACTGTTTAAACATTCGCATTAAAAAATCTGTAAGCAGATAACTATCTTGCAGTTTCTCAATCAACTGTAACTATCGGCCGACTAGTTTGAATGGTGTGCGCATGGTCGCTGACTAAATAGTTTAGTCGAGCAGATAAGTGTAAGTATGCAGCTTGACTTAATAGAACCTGTAATCTGCGCATGAATCTCTAGTTTGCTATTATCGAAACTGTCATTCTTGTTATATCTCACACCTCTTTCTTTCTCAATCGGTTATTAGGTGTGTTTTTTTGCTCATTTATCCAGATCAGAGTAGTGATTAATATTTACATTGAGAAAACCAAGAATATTGCTGTTTTTGTTATTTTTTATTGTTTTTCCCTGTAGATAGTAGGCTAGAATATAGATTTTAACCGGTATAGCTGACCCAGTAAGCTCACTAGGGCAGCTATTCGAAATAAATTCTCTAATCTACCCTACTATCTATGGAAAAAGTTATAGAATCATAAAAACAGCAATGTTGTTGTTATTTTGTATATAAATTTTCTAACTTACTCTGTTGTGGACAAGTGGGGAAAAAAGCACACCTATTATTGTTTTTAGGGCATTGGTGGATCTACGTACTTGCTGACTAGCACGGCTCAGCTCGGCGGCAACCGTTCCTGGGCAAATTGACATCTACTGCATATAAAATAACGGTGTCAGGCAGCTCGCGAACGAACTAGTTCAGAAGAGCGTTCCCATAAGTGAAATGAACGAACTAGTTCGCAGTCAGTCCCGCTCCTAGTTCGTTTCTATTCATTCCGTTCGGAACTCAGTGAGTGACCATTTTTTTGGTCATTGCCGTTCGGAACTAGGCTTGTGTAGTTTAGAAAAGCGTTCTCAGAACTGAAATGAACGAACTACATAGTTCGCAGTCAGTCCCTGCTCCTAGTTCGTGTTTCTATTCATTCATTGCCGTTCGGAATTCAGTGCTAGAATATACTTGTAGACTGACGACTCCGAGCTTTTTTGTTTTTGCTCATTACATTCTACCAGAATGACGACTACGACCTTTTTTTTTTTTGCTCATCACATTGTACCACAATGACGACTACCAAATTTTATTCAGCCCTTCCAAACTTCACTGTCTTTCTCATCACTGAGCTCCCGCGAACTAGTGAACTAAAAGAACGAACTAGTTCGCGAGGGATCGGGAATCGGAAATGATCGTTCACTTAGGAGAACTAAAATGCGCAACCCTAATGTATATTGGGTAGAACCGGGTCCTTTAGTAGACTTATTAACTGCTATCTTTGAATTTCTGTTTCTTTGTTAGTCTCCATGTATTTCTTGGACGACCACCTATACACATGTCTTCCTATTTTATTTCAGTTCAGAGCCTGATCGATTGTTGCATACATTGAATTGTCCAGTAGTCCTCAACGTCTTTCCAGAATGCGACAAAGGCATTTGTTCACAAAAGTCTGAATTTGTTTATACAAATTAATCCCAAGTTATTCCGAGCTTTTATTGCATAAATTTTCATAACTTTTAATCAACTCCATCCGACGTAACCTATGTTTGCAAATTTGTTTGATATTTTGTTTCATTAGTTTACAAACTCTAGTCCATTAAGAGTAAATGCGTCTACCAACCCTTGCCGAACAAAACCAGCTGAACAATGTTCCAGTTAATAATAAGTGAGAAGTTTTTGCAGACCTTCACCATTTATACGAATTGTGGAAATTAATTTAGTTTAACTTGTAACAAAATAGTTGAAGCAATAAGTACAGCTCGTACGTATAATAATTATTGTATCTCTCGACCGAATAAAGCTAATTATCACGAAAAGATATTTATGTTTTTCGATCTCGAACTCGACGTAATTGTTTTGTCGATAAGTTTTTCTTGTAGCGACAAATGAGAATTATTTTGTTGATATCGCAGCGTATACACGTATTTATTAAATATTTATAATTTAGTGATTAGGATAGCTTCGTTTGTACGAATCGAGGAACACAATATCTCTCCGAATTCGTAAAGTTTTAGCATAGATTAGAAGACCTTGACTAAAGTTTTGTGTGATTTTTTCCTGGTGGGTTTTTTTAGTAATTTATTGTACTAAGGTCATAAGCTGGTTGAAGGCAAATTTCCTAACTAGGTTTGATTGATTGATTTTATGTTGTTTGAATTTCCTAAAGATTTTACTAGTTTTGTTCACACGAAAACGAATCGAGCTTCAGCTTTACAAGTCTTCATATCGATTTTGTTTGCAATAGTCATCAAAAAAGGTTTAAAAAAAAATCGGAGAAAAAGAGAATTTACTTTATTATTTTTCAATAATAAAGTATTGTGATCGACCTGAAATTTCCCAAAAAAAATTGCTACCCTGAAAATTTGTATTTTCACGTTTTGAGACTGGGTAAGTAGGTAGGTCGGTACGCGTGACTGCCCGTGAGAACACGGACACACTTAGACCTAAAAAGGTCACTTGTGGTACCACAGGATCATCGAATCCGGTTCTACTAGTTAAACGATTTAGAGCTTATAATGAAGCGTTGGATTCTCGCAACCTCCGTTGCGGCAAGGTCACTGAGACTGTTGAAGAAGTAAGCTCCTGATTGAGCTGGACAGGTACAAAGAAGATGAAGGACTGCCTCTTCCTCGTCCCGGCAGCATCTACAGAAGTCATTTGAGAAGAGGCCCAGTATTTTACCATGCCAGCATATAAGACAGTATCCGGCCAGGACACCAACTGTGGTGCCCTTTTGAGTTTAATCAACTTTTAGAGCGTTTCAGAGCTAGCTTCGGCCAGATCTATCTCGCAGTAGACTAGTAATCCCAAAAAAGCCAAAAAAAATTTCCGTCGCATTTGAAGGTACGTATCTCAGAAACTCGTTGGGATATTAGTTAAAAAAAATTTCTTGGATACATTGGGTGAACCCCTACGAGTGGTACCTTTTTGGGTGGAGGTGGGGGGAGCGTTTTAGATGAAAAAATTTTAGTTTCTAGTTTTCAGGAAGCGCTTATGCTAGGAGGCCGAAATTTGGAATTTATGTAGAAGTTGATGGTTGACCCATTTGCAAAAACAAATTGATTGATTGTGATTGGGTGATGTGGGAGTGGGGGTATGCTCGAAAGCTTCTAAAATATATATCTCCTGAACAGTTGATGTCAGAAGGTTGAACCTTTCTCGTTGTCTTAAGGAATACTAGAACCCGGTTCACACTCAGCATTTAGGCCGCGGCCTATACCTCCAGTTCGACCTAAATTATTTATGACGCCTGCTGTAAACACTTCAGAGTAGGCTTGCGCATTTTAGTTCACCATAGTGAGCGATCATTTTCGATTCCCAATCCCTCGCGAACTAGTTCGTTCTTTTAGTTCATAGTTCATTACTTCAGGGGATTTCACTGATGAGTAGTCGTAGTTCGAAGACAGTAAATCTAGTAGAAGATGGTAAGCAAAAAAAAAGGTTAGTAGATCTAGTAGATCATGATGAGCGAAAAAAAAGACACTGGATCTAGTATATTATATTGTCTCACAGAGTTCCGAACGGCAATGAAAAACGAACTAAGAGCGGGACTGATTGCGAACTAGTTCGTTATGGGAACGCTCTTCTGAACTAGTTCGTTCGGGAACTACACAAGCCTACTTCAGAGGCGACCTGACCTAGAGTCAGGTTGGGCCTCATTGAGCTAGTTTACACCCACCGACCTGATCCGCGATATATATCGTGACCTAAAGTGGGTTCAACTGTTAACACCGATAGAGACCTAAAGTTCGGCTGGGTCGTTTTTAGTCCTTCAAAATATTTCATCAGTAAATTCAGAAACTCTTGCTGTGTTGAAAGCAAATGGTGCGTTTACACTCACCCCTGAGGCGAGCCTTTACCCCCATCAGGCCATTGCAAACCGGTTTTCTTCGGCTGTATTCTTTGCTGTGTTGAAAGCAATTTACACTCAACATGCCTCTGCGGCGCAACTTACCTATAAGTGCGAAACGACAGAAATACGATGAGCTGCGAATTGTGTGTGGTACCACAGTTCATTGTATGTGTGTACACATATGGAAGCGTGCGTCGGCGAAAAAGTTGAAGAATGTTAGTCTCTTGCAACTCCACAAGCCATCTGATTGGGTGATTTTCTGGTGGGGATAGAGGCTCGCCTCAAACGTTGAGTGTAAATGCCCCATGACCGGGCATTCTCGGAGTTTGTCACACGCTCCAGTCACTGACGAAGGTCTTTGGAGTGGTTCACTCCCACACGTTTGCCTCCGAGATCTTCTAGTTCATATCGCGAGTTGCCTAGCACACGACGAATCCTGCACTTTAAGAACTTTTTGGCCAGTTTGGCGTTATAATTTTGTGCAGCTGTGGACAAGGAAAAGTTTCTTCTTGTACAATTCCTGTCCTTCTCTAAATTGAGTTTGAGCCACACGCATATTATAACGCCTACTGCTGTTCTCGTGTGCGACCTGAATATTCGCCTGTGCCAGTTGCCTCACGATAGGAGTATCTTCTCTGGGACCCAGTTGCAAGTCTGCATCACCTAACGCTTTCACACGATGCAACAGAGCGTAGTCATCCACATGCGACATCATGTGAGTACCAAAAAAAACCTGATAGGGCGAAAACTTAGTGGCTTCGTGAATCGAACTCCTGAGAGAAAATCCTATTTTGCTTAAGTTTTCGTCCCATCGAGTCTGGTCCTCCACGATGAACGCACGGAGCCCACCCAAAACTGAATGGTTGACTCGCTTTAAAGCATTCGCTTGAAGTTAGTATTTTGGGGTATATGTATTTAGGTGTTTAACCCCATACTTAGAAAGCATGGAGTTAAATGTCGCCGACTTGAACTGAGCAGTGTTGCCAAGTATTTTTCTTATTTGAGCACTAAAATATGAAATTTTTAACGTTAATTTCAACTTAAAGGCACTAAAACTGTATTTTTTCATATCAATCGCAGGAATATTCAAATAACGCGTAAGCGGTAAAACTAATTTTTGTCCGCAGAGACGCAATTTTGGGCACCAGATTTAACACTGAAAGCACTAAATTGGCATCACTGGAACTGAGACACATTGTCGGAGAAAATTGTCTCGGAGGTACCAAACATGTGGAAGACATCCCTCTTCAAAAATGGCGTAATCTCACCCGCCGTAATTCTTCTTAGGGGATGAAGGATGGGAAATTTTGACAGATGGTCAAGGACAACAATGATAGCGATTTTCTCACTTTTGGTCCTAGGGTATGGCCCTAATACATCAATGTACAGATGTTGAAAGGGCTTCTGCGTTCTGAAGACATCTCCCATTGCAGCTCTAAGCGGACTATTCGGGGACTTCTTTTCTTTACAAGTCTGACACGAAAAAACGAAATCGCGGACTTGTGTAGACATACCGGGCCAATACAAGAATCGCCTAATGCGCTCTAGCGTTTTGGCGAACCCACCGTGAACCATGGTATCCGCTTCATGGGCCTGACCAATCGCAGTAGTCGCCAAGCTCGATGGAATCCAAAGTTTCCAGGCACGATCCTCTGTGATCGGATCACCGTTATAGGGCTCTATACGCTTGTACACGTAGCCATCTCTACCGCATACGTCAGGAAGCCGAGAGGCGTTTACCTCCACAGTTGCCTTCAGATCCTCATATTTCGTATTCTGAAATTCTGAAGAGCTCAAGTCAACCATGAGTGCAACGTCGATCAGCGCATTTAATCCGTCTTCGTATACGCGAGAGAGGGCGTCGGGTACAACATTCAGGCTCCCACGACAATGTTCGATCACGAAGTCGAATCCTTGCAACTTCAAACTCCAGCGAGCCAAACGTCCACTGAGATCCTTTTGAGACATTAGCCATTTGAGACTCGCATGGTCCGTTATAATCTTAAACGATGTCCCTTCCACGTACGCTCTGAATTTTTTCACGCTCAACACAGCGGCATAGCGGAATTGAGCTTCTGGGACATGAATGTAATAGAAGATTCCGATCCATCATCTGTCGCCTTTTTCAGCGTGTCTGAGATCGGTGAGACCACGACTGCAAAGTTGAAAATGAATCGTCGATACCATCCAGCCATACCAAGAAACCGTCTAACCGGACGTAGGCGGAATTGGACCCCTGTTTCCCGATCACCAACCTTTCCTTCGGTTATTTTGACTTTTTTAAGTCGAAATAACCACTCCAAGGCCTCCGTTCACAACAAATCCCTCCCCTGTTCAGGTAGCTTCCATACGAGTTTCCTCTCAAACTGTAGTCAAATTGATTACACGATAACCAACATAAACTGCCAACTGCAATTTTTGAACGTCGAATTAAAAGCAGATAAAATCAAGTTACTCACTCCATCGAGTAACTACCACACAAAAGTCCTAAAGAAAATTGGTGTTCACATCCATCCTGCGGTCTGTTTTAACCGAAAAAATTCTGCCCTTTTTTTAACTATGTTATAAGATAGGAAATAAACCGGGGACAGCTGAGTAGGTAGTTCCAGATGCGTACTGAAGGGGTATGTTATCAGACCAGGTTTTTTTTTTAAATTGTATTTACTCGGAATAAACTCAGGAAAACCGTTTCCCATACCGCCACCTGTCTGTCCAATAACCGAAATTTTCGAGTGATATCAAAAATAGCGTGGCATTAGAACCGGATTAGATGGAATTTATGTGTGTAAATTATGCTCACCTGTTTTGTCCATCCAGGTGTAGAGAGTCCTTAAAGTTGTTTAATGCGAAGGCGAAATTTTCGGGTAAAGTGCCACGAGTTACCATCACAAAGTGGAACTGCTTATTTCGTATTTTTAGCCTTTATTTAGAAAAACAAAAATCAAAAATTAAACAAATCACCCGAAAATTTCGGCAGCCATAAAAACGCATAGAGCGATATCAAGAAAAACATACACTGGCCAATCCGATAAGAATTAAATTATTGCAATATTTTTGTATGAATCATATCTTGTTGAATTTGTTGTTAGTGTTTTTTTATTTCTTAGTAACGTGCCAATGTTTATCACTTTACAAACTAAAGGGATGTACGTCAGCCAAAAATAGAAACAACGACAAAAACGATTGCAGGATGCCTTGCGGATTTTCTTAAAAAAAGAGTTTTAAACAAAAATAGCTAACAGAAGAAAAATTTGAATACAGTAGGGTCTCGGTATTTTCACAACAGTTTTTCAATTTCTAATTAATTTATTATGAACAAATGAAAGTGAAATATATATCTTAGGTTTTTTCCCACTTTATGATTTATCTTATTTTTTAATGTTTGATATTTTAAGCGTTGTTTATTTATTTCACTCTTGATATTCTGATTATAAATGTGATATATTCGCCAGAATGTCGCATTAAGAGGAGGAAGTTATAACGATTTTTATCAAGCTTGTTATATAATGCATTTTCTTCTGTTTTTTTTTATTTAGAGGTTGAGAAGAGCAAGTTATTTTGCAAGTATTTGTTTTAGAGATTTTCAGATGATAAAATTTCGGATCAAGTCAGCTTTGTTTCAGATTATGCAATTCGTTACATAGACTAGAAAATTTTACTGTCTCCATTTCTCTAGATTGGTTGGGTTTCTCTTCCCGGCTTTCCTTTAAGTCCCATGACATTCGTGAAATCGAACTAAAAAAGTACTTTTCCTACCGTGCAATAATTTCGGCTACTACTGTGAATAATTTCGGCTACTGTGAACTGTGATTTTCTTGCAATGTATTCAGATGTATTGCTCCGGTTCGATTTGTCGTCATAATTCCAGAAACAATGAGCGAACTGAAATTTGTTTCGTCGAGTGATTACATCCTAGGTACTACAAGCTGTACAAATTTCATGTTATCTGAGCTTAGAGATCGAGAGTTTTTGCAGCTTCGGATAAACCAACAGATACTTACTTAAATTTTTTTAATTTGAGTTTCGATGTCAGAAGTATGTAAAGAAAAATTTTCAAAATTCCCAAATCTTCCCATTCTACAACTCCTTCCACTTTTCGCCGGTGATATGCTTCTGCTCAGAAAAAGTATAAACAGCCCTTAGAAGCAAAAACCAATTTCATAACTGATCAGATCGAAGAGACATTGACTAATTCGCGACAATATGCTGAACCCATTTTCAACCCCTTCAGGGGTTGAATATTGAAAAGTACCGAACTAAATTTTTAGGCTTTTGAATAAGTGCCCTGTACAAGGAAGAGTTAATTTGATATTTCAGCCGGGTCTAAGTGGTATTGAGGAATTCGTGAAAACAGACTTAATCCCCTTTTCAACCCTTTTGAGTTGAATATAGAAAAATACCGAAATATCATCTTTTTAGGCTTTTGTATATGAAGAATGTAGAAGAAAAAGCTAATTTGATATATCAACGATCATCGAAGTGGCATTGAGAAGTTTGTGAAAACATACTTAATCCTTTTTCAACCCTTCGGGATCAATATTGAAAAATACCGAAATTACTTTTTAGGCTTCTGTATAAGTAGAAATAAAAACCAATTCGATGTCTCACCGGTCCTAAGAAATATTAAGGAGTTTATGAAAACATATTCAACCCCTTTCATCCGCTTGAAGCTTTAATAAAACAAAAAATCCTGCCAATGTATTTTTAGCGCTTGTATAATTCGATTTATCAAATTGAGGAATGGAAAAGAACCTATTAAACCCCTTTTTATCCGCTTAGGGATAGACGTTCAAAAAATTGGTTCTTAAACCATGACTCCGTTATTGAACGAATATAATGTTAATATTTCCTGCTTTTAGGTGCTGCGTTTGGAGCTGGGCTTTGACGGACAAATAAATTAGCTTAAGAACAGTTTCGAAATTTCAAGTGCGACGATTGGGAGCCTTTCGTTAATTTTGTGGTATTTTTTTTATTGTGGCCTGCCATCTTGTAGCCTCTACAGGGCACTTATTCGATTTAATCTTAAAATAAGCATTCAAAGGGTTCAATATGTAGGAACTAAGGAGAATAATTTCTATAAAATAAAGAATAGCATTTTAAACGACCAAATCGAGAACAGTTTCGACATTTAAAGCCGGCTAATTGGGACACCATGGTGAATTTTTGGATGTTTTTGAATGCATTGCATTAAAAAATTCTGATGTGGCCCGTCTTGTAGTCGAGACAGTCCTTAACGGGCATTTATTCAATTTAATCTTAAAATAAGTATTAGGTTTTAGGTAAGGTGGGTGGTCGCTACGCGACCAAGCACATAGACCGCCAATGGGTCCGTTGTGATCCCACATACACGGGAAAAGGTTCCTGTGTGCCCAAGACAACATCTTAGGTAAACCACCCCGCCAGCCTGGCAAACTGCAGCAGCTTGTCCAGCTTAATGCTTGCGAGTTCGCCCAAAACTATGGCGAAGCGCTTATCTTAAGAGCCCCATATACGATCCGTCTTGCGTGTCACTCTTGCATGAAAATTGGTATTTTTCTCGAAAATCTATCGTGTATGGGGCTGCATGATGGCATTTCATGCATGCTGTCATGCGGCATAAAATCATTTTGAATTTTGCGGGCGGAGCCAACGCGCATGACAGCATGCATGCGGGTTTATGGCGATCGTCATTCCAATTTTACAGTTTTCGAATGTGGATGACGGCTCATTGAAGGCGAAAGAAAATATTTTCTTTGATTCTTGTTCCGTATCCTGACGGAAAAGAAACATCTTATTACCAGGTGCGTTGCGTGAATCTTCATAGGGCTAGCGCAATGATACGATCGCTTAATTACGCACAATTTTTAGATTTGTTCCTGGAATTTAGCAATCGAATTTTAATTTTGAATGAAACCTACGTTTTTATGGTTTCTTTGAATACAAAGATATAAGGATAGTCGTAAAACTCTTGAGTTGTGCTTAGGAAAAGCCCCGACAATTCTTGTGGTACAAAAATTTGTTGTTTTTTTACGCTTTGTCGTAATCATTTACTATTGTTTATTCTTTATGCAATGGTTTTTATTTATATTTTTATTTCTCTTCCTTTTTCTCCCCTTTTTATTCTGAACATCATCGTCCAAAACACTGTCGGTTACGAGAGTACAAGCCACTACGTCGACCATTTCACTTTGAGTTTTGAAGCGAGACTGGTTGGCATGAACGTGTATGGCAAATAAAAATTCATACATGACACGCATGAATGACACGCAAGACGGATCGTCTATGGGGCCCTTAAAGTACGTTCTCATCTCCAAGCCAGACCCGGGCATTCGCAAAGCAAGTGGAAAATACTTTCCTCGGCATCAGGTTCACCACAGCTGCGGCACAGATCTGTAACGTCCGCAGTACACCAATTAGGATACGAAGAGTATTCCTATCTCCGAGTAGGATAAACTTTGTCCTGGTTGCATTTAGGGTCGGCCAGAGCTGCCTGGCCACGAGACACGATGTGAGGACTGACCATCTTGTGTTAGCCTATGATATGGCCGTCACGTCAATAGCATGTTTAATGTCCTCTATGGGCCTCCTCACTGGAAGAGCTAGCGCTTGATTCAGCGCCGAACCTCTCCTTGCGAGTTCATCCGCAGCCTCGTTGCCCGGAATCCCGCTGTGACCCGGAACCCAACAAATTGTTACGCTCAAAAGGGTGCATAAAGCACTAATCTTATCCCTGCATAGCCTCACGAGGCGGGATTTGATCAAGTGTGAGTCAAGCGCCTTGATCGCCGCCTGACTATCTGTTAGGATGACGACGGATTTGTTTCGCATTACACAAGCTTCTAGCAGATTGCAAGCCTGAATAATTCCCATCATCTCTGCCTGAAATATGCTACAGCAGTCCGGTATTCTGAATGCCTCGCTATGGTTCAAGTCGGCCGAGAATACCCCTACACCTGTACCCGCGTCTGTCTTCGAACCGTCCGTGTAGATATGAAAGACCCCTTCGTGGGTCATTCCACCTCTCTCTGCTAGGGATCCTCGTTGAGAATCTTCTAGAGAATTCGAGCTGCGGAATCAAGTAGTCTGTATCCTCTAACGGGTTATATTCACTAAACCGTCCGAGTATGCTGCTGTGCCCCCCAGGTTTAGATACCCAGCTGCCTGACTCTCTTAGTCGCACGGCACTTTTTGCTGCTACACTCTTCGCATAAATATCCAGCGGTAGAAGATGAAGAATCATCTCTAGTGCCGCTGTAGGTGTGGTACTAAGTACGCCCGTTGCTCCTGTGGAAGCAAGACGTTGGACCTTGATGATTTTATTGAGGTAGGTGGATTTCTCCAGCGCTACCCACCACACTAAAATTCCGTAGGTTAGGATAGGCCTGCCTATGGCCGTGTACATCCAGTGAGCCATCCCTGGCTGGATCCCCCACTTTTTTCCCGAACATCTTTTTGCAAGCGTAGAGAGCCCCTAAAGCCTTCCTTAGTCGCTCGTCCATGCTCTTACTTCTGGTAAGTTTCCAGTCCAGGACTATACCTAAGTACCTAGCATAGTCTCTAAGCTCTAGGTTGAGCCCCCCAGTTTAGGGAGTGTGAACTCTGGGACTTTGGTTCTACGCGTGAAGAGAACTAGCTCTGTCTTTGAGGCATTGACCCCCAGTCCACAGCTGTCCGCCCACGCGCTCACTAGTGTGAGTGCCCTTTCGAACAGCTCACTTATAGTGAGTGCGCAGAAACCTACACGATATCAGAATTGCTAAGTCGTCCGCGTATGTGACCACCTTCGCATCCTGGCGGGTTAGCGAAGTTAAAATCGTGTTGACTACCAAGAGCCACAATAGTGATGAAATCACACCTCCCTGTGGCGTACCCCGGGCCGTGTACCTGCGTACCCTGCTACTGCCCAGTTTCGATTCAATGACACGGCTGCTCAGCATTGCGGTTATCCAGTTACTGAGCCCCATTTCCACCCCCCACATCCTTCAGTGCATCGCCGATCGCCCCAACTTTTACGTTGTTAAAGTCACCCTCGATATTGGTTATTGCTTATGAAAGTATGTATACAATGAGACGGTTAGTCTCTACAATTTGTTTACATAATAAGTTTGCAAGAAAGAATAAGAATGAATTACAAGAAATAAAAAGAATAAATAAAAAGAAAGTTAAAGAGAAGAATGAAAAATGGTATCAAGCAATTAATGAAGTAATTAAAGTGTAGCAAGCAATATGAGAATTAAAAGTATTAAAAGAAACGTATATAAGAATTTGAATTTTCGAAAGTTAGAAACAACAAAAAAGTGAAGCCTCAGTCCAATCTCGTATCTAGGAAGGCCGTGAGAGTGATTCTTTAAAAGACAGAGACCTCTCAATATCCAAAACTACCAGGTTTATCGCCGTTTCGGTCGATCTACCTTTGGTATATGCATGTTGTGAGCCCGACAGGGCAATAACCCTCGCTTTGTCGCGGATGTATATCTCCAGCAACCTTTCGAGTGTTTTAAGTAAGAAGGAGGTCAAACTTATAGGTCTGAAGTCCTTCGCTAAAATGTGGCTTGGTCTTCCCGCTTTGGGTATGAAGATGACTCGTGCCTCCCTCCATTTGCAGGAAATGTGACCGAGAGCAAGGCATCCCCTGTCGCCAGTAGCCAGGGAATGAACCAGGACAGCGCATTTTGCATCATAGCCGGAAAAACCCCGCATTTTTAAGCGTTATGTATTTTAACCGAAAATTTGCCCTGAAACATTGATTCGGCTGTAGCCATTTGATCGATTGATCTATAACAATTTCTGTTCTTACAGCACCTGTTCTCGATGGAGGTGATCCTTGTTTGTCCTATCAAAAAGAAAACGTTTTCGCTACTTTCGTCGTATAATTTAGTCTTCCACTTTCGAACCGTCTCCATTCTCCAGCGTCTGGTTTTGTACTACCACTACCTCGTTTTCAAACTAGGCTTATATTTCCAGGACAAAAAATCAACCGATGTATAAGATTCCCGTCAAATTTGCGCATAATTTTTTTCACGATCCTACAAATATTGCTGCATCAGATTTTTGATTCAGGTTTTTTTTCGCAGACCTCGTTTTGGGTACAACAACTCGCATATCTGGTCTTGGTACCATAGAGCATAGACCAGCAGCAAGTTTTCATCTGCTAAATTATTGTAGATGAAGCCGACCTTCTATAGACTCTCGTCGTATTGATGAACGTGCTCTGTATTTGCTATCGATATTTCCATGGTAAATTTAGGCATACACTAAAGCTCGTCCCTCTCGCAATAATTGTCCTTCGTAAAGGGGTCCATAGACGGGCACGTATGCATG
Organism: Beris morrisii; assembly: GCA_951812415.1. NCBI lineage: Eukaryota > Metazoa > Arthropoda > Insecta > Diptera > Stratiomyidae > Beris > Beris morrisii. The sequence continues at coordinate 94,589,050 of OX638312.1, read as the reverse complement.
TCATGTATGGGTCTGAAACTTGAATGCGTGGGTCTGTCATGTGGAATGATGGAAATCAAAAAAATTTTATTTTTGTGGGCGGAGCCAAAACGTATTGCGACATGCATGAATGACATGCATGCATGCCCGTCTATGGGCCCCTTAACACTCGTCTAGAGTATCCTGAACGGCGTTTTATGCTTGAACTATAACTTCTTTCACACTCTTCCATTTCGGACTACCATTCCGCTTTTCATTTCCTTGTCCTTTGTCAATTTGATTGTGGTTCGTGTTAAAGGTTGGTATGCTTAGTTATTTCCTTCTATTCTCGCCAAAGTTGGTTATGAAAAAGTTTCCAGTCCAATAAACATGCTGCCTACCTTCTTCCTTTTAAAACCAAAAAAAATTCCGCTTTCAATTCTACCGTCCACTGTGCAGTTTTCCTTTTAGTTTAAACAGAAGAAATACGACGACTCCACAAAAGCAAACAAATCAAATTCTACCAATTTATAAAGTTTTGCTTTTTCCTTGTTTAAGATACCTATAAACAATTTTTACTAACTTTTATTTTACCTTCTGTTTACTTTCAGATGTAGAATCAACGGTGCTATTTAGTCAATAAGTTTAGTTTAATGAGATAAGAATAAAAAGATAGTAAAAGAAAGAAGAAAGATATCGACACGCCAATTTGTAACCGGGCAAAAAGAAATTTCCCCATCAAAGCGAATTCCATAAGAAAATGTCTAGATATTATAATTTGGACACATTCAATAGTAACGGTAGCACAACAGCACAATCAACAACAGCAAATCACCACTTGCCGCATTCGCAACACAATCATCATCATCAGCAACAGCAGCAGCAACAGCAACAACAACATACCAACAATCAGCCGCATCAAAACAATAACAATACACCAAAAACCCAACAACATCAGCAAAATGTTCGAAGTACGGCCAATCGAAAGCTATCGTACGAAAGTAATACCAGTAGTAAGCTATCTTCGTATTATTCGCCATCATCCCAGCCTGCCAGTAATCCTGGATCCAATTTGACACCGGCTGGACCGACTATCAATTTAAATTCAGGTAAAATGACCGGTTCAAATCAATCGCCGTGCGTCTTCTTACCCAACTCGAAAGTGAATTCTCACTTATTAGATCATGGCTACGGTGCAACACCACAACCGCAATTTTTACCCAGCAGGACGACGCCAACAACAAAAACGGATAATACAAGTATTACCGATTACTATAAGGTACATTGTTTTCCCATTGACACATCACTTTAACTACTTCATTTCCAATCGTTTTCATATAACATATTATATTTATTTCGTAAAAAAAAGCAGGTGAAACGACGTCTACCAATAGGGAGAACAAGCACTTCGCCAACGCCAGCAAAAATCGCTAAACAATCACATTCGCAATCACATCATCATCATCAGCAACATTCATCGTCAAAATCGTGCAGTTCGTCGAAAAAACGTTCGCCCGAAGGTACACGAGCCGATACATCGCTCGGTATCCTAACGAAAAAATTTGTCGATTTGCTGCAAGAGTCGAACGAAGGTGTCGTCGATTTGAATTTAGCATCGAAACGATTGGAAGTACAAAAACGTCGTATCTACGATATAACAAATGTTCTCGAAGGTATCGGTATACTTGAGAAAAAATCGAAAAACAATATCCAATGGAAGTGCGGTCATTCGTTCGTTAGTAACGAAAAATCGAGGCAAATGCAATTAGAGAGTGATAGACTTGAACATAAAGAGAATCACTTGGACGATTTAATTGGTCAAATTCGTGAAGCACTCGGTGGACAAATACACAATAATAGTCATGCCTATGTAACGCATCACGACTTGAAAAATATCGATATTTTCAAGGACGAGAATGTAATTGTAATAAAGGCACCGCCCGAAGCAAAACTAGTGGTAAGTGTACGAAATTGATTGTTTTCCCCACCCAAATTGCTTTATTAAACAATTTCGATTTTATTTTTCAGTTACCTGATACCGCATTTCCTCGAGAAATTCATCTTAAGGCTGAAAATAATGGCGAGATCAACGTTTACTTATGCACGGACTCAACACCGGAAAGTCCATTGTCATTTTCCGGCGATCCGTTGTTTAATGATATTAAGCCCTTCCTGACACCCCTACCCGAGAGTAGTAAAAAGAAACAAGGTAGGTTTTAAATCAATCGGAAGTTCGAAACGGATTCGTACTGAATGCTCTTTATCTTTTCTCTCCCAAGGTATAACATATCCCATCCGTTCGGCACAACGAAACTTAAATAAATCCATAATGGATGCATCCGCTGATGATAATAATTGTAGTAAATTACTGGATATACCAAATTGTCTTATATACCCGACAACAACAAAGCCCGTACTAACCCAGACCCAAGTGGATCTTTTAGATATAAGTAATAACCGCCTGCATGATTACTATGTAAAACAGCATAAATCGAATACAAGCGATAAGTCATCGTCGCCATCAGCTCCGCCAACTCCACCTGCGCAACAATTATCGTCGATAACGTCCCAACAACAGCAGCAGCAACAACATTCGACTGTTGTCGCAGCGGTAACAGTAGCACCTCCATCCTCATTTAATGAAGATAGTCCGAGCCCGTCGTCAAGTAACGAGGATATTGGCCTTAAGCACGATGTTACAATGGCGAATTTTTCGCGAGTACCATCGAATGCATCCAGTGAAGCGGAAGATAGTAAAAAAGGAGTACGACCCGATCTGATATCCGATCTTAGTCCAGTCAACTTGAATCATATAGAACCGCATTGTAAGTACAAAAGTTGCCGATTGCTTTTCTTCAATGTATTCCTTATTTTTTTTGCTTATCTATTTTCATTTTGTAAGAAATGGCATGATGTGCTGCTTTCATTGTACATTTTTACCTTTAATATTTTTGCTAATTTAAATCTTAATTGCGTGTACAATTTTATTGAATGGTTGAATTGCGCAACGGCAAAAAAAAAATTGCCGACTACACAAAAACAAACAAACGATGAAAGTTTCCTAGCGGGAGCTCAGGTTGTGACTGCTTTTTCTATTTCAATGGCATCACAGTCTGAGTTCTTGCTGGGCGACATTCAATTGTTCATCTTCTAAATTGGATTAACGTGGTTGTGGATGCAAAAATAAAAGAATAATATAATAAAATAAACTGCAAAATGTATAAACACAGATTACTACTAAGCTCGGACTACTAAAGCGAAGGGATTGATTTTGTTTTCTTTGGAAGACGTTGTGCTTTTACTAACCCGATTTTTTTTTTTAATTTATGAACAGTTTGGCTGTTGAGCATTTAAATTGTGTGATTAAAAGTGTTTAAAGGTGAGTTCTCTGGTACTTAATGGCTTGTACATAATCATATTTGTTTAGCGATTGTTTTTGTAAGTAAATGTCGCAATTGCAGCTTGAACAAAGCGGGTAATCTGGGTAAAAGCGAATAGGAAGCTGAACTGCGACACACAAAGTTCAGTCCTCGCCAGTTCTTGTGTAAATTTCGATGGGGATAGGGCAGCAACAATACTTCTAGACAAGGTGCTATCCTGCGCGTCGTTCCTCCTTTTTACGGCTATGGGAATGTCTTAGGATCACTCTAAGGGCTAGCGCAGACCACATGCTATTCAATCGGGCAACTTTATAATTTGATCGAGCTGCGCACACCCTTTTTCTGTTCGACTACATTATTTTTGTCGCTGTTCATGCACATACCCTTCAAACTACTTGGCCGACAATTCCAGAAAATTGAAGGTAGGTAGGTACGCTGCCCGTGAGAACACGGACACACTTAGACCTGACAAAAAGGTCCATTGTGTTACCACAGGATCATCGAATCCGGTCCTACTCGTCAAACCATTTAGAGCTTGCAATGAAGCGTTGGATTCTCGCGACCTCCATTGCGGCGAGATCACTAAGACAGTTGAAGAAGTAAGCTCCATGATAAGCTTTCCTTCTAGTGGATAGAGCTGGACAGTTACAGAGAAGGTGAAAGACTGTCTCCTCCTCCTCCTCATCCAGGCAGCTTCTACAGAAGTCGTTTGAGAAGAGGCCGAATCTCTTAGCATGTCGACCTATAAGATAGTGTCCGGTCAGGACACCGACTGTGGTGCTGATACTCGCCTTTTTGAGCAAAGTCAGCCTTTTAGAGCGTTTTAGATCCAGCTTCGGTCAGATCTGTCTGGCAGTGTTGCATGTAATACCGTCTGCCCACCTTGAGTTGGTTTTCTCAATTGAGTCCAACCTCAGCAGCAGTTTACATGTAGAGAGAGGCACACCCAGATTCCGATGTTCCGGCATAATCTGAAGGGTGGTACCGCGCCGAGCGTGTTCGTAAGTCATGCAGTTCCCTGGAATATCCCTGTGTCCTGGCACCCAGCACAGAAGAAGAAAATTTAAACTATAAGATAATTGTAATTGGTGTGAAGGAAACAAAGGAACATGAGAGATGCGTCTGGAGTGGTGATAAAAGCTATTTTTGAACTGAAAAGATTGCCTGGCAATGCCATACTGATAAAGAGATGAAGTATAGTTGTAGGAAAGGACGCAGCCCGTACCAAAAGGGGTCCGCAGCGATCCCTTCGAAAGCTCATGGATAACTACTTACTCCCTAAAAAAATTAGGCTTGAATATTTTGTCATGCCCTATCGACTCAAATACTCCTGTCAAAAAAATTACTCACTTCGTGACTTACAGAATGTGAGCAATAACAGATCGCAGTAGTATTCGTACAGGTCCCATTCGCCTGGCATGCATGCGGGGACCCATTAGTACTCGAACGGATAGCCGCAATCTAATTGTCCTCGACGTTCAATCCCTAGTCTTCTGCTTGTCTAGCTTGGGCCACAAAGCCTCACATTGAGTTGATAGCGTTCGTAGTCCGTTCCCTCCGCCTTTATGCACCATATCGATGGTTGCCGAACCCGGCACAAGACTGCTCGTTCCTTGGTATATCTGTTCTGACTATGAATTTAATGATAACCGATTTAATGATAACCGATTAGGTTAATGTGGAGTGATATTTCCTATCAATGTGGACTGATATTTCCTATCAATGTGGAGTGATATTTCCTGGTCCTCCTTTAATACGTTATCGACGATAATTGTAAGCACACTGCCCGTAGCATAGCCGGAATCCCCGCACGGAACTGGCAGTTTGAACGACTTCCGAACACTCAGCATTCTGATCCGTAGTTCCCTGGTTTTCTGTCTTCCCTGCTACTGTTCGGATGACACTGAAAGGTGTCTCGAAATCTTACCCTATGATCTGTAGTACTAATACTGATTGGACCCTCTAAAAGTTTATTGAAAATTAAGACGTGTCCTTCTAAGTTCTGCCTAAAGAGAACAGAGCTGGATAGTTTTACCTCAGATGAGAGGAAGTACTGCCTAAATTTCATTATTCTCGACGAATGAGGCTGATCAGCGACGAGTAATGTGAAGTGAACTAAAGGAGAAATGGGATGAGAAAGGATGTAAAGTGTTTTAAAGACATTAAACTTTACTTTGTTTTTCTTGCTATATTCCAAGATAAAATTGATTTCTGAGTTCAATTAACCGATGAGAGGCCACCGATCTCAGACTTGCATCCGCAGCAGCGCCGAAATCAAAGACATTACCCAGTGCACTGTCATCTTCAAAACTAAACAGAAAGTTCTTTATGAAGACAAGAAATAGTATGGAATATAGAACCGAGCCTTTAGGTTCGCCGGAATCAGTTACGTATTAAGGACGTTTGGGCAGCTGTGACGGCATTGGTCATTGCCGACGTCCTTTGCTGCGACGTTTATATTTTGCAACCGTTGTCTTTGTAGCGCCGGCTTAAGTTGCTGACGCATTCCTGGTAACGGCTGCCCCTTATATTGCTGCTGTTTTTGCAGCGTCGACTATCGACGCTTCTCAATTCTGCAGCGAGCGGATGTCGCAACGGGCTTAAGGTAAGGCTGGCTGCTACCATTTATTCGAGTCGCATGGCCTTCGGCGCTGTATGAACCCTGAATGCGTTGTAGGTGCTGATGGACCGTAAACTGGTTGGCAGAATGCTTGGATTTTCTCCAAGTTTGTGATACGGTTTTTTTTTGCTTGAGTTTCTAGGCCACAAAACTTTCCCCAACATGCGAAGGGCGCATTAATAATTCTGTCTAATACGACTCGTACGAATCGTTTGTAGTAAAATTTTACGTTGATACCAAACTTTATCAAACGCGTTAGCAATGTCAAGGGCAAGAACATGACCTTCACCGAATTTATGAATACACGACTTGTCTGAATTCCTTTTCAATTCCCCTCTTTCATGCTTTTCGTGATTGACTATCCATTCCATTCGAAAGACTGTTTTCAGAGGTTTTGCTCTGGATTCTTTTCAAAATACAATCAATCCATTACCAATTTTGGCAACTTAAAAGCTCAATACCTATCTTACACAGTCTGGACGTCCTCCAAAAAGCGGATGGTTTGAAGGCTCATAACATGGATTTTAAAGCTGGGGTGAAATGGGAATTGAAGGCATCGTGCTTACTACACAGAAATATCAATTAGTGTAGAGAACTTTTAGGGCTCCCAAATAGTCTTTTGTAATGCAGTTAAGGTCAAACTCTCTACGAAAAGTGCCTAAGAACTCCATTATTTTACAATTTGCTCGCTTAGGTACAATTTGCTCTCTTAGGTCCATATTTTTTCCGTAAAGCGTAACTACCATACAATTAATTGGAATAAATTAATTTCCCTCTTGTGCAAATGTGTGTATGTTCCTGCCGTGAAGGATACTCGCTCATAGATGATACGGCACAATAGCTGAGTCTATGTAACAACAAGCTGCATCTCGCCCGAACCACAGTAGTGCTCACATCCAGCAGTATTAGGAGACCGAACAGAAAATTAAGGAAGATGTGATGCGAAAGTAAAAAGAAGAGGAAAACCGGCAAAAATTGCATAAAAAAAAATTTATCCCCGAAGTTGAGAAAAGAAAATGTTTTCAGACGATGAATAATGAATTGAGAGAAACCATAGACAGGTTTTTTTGACAGTGAAGTACAGTCCAGTTATTTTTATGTATGAGAAATTTGTCGAAACGGGACAAGTAGGTGTTCTAGAGTATATAGTTTTTAGGTTTATTGACTGTGATGCGATCTACCAGAATACAAGTACTACAAGTACGTAGTGCTGACTTAAGCTGTGCTCGATCAGTTGTATGGGCCAGGGAAGAAAGGAAACTATTAGGTTGCTGCAGATGAAATGTCAATTTCAAACAACTGTAACTTTTATAAAACTTGATTTTATTAATCGAATTAGGCAACTGCAGATGCAATACAATTCTCCCAACGAGATACAAGTGCATTATGCCAGTTTCGTAGAAGTCCGACTTTCTAGAGTGAAGAAAGTCCTCGAAGGCACTTTTGAAGGCTGCTTCATTATCGAATTGCATGTTCGCCAAAAAATGACCCAACCAAATGTTTAAAAAACTGGTAGTCGGTTGGCGAAAGGTCTGGTGAGTATGGTGGATGAGGCCGTGCGTTGTCATTAAGCCGTATAACTCTATCTCTGTTGACCAATTTAGACCGTTGAATACGCAATTTCTGATGCATTTTATCGAGTTGGGCACAATATGTCTCTGCATTGATGGTATCACCACGCTTCAAAAAGAAATAGTGAATAACTCCAGCTGCAGACCACCAAACAGTCACCATTATCTTCTTCGGATGAAGGCCTGGTTTCGGCATGTGTTTTGGGGCCTCATCAGCATCCAACCATTGTGCCGATCGGCGATGAATTGTCGTACAGTATCCACTTTTCATCACATGTCACGTTCAAAAACGGATCGTTTCACTTCTGGGAGAGCAGGGAACTGCAAATTTCCAGCCGACGCGACATGTTTTGCTCAGTAAGCTCATGGGACCCACTTATCAAGCTTTTTGATTTTTCCAAGCTGTTGCAAGTGTCGGCAAACTGTCGTATGGTGTTCGAACAATTTCTTGCAATGTCCCTTACAGTTTGGCGTGAGTCAAATTCCACCAATAAATTCAGCTCGTCCTTGCCGATCGAAGGTCTTGGGTACCACGTGGCTCATTTTGAAGGGTCATATCTCCAGATTGTAATTTTTTGAACAATCGCTGTGCAAATCGTTTGTTTACCGTATCAGTTCCAAATGCCCTGTTGATGTTTTCGGTTGCCTCCGTTGCGCTGTGGCCAAGTTTAAATTCATAAAGGAAAATTACCCGTTTTTGACTCGAATCCATATTTTTTTTCTTTTTTTTTCTTTCCGATCTTAATGAAGTCCAAAAGTGAAATGACTCCATGAGTAAATGTAGGGGTATTTATACTTCAATACCCAATACCACTTGTGCTACCTGGCGGCAGTTTGAGACATGAAAATCGCAACTGACTTCACTTCATAGAGAAAAACGTCATTTCATCTGTAGCAACCTAATACTGGTAAGGAATGAAAATCGAATTTGTTATTCATGGACGCTTAGAACAACCAATTTTATGTTGTGAAGAACACATTTTTAACACTAGCCGAGTAGCGTCTTTTTAGGCAGGAATTCGCTTTGAAAACTGTAAATATAAAACATGTTTTTTTTTTGTATTTCCTTAAAAGACAAAGTATATTTATTTTACTTGCACTATTTAAAAATCTGGTTCAAAATTTGTGTTCTTGTATTTGGTCATTCTTTTGACAATCTAGGTTCGTATTTTTAGAAATTCTAGTCGTTGGGATCCTTAGGGAACGTGATCAAAATTCGAACTATTTACGATACGATTGTAAAAGTACCTCAAAATATGAAAAGCTTCTAAGTCCTGCCTATGAATAAGAAAGGCTGTGCTTATTGAGGTGGAAAGATGGTAGGTGGGTCGCTTTGGGCTTGTTGTTTGTTAGCGCTGCTGGGATCCAGATGGGGCAGAACTTGTGTGAGTTGGGCCGCGGTCAATCGTGCGGTTTGGCGGTCGAGTTTCGTGGTAAAATGGTTATTTTTTGTGGTGTAGTCTGTTCAAGAGTTGTGATTGTTGGGTTCAGAGGGCAAAATTAATGTAAGATCCCTTCATACGGATGCTCCTTCCAAGCACGAATATACTTCAATATTTTTTTATTTTATTTTTGTTTCATCGTGTAGCAAATCCTTCTCTTTCCTAACACTACGGTATAATTATTTGCGTAACGCTTGGTCGTATTTGCTTTCTCTCGAATTTCGAACCATGCGTGCAATCATGTGGACGAAAAAAAATTGCTTTCTTAACACTTGAACTTCTAGGTTCAAATCGTACATAGTCAAACATTTACGAGTATGAAAGTAGCAGTAGTAGCAGTTCCTGAGAAAAAACGCCCTGACACAAAATACTCGATTAATTTTTAACTCAAAACTGCCACTTGAAGTTAAAGTTGCTGGGATGGGGAGCTTTTAAAACTCCCGTAATCGAATTTTGAATTAGTCGTGCGAAAAGAAATCAAAGACCATTTTAACGCATTTTAATTTTTAACTGGCTAATTTCTCCTTAACATGAACAGTCCTTTTAAAGTTGATTGTTTGGAAGCGCTATAAGACCAATTGAGTGGTTGAGTGGAAGAGTTGCCTAAGCCACATTGAATTTTTTGGTGCTTAGGCTTTTTCAGTTTGACCACAATAACGATACCTTTGTGTTCCAAACTTATTTATTCACCATATTATCAGTGTGCATTGCTTGACAGTATAACAAAATAGAATTTCTTTCTTTTTGAGAGTAATTGTTCAAATTACGTCTAAGTTTAGAGTCCGATATCTCATTTCGTAGTGATTGTGGATTAGGCAACTCTTTCACTGAACCACTCAATTGTGGTTTCAAGCGATAGTTACTGACTTAAACATTCATTATGCTGTAAGACATCTACTCCGCTTTTGATTTAACGGGGCCATTACCGTAAATTCATGCATTTGTAGACTTGATGATATTTAAATGTAAACAAACTCGTAGCTACCTTTAGTCCTGACTCCATCACTCAGAGCAATAGTAACAACAACTGTCCTGCCTAACTCCATAATTGGATTTTTATCGTGTTTAATGTTTCATCTTTCTTGGGCGCTTGCAGTTTGCTATTTATCAAATATCGATAAAGGCTGGCTCTCATCTTGACCTTGAATAAAATGAAATACGGTTCGTATGCAGAAAAGGTGCGACCCGAGCTAAAGAAATTGTACCACGTCGGAACAGCGAGGAACATTCACAATGTTGTCGACCCATTTCATGCGTCCCATATAACAATGCTGCAGTATAAAGACAGCGCCGTAAAACACACGACTTTAGTATTTGCGCTTTGCACCGTAGAGATTTAACGATTTTAATGAAAATGACGTTGACCCACCCCCTTCTGTCTTTACCTTACCTGGTCGTGTTCACACAATCGCCGAATGATGTACGTACGACTTCTCAGTTTTCTTTGACTTCATATCAATTTTTATATATTTTTGTTTTCCACTGGCTGATGCAACGTGACTAGAAGGCACAAGCGTAGTTAGACGGGAAAATTGAGTCTCCAATTTTCAGAAGTTTTCCATTTTAATCAGACTGTCTAGATTTTTAGTGGGTCGCTTTGCTAACAAATAAATTTGATTGAGTCAGAGATTTTTGCACGTTTTGCTTCTGGGATTGATAAAATTCACGTTTACCTAATTTTTATTTTAGATATTCTTCTAAATTTATATTAGCTGTAGCTGTAAGCGCCGTTGTTTTAAAATTTATTGTATGAAGCAGGAGCGCGTAGGGTCTTTCAAGAGCTCCAATTTTTTAAAACATGTTTCGTTTGTTTAACCATGGGAAAGAATGCCATTGAAAATACCCCCACCACTCCACTCTTTCTCTTGCCCTTTCAGTCAACTTTGCATTTTTTTTCTCAGTTTTATTAATGACACGTTGAATTTCGGTCTTGAGCTGGAAAATTGTTGGTCTAGATCTTAAGAACGAAGTTGCACGTAAAATCAAATCAGGAACTGTAACGTGCTAATTCATAGGGCCAGCATTTTCCTACTTGGAAGCATAGTTCTAGTCCTCATGCTATTCAATTAACCTATTCCAAGTTGATCGAGCTTAAAAAGCGATAGTGGATTGGTAGTTAAGCGAGATCCGGGAAAGATCTGAAAGATCTGGGCAGCAGAATTGATTAGTCATGCGTTTCAATCTTATTTCTTTCAGAACTTCAAAAAAGAGCCTGCTACGCACACGAAATTGGAAAGAAAAGTAACCTTACAAATACGGCAATGGTTGCAGAAAGGGATGAATCGCTCTGCTGTATGATTTTCAAATGGCCAATGGCCATTATTACACCTTTTTCAACGTAAGAATTTCGAAGATGAAATAACTAGGGAGTCGTGCAGCTGTTCAGATGGGTAAAACAAATTCCTTATCTTCATGAAACGCCCAACTTATTTAAACATAGCAATCCCTAACATTCATGAGATTTGTAACGTCAAACGGTGCTAATTGGGCTCTGTCTACTCGAACGGAGCCACCACATAAACCAACCAACCATGTCGTACTTGAGAGAAAAATTACGTTTCTGAGGAATTAAATTCTTCTCAATAAAGGTGCTTGGGCGAGAGAGCGGCTTTAATTTAAACTTAGAAATAGGATGGATGATGTTAAGTCTTATAGAACGCCGGAATGGCACTGATATACACCTCTCAATCGATCGGATAACAGAAACATTGAAAGGCATATTTAATTTGTAGGTATTTCTGACTGAGGGATTCTGTTAGCTTGTGGGTAGTGTGCGTAAAATTAATGATGTAGCCTCCTCCACAGTCTTGGGTAGAAATTTAAAATGGCAGGCAATAGCAAAAAAAAAGTTTGGTTGGGGTCTTCCCAACTGGCTCTATTAAAATGCTGAAATTGTTCATTCGTTTTGAGGCTTCCCTTTTTTAGCTTCAGCTAATTTATTTTCTTCACGATAAATTATTGCTCCTGGCAAATTTTCTCCTGTTCAGAATTAATTCAAAACAAATTTCATACTTTCCTAAAGGGAATCAGTAAGGTGTAAATATTGTTTTTGCCCGACTAAATGAATAATTAGAGTGCCTGCATATTTACGATTAACTTCTTTTATTAAATAAAATCCTTGCAGTGTACTCTTTGTATTCTTACCTCAAATTTAAATTTATTATGGAAAATGGAAATTTTGTGGTCGCGCTTTAAATTATTTAATCGATTTACTTAAAATTGTTTTTGTAGAAGTATTGTTGATTCCAATAAAATATGAGCTGCAATTTATCGAAAAAATGCAATTCAAGCTCATCTTAACGAGAATTATCATATTCAGAGTCAGACAAAGGTTTCTATGTAGATTCTTTGGAAGAACAATTTCATGTTTGACCGCAAATTGAAAATATTGCGTTAATGGAAGTTTTCAATAAGTTTGATATTTATTTTATCTTTCATTGCAGCTTTTTCAAAATTAACTAGAGATTTGGCGCATAAAAGTACACAGTTTTTATTCCGTAAAGTTTCCTAAAAGAAATCAATTACTGAAAAGTTTGGAGCTATGTCTGTATCATTTTTGAGTCTTTTCTTTGGACAGAAATAAAACTATAATCCTGTTGGACTGAAACAAATGTTTTGGCAGCACACCGCGACAAAAACGATTCGTTTTTAAAAATTGGTCAAAAAGAAACTTAAGTTGTAGCTTTCGGTCGGCACTCAATCGTCGAGTCTCGGTTAAGCAGTAATGTTATTTCTGCTTCCCTTTTGATACCTGTTGGTCGCAACTTCTTGCCGAGCACAATATTCTATGTTCGAGAATGTTAAGATAGTAGAGTTTTTGTTGCTGGATTTTTACGTACGTCCGTTACTTCATAGCGAGAATAATTTTCATCTTGATTACTGGGTGGGATGAAAGGGTGTAGCACGTCGAACACACTAGGTAGCTAATGCGCCCTTAGATCTCATCGAATTTGATTAGTACGACTCTTGCTCTTCATACGACCCTGAAAAACTTGAAAAGTTAGCCATATACAGTCGAGTAAGTCTTTGGTTGTTATGGCTTTGCGATTCGTACAAAGAATTTTAGGAAGCGACAACCAGTAAAAAGTGGAAACCTCTTGTGCACTGCTGCACCGATTTACCTCCTTTGTATTCCGTACAGACGGCTCTTTTACTGATGAAAAATCTGCAATTGAAATCTACTTCCGGTACTCTTTCGACCTAGTAAAATATTCTTCAGTCGTTTAAGAATAAGGATACGCTAGTATGAAGATAGCAGAATTGATTATAGAGGCTCAGCGGAGAGGTAGACGAGTCTGCATTTGCAGTAATATCCAGGCCATTTTGCTTACCTTAAATAATGACTGGATTCAATTCTGTTAACAAATTCAACAGTAAATAACTCATATGGGTTCCACGTCATCTCGATGCATTAAAAAAAGGGTCGAAGGATCGAAGTCAACTTACTCGTCCAAGACCAGACCAGACCTCTTCTGAGGATTTTTACTGCGTCAAATATAATTTTTTTTACTTAGAACACATGAACCGCTTTGTAGGCTTTCAACTCCCGCGACCTCAAGGCCAGTTTTCATTCGAGTCTTTTTATCCGCGACTCATCCGGCAGTCGAAATCAATAGGCTGTGGAACATTGTTAAAAGTCATAGCCTTACCTAGCCGCGACTAAGTTATTTAGCCGCCGGATGATCAATTCTGATTGGATGAGAATTTCTTAAGTCTATGCCGCGGCTAAAAAGATCCGAGTGCAAAAAAGGCTTCAGTTTTTTTTTAGACTAGCTGCTTAGCCATTGTGACATCGAGACTATGCTGTTGTGTTTAATAAGGGTAACCAATTATACAATCCACATTATGCCCTCGATATTGTCAAAGAAAAGATTTCGTGAAAATTATCAGTTGCGCATTGGCTGAGCGCTCCAGTCTATAGACAATGAAATAGTGAATTCAAATCCCACCGAGCCATGCGCTTGATCGTCTGTAGTCTAAGAAAAATATGATATTAGAATTATCACCAATGTCGTAGAAGAGCAACGTTACTCCCCTCTGCTCTAGAAGGAATCATATGGGAAACTGGAGAGAACAGATCTGTCTACGCCCGCGTTCTCAATTGTTTCACGCGATGGAATCGAGAAGGTAGATGTAACTACCTTCCTTTTTGAACACGCACTAAAGAAGAAAAACTTAAGTCAGTCTACCTTCAAGCCAAACACGCGCTGAAACGCCAAAAACCCCAACTGTGTACCAAAATAATTTCAATCCTAACAAAACAAGATCTGTGTTTTAAATTTACCAACAACATGTGATCGAAAATTCGATTGTTCTCAGGTTGGAACTTATCACACAAATATCCAATTGTTCCGGGAATTCAAATCTCTCAGGAATGTACATACACACTTGACTTTGCCATTGCAGTGTTCTTCGAAATGTTGCAGGTCGGAGTTTCGCTGCTTTGCATATTTAACAGCAATTTTAGCGCTGAATGGGCTGTTAGACCGCCTTCCAACAATATTGCTGCAATGCCTTGCTTCATCAGGCATTGCAGCAACATTGTTGGAACACTTTTAGTGGGAAAATGGGGATTTTACGTTTTTCCGGGCAATTTTTCCAATTTTTCTCTTCATAAGAACCTTTCTCGGACTTTAGGGAATGTTTGGAGAAAAAAAATTAGCCGAATTGGTCCAGCCGTTCTCGAGTTTTGCGGTTAGCAACACATTTAGCGATCCATTTTTATTTATATAGATAGAAGAAGAAAGATAGATAGATTTAGGATGTTTTGGGGGTGATTAACTAGTTAGTTCCACTCGCTATGGGCTCTCTTTTGGTGCCCCTAATTTGCGCTGCGGCCCAGCGTGGCATCGCTTTAAAATTTTCTAAATAGCACTTACTATGTTTTGAAATGGGACAGCGATATCATCGCAAGTTTCGATAGATTAATCAAGAAGACGCACACTGGATGCTCTAGTGTCGGTTCTACATTCTCGCTATGACAAGACAGTGACACAAGTCAGCCATGGGTATAAAGGCGTTACTAACATCCACTGATGCATGGATTCTTGCGCTGTTTATTCTTTTTTGCTCGAGAATGTTGGCTTCATATTTTGGTGGCTTACAATCAAATCAAATGTATTAAAAGTTACGTCCACCACCACTTTCTAAGGCTGTCTTATTTCTCCCCACATCGACTAGGACTGTTTCTAATTACTTTGACATTAAAGGGTGGTCCTTATGTTTTGGTCGACGGCAGGTTTTGCAGACGTTTAGCAACAATCGTTAAAAATTATCAGAATTTATAGCTCTTTTGTAATAATACAAGGGTAGTCTCAAAAATACCCGATCTGGTACTTTCATTTGAAAGATCCCAGTTCATCCAATATCGAAGCCGAACTAGATTCTACTCTGGAGGAGTCTGCTCCTTCGCTTACATTAATAAAATATTAGGTGGCAGAGTTTAAACGAGACCGAACGAGCTGTCAAGACGAACGTCGGTCAACCAAATGAGGTGACCACGCCACGTAGAGAAAATCCACCAAATGGTATTGGATGACCGTCAACAGAAAGTGTGCGAGCTAGCAAACATGTTAGGCATTTCAAAAAGTGCTATACATCGCTTATGTTTATTTACTAAAAATTTGGACATGAGAAAGGTGTGCGCAAGATATGTGCCACGTTTGCTCATAATGGAACAAAAACAGTGTCGTGAGGATGTTTCAATTGACTGTTTGGAGATGTTTCACAGCAATAAAGTCAAATTTTGCGTCGATTCGTAACCATGGACGAAAGATGGGTCTATCACTTCACACCTGAGACGAAGGAACAGTCAAAACAATGGACTAACAGGAGAGAATCGGTTACAAAGAAGGCGGAGGCAGTCCCATCTTCAGGCAAGGTCATAGCGTCAGTTTTTTTGGGATGTGCGTGGGATAATTTTCATTGGTTATCTTCAGAAAAGGAAAAACAATTAATGGCGATTATTATGCGAACTTATTTATTTATTTATTTAAGGACTCAATGAACAGAAAGTTTAATTCCAGTTATACATGTAGCCAACAAATGATAAAAAAATAAAAAAAAAAAAAAAAAAAATAAATGTAATTCACATTAATAAGAGAAATATAAGTTAAAAAAAAAGAAAATTAAATAGAATTAAATATAGTTATTTAATAGACAACAAGAATCTTAAATACAGCTTGATAGAATGTATGTAAGTCATGAAAACTAAGGCAAGATTGGTTGAACGTTCGAAGCAGCCTAAGTAAAGGAGAGTGAAAATATACATTAAGCCGTGCATGTGGTACAACGAATAGAGTTTGTGATCTGGTATTACATTCATTAGTATGCAAATGAAGTTCACCTTAAAGATTAGTGGTAAAAACGAAATTTACTTTAAATAGAAATACCATGTCCAAATATATTCTCCTGTCCTTTAAATGAGATAGTCCAAGTAACTCTAATCGACTCTCTTAGCAAGTGTCAGATTATTTGAGCTTTCGGAAAACAGATTTTGTAAAACGTCGTTGGTACTGATTCCAATGCAGTCACAAGATATTGGTAATCAGGGTTCCACACAACAGCAATACTCCAGACGAGACCGAACCAGACTATTAAACAAATTGGTATATAAACATGTATATTATGGAATGGATGAGCAGTTCTTAATACAAAACCACATAATCTAAATGCGTGTTTGCAGACTTCGACTATGTGCTGATCAAACTTTAATCTATTGTCAAACCTTACCCCTAAATCCTTAATGCGTGAGACTTCAACGAGGAGAGCATTATCAACGTGGTAGTCAAAGTTAAGGCAACAATCCTTATTTGTGTGTATAAATTTTATTTTAAAACATTCCGGAGTGTTCAAACGAAGGCTATTCAGCATGCGCCAATAGTTTAATTTATTAATGTCATCTTGTAGGATTCTACAGTCAAAAATAGATTTCACGACTCTGAATAATTCGGGATCATCGGCATGCATTAAATGATCAGATTGAAAACGCGTAAGAAGGTCATTCACAAACAAAACGAAAAGTAGGGGACCCAAGGTGATACCTTGGGGAACACCAGACGAAGCAATAATTGGATTGGATTGAGCTCCATTAAATATGACATATTGTTTACGATCACTTAAGTACGAATATTGTTTACGATCACTTAAGCACGAAGAGAACCATTGCAACAAAGGAGAATCAATTCCAAACGATTGCAGTTTGTTAAGCAGTATAGAGTGGTCAACACTGTCAAAGTCTTTAGAAAAATCGGTATAAATCGTGTGGACAGAGAAACGATTTTCGAGCGCATATGAGACTGAGTTTGAGAAGGAAACTAGAATCCATGCGGCTTTACTGATATTAGGAAGACGACTCGTGGAATGAATTCATGTAGTAGTTTTTCAAATATTTTTGAAAAGCAAGAAAGTAGACAGATTGCAGCGTTTGAGTGATGAAATCAAGAAAAAACGGCCCATTTGGCGAAAAAGGAAGTGTTGTTTGATCAAGACAATGCACCAGTTCACACATCCGTTATCGCGGTGACCAAAATCAATGAGTTAAAGTTCGAATTGCATCCTCGCGCATCCTATTCGCCAGATTTAGCCCCTCGGATTATTTTCTCTTTCCAAACTTAAAAAAATGGCTCGGTGGTAAAACATTTGCCAACGGTGAAGAGGTGGAGTCTGCGGTTGGCGATTATTTTGAGGAGCTCGACGGTTCTCACTATAAACAGGGTCTCGAAGGCATCCAACATCCCTGTGAAATGTGTACCAAACTCGAAGGAGACTCTGTTGAGAAATAAAGATATTTTTTTAAAATTTTTCATTAGGTCGCGTACTTCTGGGACGTCGAGCAAAACAAGCATGCTGTTTCAAAAGCTTTCGACTCGATTATCGCATGTCACCAGGCACAACATTAGAACTCGGAACTGTTTCTTTCTTCAATTTATTACCCTTGCATCAGCTTATCATGTCAAGCCAATTAAATAAAATCATTTTTTAACATTAAAAAAAAATATATAATTTAAACTGCAATTGGTGAATGGGAAATGCACAAAATGTTTTTGTGTTCGTGTTCAATTAATTTTACCGTGTACAAAGAAGCAACTAACAAGCAATTTACTTTGGACCTGAACTCTCATGGGCCTGCATTATTATCGAGATGTAGCACCATGAGATTCAGCTCTAGCGTAAATTGAATTCATTCATACTATTCGCATAATATATATATATATATAAAGAAAAATAAAAATTCATCCACCAACCAACCACCAGAACCATTGCATCCCCCGGTGAAAAGTTTTTAATTGTTTTAACTTGAATTTTACAATTTTACTAACTGCAAACGCCCCTTATTCAACATTTTATCCTAATTCGTTTCGTTTTCAATTTCAGATTTCGATATCCTAACGTCGCCGTTCCTGGCCATTGAGCCGCCTCTCGATGCCGATTATAACTTTTCGCTTTGTCAAAACGAAGGTCTAAGTGATTTATTCGATTTACTTTGAGTTTATTTACAATTTTATTATTATTGACTGGATTATATTTTGGGTTTTACAGCAGAAACAACACAAAATTTTGCTATCGTTCGCTCCTCCCCCTATAACATTCATCAAACGACCCTCTCATCCCATCCTGTTCTTCTTTTATATATATACGTCTATATATAAACCTTTTCTCCAATTTATGTTCGTAGTCATTTACAAAACAAGACAAACAAAAAAAGAATGAACAAAATTGTATCAAAAGCAGATAAAAGTTGTATATTTTTGTTGTTTTTTTTTCGTTTCTTTCAAAATTTGTCTACCACAAAACCCAATTATAAAAAATAAATAAAATATTTAATTATATATTTGTAATATGTACAGATTAAAAAATGCATATAAAAAGCAAAATTACAAAACAAAAAAAAAATAAAACTTAGTTAAGAAAATACTGGACTCTGTCTATAAAATAGTAGAAAAAAAACTAAATAAAAATAAAATAGAATAAAAAAATAAAATAAAATCAAACAAGAAAAAATAAGTAAACTTAAAGACTAAGATCAGTTACAGTGTTTGAAATAAAGTTGTTATTAGTTAAAAAACGCATTAAATATTGCAAAAAATATTGTTTTTAAGATTGTTCAAGAAAAACATCAAACTGTTAATTTCACAATAGCAAAGCGTAAACAAATTATTATCATTAAATTATTATTTAAACTATACAACAAGCAAAAAAACAGATGGTTATGTTTACACACACGAAAAGTAATAATTAAAAAAAAAAAAACATAAAACATAAATTAAAATAAAAAAAAAACTAAACAAAGAAAATACAAAATATATTTTTTTAAAACAAAGAAAAATCAAAGTAAAAATCACGTTGTTGGTATTTTTCCCTTATCTTTCGTGTTCTTTTCGACAGAATTAAGTTTTCTTTCAAGTTCTTTTTGCTGATCAATCGTTTCGTTCTTGACGCGCTCCACAATTCATTATCATTTTGGCGCTAGAGCGCGTATCGAACCTTGGCCTTCTTAAGAGGTTACATACACCAAAAAGGTCCTTATTCGAAAGTACCATCCTTTAAGTGTGTACCCTGAAAATTTCATAAAGAAATTCGCTGTAATGATGAAGTTACAGCGTTTTGTAACCGACATGGTGAGCAACGACTAACGGTTGGCGCGTAGGTGTTCGTGGCCTTTGTCATCTGTTTGACTATGACCTTTTTTTTAATTCCGGGTATTTATGACCTTCTGTACAGCAGGGACATGTTTTGAAAAGTTGATGAGGTTTAGGTATACTTGTTCCACTGTTAAAATTTACAGAACCTTATTTCAATGTAAACTGTACCCTAAACTTTAAATGCGTTTTTCTCGAAACAGCGTTTTCAAAAACGGTACCAGGATTATCTCCGCGACTACTAGACCGATCGGGACCTACTTTTGCACAATTGTGTTTGTAGTTTGTAGATTTGGAAATAGGGGTTGGTGTGGATAACCTCTGTCACTGCAGCCACAGTTGGGCTTATTGTGACGTCCCCCCGGTTTGATTATGATTTCTCTTCAATCCCTGCGCTTACAATGAAGCCTAGTATTTTGCGAAAAGCAATGGTCAGGAATTCCGATGGGTCCATGAAACCCTGACCGAAGTGACGAAGCCTTTTGCGAGTTAAACCCTCACATTCACAGAGGATATGCTCTGGTGTTTTGTCTTCTTCATTGCATATTCTGCAAATTTTAGTCTCAGAGAGACCAATCCTGTTGAGATGCTTCCTCATGTGACAATGTCCAGTCAAAGCTCCCACTAAGGTTCGGGTCTGATATCTCCAATTGTGTTTAATACAACACTCTTACGTTTACCGAGCCATTTTTTCGTTATCTTACTTAGTTTTTTTTTTATCATAATTACTGAACAATTTTGAGGTGAAAAATGGCATTTTTAATTCCAGATGCTGCCATGATCCGACAAAATTGAATTTTGAAATTCCGGCTCGGTAAGCTTTGGAGCTACGTATTTACTTTCAGAAATAAAAAAAAATTTAGATAAAAAATGGCGGAGGAAAGTCTGTTACCGAAATCGCTCTCAACAAAAACACGTCCCAGCAAAACCATATACAGCTGTGTTCATGAAAATAGTAGTGCAGCTCAGTTCTAAATACTGCGCAGAAAATTTAAATGATAAAGCAATATTTTAAAGAAAAACTAGACTAACAATTTTAATATATGTACATATTTTAATTAATATCCATGTAATTTTGTATTAAAAACTAAGGTTTATTTGCCTGCACGGCTTAAACAAAACAATATAACAAACTTTTGTTGTTCATGAAAATAGTAGTGGCTACATGAAAGGAAAAACAAAACTGTATAACTTTATTCAAAATTGATTTTACAGGTTCTTAATATTGAAAAAAGTCTAGTATTTAGTTGTATATCCTTTATTTTTAATAAGGGCTTCGCACCGGCGGGGCATGGAATCGATAAGGTCCTGACAACGCTTCAAGGGAATTTGAGAGCCTTGCTTCCAGAACCACTTGCCAAAGCTGTGCTTTGTTTGAAGGATTTGCAGTTGCCACAAACCGTTTTTCATCTCCCCATAAGTTTTCTATCGGATTAAGATCTGGGGACTGAGGTGGCCATTGCATCACATCAATCTTCTCTGATATAAACCAATCTTTTGCGAGCTTGCTAGTATGTTTCGGATCGTTGTCCTGTTGAAATGCCCATTTCATAGGCATTTCCCAACTGGCATATGGTAGCATTGTGTTTTTTAGTATGTCAATATAAATATGTTTGTCCATAATACCATTTATCATATGGATAGGTCCAACGCCATTGTAAGAAAAGCAAGCCCATATCATTATACTTAGGCCACCATGTTTAACTGTCTTCTTGGTGTACCTAGGATTATATTCTGTGTTTGGTGGACGTCGTACATACTGCCTAGAGCCTGTTCCACCAAATAAAACAATTTTGCTTTCATCTGTTCACAATATGTTGCGCCATTTTTCGGCGGGCCAGACCAGATGAGTATTTGCAAATCTAAGTCGTTTTTCCACATGCTTCCGAGTCAAAAGGGGTTTCTAGTACTTCTGGCATTTAAATTGTGCTCAATTAGACGACGACGGACTGTAACATCACTGACCGACAGATTTAAATCATTTTTGATAACTTTAGAGGATGCTGACGGCCGAATCTTGCTAAAGCGCAAAATACGGCTATCTTCGACAGCGGTTGTTTTGCGTTTCCCACCACGATTTTCTGACCTTTTTTTTATAATTAATCGCGTTAAATATCATTGTAAGTGTGCAGCCAAGAATATTTTCAATTTCCTTGTACGTTTTGCCTTTTGCTCTAAGGCTAACTATTAAATCTCTTTTCTCAGCCGTGCAATGCTTTCCTCTGCCCACTAGAATAAAAAATAGTTACAAACCCAAAGAATATCAATCATCAAAATATTCATTGGTAAATTACACTTACTATTGACGTTTTTTGTTGTACTAATCAATTATTGTAATTGTTTTTCAACCACTCACACCGAGCACTACTATTTTAATGAACAGCCAAATTTCGGTGCATCACTCAAAAGTCATCAAAAACTTACCCAAACCAATGCAAAACTAACGGGATCTTATCGCTATTCTCTTCTTTGCATGCTATTATTAGAAATATGTGAACACGTGTTCAATTTGTAATGTTCAGTATGTCGAAACATGGATATTTAATGTTGTGAGGTGCTGCACTACTATTTTCATGAACACAACTGTATGTATTAGAACTATATTGCTTTCCATACAAAATCAATAAGCACGAGTTGAATCGGAAAATTCAGAATCAGCTGTTGATTTTGTCTCAAAAATGTAAAGAATCAAGGAAGGGGAGTACAAAATTTTAATACAAATCAAGTTTTTATGAAATTTGAACATTGTAAATAAAAATATATAATTGCGAAAAATATGTTTTATAAGAAATTGTACTGTTCATAATTTCAAATTAGCAGCACTTGCATAATTTTCACAAAATAAGATATGTAATGTGAAAAATAGTGTTATATTTTTTAAATGTTCCAACTATTTGAATTATAAAAAATATTATAATATTAAATTAAAATCCAGTAACGTTTAAACTACCACTATATTGAATTGGCAAATTCAGAATCAGCTGTTAACAACGATACTGACTCTGACAAGTGCCGCTAGCAATATAGTTTACTAATACATATATGAGCAAAACGACTGTAACTTTTTTACCGTTTGAAATTTTCCAACCAAATTTTCACATAATATAGACAAAATGTAATACTATAAGAGATATAACATGGTCGTTCAATTAACTTGAGTTTTATGCACGAAAAAATGCGTAAAAATAGCGTAGTTTTAGCCGTCCCAGGTGTATGTAACCCCTTAAGGGGATTAGGCCACTCTAGAGGCTGAAAAAATAGGCCTTTTTGGGGATTTTTTTTCAGAAAAACTACGAAATAAATCGGGATTACATAAATGGGTGTTTATAATACATACAGTATTGGAAGAGACTAAAGCAACTTTACACCAAAATTTCGTTTTTTAAATTAAAATGCATAATATTAGTCCATTTGAAATAATATTAATATATATATTTAACTCTTATCCTTATTCTACATAAAAACAAAACAAAATTCATAATATGTTCCAAATTTGACAGTAATAAAAAATATGTAAAAAAAAAGTAAACACAAAAGATCTGGAAAAAACTAAGGCTGGCCGCACACTGAAAGAGCAAACCTGTTTTAGTCAAAAAAGTTTTTGACTAAACATGTTTTTCGTTTTTGTTTAAATGCAAATTTAATTTTTAGACGCACACTGATTAGTCGCGTGACTTGAAGCTGAAATATCTGTGGGGTTTACTTTGACAGAAACTCGGTCGCCGTTGTTCCATTTGATTTATTAAAATGTTTAACAAATTGTTTGCTCTTTACCTATTAATAATAATAATAATAATAGTAGTTTCAAAAATTATTTATACCATTTAGTGGTGTATACAAATATGAAAAATAAAAATTATAGGTTTTCATTAACCTGTGAGCACGTCGACACCCTGCTAGTGCTCGATCAAGAAAAGCATTCCTTTTTCTTTGATTGTGCATGGACCATCGCCAATATCCAGCACAAAGTTGGCTGCAACTCCTTACAGTGCGTTTAAGCCATGCTGCCGTCGGCACCATATCAGTTAGTCTTTTGATAAAATATCGCTTTGATATTTTATTGGTCGTTCGAGCAGCTGCTTCTATTGTCAATGAATACATTGTAAAGGTTGCTCTACTGCTTTCAAATTTCAAAATTTGAGCGAAAAATGCTTGTGTGATTCTTGCCAAGTTAAAGCGTTTTTTTTCGAAACAACGTTTACTCATCTCGCGGGACTGAAATTTTCGAAACCACTCAATCAATCTTGATGAAATTTTGACTAGCATATTCCTGAAATGTATAATTTCGTCCGGAAATTATGTCACAACCTATAAAATGGAAAAAGTAAGACTAGGTTTGTTAATGGGCGATATCCTTTCACTCCTTCGGGTACTTCCCATACAAGATTCCTTAAAACACGTATTCACGATTATAGGTTGAATGCTTCAAGCTAGGCACTTCAAATTTTGCATAAATAAACTTTCCAATGTTTGGAATATTTCCAATATAATGCAAATCGAGTGAGTCCTTCATGAGTTTAACTACAATATAAATCGGAATTCAATACTTCATCTATAGTATTATACGGCTTGCAGCCGATTGTGACTGCAGTATGTTTACTATTTATTTTGTTGCAAAAAACATGGAAAAAAGATGAATATCCTGAACAAAATCAATCCCGTCAGTCACGTACCTATTTTTCATGCAGTTACTTTTAACACTAATTTTTACTTTGTACCAACAAAATTGTGAAAAGTAGTTTTAAAAAAACTATCAGTTTATATTTATTAAGCCCAAAAAGAGTTCTAACAATTCTGGTTTTAGTTTTAGTTTTAGTTTTAAGAAGGGGCGAAGCGCTGAGCCACCGCGCATACTAGGCACCAAAAGAGCCCATAGCGATCCCTTCAGAACCTCGTAGGTCACTAAACATCCCCTAAACAACCCAGATCCCTAACAAACTTGACTAGCTTATCATGCCCTATTAACCTCAGGTCCTCCAAATTGTCAAAGAAAAGACTTCCCAGCCATCTCAGTCGCCTCCTTGCAATCTAACAATTCTAACAATTTCCAAAAAAAAAATTTCCTAAAAAATAACACTTTTTAACGTCCAAAGTAGCATGAACCCTAAAATGTTTCGACACGAAACGACGATTGAGCTATTGACGTCGAGCAGCCTAATTGTGACTAAACGCATCTAAACGAGCTTCAAGGCACGCGACTAATCAGTGTGCTCTGATCATTGAATTGCTGTTGAAACCGCGACATAGTCATGTTTAGTCAAAAACGTTTTTGACTAAAACTGTTTTTGCTCTTTCAGTGTGCGCCCAGGCTAAAGCAACTCGATTTCAACTGAAAAAATAGAAATAAAAAACTACATTTTAATATTTTGTAGCGAATCCTTTCTGCTTTATGACGGCCTCACATCTCTTTGGCATCGATTTTATAAGGTTTTCTATGGTATTAGTTGGGACTTGGGACCACTCCATTTTAATTGCTTGAAACAGCTGACTCTGGTTGGAGAACCTTTTCCCTCTCAAACGCTTTTTAAAAATTTCCCACAAATTTTCGATCGGATTTAAGTCCGGTGATTGCGCGGCCCACTCCAGCATTTCAATATGCTTCTCTCCAATCCAGTTGGTAACAAATTTTGAGGTATGTTTCGGATCGCGGTCATGTTTAAACCTCCAACGGAGTGGTATCTCTTCTTCTGCGTACGGAAGCATTTCATTTTCCAGGATGTTTTTTTTATATTGGAATCTATCTATTTTGCCCTCTATTTTCACAATAGGGCCAGGTCCTGCCCAGGAGAAACAACCCCACACCATTACGGAACCCCCTCCATGTTTTATTGTATTATTACAATATTGTGGAAGAAGCCTTTTTCCTTTGGGTCGCCTGACATGAGTCATTCCGTCAAATTGAATCAAATTAAATTTTGATTCATCTGAGAATAAAACTGTCTTCCATTGTTGTTCATTCCAGCTTCCATATTTTTCTGCAAACTTTATTCTCGCCTGCCGATTTTTATTTGATATTGCTGGCTTGGATGCCGGCCTATAAGTTCTGAGTTTAGCCTCCACGGCCCGACTTCTGATTGTTCTATCAGTAATATTTAATTGTGTATCTCTTAGAATCTCTGCCGATGATACGAACGGGTTCTTTCTAATTTTCCGGATGATGAGGGCATCCTCTCGTGCTGTCGTCTTTCTTGGGCGTCCACCTCTGTGGATTGTTTTCACGCTACCGGTGACAACATTCTTTTTTATTAGTCGTGATATCACAGATTTGTTGATGCTATATTTTTCAGTTAAGTCCCTTTGAGTTAAACCCTTTTTAAAATCATATATAATAATGCCATTATCACTAAATTTTACTTCGCACTGAAACACCTTACGCGGTGCTTCTACTTTTGGAATAATAGTACTAAACAAAGAATTTGTTATCGTTTCGCTACTTGTTATCGTCTCATCAACTGTCTTAACGGTTTGGTTACTATTCCAATCCACGCTTATGAAATTAGACGCAATTACTTTTCGAATTTGGTACAGTTGCTTTAGTTTTTTCCAGGAAGTTTTTATTACTGTTTGTTTGTTTTTATTTTTTTTAATGTGAGATTTGGAAATTCTTAGAAATTTTTTTGTCATTATATAGAATATAATATATTATATTATATATAATTTAATTTCATATAGACTTATATTATGCATTTTAATTTAAAAAAAAACCAAAGTTTTGGGTATAGTTGCTTTAGTTTCTTCCAACACTGTATATTGACTATGTACAGTAATTTTTATAAAGCGATTAAATTCAAAATGGCGGCTGTGCACCGTGTTTGCGATGACGTCTCCGTTTTTGCAGGGTCCATGGCCGGACACACAGCGCCTGTAATTTTTGAAAAAAAATTTGCCTAAAAAATCGTCAGAAAATTGTTAATAACAAATGAACTATGCAATATAAAAAAAAATCCTACGTACTCTGATGGACAATTTAATTTTAAAGATATATTCAAAATTTCAAATGAATCGGTTGAAAATTGTCGTGAGTTATGTTTCCGGCCAGCTTGAAAAATGTAATTTTGAGATAAACGCGTTTGAAGTTTTGAGTAGTAGAAAATCATGAATAATTTTGCAAAAGGCCTTGTACTAAAATTCGAAACCCGAGTTTCTTAGAGACTTTTTTCGGCCATAATCTTTTGCGACATCATTTTTGAAGTCCTACGCGACTATTTAAAAAAAAAATCGATTTTTCGAAAACTCTAGAGTGGCCTTATCCCTTAATACGATGCCTGCAGTCATCTCAATATGAGACAAAATAAAACCCGGGACGCATACGCAATAGTAAAAGACCCGAAAAGGGGGTATAAGCCCAAAACTAGTCTTTGCAAAGACGTAGAGGGCAACATCATCAGCGACACACAAGAAATTAAAAGGAGATGGAGTACATCTTCTCAATCCCACTCCATCAGCACTGATTACGACCGATAACATCTCAATTGAGGTTTCAATTGACGAAGAAGAACCATCATCGACGCTACCCACACTAGACGAATTCAAAGCAGCCTTATGTGACCAGAAACTAAACAAATTGCGGAGTATAATTTGGTGAGTGTGGACAACTTCATATATCTTGTGACACTAATCTAGCAAAAGACGGCAACGAAACGGATGAAATCAAACGACGGATCATGCTAGCAAATAAAACGTATTATTCGGTACTTCCAATAATGAAATCCAAGAAAGTGCGCAGGAACAATAAGCTGCGAATATATAAAACTATTTATACGACCTGTGCTCTGTTATGGCAGCGAAACGTGGACATTAAGGGGTAACACCACTGTAAAATTTTCAAAAAATCGATTTTTTTTGCTTAAAAAATTGTTTGAACCTTGGAGAATATGGGGAAAAAAGTTTAAAACATGAAAATCAATTTTTTCCTGGAATTTCAAGCTCTTAACCGAGCGCGTCAGGCTGCTTCGAAACGACTACCTGTATCGAATCAGGTATCCATCTGAGAAGATACTGCCTAATAGATATCGCTAGAAATTTTTTGTGTTCCATTGGATGCATTTTAACACAGAATTACATTAGTATAGCGACAGTTCATGTACAAAAAAGGCAAAATTTTGTTCAAGTGGCAAGAAAATCCTAAATATAGAAACGGATATCGCTGTTGTATGCCATTTTAATGATGGACTGACTAACTACGAATTATGAAGGTTCTGGATGTGGATATTGGCGTCCAATGCTACAATTTTTGTGTCGAATCTGATGCTAAGCGAATCCAGTACGCTGAGCGTTCATTGACAGATGCGGCAAAAGAGGCGCGCTCCGCCATTAAATCGTCGAGGAAAGAGATTGAACAGGAATATTCCAACTTAGAAGGACAGCTTTATGGTCCTGGAGTTGCAGATTAATGGTAAAAAAATTTAAAAGAAAAATTATTTATTTGTTCATGTCTGTAACACATTTCAAAACTTTGAATGCGTTTTTCTCGAAACACGATTTTCGAAATCGGCACGCAGTACAACTCGAACAATTTTCATTCTTTTCATTCGAATTTTTTACCATATCTTCTAAATAATATTTCGAAGAGAGACACGTACGGGATTTTTGATACGTTGATTTAAAAAATAGTTATTAGCAAAAAACTGTCCTGTTTTTGGTCGAAAATTGAATAAAATTATTCAAATACTCGCCAATCACACAAAACTCAATACTTCTAAATTCACCTACGTGTTTCTCTAGCTATACTCATGAAGATTCAGTGATTTTTTTTTCTTTTTGCTAGGTTCAAATTTACGTAAGCTAAACTGCGTGCCGCAGAGCGCCTAAAATTTAACATGCCTCGGGAGAATGGCTTTAGTGCCGCAATTTTATAAAATTTTTCACTAAATTTTTTTTATTGTATACTTAAATACATAGTTATTAACTTCCCTAAATATTATTAGTCTATTTCATTTCCTTCCATTAAAAAAAAAAATTTTAAAAAGAGCTTTTTGTCAGGCTGTTATGCCGGTTTTCCACCAAATGGACAAAACAAAAACTCAGCAAAAGCTCGTGTCGAAAAAAACAAATCTTTGACTTTTCATCATTTTTTTACAAACTCGAGCTTTTTTCAAATGTTTCTGTTCTGTTTTTCGTGTCCCGACCAGAAGCGGTAACTTCAAAAGGTTTCGGTGTGTTTTCTTAAGGCAGGCGTCCACTAGAGGCGGGCCGCATCGCAACGGTGCGGCGAGCATTTTTTTTTCTACGTACTTCGTTCCGTCGCGAGTCTCATCCAGTGGACGCACTTCCATAACAATGTATGGCAGGCGGATTTTTGCGATGCGGCCCGTCCCGGCACGTCCGCCCTAGTGGACGCCTGCCTTTACTGATACCGCTTCGTGGAGATACTGAAAACAAAACTGCGATAGAGCAGTGTCGGTTTGGTTGAAACAGTGTTTTAGATTTGTTCGAGTTCGAGTTTTTGATTTCCGTGATTTCAAAAACATGAACAAAACAAAAACTTAACTTGTCTGCTTGGTGGAAAACCGGCATTACAGTGGTGTTACCCCTTAACGCGAAATTTCGAAAAAGCAGTGAACACATTCGAAAGAAAGGTTCTCCGAAAAATGTTTGGACCCGTAAAGGAAGGAACAGACTGGCGAGTAAGATACAACCATGAGCTGTATCAACTCTTCAAGGAGTCAGAAGCCTCAACGTTCATCAAACTACGTAAACTGCAGTGGGCTGGCCATGTAGAGCGGATGGAAGACAGAATAATCCCTAAACGTGCTCTTAAAGGCAAAGCGAGTGGTAACAGGCCAGTAGGAAAACCATGCAAACGATGGGAAGACTCGGTTGATGAAGACAGCAAAGCCATCTTAAAAATTAGCAGCTGGAGGACGCGGTCTTTGGATCGAGACTATTGGAGGCGACGACTTCAGGAGGCCAGGGTCCGACTTGATGATGATGCAGTCATCTCGGTTCAGTTACCGCGTCCTCCAGTTCGAGAGATTCCAGAGGTGATCTACTGTCCGCATCAATGAAATCTCCCACCGCTTCCGTGGTTTTCAAACTGGACAAGCGTTGGTTGTCCTTTGAATACCCACTTAGATATCCTGTAGTTTATCTTTCGCTGGACATGACCAGCACACTGCAGTAGTTTTATTGCGGTGGAGACTTTCGGCTTGTCGTATAGATTAAAAAATGTATCTAATTCGGCATCCGTCTAATTCGCCATCTGTCTTCCTTCCGTACAGGTTGGAGGATTCTCCGTAGTACTTTCATTTCGAAACTAAGACTTTTTCTGACGCCTGCGTCAACGTCCAAGTTTCCCCTCATAGCACAGACCGTGTTTCCTAGCGGATATGACTAACAGTCTTTTAAACGTAACATCCACCGATTGTTTTCCTCTGATCCCTTTTACTTTTAATCGTATTTTCCATTTATTTGTATTTTTATTTTTATATTAATTTTTTTTTCTCCCATCTTATACTGACTGGACTGTACATATTGTATTAAAGGTTGACCCCTAAGTTCAGTTCGGTGCTATGAAAAAAAAGAAGAAAAAACAGGTGTGACAATTGTCTTGTAAATGCGGAGCTTTGGGGTATAAGACGAGGAGGACGAAGAAGTTGGACTAAAACTAGAAAGAAGACGCCGATAAGACAAAATATAACCATGGGGGACTACAATATAGTAAGAGTGGACTGCTTCGTATACTTAGGTGCTATCTTATCAATGAACGGAAGCGAATAAGACGAAATCAAAAGACGAATAGGAAATTCCATTCGGTACTGTCCCTGCGATTAAATATAGACGCTCTAGATTTATTCGCGGGGAGGGTATCGAATGCTATCTCCTATTCGTCTTTTGATTTCGTCTTATTCGCTTCCGTTCATTGATAAGATAGCACCTAAGTATACGAAGCAGCCCACTTTTACTATATTGTAGTCCCCCCATGGTTATATTTTGTCTTATCGGCGTCTTCTTTCTAGTTTTAGTCCAACTTTTTCGTCTTCTTTGTCCTATACCCCAAATACTAAATAACGTAGGCCAGTGCGAAATGTAGGCCAATGCAAGCGTGCAACTGTAGGCCATAGTGCGCGAGTGCTGCCGTCCACATGTTGGCTTCAGTTGGCAGCTATTCAGTGTAAAACCCTTTGACTTGTGGTCAAAAATACGACACAGCGGTGAAGTCATATCAGCGTCGACAAGTGAAAGCCAACGCACACAATTGGACTGTCCACATGTTGGCGCTTGTCTATCCCAAATACATGTTGGGCCAGCGCGAAGTCGGACAAATGCAGGCCAACGCCACCGTGCCCAAGTGCTGCCGTCCACACATTGGCCGTGATTTGTTTGGCTTCAGTTGTCCGGTGTGTGAACTGTCAATCGACTGAAAACCACACTTACCTTATTTTTGTCTTTATGGGCATCCACTTTCGGATTCCATTTAGCTGGCTCAGCTTGGTATAGCTCAATAAATTGAAATGTCTGTTCATTTCCCCAAACTGCCATTTTTATTGTGATGTGTGTCGTGATCAAGTACCAAACGCTGACTGGGCGGCTAGCCAACATGTCTACGCCATTGGCCAAGCGTGCACAAACCCCCTTGACTTGTGGTCGAAAAACCGACACAGTGGCGAAGAAGCACCAGCGCCGACAAGTGGTAGCCAACGCACCCAAGTGGACTGTCTACATGTTGGCTCTTGTATGCATTTGCTTTGGTTGGCCCAACATGTATTCGAGGCATCATATTGGTGTCGTCTGCATAAGCTACCATTTAATAATCAATGGCACAACAGCCCAAATTGGGCCTAGGAATTGAAGTAATGCTAGAGTTAAGCCCGAAACACAATGCTCTCGTTCCGTTCCGTTCCGTTCCGTTCCGTTCAGCTGTCAAAGTAGACCTTATGGGTTGACCATGTAAATGCACACAATGGTCGTAACGGAACGGATCGGAAAAGTTGACCAAAATTCAACTTTTACGGATCAAATAACCTCACTTGTCGTGACGGAACGGAACGGAACGGGAGCATTGTGTTTCGGGCTTTACTTCATTACTAGACCAACGGAACACCAGGAGGTGAAGTGGTCAGCCACACGCTCGTCCGTGATTATTTGACCGTATTGTGAATGTCACGTCACGTCACTTCGATGCCAATTCAACGTGTCACGTCGATCGAAAAAAGCCGATTGTGTAACCGCATCGACATGACTCATTAGCATTTCCATATTGATATGTATGTGTCAGCAGTAAATTGTGAATTTAAGCTCATGTGAATGCTTTCATTTACAATCATTTCATTTTTGCATCGACGTTAATTTTTTTCAAGCGTCACGGACTGGAATCTCATCGACGGAAAATGACGATCGAAGTGACAACTGTCGATGACAGTTCACAATCACAATCGCTTTTTCAGGTGTCGATGTCGAATCGGCATCGAAGTGACGTGACGTGACATTCACAATACGGTCAATTACCCCGATTTTAACTCAGGTACTCATTTACAGCTGAGTGAACTGGTAGTCCGGCACCCAATCCCATTCTCAAAAATTACTTGTCGCCAAGCAGATTCGAACCTGGTACCAGGTGCACCGAAGGCAAGTGCTCTAACCACTAAGCCACCCAGACTACAAGCTACCATTTGCGTTGGCTTAAATACCATCGTCCCCTTTTGTCAACGGGGATTTTTCTATTGACATGTTTTAGTACTAAATGAAAGATCACTGTGGGGCCAGCCCATCACCCTGATTCAACCTAGCTCGTGTGGGCAAAGGGTCAGCTAGTGCGTTTTGGATTTGAGCCCGAGATGTGGAATCTGTCTTGGTCATTTTTATCAAACGGACCAGTTTCGCTGGAATTCCCAACTGTAACATGATGTTGTAGAGTACAGCTCGGTCGATGCTATCGTAAGCTTGTTTGATGTCAACGAATATTTCATAGACGTTGGCATTGAATTCCCAGCATTTTTCTAGAACTTGCTTTACGGTGAAGATTTGGTCCGTTGTCCGATCTTCCAGTTCTAAATCCGCCTTGATATTCGTCTATGATTATTTTCGACATACGGTGCTATCCTATATTCCAAAATTTTCGTCATTATCTTGTAGGATGTACAAAGCAATGAAATGCTCCTGTAATTTTCGCACCGAAGTTTGTCTCCATTTTCGTGTATTGGGCAGATACTACTTCTTTGGCACTCGTCTGGCATTTTTTCGTTTTCCCAGTTGACAAGGATTAGTGCATGGATTGCCATCAGCGCAGATCTTCCACCTGTGTTCAAAAGCTCCAGTGGTATTCCGTCGCTTTGTTTTAAGGCGGTTCATAGCTACCTGGACCTAATTCTAATTTTTGTATTTCCTGTTCTCCGAAGATCGTCAAATTTGTATTTCTTTGCTTTTGTGGGCCGTTTAATGTATAGGTTGTGAGTTGCGTTCTTTTTGTCGAGTGCATCCTGACATTCCGGTTTTGTAGCCTTGGGTCCGCTTTGCCGCTGTTATCACTGCCTCCTTTATGCTGCCCCGTATCTCGTGTACAGGCTTGCTTTCGTAGACATCTTGCTTCTTGGGTTGGTTCTAAATTCGTGTGCAACGGAAATTCGACATCGGTAGTGGGCGCTCACTAAATAGCGATCAGAGTCGAAATCGGCTTCCCATCTTTTCTGAATTAGGACAAAATCAATTTGATTGCAAGTGTAGCCGTCCTGTAATGCACAGGTTCTTTTGTGACTCATGGTTGTATTTTATTCGCCATTCCCTTTCTTCCTTCACTGGTCCCAAAATTCTTCGGAAGGCCCTTTGGTCTTCTTGTTTTGTTTCTGATTATTAGATCGGAAGAATCGCTCAGCAATGCGTTTGTAGGGATCGCAGTGTGAACAGCGAACCGAAACTACATCGACGTCATTTCAGTTTTTTCCAAAGGATGCCAATTTACTTCACTGCATATAAATGGATGTGGATTGGCGTTAACATGTGTAATGTGTGTTCACGCGCATTTTTTTTAGACTCCCTTGAAGATAGCCTTTCTAGAAATAATTAAAAGGTCATGGTTCGGTTTAATTCTCAAAATTAGAGTGGGGGTTACAAATCCTACCAGCTAATGACGTCGAAACGAAACTGTCCTACGTATATGCCAGGGGGTTAATATAGCCCCCTCTTTTGTATTCAAACTATGGCTTCGTATAGAACTGCCTTTCTAATATCTTTGCTGAGCTTGAATACTTCAGTTCCCTGTTCACTTTTAAGCAAACTCCAACTGACTGTCTTTCGCGTGGTTTTGCGATACGAAAGCGACGTAAAATACAATTTTTCCAACGTTTCAGGACTTTCATTACTCCCACTGAAAAAAAAATTCAGTAAAATCCGTGTAGTTCCCAAAAAAAACAGAAAATGATTTAATTATCTCCAATTTTTTGTCCCTGGACTTTCTCGTTTTTGTGAACTTTCCTTCGGATTGTTCGTTGCCGCCACAGCAAAGAAAAAGACTTACCGGCGAATTCGGGTATTAATTTCAGAATACATCCGACATTTGGTCTATAAACGTTGAGGCAGCAGGAGCAGGGTTAATTTCATGTAATTAAGCAACTCTAGGTGAGATGCTGTGTAGTTCCTTTCGTTTCAGATGATTCTCGACCTGAAATATCTGAGGACACAAGACATTCCGTTGACTGAAATATTGATGGCTTCCATTTTTCCGGATTTTCGCCCGACTCCAAGTAAATGGGAGGTTCCAGTAATTCTGATATGTTGTCGTTAGAACGGAGAATTTTTCGTCTAGTTCTGGTTTTCGTCTTAAAGTACATACAATTTTAGCAGTAATAACAAAGCGATACAGAGCAAAGGTAATGTAATGTTGTAGCTGTGACATTAAAAGGAAAGATTCTTTGCTTTAATTGCCTTTTCTTCAAAAACGAAATCCTTTCTTTCAACTTCCAATCAAGGGCGGTCTTAGAGTGGGGCTCGAGGTGGCACTTGCCTCCACCCAATCCGAAAAATAAATAAATAGTAT
Organism: Beris morrisii; assembly: GCA_951812415.1. Lineage (NCBI taxonomy): Eukaryota > Metazoa > Arthropoda > Insecta > Diptera > Stratiomyidae > Beris > Beris morrisii. Next base: position 94,554,468 of record OX638312.1, on the reverse strand, counting down.
AAAATGCGAAAAAGGATAATTTTCTAACCGAATGTGTCACAACTATTTTGCAATTTAAGTTAACTGCAAAACTATTGCTTAACTTATTCTAATTTTCATAGGTCTCGCTGGCTCAAAACCGGTTCGACGGACCAAAAAATGTTCGATTCTATTTCAAGCAAAGAGCTTATTTAATTTTAAACTGTTCTGTAATCATTCCAAAAGTGAAGCTTTAGTATTTGCGTAGTGAATAGCTGCACGCTTTACATTACGAGGAAGGCAATTTAATTTAATTATAAACAGATCGGTACAATCAATCTCCACAAGAATATGTAGTTAGCTCCAGGCTTTCAGCGTTAGTAGATATACACCGTTATTCATAAGTTCTAATAGGAATACAAAACGCTATAACTTTTTTCCGAAAAATGATTTTTATTATTTTTTATTTTATTAGCATGGAAAATGTTGGAAAACAATTAAATTTTTCGATTTCAGTCACTTTCGCTCGATATGACCACCTTTTGCCTTGATTATTGCCTTCAAACGGTCTGGAAAAGCATTGCATGCTGCCCGAATGTGCTCTTCTGGTATTTTGGCCCATTCTCGAACAATGGCTTTCTTCAGCTCATCCACACTTTGGTATTTTTTAGTGCGGCCCTTGCTCTCTAAAATGGACCAAAGACAATAATCCATCGGGTTTGCATCGGGCGAATTCGAAAGCCATTCAGTGTGCGGAATGAAGTTTGGAACGTTGTTTTTCAACCATTCTTGGTTTATTTTGGCTTTATGTGACGGTGCCGAGTCTTGTTGAAACGTCCAAGGTCTCAAACCGAATTGTTTGCGTGCCCACGGCTTCAAAGCAGCTTTCAGGACTTTTTCTTGATAATATGTCGCATTCACTTTGACGCCAGGCTCGATAAAAACGATCGGAGAGCGCCCATTTGCTGTCACAGCTGCCCACACCATAACTTGTGGTGGATGTTGGCTTCGGCCGACAGTACGCTGGTCCAAATTCTCGCTCGACCTTTCTTTTAAGTAAACACGATCATTTTGTTTGTTTACAAACTGTTCTACAGGGAAATTTTTCTCATCGGAGAACACAATGTTTGGAATTTCAGCACGTTCGGCGCGACGAAGCAACAATTTTGCACGATCCAGTCTAACTTTTTTTGCTTCGCTATAAGTTCATGCACTTTTTGGTGTTTGTAGGCCTTGACTTGAAGCTCATTTATCAATAGGCGTTGCATGCTTGATTGAGAAATTTCCAACCTATCAGAACTTATGAATAACGGTGTACGAACATTTTTCGAAGAAATATGAAATTACAGAACCAATTTTTTAGCTACATGAACTCAAGTCCTAGGCCATAGTATCGCCCCTCCCTCCAATATGTTATATGGACGCCCTTATTTAGAAAGTATTTCAAATCCATCATACGAAGTCCCAGATTTTAGCAGTAAGCCGCGGCTTCTATGTTTTGGCCCGTAGTTGTGTGACACAAATTTTGTATAAGTGGGTTTCGATTGCGACCATGAATGTGCTTAAACCGAATGCTGACACCGGATTCTACAGTCCCTGGCCAAATTACCCAGAAATTTTTTAAAATTTTACCTTTACGGAGTAAAATTACGACTTTGTGTAGAAGGACTCTACTAAAAAAAATATTTTTCCATTTTACAGGCTATTAGGTAAATAAAACTCATAACTGCGATAAAATTTTGTAGGACATGTATTTTTAAAAAAATATATTATGAAGCAAGGGAAAAAACTCGCAAATTTTTTGTATGCTTAATATTTAGTATTTCCTCCTTTATCAGCAATTAAAGCCTGTATTCTCCTCGGCATACTGTTTATGTACGACTACACAGTTTCCTAAAGGTCCGGACTATGGTTCCAAACATCTATTATTTTTTCTATCGGCCGGGTTTTTGTTGTAATGACCTCCTTCGCTACCTCTCTTTTGATTAGTGCCCAGACATTCTCAATTTTGTAAAATTTTTCACAAATTTTTTTTTTATTGTATACTTAAATACATGGTTATTAACTTCCCTAAATATAATTAGTCTATTTCATTTCCTTCCATTAAAAAAAAATTGTTGAAAAAGAGCTTTTTGTCAGGCTGTTACAGTGGTGTTACCCCTTAATGCGAACTTTCGAAAAAACAATGAGCACATTCGAAAGAAAGGTTCTCCGAAAAATGTTTGGACCCGTAAAGGAAGGAACAGACTGGCGAGTAAGATACAACCATGAGCTGTATCAACTCTTCAAGGAGTCAGAAGCCTCAACGTTCATCAAACTACGTAAACTGCAGTGGGCTGGCCATGTAGAGCGGATGGAAGACAGAATAATCCCTAAACGTGCTCTTAAAGGCAAAGCGAGTGGTAACAGGCTAGTAAGCAAACCACGTAAGCGATGGGAAGACTCGGTTGATGAAGACAGCAAAGCCATCTTAAAAATTAGCAGCTGGAGGATGCGGTCTTTGGATCGAGACGATTGGAGGCGACGACTTCAGGAAGCCAGGGCCCGACTTGGGCTGTTGCGCCATTGATGATGATGCAGTCATCTCGGTTCAGTTACCGCGTCCTTTGAATACCCACTTAGATATCCTGTAGTTTGTCTTTCGCTGGACATGACCAGAACACTGCAGTAGTTTTATTACGGTGGAGACTTTCGTCTTGTATAGGTTATAAAATGTATCTAATTCGGCATCCGTCTAATTCGCCATCTGTCTTCCTTCCGTACAGGTTGGAGGATTCTCCGTAGTACTTTCATTTCGAAACTAAGACTTTTTCTGACGCCTGCGTCAACGTCCAAGTTTCCCCTCATAGCACAGACCGTGTTTCCTAGCGGATATGACTAACAGTCTTTTAAACGTAACATCCACCGATTGTTTTCCTCTGATCCCTTTTACTTTTAATCGTATTTTCCATTTATTTGTATTTTTATTTTATATTAATTTTTTTTTCTCCCATCTTATACTGACTGGACTGTACATATTGTATTAAAGGTTGACCCCTAAGTTCAGTTCGGTGCTATAAAAAAAAGAAGAAAAAACAGGTGTGACAATTGTCTTGTAAATGCGGAGCTTTGGGGTATAAGACGAGGAAGACGAAGAATTTGGACTAAAACTAGAAAGAAGATGCCGATAAGACAAAATATAACCATGGGGGGACTACAATATAGTAAAAGTGGACTGCTTCGTATACTTAGGTGCTATCTTATCAATGAACGGAAGCGAATAAGACGAAATCAAAAGACGAATAGGAAATACCATTCGGTACTATCCCTGCGATTAAATATAGACGCTCTAGATTTATTCGCGGGGAGGGTATCGAATGCTATTTCCTATTCGTCTTTTGATTTCGTCTTATTCGCTTCCGTTCATTGATAAGATAGCACCTAAGTATACGAAGCAGCCCACTTTTACTATATTGTAGTCCCCCCATGGTTATATTTTGTCTTATCGGCGTCTTCTTTCTAGTTTTAGTCCAACTTCGTCGTCTTCTTCGTCAGCTACCCCAAATACTAAATAACGTAGGCCAGTGCGAAATGTAGGCCAATGCAAGCGTGCAACTGTAGGCCATAGTGCGCGAGTGCTGCCGTCCACACGTTGGCTTCAGTTGGCAGCTATTCAGTGTAAAACCCTTTGACTTCTTGTCAAAAATACGACACAGTGGTGAAGTCATATCAGCGTCGAAAATGTGAAAGCCAACGCACACAACTGGACTGTCCACATGTTGGCGCTTGTCTATCCCAAATACATGTTGGGCCAGCGCGAAGTCGGACAAATGCAGGCCAACGCCACCGTGCCCAAGTGCTGCCGTCCACACATTGGCCGTGATTTGTTTGGCTTCAGTTGTCCGGTGTGTGAACTGTACTGAAAACCACACTTACCTTATTTTTGTCTTTATGGGCATCCACTTTCGGATTTCATACGTCTCCAGAGTCACGTCAGTCAGCACGGGTTACTGGCCGATCGACAACCACGCGGCCAGACTGGGTATTCCGTTTAACGTCAATTGCCGCAGTTGTGGGGATGCAAATAAGAGGGAAACTGTCATTCACCTTCTTTGCGAGTGTCCCGCCCTAGCTAGAGCCAGACTTCGCGCACTAGGCAAACCCTTCTTCAATAACCTCGATGAGATCTTGAAAAACAGGATAGGAGAACTGATTACCTTCTTGAACAGCTCCGGATGGATATGATAATCCATTCAAGCCCTAGGTCTCTGTAAAACTACACATATACTTCATCAGTCCTTAACGACCAGGTTAAACGAGTTGTGGTATCAAAACGGCGCTTCCTGTGCTAATTGGGCCCTGTTTTCGGCAGACGGGCCACCACGTAAACCAACAAACCAACCATATAGCTGGCTCAGCTTGGTATAGCTCAATAGATTGAAATGTCTGTTCATTTCCCCCAAACTGCCATTTTTGTTGTAATGTGTGTCGTGATCAAGTACCAAACGCTGACTGGGCGGCTAGCCAACATGTGTACGCCATTCGCCAAGCGTGCACAAACCCCCTTGACTTGTGGTCGAAAAACCGACACAGCGGCGAAGAAGCACCAGCGCCGACAAGTGGTAGCCAACGCACACAAGTGGACTGTCTACATGTTGGCACATTAGAAATTAGACTGATGACGGGCATATGCGATTAGTTCCGACGACAAACAGTTTAACTCTTGATATCTCCGCTTCCAAAAACTTTCCTACAAAAGTTCTCTACACACGTTCGTCGCACTTTGAGCGGCGATCGCGTAAGCCCAGCACCACTTCGCAGTGGCGTTAAAACGTTGAAGTTGGCATAGTAGGCGTCTGCATACAATCGTGTGTACCTACTTTAATTACTGCGCAGTGAAGTCGGCGTTATGTTTTTGTCTTTCGAGTTACTCTAACTTTTCGCGGCGACAACGGTAATAAGGCTATGAAATTAGGCTAGATAAAAACCAACATTATTCCTGAATGTGTAAAGGTTTCGTTTTTTTTTGTTTATTTCAAAGCTATATTCGCTTCTATGGTTCTACAGCCCAAGTCTAGTTTTGAGTTCTTAATTTTCTTCAAATCATTTTTTTTTTAAACATCGAAGTCTTTCGCAATCCTCTACTTTTCCGGGCATAAGTTATTAGCCTATCACACAACCACTGAGATTGAGCAGCAGCCTTAGCCTATCGTACAACCACCAAATTTGATCTTAAGCCTATCGAACCTCAAGCTGAAAGAACTTGCAATGTACTTAATTTTGTAATTTTGAATTAAAATAAAAAGCCAAAACTCCAAATTACGTTGAAATTAAGTAATGAATTAATTTAACGATGAACAAACGAAATTACTTATGAACACAATAACATCGATCTTGTTTGAAAATAAATCAAGATTTTCAGTAGGTGCCTGTTTAATTATAAATAAAACGATAAAAACTAAATTAAAATGTAGAAAATAAATTTTGTAACACACGTAGAATAGACTTTAACAAATTACAGAAATCGTAATTTAAATGAAACATCTGAAAAAAAATATTTGAAATACTAAAAAATAAACATAACAATTGTAAATTTTGAAATGAAAAATTTGTATTCGTCAAGGCAATATGAAAAAAAAAACGAAAAACAAAACAAATTTTAAAATAAATAGGACTAAAATACAAATAAATTACAATAGACCGCAGGGAATCGAGAATTAAACTGTCCTCAATCAAGAGTCTAGATACAAAATTTATTTAATTTTGATTTTCTGAACCAGTGCTAACAAAAAGAGGTTTTCAATCTTCAGTTCGTAAATGCCCCTTGCTACTTCCAATATTTAATTTAATTTGATTTCTTAGGATGAATTCGAATGAACGACCTCAGTTTTAGCAGACTAGCCAAGCTACCGAGGACTTGAGGTTTAAACTTCTCTCAATCAGAATCAGGAAGTGGTCACCATTAGTGTGGCAAGGATATTGCCACTTAGGCCAATAAAAATACCCACTGTACCACCCTGTTTGTAAAAGCGCTCATGCACTTTAACCAACCCTAACTGGTTTGATTCTCAGGAGGCCAGGGCCTGACTTGGGCTTTCGCGCCATTGATGATGAACTGGTTTGATTTCGTGCGAAACTCACACCTTGACTATGTCCTGATTTATCAGCTCCCCCTTCATCAGAACTAAGCATGGATTGGTTCCATCCTTTTCCACACGTCGGTTCAACTTCTTAGCGACTTTGGCTAGGTCCAGACGTAAAAATCAACAACCACCTAAATTGTAGCTACCACATCTTTTTCTCACAATTGATGCTGCTAAACACCTCGGTATTCGGCGGAAGTTCACCTCGGTATTCGGCGGAAGTTCACCTCGGTATTCTGCGGAAGTTCTATTCGAACCCTAATTTAGCTACAATCTGTAAGGCCAGACCACATCTTGGGCACCATTCGCATATCTGGGTTGTGACCCCAAAATCTCATTTAGGTAGTCTTTTGAAACATGCGCTACGATTAATTACAGACGAAGCGGTTTCAACTTCTATAGACTCACTCGAGTAGTATTGTACAGGGTGGCGCGTGATTGATTCCCTGGGCGCCTCATCTCCCTAAGAGTCGATTTGAACTGGCCAGCGCGCTCTCCTGATTTGGCGCCCTGCGATTATTTCCTGTGGGGATACCTAAAATCTCTTGTTTACAACGATCGTCCCACAACCCTAACAGACCTCAAAGACAACATTCGCACCCGCATCCTCCAAATTCCTGTGACAATGCTTGAAAGAGTGAACGAAAACTTCAGAAAAAGGCTTACACAATGTTTGGAACGTGAGCGCCGCCATTTGGCAGATGCATTGTTTAAAACTGTATGAACTTAAATCTCCCATGTAAATAAATCAGGAGAAAATAAAAAAAATAGCTATTTTCGAACAGTTTGCGTTTAATTGATATTTCAAATCCATGCGTCTGCCGCGCGCCACCCTGTATTTACTCATCGATATTTCCCTGGTTAACGTAGTAAGGAACCATAAAGTCTCCCTGACAAGCTACACGAGTATACTATTCTGTCCATTTCGTGAAGGACAGTAAAAATTAATCAGTCTTTCATCTCCCGAACATATTACCAGCCAATCTGTTTCTTGATAAGTACAACCTTCAAGAATCCAAAAATAACGTCTACCGCCACTTCTACCACCCTAAATCTCCTATGTCGTTTTAACTGAACAATCACATTAATGGGTTATTTCGACGGCTGTACAAAAAACGGTCTATGAATCCTTCACTTCTTATGAAACAAACGTGAAGTAACTCCGAAAGAGACTTCCTCCTTCCCCAAGCCGGTTCGCTTGATTGACTCCTACCTTCCCAATAGGTAAGAATATTGCTGCTCATCTGCATCTGCTTCCTCAAACCGAAGTCCTTTCAGTTTCCTCGAACCGGTTTAACTTCTTGATCAAATTTATCACCTTGGCTCCTTCAAGATCTATGAGCCCTTCACTCCGTACTCCTTATGAAGTTAGCGCCAATTTGGGCAACAAAAGCTGCGCCGACAGCATTGATCGCAAATTGAAGTACTTGAGATTCTCATTCTCCATAGATTCTAGTTCAGCCTACAATGATCTGTTATAATAGCAACTATGTTAGCACGATCCCTTCGTATAACTTCTAGAAGAAACATGGTTCTTCAAAAATCTGGACCGGTCATGATCGTTTTTGATTGACTGCAGTGGTTCAGAATCAGATAGTTCCTACGGTCTTTGTGCAATAACTCGGTGAGCTTGCTATGGATGTCTAATTTTATGTCCACCAGGTTTAGGACCCTCTTTCGTTTCCTGACATGTCAGAGTATTCCAGAACCCAGGCAGGAGCTTAGCCTCTCAATGCCCTCCTCAACGAGTCGTGAAAAGTAGTCAGTGCTTCTTCGCAAGATAAGACTTCTTTCAAGGACCTTTCCAGTCCTTGAATTAACTTCTCCAGGGGAGGTATGATGTAACGAACGTTGCAACGTTCGAAAGGACAGCCTCGACGAACGTTGCAACGTCCAGTTTGGCAATCCGTAACTATACCCAGTGTGGCCGCGTGGTCCCCGATTGCTGTACGCCGTGACTATGCACACTTGTACGGATTCCACGAGAGAGCCCTGCAGAGCACAACCTTGCTAAGCTAAGTCGTTTGACCGCTCGTTACCCTCTATCTTGCCGTGGCCTGAGACCCAAAGCAGAGTAACTTAAACTTGATTGCCTAAGTAGGCTACATCCTCTCGGCACTATTCGATGAGTTTAGAGGAGGTTGTAACCGAATCTAAGACCTTGATTGCTGCTTGGCTGTCAGTGAGGATTACAACATTTGGCTTTGACGTAGAGTCTTGCTTTAAAGCCCAACAGGCCGCCCGGATCCCCTGTATCGCCGCCTGGAAAACGCTGGAGTAGTCGAAAACAGGGCCCAATTAGCACAGGAAGCGCCGTTTTGATACCACAACTCGCTTAACCTGGTCGTTAAGGGCTGATGAAGTAGATACATAGTTTTACCGAGACCTGGGGCTTGAATGGATTATCCTATCCATCCGGAGCTGTTCAAGAAGGTAATCAGTTCTCCAATCTTGTTTTTCTCATCAAGGTTATTAAAGAAAGGTTTGCCTAGTGCGCGAAGTCTGGCTCTAGCTAGGGCTGGACACTCGCAAAGCAGGTGGATAACGCTTTCCCTCTTAACTGCGCCAATTGACGTTAAAGCGAATACCCAGTCTGGCCGCGTGGTCGCCGATCGGCCAGTGACCCGTGCTGCCTGCCGTTACTCTGGAGACGTCCACACTGCTCCTGCTCAAGAGTTCATCTGTACTGCTCCGGCAGTAGGATGGCCATATCTTCCTAGATATGACGCCGTTGGTCAGTCCTCTCCATCTGGAGTTCGCGTTTTTGAGAAAGTGGGTGGATATTTGGCGCTTAACAGTCCCTAGTGGGATCTAAACGGATTCTACGAGAGAGCCCTGAAGAGCAGAACCTTGCCTATCTAATTCGTCTGCTCGTTCGCTACCCTCTATCTTGCTGTGGCCTGGGACCCAAAGCAGAGTAACTTTGACTTGACTTCCTAAGTAGGCTAGCTCCTCTCGGCACTGTTCGACGAGTTTAGAGGATGTGGTAGCCGAATCTAAGGCCTTGATTGCGGATTGGCTGTCAGTGAGGATTACAACATTTCGCTTTGGCGTAGCGTCTTGCTGCAAAGTCCGACAGGCCTCCCGGATCCCCAGTATCTCCGCGTGGAAAACGCTGGCGTAGTCCGGTAAGTCGTAAGACTGCGACATAGTGTGTATTTGAGAAAACTCCCGCTCTGACTCCGCATTTCATCTTTGAACCGTCAGTGTATATGACTGTGTCGAATTCATGTATAACTGAACCATTCTTCCATTCCGGCCTGGTTGGAAAACCGCGAAATCCTTCTTGAAGGTCAGTCTCGGGATAATGTAGTCGGTCGGCGATTTAACTATTTTCGCTGGTAAAGATTCTAGAATGTTACTGTGATCGTAAGGTTTGGCATACCGGCACCCAGACTCCTTCAGTCTAACAGCGCTACATGACACAGTCTTTCTGATATGTAAATCGATAGGTAATAGATGCAACAATGCGTTCAAAGCGTTAGTCGGACAAGACCTCATTGCACCTGTATTTCCGACAGTTGCAGTTCATTGAACTTTGCTGAGTTTGTTTATGTTATAACTCTTGCTCAGTGCTGGCCACCAGGCTAGCGATCCGTAGGTAAGAATTGGACGTATTACGGCTGTGTAAAACCACAGAACCATTCTTGAGCCCCGAACACAATGCTCCCGTTCCGTTCAGCTGTCAAAGTAGACCTTATGGGCTGACCATGTAAATGCACACAACGGTCGTAACGGAACGGATCGGAAAAGTTGACCAAAATTCAACTTTTACGGATCACATAACCTCACTTGTCGTGACGGAACGGAACGGAACGGGAGCATTGTGTTTGGGGCTTTGGTTTAAGTCCCCACTTTTTGCCGAAGGTTCGTTTGCAGGCTATACGGCGATACGTGCTTTCTTCACCCGTTGTTCTATAGTTATCTTCCAGCTGAGCTTCGTATCGAGCACAACTCTAAGATATTTTACACTAGATGATAATGGTAGTTGATGGCCGTTTAGGCGGGGAGGTTAAAGTCCGGTATTTTGGTTTTAGTGGTGAAGAGCATCAGTTCAGTTTTATCCGGATTTACACTCAGGCCGCAGCTAGCAGCACACGTGTTTACCTTACCCAGCGCGCCTTCCATGAATTCACTGATCACTGAAGGAAACATTCCTGATACCAGTATAACCACGTTATCCGCATACGCCACCACCTTAACCCCTTCCCTCTCCAGTTTTACTAAGATCTTGTTCATAACCATTAACCAGAGTAGAGGCGAGATAACACCACCCTGGGGTGTTCCCCTGCACACAGATTTTTTCAAATGGCTGTTCCCTAAGCCCGAGTGTACTCAAAATGGATACTATCCAGTCGCTGAGACATTCCTCCACACCGAACTCGATCAGAGATTCTTGAATGAGCCATGTACTTCGCTAAATATTCAACTTGCACTTTCTTGTTAATAACAGGGTTTCTTGGACCGCATTGACGCGACTCATTAGTATTGCCATGCCTTGTTTTGTGGAACGTTTAACTCTATCCACGTTAAGCTTGTGGTCATCGGACAACCGATATATTTTTAAAAAATGCTGCCATATGAGGAGCGTTTTTATCCACGTTCCATAGACTGGTGATTGGGTTCGTTCTGCCATAGTAAAACGTGGTCTGCACGAACAAGGCTGCAAAAGAATAGGATAAAAGTTGCTATGTAGGTCATATCCCTGAAGACAAATTTTGCAGAAATATCGGTATAAAAATTTCGATGACCTTTACGAAATTAAATCATAAATAAAAAAATACGCTTGAATTTAATGTAAATAGCAAATAAATAAATTTTTTTAATAAGCGATAAAAAAAAATACGATTTAACTATTTTATTTTTCTTCTTCTTTTTATTTATTTTCCTAAATATTCATTTATTAATTATGATTTATTTTTTTATTGTTCAAAATATTGCAATACATTTTTTTAAATATAAAAATTAATATTTACTAGATATAAAAAATATTTCGATTAATTAAAAAACATTGTTTTTGATGCCTTGACATTTTATTCGACTTTAACCAATTCAAATTGTAAAAAACAGAAATGTAAAATTAAAAATCATTTATTTATTTAGAATAAAAAAAAATTGTATGATAAATCGAACAAAAATGGAAAAAAAACCGATTTAATATTTTATTACTTATACATAAAAAAAGAATTAAATAAAATAAAAATGTAAGAAACTAATGAAACAAATAATACAGAACTTTGAAAAATTTATGTAATTTAGCAAACGACTGGTATTTGCAATTTGTAACAATATAATTTAACAATTTTGAGTGTGTAGCTAAATGTATGAATCACACATTCAAACAAAAGCAACAAAACAATATAATCATGTAAAATATAATTCTGTACAAATTATTCTTACATAAAAATAAAAACAAAACGAATGTAACAGCAACAAACAAAACGAAGTTCATTCAATGGGTTTTTAATAAATTGATAAAAATCATAATTTTGTTTGTTTGAAATTTTTTTCTGTGGATAATTTAAGCATTAAGGCGAGTGTTTCTTTATTGCAGTTTACACAGGGTGATGCAGAGACGAAAGGAGAACTATTTTCAGCAGGTAGCGTATGTGAAAAAAGGAATAAAAAGAAATTATAAAAAAAGGTTTGAATGTTCTTAAAAGGGTTCGAAAGCTAAAATTTACTACTGAAAATTAAACATGTAAAAAGTGCGTGTATAGACGATTCGAATTTTGGTATGTTATTTACACTACAGCGTAATACTAGCTTAGGAAGCACCTTGATATCTAATCAGAAAATGTGTGAAAACGTAAGCAAAACCCCTTTACAAAGACTGGCATGCCTGGGTATCATTGGGGTGATGCGCACCACTCCCATACGGCTGCGTTGCAGGTGCTTCTTAGACTTTATTCTGGATACAAAGTTTAATAAATGCGATGGAATTGTGGTATAAGTTAAGAACTGTTTCCCTGTTGCTACACGGAGAAAAAAGTATTAGTTAGAATAAATAAAAAGCTGGTTCACTCAAAGATTTTCACGTTTAAAAAGGAGCCAATAGTAAAAATGTTTGATTTCAAATAGGAAAAGCTTTTACTCCGAACAATTTCTTTCAAACGTGAAATTTTGTTATATCAAATACTATTTTGTTTAAATCAAATGCACAGAAATTTGAATTAGCCATAAATTTGCTCCAAAAAAAAAAATATCTTCCTTTATTCCAACTGACAAAACTTTCGGATCAAACGCTTAGAACTTTGAATCAACGAATAAATTTTTTTTAATCCAAATAAATCTTCTTTTATTTGAACTAATGTAAATTTTGAATCAAACACACAGCAATTTGAATCAGCGATCAATATTCCTTTAGATGTAAATAAATCTACCTTTATTTCAACTGATTTAAATTTTTAATATGTATGTAAATAAAAGTTAATTTGTATATAGATATAAACAAAAATTTATTTTTAATTCAGGTTGATATTATACAAACAAATTAATAATAACAAAGTAAATTTTTACGTTTTTGTAGCTTATAAATATATATGGAATACACACATAAATATGTATATTTTATTTAATTTTTAATTCTGAATTCAATAATTCATAAGTAAAAATAAAAATTTGGTAACATTTAAATTGGGCACAATTATATTTATCTACTGTATTTAGTTCATGAACATATTTGAAATGATCTATCAAATTAAAAACTTCAATAAATTTCGATGAGCATAAATAACAAATGTACATTTTGACAAAATATTATAGTAAAAACTAACAAGGAATTTAAACGCTATTTTCCAAGTGAGTTATAAGTCCGGAGACTGTAGGGAAAGGTGTTGAAAATTTATAAAAATAGCGTTGTAAAAAGATCCACACCGCACAGCAATACTGTGGGTATTCTAAATTGAATATTTGAAATATTTTAAATGTGGTATCCGGAGCTAATATAAAGCTATCGAATTTGTGCTTATTTCCATCGAAGAATACATAAAAATCAGTAAGTGATTTGAGGTCATTTCCTACTACAACTATAAGAGGCTGAAGTGTTACCCGACTTTTGTAGAATTTGACTCTTATTTCTGTTAAACGTGGTTCAAATTCCTGGATGTTTTTAAGATGAAGCATCAGGGAGTCCTTAGCTTCTTCGATAGTAGTTTCCCGTTTCTTGTGCGGTCATCCTTCTGTATCCTTTGAAATTCCAGCTGTTGGAGGAATGACTGCATTTAATAGAAGTAAAATTATGTAGTCCCTGGAACCTAAAAATAAATTGGATATTGAATTTATCTAAGCAAGTATAAAATTTAATAAATTTTTTACTTTCAGATAAGTTCTCGTCAATAAAATATAACAATAATAGTGACTGCTTATCTCGTATAGTCTTTTGTAAATAAGGAACAATTTTCTTTACAAAACGTTCCCAATTTTCGAAGAGGTTGTTAGTTGCTGAAGGAAAACATTTTTCATGTTAATCTGAAAAAAATATGTGAAAATTTCTGAAAATATTCATGTACTCCTTGAAATGAAATCATACCAATTTAGAACCTAACTCCGCATGCTTATATTTATAACGGCCATTCCTGTATTATTTCTTCAATACAATATGTATTGTTGACAATTAAGGAGCGTCGGAATGATGAGGTTTTTTGCCATTTCTCGATAACCTCATCAAAAGGCTTGCAATTGTACTTCAACCAATATCTTAAAGTAAGCGCGATTGATTCATCGACCTCTGGTATATTAATTCCATGACTTTCCACTTTTTAACATTTAAGTACCGATCGTGTAACTTACCACTTAGTCTTCTGTTGGTTATCGTTCTTGGAGCGTAATAAGTAAACTATAAAAAATATTGAAAAGAATTATTAATACATTTAAAACATAGACATAAGAACATACCGAATTTTCACAGGGAAATTCTTCTACTATCTTTTGGCTCAAGACTTTTAAATCCTCAACCGTTAATTTGCTGTGTTTTGCTAAGACAGCATCGATTAAAATGTTCGAAATGCTTTGCTGATCTTTCGGTGATAGGGTTTTACTGAAATTATAATTTTCTAACGTAATATTCCCTCTATTTGAACGTCTAAGTATTTCCTTTATATTGTTGCGAGCTAGAGGTTCACCGGAATTTCAAGTAAAACACAATTCGGTTAAAATAAAAATAAGTGATTATTTATTAATCGCACTTTAAATTCTATTCGCACAATAATTCGTACTGTATGGCAGTATCGCCCGGTTATACCATATATCGCTTGACTCGTTCACTTTCGTTCTCTCTCAACACGGTCGCGTATACACGCTGGCTATCACAGTCGACGTAATAAAAATTACTGTGTCCTCGCTGAAAGCTTTATCTACTTTTATACCAGTTGCCTGTAGTCGAGACTGTTCTTGAATCTTCGTTCAGTGGTGTGTGTAGATGATACCCGAAAGCTTGAGATCTTTCCATTTGACCCTCTACGCTGTTCTAATACATTCGAGCGCATTTGAGCACATTTGATAAGAAGTGGGGTATAATCGTGTAGCTCCGCTCTCCTAATTTACTCTCAACTAGGCTTTTGATTGGGTTACTTTGCAGCTTAGGTATTCGGTTGTTGCTGTTTCCTATTCGTAATCGATCGAGTTGCGCGGTGGCCAGGCTTACACGTAACAATATTAACCTAAATTATTAATAATATATTTTCAAACAGATACTCTTTATTAGGAAAAATATGCGCAATAAGCACAAAGATTTAAATTAAATCACCATTTAAAAATAAATAAACTTAATAAATAAATTAAATCATTATCCAGCCTTCCGCGAATGTTCTCCATGTTCCATTGCTGTAATAGTTTCTGTAACTCGTCATTCTCGAGAAACATAATTTGAATATTGTTTATATCGACGTTCATTTTACACAATTTTCACGATTTTCAAGCTAACTTCTTTAGGTTATGAAATCACACCACATCACATTTAAAACAAAGGCAAGCGGCAAGCCAACAGAACAGTGATTCAGTCGTAGCTCACATTAAGCCAGTAGCCGCGTAGTATTTGAAACAAAAGCAATCATACCAGATAGACCTAGTGTATAATTTCACACTGTATCATACCACACAGGCCTCTACATATTTTGTACGGCGTTTCAAATAATTAATGAAACATTTGATTCAAACATTGAGAGAGTTCGAATTAAAATTTAACAAATTGTCAATTTAAACCAAATAAAATTTCGTTTGAATTGAAGTTGGTGTTTTTGAATGCGTTTTTCAAAAGCGAACTTTTGACAAATGTTGTCGAATCAAAGTATGTTTCATTTGAGTTAAACACAAAGTGTTTACTTCAACTAGGAAAAGTTAAAAAACTCTTTCAAATGTTGTCAATGTTTGTTTCAAATGATGTGTTTTCTCTCCGTGCACTGCTAACTGTAGTATATTATGTGCTAATGCCTTAAAACTTTCACTTGGCTTTACTGAAAAACAGCCTTTAACAATTACATCCATTTACAGATACCCTAGCCTTAATACTTTAGATTTCATAAATAGTTTGGACAGTTATCTACAAGAAAATAGTTCGATAAGGACTCACCTGGTGCTTGGGGATATTAACAACAATATTAACGACAGTAAATCTATAAAAGAAGCAAATGAATACCTTGATACGCTATCCAAGTTTGGATTTAATGAGTTCTTGGTTGGGAATACTAGGATTGGTAGAGGTCGACCTTCATGTCTTGATCACATTTTCATTAAGAAAAATTTCGAAATTAAGTTTGTCCCTGCTATATTCCAAACACATATAACAGACCATTACAGCACTGTAGCCGAAATAATCTTTCCAACGCTGAATGAAACGAAATATCCTAACTCAAAAACGGTTACAATCATAAATTACAATCAATTAAGGAATCTGTCTGAATCTCTTGATTGGTCGTACCTTTATAATATATCAAATCCTAATATATGTATGTCTTCTTTCGTTATCAATATAAGGATGTTAATAAGCGACGCGAGTACTCAGAGTTCTCAAAGAATCAAATCAAACATGAAAATTATAAAAGAATGGGTAACAAATGGAATATTAACATCAATAAGGAAAAGGGATCAGCTCTATACAAAATTAAAACAACAGCCGTTGAATGACCAATTGGCTGCGTCTCAGAACTTACAGAAATAAACTCAATAATGTTATTAAAATACATGGATGTAGTAGTATAACAGGATCGGCGATAAATAAAATTTTGTCTAATGAAGGCGTTTGTTTGTGTTCAGTGCAGGCGTTAAAAATGCCAAATGTGCGGGCCGCAATATGAAAGGTATTTTATTTTTCAACGCCGACGCTGTTATGAAAACAACTCTAGAGCAAAAAAAATTGACAGGCTAGCACATATATATCATTGCCTCTCTTTCGTACGATGTTTTATCCTTCTCTTAACGAATTAGTCTCACATACAGGAACTTTACACACTACAGCCGATCCAGTTATACTACTACATTCATGTTAAAATAGCAAAAAGAAATTACTATATAGGTGAAATTAATAGTACACTTAGTAACCCGAAAAAAATATGGCAAACAATAAACGACATAACCTACAGCTCAAGACATTCATCTCAATCTCAAGTCGATCGGCTGAGAACAGTTGAAGGGGATACTAAAGGGTGTTTTTTTAGGTGCATGAGAACTATCGATATCGATAACTGTAGCTTGACAGCTGAGAATGTCAAACTGTGTTGACATTTCTGTTCAGTAAGGTTTGGCTAGGGTTACTGTATACACACTCACACCAAAACAGCCTCTAAGAGGGGTTTGGCAGATGCGTACCAAGGTGAAAAACCAGTAAATTTAAATATTTTCCATGTTTATGGTATTTCACTTTATAAACATTCGAAATGCTTGACTTTTCGCTGCAAAATTGTAAATTTCCATAGAAGAAATGAAAGAAATAGGGAAATTTTCCATTGAAAACCACAATTTCGCGCACACACACTTCCATATCAAAGAAAAACACGTACTAGAATTGTGGAAGAGAACCGACAGCTCTTTTTCCGACTCTTCACATATTCGCACTAACACACTTCAAAAACGCAATTTGATAGCAATTCTCAGTAGTACAAAAACAGGCGAACTAGTACATAAACAGGCGGTTTTTGTGAGGTTAAATTACAATTTCTAGTACAGAAACGACCGAATTAGACGTATCTGCCAAACCCTAGGTAGAGAGTGTTGTGTATATAGTGACCCTAGGTTTGGCAAGTCATCACGAATCGTTTAACGCCAGAACAACGCTTCCAAATTATGGAAATTTACTTTGAACAAAATAAATCTGTTCGCGAAGTCCATAGAGCACTTCGTCCATTTTACGGTCATCATAATCGGCCTAGTGAGCAAGCAATTCGTGCAGTTATTGATCGTTTTCGCACTAATTTTACTCTTCTCGATTCAAAACCATCAACAAGACAAAGAAATGTGTGGTTTACACGCTGGCGGCATCATCGGTCCTTATTTCTTTCGAAATGAGGAAGAAGCTGCCGTTACGGTGAATGGCCAGCGCTATTGAATGCTGATTGAATTTTTGTTTCCAAAAATTAATCAGCTAAACATCGCCGACATTTGGTTTCAACAAGACGGCGCAACTTGCCATACAGCGCGCTTAACAATCGATTTATTGCAAAATCAATTTGGTGACAACTTGATTTCCAGAAGTGGTTCTGTTAACTGGCCCCCTCGTTCGTGCAATTTAACGCCTCTGGATTACTTTTTATGGGGCTATATTAAGTCATGCGTTTATACCGACAAACCAGCAACTCTTGAAGCATTGGAAGCCAATATTCAATCCACTATTGACGCCATACGGCCAGATTTATTGGAAAAAGTAGTCAAAAATTGGACTGATCGAATGGACCATGTAACTCGTAGCCGCGGCGGACATATGACGGAAATCATATTTAAAAAATAAATGCCATGAAATTATCTTCCAGAATATAATAAAAAAATTTCATTCCAACAATATTTCTGTCTTGTATTATAATTTTAAGTTCAAAGGTGGCCTACCCGAGAGGGAGGATTGGGCCACAAACTAGCCCACTCCAAAACCGGAATCCATAATCTGGTACACAGACGGATCCAACCCCGATCAAGGTGTAGGAGCAGAAGTTTGTGGAGTTCGCCAACATGTTAGATTCTGCTCATGCATGCATATAACTGCACTCCACTGTTTTCCAGGCGGAGATTCATGCTATTGAATTCTGCATTAGAGAAAATATCAGACGGGGCTACAAAAACCAACAAATATATCTGTGGTCACAGGGAATAACTTGGTAAGTCGAAAAATAGTAAAATGGGATAAGTGTACTGTGGTCATCTCCCAAGACTTACACGCACTGTGAAGAAATTATTGTTATATGTTATTTGATCACTGAGATGTCAAAAAATTTAATTTTTTCACAAAAACTGGATTTACAGGAATAGTTCAATAGTAAAAATAGCAACAAAGTGCTGCCCTGAATAGTTTCGTTTTTAGACTTACCTACTTATTCCCTGTGGCCACAGATATATTCTCTCGGACAGCACAGCAGCAATAATGGCTATACAGTTAGTTCAAATCTACTCCAAACTTGTTTGGAATTGCCTCCAATGCCTGATTTAACTCGGGAACAAGAACAGAGTTAACCTCATTTGGATTCCGGGACACAGCGGCTACGAAGGTAACGAAATGGCCGATTCTAGAAGTTAGCTTCCACTTCCATTCTGTAGGGTGATGTTAAGCACAGTAAAAATGAGCATTTAAATGTGCAAACATCGCAAAGTGCTATCACTAGGACTCAAGGCCGTAGCCAGAAAAAAATTTCGGGAAAGGTCCGTGAAAAAAAGTACATATTATCTCCCTTAGATTTTTTAAATGAAAAACGGAGATATCTAGGAAGCGCTAAAAGCGATACAAACCCTTACGTGTGTGAAAGGCTTATGAGAGTAAAATATTCATGAGCAGCCACAACCATGGATACACTTATACAAATTACTTTATTCAAATCATGATATGCGATACAAGATGGCATGATACACAGCCCATACATGATATACTTTGACATTTAGTGCATTCCGAAATTTTAGCAGTGAAGATAAAAAGGCTTTTCGTGTCAACCGTCGCAGTATGATGTTCCGGCGAAAAGCACTTTCATTGCTAATAAAGAAATGTAGAAACCGGACCATCACAGCACACACAAAAATGAAAACACGCTCAAACTATTTTAACTGACGGAAGGATATAAAAATTCACAACTGTCATTAATTGGAGTTTCAGTTGATTTCAGTAACAGATGGCGCCGATGGCAGTTTAAAGAAGGCTATATCAATCATCAAATTTATATACAAGGAAACAGGTTGGATATTACGTATATATCAGCTCGTTGACGAACTATATGCAGATTATTGGATGATACACTGGTGATATTGATGATATTATGATTTGTATACGAGCTGTGTATCCAAGGTATTATCAGACTTAAGAGATATGACGAATTGTTAAAACGTATACAAACCGATTATCTCATTCAAACCTAAAAAAAACATAGCGCAGTCACGATCGACTGCAAGCCAATCATATGATACTCTAGATGAAATACTGAATTCCGATTTATATTTTAGTTGGGATTATATCAAAAGAATGAGCAGTGCAAATACAATTATTGCATGACCTTTTATTTACAGGTAGAAACTATTGTATAGTGGCTACTCGATGGATGGTTAAACCATTTTTTGAGTTATAGTGAGTTCCATAAATTAAGTTAGGACATTTTTACAGAATTTTTGTATGGCAACTACATGAAGGACTTACGGGATATTTTTCATATTAATACCTTCAGCTGCGACTATTATAAAATCAATGTATACAAAATTTCAAAGTCGTAACTTAAAGCGTTCTAAAGTTATCGTTCAATATTGGTGAACACGTGTTTTAAGAACTTTTGTATGACAGCTACCCGAAGGAGTCGACAGATGGCGCTAATTAATGAACTCAGTCTTGCTTTTGATATAAAACTAATTCCTATAAAATTTTGAATCCCTGCTTTAAATTGTACTAGAGTTAGAGTGGATTCTGTAACTTGTATACATTTTTGAAGGACTTTTGTAGGCTGCTACACGAAGGACTCATTCGATTTGCATCATATTCGGAACTTTCGTTTCAAACATTGTAAACTTTAAGTATTCAAAATTTCAAGCTCCTAACTTGAAGCATTCGAGCAATAATTGTGAATACGTGTTTTAAGGACTCTTGTATGGGAGGTACCCCAAGGAGTGGAAGGATATCGCCCATTAACTTAACCTTACTTTTTCCATTTTACAGGTGCTGACAAAATTTCAACTTTCTAGGCCAACGGGTTCTTGAGTTATCGTGCAAACGGACGGACGGACGGACGGACAGCAAACGGATTTGGGGTTTTTGGCCATAACTAAACACAAAATAATATATAACTTTTTTTCGTCCGAGGCTCGGTTCTATGCGTTACAAACTTTTCGGGCTGGATTAAACTTATAATACTCTATATGATTTCATCTAGAGTATAAAAAACTTCAAATTTCGTTTCCATGGAGACTGGCAGGAAAATGCATAAATTGATAAGACCCTTTCACAGAATATGTGTTTTAAACGGAAAGAATTAATTATGGCCTTATTTTATTGGCAGATTTTTTCTATGAAATTCATTTTTAATAATGGATATTGAGCAATTTCATCAATTCCTGCTACAAAACGGAGTTGATGCCTATACTTCGGAAATTATTATAATAAAAGTTAGAATTAATAAAACTTGTAGTTATATGTAGTTTTAATTTAAGTCACCAAAAAATATGCATTGTTTTATGTGTAGAAAGGTTTTGCCTGGTTTTATAGTGGATTTGCAGAAACGACAACCGTTTATTCTGTGCAGGAGCGACAGTAAATTTGATTCCGCATCGTCGAATTACTATGTTATTGTCGACAAGAAAGTAATCGAAATGGAAAATGATTTGTTATATGCTTTCGATACTTTGTTTAAAGTACATTATGTTCTTAATATCAAATTTGATAGCGCACTGCAAAATTTTTTAAATTTTTTTGAATGTTTTGTCTATAAAATGAAAAATGTCAAACTTGTAGGAGTCGCAAGCATCCTACAAAAAAAATGGACTTCTTGAATTTTGTATGATTAAATATTTTTTATTTATTTGTCTAAAATTAAATATGTAATATTCGAAAATAATGTAATATATATTATGTAATATGTATGATATAACATGTAATATATGAACAATATACATGGTTGGATTTTTGGAAGACTTTTTGTTTACATAATTAATTAGAAATTCCTTTAAACATATACATATCATCGCTCAAAGGACGTTACTGACATTTTTTTGGAGATTATGATAAATTACTCTTAAAACACGCCATCCTTAAAATTTTTAAAAAGCTTTAATAGAAATACGATGTATCAATCGAAATAATGGATGTGCATTTTGTAAGCAACCTATCAAACTTAACCAGAAACTTGGCTGTTACGTACGCCCTTTCTGCATTGGAGAGGCGATTATGCCTGAAGTTCTACTGTCTGATTACTAGTGTTTTGCCTCTTTATCAAAACAACTGAAGTACTAGTAAATAGAACTAGATTATTGACAGGATTTTGATAGAAATCCAGTAAAACAATTCCCTGATATTCTAGTGGGTACTTATTCACTAGATCTTTACTGGAATATCTAGGAGCTAAATTCTAGTGGTGTTTAACTAGAATCTAGTTGAAAAACATACTGCAGTCACGATCGGCTGCAAGCCAATCGTATAATACTCTAGATGAATACTGAACTCCGATTTATATTGTAGTTGGGGATAAAGTAGAATTACGTGTGTGCATGTTGTATGTCTTTTATTAAGGACTGCCATTAGATTGCTACTCAAAACTAAAAGACAATATTCAGTGTTTAATTTCATATCTTGAACTGGGTAATCGAAAAAAATGTCCTTTAGAACGACTTTTACATGGGAGGTGCAGTAAGGACTTACTCGATTTCTTACATATTTATCCTTTTCCTTGGAACCATTCAAAAATTAATGTGTACAAAATTTCAAAGTCGTAGCTTGAAGCGTTCAAAAGTTATCGAAAAATATTGTTGAACACGTGTCTCAAGGACATTTTGTATGGCAGCTACCAGAAGGAGTAAAAGGATTTCGCTGATTTGTAAACTCAAACTTCGTTTTTACTCAAAACTAATTTGTACAAAATTTTCAATTCATGGCTAAAAGAATACTTGAGTTATAGTAAGTTCCGTAAATTAAGTGAAGACGTTTTGACAGGATATTTGTATGGCAGCTACACGAAGGACTAATAGGATTTTCTTCATATTCATACATTTAGCTCCAACTATTGGACAAATAACACATACAAAATTTCAAAGACGTAGCTTAAGCCCTTCTCAAGTTATCGGCCAATATTCATAAACACGTGTTTTAAGGACATTTTGTATGGCAGCTACCAGAAGGAGTAATAGGATTTCGCTGACTAGTAAAATCAAACTTTCTTTTCACTCAAAACTAATTTGTACAAAATTCCGAATTCGTAGCTAAAAGATTACTTGAGTTATAGTGAGTTTCGTAAATTAAGTGAAGATGTTTTGACAGGATATT
Organism: Beris morrisii; assembly: GCA_951812415.1. NCBI lineage: Eukaryota > Metazoa > Arthropoda > Insecta > Diptera > Stratiomyidae > Beris > Beris morrisii. The sequence continues at coordinate 94,531,746 of OX638312.1, read as the reverse complement.
TGTATGGCAGCTACACGAAGGACTAACAGGATTTTCTTCATAATCATATGTTTAGCTTGAACTATTGGAAAAATAACACATACAAAATTTCAAAGTCGTAGTTTAAACCCTTCTTAAGTTATCGACCAATATTCTTGAAGACGTGTTTTAAGGACATTTTGTATGGCAGCTACCCGAAGGAGTAGGACGATTTTGCCCGTTAACGAACTTAGCCTTACAAATTCAACCAAACATCCAGATTCAAAATATCAAGATCCTAGGTGAAGGCGTTCTTGAGTTATCGTGTTCACGGACAGACGGACGGACGGACGGACGGACGTCAGGCGGATTTGAGGTTTTTGGCCACAAATAAACAAAAAATAATGTATATCTTTTTTTCGTCCGAGGCTTGGTTCTATGCGTTACAAACTTTTGGGCTGGATTAAACTTATAATACTCTATATGATTTCATCTAGAGTATAAAAATTTACTGTGTATGTACACTAAAAGCCCATAGAAGTATAAACGAATTTGCTGGCTTATCAGAATTAAGAGATTTGACGACTTGTTAAAACGTATACAAAGCCATTACTTCCACGTGGGGTTTGAATTTCGAAAAAACTGTGAAACAGGTTTTTAGACGATTTCATAAGAAGCAACTTGATATCTCATGAGACACGAGGGATTTTGAAAGATTTGTGAAAACGTAAGCAAACCCTTCACACCCCCTTGGTTTTTGAAATTCGAAAAATTGTGAAATTGGTTTTAGGTCATTACATCAAATGCCATAATAACCAATTTTATATCTCATCAGAACTAAGGGATGGCAAAAATTGTGAAACCATATGTAAACCCTTGGGGGTTGAATATCAAAAAATTGAGAAATGAGTTTGTAGGCGATTATATAAAAGGTCTGTGGAAGTGAAAAGCAATCTAATATCTTATCAAACCTAAGAAACATGTCGAAGCTTTGAAAAGCATACAACCCCTTTACACCCCTTAGGATTGAATCTCTAAAATTACTGAAATTGACTTTTTGGCGCTTATATAGGAAACTTTAGGAAGTAAAAATGAATTCAATATATCATCAGATATGTAATCTCCTTACACCCTTTTGGGGGTTGAATCTCCAAAAATCCTGTAAGAAGTTCATAGATAAATATGAAGACAACACGAGAAAGTAAAAACCAATTCATTTTCTTATCACTTCTAAAAGATATGAGGGAATTAGTGAAAACGTGTTCAACCCTTTTATAACCTCTTAGGTGCTGAAAAGGCAAAAAACTTAAAAACAAGTTTTTAAAGTGAAAAGATATTCGATATCTGATCAGACCTGAGGGATACGGCAGAATTAGTGAAAAAGTATACAGAAAATCCTGAAAACACTTTCTAGGTATTTATATGAAGAAGCCGTAGAATAAAAATGAATTCAATATTTAGGAAGACCTAATAGATATGACGAAAACCATGAAAATATATGCATTCCATTTTCACTGATAATTTTTTTCGCCCCCCTTCCGAACGCCAATGGATATTTGAAATTTTGTTTTCTCTGAATTAGTTTTCTAGTTGATTTACATATACATACCGAGTTTCAACTTTGTAACATAAGCCGTTCGATAGATAGCAAAAACACCCCCACCTCCGTACCATACTACCCCTACAAAATGTTATATTTTTCCGACATGCTACTATAGCTCTATCTAAATACCAAGTTTCAGCTTTAGATCGTTATAGGCTCTCGAGATTTAAAAATCGGAACCTTTTCCTTTTCACCCTCCCCCACTCTCACCCTCTACACCCACAACAAATAACATTTGTTTTCTGCTAGGGGTCTGTTAGGCCTACTTCTGGTAAAAATTTTAAGCACCTATCTTACACTGTTCTTGAGATATGAGACGTGATTTTTTAGAAAAATTCGTATCCCCTCCACTTTCATGCTCCACCGCACCCTTAAAAAATTTTACTTTCAGCAAACTTCATTTGTCAACCTTTATACACAAACCGAATTTTATTTGTCTAGTGCAATTGGTTAGTGAGATATCGTAATCTAAAGTTTTTCACCCCCACTCCCGTACGCCACTACCCCAAGTCAAAAATTTGTTTCCAATCTATTTTCCTAGTATACCTATATCCATTAAGTTTCAATTTTATGACGTGAATCGTTTAGGAGATATGGATTTTAGAATGTGTCAATCTCGCCTTTTTTGCGTTTCGGACGCATTATTTCCTTCCCACTCCTACACCCCTTCACCCCTACTGACAATTTTTATGCAAATGTGTCCATGGGTTCATTTTTTTTAAATCTGTTTGCGGATTTGAATTTAATTTTAACTTTAATTTAAGTGGTCACTTGTAAAAATCTCAGCCTATGTGCTCATACCCATTGGGGGGTACGTGGGGGGTACGTTTCGTACCCCCCACGTAATATGGTAAAGTTATTATTTATACCTTATTTATTTACAATTATGTATTTACGAGAATAGAAATAAACATACTGCAGTCACGATCGGCTGCAAGCCAATCGTATAATACTCTAGATGAATACTGAACTCCGATTTATATTGTAGTTGGGGATAAAGTAGAACTACGTGTGTGCATGTTGTATGTCCTTTATTAAGGACTGCCATTAGATTGCTACTCAAAACTAAAAGACAATATTCATTGTTTAATTTCACATCTTTAACTGGGTAATTCATCGAAAAAAATGTCCTTTTTGAAGGACTTTCACATGGGAGGTGCAGGAAGGACTCACTCGATTTCTTACATATTTATCCTTTTCCTTAGAACCATTTAAAAATGAACGAGTACAAAATTTCAAATTCGTAGCTTGAAGCGTTCAAAAGTTATCGGAAAATATTGTTGAACACGTGTCTTATGGACATTTTGTATGGCAGCTACCAGAAGGGGAAAAAGGATTTCGCTGATTAGTAAACTCAAACTTCGTTTTTACTCAAAACTAATTTCTACAAAATTTCCAATTCATAGCTAAAAGATTACTTGAGTTATTGAAAGTTTCGTAAATTAATTGAAGACGTTTTGACAGGATATTTGTATGGCAGCTACACGAAGGACTAATAGGATTTTCTTCATAATCATACATTTAGCTCCAACTATTGTAAAAATAACATATACAAAATTTCAAAGTCGTAGCTTAAACCCTTCTGAAGTTATCGACCAATATTCTTGAACACGTGTTTTAAGGACATTTTGTATGGCAGCTACCTGAACGAGTAAAAGGATTTCGCTTACTAGTAAAGTCGAACTTTCTTTTCACTCAAAACTAACTTGTAAAAAATTTTGAATTCGTAGCTAAAAGATTACTTGAGTTATAGTGAGTTTCGTAAATTAAGTGAATACATTTTGACAGGATATTTGTATGGCAGCTACACGAAGGACTAACAGGATTTTCTTCGTATTCATATATTTAGCTCCAACTATTGGAAAAATAACACATACAAAATTTCAATGTCGTAGCTGAAACCCTTCTGAAGTTATCGACCAATATTCATGAGCACGTGTTTTAAGGACATTTTGTATGGCAGCTACCCGAAGGAGTAGGACGATTTTGCCCGTTAACGAACTTAGCCTTACAAATTCAACCAAACATCCAGATTCAAAATTTCAAGATCCTAGGTGAAGGCGTTCTTGAGTTATCGTGCTAACGGACAGACGGACGGATGGACGGACGGACGGACGGACGGACGGACGGACGGACGGACGGACGGACGGACGTCAGACGGATTTGAGGTTTTTGGGCACAAATAAACAAAAAATAATATATAACTTTTTTTCGTCCGAGGCTTAGTTCTATGCGTTACAAACTTTTGGGCTGGATTAAACTTATAATACTCTATATGATTTCATCTAGAGTATAAAAATGAGTTGATACGTATAATGTAATTCATTTTTTATTACTTAAAGTTGATTAGTATATTAACGTTCTAAATTCCTCTAAAAATATTTTTGTACTATTGTATTTGAAAGTACAGGAAACAAAATGGGTAAGATCAATCGAGTAACTACAACACAGCAGTCCTTAAAAACTTGGCGCTTACATTCGCACAAGCTCGCGACTGCGATGATGTTTTTCTAATTGGATTTTTTTTTGATTTTGACGAAATTAAATGTCTCAGAGTATGATGCTGCGAAAGAGTTAACCAAAAACCTATTAAAAATATTTTGACATTTATTGAAGGAGGCACCAAGTCTAGACAGTGTTTAGGGTATCAGTTGGCCTTAATCCGGCACTGCAGCACACCTCTATTTGTGCCCCTTTTCCATCTACAACGGAGCTAAAAATGACCCATAGAGCTACTGGAGACGACAAGCCACCGGTTTTGTATAAAGCGCTTTGAAGCCAAAAACACGATGAGAAGTGAGACAAAACAGGGTCGTTGTTGTTGTTTTAGCGTGAGAGTGAGTGAGACAGAACAGGGTCGTTATGTCAATTGTTGTTGTTTTTGCGTTGAAGTGAATGCGACGACGTCCGCCTTCAACTCAATCGCTGCTTGTCATCTCCAGTATATATATCTCTATGAAATGACCTATCAATTTGAGCTCCATTCCGAACTACAAAAGACCTGAAGGATTGCTCCATTGATGCTCTTTTTTGAGCCATAAAGGAGCTAATATGAAACATCCATTAGTGTTCTTTTTGAACAACAAGGGATTACTCCCTTGCAATGACATGCCTATGTTAAAAGGAGGACAAATGGAGCAGAATAGGAGCACTGCATTCATTCTGAAAGAGCGCTCCACGATTAATCTTAGGATGATCGCTTTTCCTACTGGGTAGTGAGAGAAAACCAAAAATATTTCAATGTGTCCATGTTTTTTTAATAATTGCGAGGTCAAAGCGGCAGCAAGATGATAGGTGAAGGGTTCTTATCGGTTTTCTTCTCTCTCGAAATATGCTGTTTATGTGGTAAACTACTCAACAAGAGCATAAAAGCTGTCTTAGACTTACCTCACCTGACTCCGTCAGTAGAGTTATATGAACGCACGGGGATGAATAATATTAAGCAATTAATTGCTATTGAAAGAGCCAAATTTGTGTTTAACTCTCTGCACGGTAATACAAAAACTTCACTTACAATAACGCTTAATAGCGAAATACATGACTACCATACTAGAAATTCAGGTAACATAAGGAATCTACACCGTCCAAGAACAAACCGAGTACGAGAGGACCCAATTTATGAAGCAGTTTTACTCTATAATGCAATTCCGGACATAATTAAAACTGCGAAAACCATCACAAAGTTTACAAAGATGCTGAAAATCTACGTAAAGAGTAATCCTGACGTGGTTGACATCCAGTAGAGTCTGTTGGACACTCAGCATAGCTGGGTGAACTCCAGCGACATAAGCTGGATGTAGGCTAACGGGTCAGGTAGGACCAAGGCTGTAACAGATTTTGGACATGGTTAACTGAAGAGAAGTCATCGTATCATCATCGTCTTTGGGTTCTTAACCGTTTTTCTTCTTTCTCTATCACTTTTTTATTTTTAATTTTTTATTTTTATTTTTCATTCGTTGTCTTACTATGTTATTACATACTGCTTCAATTTACGTTAATCTTATAATTTCCTATATAGTCTTTTGGATAATTCGTTTTTATAATATATAGATGGCGCTGATTGTGAAGACATTTTGCTATCCCGCCATTCGCAGACATGTCTTCGAGATTTCGTGGTGCATTTGTCTCGATACCGTGTATTTTTTCCCATAAGGCGTATCGAAGAAATCTCGCGACAGGCCGACATGTCTTCGAGAAATCTGCGAGATTCTCGCAGACGCGACCAACTGGGCTATTGTAGAGGGATTTCCCAGTTCATAGAAACACTTGGCAGCACTGTCAAATTATTCACAACGTAAATATTGAATTTAATTTGAACCGACATTACAATTATTTCGTGCACACCATTTCCACGGCTTAACCAAATCTGCTTATCTTAAAAGTCTCATTAAAAATTCGTAAATTCGATCATCTGACAGTAAACCCCCCGAATCAAACGCACCAATTTTCAAATATTGAAAACTCATCCCGTCCGCTTTGAACGCACCCAATTGCATTTCCGAGTGAAACGAATATACCGGCGAATTGTGTCAACTCAGTGTAGCACAAGCGAGACAAAACATCTTCAAACTACTCCAAACCGTCATTCGAATCTACTACAAAAAAATCTCCCCAGGGTTCTGCACGGAAATTCTTTTCGAAAATTTGACAGGTGTGCGCGCGCACCAAAACAATATGGCCGCCGGTCGCACACTCTGCCACCACCGTGTCCGTATATCGATGCGCGATCGCACCACTACATCACCGTCGCTCGGCCATCTCGTTGCTAGTGTGTGTTTTGAGTAAGGTAATGTCGTCGGGCGTCTCGTTAAGTTCGCGAAACGTTTTCAACAAGAAATCCGTGAAAAATTTCCGTGTGTGATACCTTTTTTTTGCCGCCTGCATTAAATGGCTTAAAGAAATCGTCGACGAACCGCCGAACACTTGTAAATTTCGCTAGCATTTAACGCGACCATTGTAAATAGTTTTTTTCCCCCCCCGTGTACAGTTAGTGGTAAATTTCGACGGTCGTCGAAGCCCGAGCGTGTGTGTTCCTCCGTTGAATCCGTCGCCGCCTCCGCTGTCGCCGTTTCGAATCGTTTTTCTCGCGCAAATATCGTTCGCGTCCCGTGTTCTGCTTTTCGTTTCGGTTTCGAAAAGATCATCGTTCGCCGCGCGACTAAAACAAGGAAACCAGGCCGTGCCGAGCGCTTGTCCGAGTGAACCAAAAAAAAACCCAAATCCAAACACCGCGGAAAAGTGAAAAAGCGCATCGTCAAAGAAGTCGCGCGCGACGAGAAACAAATCGAGGGAGAAAAAAAGTTTTTTGTTTGGCGGCTTGCAAAAACGTCGCCAGCACCCAGCAGCACAACCACCTCTGCCCCCCCGGGGAAAATCGCCGTCTGTTTCTTGTGTTTCCCGTGAGTTCGTTGTCGACGCGAAGAAAACCTCCCTGAGAATCGTGTGTGGTCTGCCAGGTACCGAGGTAAAGGAAAATCCTTGAAATTCGCGCGTTTAGCGGTCCCGCCTGACTTTGAGCTTGCATCGGGTTCACTTTCGAGTTTTGTGTACGGCCCCTGTTACGGGCAGTTGTCGTTGCTTTCGGTTTGCGAAGCGCCCCGTCCGGCGAAGCACCCCGAGACGGTTCTTCTTCTTTGTCGTCCGTCTCCTTTTCCTTCGCTTGACTCCTGCTGCCGTTTTTCCAGTGTGTTGCACACTCGCTCAGGGTTTTATATTTTTTTTTTGGAAATTCATCGCGAACTGCTGTTGTGTGGTTCCGTGTGTGCGTGTGCACAGCAGCCAACGCATACCAAGCAATTTGCGGCTTTTTTATTGTTGATATTCCGCACACAAGTGCAAAGTTGAAAAGTGCGTGTACATATAGAAAAAATCGCCCGGAAAAAATCAAATGAGTGTTTAATGTGTGTGTTTGTGTTTGTTCCATGCTCGAGTGTTTTTTAAAAAAAAAAATCAAGTTTTTCTCCACGCGATTAAATAAAAACAACGTGCGAGCGGTTTTTAAAGCTGTTCAAATTTCGAGCGATTGATTTGATCCCGCTACGGCCGATTTTCCTGATTTCGTGTTAATTCCCGCAGGTAAGTTCCACCTTGAACAACAACAAAAACGTGTAACAGTGTGGATATTTATCCACACACAAGCACGTAGAGTTGCGTAGTATTGGTAGTGTGGCAGCGGCAGCAGAAACGACGTTTGGTCGGCTCTCGACTGGCCGGTTCTTTGCGTCTTTCTTTGTGCAGTGCGCTGCTGCTTCTTCTTTGGCCTCGTCCTCGGGTGAATTGTCAAATTTCTTCCTTGTGCCTGGTTTTTTGTCGTTTTGTTTCCGCCCCTCGTCGACGGCCCGCAATTGTTTCCAACAGAAGAAGGTTTTTTTTTTCCTGCAGATAGTCCGAGTGCGGGGGCGAGGGGGTCGTTTTCACTTTCGGAATTTTCAACAACGGCACAAAGTTTTTGTTTTCCGCGAGCACAAGAGATAGCAGTGCAGACAATCAGATGTTGTTTTTGTAAACAATTGGCCGAAAATGCCGGCCGGTGGAATTCTTTGGACTTGCAACGGATTAATGGCGGAATTAAGCGTGGATTTTGTGGTTTTCATGCTTTAGGACGACATTAGATCGTAGAAATGGTGGCAAACTTTTGCATTCGTCATTTTGTATATCATGCGATAAAGTTGTGCAAGGACACTGATGCAGTTTGAACTCCCAAACACTTCCTCTGATGAGGCTATGCCATCCGGTGACGAAACAGCTCAATCGGACCTAGTCCAACACGGTTCTATGTCCCATTGAATGTGTAAAGGGAATGATTGATATTGAAGCGCTCAGACAGATGGAGGGGGCCTGGGTGAATCTCTCGGGATACCGGCAAGCAAGAATCTGCTGGCCGAAACTTGATAGGAGGAACTCTAGCTTCATTTTGTCTCTGGGCAGGGACATTTGTAGACAACTTATAGGGGTTCAAACGGGGCACTGTCTCTTTGGGAGGCATGGAGAAAGGCTGGGAATACCCATGGCTGACCTGTGTCGCTGAGAATGTTGAGCCAACACTGGAGCATCTAGTGTGTGAATGTGAAAGTCTGGCACGCACCAGGCATCGGTACTTGCGGAATTTCTCCTTAACCGATCTATCAGAACTTTCGATGATTCCTTTATGGAGAACTACTCTCTTCATAAGGAAGAGCAATATTTGGAATCAGTAGTCTAGAGCCCGGTTTTATACGAGGGGACCACAATGGATCCACGGTGATCTCTCGTGATGGACTCGGGCACATCGCTTTAGTCCACCCTTCTCAACCTAACCTAGCCAACACAGTTTTAAAAAATCTGCCAACAGTCTGGGCGCAACTTTATTATTTTTTGGGCAGAAGTCCGAAACGTGTTAAAATACTGAGATGCGGTATAGGTCACCTAAAAAATAACGTTCTTGCTTATTCTTTAGGTTAAAATAACGAAATTTATGAAAATGTTGGAAAAACCCCTTTTCACGCACATTTGTTTTACTCCAGCTCTGTACATCAATAAAATTTTAAACTTTTTTTTTGCTTTAACTACTCCTGTAGTACTTCTTCTCCGCACGCACAGTAGAGATGTGCAAAAAGTAATTATTCGTTATTTAGTATTCGATACTTTAAACAATTACTAGTATCGAATACCACTTTTGAGAAGTATTCGATATTGCCTCATTTCAAATACCACTCAATAGCACATCTCAAACCAAACAGAACATATTTTACTCAGCTTGGTAAAGTATTTGAAGAAGTATCGAATACCGAAGTAATTGAATACTAGACCACGGGATTCAAATGGTTGTGTGTATACAGGTGTATAATCTTAAAACGATCGTTGACACACAGATGGCGTTAGTGAGCGTGTTAAGCAACCTAGGAACACCATTTTTTTTTATTTATGGGTTGGTTAGTTGTTAACATTAATCAGTGCACATCGTCACAAATTTCATTCAACAACATACGTTTGTCCTGTGCTGATCATGTCTAGTTTTTTGCCAGAAAAAGAGCATATGCAGGAAGCTCTGCTTTTTTGCTTCCATTTGAAGAAAACGGCTGCTGAATCGCATCAAATACTTGTGGAGGCCTATGGTGACAATGTTTTAGCGGAATCCATGTGCAGGGCTTGGTTGCGTCGATTCAAAGACGGTGATTTTGACGCGAAAATCGGTCCAGGAAGGTTGAGGACGATCAATTGCAGGCTCTTTTGGACGAGGACGATACCCAATCGCAAAAAACGCTTGCTGAGCAATTGGATGTTACTCAAGCAGCCATTTCCAAGCGTCTGCGTGCCATGGGAAAGGTTCCAAAGATCGGAAAATGGGTGCCGCATTAATTGAACGATAGGCAGATGGAGCGACGCCAAAACACATGCGAAATGTTGCTCGCCAGACACAGAAGAAAGTCGTTTCTGCATCGCATTGTGATTGGCGATGAAAAGTGGATTTATTTTGATAATCCCAAGCGCAGAAAATCGTGGGTTGATCCCGGTCAACCATCAACATCTACCGCAAGACCAAATCGCTTCGGACGGAAGACAATGTTGTGCGTTTGGTGGGATCAGCAGGGTATCGTCTACTATGAGCTCTGAAAACCTGGTGAAACTGTCGATGCCCACCGCTACCACCAACAATTGATCAAATTGCACCGTGCTCTGCGTGAAAAAAGGCCGGAATATCAACAAAGACATGACAAGGTGATTTTCCTCCACGACAACGCACCATCGCACACGTCAAAACTCGTCCGCAACTACTTGGACACACTCAACTGGGAGGTGCTACCCCACCCCGCTTATTCACCAGACCTGGCCCCTTCTGACTACCACTTGTTTTCGTCGATGAGCAGCACTTCGGTTCTTACGAAGACGTCCGAAAATGGCTCTATGAGTGGTTTGCTTCGAGAGAGTAGGCATTTTTTTGGCGTGGTATCCACAAATTGCACGAGAGATGGGAGAAATGTGTAGCTAGCGAGGGTGAGTACTTCGAATAAATTTGTTTTTGTTTTCTTTGAAAAAAACATGTGTTTTCTGACTAAAAAACGATCGTTTTAAGGTTATACACCTGGTATAGTCAAATGAATATCTCATGGTTGGTAAAGTATTTGAAGAAGTATCGAATGCTAAATATCGAATACTGAAGTTAATGTATTCAGTAATTATTCGTTACTGAAAAGTAATTGAATTGCACATCACTACCGCACAGTCGTTGATTCCATAGAAAAAGCAAATCTTTTGGCTTCGATTTTTGCGAGAAGCTCTACTCTTCCACTTAGTGCACAGTCCCCCCAGCTGTGCTATCTAGCAATATAGAACTTCCTCCCATCAAATTTCGCGCACGTGTCATTTCGAAAATCCTTCAAGCTCTCAATATTAATAAATCCGCTGGTCCAGATGGCAGATGGCTAAACCTCTTCGCAATCTTTTCTATAGTACATATTCTTCTGGTTAGTTTCCTTATCTATGGAAACTAGCTAATGTTCAGCCGATACCTAAGAAGGGTAGCAAAACGAACCCCGCAAATTACTGCCCCATTGCCATTACTTCTATTTTGTCTAAAGTCATGGAAACTGCTGTCAACCGTAAGATCGTGCAATACATGGAAAGCTGTCGTCTCCTTGATGACTATCAATATGGGTTTCGGCCACGGAGATCCACCGGCGATTTGTTGGTATACCTGACTGAACGCTGGAACGCTTGTATCCATAACTTCGGTGAGGGTCAAGTACTTGCACTTGACATAGCGAAGGCATTTGACAGAGTTTGGCAGAAAGCCCTTCTATCCAAACTTAACGCATTTGGTATTAATCCTACTTGTATTCGATGGATTGAGAGCTTTCTTTCGGAACGTAGTATACAGGTTGTATTAGATGGCGTTTCATCATCTCCTTTCCCTCTCAACTCCGGCGTCCCTCAAGGCTCAGTTTTATCACCTACCTTATTCCTAATTTTTATTAATGACCTTTTGTCGTCCACTCTCAATCCTATCCATAGCCTCGCAGATGATAGTACACTTGACAACACTTACAGCTTCAACTCGATTACAGAGGCACGCCAGTCTTCGGTACCCTCTCAACGTAATGAGTTAATTGGATCTTTAAACTCTGATCTCATCTCAATCCTGGAATGGGGCAGGGTCAACCGAGTAGAGTTTAATGCCTCAAAAACACAAGCCTGTCATCTTTCCCTTAAACACGACATGCCTGATCTTATTTTTGATGGTATCGCATTGAACACTTCGGAGCATTTCCATCTTCTAGGAATGAACATCAATAAAAAACTTGATTGGAGTCAACACATTTATGATGTAGCTCTTGACGCCTCCAAGCGCCTAGTTTTCCTCCGAAGGTGCAAGCAATTTTTCACACCAGCAGACCTCGCAAAAATCTACAAGGCAAATATCAGGCCCCTACTTGAGTACAATTCACATATCTGGGCAGGAGCACCCAAAACGTATCTCTCTTTGCTTGATCGCATTCAGAGATTTGCGTACCGACTTATTGGTGACGATGCCATTGCGGCAACTATTGACTCCCTCGAACATCGTCGAAATGTCGGAGTACTCAGCATTTACTACAGATATTTCCACGGTCGCTGTAGTAATGAAATCAGTCGTCTTATACCTCCTTTAGTCCAGTTCCCATGTAATACTCGTTCAGCTTTTCGCGCCCACGAATATACGGTTGAGCCACAAAAATTTCGTACAGTGAAATTTAGACAGTCGTTTCTCTCTCGTACAACCAGAATGTGGAACGCGTTGCCTTCGACCGTGTTTCCTAGCGTATATGACTTCCAGTCTTTTAAACGTAGCATCCACCGATGGTTTTCCTCTGATCCCTCTTACTTTTAATCCTATTTTTCATTTGTCTCATTTACTTATTTATTTGTGTTTTTATTTTTATATTATATTAATTTTTTTTTTCTCCCCATCCTATACTGACTGGACTGTACATACTGTATTAAAGGTTGACCCCTAAGTTCAGTTCGGTGTTATAAAAAAAAAAAAAAATATACATACTAAGTTTCAATCTAGCATAACCCGTTTCTGAGATATGAAAAATCACCCCCCACCCCCGTATCTTGCTACTCCTATCAAAAATTTTATTTTTGTGGGATGTCTATAGCACCTCTATACAGTTATCAATTTTTAGCTTTTTATCCTTTGCAGCTTTCGAGAAATTAAAATCAAAATTTTTTCATTTGCACCCCCTCCCACCATCACTCCCTACATCCACACCCTCTTTCTCTGCTAGAGGTCTACAGGTCCAAACTCCTGTAAAAATTTCAAGATCATATCTGATACGGTTCATGAGATATAAAAATTTAATTTTTTGAAAAATGGCTGTCCCCCATCTTCAGCGCTTTACTTCCCCCCTCAAAAATTTTACATTCAGAAGACTCCACTGCTATACAGAAACCAAATTTTATCTTCCTAGCACAATTGAGTCGGAAGATATTGTAATTCAAGGTTTTTCACCCCCCACCCTCATACCTCACTACTTCCCTTAAAATTTTTAACTCCTTTCTAATCTCCTAGTATTCCTTAATACAACTACAAAATTTCGGCCATCTGACATCAATCGTTCAGGAGATATGGATTTTGGAATGTATCAATCCCAGCTTTCAAGAGTTTTAAACGCATTGTTTCCTCCCCTACTCGCACACCTCTCAAGCCCTATCGACTATTTTTTTGCATATGGGTCCACTATCATGGTACTTCATAAGTTCCAACTTTCAGCCTGCTAGCATAAGCGGTTCCTGAGATCTAGAAACCAAAATTTTTCATCTAAAACGCTCCCCCCTTACACCACCACCCCCAAAACCAAAACCACTCGTAGGCGTTGACCCACTCTACCTACCATAAAAATTTCAACTTAATATCTCAAGGGGTTTGTGAGCTACGCACCTTCAAACGGTTTTGCGGACGGCGTCTACGGCGGACAGACGGACTTTTTTGGTGTTTACTAGTCCAAAAACGTAAAAATACAAAATTTCGGAGTAGCAAATTTTTTTGAAATTTCAGGTCGATCACAATACTTTACTATTAAAAAATAATAAAGTAAAAATCTGCCAATGGTCTGGGCGAAACTTTATTATTTTTCAGGTCAAAGTTCCGGAGCGGTCAAAGGCGGAGAACCTCATCAGTTGTTTCGAGATTATGACGTTTCTTGGAAAGTTAATTTTGTTCTTAAAATAAAAATATTTAAAATAGAGATTTTTAGCCGATTAAACATTGAAAAGGCCCGCGTAGACTATTCGAATTTCGGTATATTATGAACACTACCATAAAAGCCCGTAGAGGTAAAACCGAATTTGATGTCGTATCAGACACTTATAAGACGAATTGTTAAGATGTATACAAACCCATTATATCCACTTGAGGGTTGAATTTGGTGAAAACATAAGCAAACCTTTCACACCCTCTTGGCTTATAAAATTCAAAAAAACAAGAAATTGGTGTTTAGGCCATTACATCAAATGCCGTAATAACCAATTTTATATCTCATCAGAACTAAGGTATGAGAAAAATTGCGAAAACATATGCAAACCTTTGGGGGTTGAATATCGAACAATGGAGAAATTTGTTTGTAGGCGATTATATAAAGTCTGTGGAAAAAAAATACTGAAATTGACTTTTTGGCGCTTATATAGGAAACTTTAGGAAGTAAAAATGAATTCGATATATCATTAGATCTAAGCAATATGTAGGAATCTGTGAAAACATATGAACCTCCTTACACCCACTTGAATATCCAAAAATCCTGAAAGGAGTTAATATTATGTGCGCTTTAATGCTCTCTAGAGTAGGATAGGACAGCATAAGTATACGTGAAACAACAACAACATCCAGAATAGTTAACCCACTAATTTTACTGACTTTTAAATCCTATTCCGGATAGAATGAAATGGTGTGAGTCTGGGATGAATTCGCTTTATTCGTTTCGATTTGAATGATTGGCAGCATTTGCCCAATTTACGAATGGTAAAGTTCGAAATCGCCACCTGGTGGAAATAAAAGCAACCCTCCAAGATAGACAAATTTTCGACAGCGGACTGTTGTATGGCGGTTCTAGTGTAATTTTACGATTCGGAGCTCGGAAAGTTTTCGAATATTTCTTAATTGCATTATGAAAGACATAGTAAAAATTGATGAAGATCGCTGCAGTTGATAGTAAGGTATTCATTTCCGGTTCTACATTCCGAAAATGTTAGGCTCAAATGCGCACAACTAAGTCAGAAAATGAACAATTTTTCTCTATGAATGGGTGGTATAAACTTTGAAATAACTTCACAAATGTTTAATATTCCGGGAAAAAGAAATATGGAATAAATATTAAATTATTTAAAAAGAACATAAACCGTTTTTTCGTTACATTTTTCTTTCATATTGGTGCTTGAAATTGGTTTCTTAAAAAAATAAATTTGGTTTTTGATATGTTATGATACGTTTGTCCTTCTTATTTAATTATAATAATAACTTAAGTTCACTTTAAGCGATATTTTGTAGTAAAACCCTTTTATTCGCTCGCAATCTCAATTTTATATGAAAATAACCTTCAACTGTCACTTTTTGTCTATCTTTGAAGGTTCCGAAATTTACCACCAGAGCACACGGTATATTTGTCAATCCGGTGACAGTTTTATTGCCGTTTGTTTTAAAACAAAGGAAGGAAAAAGAATTACATAATTGTAACACAACGAAACGGAAATGTCATTTAACTTCAAACTTGAAAGCGAAGGGCTGCCAAATTTTACCAATGAAATTTACTCCACATAATACCCTGGATCGCCTGCCGATTAGGTGCTCTATTCTAGAGAGCATTAAAACATACCTATTATAGATAAATATGAAGACAGAGCGAGCAAGTAAAAACCAATTCATGACGGAATTCGTGAAAACGTCATATAAGGTATTCACTCTTTGCTCCTACTGAAGGGATTAACCCATCTGCTCCACTTCTTACAAAGATCTTCAGACCAAGCCACGCTTGGGGCTATATTCCAAAACTATGGAACATGATCAATGATACATACCTAAAGGGAGAAGAGGACCAAGTGACAAACCAAAATCAATACCGTCACATCAGTCTATCTATCTTCCTTTCTATTGAAAACCATGGAAAAAATCTTGGACAGGCATATTCGAGACGGACCACTAGCTGTGAATCCAATACACATTAATCAATTTCCCTATCAGCTAGGAAAATCGACGATCCATGCTCTTCAAGATCTGGTCACAAAAATAGAGAAATCTATCCAGTGCAAAGAGGATGCGGTGGGTGGTTTCCTGGATATAGAGGGGGCCTTTGAAAACACCTCTTACCAAAACATTTACAATTCGATTCAGGAGCGGACATAGATGCCAACACCTGCAGATGGATAAGGTTCAAATGAGTAATAAAGTTCTCACTAGCAAATGAAACCCTTACAGCCACGGCCTCAAAATGTTGCCCGCAGGTATGGGTACTATAACCATTATTGTGGTCAAATGTCGATAAACTGCTAACCAGACTCAGCACATCTGGTACAGATGATGAAGGTTACGCCGACGACATAACTATCCTTGTACGAGGCAAGTTTGAAGACACTATCTCAAACATACTGCAGAGATGACTAGACATGGTAACATTCTGGTGCGCAGAAATTTGCTTAAGCGTCAACCCAAAAAAGACGACTATCGTTGCTTTCTGGAAAAGAAAGAACTGGAGCAAACTCAAAACCCCAACGCTTTCCGATGAAAGGATCGAGTTTTCCAGTGAGATCAACTATCTGGGAGTAACTTTGGGTGCTAGAATGAACTGGAATGTGCACATTGAACTCTACTCTCTCCTTGAAAGCCTTCTTGGTAAAACTTGGGGATTTAAAACCCAATATCGCTTACTGGATGTATACGGCAATAGTCAGACCAATGATCACATATGCGTCATCTGTATGGTGGCGCAAGACCTTACAGATGACTGTACAAAGATTGTAGTGTACAACTAGCACGGGGAAATGAGTACCATTCCTACTGCATCACTTGAGGTGATCTTAAATTTTTCATCTTTACACCTGTATGTACAAAAAGAAGCCACGTTCCGACTTCTAACTTATGAGGATACGGAAGCAAAGAAAAACAGCCTCCGCAGACCTAGTGCGAGAGCTTGGGAGCGACCCTATTCTCGGCATTCCGCTTTCGGATAATATCATACTAAGATAAAACTTTGAAATACTACCAAAGTAGTGTTCCCACCTCGCAAGGACTGGGAAACACGTAGGCCTGAATTTGAAAAAGGGGCAGATGCCTAAAAAAAATGAGAGAATTGGAGCTGCAATATATAAACAAAGAACAGCAGCTGTTAGAACTACAATGCAACGCGGTCATGCCTGACTGACGCTCTGTAGGTGCTGTTGCATCTATTGCGTATCGACATACATATCAAAAATACTGTGTCGTGCAGTGCTGTCAGACACAAATAATCTGGGTGCTCGCATGCCAAAGCATACGGTCACAGTAACATCCTAGATTCGTTACAAAAGGACATGGTTAAATCGTAGACCGACTACATTATCCCGAGACTGAACTTTAAGAATGATTTCGCTGTGAGTTTCCCAACCAAGGTGGAATGAAAGAATGGTTCGGTCTACATGCATTCGACACGGTCATATACACCGACGATTCAAAGATGAACTGCGGAGTCGGTGCAGGTAAGTACCTGCAGAAAGAAAGTTCTCAGACACACAATATCGCAAAGTCTTACCATATACCGGATTACGCACACATTTTCCAGGCGGAGATACTGGGGATCCGGGAGGCCTTGAAATGTTGCAATCCTCACTGGACAGCCAAGACGCAATCAAGCTGTTAAATTCGGCAACCACCTCCTCTAAATTTGTCGAACAGCGCCGAGAGGAGCTTAGGACGTTAAAAATCATGCTAGGGACTGTTAAGCTCTGAATATCCTTCCACTTTCTTACAAACGCGAACTCCAGGTGGAGAGGACTAACCAGTGCGTTGTATCTAGGAAGATATGGCCATCCTACTGCCGGAGCAGAACAGACGAACTCTTAAACAGGTGCCGTGTAGACGTCTCCAAAATTTGATCCGACTACATAGGACAAATTCTCAAGCCACAACCAAAAGGCCTGACAGCGCTTACAAACAAACATGCCAGGGGAGAAATAGGACCAACTAGACAACGAATTTCAATAAAAGATCCAACAATAATCTGCTAGCATCATAAGATTCCCTTCCCTCTGGTATCGATTCTCCATATCTGAAATGTCCACCGTATTTATCACAAACAGAGCCGTAGTTCTCTGGAAAGAATCTTTCAGTGAAGGAATTGAATCTTCAAAGTCATAGTTAGCAGCTCTTTAGGTTCCCAAAAAGTTGGCAGTTCGCCGCCTGTTCTAATACTGTCAAACATTCGTCTCTGAAGAAAGTCCTGATCTGCGGGCCGATGAAAATATCTTCCTTGATTTTTGCTTCGCTCATTCTCGGAAACTTTTCTCAGAGACACTGAAATACTGGTCTAGCTTTGTTCATGGCCTCCATAAAGTTCTTCATTTCCCCAAGTTTTATGTGGAGCGGCGATACCAGTATCTTCATAGAATCGACCAATGGTACATTCTCATTTTTCTTGGTCTGCTCTATTTTGGAACGCTGTTTTCCGGTACAACCTCACAAAAGGGTGTTTTCAAAGCTCTGGACGGTTTCATAACGAAATATCCTTTAGTCCCTCCGTAGAATTTGCACACTAACGACCTGGCCGTATTCACTCCTATTATTTGAATTCTGTAATCTAACGAGACGTGTCTTTCGCTTGACATGTTAGGGTTCTATCAAATGGCGAAATGTATTGATTTTTTTCGAGCGATCTCATTTTTTTGAACATCTTCTTGATCTTCCTGATAAGTCGGTACCTGAATCAGTGATCTATGATCTCTTTGACCAGCCGTTACCGTTTTGGGAATAAAGCTTATCACCGATCACGTCACGTTCACTTGAATCAACATCTTAATTCATAAATTTCTTTCAATTTTCAGCTTATTCACACCTCTCAGCTAATTCCAATTTTCTACAATTGTTTATTTACAGAAAACCAATTAAAAAATCAGCAAAACTCATCGTGTGTATATCATCCAGCACTCCACGAAAAAATTTCTCTTGCCACTTTCGATAAGCCCGATAAAACGTGCAAGCGATTTTTTTTTCTGGAACGCAGAAAAAAAATCGCTATCTAATTGTTTCCGACGAAATTTGTTTTTTCAAATCCAGCCAAAATAGAAATCCTAAGTAATACGCGACACATGAAGTTACTTGGCGGTACAGACGACCGGAGCGTAGTACGGGATGCACCGGCACGTTCCCAGGATGATGCTACGGTCGGTTATGTTTTTCAACGGTCGCATCCGCACGAAGCTGCCGAATTCTCTCAATTCGCGCATAAACAACAGACGCGATGGGCATCCGGCGATGATACAATGGATGTAAGTATTTTGAAATAAAAAACAATTTTAATTATAGATTAGTGTGTCTAATAGATGGCGTTATGATAAATGATAAAAGGATCAGTTGAACTGGTTCGAGACTTCGCTATAACAGGGCCTCGGTAGAGTTATGGCTAGCGCGTTACTAACACAGTACTTCGAATTCCACCTGGCTTGGACTCCCAAATTATATTAGAAATACGAGACCTAGAGAAAAGGCATTCAGAAGGGGTTACACAAAAAAATAGGACTTCTTACCATTTTACGGCGGGATTCATTAAAAATGTAAAGTTGGCACAGACTATACAAGATAGGTTTCTGTTGATTGGATTACGTGGTTGTCCATCAGTCAGATAGAGCCCAATTAGCACAGATAGCACCATTTTGTTGCAACTACTTGATCGTTGAAGGCTGTACATCGTTACGGAGCTCTACGAAGACTCTGGACAAAATTGGATCATCATATCCATCCGTAAAAAGAGTCTCTACTCATTAATCTTATTTTTCGAGATTTCATCGAGGTTATAAAAGAAGTCGGTCTCTGGCTAGACCCGGAAATTAGTCTCCCTCTCACTTGCATCCCTAGAACTGAACGGGAATAAACGTTAAAGGGAATACCAAACCTAACTGCGTGGCGTCCGACAGGCTAGTAACCTGTACTGACCACCGTAACTCTTCAGACGTCTACACGGGACCAGCTTACGAGTTCTTTTGTCTTGATCCGACAGTATGATAACCATATTTTCCTAAGGATGACTCAAGTGGATAGTGTTCTCCATCTAAAGTGCTCTGTGACATCATTTGTTTTTGATGTTGCTATGCAAAGGTTTTTATCAATAAACTTTTTAGGCACATTCATCAGAAAAAAAAACTTTACAAAAAAGTATACACTACTTGAAAGGCCCTAGCTGATTAAATTAGTCAGGACCTCAATTAGTCAGTCGGAAGAAAAATAATCGTATGTTGTAGAGACTTTAAGTCAAATGGCTGCACTGGCTGCTATTTGTTTGCCAAGAATGTCTAGGGATGGTGGTAGTTGGAATAACATTTCCAGTTCTGCAGAGGGAGTTGTTCACAGATACGCCGATCTCGGATCTTCCATAGGGAGGTGCATTGACCGCTTCATCTAAAGCCGTCCACCACACGAACACAGTGAACTATTCGTGGTTGCATATCCCAGTTTTTTCCAAGATAAGCGCGTTCCTGCATGTTAAGGTTTTCAGTGTCGCGTCCTATCCAAAATAATACCAAGGTATTTTTCACTGTTAGTGAAAAATAGACTGGTGCTATCCATAGAAGAGGATCATCGTGAGGAATTTTGTTTTTCCTGGTGAAGAGAACTAATTCTGTTTTGCATTGGTTTGCACGCTCAACTCGCAATTATCTGCCAATTTAGAGAGTACAGAGAGTTCATTCGGCATAATCTCACTCAGCATGTTGAGGTGCTTTCCCGAAACAGCAATGGCAACATTGTCAGCATAGGCGATCACTTTATAGCCAACCTCCTTCAGGTATAATAGCAGTGTAAAGCCGATTAAACCGAGTTTCCTTACCAGTACCCGTGTTGCGATGTTGACAGCATATGCTTTTATTTTTAGAAAAGAGAATGATGGTATATGTGATCCTTCGGGTAGATACGAGTACTTCTTTCCGCCTTAGGTATGAAGATTACCATAACTTTAATCAAAAGATTACAAGATTACATTAAACCACTGAGAAATTATATCCAAGGTCTGCCGGATTTCAGCAGGAATTATACCGTACTGTCCCAAAAAAGTATTGTCTTTGTTATAAGAACGCCAGAGTTTCACGGTGCATGCTGTCCATCTCTAATCGCTCCGTTGCAACGTTCGAGCTGCCAAAGAAGTGGCTATCTAGGAAAACATTAGTGGTTTCCTTACTTGACATAGTCCAAGGTCAGTCCGGTCTTTTCAGGTAACATGGTATGGTTTTCCTGGATGCCTCAGATATTTTTCTATTTCACTACAGAAGATTCCAGGATGTACACTGCGCTTTTCTCAGTTCATATTTGTATTTGCTTAAATTCTCTTTGTAGGAGCTCCAGTCCAAACATCTTTAGTGCTTTTGGATTTATTAAACAGATGCTCTTTAAGAAAGACGAAATTGCTCGAAGGCTTTTAACGCCCATAAAGAAACTGAACAAATCAGAAATGTGACTCGAAACTGGTTAGTTGTTGGTTTCAGCGTGCATCGCTTTCGCAATTCGGCATCACTAACATTCGACGCCGGCATCATTACTGTCCAAAGGGAACTTAGGCGGAAATCTTTCCTTATCATTCGACATTTATGTTAGTGTCGCTCGTTCGGTCGTTGTTTTTTTGAAAGGTTTGCAAAAGTGGTGTATACAAGTTTATAAGAGCGTTTAAATTACGTATGAATACGCTTGTGGAATTACAGCCTGTTTCATCATTAGGGTTATGGGAGGATGAAAAGCAGATCAGAAAATGATAGCGGATAAAAAATTATAGTCGAATCACTTCTCCAAGCAGCATCGGTAGTTGGATACAAAGTAGGTAGGTACGAACCTAAATTGGAGTATTGGAAAATGCGGGTTCTGTCAAACTGAGGCAGACATTTTTGAGAGAAATCTGTACAGTTGCGAAGCAATCGACATTCAGCGCTCCAGTTGTCTGCAAGAACATGCTATGGACGCAAGCTCCACAACAAAGCAGAGAAATAAAATAGAAATAAAATTGGACTAGAGTCAATAGGATTGGTAACATAAATTAGTTGTAACTTGGACGTGTTCTTTTTGGCACTTATCCAGTGCAGAGCAGGTTAGTGACACCGGAAAATATCCAAGGTTTAGCTGGTCTGCAATGGATAAAAGTGCAAAAGAACACGCCCTATGTTACCATAGAAATTGTGTACCCAGTCTAAATCTACGTTCTTCAGACTGGGTTTGTGGGGAGATGTTTTGCGGCCAAACAACTCAGGCCGAAAACACTCCTCACAAATTGGATCACAGATCCAAGGACGCTGGCTGTTATTTCGATTCCTATATAAGGACGAGAAATCGAAGTTGTAGCCAGTCGTTCGCCGACTGGCGGGCGACTCACTACACAACTGTAAAGCGATGACGCCGATAGTCGTCGATGCAGTCACACACTACAGCTGCACTGTCGCAGCAAAGTCGTGGCAGTAAAAGCGGTAGCAAACAGCCGTAGCCACGGCAGTTGCACCTTCCGCTTCAGCCTCTCACACCACGGGTGTGAAGCCGTCGGCACCGAACTATGCCGATGCAACAACCGCTACGACACAGCGGTCAACCGCACGACTCTGCGGTCAACCGCACGACTCTGCGGTCAGCCGACACCGGAATTCATGGCACGAGCCAGCGATGGTGACAGCGCGGCTCGACGGCAGCGACTAATGCCGTCGCCGCAAAGACAATGGCTGCGACTTTAGCCGTCGCAGCAAAGACGTCGGCAGCGACATTGCCGACGCAGCGAACGCCGCAGCCCCAGACACACGACGGCCCCGAATACTGACGTCGCGCCACGACGGCCCCGAATACTGACGTCGCGCCACGACCTTACCAAAGTTGGACTCTCGGCATAGCCAGGAGAACTCCAACGCATAAGGTCGTGACGAATGTCCTTAACAGGTTCAAAATTGGAACTTGGATAACCAATGATAAGCCCTTTCTTTGACTGTCTAAGTCCTGAAAGTGAGTTCCAATAATCTTCCACCTGAAGATTTACCCACTTTAAAGTGCCATCCTTAATGAAGCCTTTACCTACTCCACAGAATGGTTCCGGGCCAATCATTTCTGAATTGGTGCCCCGCCTTAGCCAGCTGGTCAGCAGATTCGTTTCCCGGAATACCCTCATGTCCTGGCAACCATATTAGGGTTAGACTGTTATGATGTGCCAACTCTTTAAGAAGAGTATGACAGTCCCACACAAGCCTAGAGCGGAAACAATAAGATTTCAGCGCTAGCAGTGCCGCTTAGCTGTCAGATAAGATAGTAACTGTAGCGCCTTTTGGTTTATTCAATAGAAGCTTACCTGCGCACAGTTCTATGGCATGTACCTCAGCTTGAAACACAGTGACTGTTTGTCCCATTTTTATCCATATTTTAAAATATGGTCTATATACGCCAACTCCAGTTCCATTATTAGTCTCCAGTTCCATTATTAGTCTCCAGTTCCATTATTAGTCTTAGAGCCGTCCGTGACTGCAGTCTGGTGACTGAAGCACCTTCACCAAAATCTGGTACACCAGATTGCCATGATACACGATCTCCCAGAGTCACCATATATGGTTTCTCAAAATCATATACCTTTGGCATGTTATCGTTTACTGAGTCAGTTGGGTCCTTCTGATTAAATTCCTGTAGAATTTTAAGGTGACCGACAAGGTCTCCTGCCTTGAATTTATTATACTGCTGTAGCCTTATGGCCTCTCTCAGAGCCTCCTTCTTTATCTCTAAGTGTAATGGGGCCGTGTCTATCATGGCTTCCATTGCAGCAGTGGGATATGACTTAAGTCCCCCAGTAATGCTAAGAACAGCACACCTCTGAATTTTTTACAGGGCCCTCTGTGCTGTGATTTGTTCAACTTTTGGTCACCACACCATAGCGGCATATGTGATCATTGGTATTATAATAGACTTGTAGGTCCAGTATACAATATATATGGTCTGAGACCCCAAGTGGTACCACAGAGCCTTCGACACGCTATAAAAGACAATGTTACTCGTGTGGAGATGTTTTTAAGATGTAAGTTCCAAGTCAGACACTTGTCCAAGGTAACTCCCAAGTATTTGACATCAGAAGAGAATTCAATTGTAGTTCCTCTCACAATCGGGGGCCTTAAGTTTGTTCACCTTCCGTCTTCTAGTGGACGGCACTACAATTGTTATACTTGGATTTATACTTAATCCTTGTTGGACGCACCAGTGATCTACTATCTCTAGGGCTTCTTGCATGCGGTCCGATATGACACAGTCATGTTTACCTCTTACAGTGATCACCAGGTCATAGGCGTATGCTTGAGTCTTGAAACCCTTGGTGCTCATCTACAACAATGCACCACAGTAGTGGCGAGAGTACGCCTCCCTGAGGGCATTCCCTCACCGCTCGTACAGTGAAACCTTTACCTCCGATCTGAGCCGAGATTCTGCGAGAGTCAAGCATCGCTACTATCCATCTCGTTAATTGATTTGAGAGCAGTGCAAGCAGTGAATATGACATGACGGCAGATGAAGTCCCAGTATCGCTGATATCAGATCCACTGAACCAAAAAGATACTGTTTTCGCCCGGGATCGAACCGGGGGCCTTCCGCGTGTTAGGCGGATGTGATAACCACTACACCACGAAAACACATGAAGATTGACCGCGCAAATTCAACTCTGATTTCAAACACAATATCAATTGCCTATCTGATTAATTCGGAAATAATAAATACAACAGCTTGTCGAAGTCGTAAAAAAAACTGATGAAAATTTCCTGACATAATCTACAAGTTGTATTTTGATTGAACCGGTTATCTAATCTTCAGCCGGCCCGGTATATTTGCTTTTGTCCACTTCCCCAATAACTTTTTCATTGTAGATAAACTCGATATCGAGTTTTTGAAGCTACAGCACTCTTTTGTCCCAAACACGTTTCCAAACAGAGTGGCTTCCCTTGCGATAGCTGGATTTGCTCTGATTCGCCATAGCGCGCGCGCGCGCGATTCCCTCTATGCTACGCCAACGATAGAAGACCTCGACCATGGTATCGCTTCTTAAGTTCGTGGTTAACTTTTATTATTACTTATTTTGCCGTCATGAACGAAAACCAGTTGCTTTCTCATTTTTCATCCACTCGAGCACCGACAGACAGCGTTAGACAGCTATTAGACAAAATGACTAAGATAATGATGATGATTGTGCTCTAGTATGGTTGGGAGTGTTGTTTTTTTTTTGTTACGTTTACAAAAAGCTTCGCATTGACTTTATGGTTGGTTTTTCACAACACAATGCTTTTTTGCGGTTGGTTATCTTTTAGATTCCAGATGTATAGCTATGAACTGTTGTTTCGGGTCATAGGATTTTGGTAGGCGTTTTCGTTCTGCTCCGTTTTTGAGTAGTGTCAAAATTTTGGCAATAGAATGAATTTCAAGCGGCTCAGTTCTAACAAGTAGACTCGACTGGACTCTTAACTGAAACGGATATTCAGGAACTCCATGGATTTATTGAGTCACATCTGAATGCCGTCGAGGTCATTCTTTTCCATTCTCCTCTATCACTCCAATTTTCTCTCTTGTCCTAGCCTTTCATTTTTACGACTGTTCAAATTGTCTGTCCACTTCACCAAAAAAAAAAAACCTTGCACTAATATTTCACCTCAATTATCCAATATTTCTTCACAATTCATTTGAAATTCATGTATGCCTCCTCCTTGCACCCAGATATTCTTGCTTGCATTTACTATTTGAAATGGACTATGTCGTTCGGTAACCCGAACAGAGCGAATCCGGCCGAAAAACAAAAATCCAGAAAATCGAAACTGCCGACTATCTCCTTCGAGCTGCACTAAAATTAGTATTCAACAAAATTTTTTTTTTTGGCAACAATCCAAACTGTTCGCAAGGCGTGACTTCCAGTTCGTTTAAACAGTGCCCACCCGTTCAAACTATATACGACGTATCTGTACATACGCAAAATAAGTGCACATAGACAAATATCCTTATTCGTAAAATCTGAAAGAATTACGACGAAATATCTTGGTCGAGTTAAAAAAAATAATAAAGAATTCGAAGAATATAAGTCAGACAAAAAAAAATGTCTACTGTGTTTAATACCGTCATCGACTTCATTGTTGGAAAGCTCCGGAGCAAATAGAATCGAGATTGAAATTAATGAAAACACGATACAGAAGATATGAATTAGGTTTTGGCGATCAGTGGGAAGCGGAAGTCGCTCGTTTACACTTCACTTCATTGTTGCTTTTTACATTGATTTTGTTGGGTACGCAATTGCACAAACACATTTTTCTCTGCAGAAAAATAGATCAATTCACTGTTTGTTCGTTCAACAATAAATCGCCTTTCTTTTGCTGTATTCCCGACTCGTATCAAACGAAGGAGAACTTTTAGGGCTAGCGCATACCACGGACTATTCAGTCAGACAACTTTTTAATTTGATCGAGTTGCCCACTCTACTATTTAGTCGGTGTTCATGTGCATACCATTCAAAATACTCGGCCGATAGTTACAGCAGATACAGCTACAATTTTTTAGTTGTTGCGTGTACGGATGCCGATAAGCTGCTGTGCATGTAGAGGTCTCGCCCGAGAGTTGCGCAACTAGTCGATATCGTCTTGTCTTAGTTTGGACGATTCGAGTCGATTGGTGTGCGCGCTTTCATACAACTGTATTGCCATTAGCCCCACTCAACTAAACTATCGCCCGATTAAAAGTTGTAATTCTGTGGCTGCTCTAACCGTTGAGCATCCGCTTTCGGTAACAAGAAGAATAGTGGCGATGGTAGGGTCTCGTAAAATCTCTGCAAAAGATCGGAGTCAAAGACTCATGCATGTGGCGAGGCTTGCTTCCGAGAGGTGTACTGCATTGAGGTATTTAATCTCCTTGGAGACCACGTTACTAATGGATTTGAGATTCAAGCATATGCCGATGACATATGATTACTGATGCAGCAATGGTATGCCTAAAGAATAAAAAATAAACATCGCATAGGTCCCTGCAGCAAATACAGAGGCTGTTTTAGAACCAATTTTAACAAGAAGAATAGTGGCGATAACATAAAATCGTCTTACGTAGTGACAATGACATATTCCATCGGTATCATCTTTGCCAATCCATTTATAATGCTTGTCATTAATTTTTTCTGGAAAGCGAACTTTATATCCGTCTGCTGTTTCATTTTTAATTTAATCAATGAATCGGTGCAGAATGTTTTTCTCCCAAATAAAGTTTACGAGAACTTAGTTTCAAACGGCTATATTTATGTTGTTCGAGTCTTCATTTTTTGACTCACTTACATGATATCGCTTTCGCTATCGGAAACTGGGTGGTCTGATTCATGAGAATGTTAGTAGAATTTCTTCTTCAAACGCTGATGAGTCCATTAATGACTTAATTTTCGTTGCCTTGTACAAGGGGTGATCAAAAATTTCCAAGACTGAAGTTTTTTAAAAAATTTACTAAAATTTTTTTCAAGTTATTGGAGATTCAAAGTACTCCTCTTGGGAAGCTATACATTTTTAATAGCGTCGTTTCCATTGCTGGAAGGACCCTGACAACTCATCTTCTAGAATGGTGTTTCCAGGGATTAGGTAAAATGTCGATCTCATATTTTATTACTTTTTAGGCAGATCCTCAATCTCGAGATTTGTGGGCTCGTGCCCCCTGCTGTGCGCCAGTCACCCTTAACATTAAAAGAAGGATTGACCGGAAGATTATTCGCGAGAGGTTCATTCTCAAACAGTGTAATATAGGGTTTGTGCGAACCTTAGTGATTAGGAAGTATTCGATAAAAACCATCAAAATACTCCGATCAAATCGGTCTTTTGAAATGTTTGCAAGATCCTAAAGAATGTACTTACTTCTTAATCGAGAGACCAATCAGGAAGCGCCTTTTGATATTACCTTACCGGCCGGGGTTGATCACTAATTTTATGAGAGCTCTTAATGAGGCAAGGTAAGTTTGCTGCGTTAATGGTGTGTGTTCTTCACAAGTATTAGGTTGTTGCAGATGAAATGTCGTTTTTCGCTATGAAGTGAAGTTAGTTGCGATTTTCATGTCTCAAACTTCCTCGAGGTGGCACTAGTGGTATTGGGTATTGAAGTATAAATACCCCTGCATTTATTCATGGAACATTTCAGTTTTGGACTTTATTGTGTTCGTACAGAAAAAAAAATCAAAACGGGTATTTTTTCTTTACGAGTTTAAACTTCGCCACATCGCAACGAAGGCAACCGAAAATATCAACAGGTCATTTGGAGCTAACACGGTGAACAAACGAACTACACAGCGAAGGTTCGAAAAATTCCGTTCAGGAGATATGACCATTCAAAGTGACCACGTGGTAACCCAGGACCTTCGATCGACAAGGACGAGCTGAATTTATTAGTGGAATCTTACTCACGCCAAACTGTAAGGGACATTGCAAGAAATTGGGCATATACCATTCAACAGTTCGTCGGCACTTGCAACAGCTTGGAAAAGTCAAAAAGTTTGATAATTGGGTTTCGCATGAACTTACTGAATAAAACATGACGCTCGACTGGAAATTTGCAGTTCCCTCCTCTCCCGGAAGAGAAACGATCCATTTCTAAACAGAATAGTGACATGTGATGAAAAGTAGATACTGTACGACAATCGTCGCCGATCGACACAATGGTTGGATGCTGATGAGACCCCAAAACACATGCCGAAACCAGGCCTCCATCCGAAGAAGATAATGGTGACTGTTTGGTGGTCTCCAGCTGGAGTTATTCACTACTCCTTTTTGCAGCGTGGTGAAACCATTAATGCAGATATGTATTGTACCCAACTCGATGAAATGCATCAGAAATTGCGTGTTCAACAGGCTAGATTGGTCAACAGAGATGAAGTTATACTGCTTCATGACAACGCACGGCCTCATGTTTCAAGAACAACGGTCCAAAAATTAAACTAGTTGCAGTATGCGACTCTTCCTCATCCACCATACTTACCAGAACTTTCACCAACCGGCTACCAGTTTTTTAAATTTGGATCATTTTTTGGCGAACAAACAATTCAATAATAAAGCAGCCATCAAAAATGGCTTCGAGGAATTCCTTCGCTCTAGAAAGTCGGACTTCTACGAAACTGGCATAAATGTACTTTTATCTTCTTGGGAGAAGTGTATTGCATGTGCTGGTCCCTATTATGATTAATAAAATTAAGTTTTATAAAAGTTGCAGTTTGAAATTGCAATACCAAAAACGACATTTCGTCTGCAACAACCTAATAGTAATGGTCTTTAAACAAGGCTAATAGATCATTTTGATCTATTGTGTCCCGTTTATTCCTTAGATCATTGGAATATACAGACACGGTTTCTGCATTCGTAAGCCAGTGATCTTACTGGTTATCTTTGGCAGGCCCTTACAAAGGTTTTTGTTTGGGCGAATAGAGTGCACGACCTCTGAGGTATGAATTCATTTTTTGAATGATGAACGATCGTCTCCCCGCTCGCTCAGGCTTGTGTCAAAACCAATTAAAGACCGAGTACTCTATAAAACTGAAAACGATTTTGTTTTTTCCTTGAGTGTAAATAAATTTCTTTGCTTTAAAACAAATTTTAAAGAGGTGAGGACATGTCTTCTGTGAACACGAAAAAAAAATGAATGCCAAATGTAACGTTCTGACGAATCCTACCAAAATCTCGGGCGAAGACTATTTTTGTAGTGACAAAATTTTGTGGAAAAATTGTTATTGGATGACCTGACGAAGACTAGATCCAATATATCGCAAATGATCTTGCAGCATACGTACAAATTTTAAGAAGATGAATAAAATGCTTATTTTCGCGCATCAAACACAGTTTTACCGTTTTATGCCTCTGCACATCGACTAGGACTATTTCTAAATACTGTTACATTAAAGGGTAACCCCTGACGACCTGGCCGATACTATATAAAAAAATGCAGATCATTGATCTTGTTGCATATTTCCCTAGCAAAAACGACACATTTCTCAACAATTTCGTCGAAAAAAAAAGCGAAAAAAAGCATTTCGCAATTCAATAATTACCTGCCTACCTAGTTACCTACCGTCATTACAAAATATCTTGACAACTAATGATGCCCCATTCATCACTCGTAAAATCACTCTTTACAGCAGATAGGAATCAAGTCATGCCATTCGCTTCATCTTTTCTTTGCTACTTTGTCTGCTTCTTAGCGAGTGCGAAACCACTTGCTTCTTTGTTGCACGCTATGCAAATTATCAGCGAATTTACGCCATGGTCAGCATCTTGTTGATCAGATGGCCAGTTTTGATTAGTTAGTTGTCTGAAAATCGTTCACGGTCATTGTATCGTTGAGACGAAATTTTGATTATGTCGATCGAATAAATTGCATTGAGTTCTAAAAGCGTTTCGTTTTTCGATTAAATTTCTGTGTCCAGGTGCAGAGCAGATTCTCATTGATGAATGTAATTAAATTGAACGTTGGAGAAACGAGAAATTTACGCATTTTTATGCTAATGCATTCGAAGTTGTGACCTTTCTTATTCAAAAAAACGAAACCATTCCGATCTTATCATTATATCGAAATTCAAGGTGTTAATGATTGTTGTTGTTGTTTGGTGTGGGGAAGACACGCAGCAAGCAGCTCATCTTGAGCATTCAGGTCACCATGGCCCATTATACTCGAATCCCCAGTCTTTACCCGAACTTTTTCGTCCTCCTCAGGAATTTCAAGAGCTCAGGTAGGGAGCGAGAACGGAGTTCTTCCATCCTCATGGCATCAACGCCGTATATGTGCACTTTCGCAAACGAGTAAGCTGGACACTCGAGAAGGAAATGTTCCGTTGTGTCGTCGCTCTCGTTGCAAGCTGTGCACATGGGGTGTAAATGATTCGCAATCTGACCATGTGTAGGCTACACGAGTTATGCCCTGTGAGGACACCAACCATACTACCACATTCCTTTCTGCTCAATTTGAGAAAGAAAAGTAGCGGTTCGTCTACTTGGCCCCTCGACAAGGTTTCTGGTCTGCCGCATTCCCGGAAGAAGCCGCCATGGCTCAATGTGTGATTTACTCACCCACTCAGCGATGGCAGCCCTAACAGAGGCAACCGGCACACCGAAAACTAGTTCTGGTCCGACCATGGCTGACTCCGATCCAGCCCTTGCTAATGCATCAGCTATTTCATTGCCATTTACATCCTGGTGCCCTGGAACCCATATGAGCTTTAAGTCATTGAATCTGCCAACAGAATTCAACCGTTATTTACACTCACGTACCATCTTCGAAGAGACGATTGGATTATCAAGGGATTGTAGAGCAGCCTGACTGTCGCTGCAAATGCAGATCATCCTGCCTCTCCATCTTCCCTCTATAATCCATTATATTGCCTTAAGGATCGCATATACTTCAGCTTGAAATACCGAAGAATGTTTTCCTAGTGCGAAAGAGTACCTGAGATCTTCGGTCTGCAGGTACATTCCAGCTCCCGACTCGTCTTCAATCATTGAGCCGTCTGTATAGAATATATCAGTGAATCCGCTAAGTAGTGCGGACTGGTTTTCCCACTCCTCCCTACTGGGGATCTCCATCTGATATTTCCTTTTGAACATACAGGTCGAAGTCATAGCATCCGAAGGCATATCGAAGATGGGGTTCCCAGACAACCTTCGAGCCATTTCTCCATGACCTGACCCGTGCAATGCTCTTTTCTCCGCAGGCCTAATCTCATTATAGTCTGTGTGTAGCTCTCATTGCTTCCGCCTGAACAACAATGTCAACCGTGCTGACTGCCATGACTCTGGAGACGTCCACACGGCTCCTGCTCAGGAGTTCATCTGTTCTGCTCCGGGAGTAGGATGGCCATATCTTCCTAGATATGACGCAGTTGGTCAGTCCTCTCCATCTGGAGTTCGCGTTTGTGAAAAAGTGGGTGGATATTTGATATTTGTCCCTAGTGCGACCTGAACCGATTCTACAAGAAAGAGCAGAACCTTGCCTAGCTAATTCATCTGCCCGCTCGTTACCCTCTATCTTGCTGTGGCCTGGGACCCAAAGCAGAGTAACTTTGATTTGACTTCCTAAGTGGGCTAGCTCCTCTCGGCACTGTTCGACGAGTTTAGAGGAGGTGGTAGCCAAACTAAGGCCTTGATTGCGGCTTGCCTTTCAGAAAGGATTACAACATTTCACTTTGGAGTAGCGTCTTGCTGCAAAGTCCGACAGGCCTCCCGGATAGCCAGTATCTCTGCCTGGAAAACGCTGGCGTAGCCCGGTAAGTGGTAAGAACTTGCAACATAGTGTGTGTCTGAGAAAACTCCCGCTCTGACTCCACAGTTCATCTTTGAACTGTCAGTGTATATGACTGTGGCCAGAATATCACTAGCGCACGGTTCACCTTTGTATCCAGTATCTACATGTTCCCTCCAGAGAAGCTTGCTATCCAGGATAACTCCAAGATATTTAACTTTCTCCGAGAGCTGAATAGTTTCACCATTCAGCATTGGTTCTAGACCCTCAGTCTTTCTTTTCCTAGTAAACAAAACTAGAGCGTGTCGCGTGTCTTTCGCACCAGCCATTGATAACCCATATGACTCTCTGCATTTTGTCGCATATATCCCTGAGCGATAGCTCGACAGCTAGTACAGCCACGTCATCCGCGTAAGCTTGTACGTGAACATTCAGATTCTGCAGTTCGAGAAGCAGAGATTCGATGAGCATACTCCACAACAATGGCGAAAGGACCCCGCCTTGAGCACAGCCTCTACTGACCCCCGTTGTAGCATATTGCCCGTTAACGATTATTATTTCAAGCTCTGTGTGCCAGTCTGTTCTCTGGCAATCACGTTAACTCAAGTTCGCTCATTTTTTGCCACAAACTGCTCCACTACCGGTTATTCATACGGCCTAAATGGTGACCCCGACGTGAAGCGAAAGTCGTACATTGCCCTGCAAATCTCATCTGGTCACATTTCGTGAGAAGGTTGGCAAAGGACAAGGTCCTAATTTAAGACTCACAAACAATGTTCAAGAGTCTTGAAGAGAACAAGGAGATGCTATGCTCAGTCTTCTTGATATTTGGGAATGTAGCAGAGTAATTACTTCTCTAATGCTACTCGCCGGAGTGAACGTGATTATTATTGAGTGAAAGGACATCTTGAGATGGTGCAATGGCTGACGTAGACAAGTCGTAGACACTGAGGTTGTGGGTTCGAATTGAACCTAGTCATGACACGTGTCTTAAGTTGAAATTATAGAAACTTAAGACTGATGAAGAACTTCTTCCCTGTTATTCAGACCACACTCCAAGGTAAATTTCATACTTGGACTTATATTGCCCCAGTCTGTACCTACTTGAACTGCCGATTCTTTAATCTAGCGGGTAGCAAATCGAATGCCAGTAGTTGTGCTATCAAGAAATAGAAAGATGTTTCTGTACAGTAAGTTGTCTTCCTTCCTCACTACCACTTTCCATAACTTGGTCCTGTAGATGATCCTCCTCTAGCTCTATTTTTTTTTTGTGGTACGAGTCTAACATTTTTGTCCACTTCATCGAAGCAAATATACTCAAAAATTCAACCTCAGCCTTGTTACATCATAACGTCTCCAGAGTTCCCAATTCAGTGCTTCGTCACATTTGGCTATCGCGTTATGTAATTCATGTTACGTAAATCGAATCACAAAATTGCTAGTCTTCATATATTTTGTTGATGTCCTGCAAAGATACACTCGGCATATATTGGGGTGGAAATGCCTCCTTGACTTGCATAATATTTGCCGAGCTTTATTGCCTCTAAAGTTGCTTTTGTTTTTCTTTATTAGTTCGTGGCTCTTGTGTTTACGATTTTTAGTCTGTTGTGTGTGTAGACCGGAGCAAAAATATGAGTTTTGTTTGTATGAAAAACATATAAACAAAAATATCGTCTTGCTTATGGTATTTGGAAGACAGTCCCGATTAGTTCTACCATCGCACCATCGTATCCACAAGTTTCGATTTAATGATAGATTGTTGGCGGCGGTATCATGAAACAACCGCAACCGTTGATCATACTATCGAGTTTCAATATCAACGACATTATTGAAATTCTAATCGTGTGTGGGTTATTCGATTGGATTTCAGAAAACTTGCCGGTTTTGTCGTCTGGCAGAAGGTGCTCGAACACATAAAGAGACGTGTGTGATACGGCCGGTGTCTGGTTCAGATCAATATCTCAATTAGTGCAAGACTAAAGTTCCTTAAACAATTTAGCGCTTTCAGCATAAGCAGCTATTATTTCACAAAGAAAGTATTGAGATGGTGTTCTCGAAGGACATGGATTTAAAGTTTTGTTTTACAATTGGGTCAAACTTATAACAATTTCTCTACAGGTCGGTAGCCTTTCGAGATCGTGCCGATTCGGTTCAAAGTGCTGAGCAATTGATAGCTGATTCATTAGATAGCTGGTGTGGTAACCCTATTAAATTTTTCGGATTGGAGAACATGAGAACGCATAGGATAGCCCAAATGGGCGCTTCCATTCGTCTCGATCTAACAAGGATTTGCTGTTCTTGTTATTGGAAACTATTTGGCATCGGTTATCCGGCATTTCTCTCAAGTTGGGTGATATATCAATTTCGTGTTTACTTCTACAAGCTCGTACGCCGTATGGAGATAGACGGATAAATTTATTTTTTGCAATTCTGAGGTTTACCAGTCCTATAACTTGAACCAAATATCAGCGTAGAATTTTTTTACTTTGTAAAAGGAATCCCCAATCTCAAAGGCAGTTCAGGGGCATACACAAAGAGTAATTCTGACTAATTCACTTCAAATAAGAAAATATCTTAAACAAAAGGAGTAGTGATGACTTTTCTGGGCTGAGATAAAGTTGGCAAATCGGTTCTTAATCCCTAATATAACAATACACAAGTATTGGTCTACCTAGTGTAATGAATAGTATCTTAACCCAATGATGTCCTTATTTTACAAATTACAAACCTCACATGTCAACACTTCACTTTAGAATGAATACAAATGTCATCTATAAGCTAGAAACTAAATTATATTCATTTATATTAGGCTTGCGCATTTTAGTTCACCATAGTGAGCGGCAAAGTATCACTAGATACATGTCGATTCTGTGATATCACATCTGAAACCACGGCACACATTCTGTGTGATTGTGATGCAGTGGCCAGATCAAGAAGGCAGATTCTCGGTGGATTTACTCTCACCTATGAAGACCTGTCGAAGACTCCTCTGAGTAAAATCATCTCCTTTCTCAAAGGAATCGATATGGCCTAGGGAGTGGTTAAGAGCCAGGAACAAAAGACCTCTTAGGTCGTAGTTCGAGAAGTAGTTAGGCTTCTATAGGCTCTACCAGTTAAATAAATAATAAATAAATAGTGAGCGATCATTTCCGATTCCCGATCCCTCGTGAACTAGTTCGTTCTTTTAGTTCATAGTTCATTACTTCAGGGGATATAGTAGAACTAGAACTAGTAGAACATGATGAGCAAAAAGAAAACAAAAAAACACTAGATCTAGTATAGTATATTGTCTCACTGTGTTCCGAACGGCAATGAAAAACGAACTAGGAGCGGGCCTGACTAGTTCGTTCATTTCAGTTGTGGGAACGGTCTTCTGAACTAGTTCGTTCGCGAACTGCACAAGCCTAATTTGTACAGAGCATTTATATGATGCATATGTCAAAAAATCGCATGGCGAACTCAGTGCGTCAAATGTTTCCATTGGGTTAATGGTGAATAGGTCAATCAAATCGTTATAAGAACTCCATATAGAACCAAATTATCGCCCTATTGCTATCACTTCTATTCTGTCAAAAGTGATTTAAACTACTGCCCACCGTGTACGATTGTGCAATCGTCTCTTAAAGGCAGGCGTCCACTAGAGGCGGGCCGCATCGGAATGGTGCGGCGAGCACTTTTTTTTTCTACGTACTTCGTTCCGTCGCGAGTCTCGTTCAGTGGACGCACTTCCATAACAATGTATGGCAGGCGGATTTTTGCGATGCAGCCCGGCCCGGCCCGTCCGCCCTAGTGGACGCCTGCCTTAACTCTGTATTACACTGTTGCCACTATATCAAATCTTTGACTATTCTCGCAGGCGAATGCAGTCAGATTGTGTAATAGTCCAGGTTTTATTTGCCACATTATTTTATTTATTTATTATTTATTTCAAGATGTGGTTCCATTATGAATAATGAAACCCATACAGAGAGAAGGGAGCTTAGTGGGGGCAGGGAGTGGTGAAAGAAATCCGCTGTCTCGCTGCATTCCGACAGGGTGTGTTTCATGGTAAGGTCCTTCTGACAAGTCAAGCAGCCCGGTTGCGGCGTTCTGGTAATCAAGTACTGGTGGGTCAGTCTCGAGTGGCCTAGTCTGGCCCTGGTAAGTACGATTGAATCCTTTCTTTCCTGTTGAGGGCAGTATTCTGGTGGACGGATGTAACGCCAGTGCCTTGGCCAGGAATGTTGAGCGGGAGGCCCAGTGAGACATCTGTTGTTGAGCGAGCACTTTTTTGGCCGTGCGCCGAGCGAAGCTGATCGTTTGCGGGATTGTCTCCTCTTCATGAGGGGAGATTATTTGACTCGCCAGTTGGTCCGCTTTTTCGTTTCCAGGGATGCCCACGTGACCCGGAATCCAGAAAAGGTGGGTCCCAGCTGACAGCTGATTTGGAGTCCGCAAATGTCGCTGCGGGTTCTGCAGCTATACGAGCCGCGTCTGCAGCTTGCCAGATGGCGCAGGCTTCTGCTTCAAAGACGCTGGAGTCCTGGTGTAGTTTAAATATACCCTGGCCTGTTGTTACGTTGGAAGTGGGTAGCAGTGCGATAAAGGCCGCCGAGGTCTGGTTTTCTGTTTTTGACCCGTCCGGAAAATATAGGGTGTATCCTGCCAGCTCTTCGATGTGTGCGCGGTGTAGCGTTTTGTATAGCGAGGCGGGAGTATGGGTTTTGCTGGGGTATCTAGAGGAGCAAGAAAGGGGATGGATTGAACGCGAGCGGTTTTGGGGCAGGGAAGGGTAGCTGATCGGGGAAGGGATATTGGGACAGAACTGGATAAGGGTAGAGCGTGTATTCCATAGAGTGGATTTTGTGGAGTTGCTGTGGTCCTGATCTGCCGATGTCGTCGCCAGGTTATAGAAGTCAGCGTGATGGGGACTTCTCCTTTCGAAGGCAGATTTATCTGCGCCTTATTAAGGAGCGTTGCAATGCTGTCACATCCGGTTTCCACTAGAAGTGAGTCTATCGGCGTTGTCCGGTAGGCACCCAAGGCGGCACGTAGGATTTTATTTGCTCTACACAAGGTCTATTTTTTAGTCAAATATTTGACAGATTGGCAAAGTATGTAATACAAGCCTTAGACGATGGTCAATATGGTTTCGGCCAAGTCTACCTGACAGAACGTTGGACCACTTGTATTCATAAATTCGGAGAGAGTGAAGTACTCTCTCTTGACATAGCGAAAGCGTTTGATAGAGTTTGGAACAACGCCATACTTTCTTAACTCAATGCATTTCGCCTTGATACTCCCTATATCCGATGGATTTAAATTTTCTTGAAATGTACATACAGGTTGTATTAATTGGTGTTTCATCGCTTCATTCCGTATAACTGCGGCGTCCCTCAAGTCTCAGTTATCGCTTACCTTGTCCCTAATTTTCATTAACGATTTCCTGTCCTGCACTCTCAATTCTATCCGTAGCTTCGCAGATAATAAATACTATAATACCAAAAGCTTGAATAGAATTGCAGAGGCACACCCGTCTTCGACTCGCGTTTAATTTCAACTCATCCTGGAATGGGACAGGGTAAATCGAGTAGAATTCAATGCCTCTAAAACACAAGCCTGTCATTTATTCCTCGAACGTGACACTTGTGCGCGTGATCTCATTTTCAAGATATCGAACAGTTGGGAGTGTTTGCATCTTCTAGGAATAAATAAATATTAATAAAAAACTTGATTGTAGCCCGCACATTTATGTTGTAGCTTTTGATGCCTCCAAGGTGCAACAAATATTTCACACCGTTAGATCTTATAAAACTCTTTGGGCCTTGGCTTTAGTAAAATACGCACGTTTGGGTTTTAGTACCCAAAATCATCTTTCATTGCTCGATAGTATTTTGAGTTTTGCGTTCCGACTTATTGAAGGCGATATCAGTACGGCATCTAAGGACAACTTCCTTGAACATCGTCGACATGTCAGAGTACACAGCATCTACTATCCAGGCTTGTAATTTTAAGCAATCAGAAATATTTGGGAGACGGCATCAGCAGTGGACCTAAATGTCTACCATGTGGAACACCAGATTTAGAATTTCAAAAATCACATGCGCCTACGATTTTTCACTGAATCTGTACGACCGGATTTAAAGATAGTTGTGATCATAGAGATATACTATATACTGGAGATGACAAGCAGAAATTGAGTTGAAGGCGGACGTCGTTGCATTCACATACTCGCAAGACAACAACAATTGACATAACGAACCTGTTTTGTCTCACTCACTCTCACGCTAAAACAACAACAACGACTCTGTTTTGTCTCACTTCTTATCGTGTTTTTGACTTCAAAGCGCTTTATACAAAACCGGTGACTTGTCGTCTCCAGTAGCTCTATGGTTGTGACCTAGGAAAAAAGTCCATTTATCAAGAATAAGAGCGAATAAGATCATGGGAAGTGGTGAATTACTTACTACTTACTTACTTACGATGGCGCTACAGTCCAAATCGGACCTTGGCCTCCTGCATGTGCCGCCTCCAGCCTTCTCGGTTCAGTGACCGCGTCCTCCAGTTTGTAAATCTTAGCAGTGATTTGCTGTCTGCGTCAATAGAGTCCTCCCAGCGCTTTCATGGTTTTCCAACTGGTCTTTGTCCATTAACTTTTCCCTTTAGTGTGCGTTTGGGGATTCTTCCGTCATCCATCCGCTCCACATGACCAGCCCATTGTAGCTTTTTGAATTTTATGAAGATCGATACTTCCGGATTATCAAAGATGGCATACAATTCTCAGTTGTATCGTATTCTCCAGATCGAGTCTTCCCTCACAGGTTCGAGGATTCTTCTGAGGACTTTTCTTTCAAAGGTGTTAACTAATTTTTGGGACGCCTGAGTCAATGCACACGTTTCGCTGCCATAGCACAGGTCTTATAATTGTTTCGTATAGTTTAAGCTTTGTTTTCCTATGCACATTTTTGTTTTTAATTATTGGGAGTACCGAATAACACGTCTTCTTTGCCATCATTATTCTTCTTTTAATTTCGATGTGGAAGATGGGTACAATGAGGCTAAAATTTAAAAAATGGCAAGATTTGAATCAAATCCCGCATCTATTTTCGCGTCAAGACTACTCAAAGCAGAAAGTACAACTTCAAATCCGTAATGGATGCTAGGTAATTGCTGCGAATTTATACGCCCAAATATCTTTAACATTAGTTAATACTTTACCTTTTGAAGCAACGGAATTTGGAATCATGTTCGAATTACGTTTGGTATTAACGTAACTGCAATATACGCAATACGATTTTTTGTTCACACTGTTGACTTAACAGAGATCCATGAGAAATCACAAAATGTGTCCGATATTAACGTCGTCCCTCAACCGTTTAGTTTGAAAATATTGGAGTATTTCTCGCGACATATTGCGCTGCTCCTTCTTGAATCTGTCCATCCCTTGCGTGGCTTAGTCATAGGCGTCTGTCGCCGCGTGGTTCTTGATAAGGCAGGATCAAAAAGTTCTTAGGTACTGAGATTTCCTACAGCTTGACTTCAATATCTAACTGTCGAATTCAACTTCCTACCGTAAGTTAAGTTCCCGTTTCCCTTCTGAAAGACCGTGTGTTTCGCAGTTTGTTGCTAAGTTTGTTCTTTTTCTTATATTTCTCGAACCTCCTACTCTTACTCAAACTATGGATTGGAAGTTTCTTGTTTAACCGTCTAATACAATCCGAAAGATACGTTCACTTTCGGCATTTGGCATTTGACTTGTTAAGCGAATCGCCCCTCGTTAAATCATACCCATCTAGGAGCTAGATCCTTTGTAATGAAGAATGTAATAAGAAGAAGCCTAAAGGCTAGTAACTGATGATTTATTCAACTTTAATACACCATCTATCGGTACCTACTCTGTAATGTTTTCTTTGGAAATTAATTTCTCCTAAATTAAAAAGTTTTGACTTAAAATTTTCTTCGAACTTGTTAATCCTTACTAATTTCACTTTAAACTTTTTTTTTTTTTTTTAGAACCAAGACAAGTGGAAATTCAATGCAGCAATGAACAATATCGCTCCGGTCGGTATGGGCGGTGTTGGAAACAATGTTGGCATGTCGATGCAACAACAATCTTCGAAACATCCGCAAATGTTAGGGCATCAACAGCATCATACATCGCATCCATCACATCAGCAAATTCCGAATCATATGCATGCGCCCAATCATCTCAATTCGGCTGTAATGAATCATGCCCTGAACAATCCGATCGGACAGGGTGGTCCGATACAGATGCAAACCATACAAGGAAATATGTACGATCATATTCATCCGGGTGTAAATATGAATGGAGTTGGTGTACCGAAACCGAATGATCAGCAACATATGCAACAGCAGCAACAACAACAGCAACAACAGCAGCAGCAGCAGCAACAACAACAGCAGCAGCAGCTTGTTTACTTGGGTGGACAACCTCACCTGGGCATGTTAGCACCTCAAAATCAATTTATGGCTGCAACAAGTCGAAGTGCAGCTGCGGTAAGCTTTTTTTTCTTAATTGGTCTAGTTTAGTAGGTGGACATGAATTTAATACGATCGTTACAAATATCAATATCTGATAGGGTCCCCATGGGTCCATTTTTCTCTTTGCAATGATTTTATCTTTTACTATTTGATTTATATTGCGATGAAACAACTTCTGGGCAGAGTTCATACGATCTATAAATATTTCATTGATCAGATTACTGCATAATTAAATGGTTGCGGTTATTTAGGACGACTTTGAAGCCTAGTGGTTAAATGCACTCTTCTACGAATAAAAGTTCGAATTCCATTAGTTATGAATTTGTTATAATCATCAAATTTGAACACATAAAAAGGAGAAAGACTCGGAATCCGCGTGGCTGACTGGACCATCTAGTGTGCGATTGTGTTAGATATTGAGGATGGGTTAGGTTAGGTTAGGTTACAGTGGCGGCCAAACCCACGAGGGTCCATAGTGATATTGAGGATATGGAGAAAATGTTTTTGGCCTATCTATCGGAACTTGCGAGTATATCTTTGTGGAGAACTTCTGTGTTCATATGGAATCTGGAATCAGTAACACAGACTACGATTTCATAGGAGAGACTAGAATAAAGATCTCTCGTGGACAGTGCTGCAGTTCATTTTTTTTAATCGAATCCAAGTAAAGCATAACTCGTAGTCTAAGAAATAAAAATTAGTGTACCTAAACACAGAACTGCAATGTTTCACAAAAGGAGCGTTGTTAACAGTTTTCTGCAGCTAGGAGTTGTTCATTCCTTGAAATTTTCCATCTCGATAGTTCGCTTCGTTATGAATTCGAAGTCCGACTGCGTTTTCACAATTTATGATCGATCGATTCATGGCCACTTTTGTCTATGAATCTTCCTCCTTGGGATGTCTAATAAACAAAAAACAAGACTAAAAAAACGACTCGAAGTTTTCTTTAATCCTGCAGAAAGGTGAAAAGAAACTGAAGTGTAGGCGAGCTCTATTATTTCTAGTCGGCAAAGCCTTTTCTAGGCTTTTAATGCTTTGAAGGTAACACAACTATTGAATCTTTTATCACATTTTGTTCATTTCATGCCAGCTCCACACTCTCGTCGACACTAGGCGAGCACACCCAAGTGCTCTTCTTCCCGTACATGTGGCATTACAACGAACCCATTGGCGGTCTATGTGTTTGGTCGCATCGGCGGCCACTCACCTTACCTAACCTAACCTAAACCCAAGTGCGGGAGTGTATACAGGACGCTCATCTTGTCCTGACTCCTCGCTATACCTCGTCTCGACTATGTCAATCGACTATGTCTCGGCGAGAGTGTGGAGCGTATTCCAAATTATATATCTAATTATATTTCTATAAATATGTTTTTCAATCGTCAAGAAAACCGTAATTATTTAATAATAATAATAATTACTTAGTTCAATACAAGAACAATTACGAAAATTGTACTCTTTAGCAGGTATTCATAAGTACGAAGCTGATAAAACACATGTTTGCATTCCAAAGCAATTAGGTGCCAACGAATAATTAATCGTGAACGTTAAACGAACGAACTCAATACAGCCCTGAGCGCGCGGTTAGCTGCAAGGTATCGAACATGCAGGGTATTACGTTTCGTACGCTTAATTAGACAATGGTATTATCGGAAATAGGAGGGCTCCTGACTGATATTAGGTACAGAATATGGTATAATTTGATTAGCGTAATGAAGATTTCCTTGTTGATTTTTCGAAAATTACATTAGTAACGAGTACATGCATTTAAAAACATACCACGTCTACAGGAATTTAGAACAGAGATTTCTGGTAACATCTGAAAGTAAGCGGTGAAGAGTGTCTGAAATAAAGTACTGCGAATAATTGGGAAGTTAAAATAAATTGCTCTTGTTCTTTAGAACAATTTGTTATTGTTTTTATGTTTTAGTTTCATATTAAATCACTTGTAGATGGAACAGCTGTTTCTTTAGCATGAGGAGCGATGACAATGAATAAATCATTTTCCCTGCTATTCTGCTTGGTTGCTGATTCGATAAAGGAAGAGCTTCACCAACAGGACACTGTATGGGTACGAATATCGTAAGAAATAAAACGGACTAGGCTTGTGGAATTGCATCAGGGTTTTTAAATTTATTAACGAAATAGGGGTGGTTCCATGGTCCTCCTTGTTGACCTAAGTGTCGATACCCTTGCCACACTAATGATGGTACCTTTCATAATCATCACTGATTGAATTTATTAGGACCATCCTTTAATGTAATTTGCGCAGATTGGCAAACGGAATAAACGATTCAGTAAGTAGCAACAATTTTAATCAGTCGGTTTCACGCATGGCGCCTCTGAGAAAAGTGGGTAAGATTTGCAGACCCAAATTCTCGGAATCCTCGAGTTTTCATACGTTAATAATCACGTGCCAAAAGTTCAAATGAATTTTTTCTAAATTTCTCGTTTAAATTTCTTGTGAGCACAACGGAAGAGTGACTTCGATTACCCGATTTTAAATAAAAGCGTGAAGGAATCACTAAAAAAATTGAAGGTAGAAATACGCAGTGAAACAAATCGTTTTGTTGCAAAAGTAATTCGAATATAAAAGAAAACAATTTCAGTAGAAAGAGCCAGTGCAAAACGATAATAACGGAAAAGTAAACATTCTGATTTTAATAATTCCCAAATCGCTGATGAAACAAAGTTGAAACTTGATATTTACCTGGAGCAGAGTGGCGCGTATACAAAATAAAATTTCTATCTCAGAAATGGCTTATGCTAGAAAGGTGAAATTTTGTACATTTAACTATATGTAAAAACGAACTAGGTCACGGATCAACGTCCCGCCCAAATAGTTGCACTAAAGATGCTCTTACACGAGCAATTTTTCAAGCTATTGATTGTCCGACGACTATTGCCAAAACTAGTGGAGCGATTAATGGAGCAATACAGGGCAATATCATGCTAGTTAGTAGTCTGGGTGGCTTAGTGGTTAAAGCACTTGCCTTCGGCGCACCTGGTACCAGGTTCGAATCTGCTTGGCGACAAGTAATTTTCGAAAATAGGATTGGGTGCCGGACTACCAGTTCACTCAGCTGTAAATGAGTACCTGAGTTAAAAATCGGGGTAATAATCACGGACGAGCGTGTGGCTGACTACTTCACCTTCTAGTGTTCCGTTGGTCTAGTAATGAAGTAACTCTAGCTCTTACTTCAAGGTCTAGGCCCAATTTGGGCTGTTGTGCCATTGATTAGCATGCTAGTTTCGGCAATATTTCTTCAATGTGGCAATGTTTGCATAGATTGCTGGTATTGCGCGCTCTATAGTTGCTGTATTTCCACTAACTTGGATAATTCCGAGCAATTGTTGTCGTTCGGCGATTCAATTGTTAAGTTTTGTTTTGAGTTTTGCATTTATTTGTCAAGTTTCGTGTTATAATGGCTTGGAATTCATTTTTATTTTAAGTTTTAGATTTGTTTGTCAAGTTTGCTTTCGTGTTGTTCATAGATTGAATTGGTTGTGTAAGCCCTTATTGCCGAATTGCTAGATATTGATTAATATCGCTCATCACAATTCAGCAACGAGATGATGAAAAGTTGATCCACATCGCCTGTTGCTATTGTTGCTGTGTGTTGCTTCATATTTTCGTGACGTCAAAATTGACGAATATTGCTGCAAATTTTAATCGGTCGTGTAAGAGCACCTTAACCCTGCGTCTACACTGACAATTTATCTGGCAATGGCAATATTGCCATTGAGTTAAATGTGAAATCGCAATGAGTGGGCATTTGATTGCCAGGCAATTTTCATTTGAGAGAGTGAATTCGAGGTGTCAATTTGCGAAGCAAAGCAATCATTACTTCGAAAACTATTGATTAATTCAATAGTTTTTTCTTTAATTAAGTGTTGGTTGTTTTCCGGCGTCAGTAGGGTTTCTGGTGTGAAACCCCAACACGAAATCCTCGACTGCTGATTAATCGTTGTCCTAGAGGACATGACCGTTGGAAAACACTTCACTGGAATACGCCAGTCTTTATAAGATTGTGTTGGACTAGGTCCGAAGGAGCTGTTTCGTCATCGGAGGGCATAGACTCGTCAGAGGGTGTATCATGCCTACTATCCGAAACACCCTTACAGCTGGTGGAATTGCTGAGCATAATTTCTATATATCGCACTCGAAGTCAAATTTACGATCCGAGACTTATAAACTTAGCTAAATTTCCGCCATAGCAATCCTATACTAAAGGAAGGTGGCGCTGAAGA
Source organism: Beris morrisii (assembly GCA_951812415.1). Lineage (NCBI taxonomy): Eukaryota > Metazoa > Arthropoda > Insecta > Diptera > Stratiomyidae > Beris > Beris morrisii. The sequence continues at coordinate 94,487,047 of OX638312.1, read as the reverse complement.
TTACAAATATTTGATCATCAAATATTTCAACCAATTTGGTGGAATTTTTGGTTGTAAGCCAGGATATATAGAGCTAAACGCTAAGAGCGCGGCTTTTTTCTTTAGTCTAATTTATTTTCACTCATTTTGCGATCAAACCAAAAAAACGTAAGTATACCTGTTGACAAGCGACGCTAACTTCTGTCAAACGATTCGTTTTCTGGCAATATTATCCTCAAAATTGCCATGGCAATGCTGAGGGCAATATTGCCTTATGCGTTTGGTGCGTCTACACTGTCAATTTGTGAATGGCAATAATACCGTTGCCATTGCCATTGCCATTGCCAGATAAATTGTCAGTGTAGACGCAGGGGTAGTATGTGGAAGATTGACTCCTCCACTTCTGGGTCACCGCAGCTACGACAAAGATCATTTGCCCTGGCATCCAGTCGTCTAGCGTGTCTGCCGATCAGGCAGTGTCCTGTGAGCACTCCGATTAGTGTGCTAGCATCTTTCAGGCTCAGGTCCAAGACAAATTTGCTTTTCCCGTAATCATATTAAACCCCAAAGGACGTGCCGTCTATTCTACAGGCTACTTCTACAAATACATAAAAAGAAATTTCGTGATGTTCAATTCAGGGGCGAAAGGATTAAGAGATTAAGTATATCTTAACGAATTCCTCAATATTTCTTGAAAAGAACCGATTGGTTCGATCTAGTTTTCACTTCCACAGGGTATCTACATATACAAACGGCTAAAAGTAATTTCACCAGTTTTCAATATTCAACTCCAAGGGTCAGAAAAGTGGTTAAATATCCGATTGAGTATCAAGTTGGTTTCTCTTTCTACAAAGTAATTTCGTCAATTGGTGATATTCAACCCCTAAAGAAGAGAAAGGGGATGAAAAGGGAGGGGTTAATTATGTATTCACGGAATCCTCAATATATGTTAGCAAGGATCGATAATATATTTATCTGGTTTTCACTTCCATAGACTTAACACCTAAAAAGTAACTTCAACAGTTTAGAGATTCAACCCAAAGGCCATGGAAAGGGGTTAAATACGGTTTCACGAATTTCTGAATATCTTTCAATCTGATTCAGTATCAAATAGGTTTTTCTCTACAGGCTACGAAAACAAAAAAAATGCATAAAAAGTAGTTCATGATTTTGTGATATTCAACCCCTATAAGGGTGAAAAGGGTTTAAGTATGTTTTCACGAACTTCTCGATATTTCTTAAGAACGATAAGTTATCGAATTGATTTTTGCGCCTAAAAATAATTTATTCAATCTGCTCAAACCCGATTTCGTTATCTCTTGGAAATATCTGGAAGAATAAACAGACACTGTTTGAGTGAAATCAGCAACGTGTTGAAAGAAGTGCTGTTGAATAATGCGGTTTTATTAACGAGTGAGCAGCTTGCTCACTCTCGAATACGGCAATAATCTAAGAAAAAAATCAAATTAGTTGCTGCATTCGGAAGTTGGTTAGAGTTATGATATAGTGGTAGTGCTCGTATAAGAAAAGGATAATGGAAAACGTTCAGATTTGTTTTTATCCCAAGACCCTATTATGATTAAAAGCTGAAAGTCGGTCCCGATATAGAGTTTTTCTAGTAGCACATTATAGCAATAGTTTTTTTTATGGGAGGGAATAGATTTTTCCGTCTCAGTACGGGCTTACAACAGGATGCTTTTTATGAGAATAGCAGGGTGGGAATAGATTTTTCAGTCTCAGGAACGGTTTACATTAGAAAGTTGAAACTTGTTACAATAACGACGGGTATTTGCTCTGCTGTGCGGAAGTTTGGGTAGGAACCGTATGCCGAAAATTCTGTCCTATACCATTTTTTACGGTTGAACCTTAGTAGAAACCTTTTTCAAATTTAACATTGAGAATGTGCACTGTCAATTTCTGTTGCGTTTCGATTACTGAACAATTTGGCACCTCAATAATCTAGTACATTCAACATATTGCACGACTGCAGTCGGTATTTCCTCTTTAGTGCTGCCTGACATTAAATTGCTGTCACGCTCTGTAGCTACTTTTCTTTGTAAAATATCAGGTTTTTTTTGTCTCAATAAAAATGTTTGAAGTTGCGTTTCGATCATACAAATTCTATTGGACAACTTTGCAACACTTGTCGGCACCAAGTTTTGAGAGAAAATTTGTGATACTTTTTTCTTCAAAAGTTTAGACTTTTTTAAGTAAATTGTTGTAACTATTCCCCTGTTTCATTTTATGTTCGCTTTTGCGGAATTGAATCTGAATCCATTGGAAAGGACCTCCTTCACCTGTCTGTTGGCTTTTTGTGGTGCGGTTGATTCATTTGCTATTCCATAACAGAAGTGTTTTTTTTTATCCATGATTCTCCTTGTCTTCCAAGTTTTCATTTACCTGATGAGTTTTTCTATCACAGCCCCCCCCCCCCCCCCCCATTAAGGAACCCTCTATCATTATTTTCTCCAAACTGGTTCAATTTTTTTTCTCAAAAAACAGATGCCTATTGTGGACAGTCGAGTTTGATCTTCGACTATTACTTCTACAATGGATTGTAAAAGGGTTTCGGATCGAGCATAATCTTGGATATGACCCTACAAAAATACTTCCGATGATTCCATTCCCTTAATTGGAAAGATTTGATTCAATTAAAGTCTTGAAAGGTTTCTTCAAATTGTGATATGTTATCGAGTTACAGTGTGTGCGCACGGTGGATATTAAGTTAGCTTAAAATCAACATGAGCCATTTGTAATTGCTATCTAGTTGGCTGTAGGGTTTTTTTTGCAGGGGAGCTACTCCGGGTATTGGTATGAAAATGGGCGAAGTATCATCATATGGTCTTACCTGTGAGAGCATATCACAAGGAGAATAGCTGGATGTTATGTGAGCTCTGTAGGTACTGTACATGTGAGCTTAGTATTCTAGGGAACTCAAGTTACCGGTGTTTTATTTTATCCAGCAGTTCTCTCTTCGGCAATACTACGGCTATGGTAGCAATATACTGGCTAAAGTACCGGCAATACGTTGTATTACACGTACCTCCTCTTCTGGCATACGTTGTCGTGTGGGCCTATATTAGTCTTATGTTGTTGTTCATCGTATACACTGGTAGTTTTTCCTTGGGACCCATTGTATTGTTGGTTAGCTCTAGTCGGACATAGTTTTTTTTCTCTCAATACTTTTGTTCTATCCATTGGACAGTCATTATGCCGTGAACTTTTCTCGTTTCTATTATTTTTTATCCAGCGCTACTTCAGCTACCATCCGACTATAATATACAGAAATCGACCTCAACGCTCCGTACTTTTACCTATGCTGGAGTACTAAGAGTTAGTGTCTGACTGCTTCTCGACTCGGAGTGTGTATAGTAACCTGTGTGGTGTTTTTTTTTGTATATCGGTTGTGGATTTCGTTTGAAGTTTTCTGTTGATATCGGTGGCCCCCCCGACCAAGTGGAGTTTTTTTTCCTGAATAGCTAGCCGGCTTTTTTCTTCGTCCGAAACACCTAAAGTGATTGTATGGTCACTTGTGGCTTCTATGCGCGGCCTCTATGTGAATAGTGTGGATTTTGCAGTGGTCACAAAGTGCCTTTCTTTCGAAATTCTCGCTATTCTTTCAGGTGGTATTGAGTTCATTCTATAAATTGGAAGTGTTTGCCATAGTGTGTAACAACAAAATGTGCTGTGCCAATGCCCCGAAGTGGATTTAAAAATTAAAGCCCCACACACCCTTCACCTCTCATTACAAAAATAAAAAAAAAAATAAATAAAAGAAATCAATTTATCGATGTGTGAAGTGGTAATTGTGTTCTATTTATGATTCTTATAAAATCGCAATATTAAAAAAAATAAATAAAATTGTTTGATTGATCGGTTGGATTAAGATTTGTTCGGGGGTCAGACAAAAACATCTTCATTCCGAGAGCTGATCCAATAAACGACGGCTACAGTCAATAAACTTTGGAATCGAAATCGTTCCTGTCGTTATGAAACTTTTGCAGGAGTTTATGTTTTCAACGCCTGATGTTGGAGATGTTTCACTAGCCCAAGAAATGGTAAAGATACTTTTCTTAGTTGTTTTCTTTGCAGATCTGCGTGTTATTGCAGAAGAGTTGTATACGATTTGTGATTATCAGAATTAGGTTCTTCATATTTTCCTGTTATTACCGAGGCAATTTGCTTATATTTTTTATTTGTTGTTTGTATGTAATCAGGTTTCTTACGGCGATATTTTGCGTCTTATTTTCATTCTATGTTATCTATGTAATTGGTAATTGGTAGAGGGTAATTTGAATTTGAGTGTATTCTATAGAATTTTATTTCAATGACCTGGTAGTGTGGAGCGATCCAATAAAATGGAGAACTTATGAATATTAAATGTAAGGTTGATTTTAAGGTTCACAATAACTAGATTTCTTCGTTTCAGTAGAAGCGACCAAAATTTACTTAGTATCGGAGGAAATAGGTGAAAAACCTCGCGATGGAGTCAATTTTCTGGAGAAAGAGAAATACTATCACCTGATTGATTTTTGTGAAGCAAATTCCTCGCTGTTATCGAAAGACAGTCACCTGATTGACTCAACTGATGACGGAATAAATTTCGTGACTGTTTTTTGCGTTATTATTTTTCTAATAATAAAGTTTTGTGATCGACCTGAAATTTCTAAACCATTTGCTACCGCCGTACTCAAACGCGTTTGAAAGCTCGTATCACCCAAACCCTTTGAAATATTAAGTTCAAAATTTTTTTGGAGGTAGATTGGGTTGAAGACTTTAAGTGGTTACATTTTGGGGAGTGGGAGACTCTTTTAGACGAAAAATTTTGGTTTCTTTATCTTAGGATCTGTTCATGCTAAGAAGTTGAAAATTTGAATTTATATAGAGCTATGATAATGGAGCAATTTGGGTGAGAGTGAAGGAAACTATTGGGTCTGAAACGCCAGAAAGCTGGGATTAAGACATTTTAAAATGCGTAACATTTTTGATGAAGGTTGTGGAGCAAGAAGGCAGTGAGATGATCATTTTACAGGATTTAAGCCCCTACCAGAGAAAGTCCTGGAGGTGAGGATGGAAGGCAATCCTGCTTTTTACTTCTTGAGAACCGCTAAAGATAGAAAGCTATTAGTTGACGTCTGTATAGAACTACACAGTAGACCCCTACCAGAGAAAATCCTGGAGGTGAGGATGGAAGGCAATCCTGCTTTTTACTTCTTGAGAACCGCTAAAAATAGTAAGCTATTAGTTGACGTCTGTATAGAACTACTTTAGAGGCATTTTTGGTAGTGGTAGCAATTACGGGGTGGTCTGTGTGGTGTTTTTTGAATCTCCAAAACGGGTAACGTTAGAAAGTTAAAACTTGGTAGGCATATGTAGATGAACTAGAAAACCAAACGAAAAATTTCACTTGGCGAGCGTAGGTGAGAGAAAAAGTTAATTATCCGTGCGTGTCTCGACAGACCTAAGAGAAACGCATAAGTGTTCATTTTCAAGATTTTCTTTTAGGTCTGTCGAGATATCGAATGAATTTTACTTCAGAAGGCTCTTTATATAAGTGTCTAGAAATAGTTTTTCGAATTTTTCGATATTCATCCTATGAGAGGGTGTAAAGTAGTCGTGTACGTTTTCACGAATTCCGATATATTTCTTAGGTTGAATGAAATATTGAATTCACTTTTACTTCTACTTTTAAGGGCTTTAAATATAAACGCAAAAAAAAAACTAATTTAAATATTTTTCGATATTGAACCACCGATGTGCAAGTTTTCACGAATTTCGAAATACTTTTTTTTAATGGGGATAGCTAGGTATGGAGTGGAGGTGGTTTTTTATACCATAAGAAACGGCTTATGCGAGAAAGTTGAAACTTAGTAATTATATGTAAATGTACTACAGGAGTAATTAAAGCAAAAGAAAGGTCAGATTTTCATTGGTGTGCAAAGGTGGAGTAAAAAAAAAATGTCCGTGCAACGGGTTTTCTCCACATTTTCACGAATTTCGTTATATCTTTTAGACAAGTCGAATTATTAAATTGATATTTTCCCTTCTCGAGGCTTTTTATGTAAGCGTCTACAAACGGGTTTCCAAATTTGTTGACATCCAACCAATAAGAGCGTGTAAAGTGGTTGTGTATAGTTTCACGAATTCCGATGTATTTCTTAGGTGTAATGAGATATGGAATTTACTTTTAAAGCTTTAAATGCAATCGGGTAAAAATGCGATTTATGCATTTTTCGATATTAAACTCCCCCGGTGGTGTAAGGTATTGTTCAAGTTTATCTTTTAGGTCTAATGAGATCTAATTCGCTTTTACTTCTATTGAATCTTCTATTAAACAAAATAAGTAAAATAAATAAAAAAAATCTGCCTGGGCGCAACTTTATTATTTTTTGGGATAGAAGTCCGGAACGCGTTTAACCTAAAGACTCAGGGGCTATTTGGAACGTTAATTTTTAGGTTGTCCTTCGGATAGTAACCTACACCGCATCTCGGCATTAATAAAAATAATAAAGTTGCGACCAGACTGTTGGCAGATTTTTTTTATGTCCCGGTAAATTAAAGTAATACGTGAACAGTGGAGGGAGGACAAATTACTGAAGTCGTGGATCACATTGATGAATACTTCAATACAAAATTAGAAGCACTCCTGGGTTACGCTTACAAGGATGGTGGTCCACATAGACAGGTCGCAAGAACACGTTTTAATATCGCAAACTCGGTTGACTTGACTATTAGAGATTAATATAACTGAATTAGTTGGGTGTTTCTTGAAGATGTGGATGAGATTTGGTCAGTTTATCCATCCTGTACTATTTAGGAAGACTTTTAACTCCCTTAATTTTCTTTTTCTTCTCCTTCAGGTCCTCAAAGAGAGGTCTGCCTAGTGCTCGTTCTCGAGCTGTGTCTCTATTGCCACATATCCGCAAAGGAACTGAAAGAGTTCTAGTCAGGACTTGCCAAGGCAACTGCGTCATTGAATAGAATGCCCAATTTGGTAGCGTGTTCTCCACTGGACCTGTAGTGTCTGCCCGGGTCTTGTTTATAAATTCGCATGTTTTGTTTCGGTTATAAGACAGCCTAGATCCTAAATAGGGCAAAGTTACTGCCTGTCCCAGCAGTAACTTTGCCCCATCCGTCCTTCGTGATGGCTCCCTGCCGAATGTGTAGAGCGGAACCTTGCCAGTACATCAACCCGCTTATTTCCTACTGTGTCTCTATGACCCAGGGACTCAGCAGGATGACATTGAGCTGACCTCCTAAACTGCGAGGAGCTAAGATAAACAATTTTGGATGTTACATCTCAGGAACAGATTGTGCTAGGGACTTGAAACTTTAATAATTCAAGATCAAATGTTTATTTTGGCCACCTGACTGGAAAACGAAGAGATTACTAAACGTTCCATTGAAATTACATGATTGTATGTTTAGGTAATTTGTAATTGTTCCAAGTCTGGAAACACGACAAGAAGGAGCCAACCGACTTGCGCCATTTTCGAAATCGTAAGCGAAAGATCCTATTTTCCCAGGGAATTTGATTTTTTTTCAATCATTAACTGCTACATCTCATCCATACCTACGGCATTAGCGGAAAGAGTAATCTGCCTTCGCATTCTAGTGGCACCTTAATACTTTTATTCAAACGTTTCTCAACGCTCAACATTCCAGCTGTTTGGGTTCACAAAAGCATTTTTCTGTTATGATCCAAATCTCACCAGTATTCGTGAAATAGGCGATTACATTGAATCAGTGATAGAGCTGATAAGATTGATCCGTTTGGGCTCAATTTTAAGAAGAACTTCTTTTCGATGGATACGTAAAAATACTTACATTTTGAAACTCTCGTAAACTCCTTCAGAAACGCACTTTCGAAACTTTTAGATTGAACTTACCGGCGAAAGAAGAAACCCGAAATTAGATTAGAATCAAAATTTGGCGTCGAAAAATGCAATTCATCAATTTTGACAGCCATAAAAAATGTTTAAGTCTTTTGATGACCAAATACTCATGCTGTTATGTCACTGGTTATTTTAGGCGCTTTAAAGCGGCTAGAATAACCAAATTGAGAGAGATAGAAAATTTAACATACAATTTAGACATTGGTGTGAGAGAGACAGTCCGAACAGCTAAAAAGTGAGTAACTGTCAAAAAAACGGCAACAAAGAGCCTGCCGAGCAGTGTTTCGCAACATTCTAGCAGTTCAAGCCAAGAAACAACCACTAGGTGGGGGGGGGGCTTCATTTCCAGCCGCTACGCGCTTTTTTTTGACAGTTCGTTATGTATAAATTATTGAAAGTGTCGTGTTATGTTGTGAAACCCGCTAGAACCGGTATTTTTCATAACAAACCAGTTGTTAATTTCGTTTACTAGATGCCGCTAGCGTCGAAAAGACCGGTATCTCTTTCTTTTAATGTTGTTCGCTTTGTCGCATGATTAGTTTTTCCTGCGCTTTTTTTAAGCTTGAAAAATAACCAGTGTCATAACAGCATTTGGGATGAAAATCACTCTGACTTCACGCCACATCTTCGGGACATACCCGAGAGTTAGACAACTTCTAAAGATCCTCACCAAGGAAGGACCAATAAGTGGCATGGTCTTCTGCAGCATAATGGGCACCAGACCGTCCATTCCCGGAGACTTAAAGGGAGAGAAGGACATAACCGCACATCTTACCCTTTCATGAGTAATCGTCCGATTTACAATGGCTGCGTCCGCCACAGGGAGATCTACTACCTGAGAAGCGTTCCCAAGCTCCGAAATGCACCCCTGGAAGTGCGCCCGTATCAGTAGATCAAGACTTTCCTGACTCGATTCCGTCCAGCTTCTGTCAATCCTCCTCAAGTACTCAGGAACACTGTGGTCCTTGGCGAGGATCCTGCGTATTCTAGATGCTTCATTAAGACATTCTATTTCCTCGTAGAGTTTCTTCCATGAACTTCGCTTGTCGAAGTTCAGCGACGATTTATATTCTTTTGGCTGATGCATCCCAGTCCAAATCATTCTGAGTTCTTTTGGCGTTCTTGAAAAGCCTCCTCGCCTTTCCTCTCAGAATTTCAAGAATCCTTTGACCACCACTTCGGACCACCCTTCCCACCCCCATTTGAAAGCGTGCAAGACGATCTATGGGTGGTTATGGGAGTTAGTTTGGGTGCTACTAGATGCTTCCCGCCATAAAATTTTTTCTTGAATTTATCGATGTTCCTCTGTAATACAAAACAACGGAACACCTTAACCTGGGGATTTCTGTCTGAAGCTATTGTTTATTTCAGAAGATAGCGCAACTGGAGGCATCAGCCTTCCTATTGCATCTAGTGAGCAAAGTGTGGTAGAGGTATGACGGACCATTTATCCGGCTTCAAGAAAACCTGAATTATAAAGAAAAACCGGCTATTATTAATGTGGCCGGCTTTTATTTTATGCAAACCGCAGGTGATGAATATTATAGCTTTAAAGATAGCAATCAATTTCTCGTCAGTTTATGTATGACAGCTGCCGTATACACTTGCCAGTCGAGAGTGATTTCCATATAATATTTCATTCATTAGAGAAGGGAAATGTTGATGTCGAGACCATGTCTAAAATGTGGGCATAAAGAAGAATTTTCAACGTTATTCTATTTGTTTGCAGAGTAGTTTGAAATGGATTCTTGCACATGTTTCGTACATGTTTGGGCTGTATAGTCGCTAGATAGTGGCTTCTTCAATAAAATTGGGAAAAAAAGTAATTCAGGCAGTTTAAAACAGGTTTATCATGTGGATGCGTCATTTATTAATTATTTGTAAGTGTCCCAAAATTCGTCTTCTTCTTGAGACCAGTCTACAATATCAAATAGGACAGGTATAGTTTCAGTCTTACAACCAATTCGCGAACTGCTTCTCATTCGTCGTTTGCTTCTCTACCAGCCAATTTAAAACGGCTCGCTTTCTCGCCGCGTAAACTTAAAGTATTGATATGTACACGTGTGTGCTGCTGCGTTTTTTACGCATTGATGCAGATACGGTATTGGCGCGGACTTATATATAACAGCACAATATTCTATGCTTGAGAATGTTTGGTGATGTGCTACGCACCGAACAGCTTTGTACAATTAAACTCGTTAGTCTCGAGAGTTTATTGTTCGAAAATACTTCATACGAGAAACAACTGCAGTACTTCGACAGGAATGCAATTGTAGTTTTCCGTTCCTGAGGAGCTATAACAATGGAGTCTTTTATGCCCTCTAGAGTGAATGTTAAAAAAAAAAATTAAATTCCACACATTTCATGTTTTCCAGTGGAAATTTAAGAGCTACTTGAAAATGTCCTTGCTTTCCTTTTCGCAGTAGAAACTGGTAACTAATCAGGGCCGAAAAGCTAGGCTAGACTGTCTCTCCATCTTCAATTGTACTCGTCGCTCCTGTAGCTAACTGAGCGTATATATTTTTTTTTTATACATTCACAAAGTTCAGATTTTGTCGCTTTTGCACGAATATTTTATTCATATAAGATTCATTTCACAAACACAGCTTATTGGATACATGTATGCTCTATGTTAAATCGCGAACAGATTCGTTCTAATGACGGAACGAACTCCCAAGTGGATATGCTAAAAATGCTTTTATTCTATTTAACTATCACGTACTAAGGCTAATTGTAGGTAAATATTTGCATATTCAAGTACTTTGTGCGCTATTTTATATGCCTGAGGCAATGTGAAACAGGTCGAGATGTTATAATTATAATAGAACTTTAGGATTAATAGAATTGGAATATTAATTTCAAGGATATCAGTTGGAATTTTCTTCAGAAATGCATAATTCTTTCAAGAAACAGTCTTAAAATCATGAAACTACAGTTATGGCGCTTCGGCAGTATTCCAGCAAAGCTATTTTCCACTCCCAGTACTGACATTTTCAGAACTCCAGCATAAAATTTCTAGTACTGATTTAATTCTGCTAAACATAATTCATTCAGTACTGAATTTCATAATAATAAAATTTTTTTTTCGTCTTTTAATGTGATTTTCTATCACAGTTTTTTTTATATTGTTTTCTATTTATTGGTTTTAATCCATTTGGCTATGTAGACTGACAAATAGTGAACTAATTTTAATGAATAAATTTACACCTACTAGGATTTGAACCAACGACTGCATTTTTCGGAAGACAAAACTATGATCTCCGAGGGTATCCGACGCTGTTCAAGTTATTAGGAAATTGTTCGAGGTTTCAATCATTATCTGCAGTAGGTTTTACTAGAGCGCTTCTTATAAAAATGCAGAAATGTCAAAAATACATGACAAGAAAGAGAAAGAGAAAGAAAAAAAAATGGCGCAATATTAAAGTTTCACTAAATTTCATAAATCATCTCAGGCCTGTTGCAGTACTGATTTCTCAGTATCACAACAGTTTTCCAACTAGTTCTTAACCAATTCTGTTTTTCAATATCGAAGCAGAACTGAACCCTGGTGCTTCGATATTGAAAAAAAAACAATCGGTTTAGAAATAGCTGGTAAATGCTGATACAATTAGTATCCAGTTCGGGTCACTGGCCGATCGGCGACCACGCGGCCAGACTGGGTATTCCCTTTAACGTCAATTGCCGCAGTTGTGGGGAGGTAAATAAGAGGGAAACTGTTATCCACCTTCTTTGCGAGTGTCCAGCCCTAGCTAGAGCCAGACTTCGCGTACTAGGCAAACCTTTCTTTAATACCCTTGACGAGGTCTCGAAGAACAAGGTTGGAGAACTAATCGCCTTCTTAAACAGCTGCGGATGGATATGATAATCCATTGGAGCCCCAGGTCTCTGTTAAACCATGTATCCACTTCATCAACCCTCAACGACCAGGTTAAACTAGTTGTGGTATAAAAACGGCGTTTCCTGTGCTAATTGGGCTCTGTTTTCGGCAGACGGGCCACCACGTATACCAACCAACAAACTAGGATCCAGTTCTGATATTTGTTTTATTGATTCATTCTGGTGTTTTCCAAATCCAAACTCATATACAATTATTATTTGTTTGGTTTAAGCCTGTAAAAGCCTTATTGCTTCTTGGTTTTAACCGCTCCCTAGGCTAGATCTATCCACTTCCGGTAGAGGATAATTTTACGCAGTGAGTCTTCGACAGGTCCTCATACGTGAGGGTAAATCCACATGTTTCAGATGTGATTTCACAGAACGGGCATGCGTCTGAAATAATGTTCTAAGAAATATCCCATTAAAGAATGTTTCAAAAATGGAATCCTGACACCTTTTTACAGGAGCGGTTGCGTCAAACACATCGGTAAATCCATAGGAATTCCTGGAGGGGCCGGTTGACATCTGTACGGATTATATGATCCCGGTGAATGATTTTCGATCACTCTCCATGTATACTGACGGTTCAAAAATGGAAGGTGGCACTGGCGCTAAAGTTTTCTCTGAGCAGCTGAATGTAAGGGAGTCGTTTAAGCTACCAGATGCCTGTAATGTATTCCAAGCGGAGATTCTGGCGGTGCTTCTGGCAGGTAACATCACGTTGATGGGCATATGCTTTCAGGATATCTCACTTTACGTTGACAGCCAGGCGGCTTTGAATGCATTGAAATCGGAGACTATTAAATCCCAGCTAGGAAATCAGTCAGAAGAGAATACAGCTATGCATAGTGACATACCAGGGAACGAACTGGTGAGCTGGCCAGATTAGGATCGCCGTCAGCCGGAATAGTAGAGGAAGGAGTTAGTACACCGCTAAACGGTATCAAAGTGCTTATCAGGAAACGTGCCACGGACGCATCGAACTCAAGGTGGAAAGGGGCTGACGAGCTGTAGGAATTCTATGGCATTCTGTCCAAAGCTGGACAGACGGAGGTCTAGGGAAATACTGACATGGAATAGGGGAAGATTGCGGTTACTCGTCGGAATACTGACGGGGCACTGCTTGCTAGGGAAGCATGCAATGCGTATGGAGATCGCTGACTCTGACGTGTGTAGATACTGACACGTCCTATACGCTGGCCTTACCCACATTTTGTGTGAATGTCAAGCGGTTGTAAGGAGGCGATTGAAATGGTTGGGCAGTAATTAATCCGACAATTTGGAGGATCTGAGATTCATAAAGCATGATAGGTTAGGTTACAGTGGCGGCCAAAGCCTCACATAGCCCACGAGGGTTCATAGTGATACCACTAAAAACAGGAGACCCAATGTACCTATGATTGTTGCGTTTCGATCTGTACTGAGAGCTCCTCGTTTAATTCAAAGGTCCCTGTTACCGTAGCAAAGTTTAGCAGGCTCTGCATGCTGTTAAACGAGACTTCTTTAAGATTTAAGATTTTTTTCGGTGCACCAAGAGCCTTCACCCGTCTTCTAGCCAGAGCTGGGCAGTTGCACAGGAGGTGTTCTAGCGTTTCCCGTTCCCCGGGTAGTTTACAGTTCCTGCAGAGATCATTAGTAATTAGCCCCATTCTGTACGCATGCGCCCCAATGAAACAATGGCCGATAATAATTCCGACTAAAGTTGCGCATTGCGCCCTTGGTAGTGCTAACAGGAGTTTAGTTCTTTTCTCATTTTGAGTGCTCCACATTTGTTTCGTGGTTCTGGAGGTTGATGTAGCCTGTCACCTGGCGTCGGACAGGCTTACCATCTTCTGCTCTAGGGAGTTGTGAACGACGTTAAGAGGCGGTGGTACCGAAACCGCTGTTTCTTGTCCAAGTTTTGCATCTTTTTTAGCAAGATCATCCGCGAGTTCGTTTCCTAAAATACCACTGTACCCTGGAACCCAGCAGAGTTCCACTTTCCTATTTGAGCACAGTTTCTGTAAAGCGCGTCGACAGTTAAGTACTGCCTTGGATTTGATAATGCAGGATTTCAAAGCCATTAAGGCTGCTTGGCTATCCATATAGATAGAAACTGCCTTATCCCTTTTTCGCGATTTGTGAGCTATCTCCGCCGCCTTCTGAATTGCCAGTACCTCCGCTTGGAAAATACTGCGATTATTCGGCAGTCTGTAGCAAGAGTTTGCTGGAAGATCAAGTGAGTGGACGGCTGCGCACACTCCGTCCTCCATCTTAGAACCGTCAGTATAGAAGTTAATCGGCCCCGCAGTGTCACCGGCTCTTACCTCCCAGTACTCTCTGCTTGGTACGTTTATGGCGAACTTCCTGTCAAACCAGAGCTTAGGATCTGCATAGTTCGTAGTCCCTGTTGTAGGTAGGCGGATTTTACTGTGCCCGTATGTACATGCTTTGAGCTGGTTTGACTCTCTGAGTTTTAGGGCGCATTTGCATGCTACGTATATTGCGAACAGGTCAATTATTGGCAGAGAAAGAAGGACGTTGACCGAGTCTGAAGAGGTGGTACAAAGGGCGCCCGTTATCCCCAGACAAGCCTGTCTGCACCTTTTCCAACTTTTTCCTGTAGGTTACTTTGTCGGGTACTGGCCACCATATTAGCAGACCGTACAATAGGATTGGCCTAACTACAGCCGTGTAGATCCAGTAAGTGATTTTTGGCTCTAAGCCCCACCTCCAACCGAACATTCTTTTGCACGCGTAGAAAGCGATGGTTGCCTTAGATACTCGTTCTTCCGTATTTAGTTTCCATGACAGCTTGCTGTCTAGGATTACTCCTAGATATCTGGCATGGCCATTCAGGGTTAGCTCAGTGTTACCCATCTTAGCCAGCTTAAACCGTTGAGTCTTTGTTCTCCTAGTAAAAAGAACCAGTTCCGTTTTTAAAGGGTTAACATTGAGCCCTCTGGTTCTTGACCAGTTTAGTAGCTTGTTAAGAGCCCGTGTCGTAAGCTCCGACAGCGTACCTTGTGTACCTTCCTGATGCTAGTATCACCACGTCATCGGCATAGGCTACAACCTCCACCACCGAGTCGTTAAGATCTTTCAGTGCCCCATTCAGAGTGAGTATCCACAAAAGTGGTGATAATACCCCTCCTTGTGGAGTGCCTTTATTAGTAATTTTGTAGGAATGAGCACTACCCCATTCCGACGATATAGACCTGCTTCTTAGCAGTGTTTCGATCCATTTACTTATGGTGCTGTGGACTTTTGCAGAGCCCAGAGCCTCAACAATTGCCTCCGTTGTAACATTGTTGAAAGCTGGGGGATCTGGGGTATTTTGGAGGGTGATTAGTTTCCTACGAGGTTCTGAAGGTGCCCTGTTTTGGTGCCCAGTGTGCGCGGTGCCTTAGCGTGGCGCCCCTTCCTAAAACTAATGGCATATGGTTGAATCTCAAATCCCTTAGTCCTTAAGGCTATCATCTCAAACAAGGCATTACAGCAGTGGGGAGAGTACGCCTCCCTGAGGGCATCCCCTCGCCGCACGCACAGTTCGAATCCGAACCGAGAATCGAACCGTGACTTTCGTCGTGACAAGCGAGTATACTGTGGCACTTCACCACAGAGACATGAAGATGTATAGATCTTATTTAAGGTGGGGCCATAATAAAGTGAGAAAGTGATATATGATTTTTATGACGACGAGTATTTTGATTTTCTTGTATTACGATTCCTCTTTCTTCATGCGAAGTTCAATTTAAAATTCTAATTATATTAGGAAAATTGCCTCAATCCCTTCCTACCTATATCAAATTATTTATACAATATATTCAAATACAGACAAGGACACAAATTGATTAAATCCCACCATCCAATACAGGGATAAGACTAAAATCGATAGTACAAAAAAAATGTCTATATTTTCTCGTCATGTGTAAAGTTTCCGGGCAATTCGAACGAACGACCGGTTCTATCAAAAAAAAAGGTCAGAAAAGCCAGATAAGTTCACCTCAGGTTATCAATAATTTCGATCTAAATGTGACATTTACCTGTATGTAGTCTGTAGTGTGTACAAATACAAATAACTAACAAACTCTATTCCTCAATAAATTGAAATATAGGATGAAAATCGAACAGAGGAATACAAAACTGATGACTAGAAGTAAAACACTTTCATATAGCATTGAATATTAGATGGACAGGATACGGTACACTCATTCAAAATTGATACCTGGAACTTTTTCCCGATGAGATTTTAGATTCAGACGGGTGAACAATAAGTTTATAAATAATGACTTTTTGAATCAGGACGATGGGATTCTTTATATCGTTTTGGTTTATTGTGTTCCAAAATTGACGAACTTCTCAAATAGCCTATTGTAAGCCGGTTTGAAGCTTTATTTTTTTGGGAAGAAGTCCGAAACGAGTTCAATACTGAGATGCGAAGAACGGATCAAGTTGCCCACGGGTCCTTTTTTAGGTTTCACTGACAATTTGTTTTTGCCTCACATCCATAAGCCAATGCAAATCTAACTTACTTTTCTACTACATCCACATCTACACAGTGCGACAAATAAGTTTCGAGACTGGTCATGGAAAATATCATTAAAAGAAAAAATCTGAATATTTTTAATTTTTTTTATTCAATATATTCTCCTCCAGTTTCAATACACTTGTTACAGCGATTCAACAGTGATTCAAATGCGTGTTCTAGTTCATTTTGTGGAATTGCCTCTAGTGCTTGTGTTGTAGCTGTTTTGATGGTCGAAATGTCATTCAAACATCCTTTCAACTTCAATTTCAATTTTGGAAATAGGGAGAAATCGAAATGGGGTCAAATCAGGTGAATACGGCGAATGATTCAACACACAGACTTGATTCCGAGCCAAAAATTGATGAACAATGAGTGAGGTGTGACTCGGTGCATTATCGTGCAAAAACAAAATTTCTCTCGATCACGATAATCGGATCGAATATGACGGATTCTGGACATCACACGCAAGATAAAATGCGGCAGTAATTGTTTTGCCAGTTGGAATGAATTCCCTGTGGACAATTCCTTTGCTATCGAAGAATGTAATGAGCATAGTTTTGATTTTTGATGGAATTTTTCAACATCGACAAAAAAGTTGTTTTGGGAGAACTGTCATAACTTTGCTATCTATCAACCGATTTAAATAAAATTGGTATTACCGGGAAGAGGAGTGTCACAGCTTTCAAACGCCGGTCTGTACACATGGATGGTCCTACCAGTTACTCAGATATGGTTCGAGTCTCAGAACTTATTTGTTGGACTGTGTATATATACCAAGTTTTAACTTTCTAGCATAAGTCGTTCTTGTGATTCAAAAAACCTCCACGCCCGTACCTTGTTAGTTGTTTAAAAAAATTTAGCTTTTGTATTTTTTTTAGCTTTCTATCCTGAAATCCTCGTAATCCAAACTTGTTCACCCTCACACGCCACCTTCCTCTTAAAATTTTTAATTCTACTATGCCCTCCTAGTATGCCTACAGACAATCATTAGATTTCAATTTTGTGGCATAAACCAATCAGGAAATTTGAACTTTAGGCAGTCTCGACATCAGCTTTCAATCGTTTCGGACGCATTGTTTTTTCCCTAATGTCATTTCCCCAAAATTTGGACCATATTTTGGAAACGGCTCTATATAAATTCAAAGTTTCAACTTCCTAGCATTTCTGAGATAAGGCAACTAAAATTTATCGTCCAAAATGCTCCCCCCACATCCCTCCTCACACTTCAAAATGTCTTCTCTTGAAAGATTCTACTCAATCTTCTCACTTACAAAATGTTGACTTAATAGTTCATAGGGTTTAGAAGCTACGAGCTTTGAAACGAGTACGGCGGACAGAAGGATTTTTTTTTTCGTTTTTTCTGTTTTGGGGTTTATCAGCCACGAAATGTGAAAATACAAAATTTTAGTCTAGCGGTTTATTATTAAAAAAGGAATAAAGTTACTAATATTCTTAAAAATCCTTGGCCGAATCTACCGACCACCTTAATTTAAGCTCTTTCCTGTCGATCTTAAAAGTTGCATTATTTATTTATTTATTTACCAAACAAGATATTTACAAATTCAACATTAATTCAGATTATTCTAATTTAATACAATTTGACTTAATTTAATTTACTTTAATTAGTATAAAATTATAGGTACTAGTAAAAGGTTGGTTAAACGGGATGTGAAGGAGCTGGTAAGATCGAACGCAGTTTAAGTTTGTATGTTGGCCTACTTATGTTCTACAGCATCGTTAATGGGTTCATCAGTACGTTGGGGATATTCCTTAAGAGGTTTTGAATGTCTCGTCAGTCTGACAGTGTCGTTAAGTTTTTTATTTGTAAGGTGGTCAACCTTAATATCACCATTCAAGACATCTAAGGTAAAGAAGGATGTGAGCATAGTTCTTCTAGAGCTGAGCGGTAGAAGATTTAACAATCGTAGCCTTACTGTGTGGTGTGGAAGGTCATCAAAGTCTCTAGGGTCATACAATTCCCTAAGGGAAAAAAGAAGAAATTGCTTCTGGATTGACTCTATTCTGTTGCTGCATATTTGAAAAAAGGGATCCCAAATGGGACATGCATATTCCAGAAGAGGGCGTACAATACTTCTAGTACTCTAGTACTTAAGAGAGATCTGAAATGAAGATGTTGAATAAAAGAGGTCCCAAGTGACTTCCTTGGGGTACACCAGAGGACACTGCCATTTCTTTGGAAATGAAGCCTTGGAACTTAACACATTGAGTTCTATTACTAAGATACGACTTAAGCCAGTCAAGTAAAGGTCCTGTTATACCGAATATTTTTAACTTAAAAATTGATCTACTTGGTCGAAGGCTTTGCTAAAGTCAGTGTATATTGCGTCGATTTGGCGCCCATTTTCCAGTGCGCAGAGTGTATCAGATGCAAGAATCATTAGGTTAGTTGTGGTGGAGCGCCCTTTTCTAAAACCGTGCTGCTAGTCATTAAGAATGGGGTTGATAATATTAAAGGTAATAAGCGTAAGGGCTATGTATTTTGGTTCCATATTAAGCCTTTTTTCTATACCCCGTTCACCGAACCAAAGATCACGTTCAACGGTACACCACTCATTCTGCAAGACCGCCAAATTTAAACTTTGTAGGTCTTATAGCCTTTGAAATAAGTAGCTCTAAAGAGAAAAGCGTGCGACGGATTATTTTTTTTTTTAACAATGTACAACCGAGCTAATACCCTTAAAACATGAAAACGTATACGTGTCTAATGGCCTAATCGTGAAGAGCGTTAAAACACAGGCTCTATAAAATGAAGAAAATATGAAAGAAAGAGAAAAGATTAAAAATCAAATGTAGTTGATTCGTGCCCCACATTGGGTGCCATTTGTTGATGTGGAACTTGGTGTAACCCATTTTCATTTAAAGTATCAAATCAACTAAGGAATAGTACAAAATTAAAGAAACGAACCACCTTTCCCAATTTCAATATTCCTTTATCAAAAACAATTCATAAACTACAAGATCTTACAGCTAAATTTCGATTGCAATGCAGTTGAATCAATATCTGGTGTTTAATACATATAATACTTGGTAAAAAAAACAGTGCAGAAATCTTCCAAAATAAAAAAGAAAATTACACAACTTATTCTGTCTGGTGTTTTTAGATTAGATTAGATTGGGTCTCATTTGCTACCCGATTTTATGTCTAGAAGGAAAATTGGTAATCTCCAATGAACTTCGAATGAAGATTGTCAGTTTTGCTCGAAGACCACTTAAATCGATCCGACGTATTGTTTTGCTAATGGGAAACTGCGAATTGTTAGTCGTCGTGATTTTTTTTTATTAACGTATTTTTTTCAATTTCAATACAAACAGGTGATAAAATATCGACATAGTCGCTTGGGGGTTGAATATCAAAACATTTTGAAACGGATTTTTAGGCAATTATATAGAAAGCCAGTTAAAGTAAAAAACAAATCGATATGTCATCAGACCTAAGTTATATATCGGAATTCGTAAAAACGTGCACAATAATTTTACACACTCTCAGGGGTTGAATATCGCAAAATCCTGAAATTAAAATATTAGATCGATATGTATATAGCCCATTGAAGTAAAAGCGAATTTGATCTCATTAAACCTGGAAGATTTGTCGGAATTCGTGTAAACATGAACAATACCTTATATTAATATCTAATAATGCTTAAATCGGGTTTCTCTTCGATTGTGTTTAAACCTTTAGTAGTGAAAGTCAATTCTATATCTCATTAGACCTAAAGAATATATCGGAATTCGTGAAAATGAACACAATCACTTTACTTCCCCTTAGGGGTTGGATATCGAAATATTTTGAAAACCGTCTTCTAGGCGCTTATATAAAGAGCCCGCGGAAATAAAATTAATTTGATAAATCGACATGCCTAAAAGATATAACGAAATTCGTGAAAAAGTGGAAAAGATACCTTTTGTACGGACATTTTTTCTATTCCATCGTTGTATGTCAATGAAAATCAGAACTTTGCTTTAATTGCTCTTGTACTACATCTATATATACTTACTAAGTTTCAACTTTCTGCCGTAAGCCCCCGTACCTTGCTACTGTAATGACTTGTTTTGTTGCCGGGGTATGTTCATCGGTTGCCAGGATTCGTTAAAAATATTTATTTGTTCTAGACTTCGCTGTATTATCTATTTGGTTTAAAACAAATTAAAATTCAAGTTCTGATCTCCTAGCGTTCTGCTCGTCTTCGATGTCAGGTTTGCTCGCCTTGTCTCGCCTTGTCTCGCCTTCGCTTGACGTACCTCGCCTCTGATCGCTCGCCTCAGTTCACCGTTATGTGCTCGTCTTAGCTCGTTGTATTATGTCTCTACTCGTCTCGTGTTCCGTCCCTGCCCGTCATTCGCTCGCCTCCGCTCGTCTGCTGTGCTCGCCTTGACTTGGTCCTGTTCAACATGATTCGACTCTGTTATTCTGTGGGTACGACTCTGCTCGTCTTGCCTTGACTCTCTCTGCTCTACTCTTCCCTGTCTTCGTCTCTGCGTGTTGCCTCTGCTCGTACTCCCAGTCTTCGTCCTCCCCTGTCTTCGTCTCCGCTCGTTCGCCTCTGCTCGTTCTCCCTGTTTTCGTCCTGCCCTGTCTTCGTCTCTACGTGTGCTTCTGCTTTGATCATCTTGGCTCTGCTGTGTATGATTGTCATGGTTTTGGCGTCGTTCGTCGTGGCTTGTCGTAGCTGGTTGTAACTTGACTCCTGGCACGACTCTGCTTGCCTTACTTGACCCTGTTACTGAGTGTCATCTTGTCTCTGTTCCGCTTGACCTGCTCGTCGTGGCTTGCTCTGTGCTCGTCGCTGCTGGGCTCTGCTCGTCGTGGCTTTCTTTGCTCGTTGCGCCGCGATTCTGCTTGGTTCCGCTGGGCTAGTCTCTGCTCTGCTTGACTCTGCTAGGCTAGTCTCTGCTCTGCTTGACTCTGCTGGGCTAGTCTCTGCTTGACCTGCTTGACCTGCTTGACCTGCTTGACCTGCTTTCCTGGGCTAGTTTCTGCTCTGCTTGGCTCTGTTGGGCTAGTTTCTACTCTGCTTGGCTCTGCTGCTGGGCTAGTCTCTGCTCTGCTTGGCTAGTCTCTGCTCTGCTCTGCTTGGCTTGTCGCTGCTTGGCTCGTCGCTGCTGGCTCTGGTCTGTTAGGCTAGTCGATACTCTGCTGGCTAGTCGCTGCGTGGCTCGTCGATACTCTGCTGGCTAGTCACTGCTTGGCTGATTCAGTGCGTTTGCCCTACTGACTATGATTGGCTTCGACTACAGTAAGCGAACTTATAAAGCCTCAGCCTTCTTGTAAAATGGTACCGGTCAGTGACGGTCGAGGGTTCTTTAGTCTTATCGATTCTATAGTTTGGCGGACTTATAAAGCCTCAGCCCAAACATAGGTCGACTTGATTTGAAATACAGTCTTCATTTTTCGCTCCGGCGGAACTATAAATTCACAACCTTTGCTACTGGCTGATCGCTGCCGACTGCCTGCCTTCTGGTTGTTCGTTGCAGGCTATATATCCGCAAGAATATTTATTATAATTTCTATATATTTTAATTCGAGTTCGTACTCGGGTCCTCCGTTTTCGGCATTTTGTGTGGACGAAAATTTAATCCAGAATTTTCGTCCTTACACTACCCCCATTAAAAATTTTATTTTGTGCAGTTTCTGGAATTTACTTAGGTCTTCAGTTTAAAACTATCGGGAGAATTGAAATTCGGAAAATTGTTTAATATGTTAAATAGCACCTTGGTGATGAGATGCGAAAAAAAATTAGCCGTTGTTATCAGTAAATACTACCTAAACCGTCTGTGAATTTCCTGCAACCTTAACCCTTTCATCCAAAACCGAAGAACGCCGAAAAATCTTCCAGAGGTCATCTAACCGATTACGCGATGAATAAAATTTATATTTTACGTGTGTACTGATGCGGCTTTTTCTGCAATAACATCAAAGTTTTGCGGTTAAATCCCTTTGCTGTGTATGTTACTGCTACTTCTGTATATTATGTGTGCGGAACAGTGCCATTTTTTATGTTCGAGAATGTTAGATTTTAGGCGCAATATTTTTTTTTGCTGTACACTTTGAACTGCTGTTTTACGAATTTTTTCTAACAAAAAGTAAAAAGTTGCAAAAATATTTGTTATTAAAAATTATTTTAAAAAAATCGTTGGCATGTGGTAGTTTTCTTTCGGTGCAACCTAGGGTATTAAAATAGGCTGAGCAAACCAGAGACTGCTCCTTTGTTTTGTCCGAAGTAGCGACGATTCTGGAATTATAATCTTTGACATCGTGATATTAACACAGCTTATTCTTTCCAGAATTTTTAGGTCTGGTCAACTATTTTGTTCCATTTCCGGATCAAAAACCAAAAAAATACTTCTATTGTGATGCCAAAATTCCGTCTACTTTGAATTGTGCGACGCGATACAAACATATTTTTTTTCGCAGTGAGAATAACTCGTAGTAGTCTGAATTTGCAAATAGTTGCAGAAGAATTCGTCGTTCTACCTTTTTTTTTAATTTGTCACATTCTGAAAGAACATGCGTTGAAATTGGAAACATCACATCTTCCGCACCAGCTTATGTAGGCACTTGTGGCACGAACTCACTCTTATGTTGCTCGTCTCTTGGCCAAAGTACTAGGCAACACTACAGACGTTTTTTCTTTCCTTCGATGTCTGAACGCCGTCTTTCGTATATCTGAAGTCGAATGAATCTATAAAAACCGTACGACAGTAGAACGGCTAAAGATTTTCACGAAACCATAAGCTCGGCCTATAAGACCGGAAAGAAATGCGCAAAAGGGGAAGCCCAGAAGAAGCCATCATCATCCATCGTATCCAATATTGTGAAGATATAATACACCAGCTCTAGCTAGGTATCGTCGGTGTTCGTTTCACGTTATGAACCTTTTTTGTTCCAACTAAAGATATCGATCCGTCTGTCCCGGGCAAAGACCTTCCTCACTTCTCATTTATTTCTGTTATGGAGGTATATTTTTGTCTTTACTAATGTACTTTTATCTACCCTCCCCAATTTCATTATGATAATAGCAAATCTGAAATTTTTTATAATTTTTTCCATCAGAAGTTTTAATTTAATCCATTTTGCTTCCGAAAAGTCTTACGGCTAGAGTACACTGGGGATTAAACAGTTGGACAACTTTTTAATCGCATGGACTTGCGCACACTTTATCTGCCCGACTAAACTATTCAGTCCATTAACACATTGCTCAAACCACTCGACCGATAGTTACAGTCAATTGGTACCCGTATTAACCTACCACCACCGCTGGCAGAGTATTAATGCTGTAGTCTGCATCACACCAGACAGATCTATTTTCATGCTACACACACGATACGACCAAATGTTGATAGAAAACATGTTGTTGACGATTTTTAATCTGGTGCGCGTGCGCTTTCCGTAAACTGCTATGCATATAGAGGTCTAGCCCGACAGTTTAGTCGGTCTTCGATCAAAAGTGAATATAATTGCATATCCAACTATTTAGATTGGACGAATCGAAACGATTAGTGTGCGCGCGCTTCCATATTAACCATTCAACTAACCTATCGCCCGATTAAAAATCTTAAATTTGCGGTTACTCTTGCAGTGATATTCTTTACTGTCAATTTGTTAGTCAGTCCAGCCATCATCAGATTACACATTTAACTTTTAAATTCTTCCGTTCGGAATACTTACATAATATCTGCTTGGCTTCGATACTGTGCGGTTTTTCTTTCGGATTATGCCATAAATGTCCCGTGGGTTTCAAAGATATAAACTTGCCGAGATCCGAGCCACCTTGACTAACTTTGTTTGATTGAAATGAATTTGAATTTATAGTAGGTGCAATGCATGAACAAATAAAATCAGTGCATCAAAAACACGGGAAATAATCTTCAAAATGAATCAGTTTTCTACCACGTAGGTCAGAGTGAAAAAAAACTGAATTATATTAAAAAAGCTAAAAAATTATCACAGTGTCTGTAATATACAAAAGTATCAGATTCAATAAAAAAATGCCTATTTTGAACAGAACAATTACTTACCTACGTACTGTGTATCGATATAGAAGAGTTGTTCAAAAATGTATGAAGTAATTGAAAATTTCTGTCTGAAAATCACATTGAACAAATTTTGGTCTTTTTTCAACTATTACACGAATTATCTACAATTCGTCAAGCAAATTAAGCCACAATTTTCGAATTAAATTTCAAAAAGCGTTGGGAAAAGTTCAACAATTCAATTGTTTTTTTTAATTGGATTATAATGTAGTTAAGGTTTTGGTAAAATTCTGCGGGTTGGTAAAAGAATTTAATTTAAGTATTGCTCTTCATGACTGTATCGTACGAGTACATTTTAGGAGGTCTAAAAAGAATTGTTAAAATAGGACTAATGCAGTCGGTGGATGTAACGTTTGAGAGCCTACAGGCTGTAACTTTCATTTGGTGATTTCACCGATATCCGAGGAAGTTCATGTGATTCTGAAGGCTTCCAATAAGTCGGACCGCGAAATCTCAGACTGCCTAGGAATCTTAGATGTGGTTTGGTTTCGGTGTCCTAGCTCAGATATACAAGTTATGGATATTTGGTCGAGGTCGGATATAAGTCATGAAGTATCCTTGAAGACGTCTAGAACTAGAAATTTAGTGAAGTCGTATTAAGAACTCATGTTGGAAACAACTACATCACCCTGTAATTTAGGACAGATTTAACTCTTTTTTTAGGGCCTCTACACAGTGGACTGGCATGCATGCAGGTCACTCAACAATCTTGAATCACTTCAATAACATTCCTGAAAACACCGACTACACCCCTCCCAGTTATGATTTTGACAAAAAATTTCCTAACAACCATCCCAACCCGTCTAGAATGGGAAAGGGATTCGGTACGGACGGAAGAGTCCGCCCACATATATACGGACGGTTCCAAAACTGAAGGCGGGGTAGGTGGAGGGGTTTTCTCTGACATGCTTAACATTAGCAGCTCCTTTCGCCTTCCGGACCACTGTAGTGTCTTTCAGGCGGAGCTTATGGCGATCAAGGAGGCCTTGTCCTGGCTGAGGTGTAATGTAATATCTACTAGGGATATTAGCATTTCCACAGACAGCCAAGCGGCAATAAAATCCTTGGAATCGTCCTCGACAACATCAAAGGTCGCCGCAGAATGTCGATCATCTTTTAAGGAGATAGCTGAACAGTTCAATATTCTTCTGTGCTGGGTCCCAGGACACAGGGATATTCCAGGGAACTGCATGGCTGACGAACTCGCTCGTTGCGGTACCACCCTTCAGATTATGCCAGAACATCGGTATCTGGGTGTGCCTCTCTCTACATGTAAACTGCTACTGGGATTGGACTCAATTGAGAAAACCAACTCAAGATGGGCAGACGGTGTTACATGTCACACTTCGAGACAGATCTGGCCGAAGCTGGATCTAAAACGCTCTAAAAGGCTGACTTTGCTCAAAAGGTCGAATAGCAGCACCACAGTCAGTGTCCGAAAACTGTCTTATAGGTCGACATGCTAAAAGACTCGGCCTCTTCTCAAACGACTTCTGTAGAAGCTGCCTGGATGCGGAGGAGGAGGAGACAGTTCTTCACCTTCTCTGTACCTGTCCAGCTCTATCCGCTAGAGGGAAAGCTCATCTTGAAGCTTACTTCTTTAACTGTTTTGGTGATCTTGCCGCAATGGAGGTCGCGAGAATCCAACGCTTTATTGCAAGCATTGCGGATTCGATGATCCTGTGATAACACAACGGACCTTTTAGGGCTAAGTGTGTCCGTGTTCTCACTGGCAGCCACGCGTACCTACCTACCCTACCTAACTCTTTTTTTCGAGTGGAGTAAACAAAAAATTAGTTGAAAAGCACTTAAGCAGCAGTATTTAGTCGGAGCTGGATGCTTCTAAAAATAATTTCTCTAAATTGTATTGTCTTCTGCACTACTTCTGTCCTGTGGATCAGAATGAGTAAACTAACAAAAAAAAACAAACGATTACAAAAACAAAATGTAAAAATAACAAGCACAGTACAAGCTCGGTAATCCGCCGCTCTATAATCCGACATGCACTATAATCCGACATATGTTAAAATTCGAAATATACTACAATTCGCTGAATAGTTAAAGGTTCTGCAATCCTTCGGTTGTCTGTAGCCCCAAAAGTGTTCTTATAATATTTTATTCTTTTATCGCATGTATAGACTGTAATCCGCCGCTCGAACTAATCCGCCAGGTAATTGGTTTTCGTGGTGTTGGATTAGCGTACTGGTACTACAGAACAAAATGGATGTTGAAGAAAAAAAAAATGGCAAAACGAGAAAAAGAAAATTTAAAAAAAGAAAGCAATAAGTAAAAGACGAAAACGTAACAGAAAACGAAAGACAAAAACGAGTAAAAAAGAAGACAGAAACGTAACTGAGAAAAGGAGACAAAAACGTAAGCGAAAAGGTAAGACAGAATCGTAAACTTAAAGAAAAGAATACTTTAACGTAACTGAGAAAAGAAGACAAAAACGTAACCGGAAAAGGAATAGAGAAACGTAGCAGACAAAAGAAGACGAAAATGCACTAGAAGAAAGGAAATAAAATAAAAACGTAACAGAAAAATGAAAATTAAGACGGGGTAGAAGAAAGAAAACAAACGCAATAAAAAAAGAAGACAAAACCGTAATACAAAAAAGTATACAGAAACTGTACGAAATAAGAAGACGAAAACGGAACAGAAAAAGAAAGACAAAACGTAACAGAAAGCTAGAGCGTAACTGGAAAAAGAAGACAGAAACTTAACTAAAAAAATGAGACAGAAACGTAACTGAAAAAGAAGACAAAAACCTAACAGAAGGAAGAAAAGTAGACAAAAACGAAACTGAGAAAAGGAAACAAAAACGTAACTGTGAAAAACTAGACGGAAACGTAACAGAAAAAAGGGACGAAAATGTTATAGAAAAAGGAAAAGAATACTTGAACGTAATTGAGAGAAACGGAGACAGAAACAGAAAAAGACAAAAATTCAACAGAAAAAAGAAAGGAAGATAAAAAGGTGACAAAAAAGGCTAGACAAAAACGTAACTGCTCAAAGAAAACAGAAACGTAACAGGAAAAGAAGAATGTAACAGTAAAAATGAAAGAAGTCTAAAACGTAACTGAGTCAAGAATCCAAAACCTTAACTGCCGAAAAGAAGATGGAAACATACCAGAAAAAAGGAGGGAAAAATGCTATAGAAAATTGTAAGGAAGGCTTCAGCGTAACTGAGAAAAGGAGACTAAAACCTAACTGGAAAAAGTAGACAGGAAAAAAAAAGGTAAGACAACAACTTCATAAAGAAAAGAACACAAAAGTAGACAAAAACATGACGAAAATTTAACAGAAAAGGGAAGATAAAAATTTAATCTGTAACTTAAAGAGGAAAACAGGAAGCACAAATGTATCTGAGAAAAGAAGAGAGAATTGTAACAGAATAAAGAAGACTAAAATGTAACAGAAAAAAGAAAACTGAAATGTAAGAGAAAAAAAGAAGGATAAATGCAACTGCGAAAAAGATTAAAGCGTAAGTGAAAAAAGAAGACACAAGCGTAACAGAAAAAAGAAAAAAAAAGCAACAGAAAAGGCAAAGAAGACAAAAACGTAAAAAAGGCAAAGGCAGAAAGAAAAGAAGATGAAAACGCAATAGAAAAATTATGACAAAAATAGTACAGTGAAGGATCCAAAAGGCAAACACGTATCAGAAAAAAGAAGGCAAAAATAAACAATACACAAACAATAAAAGTAAAATAAAGAGAATAAAGAAAATAGAAAAAATGTAAATAGAAAAGAAAAAAGAAAATAGAAAAAAAGTGAAAATAGAAGAGAAAAAAGAAAATAGAAAACAAATGAAAATAGAAGAGAAAAAGAGAATTTTTTGGAAAAAATAATTAAATTAACTCTTTTTTTTATAAGAAAAAAGAGAAAGAAAGAAGCTAATTAAAAAGAAAAAAATATAAGGAAATATAGACTATGAGGAAAGGAGAAGATATAAATCAAAAGAATACACTGGAAAAACAAAAATAATTGTGGAAGCTGAATGAAACAGAAACAATTTCGTTTTGTTTCATACAAAGAAAATGGCAATGAGTGAATAAGAATGAAACGAAACATAAAGATGAAGAAAAATGAAACATAAAAAATGAAGAAAATGTGAATAACCCAAAAAATTAATAAGAAGAAAGAATATAAAAGAATCAGAAAAGGAATAATGTTAAAAAATGAAAATGAAGAAGAACAGCAAAGAAAAAGAACTAATGGAAAAAGGCAGGAAATTAAAAAGAAGCAAGCCAAAGAAAATTGAGTAAAAAACAAGAGATAAAAACGTAACTGTGAAAATGTTTGTAAAAGCAGAAAGAAGATAAGAAAGAGAAGAGGATGGAAGAAAAAAGACGAAATTAAAAAAAAAAACAGAATTTTTATTTCTGTAATTTCTAAGCTAAAAACAGAATATAAAAAAATTGATTGCAAGTAAAAAAGAAGAAAAGTAAACATGAAGAAGTAGCAGGAAAAGAAAACGATAATTGCCAATTAAATTTCTGGAGGGTTCTCGTGTACTAACCTTTTTTCGGTCATACACTGAAATATAGTTTGTGCTTCAAGAGCAGCACGGTATGAAGTGCACTCAACTTTCACCAGCTTCGTTGTTCTGAACACTAACAGAATTTTAAGCGAAATGTTCATCGTTGTCAACTTTCTCTACTACTAGTCTACTACTTCGGCGACATTTTTAGTGTTCGGCTTCCAAAGAATTTGGTCACAAAATAACGAGAGGCGAGTGTGTACCATGGTGATGCTACCATACAAGCTAATATTAAAATTTTTATTTTGTTTTTCGTCGTCAGAAAAGAATTTAAAATTGGCTTCTATGGTAGAACAAATGCCATTCTCATTAATATTAGGAAAAATTAAATTGCTATTGGCAGCTGTAGGCGTGTTTCGGATAGTAGGCATGATTGTTACACCCTCTGATGAGTCAAGGCCATCTAATGACGACAGAAAAACTGGGTACTGAGTCCAAAACTAACCTACTGGATGTATACTGTCGTTGCTAGGTCCATTATAACTGACGCGGCATCCGTCTGGTAGAAGAAAACAAAGCAGAAAACTGCTCAGCTTAAGCTGACTAAATTACAAAGACTGGCATGGGTGAGTATTACTGGGGCGATGTGCACCACTCCCACAGCTGCCTTAGAGGTCCTTCTCAACCTAGCACATCTACACTTAAAAATACAGAAAGAAGCTAGGTTCACCACATACAAACTTTTGAGCTCGGAGGACGAGATCCAAACAGCGCAAAACAGCTTGCCCAACTCTTTCCGCAGAACTCAACAAGGACCCCATACTAGCGATAGCTCTTTCTGATTCAATGGTACCGAAATTTAATTTCACAAAGCCATTCAAAGTTGTCCTACCTGAAAGGGCGGATTGGGCCACAAACAAACACACTCCAAAACCATGATCCATAATCTGGTACACAGACGAATCTAAAACAGATGAATATGTAGGAGCAGGCGTTTATGGAGTGCGCCCAAATGCCAAATTCTACTGTAGCATGCACATAACATCCACTGTTTTTCAGGCGGAGACTCATGCTATTGAACTATGCATTAGAGAAAATATCAGACGGGGCTACAAAAACCAACAAATATATATTCTCTCGGACAGCAAGGCAGCAATAATGGCCCTTCAGTCCGTTCAAATCTACAAACTTGTTTGGAATTGCCTCCAATGCCTGATTAAACTCGGAAATAAGAACAGAGTTAATCTCATTTGGATTCCGGGACACAGCGGCTATGAAAGTAATGAAATGGCCGACTTAATGGCTAGGAAAGGTTCAGAAGCTGACTTCATGAGACCATATCCATTCTGTGAGATAACATTAAGCACAGCCAGAATGAACATCCGAATGTGGCAAAAATCGCAAAGTGCCATTCACTGGGACTTGGCACCGGGCAACAGGCACTCAAAGCTTTTTATGCCAAAACACTCGGAAAAAAAGAAGATCTGATTATCTAAAATTAAGCAGATATCAAACCCGAACTCTAGTGGGAGCTCTGACTGGACATTGTCACATGAGGAAGCATCTCAATAGGATTGGTCTCTCTGAGACTAAAATTTGCAGAATATGCAATGACGAAGACGAAACACCAGAGCATATCCTCTGTGAATGTGAGATTTTAGCTCACGAAAGACTTCGTCACTTCGGTCAGGGTTTCATGGACCCATCGGAATTCCTGACCATTCCTCTTCGCTAAAAACTATAAGCTTCATTGAAAGCGCAGGGATTGAAGAGGAATCATAGTCAATCCTGAGGGATTTCACAATAGGTCCAACTGTGGCTTCAGTGACAGAGGTTAACCATACCAACCCCTATTTCCAATCTATCTAATGACGAAAGAGCTCCTTCGGACCTAGTCCAACACAGTTTTATACTGTCTTCTTCAGTGAAGGTTTTTCAATTGTCATATCCTCAATGCCAGTAGCCAGGACAG
The DNA here is from genome assembly GCA_951812415.1 of Beris morrisii. NCBI lineage: Eukaryota > Metazoa > Arthropoda > Insecta > Diptera > Stratiomyidae > Beris > Beris morrisii. The sequence continues at coordinate 94,456,283 of OX638312.1, read as the reverse complement.
CGATCGATCCCAGTCGGGCTTTCGTGTTGGTGTTTCACACCGAAACGCCGAAAAAAAAAATTCCTACAGATTAGAAGTTGCGTTTCGTTTTCATGTACAAAATTTATGCTATTAAATAGAAGTGCATTCTATTCAGGTATGAAGTGCAATGAAGTCACAATAACACTCGCAGACGAGTCTATTTAGCTTCGCAGTATGTTTTTTTTTTCGTACAAACTCTGCTCAATAAAGTACAAGTTTCATGCACCGAGGGTGTTAATCACATCACCACCGTACGCTGGATGCTTCGAAGTGTAGAGGAAATTGCATATTCTCATATAGGACACATCCAGCAGTTACCCATCCACTTATCACTGCTGCAGCGTCTATACATTTCCGAGCGTATTGTCCTCGAACGAGATGTTCGCTATTGCAGCAGCGGCATCAATTTTTGTTCTGGGACGAGTCCTGCTCGAATCCATAGCTGGGTTCCTCCTGTTTAGGTTGTTTCGTAGTGCCTACTAGAGTTTTGCGATATCAGAGACACCATCCCGCTGTCTGGACTACAGAGAAACACTTTTGTATACTGCTTCCTTGGAATTGAATTGCATGTGATAAAGACAGCTATTAAAGTTTGCTGAGCTTGTCGTGGTTTTTAGTATCTCGCAGCTTTTGTTGTTTTCTTCAAGAAGGCATCATTTCAAGAAGGGCAAGTCTTAAATTTATTTCTAGGACAGCTGCAAAGCTGCATGCAGTTACAACTGGTCTTGGTGGCTGGTTTTCATTCAGCTTTAGTCGGCTTATTTTCAAGATCTCTGATGGTCACATCAATTGTTGTCGGTGATCTTGAAAATTAAACGTTTAATATATTTTAAAGTGGATATAGCAGCAACGTATACACACTGAAATGAGAAATAAAGACAACTTTATGATTTCTTGAAAGAAAATTACGAGCGTGAAATGGCATGCCGAAGGAGTTTGCCAGATGGTTGGAAGATCAGCAAGATCGTCCCAATGTTCAAAGGAGGTTCTAGATGCGAAAGTTCCTATTACCTCCCAATTAATTGTCGATTATCAACAAAATATTGGAAGTACGAGGTCTGTGCCAGAAGTACCCGAACTAACGTATAGATGGCGGTTTTTCTTTGATAGAAAATACTATGGTAGAAAGCACCATCCCCATAAGGCTTAATTTTAAAGTTTAAAGACGCTACGATGTTTATGGCAGCCATCAATAGCGAACGCTCTCAGTGAATTTTTAAACATGGAAGAAATTGGTCCTCGTTATGTGAAACTAATACTTTCATTTGAAAGGTCTCAGTCCAACCAATATCAAAGCCGAACTAGATTCTACTCTGGAGGAGTCTACTCCTTCGCTTACAACAAAATAAGATTGGATGACAGAGTTTAAATGAGGCCGTATAAGCTGTCAAGACGAACAACACAGTGGTCGACCACGCCAGAAATGATGAAGAAAATCCACAAAATTGTATTGGATGTCCGTCGACTGAAAGTGTGCGAGCTAGTAGACATGTTCAAGACAATGCACGGGTTCACACATCCGTTATCGCAGTGGCCAAAATCAATGAGTTAAAGTTCGAATTGCTTCCTCACGCACTCTTTTCGCCAGATTTAGTCCCCTCGGATTATTTTCTCTTGTCAAACTTAAAAAATGGCTCGGTGGTAAAAGATTTGACAACAGAGAAGAGGTGGAGTTTGCGATTGACGGTTATTTTGAGGAGCTCGACAGTTCTCAGTATAAAAAGGGTATCACTGGAAAAAAGTGTATCTTCCTTAAAGAAATTGAGAAATAAAGATTTCTTTTCCTCAAATTATTTTCTGTTTTCTTGATTAGGTCGGGTACTTCTGGGAGAGCCCTCGAGAGCCCAGTTACAAGACCACTTAACTATGCATGGAGCAATATCACGTATGGGTTCAGGTCCCAGTCAGACACCGAAGTAGCACTTTTTCACGTCGTATCTAAACTTCAATCTTCATGCGATAAAAAACTCCTTACTGTTGCTGTTTTTATTGATCTATCAAAAGTTTTCAATACAGTAAACTATGATATCCAGTTAAGGAAATTGTTCGCTATCGGTATTCAAGGAAAGTCGTACGACTGGTTTGAGAGCTACTTTACTTCTAGACTTCAGTATACTGCTATTAACAATATGAACAGCTCTCTTCTTCTCGTCTTGTTCCACAAGGGAGTGTGCTTGGACCTGTCCTGTATAACGTCTTTACGAATTTCATAGCTAAGTTGAATAAAAAAGGCGACATTTCACTGTATGTAGATGATATAGTAGAGATGGGTAACTCAGATCTGAGCTGGCTCAATGTACCGGCTCAAGCAGAAGATCTAACTGAGCCAGATCTTCTCCACGGATCTTTACGGTTCAACAGATCTCGACGGTTCAACAGATCTTTGCGGTTCACCGATCTCGACGGTTCAACTGATCTTTCGGATCTTTGCGGTTCGCGGATCTCGACGGCTCAGCAAATCTTTACGGATCTTTGTGGTATGCAGATTTTCACGGCACACAGATCTTGACGGATCTTTGCGGTTCGCGGATCATCACGGCTCGTGGATCTTTAAGGTTCGCAAATTTTTGAGGTGATGATCATGGAGGATAGAAGATGGAAAATGGATGATGGAGGAATGAGGAATCAGGATGTAAGATAGAAGATGGAAAATGGAGGATGGAGGATTCAGGATTCAGTATTGAGGATAGAGGATGGATGATAGACGATGGAGGATGGAGGATGGATGATGGATGATGGATGATGGATAATGGACGATTGACAATGGACGATGGACGATGGAGGGTGGAGGATGGACAATGAACGATGGACGATATAGGAAGGAGGAAGGAGGATAGAGGATAAAGGATAGGGGATAGAGGTTGGAGGATGGAGGATAGAGGTTGGAGGATGGAGGATAGAGGATAGGGAATGAGGGACGGAAGATGGAGAACGAAGTATGGAGGGTAAAGGATGGAGGATGAATGATAGGGGATATAAGATAGAGGGTATAGAATGGTGGATTTAGATTAAAGATTAAAGATTAGAGATTAAAGATTAAAGAGTAAAGTTTAAAGATTAGAGATTAAAGATTAAAAATTAAAGATTAAATATTAAAGATTAAAAACTAAAGGTTAAAGATTGAAAATTAAAGATTGAGGATTAAAAAATATAAATTGAAAATAGGAGATGGAAGATAGATTTAGGAAAAAGTATTACTTGACACTAAAACTCCAAAATGAAAATTTGCATTTTTCGTTTATGGTATTTCCACTTTTAAGCCAATTTCAATTTGTTTCACTACCCGCTCGACCTGAAATTAAAAGATATCGCTATCTAAAAATTTGCAGGGCTAAAGGGATTAAAGCTCCCTTTTTGCGTTCATGTTTGGCTGACGCGCGCTACGCTCCAACTACCTTTTGCGCAGCCCTGCGGGGCTAAACGGGATAAAACTCCCTTTTCGCGTTCATGTTTAGCTGACGCGCGCTTCGCTCTTGCCATAGAAATATTACTTTATGTGATTTAAAGAAAATCATTAATTTCTTTGCAACCTTTTCAATTATTCTTCCAACGATATATATTAAGGAAATAAGTAAATAATTGTTGAGTGTTTACTAAATTTGAGGGAATACACTCTTCGAAAGGTTAAAAATAATTAAGTGTATAAGAAGCTTTGAGATAAAATCTTTTAATATTTTTAGGCATTCAATAGTTATGCCGTCAAATCCGGGACTAGAGCCAATATTTTTTAAAACTAGTTTCCTATTATTTCCCGCATAACCCAGTATTGCCTTAAAATAATCAACTTTGAGTATTTTCATTAAAGCTCATAATTTATTTATAATTTTTTTATTATTTTTTTTTTTAATTTTTAATTTTTTTAATTTTTATTTTTTTAATTTTTATTTTTTTTCTATTTTTTTTTTTTTTAATTTTTTTTTTATTTTTTTTTTTTAATTTTTTTCGGTTTTTTAATATTAATCTGGAGTCCCCTTGTACGGCAGTCCAAAAGATCCACCTGGGTCTTTTGAACCCGCTCAAAGAGCCGGTTCAAAGAAAAGAACGAGACCCGGTGAACCGGTTCATTGAAAAGATCCGAATTTCCCATCTCTATGATAGTATTGTTATTAGGCTTGCGCATTTTAGTTCACCATAGTGAGCGATCAATTGCGATTCCCGATCCCTCGCGAACTAGTTCGTTCTTTTAGTTCATAGTTCATTACTTCAGGGGAGTTCAGTCATGAGAAGTCGTAGTTCGAAGACAGTAGATCTAGTAGAAGATGATAAGCAAAAAAAAAGGTCAGTAGATCTAGTAGAAGATGAGCAAAAAAAGGTCAGTAGATCTAGTAGAACATGATGAGCAAAAAAAAATCAGTAGATCTAGTAGAACAAAAAAAGACACTAGATCTAGTATAGTATATTGTCTCACAGAGTTCCGACCGCAATGAAAAACGAACTAGGAGCGGGACTGACTGCGAACTAGTTCATTCATTTCAGTTATCGGAACGCTCTTCTGAACTAGTTCGTTCGCGAACTGCATCTGCCTAATTGGTATACGCTTCACCCGGCATTGACGAACTTCACAAGATATCAGCGAATCCAAAAAAACTGAATAAATCGTTTTTAATAAGTCTTCATTAACTGATATTAGCATTGTTTTTTACGGCGAAATAATTGATGACTTGGGACTTTACGGTCGTCCTTTAGTTCGATCCGATTTCTTCTCTCGAAGCTTCTCAACGTAGTTTTTTTTCCGGGGATAGGTTGTTAGCCGGTGCAAATACACGTAAATAACAAATCATCGAAATGTGACTTAATTTCTTTTTGTGGCAAACATCGAAGCAAATTATTACAAAACTGTTCTGTTCGAAAACAGAAAAAAACAAACATTTCGGGTTATAGCACTCCGATGTTAAACCGCAAAATCACCTAATAAAATTGATGCCTTGATGTTGTTCCCCTCGAACAAAAATTCATAACGCTTTCGTAAATAAGTTTATTGACCGTATGGCGTATAGAATAAATAGAAAAAACATTACAAAGGACGCCAACTTAATGGACAATGTTAATGCAAATTAACACGACTTAACAAACTACAAACGTACCAAGTAACAAGTTCATTACGCGACTATTTCGAGAATATCAGCGATGGCAGTTGATTTGAAAATATTATGACTAAGGTAATTAGGCTTTGACTGGTGGTCCATAAAAATAAAACTAGCCAAGGTAATTGGCCGTAGTTAATTTAAAAGTACTCCCTCTTAATCTGGACGACACGGTCTAATCGACGAAACTAATTGAAAGCGAACAACTACTGTTCCACTCGACTTAGTCAACCGAATCATTTCAACTAAGTCTTAGAATAATTCAATGGAGTTTTCAAGCCCAGAAGGGAGAGACACTCTTTCCTAAAAGGAATTAAAAAAGAACCATTCCCGCCATAAGTTCAAACCGAAAACAAAAGCAACAACACTAAAACTAAAATATTGTTTTCCGGTCTTGCTTCAGTCTGGCCTATAGTCAAGCCAATTGTCGCTATTATACGCTTGACTAGATTCTAGCAATCCTACAGAGTTTCGAACCTCGGACATGCTTCATCGACTTCATGAATAATATCATCATCATTATCATCTGGACCAGAAAAAAAAATGCAATAAAATAGTCAGAACCTACCGGAACTAGTTTAAATATTAAAAAAAAAAAATTGACGTTGATATAGTACAATGTAAAGTGGTGAGGGCCGTAGGAACTGCTAGAGGAAGCTGCCACTGCCACATTATATTGCTATTAATTGAGACTATTCTAAACGCTTTAATAAAATGAACGGCAGCCGCATTCAACGGATTGTATTAGTTTTTGAAAACTGCACTGCTGGGTAATAAGGATTTTAGGAAAAACAATTCATTCACATAGGTGTTTAGGTGCCGCTCTTTCAAAAGGATTCATCAAACTGCACTACTTCAATAGATTCACTCCCAACTTGTTCCGTTCCCCTGTCCAGCAATGGTTCGAGATAGATCCTGCAAAAGACAGTATTGATCTCCTACTTGGTAACCTTCTTCTAGAATAAAAAAACGGTTCTGGAATGGGACAAAGCACTAAGACCCTCGCTCTGGTTTGGTTGGTTTTAACGATTTTGACACCGGAATTACAAAGCGAGTTTGTTGTACTCCACCACAAAAATCGTTGGATTTCAACTGAACAGCATGGACGACCCTTGACATAACAGTACCGCTGAAACCACTGTCTCTATGTGCGCAATATTCGCCATTCATTCACAAAAAAAATCGTAAACATATGCATTGAATAATGATTCTATGTTCAAACTTCAATTCTGTGCATTTCTTGAACCAATTTTGGATCCAACAGAGCGCGATAAAGCTTTTGATGTCAATGAAATTTCGTTCGAAACGAAAGCTGCTCCGTATTGTATGACATAGAGTAGCACTTGTCGGGTTCTATGATATGTCAGTGCATTTATAATTAAAGTGACTTTAATTACAAAAAAAACAACGTCTAATTTTGTGGTTATCAAAATGATAAGTTAAAGGTTCTCGAATAATGTAATCGGTAGTTTTAAAACAGACAGCAGGTATGTCGTCTTAAATTATAAATTTGTTAACAAAAGGTTTCAAAGGTTTCGTCAATGATTCTGTCCACTTTTGGTTTGCATAGTTTTGCTTTACTTTGAAAAAAAAAAAATGACTCTGAGCGACAAAAAAAGAAAAGGCTAATTTTTCCGTTAAGAATAACGTTAAATTTTCTAAGGTCAAGCCTATAGGAATAAAAATGGGAAAAAAGATTTAATATCTAACGTAGAAAAGATTAGTTTTCTAAGGGCCATTATTACGATCTTCAGTTAAACTCTAACCGGAAGTTTAACTGGAAGTTTTGTGTGAAAATCTGTCAGTTAAAGTTCCAGTTAGAACTGAACTGAACATCGTAGGAACGGGAACTAATCTTTTCAATTTAAAAATGTACTGTGAAAACGTTCACCAAGCCATTTCTAACGTTTTTGAACAATTTTTCGATGTCACTGGTAACTTAAAATTTCTATTGATGTTTCATAACATCTACCTCTCTTAAAACGTCAACCCCACTTCAGCTCGTTTATATTTTGGGGGCATTAGAATCGGGGTTCTTCTAGCGACTGCCCACTTTGTCCAAACATTAAGGAGCCTCATATTTTCATTGAAATTAGAGGTTGACTGAAAGATTATAGACATAAGGCTACCTAAAGACATCGAGGAAACAGTTCCTTCCTCACAGTTCTTGTTACAGGATTGGCATGAACTTACTACTAGAATCACGTTAAGCCAATGTATACCCCGGTTGCTAAAAGCCAATTTGGTTTCTGTTTATTAGTAGCGCTGGTTTGACACCAAGAGCGCATTTCCACTATGCACCTAGCTGCTGCAAAGTTATCTCGATTTGTTAATTGGGAAACATGTTGTTGTTCGCATCATAGCTTAAAATACTATTCTACCTTTTGATATTCCACAGAGAGGGAATGGTTACATGCATTTGAAATGAACTCCTTTTTCCTTAACTGGTCAGCAGACTCAGTTTTCACATTATGTCACTGTCCTTAGTTATCCAGACCATTACCACAGCCAGATAAATGTAATAGTTATGTCGAAAACCTTAAAATACAATTTAATAATACTGGGTAATAAAAATTATTAAGTAGAACCGGGCATTTTACCAGTTTTGTTTAACGAGGGTCACCTTATCGCATATAAATTTTTTAACTGTTACGATTTTTCGCTTTATGCCTGCTACATTGTTCGTAGGTAATATCGGGTGTTTCAATAAAAAATTTGTTAGGTTATAGCAGCCATGTTGTTAAAGCAACATCCGTCGAATTTGTTGTGAATTGGTCAGTAGTGAATGGCAAATCACCATGGTAGGTTATAGCGTTGAACAACGCGTGCAAAACACAAATTTTATTTTGAAAATCAGAGCTCCGTTCGAAAAATGTTCAGCGCATTGCGGGATTATCAACGACGAGGCTCATTTCTTGATGAATGGATGTGTGAACAACCAAAATTGTCGGCTTTCGAACGAAATCAATCCACACGAGATACACCAGCACCAAATGCATCCAGAGAAAGTCACTGTTTGGTACTTCAAAATAGAAAATTTGTGGAAGGCATGGAATCAATCAAAATTTCAATGATATCGTTGGTTATTTCGTTGTGCCATACATGATCCTAAACTTCGTTTAGTTTCTTCTAATTCTCTGGTTTGTGGTCGGCTACTTTTCGTTTCATTGCACGCTACAAGATTGCGATCCGTTGATTTTGCAAGCCAGTCGCTGAATTCCGAAGTTGGAAAATATATAATGGTGCTGAAGAGAATGAGTCAATATTAGTTTGTCCTTTCATTACGTATTTTAGAGTTGGCATATTCTACTTACAGATTTTGCATGATAGCAAGAAATAGGAGGGGAAATTTCTCGGTTTTTACTATGCACACGCCTTAAAATTTTTCGCCTGCCGCACGTCGTACATATATGGCAAGTTGTCCGGACACAACAAATTGAATTTGCTTTCGTCGGACTACATTAAACGCCGCCAATCAATAGGTTTGTTCTTTTTGGCTACACCTTCTACACTTTCTTACACTGACTTTTGAGTGAGTGCTCACCTCTCTGCACTCACTCAAAAGTTCTAATAGGTTTGTTCTTTTTTCATTCATCCTCTTCACCTCTCTGCACCCGCTCAAGAGTTAGTGCAGAAAAGTGTATTCTAGTGTAGAAAGTGTATGCAAAAAGAACAGACCTAATATGTGTCCATTTCTGGTACTTTTTTGTCCACGCCAGACGAGCTGCCTTCATTTTCTTCGTTAAAAACTGCTCTTTCGCTGGTCGTCTGCTATAAAGCCCTTTCTCGAGCAGCCTCCTCCGTATTGTTTCGGCGTTCAGATCCACTTGATGATATTCATTCATCTTTGCTCTTCTAACGACAGCACTTTTAAAGCGATCTTTTATGATGATCCTTTGCAAAACGTTGCCTGTCCTTGGGCTTGTCTTTTTTTTTTTTGAAACGATCCTCTCCTCTCTTCTCTTTTTTCTTCATAAGCCGCACTATAGTTGAATGACTGCAGCATATTTCAGTTGAAATTGCACGGTAAGATAAGCCTTGACCTGTAAAGATTCTCACTTTCTCATCTCGTGTTTATTGCTTTTTTTCCGTCATTTCCAATTTATATGACTTATCTCTATCAGAACGTAACAGAAACTGAATATCCTTGGGTTTAATAATTTGCTTTTATACCTGCTGAAAAATTCTCAACCCATAAAATACCCATACAATCGAACATTGGCTTAAAAATGCGTGTTAATAAATTATGACTGCAGGTGTACGAGGGCTGTCCCAGAAATACACAAAAAAATTCAGAAAAAAATCGTTGTTTTTCAACATAGTCTCCTTTTAGGAACATACTTTTCCCAGCGATACCCTCTTTATAGTGAGAACTGTAGAGCTCCTTAAAATAACCGTCAATCGCAGACTCAACCTCTTCTCTGTTGGCAAACCTTTTACCACCGAGCCATTTTTTTAAATTTGAAAAGAGAAAATAATCCGAGGGGACCAAATCTGGAGAATAGAGTACGTGAGGAAGCAATTTGAACTTTAACTCATTAATTTTAGCCACAGCGATAACGGATGTGTGAACCGGTGCAAGAATACTTTCTTTTTCGCCAAATGCAGCCGCTTTTCCTTGATTTCATCACTCAAACGCTAGAATAGTTTGCATAATGATCGCCTTTAATTGTTTTTCCTTTTTCAATGGATAAAAATTATACCACGCTCACTTCAGAAAACTGATGTCATGACCTTGCCTGCAGATGGGACTGCCTTCGCCTTATTTGGACCTGATTCGCCCCTGTTATTTCATTGTTTCTTCGGTGTAAAGGTGTAAAGTGATGGACACATGTTTCGTCCATGGTTATGAATCGACACAAAAACTCGACTTTATTGCTGTGAAACATCGCCATACACTCGATTGAAACATCCTCACGACGCTGTTTTATTTCATTGTGAGCAAACGCACAGCTTTCTCATGTCCAAATTTTCAGTGAATATGCGATATATAGCATTTTTTGAAATGACCAACATATCTGCTAGCTCGCACACTTTCAGTCGACGGTCGTCCAATACAATTTTCTGGATTTTCTTCATTATTTATGGCGTGGTCGATCACTGCGTTGTTCGTCTTGTCAGCTCGTACGGCCTCGTTTAAACTGTGTCACTCAATATTTTATTGTTGTAAGCGAATGAGCAGACTCTCCCAGAGTAGAATCTAGTTCGGCTTCGATATTGGTTGGACTGAGACCTTTCAAATGAAAGTATTGTATCACATATGAATAAAATTTTTTTCCATATTTAAAAATTCACCGAGAGCGTTCGCCATTGATGGCTGCCAAATGAAAACTTAACAACGCAGCGTCTTCGAACTTCAAACTTAATCTTTATTTGGATGGTGCTTTCGACCATAGTATTTTTTTCAAACAAAAACCGCTATCTATACGTCAGGTCGAGTACTTCAGGGACAGCTCTTGTATTGATTATTTTTTAATTTTTTTTTTTTGTTAATTTATTATCTTTTAAAATATATTGGGTGCGCAAATAAGTTTTGAGGAATTTGTAAGAGAGGGCGTAACTTGTACTAAATCGCATCGGGCCATATTGTCACTATATTCATCTGGAAGCTCCATTTTGAGTTCGTGTCGCTTTGCCAAAGTGTAAACAACATAGATTTTGTGAGTGTTGAATATGTCGAATTTCGTTCCAATGGAAAAACATTTCCGAGAAGTTTTCCTTTTACTGTTTAATTCGAAGAAAAGAGCAGCTGAGAGTCACCGAACGCTATTGAAAACGTATGGTGATTATACTTCATCGATTAAAACGTGTTAATTTTGGTTTAGACGATTTAAAAGTGGCGACTTCGATACGATAGACAAGGAGCGTTCAGGCCCACCGAAAAAATTTGAAGATGAAGAATTGTAGGCATTGCTCGACGAAGATTCATGTCAAACTCAAGATGAAGTCGTAAAATCATTGGGAGTTACTCGCCAGGCCATTTCACATCGTTTTTACATGCACTTGGTATGGTGCAAGGAAGTTGGGAGCCATACGAACTCAAACCAAGAAGCGTCAAAAGGCGTTTTTTTTGCTTGTGAACCACTGCTCCAACGATAAAAAATAAAGGGTTTTCTGCATCGTATTTTAACTGGTGACGAAAAATGGATCCATTACGATAATCTAAAGCGTAAAAAATCATGGGGTTACCCCGATCACGCATCAACATCGACGGCGAAGCCGAATATCCAAGGTTCCAAGCTCATGCTCTGTATTTGATGGGATCAGCTAGGGGCGATTTATTATGAGCTGCTCCAACCTAACGAAAAAATAACTCGGGATCGCTAACGACTACAATTGATACGTTTGAATCGAGCCTTGAAGGATAAACGCCCACTATTAGAGCAGAGACACGATAAAGTGATTTTGCAGCAAGACAATGCTCGGTCTCATGTTGCACGAGTGGTAAAAACCCACTTGGAAATGCTGAAATAAGAGGTCCTATTGTACCCGTCGTATTCTGTTCCTTCTGATTACCACATATTTCGATCGATGACACATGGCCTAGCTGACCAGCACTTATGAAATTACGACGAATTCAAAAATTGGGTTGATTCATGGATAGCATCTCAAGAAGAGTCGTTCTATCGACCTGGAATCCGTATGGTGTCCGAAAGATGGGAAAAGTTGGATGCGATGGACAATATTTGGACATTTTTCACAATAAAGCCTTGAAATTGACAAAAAATCACTCAAAACTTATTTGCGCTCCCAATATTTTTTACCTTTTCCAATTTGTTTTTTTCATCTGTTTTTTCCTGTTGTCTAATTTTTCCTCTTTTTTTTTAATTGTTTTCCTCTTTTTTCTAATTGTTTTCCTCTTATTTCTAATTGTTTTCCTCTTTTTTCTAATTGTTTAATTTTTTGCCAACGTGACCTTTTTAATTTTTTGTACTTTTTTTTAACTACATTTGTTTGCTGTTTTAAATTTTCTTTAATTTACCTTTTTTTAAATTGATTTTTTGACTTCTTTTTTTAATTTTCTTTTTTTTAATTTTCTCTCTTTTTTAATTTTCTCTTTTTTTATAATTTTCTCTTTTTTTATAATTTTCTCTTTTTTTTTAATTTTTTTTAATTAACTGTTGTATACCTTTTTTTTAATATACTTTTTTTTTAATATTCTTTTTTTTGTTAATTTACTTTTTGTTTAATTTCTTTTTTTTTAACCCTTATCGGGCCGAAGAGGAACCCGGGTACCTATTAGTTTTCTTTTACTATTTTCGATAAACAAAAGAAGCTAAAACTTAAATTATGATTTACTGCCTGTAAGAGTATTTCGTGAACATACTTGTAAGCAATATATCTATACCAAATTTATGCATTATAAAAAGAAATGAAGTGATTGTAACAGTAGGTACCCGAGTACCTTTTCGGCGTGATTAAGATGTTTTTTTCTTTGGCTCGATAAGGGTTAATTTGGTTTAATTTTTTTAATATATTTTTGTTTATTTAATTTTTTTTAAAATTTACGTTTTTTTAATTTGTCTCTTTTTAATTCATTTCTTTTAATTTACACTTTTTCTTTTTTCTTAATATTCATTTTTTGTACTTATTATTTTACCAAAATTTTTTTTGCTGTTTTACATTTTTTGTTTTAACCTTATTAATTTTTTTTTAATTTACCTTTTTTTTTAAATTGATTTGTTTAATTCACTTCTTTTTTTTAATTTTCTCTTTTTTTTAATCTTTTCTTTTTTTTCAAACTTTTCTTTTTTTTTAAACTTCTTTTTTTTTAATTTTTTTTTAAAATTTTTTTTTTAATTTTTTTTTAAAATTTTTTTTTTTCAATTTTTTTTTAATTAACTGTTCTGTTAAAAAAAATTTTTAATATACTTTTTTTTGTTTATTTCCTTTTTTTAAACTTCCTTTTTTTAAATTTCCTTTTTTATTTAATTTCCTTTTTTATTTAATTTCCTTTTTTGTTTACCTTTTAATTAAATTAAATTTGGTTTCATTTTTTTAATATACTTTTGTGTATTAGCATTTTTTAAAATTTACCTTTTTTTAATTTGTCTCTTTTTAATTTAGTTTTTTTTAATTTACTCTTTTTCTTTACATTTTTCCTTTACTTTGTTCACATTTTTTAATTATGTATTAATTTCTTATAACTTATTTTTTATATGTTTGTTTTTAAAATGCTTTTATTTTTTGGTTTTTTACTTCCTCTACTTTTTTGTTTTGTTTATTTTTTTTTACTTTTTCTTTAACTTATATCTTTTCCTTAAGTACGGAATTTCAAAGTTTTCGCTTTAAAACTTGAAACACATGAACCTCTACTAAATCTCAGACCAAAAAATTCAGTTGATTTTTTCAAAAAATTCACAACGATCGAAAGCAAAAAACGCTGTGAATTATTCACGTCTTGTGGTTTTCCATTTCTCTGGGCGGTATCAACATTTTACCTCAAAAAACGTAGTAAGATTACAGCGTAAAGGTAAAAATAGAACCGATATATTCTATACCAACTCTCTTCCATACCTGGCGAATTTAATTACAAAGCCCAGAAGCCATAATGTTCGCAAATGAAAATCGTTTATTGCCCTTTGCTCTCTCCGAACAGTAAGTATAAAAATGGCTCAAATGTGTGCAAATGTTGTTCATAAATTGTTATTGTTATTTTTATTTTTGGAATTTTATTTTCCATACTTTTTTCCAGTAAAACGGATTACGGATAGTTGACTGTCTCAATGTCTCAAACCAAATTACTCATGTCTGTAATAACAACGTGACACTATTTTACCTATGTCTCGGGTTTTACTTATTTCTACGTAGCCTAAGGAAAATTAAAAGCGGCTTAGGAAATGCATGAAAACGTTTCGATATCCAATTGTCGTAATATTAATAATTGTTGTGTTTATTTCTGAATTGAACTTATTAAATTGTTGGTTTTTTTTTTGTTCGCAGCTTCTCTTCCTTGAATTTTTCGATGTATGAATTGTTACTATTGTGACAAGATTAATTTTGATGAGAATGTCGAGATTCCAAGTCACTTGTTCTTGCAAATCATTTTATGCTTCGTTTCACATGACTTGTTTCAGGGCCAATGTATAAATTGCTATTCTTATGATTTTTTGAAACGCCTTCGGTTTCGAAGGGGGTTTTGTGTGTGAAACCGTCGGTTATTGTCTTTTATTGCTAATTCGGACAATTTATTTTATTTCAAAAATTTCTGTTAATGTAAAGTTTTCCCTTTTGGGAGAACTCTTTTTTTTTATTCTACTCATATTTATGGTAATATCTGATTTTTTTCGATCGATTTCCAATGATGATCTTTGAAGATGATTCCATATTTGACCGTGGGCAACAATCAAGGAGTTCCCATCTTTACTTCGTCAATTTCTCTTAGTAGCCCCGTTCTTTTTCATCATTCGAAATCCTCTTCTACCCCATCATGTTTTTATCATTTTAGCTGTGCAATCACATTAAAGGATAAACCCCTAGTTACGACGACCATAAAACAAGGTGATAGTGCAACTTGCTTCTTGCATCTGGGGAATTGAGTGTCCTTGAGCTTTCCTTCTGTTCGTATTACGTTCAAGCTGCATAGTAATGCCCTTTTTCTTAGGGATTGTAGCTTTCTGTGCCTGAATGCTATTCCCGCTATTTCGATTGAGCTGCATATTTTTTTGTATTTCTGTTTTTTTCTTTTCTTGAAATCCTTTCAAAACAGTTCCATAGCTTCGTCTGCTCGGACTGATTCTCAATTCTGTAGAGCTTCCTCCTTGCTCGTCCTTTGGGTGGTTGTGGCACCCTTTCTTTCCTTAGCAGTCGCGCTCTCTCAAAAGCTCCGTCCAGGATGGTATCAGGTGCCTTGCATATGCCACAGTCTAAATATGCCAATAGCTCCGTTTTCTTGAGAACAGAACCACAGAACCCATCACATTTTCTTCCAATGATTCTTTGATTAGATAATTCAGCGTATGTATCGTTTCACCCCGATTTTATATCTCTCGTGTTAACGAAGTTCTCGCGTAATCTGCACGCTATCCGAACCGGATAGTTTTTTTTTGTTGTATTTAAGACCCACAGTACGTACGTAGCTAGTTACGTGACTCGGTGAGTGCCGAGGTGGAATGGAATACCATTAAAATTACTCAAAGTTCAATGTAACATGTCAAACCCAGCGAGGAAGAATGATGCATTTGCACTTGGATTTTGTTCGAACCGGTAGCGCCGACGAGTAACGTACTGGCAATCGATTCGACAGAAATGCACATAGCTAGAGCTAACAAGCTAGCTATAAGTACGTAACGTAACAGGCGCATTCTGGGTGTAAATAAATGCAGAAAAAACAAGCTACTACTGCACTGCTGCAAAATGGATTGCAATCAATCAATATCCACCGCTTAAACGGTATTTTGTATTTATGTAGTAAATTCCAGAATATGCTCACGGTTTAATGATAAATTACGCCATTAAAACGAATAATAAGCTTTGAAAGGTAAATTCTTCGGCAATTTATTTCGAATTGTCTGTTTTGGGAAGTTTCATAGACGATTAAATTGAATGCTTCACTATAAAGCGTCTGGAATTCTATGCACGTGGCAGATGAATGAGAAAAAAGTTCTCCAGGTTGTAAGCCACATTTAGTTCCACTTTTGTCAGGCTAATAGAGGCACAGGTATTTTGTTTCAATGTACGACTCAAAGGCGGTTTCAGGACGTATTAATAAGCAAGAATTGAACTAGAAGCCTCCTAGTTGCATTCATATGAGGGAAGAATCAAATTGTTTTAAGCTCCTCGGATCAGTAAACGATTAAGTAGGAGCAGACATCCTAAATTACGTTGCCGTTCGAGAGTATCTAGTAACAGCGATTGATCGTCCCTTACAGCTTAAAAGCTGATCTGTCCAGTAAGAAGCCCAAAGAAGACGGAGAGCCCCGTCCAAATACACGCCAGGATAATTGTAACCTTTTTAAATTCAAGCTACACAAGATTTTTGTACGCATCTTCTAACGTTAGAAACGCAAGAGTGCAGGTAAAGTGACTCTAAAGAACTTTTAAATTATCACCGTCCAAAATATTTCTATCGTTTGGCTCTTTTTGACAGTTAAAACAATGTGTTTCCGATGCATTGAATTGGACCTTTTTCTCTATCGCAGGAAGAATTTTTATGATATCAAAGTTGAGTATCTTTTTGTCTGGAAGATGCAGTATTCCAATTAAGTGAAGCAGCGATAGCCCCGCAAATTAAAGCTCTATTGCTATCAATTTTGTACTTTCTTAGATGATGAAAACTCTACGCCTGACTATTGTTAATATGGGTTTTACGGGATCTGTTGGTTTACCTGGCAGAACGTTGTTTAATCCCATTAACTTATTATTATTTATTTGTTGGTTGAGTCTGTAGAACCAAGACCTGAGTGGTCTTTCGTTCATGGCTCTTAACAACTCTCTAGGCCATATCTATTCCCTTAAGAAAGGTGATGTTTTTCCTCAGGGTAGTCTTCGACGGGTCCTCGTAGGTGAGAGTGGATCCACCGAGAGTGTGCCTTTCTGATATGGCAACTGCGTCACAATCACACAGAATGTGTGGTTTCACAGAATCGACATGCATCTAGAGATACTATGCCGATGGGTTTACGGTGATAATTGAGGAAATAATGTCCTGAAAGGTATCCCAGTATAACCCTCGTTTTATACCTGTTTTAGGAAAGGAATTTCGATGCTCTCGTACTGGAGAAAGTCAGGAATTTCTTTGACTTTTTTAAGGCACGTTCCTACGAAGTTCACTTACGTTCTAACTGGAACTTTAACTGACAGATTTTCATACAAAACTTCCTGTTAGAGTTTAACTGAAGGTCGTAATAATTGCACCAAGTGCGTTCCAATAATCTTCCACCTGAAGATTTACCCACTTTAAAATACCATCCTTAATGAAGCCTTTACCCACTCCACAGAATGGTTCCGGGCCATACATTGGTGAGTTGGCTCAGACAGCTGGTCATCCCATTCGTTTCCCGGAATACCATGTGTTGAAAACGTATTTTCTGTGTCGAATAAACCAAACAATTCACAGTAATTTTTATTATTTTAATTGACAATAACACGTATATCTCGTACAGAGAAAAACAAAACACAAAAAATCCGAGAAAAAACAAAAACATCGCCTCCGCAAAATAATCTAGTCGTCTTTTCTTACACCCTTCACGCCAGTGGTTTTCCTTTTGTTGCGCCCAACGACATCTTTGGAAAAGTGTCGTAACACATGTCCTGGCACCCACATTAGGGGTAGACTCTTGTTTAAGAAAAGATTATTTAAGAGAATGACAGTCACACACAAGTCTAGAGCTGAGACAATAAGATTTTAGCACTAGTAGTGCCGCTTGGCTGTCAGATAAGATAATAACTGTAGCGCCTTTTTGTTAATACAATAGAAGTTTACCTGCGCATGTACCTCAGCCTGAAACACAGTGACTGTTTGTCCCAGATATGCCAGCTCCAGTTCCATTATAAGTCTAAGAGCCGTCAAAGTACGAGACTGAAGCACCTTCTCCAAAATCTGGTAGACCAGATTGCCTAGAGCCACCATATATGGTTTCTCAAAATCATAATTTTTGGCATGTTATCGTTTACTGAGTGGGCTAAGTTCTTCTGATTAATTTCCTCTAGAATTTTAAGGTGACCGAAAGGCCGTCTGCATTAAATTTAGTGTTCTGCTGTAGCCTTATGGCCTCTCTCAGAACCTCCTTCTTTATCACTAAGTGTAATGGGGCCATATTTATTATGGCTTCCACTGCAGCAGTGTGATTTAAGTCCCCCAGTAATGCTAAGAACAGCACGTCTCTAGATTTTTTCAGGGCCCTCTGTGCTGTGATTTATTGAAACTACGCCAAATCATTGCGTCATATGGTCTAAGAACTCAAGTGGTGCCACAGAGCCTTGGACATGCCATGAAAGACAATGTTAAATAGATAGATTTGGAAATAGGGGTTGGTATGGTTAACCTCTGTCACTGCAGCCTCAGTTGGGCTTATTGTGACGTCCCCTCGGTTTGATTATGATTCCTCTTCGATCCCTGCTCTTTCAATGAAGCCTAGTATTTTGCGAAAAGGAATGGTCAGGAATTCCGATGGGTCCATGAAACCCTGACCGAAGTGACGAAGCCTTTTGCGAGTTAAACCCTCACATTCACAGAAGATATGCTCTGGTGTATCGTCTTCGTCATTGCATATTCTGCAAATTTTAGTCTCAGAGAGACCAATCCTATTGAGATGCTTCCTCATGTGACAATGTCCAGTCAGAGCTCCCACTAAGGTTCGGGTCTGATATCTGCTTAATTTTAGATAATCAGATGTTCTTTTTTCCGAGTGTTTTGGCATAAAAAGCTTTGTGTGCCTGTTGCCCGGTACCAAGTCCCAGTGAATGGCACTTTGCGATTTTTGCCACATTCGGATGTTCATTCTGGCTGTGCTTAATGTTATCCCACAGAATGGATATGGTCCCATGAAGTCAGCTTCTGAACCTTTCCTAGCCATTAAGTCGGCCATTTCATTACCTACATAGCCGCTGTGTCCCGGAATCCAAATGAGACTAACTCTGTTCTTATTTCCGAGTTCAATGAGGCATTGGAGGGAATTCCAAACAAGTTTGGAGTAGATTTGAACGGACTGAAGTGCCATTATTGCTGCCTTGCTGTCCGAGAGAATATATATTTGTTGGTTTTTGTAGCCCCGTCTGATATTTTCTCTAATGCATAGTTCAATAGCATGAGTCTCCGCCTGAAAAACAGTGGATGTTATGTGCATGCTACAGTAGAATTTCACATTTGGGCGCACTCCATAAACTCCTGCTCCTACACCTTGATCCGTTTTAGAACCGTCTGTGTACCAGATTATGGATCCTGGTTTTGGAGTGGGTTTGTTTGTGGCCCAATCCTCCCTTTCAGGTAGGACAACTTTGAATGGCTTTGTGAAATTAAATTTCGGTACCATTGAATCGCCTCGAGGCGAGCCTCAAGGATGAATGTAAACGCAATATGTGGGACAACAACAAACCTTCTAAGATAAGTGGATTTTTTTTTTCACATTTTGGCAGTTTAGTTTTTCGACGATAGCACAAAACAAAAATGTCAAATTCACATTTTGTCTTTTTTTTTATTAAAAAAAAATTGTTTTAAGTCTCTGTCTCTCGTTAACTTCGTCAGTTGTCGTCAAACTAGTCAATAACCCAACCAAAATTTAATTGGGACAGAAATTCCCTGTTGCAAGTTAGAGCAAGTCATATTTTAGGTTGTTGGTTCCATAGAGCGACATTGCTCCTTGTTAAAGATGGGTCGTTCAGGAGTGAGCTGTTTCAAAAGAACACTTCATTGAAGTGAGTGAGTGAAGTAACTCACTCCTTTTGGTGAACTGCAGTTCCATTGGACACGTGACAAAAAACTTGACCGACCTTTTTGTTTTCATCATCTTTCATAAGGAACGATGGAACGAATAGTTCCGGAACTACGTCACTGAACTCTACTGACCTATTTTCTTTTTTTTTTTTTGGTCCTCATCTTCTACATCTACTGACGAAATGAAGGAACGATGGAACGAAGAGTTCCGGAACTACTTAACTGACCTCTACTGACCTTTTTTCTTTTCTTTTTGGTATTCATCTTCTACATCTACTGACGAAACAAAGGAACGATGGAACAAAGAGTTCCGAAACTACTTCACTAAACTCTGCTGACCTTGTTTCTTTTTTTTTGGTCCTCATCTTCTACATCTACTGACGAATCGAAGGAACGATGGAACTAAGAGTTCCGGAACTGCTTAACTGAACTCTACTGACCTTTTTTCTTTTCTTTTTCATCATCTTCTGTCTACCGACGAAACGAAGGAACGAAGAGTTCCGGAACTACTTCACTGAACTTGTTCCTTAAAGTGAGTGACTCGAAGTGAAGTACTTCACTGAAAGGAACTGCTTTGCCCATCTCTACTCTTTGTGATCCCATTGTACCAAGCAACCAAGTCAATCTCATGTATCACTGGTAACGCTTCGTTGCACTCTGTTAACTACTGGCTAATATTATCGCATCCTCTTTTGTGTCAAAGGGCAGAGACGGAGTTCTAGAAAAATGGTAAGGTTCTCGGTGGGTGGAGTCGGGCCGGTCGAATAAATCATGCTCTCAAATTTTCTTTTTCATTGTCATCAATTTTCTTCCTTTTTGATACTCTTTTAATTGAAATACTTGGCCGTTTTCGAGATATTTGTGGATTGTATTTGTCCGTTTTTAGTTTCAGAAACTCTTTCATCCAAGAGGTTTCTCATACTAGTCAAAATATTTTTCATAAACGATTAGTTCTCCATTAAAAACTTTCGAAAAATAATCCCATCGTGATGTTATCTCAATGGTTTTTCTTCTTTTTTTTATTAAGATGATTTATAGAAGCGTAGGTATACAGTTACTCGTTTCTTAGGTTTAACAAACAATCTTTGAACATGATTCTTTTCTCGACTGCACTTAACAAAATACCATTTAAATTCCTTGAATTCAAACATCGAACAATGAAGAAAACGTAATCGGATCCACACACACACAGAGCATTAGAGCACCCCATAGTATCGTCTCAATGCCAGAACAATTAAAATAAGTATCGTATTCAATGGCAATGTCAGCTAGAAATAAGTCTCGAATGTAAACCGATATTTCCTCACTGGCATTTTCTTACCGATGATATTCCATACCGGTCACATCAATGAAATTTAAAAATAAATAAAACTTATCCTTGTATCAATGCTACTTAAAGCTTTTTATTTAAATCTGATTTTCGATTTTTTTTTTTATCTTTTTTAGATCACAGCATCTACAGCCAAAAAACTGTGGGAAAAGAGCGATGCTAAGGGACCAACCGGTGGACCATTGGGTCCTTTACAATTGCACGGTGTTGCCGATCATCAAGTATGGAAGGATTCGACGTGGTCGACACAGGGCGAAACAATATTGGCACGACCACGAACATTTCCGCAGGCTCCTGACACAAATCCGACCGGTAGTGCAGGCATATTAAGGTAAATATACTGCAGTCTAATTAAAAATAATGAATTTATACTGAAAACCAACCTTATCTTTTGTTGTTTTTTTTTATTTTCTAGTCCGAGAGATTCAACAAGTGGGTTGGGTGTAAAAATGGTTGAATATGTACTGGGTGGATCACCAACGAATAAAGAAAGCCCACTATCGAGCTTGGAGCCGCGACTACGAGCATTAAAATTTGACGATAACGATAAAGTAAGTGAAGGTGTTGTTTTTCAAGACGAAGTACCTGATATGAGGTACTCAATGCTATCGTTGTTTTTTCTTATTTAAGTTATGCACAAAGTAATTAGACTGTTTTGAGCGAAGAAACTGCATGTAAGGAGTCTTTAACAATCCATTGCCGAACATAGTGCAGACTCGTAACACGTAGCTTTGATCGGATTATAGATAAATCGATTGTCTGCTGTTTTTTTTAGCTAAATAGATGTGTTGTAAATGAGATTATCCGTCTACTGGCGAAAATGCTGCGAATTGAATTTACCCGAGCTGCTAAAGTTTGATTGGATTATTTAGTTATTTATGAAACAAATTTAAATTTAAATAATGGACCCTGAAGTTTATTCCATACTAAAGTCTGCCAATCTAGAGGTCATCATCATCAATGGCGCGACAGCCCATATCGGGCCAGGACCTGCAGGATACATTGTCTAAAGTCATCTCAGTTTAGCGCCCGTGTCCTCCAATTTGTGCATCCAAGAGCGATCTGCAATCTGCGTCAACTGAGTCCTCGTAACTTTTCCGCGGTTTTCCCACCGGTTTGCCATGAGCTCTACCTTTCAGTGTGCGTTTGGGAATTATTCCGTCGTCCATTCGCTCCACATGGCTTGCCCATTGTAGCTTACGAAATTTTATACGAGTCGATGCGGCTGGGTCGTCATGGATTTTATACAACTCGTTGTTGTACCATACGCCATTCAGTGCCTTCTCTTACTGATCCCAAAATTCTTCGAAGAATTTGTCGTTCAAAAGCGTCTATTGATTTTTCAGACGCTTGGGTGAGAGTCCACGTTTCGCTTGCATATAGTAGCACAGGCCTTATTATGGTCTTGTATATGCGTATATGATTCCCGGAGCGGTTTCATGCATTAAACTTTAGCTAACTCTGTTCCTTTCCACTTTGCACAGGCTTAGAGTCAGCTCCAAAGTCAATGTTTTCTGGCTCTACGCAGGATCTGAGGAGTGAACTGAACTGAACGACGTGGACAAAAATCTTTAATTTAAAGAAGCTATGCTTCTTTTTCCGTTTCTGCTGATAATTCGAAAAGAAGAGAACGAAGCAGACTGAACAAACTTACGTTCAAAAATAAACCGTGGCAATATCAATAGCATGGCTTCGGAACTCAGATGTTGAAAGTTTTTACTGTTTCAGACAAACAAAGAGAGGCTTGTTTTACTGCTTTATCTGTAAGATAAAATTTATTTTTGTCGAAACAAAGTTTCTTTGTATTCTTCTTCTATTCTGCTTCAGCCCAAATGGAACCATTGCTTTTTATGATACTTCTGCAGCAAAATTTTGGACATTACAATCCGCTCGATCCTTTTTGAAGCTTCTCAACATAACTAGTCTTTTTTTCTAATTGGTTGCTTGAACTAGTTTAAAGCTATTGTAGTTGTGGGTGCACGGAAATAAGGGATAAAAATTTATATTGAAAATCAAGTTTCATATCTCAAGAACTATTTGAAATCGGACCTTGCACTTCACATAGGAGGTAAACGCAACATATTTGAACGTTAAAGAGGGAGCAAGAAACCCAATATTATGTTGGTTTAAAAGTATCTGGAGGGCTCATCAAGTTAACCCTTATACCCTAGGCAGACGACGCATTCGAATGTACATTGGGGAATGATCATTCGCATTTAATGATCAATGAGTTTTAACATTGACACACGTCTATCGGAATTACAATCAATCTGTCAAAATAATATTGTTGTGAGAATGCTCAATAAAAGTTGCCAGTTTTGCATTGGGACAAGGCTCCGTTTTATCTGTTGAAATAGAGTGATAGAAAAATGCTAATATGTCAGCAATTGTGAACAAAACGTTAAAAGGATTAATAACAATTAATGCACACATGAAATGAATAGAAAAATTTGGACGGTGGAACACCTGATTTTCCACTTGTTCGACTAGTTTCATGGTACTTGACGCTAGATGGCGTTGCGAGCGCTTGAATGAATTATAAATTTATCTCCGAATTACCATTTCGCAATTATAATTGGAATGATGGAATGAATGACCAATTAGACAAATATGATACATTGGGACAGACGTGATACGGAATTATCATTCGACTAGGAATGATCATTCGAATGCGTCGTCTGCCTAGAGTATTACCCTACTCGATTCAGCGTTCGAGTCCTTCTATTGGAACAAGTTGCTGTCCGCATCGATTCAATCATTCCATCGTTTACGGGGCTCGTACATGGAGGTTGATTATCATCTGCTTTACTTTTTAAATGGGTCAGGAAGCTCTGCAGTAGTTTGTACGCATAATTTTGTAATTTTCGCAGCTTTATGACCGCACTGTCGGTTGTTCGGTACAAACAACGTTTGAACCGAATTAGACAGTCTTCAAGTCTTCCTTCGCTGTTCTTGGGATTCGTCGTTCAAATCGGTCTATGTCGCATTTTATACGCAAAAATAATTCACCGATGAATTTCATCTTTTTTACTGCCGTCCTTACATATTTGGACTCATAGTTAAATGAAAGTAATCATATCTCTAAATAACAGTCTTTCTTCGGCAATTTTTGATCAACAAAATGGATTTTTGCCCATTGATTCCTTCTGACTTTGGAATCGTGCAAGTCTGGCATGGATCGCGAATGCGATACATTTAAGAAGGCACCGTTTCAGTAGTATTTTTGAAATTCTTGTGCTAAGTTGAGGAGAATTGGTGCGGTTTCATTGTTTTAAAATGTCAGCTGTTTAAAAACTGGTAGTTCGGTCGTCTTGTTTTCTGTAATCCCAACCAGTTTTGCTCTGTTACATTTTCAAAGTAACATTGAACTTTTTTCATGCGCCAACTCCCTGACTTTCCGAATTAACGGCATTATGGCGCTTCCATGCTCTAATGTGTCTAGAATGTCGTTAATTACCACCAGAAACTGAGCTGGGGACAATATACAGTCTTGACTTACATCGGTTCCAACACTGAAACTCTTGAACAACTCTCTTTAATCCCAGACCCGACAGCTAACGTTTTTATAGGAATGCTCTTAATAAGTTTAACCATCTCCTTCTCAATTCATATCTCCCTCAGCGCTCTGTTCTATCTCCGATTTTTTTTCTTTATAGCAACTATCTTTTCTCGTCAACTTCAATCTAATTCACAAAGTCACGTTTGTTGAAATTTTCCTCCAGAAACGTGAAAAGATAGTTCAGAAAAAAAAATATTTTATGTGACGTATCAGTAGATCTTAAAATCCTTTGAATAAAAGCCTTACTGGCGAAACTGGACCGTATAACGGTATGATAGATTTCTTAAAAAAAAATATGTTGACAGCAAATACCTTGTTATCGCTTCATCACATCAACGTATGCTCATGTACGACCTACTATAAAATGTCCTTGTTCATGTACAGGAATTAGAAGAGTTCCTTTACGAGCTCTTTGATTTTATTGCAATATATCGCTACAGCTCTTATCGGTGCGGTTACATTATGTCCTCAAAAAATTCTACAACTTTTGTTTCATTTAGATATTGTCAATAAACCTCAGTAAGGCTTTGAAGAGTTAGACCAGAAATTCTTTGGTTTACGGAACCTTGTTCCAAATGACGGAATCCTTTGATGCATAGTATGCAGTAGTCTCTTATGTTCTTATCAAAGCAAATTTTTCCTTGCTCGCTTAGTTCTATTCTTTCTATATTTTTGCTTAGAAGGCAGTGTCCTGTATGCTAGCCCGCCAGCAAACACTTCTTATATTCGTATAACAAATAATGGAATAACAAGTTTCGAAACCTTAATGAATTCCTCGTATTTGTTTTAATGCAAAGTTCGTTGTTTAAAGTATTTTCCGCTTTAAATATCTGGAAAAGTTTACTGAAACGAAAAATTGTGATTAAGAAATCTGCCACTTACTGCGCTTGCAATCGATAGATTATTTAAGAAAAATTTTTTTTCTATACTTTTAAGTTATCCAATAGTTTTAATTTCCAAGCGTAAGCCGAGTAGAGTCCCTGGGTGTATATCGTTTTTATCACTCTCTTCAATTCTGAACTTTGCTGTACAAAAAAGGTGCTTAAAAATGTTTTAGTTATGTTCACGTTTTTAACATCCTGCCAAAACCGTTCTTGCAATATGAAAATCAGGCAAGTTTTGCAAACTCTGTCGTGCTTATATAATGCATGTGTTGAGTCGAGAGCTTCCCCGAATATTCGGTGGTGTGTGTGGAATGTTCGAGATGGCTGGAGAACATACGAGGAAAAAAAGAACGAGAGGAAGAGTATTCTAGAAGTATACAGAAGTTTACCCGTTGCATATTGGGAGGTGTGGCTTTCAGCCAGGTTTGCAAATAACAATATTATTTACTACAATATAATTTTTTTGCACTTGTTCTATTACGATCAGTTTTTACAATACGTAGCTGTATCGCTTTTAATAAAGCCTATTCTATTACAAAACAATGTTGTCTGTCGCCTCTATGAATGAACCGATCGTGTGTATAATTTGGTGCTGCTCGTTTATGTGTCGCTTATAAAGGAGCATTTTAGAATCTTTATTTTATTCGATGGTGTATGAAACCATTCAGAATAGTTGAGATCTTTCGGGAAAGGCTAGTGTTTTTCTCGGATTGATTAGTTATTTGTGTTGCAAGGACGTACCAAGGTTTTCTGACTCTGGCCAAACCCTAAATTGTTGTTGTGTTCGGGCTTTTGCTGCCTATTAATTCAAAGAGTGACCAACTCGGCCGGACAGAGATCAACACTGAAAAAAAATTCATTGAGTAGTAAGTTCTAATGGGGTCTGAAATGAACTAGTCAACGATCCATGTGCGCCATGGGAATGGATATTCGGGATATATTTTTTTTTTTAACGAGTAGTAAAAGCATCGAAAGCGTAAGTCAGTGCGGGACTTTAACCCGCTAAACATCTCCTCAGTCGTACGGATGGA
This sequence comes from Beris morrisii, assembly GCA_951812415.1. Taxonomy (NCBI): domain Eukaryota; kingdom Metazoa; phylum Arthropoda; class Insecta; order Diptera; family Stratiomyidae; genus Beris; species Beris morrisii. The sequence continues at coordinate 94,430,000 of OX638312.1, read as the reverse complement.
TCCCCCGGAACCACCGTTAGGTATTTCGGCGGGAGGCCGTCATAAAAATATTGCTAAAACCGTCAGTTGTCTGTCTAATCAGTCGTCTCCTGTGCTGCGTCACGTTGCATGCTTTTCATTCGCTCAAAGCGGCGAAGTGCCGACATAATCCGTGCTGCTGCAGTTTGGAAATCTTTGCCACTTGAGGACTGTGTCACACATGTGTCTCACGATGTTTTCTGCGGTAGAAGCTTCTTCGAACGCCTCCGCAAACTCGGCTCGATCGAAGACGAAGCGCGGGCAGTGTAGTAAGATATGCCACGCGTCTTCAATCTCGTGAGGGCAGTTGGGACAGAACGGGTCTTCCTCATGCTTGAAGCGGTGAAGATACTGCTTAAAACAGCCATGTCCGTCCTCTGAGCAGCTGAGTCACAAAGAAGTCCACTTCTCCGTGTTTGTGGCTTATCCAGCTGTCGATGTTTGGAATTAATGTGAACGTCTATCTCCCTTTGTTCGCGCTCTCCCAGCAGCGTCTTTGCCATTCCTGGATACTGCGCCGTCGCTCGTCCACTTTCGATGCTTCATCTGCTGGTACGTAGAGACGGTGATGCTCACACGCTAGTATATCTATTGGTAACTTTGCCGATATTACTCCGATTGCTTCATCGGACTCTGTTCGAAAAGTACTAGCAACTCTTAGTGCGCTAAGACGATAGGTTGATCGATATACGATGTTTTCTTCGTTACATCTGCCCAGATCGGTGCAGCGTATAGCTCGTAACGGTTGTTAAAATGTTTCGCCTGCTGGAGCGTGATCCTGCAATGTTTGACATGATGCGTGAGAGTGCACCATTCACCTTTGAAGCTTTTTCGCTGATCGCCAGAAGATGGTCCTTGAAGGACATCCGGGTGTCGATTAACACCCCAAGATACTGCAGATTGGGCTGAGAGATGATCTCGTACTTTTCGAAAGCTCAATAGAACCGCTACCGTTTTATGCGAAGCCAACTCCACGTCCGCACTACGTAACCACTGCATAACACTATCGATCGCATCACTGCTCAGAACTTCCAAGGTGTGAATGTGTTTCGCTACTACCACCACCAGTGCGATATCTTCCGCATAGCCAACTAATGTGGTGTACGTTGGGAGATCGATGGAAAAAACGTCATTATACATGATGTTCCATAATGTGGGACCAAGCACTGAGTCCTTTGGAACTTCTCGTGAAACGTCGTAGCGTTTGACGCCGTGTTCTGTGTCATACAGAAGTACACTTTCTTCAAAGTAGTTAGTTATAATTCGCTGTATAATTTACTGTTTGCATGATTCGCAACCAGCTCGCTGAGTTGAAGGCATTCTTGACATCAAGTGTTACCACTGCGCAGTACTTTTTTGTCGTTGTTTTTCCATTTTTCAACGGATGTAGCATCACGCGCAATTTTCATAACAGCATGGATGGCGTCGATGGTGGATCTCCCACGGTGAAATCCAAATTGTTGCCCAGATAGGCCTCCAGGTCTCTCGAATGACTCTTGCAGTCGATTATTAATAATGCTCTCCAGTACTTTTTCCAATGAGTCCATCATACATAATGGCCGGTATGCCGATGGTTGTTCAGGTTGCTTTCCGGTCTTAAATAGCAACACCAGCCTTTGAAACTTCCAAAAAGCGGAAAACACTCCTTCATTGAGACATGCTGTGTACATCCTAACGAACGTCATGGAATTCGTCCGGATGGCCGTTTTCATCGCTACGTTAGAGATGCCGTCCAAACCAGGAGCTTTGTTGTCGGCCACTTTTCGTAATGTTAGTAGCGTCTCTTCAGCTATCACGGGAGTAATGTCACTCATATCTGCGGGTAGATGATATCTTTGCGTTCGTTCCCTCTGTGGGAGAAAAGTGCAGTCACTACGCTGTCCAAAAGCGCAGGATCCGAGGGTTGCGGCGCTCTAGGTCCTCTTACTCTGCTCATCACTACCTTATACGCCTTGCCACAAGGGTCGGTATCAGAGTTATCGCGCAGGTCGTGGAATGCGCAGTCCTTGGCCCATGCTCAAAACTGCATTCGATTTTGTTAAAAAGAACTAATGCTGACTTAAATGATTTAACCCCAGATTTTTACTGCTTCTTTTTGATGCCTGATACTTTTATCTGCTACTATTCGGAATTCCTTCAATTTCGAGCTGTTGTTAATCCAAACTCTAATCAATTTATAAAATTGCCACAAACATTTGATCAAAAAAAAAACAGAAGATCAAAACATTTTTTGTTGTTATAAAACACGATCACTTCAAATCCCATTCAGTGATCGCAATTAAGATCGATCGTATACTAATCATCTCGTTTCTACAGAACGCCTAAAATCTTGTCGCGAGACCACAACCAAATAAATTTAATTCAGCTATTTGCCTTTTCAATTCTTATGTTGTGTCTAAACGCGATCAGTTTAAATCGTATAAAAGCAAAATTGAGTAAATAAAATTTTCAAAACAAACATTGTTTGTTTGATCGCAAACACAACATGCGATCATTTTTGATTTCTGTTTCGTTATTTTACATTATTATTATTTGAACTTGACCGAGCCTTCCTTATTACAATTTTATGTATTCAGCTTAAGCCGATATTTCTTTTATAGAAATTATCGGGTGGGGCAATCTGAGTGAGGAAGGGGTGGGTGCACTTATGTATGGCAAAAAACGTGTTGTTATCTTGGCTTAAAGTGGTTTAAAATTACATACGTGCATTTTGTTCAGTTCTTCGATTATAGCAATTTCGCGATAGACTTTATTTTCTTTCATATGTTTTTTTTATCGCAATATAATTGTGTCAAATTTGTTTGAACTAATAGCGCGTTTCGCGTTTAATAAAATTTTATAAATAATAAATTGAATTTCTATTTTCCAGTCGCATGATGATAAAGAGAAGGCAAACTCACCATTTGATTCAAATGGTTTGAAGAAGGATGATCAGGTTAATGTAACGAATGGTGTCGTAAACGGAATCGACGATGACAAGGGGTTCAAGTATGATATTTTGTTTGTTTACTTTTACAATTTTTTTTTTTTTTTTTAATTAACAATTGTTCATTAATATTGAATTGAATTTTTCTTGGCACTATATTCCAATTTCTGAATTTCTTTCCATTGAAAGAAGTAAACTGGAATATTTTTCTTTTCTGTTTCTAGTCTTGAATTTCTACTCGACATTATTTAGTATTATTATTTATCTTTACCCGAATTAAATTAGACCAAATGAATTTTAACTTGTCTTGGCGCATAAAATCTTATTTCGAAAGATTTAAATCCGGTCAGAATTAAAAAAAATTTCAGTTTTGATGGTTATAAACGTTGTAGCTGCAGTTTCAATCTATCTGATCTGGGCTATGAAATCCGGCTGATTCTTTTTCGTCAGACCTTTAATTGCTGTGAAAGCCACATCGATGGTGACATGTTGGTAAAAGTATCGTGGCCAAGCCTTATTAACTCTATGACTATCCTTTACGATTGGTAGTTTTCGTGCGTTGCTTGGGCGACCCAACATACGTCTTCCTGCCGTATTTCACTTCGGAGTTATATTGCTGACGCTTTTTAATTGTCATCTGAATAATTACTAGATTCTCCTTTGAATCGTCATTCTTTACTTTGACGCAAATAGAATTTGTGTGGAAAGTGGATTGGCTAAAGAGCTCTAAAAAAAGAACATAAGCGTCTTGCTTTTTCGCTCATTTTTTCTATTTCTTCTCTCTTTCTTAGATTTTCTTTCTTTTTCACTTTCTCTTTCATTTTCTATCTCTTTAACTTTTCTCTTTTATTTTTCACATTCTCTCTTTTTATTTATGTCTTTTTCTTTTTATCTCATTCATTTTTCTCTCTTTTTTCTTTCTCACTTTCTTTCTATCACATTCTATCTTTCTTGTTCCTTTTTCACTGAATCTTTTCTTTTTTTCTACGTCTTTTTCTCTTTGTCTCCCACACTTTCTCTCTTTAATTTTCGCTTTTTATCTTTCACCCTTTCCCTATTTCCTTATCACTTTTCATCTTTTTTTTCCACTTCCGCTACCTTTTTTTCGTTCGTTTTTCTCTGGTTTGCTTTTTTCGTTTTCTTCCACACTTTCTCTCTTTAACTTTCGCTTTTTTCTTTCGTTCTTTCTTCTTTTCTTTATCTCTAACTCTGTCTTTATGTTTCATTTTTTCCTTTTACCATTCTCATTTGTTATCTTTCTTGTTCTTTTTCTTACGTTCTCTCTTTTTCTCTTTTTCTCTCTTTCTTTCACTCTTTATCTTTCAAGTTCTCTATTTATTTTCTTATATCCTTTCTTATTTTCTCTCTCTCTCTCTCTTTTCTTTCCCACTTCATGTCTCTCTTTTGGTCAGGTTGGACCTTTCAAATAACCTTAATGGTGCATTTACACTCAGCGTTTGAGGCAAGCCTCTATCCCCACCAATAAATCACCCAATCAGATGGCTTGTGGAGTCGCAAGAGTCTAACATTCTTCAACTTTTCTCCGACGCACGCTTCCATATGTGTACACACATACAATGAACTGTGGCAGCACACAATTCGCAGCTCATCGTATTTCTGTCGTTTCGCACTCATAGGCATGTTGCGCCGCAAAGGCATTTTGAGTGTAAATTGCTTTCAACACAGCAAAGAACACAGCCGACGAAAACCGGTTTGCAATGGCCTGATGGGGGTAGAGGCTCGCCTCGAGGCGAGCCTCAAGGGTGAGTGTAAACGCACCATAAATGATTGGCTACTCTAAAGTCATTCGTCTTCAGAGACACCTTTTTGCCCATGACTAGCTGAGTCTAAGAGACCCTTTCTGTTCTAAAGCTAATTTTAAAGTGGGCGGTGTTTAACATTTTGAGTGCCAAACAATGCTATGTAAAGTGGTCAACATTTTCGTTGGATGCAGAGGCTGGCACTGTAATGGTGCATTTACACTCAACGTTTGAGGCGAGCCTCTATCCCTACCAAAAAATCACTCAATCAGATGGCTTGTGGAGTCGCAATAGTATAACATTCTTCAACTTTTTCTCCGACGCAAGTTTTTATATGTGTACACACATACAATGAACTGTGGTACCACACAATTCGCAGCTCATCGTATTTCTGTCGTTTCGCACTTATAGGCAAGTTGCGCCGCAGAGGCATGTTGATTGTAAATTGTTTTCAACACAGCAAAGAACACAGCCGACGAAAACCGGTTTGCAATGGCCTGATAGGGGTAGAGGCTCGCCTCAAGGCTGAGTGTAAACGCACCATTACAGCTATTTTCAGTGCTGTACCTGAAATCATCTACGGCCTAATATTCCCAACGAAATCTTTTATTGAAATTTCTATACCAACAGTCGTATCGTAGAGACAACGCTTTGAGAGTTATACGATTTCACGGGGCTACACCCGATCGTTTGATCCTCATAAATCTGAAAGGAGTCTATCTGCCCGGTGTACTAACTTCCAAAGTTACATTAGCATGTCTAGGCGACTTCTTGAAATGCTCTTCAGATTATTTATTTTACCCCATCTTCCGTGCTGTTTTCTTCTGTAAGCACAGAAAACTGAATATTGACCAGAAAAGTCGCCGCAGATCCTCACACCTCTGTCGCCACAATATTTACATTTGAAAATGTTTTTATCCAGGCTACAATAAAAATTGGAACTTCATATCTTAAACGGTTCAGGAGGCGAACAATACAGCGGACAAACAGACAAAATTTGGTTGAGTCTTTCAGCCCTGACAATACAGAATTTCCGAGTAGGCAGGACAATACAGAATTTGTCCGATTGGCGGTAGTTGTGTAGTGCGTACGTAAAGTACGGGTTAAAGTACCTATCCGTACGTTGGGCGTCAACTAGTGAAAGAAAAGCTCTCCCGTATCTTCGAACTGGTTTTAGCTAGGTCCTTGTAGCATACAATACAAGAATAGCATCTGTTTGAGATACATGAGATCAAAGCGTCTATCAAGCCAATCGGTTTACCATGACCGACACTTAGATCCCAATTTTAACATCACGATAAGTTGGCGTGAATGTTTTATTGCGAAATCAACCCTGCATTCACGAATATTGTGATCTTGCAAAAAATGCTAAACCGATCCCGACCTACGTTCACAAGACCAGGCTGGAATTGTGCAAAACCGACTTTGCACAAGACTCGGGTAAGCTAAGATCATGACCAAGCAGTAGGAGCAATAAAAAAGTCCAAAATAAGAATGACTGAAAGAATCTTGAATGTTAGACCCAAACTCGACTGTACAAAACTGCGATCAAAATCATATCAACTTTTGCAAGACGTATGCCAAAACTGAATGTGCAAGGCCAAGCCTAATACTACCACTTCTTGGTATTCACATTGTTGTACACATCACTGCACCGAGTGTTACCCTCAATATAGACGGACTCTAACAGGAACAAAATCCTCGGCACGGTTTTAAGATTAGACTAAATATAATCTCTGTACCAATTCTGTTTTTAAAAATATACGAAGAGTTTGGTATAGAGACCAGTTCTCAAAAACCAACGACCGACTGCGCCAAATGTCTCAAACTTACACTGAATATTAGAGCACATCTGGTCACGATAGACTAGTCTGTCCCAATAAATCCAGGATCTATTACTTCCGAAAAGTAGAAGCCCTCTTGATCAGTTCAGTTATGTAGGCACGATAGTGGTATTGATAAGTTAGGAACCCTATTAAATTTCGAAAATATTAATCTAATCCGACAAGGACTTTGCTTATCGAAAAAGAATTAACTGAAACCCGAACAAATATTGATTCAATTCGGACAGCGATTAATTCATTTCGGGAACTATCTTGAGTAATCGAGAAGTACTGCAAAAAATGTCGTGTCTTCCGCAGAATTACTTCGGGGCATCGAACAGGTTTTGTTCAGAAATAATTGAAAAATATCAAGCTCGACAGCACAAAACCACCTGTTGGTTTTATTATATCAGAAGAATTTCGCGGTCGTTGCATTCATACAGAATTAAACAGAATAGCTACTCTATTTTGATTTATAGAAAAGCATGTATCCTCCAAACCATAGATGGGAAAATGTAAACAACATTTGGCGAACCATTACATAAAAGTCAGCGTTAATCAGCAAGCACACCACAACTTGTTGGTACTCGAAGCGTTAAACTTAGCCGGTAAAAATGTGGTTATAAGTTTCTAGATAACCTGAGCTAGCGTAACAAGTCGTTCGAGAGTATCTGCTAAGGTCTAGCGCAGCTAGCTCTTAAGGTGTCTACAAATTCGCTGTATTGGTGGTGTACAGAGTCCCATCGGTATCATCTGTAAAGGCCATGTCCCAGACTATGGTGTATGAAGAGATCGGTATTGGCGATGTGTGGTGCAGGTTTTGATCTCCCGATTCCCCAACTGGAGGGAATTTAATCTGCAAGCATTGAAAGAACTGAAAGCAAGTTCGCAAGTGGCATTGACATTAGAACAGTCTTAACTGGTTTCTTCAAGGTTCTTGGCGGCCGTCAACTGTGTCGGCTTTCGCACAACATTGTTCTTTTCGTCTCTCTGTCTCTCGTACAATGCTTCATTCGGTCTGCGATCATCATGTATGATCTTCATTTTTCATGGTGATCATATGGCATATAATTACTACAATGCAACTCTGGGTGCGATCTTTGCGACACAACTGATGTAAGAAAAGCGGGTTTCTTTTTAGATGATAAATTTTAAGTGTGTCCGCACACAGAAATTGTTTGTTATGACCTGGATGCACAGGTTGTATTCGTTTTTTTCTTCTTCCGATTTTATGTTTGAAATTTGGTAGAGAGGTAGGTAATGGAACGAATGAAGAATGTCGGACACTTCAGAACAGATGTTAGTCGGATTCTTGTCGGGCTATTCCAATTCATCCAAACTTTGGTTCCCTTCTTCGTCTAAAGCACGACGGTCCAAATCGGGCCTTGAACTCTTCGATAATATTTCTCCAATCGAATTTGGTACATTATGATCATCTCGATATCGTCGAAACTAGTGAATAATGTAGTGAATTTTCTAATCCGACTGCTTTTAGGACAATATCACGTAATTATTGCCCCAGTTACTGAACTAATACCACAAGGGAATTGTTCATACACGAGGCTTTAATGCGGGTTTTTGTCAATCAAAAGTCTTTATTCTTAGAAATATAATAAGCAAACAGAAATAAAATTTTTAAATTTTGCTCATATCAATTTTCTCTTTCTCCTTTCTACAGATACAGTTTCGGGTAAGCGATTACAATAATTCCCAAGATTTCAAAATCTTATTAAGATCGTATTGATTTTGGTTTTTTAAGTAGAATACTTTAGTTTGTACATATATTTTAGAATTGTGTTAACTTTTAACGCTTGTTTTTTTAGAGTAAGAGTTGTTAAAATAATTTTTGTTTGCTTGCTTATTTTAATCACCTCAATTATTAATGGAAACTACTTGCTTATCGCTTCTGTTATTTTAAATTTAGTTAATTTAGGACGTATTCGAAAAGTTTGCGTCGTATATGTTGACGTCACGTAATTGCATTGCTATTCTAAACATGGAAATCTCCTAGAAATAATTAATATGTTAAGTCTACTCTCTCCGTGACTCCGTCAGCTGTTTTAAATCAAGTCAAAATAAGCAAAGACACCAACCAAAATTTAATTGGGACAGGAAACTCCTATGCCTGACGCCATAAACTGTTATAACTAGACATAGACGAAGCAAACTATTTTTATACGTCCTTAGTAGCCTTATGTAGTTAGTCCTAGGCTTCTAGTGATGTAAGCGTAAACAGATAGGGAGTGTTCTTCCTTTTCCCAAGTCGACCAGATTTTCTACGAAATTCATACTTTGACTGGGTATTTAACGTTAGGTCGGGGCTCATTCTTTTGTTACCTGATCTAAAATAGGTCGTCTGATTTTTGGGTGTAAACGTGTGATTCGGAGCTACATGTTTTTTTTTGTATTTGAACACATCAGTGACAACAGCAATTTGTCAAGGCATGTGTGGAATGCGTTCTAACGTAAAATACCACTGCAGATATTTAGTAATAGTCCCTGAATTTGTTAATGGAATATTTTGCTGGACTAAATTCGACCCAGCCCAATTTTGGACCTCTTTCGGTGTGATTCAGTTCAGTGATTGAACCTACTGTGGGCAACGGAATTGGTTAGGCCGCGATCAGGTTGCTAGGTGTAAACTAGCTCAATGAGTCCTTCGTGTCTTATGAAGTAAACGGGAAAAGTTTTAAGGCGATCCGATCTCTTCCTTTTGTAAGCCGATTGAATTCTCACGATTCACAATTACACTATGTCTATGGTAAAATTTGGGGTCTCAAACTCAATATAGTACACTGGCAGTATACGGCAGTTGTGAGACCTATTTTGACCTATGTGACAAAAAGTGCACTTGGAGGGAACAAGGTGGTGTGCAACGGATTACCTGTGTAATGATCACGGGAGCCCTCCGCACAACACCCTTTGGAAGTTGAGGTTGAGGCGAATACAGCAGTTAGGATATCAAACTGAAGAGACCGCTCTTCAGGCAGAGCTCCAAAGGAAATGGTTTTATTCTCGGTGATTTTCTGGGAAGTCAGGCTTATATTAGCACAGACTACATGATCCCAGGGATAGATTTTGTGAAGCCCTACAGGATTGAGAGAATAAAAGAGAACCAAATGAGGAGGAAGTCTCCGTATACACGGATGGATCGGAAATGGAATGCAACACTGGCGCATGCGTTTTTGAACAGCTGAGTGTAGGGAAGTCGTTCAGGCTGCAGTGTTTTCTAAGCGGATATTTTGGCTATACCACACAAGCAGTAAACATCCTGTTAATAGGGAAGATATGCATAGATCACTCTACATTGACAGCCTGGCGGTCATAAAGGCGCTGGAATCGGTCACTATTAAATCCCAGCTAGTAAAGCGCTGTCGAGAAGCACTTAAGGTAGGTACTTTGTAGTCAGAACAGGGTATTGCTTTGCTGGGTACCGGGACATAGTGCTATACTAGCGAACGAAATTGCGGATGAGGTGACCAAAGCGCGATGGGCATCAAACGAATGAGTTATCGATATGTGGCATAAAAGCGTTAATTGGTGAACGTTCTACAGAGGCAACCAACTCAAGGTGAGCAGGGTTGACATGCCGCGGGATTTATATAGCTTTGTGGTCCAAGCTAGATAGTAATACGGATAGAGCGAAATTGTGGTTGCTCGTCGACTGCCGGGAGAGGAAGCATGTCATGCGTTTAGAGTTAGCTGAGACGGGCGAGAGCAGATACTACCATGATCTGTACGCTGTAAAGGACATCACTTATATTTTGTTCGAATTCCAAGGGGTTGCAAGAAAACGAATGAAATGACTGGGATATCGAGAATTTGTGGTCGCTAGTGCATGACAAACCGTTCAGGTTCTGTAGGAATATAGATTGTTTCGAGGCGGATTAGTTGCCCATGGGGTTTTGAAGGGATGGCTATAGGCCCGTATGGACCCTAGTGAGTGTGGTGGTTCTTAGCGCTGCGCCCCTTCCGAAACTAAACTACACTGGGTTTATATTTGAGAGTTTTTTTTTTTTTTCCTTAAATTAAGAGGCTCAGAGGCTCAGAGGCTGTAGCCATATTGGAGCCGTGGAAAAGTTTATTTAAAATAATATTAAAAACGTATATTGTTTGTTTTAGCGAAGTTAAACAGCACTAAAAGAGGTTTGTCGTTATTTTGCATGATAGAGACTGCGATGATGTCCCGTATAAACAGAGGAGGAGTGAAGCCTAAAGTCGCCAGAGATGCAAGAAGTGTAGTTCTAAAGGGGTATTTGGAACATGACCAAAAGACATGATCGGCAGTCTCATATTGGTTGCAATCGGCGCACAGTGGGCTTGCATTAATTCCTAGTCGGTTCAAGTTGGTATTGAGGCCATTGTGATTAGCCATGAGTCCGGAGAAAAGAATTACCATTGAGCGGCTAGGTTCTTCCAGCATCCTTTGGAACCATGCATGTATTGAGATCATTGGAATTATGGAGTGACAGTATCTACCCATGTCTTCTTGCCAGTGTTTTTGCCACCTATCTAAAAGTCTTTGTTTCGGAGTCGTCATGAAGTCTTCTTGAAGCGGATTCGAGAAGAGCGTCTGTGTGCGAGGTAAGGACTCCCCTTCGCGCGCTAGCTTGTCTACTAGTTCGTTTCCTCGGATACCGCAATGTGCTGGAACCCAGCCCAGTGTTACTTTGTATCCAACACTATCGAGTTGTAAGAGGTCCTTCTTGCATTTGAACACGTATGTATGGGAAGGCTTGCCAATGTTGCTTATAGCGAGTATTGTTGACAGACTGTCGGATAAAATTAAGTAGTTTCCCGGGGAGTGATACAGTTGAATATTGCGACACGCCATATATACAGCGATTGCTTCCGCGGAGATTACTGATGCCGGTTCTGGCAGTTTGAAGCTCATTTGGCAGGACTCATTAAGATAGAAAGCTCCACCTGTCCCCTCTACTGATTTCGAGCCGTCTGTGTAGAAAATGTTCTGTCCTTTATAAGCAAGGATAAACGGTACAAAGCTTCATCGCAAGGTCAACTTGTTGACAAAATTCAACACAATTCTTCGCAATGTTAAAATCTATGTGCTCCAAAATTCAACACCATCGCTGCGTTAAAATCTATGAGCTCCTCACATTTCATAAGCAGTAGGCCCAATGCGGTCACTCGCGTTCGAATCAAGGGAGGGCAATCATACAATTTATTGTACGAGTTCATTATTTTCGTAAATTACAACCTCGGTGTTGAAGTGCTTGTCTGCAAAGACTGAGATCGTGGGTTCGTCATGGAAGATAACCAGTGATTTAAAAAAAACAATTTTCTTGAAGCAAATATGATTGTTCACTAGTGTCTCAGAATAGCGGTGTTACTGCCCTAAGCTCCAGAAGGGGATCATATAGAAACTGAAGACATACTCTCTAGTTGCAAATCCTTCAGTGCACAGTCAGCCAGTGGGTCTTAAGTATGGTAGGTAGGTACGCGTGGCTGGCCGTGAGAACACGGACTCATTGGTCGCGTTTACGTGCAGACCAGACCAGTCCACATAGACCGATTTGGTATTTTTCGGTATTGTATTTATGTGCGCATTTTCACAATACCGAGACTGATTTCGTTTCATTTGGTCCGTACCAAAATCAAGATCAAAATCAGTCGAAATGGACTAGTTTGGTTTGCGTTTATGTGACCAAACTGGTTTTTTTTTGGTCTATTCAGACTGGTCTGGTCCGCACGTAAATGCGACCATCTAGACCTAAAAAGGTCCATTGTGTTGCCACAGGACCATCGAAGCCGGTCCTACTCGTCAAACCATTTAGAGCTTGCAATGAAACGTTGGATTCTCGCGACCTCCGTTGCGTCAAGATCACTAACAGTAAAGCTATCGCATTTTCAATACAACATAGGAACGAAATTTGAAATTAGTAGCGAAATTCGCACTTTATTGATTACCGGATCGATGTTGTAATCAACGAAATGTAATGACCCAGGCCTTACCAATTCGATTACACTGCGAATTACCTTTTCATACAAATGTCCGCGAAAGTAAGTCATTACCAAGTCATGACATATAATACACTACTTCGGTTCTGTGAGGTAATTGAAGAAGACATGGCTTATGTGGGAGCGCTTACCGAAGTCATTACAAGTTTGTCAGTTCAATAATTCGTTTTTATCGCTTTGTTAAGGTAAGGGTCCACTAGAGGCGGGCCGCATCACAATGGTACGGCGAGCATTTTTTTTTCTACGTATTTCGCTCCGTCGCGAGTCTAGTTCAGTAGACGCACTTCCATAACAATGTATGGCAGATTTTTGCGATGCGGCCCGACTCAGCCTAGTGGACGCGTACCTTTATCAGAGACGTTTCTAGAACTGAAAAAATTCGGAAAATTTCACTGCGTCTCAAATTACGAAACGAATTCTATATTGGTTTTTTTCCAACAGCAAAAATTTGATATGAGCGCTTACCAGTTGCATAACCACCCCTTACTTTGGTAAGTCCTTGCACCATTTGAACTTGTCTTCAAAGAAAACATCAGCGACATGCAGAAGTACTGCCGCGAAGTCCAACTGGGAACAATACCATGCACTGTACAAACATATTTGATGCGCACCAGTAAGCTGGTGGGCCACACCAATTTATGAAATAGGGCCCGCGTCGCGGTGGCCGGGATAAATATGACCCGGCGGTGCTAGAGGCGAGCGGGTCCAGTTTACGACGCTCAATGTCGTTGAAGTTCACAATCGCCTGCGTCCGGGGGCGAGCGTTGTGACTGGCGTCGCGTCAGCAATCGACGCTGAAAAGCCTGCGTCCGGGGGCGAAGTACTAAATGGCTGCGGTGTGGGCCACCTGCGTCCGGGGCGGGCGTCGACTTAGGCGTCATGGTGAAACGACTCGCCTGCGTCCGGGGCGAGCGTTTGCCTCAGCTCTGATAAGAGCTCTTCGACTTCTTTTACTCTTTCAGTTTAAGTATGGTTAAATGATTTTAGTTCTGACAAGAACTGAAATGTGCTTTTAATTTTTCGTACTCTTTTATTAGATTTCAGTCCTGACAAGAACTGAAATCTTTATTGGCTACTACTTCCTGGGTAGCGTGTGGCGAGAAAGCAAAAACGACCTCTCGGCCCGGATCCAATTTACTACTGTGTTTTATTTCCTAAAACTTAAACTATTTATACACTTAAAAATAACACTTGGTAAATCCCTTCTACAAAATATTTAACGATGCTAAGTGCATTGCTACAAATTCTAATGCAAAAAACAAAAGATGACCTAACGGTCAATTTGTGATGCCAAGTGCATCTCGACAAATTTGGTACATGGATTATTGTTAGCCATTTAGGTGGACACAGTAGAGTCCGTCTAAATGACCCACAATATTCATGGCCTTACAATTTTATTCACAGCTTGCAGGGTTCGTATATTGGATACAATTTATTTGTAAATCCGTACTTCGTCTAGTTCAATAAAGAGGGACGAAACTTTTTCAATGTCACACATTTCTCTATGGCCGTTCGTCACCTGGATGTTGTACTGCCTGTGCCTATACTCTGAAGGGGTCACAGGCACTGAATAAATTAATGACAAAATAGATTTGTATTTTGTGGTACTTTTCCGAGACATCGCTGACGCCATTTCAACCCAACAAAAACGTTAATCTCATTTTTCCCCCCGATACTTTTAACACCTTTGTCACGAAAAATGTTAGGCTTTTTTAACACTTCGTTCTTTGCATTGCCTGTACACGAAGAGCTTACGAAAGCTTTTCTTAGCGTTGCTTCTAACCTGAATTTATGTGGAACTTATCGAAGACACAATCCCATTGCAGGTGGTTGTATAGTGAGTGAAAGAGCTGTGTTTTGTTCGCATCCTCACTACATTGCAGTGTACATTGCTGGTAAAAAATAATTCATGGTAGAAAAATTTCAGTTTTTAACCCTCAGCAACCTGTGTGGTCTTCGTATCAATAAAACGTGATGACCTGAAACATTTTAATATCTCTAAATTTTGTATTTTCTTTTTTTTCTTCGCGAAAAGAATGTTTTACACCCTTTTAGGTAGCTAGGTACGCACGACAAAGTGTAAATAACACACAGCTAGATCTGAAATGCCCGTTGGGTTACTACAGTATCATACAGTCCCTGTTCAACGAATTAAGACCACTAAGGTTTTTTTTTTTTTAAATTTTCTCTTTGTTTATGCTAAAACTCTTTGTAGAAAGGAAATAAAAAATAAATTTTTTATTTTTTTTAGATTTTTTATGCGTTTAATGATATTTTATGTATTAAAAATTTAATTTAGTGTTAATATTTTGTAGAGCCACCCTTAGCACTAATTACAGCTTTAATTCTTTCTGGCATGCTTTCAATGCATCGCTGTATCATTTTTTTGATTCCTTCGCTGTTTTCCCATATATTTTTAATATTTCGTTTTAGGATATCTAGGGTAGGATTAGGAGGGGAATAAACTTCAGATTTTAACAGACTCCAGACATTCTTGATAGGGTTAAGGTCGGGAGAATTGCCTGGCCAAGGAAGAATTGGGATATCGCAGGTAGAGAACAGGTTTTTCATAATGTGGGCACGATGGCAGAATGCACTATCCTGCATAAATATATTTCCTATTTCACAGCACCTCAAGTAGTTGAAATATGGAATTAACATGTTGTCCATCACGTCGTAGTACTGGGTACTGTACATAGTTCCATCGACGAAAAAGATCGGTCCAGGTCCTTCGCCTGAGATGCAGGACCATATTGTTGCGAGCTAGGGGTTCGCCGGGATTTCAAGTAAAACACAATTCGGTTAAAATAAAAACAAGTGATTATTTATTAATCGCACTTTAAATTCACAGAATTATAATCGCACAATAATTCGCACTGTATGGCAATACCGCCCGCTTATACCATATATCGCTTGACTCGTTCACTTTCGGTCTCTCTCAACACGGTCGCATATACACGTTGGCTGTCGCAGTCGATGTAATCAAAATTACTGTGTCTTCGCTGAGAGCTTCACCTGCTTATGTACTAGCCGGTTGCAGTCTAGAATGTACTTGAGTGTTTGATGCGTGTGGAATTTTCTCGAAAGCTTTAGAGCTTTCGATTTCGATCTTCGTTCAGTATAGAACCTTCTCGAAAGCTTTAGAGCTTTCGATTTCGATCTTCGTTCAGTGGTGTGTGTAGAAGATTCAAGTGAGCTTGAGATCTTTCGACTTTGATTCTAATTGGATTCTAGTACATTGGAGAGCATTCGATAAGAAGAGAGATACAACCGTGCTGTTTCGCCTTATTTCTGATTGGGTTATTTTTCAACTAGGTATTCGGTTGTTGTTGTTTTCATTATGTGAAACGATCGAGTTGCACGATTGCGCGGTTGCCAGGCTTACATGTAACAATATCATTGTGGCGGGTGGATGTTTGATAGTTTTCACGACGCAAGCTTCGTCATATTTCTCTGAAGGCCTTCTTCGAACGTATTGATGTCTCTCCGTCACAGACTCTAGTCTACACTCATCACTAAAGACCACATAAAAAAACAAAAAAAAACAATTTTTTAAAATTATATTTCCAATCGAAAAATAAAGTCAATGATATCTTTATTCATCGATATTAAATATTAATTACATTTTTCCAATCAGTTACGGTATAATGTTGATGAGCTCTAGCAAACTCCAGCCTGGCTTTTCCCATTTCAGCTGATAGCTTAGGCTTTTTTGCTGGTCGCCTCGACTTAAGGTTGGCTTCATATAAACGCCTTCTTAAGGTCATACCGGATATCTCTATCCCTTCGCCCAGCAAGTATTGATGGATTGAAAACGGTTTTTGCAGGCCTTTTGAATAATCCTATGATCCGTTCGAGGCGTTGTTTTCCTTTTCCCGCGACAATTCCGCCGTTTGTTGCTGACTTGGCCTTGATTGTCATGGACTGCTTTATTGATTCTCATCACAGTTTGATGAGAAACATTCTCTTTTCTCGCTATTTCTCGAAAGGAAAACTTTTTGGTGTTCAATAAAGCAATTGTTGCTAACTTTTTGTTTGCGCTAATATCATTACACTTTCCCATATTTATTGTTTTGACCAAAATGTCTCAAAAAACACACGTACTTTTTTTTAAATGTCTGAAACTTTGTAAACTAAAACCACAGGTATTTCCAAAAACTGCTTAAACACAATCTTTTCTTCACCACTTGATAAATTCTTTCCAAATATTTGAAAAAGAATGAGAAGTTCGGGATAATTTCATTATTTTATATACATACCTGTTTATCGCATTGAACACATAAAGGGGGGGGGGGGGGGGGGGCAGGTAAAAAACACTATCCTGAAAAAAGGTAGAAGGGTTGGATTTTCCATTTAGTGTATATTATATTCACAGTTCATACAGCCGCAAGATAAAATGAATCTTGGGAAAAACCACTTTTTTGTGAAGCTACAGTTAATTTCTTTTAAAAAATGATAAAAAATGTGAGTGGTCCTAATTCAATGAACAGGGACTGTAGAAGCCGGTTCAACTCGCTAGACCAGCTTTAATAAGGCGTAGTTCTCGTAACCTCCGTTACGGCAAGGTCACACAGACTGTTGAAGCAGTAGGTTCATATGTGAGCTTTCCTCGTGGCGGATAGAGCTGGACAGGTGCAAAGAAGGTGAAGAACTGTCTCCTCCTCCTCCTAATCCTCCTCATTGCAAACACCTACTACAGAAGTTGTTTGAAAAGAGACCGAGTCTTTTATCATGTGGGTCTATAAGACAGTGTCCTGTTGGGATACTAACTTTGGTGCTGATATTCGCCCGTTTGAGCGATGCCAATCTGTTTGAGCGTTTAAGATCCTGGTTGGGGCTAGATCTGTCTCGCAGTGGGACATGTAATGCCCTCTGTCCATCTTGAATTGGTTTTCTCAGTTGAGTCCAATTCAAGTAGCAGTTCACAAATAGAAAAAATCTGCCAACAGTCTGGGCGCAACTTTATTATTTTATGGGTAGAAGTCCGAAACGTGTTTAATGATGAGATGCGGTGTAGGTTACTATGCGAGTGTCAACCTAAGAAATAACCAGGAGGCTATTTGGAACGTTATTTTTTAGGTTGTTGTGTGGGGGGGGCCCTTGGGAAAAATGGCTTTTCATATTTTTTACAAATTTCAAGGTGGGAAAAATGCCTTTTTATATTTTTAACAAACCTCGTATTTTCCCAAGGGGGGCCCCTGGGAAAAATGGCTTTTCATATCTTTTACAAATTTCAAGGGGGTACCCTTGTGAAAAATGGCTTTTCATATTTTTTACAAATTTCAAGGTGGGAAAAATGCCTTTTTATATTTTTAACAAACCTCGTATTTTCCCAAGGGGGGCCCCTGGGAAAAATGGCTTTTCATATCTTTTACAAATTTCAAGGGGGGACCCTTGGGAAAAAATGGCTTTTCATATTTTTTACAAATTTCAAGGGGGGAAAAATGCCTTTTTATAGGGGGGGCCCCTGGGAAAAAATGGCTTTTCATATCTTTTACAAATTTCAAGGGGGGACCCTTGGGGAAAAATGGCTTTTCATATTTTTAACAAACCTCGTATTTTCCCAAGGGGGGGCCCCTGGGAAAAATGGCTTTTCATATTTTTTACAAATTTCAAGGGGGTACCCTTGTGAAAAATGGCTTTTCATATTTTTTACAAATTTCAAGGGGGGATCATTGGGAAAAATGGCTTTTCATATTTTTAACAAACCTCGTATTTTTCCAAGGGGGGGCCCCTGGGAAAAATGGCTTTTCAATTTTTTCACAAATTTCAAGGGTTCCCCCCCTCGGGAAAAATGGCTTTTCATATTTTTTACAAATTTCAAGGGGGTACCCTTGGGAAAAATGGCTTTTCATATTTTTAACAAATTTCAAGGGGGACCCTTGGGAAAAATGGCTTTTCATATTTTTAACAAACCTCGTATTTTCCCAAGGGGGGGTCCCTGGGAAAAATGGCTTTTCATATTTTTTACAAATTTCAAGGGGGGACCCTTGGGAAAAAATGGCTTTTCATATTTTTTACAAATTTCAAGGGGGGAAAAATGCCTTTTTATAGGGGGGGCCCCTGGGAAAAAATGGCTTTTCATATCTTTTACAAATTTCAAGGGGGGACCCTTGGGGAAAAATGGCTTTTCATATTTTTAACAAACCTCGTATTTTCCCAAGGGGGGGCCCCTGGGAAAAATGGCTTTTCATATTTTTTACAAATTTCAAGGGGGTACCCTTGTGAAAAATGGCTTTTCATATTTTTTACAAATTTCAAGGGGGGATCATTGGGAAAAATGGCTTTTCATATTTTTAACAAACCTCGTATTTTCCCAAGGGGGGGCCCTGGGAAAAAATGGCTTTTCATATTTTTTACAAATTTCAAGGGGGGACCCTTGGGAAAAATGGCTGTTCCTATTTTTTACAAATTTCAAGGGGGGAAAAATGCCTTTTTATATTTTTAACAAACCTCGTATTTTCCCAAGGGGGGGCCCCTGGGAAAAAATGGCTTTTCATATCTTTTACAAATTTCAAGGGGGGACCCTTGGGAAAAATGGCTTTTCATATTTTTTACAAATTTCAAGGGGGTACCCTTGGGAAAAATGGCTTTTCATATTTTTAACAAATTTCAAGGGGGGACCCTTGGGAAAAATGGCTTTTCATATTTTTAACAACCTCGTATTTTCCCAAGGGGGGCCCCTGGGAAAAATTGCTTTTCATATTTTTTTACAAATTTCAAGGGGGGACCCTTGGGAAAAAATGGCTTTTCATATTTTTACAAATTTCGTATTTTCCCAAGGGGGGCCCTTGGGAAAAATGGCTTTTCATATTTTTAACAAACCTCGTATTTCGTCCCCGTATACTATTCGAATTTCAGTATATTATGTACACTAAAAGCCCATAGAAGTAAAAACGAATTTGCTGCCTTGTCAGAATTAAGAGATATGACGAATTGTTACAACGTATACAAGCCCATTACTTCTACTTGGGGTTTGAATTTCGAAAAAATTGTGAAACAGATTTTTAGACGATTTCATAAGAAGTAACTTGATATCTCATGAGACAAGACGGATTTTGAAAAATTTGTGAAAAGTTAAGCAAACCCTTCACACCTCCTTGGTTCTGGAAATTCGAAAAATCGTGAATTGGTTGCCCGTAATAATCAATTTTATATCTCATCAGAACTAAGGAATGGCAAAAATTTTGAAACCATGTACAATCCCTTGGGGGTTGAATATAAAAAAATTGAGAAATGGGTTTGTAGGCGATTCTTTAAAAAGTCTGTGGAAATGAAAAGCGATCTAATATCTCATTGAACCTAAGAAATATGTCGAAACTTTGAAAAGCATACAACCCCCTTACACCCATTAGGATTGAATATCTAAAATACTGAAATTGACTTTTTGGCTTTTTTATATAGGAAACCTTAGGAAGTAAAAATGAATTCGATATATCACCAGATATGCCTACTTCTGGTAAAAATTTTAAGCTTTTATCTTACACTGTTCTTGAGATATGAGACGTGATTTTTTAGAAAAATTCTTATCCCCTCCACTTTCATGCTCCACCGTCCCCTTGAAAAATTTTGCTTTCAGCAAACTTCATTTGTCAACCTTTATACACAAACCAAATTTTATTTGTCTAGTGCAATTGGTTCGTGAGATATCGTAATCTAAAGTTTTTTACCCCCCACTCCCGTACGCCACTGCCCCCACTCAAATTTTTGTATTCGATCCATTCTCCTAGTATACCTACAGATATTCATTAAGTTTCAATTTTGTGACATTAACCGTTTAGGAGATATGGATTTTAGAATGTGTCGATCTCACCTTTTTTGCGTTTCGGACGCATTATTTTTCCCCCCACTCTCAAACCCCTTCACCTATATCGGCAATTTTTTTGCAAATGGGTGCACTACTGAAGATCTATATAAATTCCAAATTTCAGCCTCCTAGCATAAGCGGTTGCTGAGATCTAGAAACCAAAATTTTCCGTCTAAAACACTTCCCCCTCCTCCCCCCCTCACACCCCCACCCCTACAAACTTGGCCACTTCAAGGGGCCTACCCAGTCTATTCATAAAAGCTTAAAGGGTTTGGGAGCTACGAGCCTTCAAACGATTTTGCGTACAGCGGTCGACGTACGGCGGACAGACGGACTGAAAATTTTTTTTGCTTTTTTCGTGTCTACTAGTCATGAAACGTGAAAAAAAAAATTTTCAGGGTAGCAAATTATTTTTTTTAAAAATCGAAAACAATACTGTATTATTAAAATAATAAAGTAAAAGGCACATGCAGATTCCGATTTTCGTGCATCTGAAGGGTAGTACCGCTCCGAGCGAGTCCGCAAGCTATACAGCTACCTTCCTGTGCGCGGGCACCCAGCACAGATGAATATTCAAATTCAAAAGAGATGATCGACATTTCACGGCGACCGTTGATGTTGTAGAGGCTGATTTCAACGATTTTATTGTCGCTTGGCTGTAATATCGCTGAATGTGATTTAAAGATTGTTCAATAATGCAGCAGCTTCTAATAAAAGGGGCAAAAGAAGTTCCTCCTCCTACAGTAGTTGACTTCTCTATTTGTCGTCCAAGAGCCAGCTCCATGGAGTTCCTGACAAAATATTCTCTAGCTTCCAAATAATTTATCGATCGAGCTTGAGCTAAAGTGACCATTAGAAATATGTTGGTTCGAAGAGAAATAAGCAAGGGTTTAGAAGATCGAACAATTGGACACTGAACTGAACGGTCAGTCTGTGCAGTATCCTACAGTTCTGCTGGTTTAGAAACGGTTAATCCGCATAACTGCACAACATTTGCCATAACATCTAAAATTATTGGAAAGTCTATAAACTCTCAACTGATAAAAAATCTATAGGCTATTCATTTAATAAACGATCACCAATAGCAGTTCCGATCAATCTCTTAAGGTGCAATTATACAGGGTGCGCCATCTTTTATATTGGTATGTAAACATTGAATAACTTTGCAAAAAAAAACAACTGATTTTTATATGTGAGATATTTTTATTCAATTTGGTCCTTTAGAATTTATTTGGATTAGTTTATGAATACAATATCAATCAAGTGGCTGCCTCTACGAGGGTGGTCCGATAAGTACTTAGCCTACAAAAGAAAAACGAAAATTTTGGAAGAGTGGCGATTTATTTTAGGCCTCCGTGGCGGTGATGACCTCCTCATTCGACTCAAATTTCTGCCCGGCGAGTTTTTTTTTTCAAGTTCGAAAATAAAAAGAAGTCGCACGGAGCCAAATCTGGAGAATACGGTGGATGGGGCAGCAGTTCGTAGCCCAATTCGACCAATTTGGCGGAGGTGTGAGCCGGTGCGTTGTCATGGTGGAAGAGCAATTTTTTCTTCGCCAAATGGGGTCGTTTTTTCTGCAATTTGGCGTTGAATCGGCCCAATAATTCGGCATAGTAGAGCCCTGTGACCGTTTTGCCCTTCTCCAGGTAGTCGATGAAGATCACACCTTGTGAATCCCAGAAAATGGTGGCCATTATCTTTCCGGCCGATAGGACAGTCTTCGCCTTCTTCGGAGCACGTTCGCCGGGTAAAGTCCACTGTTTCGACTGATCCTTGGTCTCTGGTGTGTACCAGTGGATCCATGTTTCGTCGACGGTCACGAAACGACGCAGAAACTCATTCGGATTGCGCTTAAACAGCGTCAAACACTGCTCTGAAGTGGTCTCACGGTGGCGCTTGTTGTCCGGAGTGAGCAAACGCGGCAGTCATCGCGCCGACAGCTTTCTCATGCCCAAAATTTCATGCAGGATATGACCCACGCGGTCTTTTAAGATGCCTACTGTCTCAGCTATCTCGCGCCCCTCAATCGGCGGTCTGCCAATACGAGATCGTGGATTTTTGTCACGTTATCCTCCGTGGTAGCCGTTTTCGGAGCACCTGGGCGTGGCTCATCAAAAACCGACGTGCGACCACGTTGAAACTCGTTAAACCAATTTTTGACGGTCGCCATCGAAGGTGAAGAGTCACCGTACACAGCATCCAAGCGCTCTTTCCCGCTCTGCGTGATTTCCCTTCCTAAAACAAGAATCGAATCACCGACCGATATTGCTCTTTTTCCATTCCGCGGACACGCCCGCTTCGACACGCGGTCAAAACAAAACTACGAGTCCGATTAGGCTGAAATTTTGACAGTAGTCGTCTATGAGAATGTACTACACGATAGTAAATTTCTCTTGCGATTGTGGCGCCATCGGGCGGTTAGGGTAGGTACTTTTCGGACCGCCCTCGTATTGGCCACAGCAAAATGTTTTGCTGCGTTTTCCATTACTTTTTCGAGCATCTCGGGCGGTATAGTGATGATTTCGGCACGAATGTTTGCTTTGAGCTCGTCAATGGTCTGAGGCTTGCTGGCGTACACTTTGCTTTTCAAATAACCCCATAAAAAGAAGTCCGGAAGAGTCAAATCTGGAGATCTAGGTGGCCAGTCAATGTCGCCTCTTTGCGACATCAGACGTCCAGGGGATTTTCGTTGCAGAAACTGAATTGTTTCGTTTGCAGTTTGGCATGGCGCAACGTCTTGTTGAAACCAGTAACCATCCAGACCTTTCTCCCGCATTTGCGGGCAGACATAATAAGTTAACATCCACCGATATCGTTTTCCATCGACTGTTTCGTTTTGCCGGAAAAAAATGGCTCAATAATGGTTTTGGTTCATACGCCGGCCCAAACAGTCACTTTTTGATCATGCAATGGCGTTTCATGGATCTCGTGTGGATTCTCCGTTCCCCAAATGCGGCAATTTTGCTTATTAACGCCGCCAAAGAGTGTGAAATGGGCCTCGTCGGTCATGAAAATTTGCTTCCAATAATCAGGTTCAGTGTCAACCATTCGAGCGACTGTTTGGCCGTATTGCAAGCGACGTGGACAGTCTGTCGGCAATATTCTTTGTGTTAATTGCACTTTATACGGAAACAAATGCAAATCATCCTTCAAAATGCGCCGCAAAGTGGTTCCACTGACGCCAAAATACTGAGCGCGGTGACGATACGAGATTTCAGGGTTCTCGACAACGCTCTCTCTGACCGCTTCAACCAGTTCATTGAAACGTCTTGGTCGTCGATGAAAGGCATATGGACGATATCTCCCACTGTCCTGTGCTCAAACAAAATTCGACACCAAACGACGAATAGTGTTGTCAGACGGTTCCTGTTGGCCACGATATACACGTTGAAGTTAACTCAACGGAACGACTATTCTCCATGTACAGCGTCACTATTTTGCCGCGTTGCTTCGGTGTGAAGCGATCCATGGTTAAAATTTTACTGAATTGACGTTTCCAAAACTTGTCCAATCAAGTCAATCTGTTGAAAAATGTCAAAGTTATTCAATGTTTACATACCGATATAAAAGATGGCGCACCCTGTAGTAAACGCGATTCGTGCTCGTGAGGCGATGCGACGCGATGGCAGCTGACTACAATGCATGGGTGCTGGACTACGAAGCCATACGGGCATAGTAATATCCTGGGACAGTTACCAAAGGAATTGGTTACGTCACCGACTGACTACATCACCCCCAAACTGAGCTTCACGAAACGATTCTCTGTTGGTTTCCCAACTAGAGAGGAGTGGAAGAACGGTGCGGTGGAAGCAGACTTCGACACGATAATATTTACCGACGGTTCGAAAATGGACTGCGGGGTCGGGGCAGGAATATTCTCAGATACACATAATATCGCTAAGTCCTACCGCCTCCCTAGCGTCTTCCAGGCAGAGATACTGGGGATCCGGGAGGCTTGTCGTACACTAAAACACGACTCATCGCCAA
This sequence comes from Beris morrisii, assembly GCA_951812415.1. Taxonomy (NCBI): domain Eukaryota; kingdom Metazoa; phylum Arthropoda; class Insecta; order Diptera; family Stratiomyidae; genus Beris; species Beris morrisii. Next base: position 94,405,700 of record OX638312.1, on the reverse strand, counting down.
AACACAACATCGTCATTTTCACCGACAGCCAAGCCGCAATCAAAGCACTAGACTCGGCTACCACCTCCTCTAAACTAGTTCAGCAATGTCGTAACGAACTAGCCGGTTTGGCGGAACGGCTCAAAGTCACTGTGCTCTGGGTCCCGGGGTATAGAGACATAATGGGAAATGAGCGGGCTGATGAACTGGCAAGGGAGGGCTCCGCTCTACCCGGCTCTCTTGCGGAACTAGTCCACGTTCCTTTAGGAGTCGTAAAGAGGGTCATACTCTCACACTTCCAGACAGCGGCTAATTCCAGATGTAAAAGCCTAACTACCTGCGCCATATCTAGGAAGATGTGGCCATCTTACAACCGAGCCAAGCCAGACGAACTTCTATACAAGACCCGGGCAGACGTCTCCAGAATCACGGCGATCAGTACAGGTCACTGGCCGATTGGGGATCATGCGGCCAAACTGGGCATTCCATTCAATGTACACTGCCGCAGCTGCCAGGACACTAAAGAGCGAGAGTCGCTTGTTCATTTCCTTTGCAAGTGTTCGGCTCTAGCTAGAGCCCGAGAGCGAGCGCTAGGCAAGCCCTTCTACGGGGAGCTGATGGAGATTTCGGGGAAGAAGATTGGAGAGTTATTACTTTTCCTGAACAGCACAGGGTGGCTATAGCGATCCAATTCAATCAACCTTTCTCACATTCATCTTCTGTATTCCCCAGTATCAACAACCCTTAACATCCTCAGCCTCTGAGCTAATTGAGCTCTGTCTGGGTGACAGAGCTGCCACTTAAACCAACCAACCAACCACAATGCATGTTAGTCGCTTCGCGCGCGTTTTTCGATTGCCAATTTTCTAATTTCATCGCGATTTTAACGCTTTCGTAGGGGCTGTTTCGGATGTTTTACAACAAAACCAATTTTCTTCTATCCCCGCGCCACAAAATTCACTATAATCGTTTTTTTTTCTTGTATCCCGGCGCCACTCCAAATAGTTTACCGATGCGGCAATAAGATTTCAAGCTCTCGTCATTGTGGCTTTTTCGATATTGTTTAAATTTATGAATATGTTGAATGGAATTTTAGTCGTTAAAGACGTGTGTACGACTGCAACTAGTTATACAAGGATACGGACCGTATGCGCGGAGTATAACATTTTGCAAGGTTGCTTCGGGAGAAGTTGTACATAGCAGCGCTGTATTATTTGCTCGATGTTTTAAAACTCTTTTATTTGTTGATTGAGGGAAAGAAATTGCATGAGTAGCTTACGAACTTTGGTTGATATAACTTCTAACTTTGGATCTAATCAATTTTGTATTTTCTATTTCAGTCGTACCCCAGGCTCGCGACAACCGTCACCAGCCGAAGAATCACTAGTACGCGGTGGTCCAACTTTCGATGCACCAACCCATGTAGGTTCGCCATTTCCCCAACATCACTTACACATGTTGGGCTCATCAATGGATCATCAACAGCAACTAAATTCTTATCATCATCCACAATTGCCGCCTATGAACCAATTACAGCAGCCCGTAATGAATGGAGTCGGTGGAATGCAAGTGACCCAGGTAATGTATTGAAAATCGAATCGTACTAACCAAAACACATCAGTATATTGAATTCGTATTGGAATTATTTAATGAAAATTTGTCTATCCTTTGCATGTTGTTGCTGACCGTTCGTTCGACGGACCTGTTCTCATTATTCGAAACAATAGAATCAAATGGTAAATCAATCGCAAGGACCGAATCAAGTGGAATCATCGGGTAATCTGCTGCAACAACCGCCTAATTTCGATGTACAGGTACGTCCGATTGAATTTTCGTAAATCCTTAAAATACACGAAGCTGGTCCGGAATTGAGGAATCAAGCGGCGATAAGAGTTTCATCTACGGACGTTCCTAGTTTCGACTTGCGAGACGAAAAATACTTCTCCTGGGATCTAGGAATCTCGAAAAGCACTCTGCCAATTAGTTAGTCAAGTGCAGGCAGAGAAATTCAGTTGGGAAGTGGTTTGAATCTGGTTTTGACTATATTCGGATAGAAAATTACTCGTAGCACTTATGTCGGCCTGCCGCATGTACGAAGCAGCACGAATTGAAAACTTCTCACCGAAAACTTTATGAAATTTTCGAAATTCAAGCAACTTCTCGATATCTTCTGCACGACCTCATTTTATCGGAACTGCTAGTGATAGTGCTAGCAATAGTTCACACAAAATCGACCAATTCATTAAAGTGTTTTGTTGGACCATTTTCCCTCAACAAGTTCAATTAATTGCGTTTATCCGCTATAAATACACAGTAAAATTTAATTATTTGAATTTTTTTTTATCGGTTCGGATAGAAAGCACACTATGGGGATGCTCGGGTATACGGATCGACTTTATTCAATTAAAATCACAAAATATTTACATTGTCGGTTTCGAGCTTGAATCAAAGTCAATTAAAATATTGTACAACATTGTTTTTGTGGTGCAAACAAAAAAAGAGTTTGAATTAAACTGCGACAGTTAGGGCCATATATATATATTGTTTTAATATGATTCCATAAATTCAACGTCATTGGAAGTTCGTCGGAAATCGTATTGATTTTACGATTTAATTAAATTTATTAATAGATTTAAATTAAGTGTAAATGGATATTGCAGTACCTCTACTGCAATCGAAATTAATCACATAAAAATTGTGAATTTGATGATTGTTGCGGTCGGTTTGATCGGGATATATTTTGCGGGTGATTAAACTTATGTGCGGTGTCCTAATTATTTTGTTAGTTGTTCGATAAATTTTGGATATTTAATTATTGTTAATTTATTTATATTTTACTAATACTTTGAAGAGATCGTTTATTGTAATTTAAGTGGCTGACAGATTGGCAATTTTGAATTCAATTGAGTTGACCTCGATTCCAATGAAGAGGAACCCTTATTTCATGAAGATGAATCTCGAATCTTAAGTTAGGTGGGTGGCCACTTTAAACGACCAAACACATAGACTGACAATGGGTCCGTTGTGATTCCACATGTACGGTAAGAAGTACCCGCGTGCCCAAGACCACACCTTAGATAAACCACTCCGCCAGCCTGACAAACTGCAGCAGCTTGTCTAGCTTAATGTGTGCGAATTCGCCCAAGTCCATGGCGAAGCGCGTACCTAAAGTACGTTCGTGCCTCTAACGGGCATTCGCAAAGCATATGGAAAATACTTTCCTCGGCATCGTGTTCACTACAGCTGTGGCACAGATCTGCAACGTCCACAACACCTAGTCTTCTGGCGTGCCGGCCGATCAGGTAATGGCCCGTCAGTACACCAATTAGGATACGAAGAGTATTCCTAACTTCGAGTAGAATAAACTTTGTCCTGCTCGCATTTAAGGTCAGCCAAAGCTGTCTGGCCACAAGACACGATGTGAGGCCTGATCACCTAGTGTTAGCCTCTGATATGGCCTTCACGTCGACCGCGTGCTTAATGTCTTCGATTGGCCTCCTCACTGAAAGAGCTAGCGCTTTATCCAGCGCCGCGCCTCTCCTTGCGAGTTCATCTGCGGCCTCGTTGCCCGGAATCCCGCTGTGGCCCGGAACCCAACAAATTGTTATTGTTTAAATGAGTACATAACGCACCAATCTTATTCCTGCATAGCCTCACAAGGCGGGATTTGATCAAGTGTGAGTCGAGCGCCTCAATCGCCGCCTGACTATCTGTGAGGATGACAATGCGTGTGTTCCGCACTGCACTAGCTTCTAGCAGTTTACAAGCCTGAACGATCCCCATCATCTCTGCCTGAAATACGCTGCAGCAGTCCGGTATTCTGAATGATTCGCAATGGTTCAGGTCGACGGAGAATACTCCAACACCCGTACCCGCGTCTTTCTTTGAACCGTCTGTGTAGATATGAATGTCCTCCTGATGGGGCTGATCCACATTCCACCGCTATCTGCTACGGATCCTCGTCGAGAATTTCCTAGAGAAATCGAGTTGCGGAAGTAGTCTGTAGACCCATTAGAGGTCTCGATACCCAGTAGCCTGACTCCTAGTCGCACGGCACTTTTTGCTGCTGCACTCTTCCCAAAACTATCCAGCGGTAAAAGATGAAGAATCATCTCAAGTGCCGCTGTAGGTGTGGTGCCAAGTACGCCTCGAATCTTACAAAGTGGAAGGTCAAAATTTTGCAGAAAGGATCACTTTTACAGAATATTCCAACGAAGTCAATTGAACCTCTGATCACGAGATATTTTCCTGACTGCAGTGATATTGTCAGCATTTTCCCATGTGTAAAATGATTAAAAACATAGAAAGCAACCATCTCAACCATCACGAACAAAATGTTATTGGCGGTAAATTTTGTTAGTAAGCCCGGCTTAGTTTGCAAGCAAACGACCGAGGTCTGTCACAAGATTTATTAGAGTCAAAGTGGGCGAAGATCACCAAGCATTTTTCTAAATAAGAGTATTGTTGCCTTCAATATTGTTGCGAGCTAGGAGCTTTTCACACGCAACGCAACGCCTGGTACGCAGCAAAGGTTTAGGCTGGAGAACCCACCTGTATACGAACATCGTCCCGCATGCGTAAAATGCATTATACGCTTTTTTAACGCGTTCGTCCACATTCCGTTGCCAGCTAGTCTAGAACAACCCTGAGGTATTTAGCGCTATCAGAAAAATGAAGTTTGTCACTTCCCTTCTTTGGTAACGCATAATCTGAAATTTTTTTAGAAGGGTGAGAGGCACGTGTAGTTTTCATTCCCAAAGCGGGAAGACCCAGTCACACGAAATCGAAGGACTATCGACCTATCAGTCTATCGTCATTCGTTCTTAAGGAGGCTTATAGAAACATACATTCGGAGATTATGCGAGAACAGGCTGCTGTCGAACGCTCAGCATGCCTATATCAGAGGGAAATCCGTAGACACAGCAGCCCTACATGAAGTAGTGGGGTCTATGGAGTTTAGTTTGGAAAGTAAGGAATTCACGTTGGCGGCATTTCTAGACGTCTAGACTTTCAACAACGTAACAGTGGAAGCAATTGGGGAGGCTTTAAATGGCATAGGCTTAGAGGAGGGACTGACGAGCTGGTTGACGACCTTGTTAGAAACCAGGATTGTGAGTTCGGAGAGGGGGCAAGGAAAGGTAACAAGGAAAGCCTCGAGGGGTACTCCACAGGGTGGGTGATATCGCCCTTTCTGTGGCTCCTTGTAGTGAACGAGGTTCTGATGAAAATCGAAAGGAAAGGAATCAAGGTTGTGGGCTACGCGGATAACATAGTCATACTAGTTCAGGGAAAATTTTTGGATACTATTACTGACATCTTGGAGTCGTCACTCCGTACACTGAGCAGGTGGGCCAAAAGATGTGGCTTGGGGGTTAACGCCTCAAAAACTGAGTTGGTTTTATTTACTAGGAAGCACAAGATCTCGGAATTCAGGCTGCCAATGCTTGAAGGGGTCGAGCTGCAACTATCGGAAAAAGCGAAATATCTGGGCCTGATCTTGGATAGGAAGCTAAATTGGAAAGAAAATGTTGCCGCATTTTGCGTGTAGACTGGCCGTTGGAAAGAGCTGGGGTCTGCAACCAAATATGGTACATTGGCTGTATACGGTGATTGCAAGACCCATTCTGACGTATGGGCACTGGTATGGTGGAAAGCCACAGACAAAAAGTATATCCAAAGGGAACTGAGTGGAGTGCTTGTGTAATGATCACAGGGGCCCTGCGCACGACGCCAACAGCAGTACTAGAAGTTTGCATGCACCTTTTACCGCTTGATATTTTCATTAAGCAGGTTGCGTCAAACACAGCGGTAAAACTATTGAGCTGTGGTCTTTTTAGGGAGAGATCCGTAGGACACGGCTCTATTCTTAGGGAATTTTTTGAGGGTCCGGTCAACTTATATGATCCCGGTGAATGATTTTAAATTATCGTTCAGGGTTGTATACCCAAGCAGAGCGGACTGGGAAAGCAACAAGGTAGTAAATGAGGGAGAACTCTCCGTGTATACGGACGGTTCCAAAATGGAATGCGGCACTGGAGCTGGAGTTTTCTTTGAGCAGTTGAGTGCAAGGGAGTCTTTTAAGCTGCTGGATGCCTGCAGTGTATGCCAAGCGGAGATTCTGGCAGTGCTCCAGGCAGGTAACATCATGTTGATGGACGGGATATTTGGTCGGGATATCTCACTCTACATTGACAGCCAGGCGGCTTTGAATGCATTGGAATCGGGGACTATTAAATCCCAGCTAGTAAAGCGCTGTCGAGAAGTGATCAAGGTACTGGGCATAGTGACGTACCAGGCAACGAACGGGCCGATGAGCTGGCGAGACTAGGATCGGCGTCAGACGGGATGGTAGAGGAGGTGGTCAGTCCGCCATTAAACGGAATTAAGCACGTAGCAGGGATTGTGCCGCGGACGCAGCGAACTCTACATGGGAGGCGCTAACGAGCTGTAGGACTTCTAGGGCACTCTGGCCAAGGTTGGACAGATGGAAGACTAGGGAGATATTAACATGGAGTAGGGGAAGTCTGCGGCTACTTGTCGGAATAGTGACAGGGCACTGCTTGCTAGGGAAGCTTGCTATGCGTATGGGTATTGTCTTGACCTATATGCTGAGGAGGACATCACCCACATTTTGTGTGAGTGTCAGGCGGTTGCAAGGAGGCGACTGAGGTGGCTGAGCAGTCTTTTCTTTGACAATTTGGAGGACCTGAGGTCAATAGGGCATGATAAGCTAGTCAAGTTCGTTAGGGATCTGGGTTGTTTAGGGGATGTTTAGTGACCTACGGGGTTCTGAATGGATCACTATGGGCCCTTTTGGTGCCTAGCGCTTCGCCCCTTCTTAAAACTTAAACTAGAAGGGTGAACCTCTAAACTGCTGTTATCAGCCCATTGTCGTAGCTTCTTGAGTGCTCTCTCCATCAAATGACTAATTGTCGGTAAGTGTAACACAAGGATATCCACGTTATCTGGGTATGCACATGCCTTGACTCCGAAGCTCTCAAGTTCCACAAGGATGTTATTGCCCACAAGTAGCTAAAGAAGGGGTGAGATCACACCTCCTTGTGGGACGCCTCAGGAGATTGGCTTTGTTATAAAACACTTTCCTAGTTCGAATTCAATAATCCTGTGAATACAGCTTGTGAAGATCACCACTAGCCGAGTAATTACCATTTCTCGCGCGTGTTGCAACGTTATACCATATAATTTCATCGGATCCTGGTGATTTATACGAAGAGAAAGATCCGATTGTCCAGCTTATTTTGTCAATGTCAACTATTGAGTTGGACAAAGCTTGGTTTCCTTCTTCTCGACCATGATCGTTACTGACAGAGTCAGTGATGCTAGCTTGTGTGCAGTCGAGGAACTGAGTGGTCATAAGGAGCTCTGGTGTTTCCTCTGGAGATTCCGTCCAGTTCCCTCCAGAATCCTGGGTGAAGGTATTCATCGCTGGGATTTTAGAGAAAACCTTTCTTAGTCTTGGCAATTCATTTGTTAATTTTATTGTCCAGGACGACTTCTTCGCTTGCCTAATAATATTCTTCAGGCATTTAAGACCTGTAGAGCTGGCCGTCTTCTGCAGAATGGTTAAATTTAGCTCTGTTGAAGCTTCAGCACGTCGGGTTTTAACCACGACATTACACCAGACGGGAAGTCTTTTCGTGGAGGGTCTGCTGATGGGACAAGGTTTCTGAAATGCGTCACACAGCACGGAGGTCAGGTCCTCCACTGCAGCGTTGACCTCTGCTGTGGATTGGACTGTATCCATACTTCGCTCAGTTGCCCATTTACTACTTTGACAATTTTTTTCCAGTCGATTTTCTTGAGATTTCTGAATAGTTTAGTGGGAGTTACTTGATGTTCTACATTGAAGGTTATCAAACAATGATCCGAAAGGGATGGCTTGTCCGATACTCTCCAATTCTTGACCCTTAGTCTCTCTGAGTCAGATGCCAGGGTTAGGTCAAGAACTTCTCTTCTAATTCTATTCATAAAAGTTGGGGTATTCCCCCGATTACAGATTAGCAGAGAGGAAAATATAATAAATTGAAAAAGTGTTTCACTTCTTTCATTTATATTGAAGCTACCCCATTTAGGTGTGACGCGCATTCGTATCAGATCCTACTATGAGGTCCATTTTTTTTATCGGCTACCATATCTACTAGTTTAACCAATTCCTCCGGTGGAGAGTCCTTGTCGTGAGACAAGTATGCCGAGGTCAGAATGAATGGTTCCAGGCGGTCGTATCTCTCGCATCTGGTAACAGTAAAGGTACTGTCTGGCTAGAAATGTCAACCGTCGCGGTCAGCAGTAACTGCCGGCAGTAGACTACTGCTTCAGGCAAAAACCGTCAACTGCCGAGCAGTCGCAAACAGACAGGACGGCTTGATTTTGCCTGAAGCAGTAGTCTACTGCCGGCAGTTACCGCGACGGTCGGCAGTTCCAGCCAGACAGTACCTTAAGATCGACGGAGCTATATAAAAGGTGGATACTCTTCCTTGCGAGATATAGGATCAAATTCTTCCGCTATCCTTTCTATAGTACATATTAAGATCGCGCCTCTTCAGTCCCTGGATTCGGTTACTGTGTATCCACGGCTCCCGAATTAGCGCGATGTCAACATGCTCATCATCGAAGAGCGCTAAAAGGCTACTTTGCTGTGTTGGAGATTTATTTGGGCAATCTAAGTGTTTAAGTGTTGTCGGGAATCTTTTTCTGTATCCCTGATGGGTCAGGACTCTGATTCGGGATGTCCTCGCCTTCCTTTAGTTGAGGGGGGCTTTATCCTTGATCTTCTCCTCTTCATTTCGCTGCTTCCGATTAAGGATTGTTACCTTAATGGTTCCGAGATTAAAGGATACTCGGTCCGAGTTGTCGGACTGCAGCGGGGCCAAGATGGGGGATAAAAATTTGACCCGTCTTTCCAGCTTTTTTTTGATTTGGCAACGTGTATCTCGTCTGACGGGATGTTCGCGTTTTGCCTCCGCAGAGCAATTTGTACAAGATCGAGCCGAATAAGAGGACTTCGAGCCTAGCTCCTTTCCAAAGCTCACACATTGTGCGACTGCAACCCTCAGGAAAGTCAGCGCATGCTGGTCTTGACAGCGAATGATCCGCATTTCCCCGAATTCAGCAGCTGTCACTGTATACCGGAGCCTTCGCGTTAGGATCTTCCCAAATTCCTATAACCTCCTTGAAAAACTCCGTAGATACAATTGCGCAACGGTCGTCAAAGATTTTCAGATCCGGGTTTCCCCGGTCGATTATCGCTACCTTCAGGTTATCCACAACAGCATTACAATATGTGGCTGAGATTTTCCGATTGGTGGTAATTTTCTCGTCCTTGTGCTTTTTGGAGGGACCGTGGATATCGTCATCCTTCGATCTAGTAATTTTCGGGCCCGGTGCCTAATCTCATAATCTCAGCGGTCCGGGCAGTCTTCTGGCTAATTTCCGAATTGTCCGCTTCGGTGTAACACCACTCTTTAGTGCCGAGGTTGATGGTGCTGGGAGTGGGATGGTTCAGGATTCCGCCTAAGAGGAGGCCGATGTTCCCGGCTTGTCCTTCTTTCGGAATTCCTCCGCATTCCGAACGATTTTTGTCGTCCAGACATGCCTCTCCCGTTCCTTGGCATTGAACTCGCTAGGGTCCTTCTTGACAAGTTTTTCCTGGATGAATCGTGCCTATCGGATCTGTTGAAGTGCCAATTGGGTTGGCGACTTGTGCTTCTTACTTGAGACAGCCTTGGTGGGAAGTGGTGGCTTCTCTCGATTTCCTGACTCAGGTAGCTTCACAACCTTCTGAATAATTGCTGTGGCCTGGGTCTTCCTACCACCCTCTTGTGAGTCCGTTGGTCTAGGTACGGCATCATGATCCATTGTGGATTTGGCTGTCGACTGCTGGCTCTCTGGGATGTCGTCGAGATTGAGGCTACCGACATCAATATCAACGTTGTCCTCACCCATATCGTCGTCAATGGGGTTTTTTTTTTTTTTTAAATTGCTCATTTTGGTCCCACGAGTATGCTTGGAAAAACAGTCCACCCCGGTCACCCACAAGACGCTGTTCGCGACTGCTAGATACTCTGATCCCTCGGCACGGGACGTCATAACTCCACTGGATTGAGTAGGTTGGTCCACGACGTTTTATTCATGAGCAAGCTCACTATTCAACATTAACCACAGGACTAACTGTGATTGTTCTCCTATCCGGCGCCTGAGGACGCGCTCGATAGGAGTCGATAGTCCACCCCACGAGAATATAAATTCAAGAAACTTTAGGTGGTTGTTAGGTCACCAACAGGGAATTCAATCGCTTGTGGCATGTGGAAGTGAGCAAACACTACATGTACTCCACTACCTTCTGTTGTCATTAAACTTAAAGAAGATGATCTTTGGTCTCGATTATCCGTCCTGGACTTCATCGGAACGTACGTAGACGACACAACGATCATGTCCACATGAGTACAACTATCAATTTCTGTCCAATTTGTTTCATTTACTTAAGCTAGTTCCTTCACTCATCGGCTTGTTCTTGTCCTAACTTCTCATTCACCAATTCTAACACGAAATTAATTGCCCCGAAATAAATTAATTCGTAATTTCCTCACGCCGAATCCAATTAAATGAAAATAATCTTGTCAATCGGATTGCTCTATACCAAAACTATGTTTCGATTCAATTAAAATCGTGTTACAACACAAACAATTTGTTCAATGTGCCCTCGCCTGAATTCAGTTCGACTCTTATTTGTACTTTTTTATTTATTTACAATAATAATTTTATTGAAATTTGTTGTTCATCGTTGCGTAGGTTTTCGGCTATTTATGAAACCCCGTAGATTGTATTTGGCAGTACAGAGCACTGACTAATGAACAGGTGAAACAAGGAGGGCTTTTGTGATGTATAAATTTCTTAAGATCCAAGAATAGACCGGTGAAGTTGTTGTCTCTCACTTAAACGTTCGTAAACAAGGTGTGTGTGGAGCATTCAATTTTAAGAGTCGCCCAAAATTTCAATAATTTTAAGTTTAACGGCGAGATAGAGGGAGGACGATGATGATGGCTATGGTTCTGTTTTTATTTCTATTCTTTCTATTTAGTTTCGTCACTTTCTTTAAATTTTATCGTCCGAAATGCAGCAATATTGAAAATAGACTTTCTATGTTTTTATTTTGGACCTACACTATTTTGGAATCGAAAATTTCAAATTTTGCGCTTGTTTATTTCTCATTATTCTTTACGAAATCGAGTCACTTTTCAATAAAAAAAGAGTAAAGGTGAAAAAATTCCTTCTTTCGCTCGAAAGGAGATCGTTTTCTTGCATTGCCAAAAGATCGTGCCATAGATAAAGAAATTAGGTAATAGAAAACATAATTCTTGGTCGAAAAAATTACGTTCCGAATAGCCTCCTGGTTATTCTTTAGGTTGTCAGTCGCATAGTAACCTACACCGCATCTCAGCATTAAACGCGTTTCGGACTTTTACCGATAAAGTACTAAAATTTCGCCCAGACTGTTGGCAGTTTTTTTTTTATTTATTTACTTATTTGTTTTTTCAGTAGATGTAAAAGTAAAAGCGAATTCGATCGCATTAAATCTAAAAAATAATTCGGAAATCGTCAAAAGTTGAACAATGCCTTACCCCCAGGGGGTTTAATATCGAAAAATGCTTAAATCGGTTTTTCCCCGATTATATTAAAAGCTTTTAGAAGTGAAAGTGAATCCTTTATCTCATTAGACCTAAGAAATATATCGGAATTCGTGAATATGTACATATCCATACATATATGGGTAGAAGGGTTTGGGAATGGGGGGAATAATAATGCGTCCGAAATGCTCGAAAGCCGAGATCGAGACATTCTAAAATCCATATCTCCTAATCGGTTAATGTCACGAAATTAGAACTTAATGAACATCTGTGGGTATACTAGGAGAATAGATCCGAAACAAATTTTTGAGAGGGGGCAGTGACGTACGGGGGTGGGGGTTGAAAAACTTTAGATTACTATATCTCACGAACGCATTGTACTAGAGAAATAAAATTTGGTTTCTGTATAAATGTTGACAAATAAGGTTTGCTGAAAGTAAAATTTTTTAAGGGGCGGTGGAGCATGGAAGTGGAGGGGTAAGAATATTCTTAAAAAATCACGTCTCATATCTCAAGAACGGTGTAAGATAGATGCTTAAAATTTTTACCAGAAGTAGGCCTAATAGACCCCCAGCAGAAAAAAATGGATCATGGATGAGGGTGTAGAGAGTAAGGGTGGTATCTCGAGAACCTATAACAATATAAAGCTGAAACTTGGTATTTAGATAGAACTGTAGTAGTAGCATGTTGGAAAAATATAATTTTTTATAGGGGTGGTACAGTATGGGGGTGGGGGGTGTTTTTCCTAACTATAGAACGGATTATGCTAGAAAGTTGAAATTCGGGAAGTATATGTAAATCAACTAGAAAAGTAATTTTGATTAAAAAAAAATTCAAATATCCATTGGCGTTCGGAAGTGGGGCAAAAGAAATGATCAGTGAAAATGGAATGCATATATTTTCACGATTTTCGTCATATCTATTAGGTCTTTCGAAATATTGAATTAATTTTTTTTCTACGGGTTCTTCATATAAATACCTAGAAAGTGTTTTTAGGATTTTTTAAAATTGGATCCCTAAGGTGGTGTAAAGAGGATGTATACATTTTCACCAATTCAGCCGTATCCCTCAGGTCTGATTAGATATCGAATAACTTTTCATTTCCACGGGCTTATTTAATAATCACCTAAAACTTCTTTCAAGGTTTTTCCTTTTTCAACCCCTAAGAGTGTAAAAACGGGTTGAACACGTTTTCACGAATTCCGTCATATCTCTTAGGAGTGATAAGACATCGGATTGGTTTTCACTTCCTCGGGCTTTCTTTATATATATCTAAAAACTCATTTCAGGATTTTTGGATATTCAACCTCAAAGTGGGTGCAAGGGGGTTGCATATGTTTTCACAAATTCTTACATATTTCTAGTTCTAATGAGATATCGAATTCATTTTTACTTCCAAAGGCTTCCTACATAATCGTCAAAAAGTTGATTTCGGGATGTTTGTTATTCAACTCCAATAGGACGCAAGGCTTTCGACATATTTCTCAGGATTGATGAGATATTAGATTGGTTTGCACTTCCACAGACTTTATATAATCGTCTTCAAACGCATTTCCGATTTCATATAATGGCCCGAAACCAAATCACGAAAAACCTTCTAATTACGATATTATACTAGGACTAGATATTATACTAGGACTAGATCTCGTCCCGGTGTATGACCCAATTATGTAATTCATATGTTATATGAGGCAGCGGCGTAAGAATTCTAGCGCGACCCCATTTTAACCGCTTCCCGAACTTTTTTTTGGGTTTTCAGTCACATAGTAACCTACACCGCATCTCAGAATTAAACTCGTTCCGAACTTCTACCCAAAAAATAATAAAGTTGCGCCCAGATTGTTGGCAGATTTTTTATCTTTCTATCCCTTGCTGTTTTCGAAAAATAAAAATCCGAATTTTTTCATTTTCACCCCCTTCCAGCATCACCCCTTACACCCACACCCTCAACATTTTTTTTTCGCTAGAAGTCTACTTGGCCTAACTTCTGAAAATTTTCAAGATCATATCTGGTACGGTTCTTGAGATATAAAAAAATCAATTTTTTGAAAAATGGCTGACCCATCCACTTCTGCGCTCCACCTCCCCCTCAAAAATTTTACATTCAGTTGACTCAACTTGTAATTCTATACACAGAAACCAAATTTCATCTTCCTGGTACAATTGGTTCGGAAGATATTGTAATCCAAAGTTTTTCAACCACCACATCCACACCCCACCAACCTCCTTAAAAATATTAGCCCTTGCCTAATCTCCTAGTATCTCTTAAGACAACCACAAACTTTCAACCTTCTGATATCAATCGTTTAGGAGACATGGATTTTAGAATATTTCAATCCTAGCTTTTAAGCGTTTCGGACGCATTGTTTATCCCTTACTCTCAGACCCCTCGACCCCTATCGACAATTCTTTTTTGCAAATAGGTCCACTTCTATAGTTCTACGTAAGTTCCAACTTTCAGCCTCCTAGCATAAGCGGCTTCTTAGACCTGGCAACCAAAATTTTTCGTCTAGACGCATTCCCCTCCACTGTATCACATTATAAAGGGTTATTCAATAGACAACAATTTTGTATTTTAATACAAATTCACCCTTAAACTTTTTCACTGGTCTGTCAATGTCACAACAGCAGTCAAGGCTTGCATTTTCATCACGGTGAAGTTCACGAACGAGCAAAGTTTGGAAATTATCTCAATTATTCTGTATTTTATTTAAAAACAAAATTGTTAAGCCCGTTGCGTTAGAAACGTTGCTCGTTCGTGAACTTCGCCATGATAAATATGTAAACCTTGACTGAGGTTTTGACATTGACAGATCAGCAGAAAAGTTTAAGGAAGCGTTTGTATTAAAATACAAAATTGTTATGTACGTATTGAATAACACTTTTCATAACAAATAATTCAGTATGAAAAACGTTGCCTTATTCAAATAAGTTTTACTAAATGCAATTCGTAATTTACGCAATTTGTAAAGTATCGATAGTGAAAAATCGTCGAACCGCAACATTTGAATAAGTCGATTTCATAACACTTTTATTAGAAAATATCTCGACAACATTTTAGAAAACGCAATTAGAAATACAAATACAAAAAGCCTTTGGTAATTTTGAAATATTTATAAAACCCCAAGCGTTGGTTACACGGTCTATTTTTCAATTATTTGTTTCTATTCTGTAAATTATTACCCAATCTGCATCCATTATTTTGTTGAATGTTTCTCCGAAACACTATTAATTTCGAAATAATCCGATAAAATTTAAGTACTATCTTGGCAGGTCGGTTTCTTTTTCCCTTTTCGTACTCAACTTTATAACAACCCCCATGAACAGATTCTATAATGCTCTCACGTTAAGAACATTCCGAATGACATTATTTAACTCTTAGCTTCTCTAATTCCTTGTGGTACTACAGCTATAGAAATGGAAAAAGGATTAACGTCGTTTTCATGGAACGGATCATCGTATATAACAAGTTTATATTGTATTATCAAAAGTGTGCGTATGGAATGGTTATGGACGACTGTACAATGTTTTAGATTAATAGAATGATATCAGACAGTAACTTCTACTGGCTGTAGCCTAAATTAGGCCAAGGCTTCTTCGAAGATTATTTCCAAGCTCCGTAACATTGTTGTTTATTTCCGAGGACACTTTGATAGCCTATTGTCCAAACCAATTTGCCTTCTGTGACCAGCAATAATTTGTTCTCCTAGGCGATGGGTTGCCATCTATCTTTTTTTTTTAAGTATCAGGGAAATTGCCATGCTCCAGTTCGGTTGCCGACTCGGATGTAATATGTTTGTCTGTTTTTCTAGTTGTTGTTTGAGAACAGTGAGGGGTGGTACTTTGAGAATAGAAAAATATAAAAAAAACATTCTAGACGTTAAGATGTAATAAAAAATGAAAATGGTGAATAAATTGGATGAGGGGGGAACATTGGCATCCGCTTGCTCCAGACACAAAGATGGTGCGCCACTGCTCTGCTCAAATAGTAAACTGTAAAAAGAAACATCTGTTATTTTATGATATTGTTTTATTTTTGATTTGTTTATTTTTTACTTTATTATTTTTTAATAATAAAGTATTGCTATCATCCTGAAATTTCCAAAAAATTTTCTACCCTGAAATTTTGTATTTTCACGTTTTAGGACCCAAACCCCAAAAAAGCAAAAAAAAAATGTCCGTCTGTCCGCCGTAGACGACGTACGCAAAACCGTTTGAAGGTGCGTAACTCACAAACCCCTTGAGATATTAAGTTGAAATTTTTATGGTGGGTAGAAGGGGTGAACCCCTACGAGTGGTATCTTTTGGAGTGGTGGGGATATAAGGGGGGAGGAGGGGGAGCGTTTGAGATGAAAAATTTTGGTTTCAAGATCTCAGGAACCGCTTATGCTGGGGGGCTGAAAGTTGGAACTTATGTAGTACTATGATAGTGGACCCATTTGCAAAAAAAATTTCAATAGGTGTCAAGGGGTGTGCGTGTGTGGGGGGGGGGAACAATGCGTCCAAAACGCTTGAAAGCAAATTGAAACATTCTAAAATACATATCTCCTGAACGATTGATATCAAACGGCTGAAACTTTGTAGTTGTCTTCAGAGATACTAGGAGATTAGAAAAGGGTTCAAAATTTTAAAGGGGGTGGTGAGGTATGGGGGTCGGGTGTGAAAAACTTTGAATTACAATATCTTCCGACTCAATTGTGCCAGGAAGATAAAATTTGGTTTCTGTATATAGAATTACCAGTGGAGTCTACTGAATGTAAAATTTTTGAAGGAGGGTGAAGCGCGGAAGGTGGGGGACAGTAATTATTCAAAAAATTAAATTTTGATATCTTATGAACCGTATGAGATGTGATCTTCAAATTTTTACAGGAGTTAGTACCAGTGGACCTCTAGCAGAGAAGGGAGGGTGCGTGTAGGGAGTGATGGGGGGGGGGGGGGGGGGTGGAAATGAAAAAACTCTGATTTTAATTTCTCGAAAGCCGCAAAGGATAGAAAGCTAAAAACTTAAAATTGTATAGAGCTGATATAGAGGCATCATAGAAAAATAAATTTTTGATAGGGGTAGCAAGGTACGGCGGTGGGGTGGTTCTTCATATCTCAGAAACGGTTTATGGTAGAAAGTTGAAACTTAGTACCTATATGTAGATGTGCTACTAGAGTAATAAAAACTAAAAAAAATCGGCCAACAGTCTGGGCGCAATTTTATTATTTTATGGACAACCTAAGGAATAACCAGAAGCCTAATTGGAACGTTATTTTTTAGGTTGTCAGTCGCATAGTAACCTGCACCGCATATCACCATTAAACACGTTTCGGTCTTCTACCCATAAAATAATAAAGTTGCGCCCAGGCTTGGCCGATTTTTTATTATACATTTTGTTTCATTAAATTTATTTTATTTGTTCTCCATTTTGTGTTAGTAATATATTTCAAATTTCATTGTTCTTACTGTCGGTTTCTTTTTTTAGATTTCCCTACTCCATATTTTGTTGTTCGGATGAAAGGGCGGTTTAGTTCTCAAATATATTTTTTTTATCTATTGTTTTTTGGTTTTTACACGTTTTTTTATTGATATGATTATGTATTATTTTTTTGTCAAATATTCGATTTTTTTGTTATTTTTTTTTTTATTTATTTTTTTATTTATTTTTAATTTTTCCATTTTATTTTATTTTTTATTTATTTTTTTATTTATTTTTAATTTTTCCATTTTATTTTATTTTTTATTTTTTTTTCTTATATTGTTTTTGTCAACTTTCTTTTTGGGCTTTTTTTAGTTCTTTTTAGTTTATAATTTCAGCTTTTTGAGTTGCCTATTTTTTTTAAACCTATTTTTACTTTATTATTTTTTAATAATTAAGTATTTAGTTTGATTTTACATTTCTTATGTTCTCTTTATGTTTTGTTATTCTTTGCGCTCTTAGGTTTTGGTTTTTGTTCGTTTGTTTCTCTTTTTTGTTGGTTCGTCTGGCTTTTTTTTTTTTTTATTCGTTGGGTTCTTTTTTTCGCTAGTTTGTGTTCTTTTTTGGTTCGTTAAGTTTCTTTGGATTTCGTTGGGTTTCTTGTTTTGCTCGTGGTGTTTTTGTTGATTGGTTGTGTTATTTTTTCCATTCTTTCGGTTCTTTTTTTGGTTCGTTAAGCTGGGTTCTTTTTTTTTGTTAGTTCGTTGAGTTCTTTTACTTTATTATTTCAATAATACAGTATTGTTATCGATTTTTAAAAAAAAAAAATTTGCTGCCCTCAAAATTTTTTTTTTTACGTTTCATGACGAGTAGACACGAAAAAAGCAAAAAAAAATTTCAGTCCGTCTGTCCGCCGTACGCCGTACGTCTACCGGTGTACGCAAAATTGTTTGAAGGCTCGTAGCACCCAAACCCTTTGAGCTATTTAGTTGAATTTTTTTTCGTGGGTAGAGTGGGCAGTCCCCTTAACGTGGCCAAATTTGGAGGGGTGTGGGTGTGAGGGGGGAGGAGAGGGAAATGTTTTAGACGGAAAATTTTGGTTTCTAGATCTCAGCAACCGCTTATGCTAGGAGGCTGAAATTTGGAATTTATATAGAGCTTCAGTAGTGGACCCATTTGCAAAAAAATTGTTGATATACATGAAGGGGTTTGGGAGTGGGGGGAAAAATAATGCGTCCGAAACGCAAAAAAAGTGAGATCGACACATTCTAAAATCCATATCTCCTAAACGGTTAATGTCACATAATTGAAACTTAATGAATATCTGTAGGTATACTAGGAGAATAGATCGGAAACAAAAATTTGAGTGGGAGCAGTGGCGTGCGACGGTGGGGGGTGAAAAACTTTAGATTACGATATCTCACGAACCAATTGCACTAGACAAATAAAATTTGGTTTGTGTATAAAGGTTCACAAATGAAGTTTGCTGAAAGAAAAATTTTTCAAGGGGGCGGTGGAGCATGAAAGTGGAGGGGATAAGAATTTTTCTAAAAAATCACGTCTCATATCTCAAGAACCGTGTAAGATAGATGCTTAAAATTTTTACCAGAAGTAGACCTAATAGACCCCTAGCAGAAAACAAAATCTTGGAAATAAGGGTGTAGAGGGTGAGGGTGGGGGAGGGTGAAAAGGAAAAAGTTCCGATTTTAATATCTCGACAACCTATAATGATATAAAACTGAAACTTGATATTTAGATAGAGCTATATTAGTAGCATCTTGGAAAAATATAATTTTTTATAGGGGTAGTATGATACGGGGGTGGGGGATTTTTTCCTAACTTTAGAACGGCTTATGCTACAAAGTTGAAACTCGGTACGTTTATGTAAATCAACTAGAAAACTAATTTAGATAAAAAAAAAATTCAAATATCTATTGGCGTTCGGAGGGGGTGGCAAAAAAAATGATCAGTGGAAATGGAATGCATATATTTTCACCGTTTTCGTCATATCTATTGGGTCTTCCCAAATATTGAATTCATTTTTATTCTACGGTTTTTTCATATAAATACCTAGAAAGTGTTTTCAGGATTTTTTAAAATTCGACCCCTAAGGGGATGCAAAGTGGGTTGTAAACTTTTTCACGAATTCTGCTATATCCCCAGGTCTTATCAGATATCGAATATCTTTTCACTTTCACGTGCTTGCGTAATAATCGTGCTGTCTTCATATTTATTTATTAACTCCTTTCAGGATTTTTGGATATTCAACCCCCAAGTGGGTGTAAGGAGGTTGCATATCTGGTGATATATCGAATTCACTTTTACTTCCCAAGGTTTCCTATATAAAAAAGACAAATAATCAATTTCAGTATTTTAGATATTCAATCCTAATGGGTGTAAGGGGGTTGTATGCTTTTCAAAGTTTCGACATATTTCTTAGGTTCGATGATATATTAGATCGCTTTTCATTTCCACAGACTTTTTATATAATCGCCTACAAACCCATTTCTCAATTTTTCGATATTCAACCTCCAAGGGTTTGTATATGTTTTCACAATTTTGGCCATCCCTTAGTTCTGATGAGATATAAAATTGATTATTACGGCCAACCAATTCACGATTTTTCGAATTTCCAGAACCAAGGAGGTGTGAAGTGTTTGCTTAAGTTTTCACAAATTTTTCAAAATCCGTCTTGTCTCATGAGATATCAAGTTACTTCTTATGAAATCGTCTAAAAACCTGTTTCACAATTTTTTCGAAATTCAAACCGCAAGTGGAAGTAATGGGTTTGTATACGTTTTAACAATTCGTCATATCTCTTAATTCTGATAAGCCAACAAATTCGTTTTTGCTTCTATGGGCTTTTAGTGTACATAATATACTGAAATTCGAATAGTCTACACGGACTTTTTCAATGTTTAATCGGCTAAAAATCTCTATTTTAAATATTTTTATATCAAGAACAAAAATAATTTTCCAAGAAATCTAATAATCTCGAAGCAACTCATAATACACTCCGACTTTGACCGCTCCCGAACTTTGACCCGAAAAATAATAAAGTTTCGCCCAGACCATTGGCAGATTTTTTTTTTATTTGTTCGTTGTGAGATTGTTTTTTTTTGCTCGCTGTTGGTTCGCTGTGTTCCCTTCTTTGATTCTTTGAATACTTTACTTTTTTGTTGATGACTTTCGTTCTTTTTTTGATGATGCCTTTCGTTCTTTTTTGATGATGCCTATCGTTCTTTTTTTTGTTTGTTGGGTTCTTGTTATTGTTGGTTTTCTTTATTTATCTGAGCTCCCTTTTTTGTTGATTCTCTTTATTTCTCTGGGCTCCCTTTTTTGTTGGTTTGTTGAGTTCTATTTTTCTTTTTTGGTTCGTTGAGTTCTATTTTTCTTTTTTGGTTCGTTGAGTTCTATTTTTCTTTTTTGGTTCCTTGAGTTCTATTTTTCTTTTTTGGTTCGTTGAGTTCCATTTTTCTTTTTTGGTTCGTTGAGTTCTATTTTTCTTTTTTGGTTCGTTGAGTTCTATTTTTCTTTGTCGTTGTATCGTGAGGCTCTTTTTTTATTGTTTCGAAGAACCCAACGTTCTTTTTTTTTGTTTGTTCATTGGGTTTCTTTTTTTGGTTCTTTATTTCGTTGGATTCCATGTTTTTGTTCGTAGCGTTTTTTGTTGAGTGGTTGAGTTATTTTTTTTTTGTTCATTCTTTCGGTTCTTTTTTTGGTTCGCTGGGCTGGGTTCTTTTTTCCCTAGTTCTTTGGGTGATAATTTTTTTTTTTGCTCGTTTGATTTTTTTTTTACCTCGTTGGGTTTTTTTTTTGTTGGTTCGTTGGGATCCTTTTTTTGGTTCGTTCTATTTTTTGTTAGTTTGTTTGGTTTTTCTTTTTTCTTTGGGTTTTCGTTTTTGTTGGTTCGTTGAGTTCTATTACTCTTTTTTGGTTCGTTGTGTTCTTTTTTTATCGTTTTTTTGTTGGGTTCTTTTTTATTAATGGTTCGTTGGGTTCTTTTTTGTTGGCTCGTTGGTTCGTTTAGTTCTTTTATTTTGTTGGTTCGTTGAGTTTTTTTATTTGTTGGCTCGTTGGGTTTATTTTATTTTGTTGGTTCGATTGGGTTCTTTTTTTCTTGGTTCGTTGGATTAATTTTTTTGTATTTCCGTTTTTGGTTCTTTTAGTTTTTTGTTTTTGTATTTATTAAAATGTTTGTTGGTTGGCAACGGGCAACCAGTAACCACTATCCGGCACGCGTTATCCTGCTTCCAAAAACTTCTTATCATTCTTCTGCGTCATTGGATTTGATAGCATAGTTAAGTTACCAGTCAACTATCGGGTACCATTCCCTGGTAGTATTCCAGTTAAATCATAATGGCCTTATTAAGTAATTTACTGTAAAGGTCCCGGTTAATTTAGTAGTGAGTTATCTGGTATCATTAACTAGGAGTGAAAGACATTGCGATATTGGAAGATAGAGGTAGAGAATCACACGTATGTACACCGATACGAAGTATATAAGTGGATTTTGTCCCGAGGCGTATACGTTTTAACTGAAAGATTTACGGTTAATGTTACGGCGGAACTACCCGGTAAATTTCTTGCTGGGATATTTTGTTTTGTTGGTTCTTGCTGGGATATCTCGCTTTCGTTTTGAATGCTTCTTAAAGGAATGAACAAACAACAAAATTCTAGTATTTTTCAAAATATTTGATAATTTTTTTCTATTTTTTGTACTATTAGTTTTTAAAACCACTTGGAATTCTTTTGTAATTTTTTTTCTGTTAGCTTGTTATTATCGTTGTTTTAATTTTAGATCCTTTTAAACATTGCGTACAGCTCAAATTTCGGTTTTTAAGTGTTCATACTGCCAATTCCTCCATACACAGATCACAGAACTGCCATTTGAATTAAGACCGATATCCTCCCGCCCACCAATATCTCAATTTATTTATATTTGGCATTAAAATCTCATCTCATACAATCTGTGCGTTATTTTTGTTGGCATCCTATGAACCGTATGCAATTTTAGTTGGCTCAATTTTCATCCGGAAAACTGTTCATACAACATTTAGTCTGATTAATTTTTGGCTCATTCGATTTCTACGTAGGACGTCTATAGGACAATAACTACTCATCATAGCGAATCATATGTGAAGAGTTAAGTCCTCCAAGATTATGTAGGATTGCGAAAAAAGAACAGAAAACGAAATGCATGGCTATAAATTCTGCCAGCTTTTTACATTATAACATCAGTAGAGGACAACGAAAAAAATGGAATAATAATTTGCTCGCGCTATGTACGCCCTCAAAAGCAATCTAATAATTCATGACTTGAATCCCGCTCATATTATATTATGCACTGTATGTTCGAGTATGTGATATAGTCGAGAGAGACAGAAGTAGATGATAATGTAGGGCATTATAATTTAACATAAAACAACGCATGGCATCATCATAAGATGCAATTTAAGTTGAGAATGTCAAGGAGAGTTCAACAAGGCTGTGTACAGTGTGTAGTATGGAGCAATTTCAATTCATCCCTCTGCGCTTCACGACAGTGTTCTCTTCGTTTTAGTGTATTAACGTGAACGGCGGATTTAATTTGATGACATTTATGAAACACACCTTTCGCTTCATATGTACGAAGAACCCCATATGCGATGTGTGTTCTTGTCACGGCTTAAGCGAAAATCGACATTACAATGAGTCAAATTGAGTTATAATGAATTTTGGATTATGTTACAAGCTTATTGCTTTCGTATGTTTTAAGCACTTTTCGAATTTAAAAAAATTAAATGAAAGATAAAATTAGAAAAATAAGAAAATTGAAAGGAAATAGGAAAATATGAACGAAAATTCTTAGATAAATATAAAGAAAGCCCGAGGAAATAAAAGTCAGTTCGATGTCTTAGCACTCCTAAGAGATATGACGGAATTCGTGAAAACGTCTTCAACCCGTTTATACCCTCTTAGGGGTTGAAAAGGGAAAAGTCTCGAAGACGGGTTTTATGCGATTACAAAACAAGCCCGTGTAAATGAAAAGTTTTTCGATATCTAATCAGAACTGAGGGATATGAGTGAATTCGTGGAAATGTATACAACTCCTTGACACCACCTGGGGGTCGAATTTAAAAATAATATTGAAAACGCTTTTAGGCGATTTTGTGAAGAATGTGTAGAATAAAAATTAATTCAGTACTTCAGAAGACCTTAGAGATATGACGAAATTCGTGAATGTATATGCATTCCATTTTCACTGATCATTTTTATTGCCCTCCTTCCGTACGTTAATGGATTAAAATTTTTTTTTTATCTGAATTACTTTTTTATTAGATTTATATACTCACCAAAATTCAACTTTTCATGATGAGCCGTTCTATAGATAGAAAAAACACCCCACCCCCGTAGCATAATAACACTTATAAAAAACTACGCTCACATTTGTATGGTGCTATACTATCGAAACTGCAAAGCCAGCGGTTTCTAGTCTTGCTTCCCGTTGCTCCATCGCTCCTGTTACTCCCGTTGATCCTGTTTCTCCCGTTCCTCCCGTTGCTCCCATTTCTCCCGTTACTCTCGTTGCTCCGTTGCTCCGTTGCTGCCGTTACTCCCGTTGCTCCCATATCTCACGTTGCTCCGTTGCTTACGTTACTCCATCCTCTATCCACCATCCTCCATCCCCCATCCTCCATCCTTCATCCTCCATCCTCTATCCACCATCCACCACCCTCCATCCACCATCCTCCATCCTTCATCTACCACCCTCCATCCTCCATCCTCCATCCTCTATCCACCATCCACCATCCTCTATTCACCATCCTCCATTCTCTATCTTCCATCCTCTATCCACCATTTAGTTAAAGGAACGCATAACTAATACACCGAAAACGAACGAACTGCCGCTAAACTGTATCAAATGTTGAAATAACTCGCGTACCACCAATTGTTAAATGATTTTGTTAACGCAGAAACCTTCGCGGGCGTGCACTCAACAAATTACCAAAGTTTCATCGCAATCGGATGAGTGGTTTAGGAGCGTATACGGGAAAGACAGACAGACAAACAAACAATAAATAATTTTTATATATAGAGATTATTATTTTTTCAACATGCCACTACTATAGCTCTATCTAAATACCGCAATTCAGCAATCCATCATTATAGGTTCTCGAGATATATAAATCGGAACTTTTATCGTTTTCCACCCTCACCCCCAAAATGTTTTTCTCTACTAAGGTTCTATTAGGCCTACTTACCATAGGCAAGGCAATCTATCTTAAACTGTTCTTGAGATATTAGACTTAATTTTTTTTTAGAAAAATTCTTAACCCCTCCACTTCCATGGCCAGAAAATTGTGTTTCCAGTCTATTCTCCTAGTACACCAATCAGCCAATCAGTAGGTTTCAAGTTCGTGACATTAAACGTGTAGGAGATTTAAGAATGTTACGATCTTGGCTTTCGAGATGCTTTGTCCCCCCTACTTTCACACCCCCTCCCTACTTTCACACCCCCTCCCTACTTTCACACCCCCTCCCTACTTTCACACCCACCCATACTTTCACACGCCCTACTTTCACCCACCCTACTTTCACACACTCCCCCTCCCTACTTTCACACACTCCCCCTCCCTACTTTCACACCCCTCCACCTATATGGACAACTTTTTTGCAAATGGGTCCACTATCAAAGCTCTATATAAATTTCATGTTTCAACCTCCTATCGTAAGAGTAAACGTCTAACACGCTCCCTCCCCCTCATACCCCAAGACCTTAAAATGTAGCCACTTAAAACAGTGCACCCAGTCTACTCACAAAAAAAATTAATAGCTCAAAGAGTTTGGGAGGTACGAGGCTTCAAACGATTTTGCGTACGGTGTACAGACGGACTGAAATTTTTCGGAATACTATATTATTGAAATAATAAAGTAATTGGTTTTTCCTTATTTTTTTTTAATTTTTTCTATTTTTTCAAGAATAATTAAAAGAAAAGTAAACAAATATTAAAGAGAATTTATAATATCTAATATTCTTATATCTCTAAATATATTTTTTTTCAATTCTTGGTATTACGTAACTTTTATACTTCTTATTTGTTTTTATTTTTTATTTTTTAAGTTATAATTTTCTTTATATTTGTATTTTTCTTCTAATATTTTTAATTATTGTTTTAATATTTTTGATTTTATTTTATATTACATGTAATATTGTTATTGATTTTCGCTTATATATTTATTTTAATTTTATTTTATACGAGTATATATTATAATTTTGCTCTTTATATATTCTCTATTCTTTTTTGCATTATTAAATTTATAAAGATAAAAGAAAAATATAAAAGATTATTAGAACAAATTAAAAGAGAACCAAAACATTGCACTGGGAATTCAAATTGAATAATAAAAGAAAAAATAACAAAAGTGGCAGGGTTTTTTTTTTTTTTTTTTTTTTTTTTTTTTTTTTTTTTTTTTTTTTTTTTTTTTTTTTTTTTTTTTTTTTTTTTTTTTTATTTATTTATTTATTTATTTATTTATTTATTTATTTATTTATTAATCGCTGTCCTTGAGGACATGACAGTTTGGAAAACCTTCACTGAATAGGCCAGTTTATAACACTTTGTTGGACTAGGTCCGAAGGAGCTGTTTCGTCATCGGATGGCATAGACTCGTCAGAGGGTGCCTACTATCCGAAACAACACTTACAGCTGGTGGTATTGCTGAGGATTATTCTTTATAGCGATAAAGAAACCGAGTTTATTATCAACGAATTATATATGTACAAGTGAAATTCTTGCCTTCGCATCCTTATAACTTAAGATAGGTGGCACTGAAGATCACCTAATATTTCAACCAATTTGATGGAATTTTTGGTTGTTCGCTAGGATATAGAAGCTCAACGCTAAGTGCGCGGCATCAAATCCCGCAAACAGCAATTTTATTATTTTTCCAAATTTTTTTAAATGAGAAATGGGATTTTTTTCATGGTACTATAGAAGCAAATTTTAAGAAGCTTTTGTTGTTTTCCGGCGTCAGTGGAGTTTCTGGTTTTATATTGTTATAAATGAGATAAATGCACAACATTATCAGCAACGAAACTACATTACTGTTCACCCAAATTGCAACGCCATCATTGAAAAATGGGATGAAAAATACGAAATTATACGCTTCTTCTTTTGCATCGGTACGTGACAAAGGTATGCACATGTATCTGATTACACCTGAAGGTAGTTTTCGCCTGAAGTGTTCGGAATATCTGCAAGACAATTACTGTCTTCCTATCTCTGGTACGCATAGTTTATTAATATGAATTTGAATTGAATCCAGTACGATGTCACATATATTTTACATGTCATCCTACTTTTTCGTCAGGTTCCTCTCAGGAGGATTTCATAAATAATTTTGTATTTTTCCGGATTCATGCTTCGTTTTCTTTTTCCCCTGTGTAGTCTAGAATGTGACAACCAGAATATGCGATATAATTCATTTTATGAAATTTGTTGCATAATGCTTGCATACGTTTTGCGTGCGTATTTTGTACACATTGAGCTATTTTTGGAGATTGTTGTCTTATTTTATATATTCAAATTTTTTGTTTGTTGCATTCGCTGAATTTATTTATTTTTCTTAGCTTTAATGTGGGTTTTTGAGGGAGAAAGAGATTGAGTGATTTATAATCTGATGATTTTGCATATTTTGTTATATATTTAGGTGTTCAGGAAAATAAGAAATTAGACTAGTACGCGCACATGAAGTTAATTTAACGCTCCTTTTAAGAAATTTTGATTATTTTTCGGCGTTTATTCAGTGAAACATCAACCCGAAAACTCCGACTGATGGCATCAATTGCTGTCCTGGCTACTGCCTTGAGGACATAACAGGTGAAAAACCTTCACTCACAAATTGATACAAATAAGGTTCAGTTCAGTGAATAACATTTCAAATCCATATCGATTGGATTTTCAGTTTTAAGACCCCATTTTCCATATGGAACCATTATCTATTACGGGCACAGCTTTTAAAATTTACCTTTGTGAATAATATGAAGCGGGCGAGTCTAGTCCTGCCCTTTTCGTTTATTATCTGCAGTTTTTAATATTGCACTCGCAGTGTCCATGCATATAACACGAAAAGACGACCAAATACTTCACTCGAAACAAAGTGCGTTACCTGTGTTCAATCTCTAAAATGCCAGAAAAATGAAAACTGGAATATGTATTTAAATCTCGTGAACTGTAATATTGTTCTAATTTTTACAGAAGCCATAACTTCATTGAATCCTAATAACTTTCTCGAAACTTTAAAATTAAATCGGCTTATAACGGACGAATAATCAAGACTAACAGCAAAAAAAAACCAACTCACATAAATAACAGTCCGAATTGAATCGGCTCGTGATTTCACCCTCCTCAATCGTTTAGGGATGAAATTCTCCTGTCATCATATCCAATCATTTAAATTATTATCTCAACTAGAGCATGAAATGTTTCTGAAATCCAATTTTTGATAATAAAATATGAGGAAAAGCCAACGGAAAAAATAAAAGGCGATGTTTTCGGGTGTTTTCTGTGGTACATATACATTCGACTGAAATTGAAAATCAATAAGGCAAGAAATTACGCTCGGAGGGTTGTTCTTCTAATGGTGTAAGTTGTGTTTTTTTTTCGCTCCCCAAAAACAGTTCAAGGGAAGATAAGAGCAAGAACAATTTCTTTGATACACCGAAACGGGAAGACGATACCACCTGTTGGCAAGGAATTTCTACTAGTAGTCCTTAGAGGGTTGATAACCTACTCCCTATCGGATTTTCGAAGAGCATAGGAGTGTATATGATCAATGTTGTCACCATGTTCAGTCATAGATGAAATTCGGTTGTTGTCTTTCGGTTACTTTTTCTTTTGGCTGAAATGGAATTGTAACACAAGTTTTCTTTAATGGCATTTTTTTTTTCATCCCTTACTCGGTAATGGTTCTCTTTCTGTGTACGCCGAGAGAAGGATAACGTAAAGAGGCCATATCTTTCGGGGTGGCTATATTAGATTTGTCTGGAACCGTTGCTCCCTTACTTTCAGTCGTAGCTGGTTAGGAAAGAAGTATCCTTGGAATGAATAATTGAGTTTAGAGGGTTGTCGAAGTTGACATGAGCATATGTTTCAAATCTCCATTGCTATATTTGGAGATTTGGTGTACGAAAAGTTTATGTAGCCGAGCCGGGACTGGAGTGCCGTTTTTTTGAGCAAATGTCTGAAAACTTCTAGAAAGTTATTCTGTTTTTAAATCGAGTTTTAATAATTTAATACTCGATAAAGTGACCCTCGTAAAAAAAACCGTTTCTAACATAAACATGTTTATCACCCAGTATTATTATTTCAACTATCGATGAAAGCAGTTAATCGACAGATACCTGCTAGGGTAGTACTTCAAGACGTTTACAGAAGTATTCGGGAATCAGGTAGTGTTCGGACAAGAAGAGCAAATGCTAAACCTGTACCGCCAATCACTGTCCAGATCGACGAAATAATACTGCACGCAGTTCGAAATGATTTATCAATCGGTATCCGACGCTTGACATTGGAGTTTAACATCGCTAAGTGCTCTTATTATATTTTAATAATAAAGTATTGTGATTGACCTGAAATTTAAAAAAAAAATTGCTACCCCCCGAAATTTTGTATTTTCACGTTTTAGGACTAGTAACCCCCAAAAAGTAAAAAAAACTTGTCCGTCTGTCCGCCGTTTGAATACGCGTAGCTCACAAACCCGTTGAGATATTAAGTTGAAATTTTTTTGGTGGGTAGGATGGTTGATGACCTACGGGTGGTACCTTTTGGGATAGGTCAGGGTGGGGCGAGGAGCGTTTTTGACGAAAAAATGTTTGTTTCTAGATCTCAGGAACCTCTTATGGAGGGAGGCTGAAAGTTGGAACTTATATGGTCGATAGGCGTTGAGGGGTGTGCGAATGGGGGGAAAACAATCCGTCCGAAATGCTTGAAAGCTGGGATTGAAACATTCTATAATCCATATCTCATGAACGATTGATTTCAGCAGGTTCAAACTTTGTGGTTGTCTTGATAGATACTAGGAGATTAGACAAGGGTTCAAATTTTTAAGGGGTTTGGTGAAGTTTGCGGGTGGAGGTTGATAAACTTGGGATAACAATATCTTCCGACTCAATTGTACCAGGAAGATAAAATTTGGTTCCTGTTTATAGAATTACAAGTTGAGTCTACTGAATGTAAAGTTTTTGAGGGAGGAGGTGCAGCACAGAATTGGGGAACAAAAAATTTTTATATCTCAAGAACCTTGAAAATTTTACAGGAGCTAAGACCACTAGGCCACTAGCGGAGAAAAAAAAATTCAGGGTATGGGTATAGTTCGTGATGGTGGGAGGGGGTGGAATTGAAGGGATAGAAAGCTAAAAATTGACAACTGTATAGAACCACTAGCCGAGCCGGGACTGGAGAGCCGTTTTTTTGAGCAAATGTCTGAAAACTTCAAGAAAGTTATTCTGTTTTTAAATCGAGTTTTAATAATTTAATATTCGATAGAGTGACCCTCGTAAAAAAAAACCTTATTTGGAGTAGCATGGTACTGGGGGTGAGGGGTTGTTTTTCATATTTCGCAAGCGGCTTATGCCGTATAGAAAGCATAACCAGGAGGCTGTTTGGAACGTTCTTTTTTAGGTTGTCAGCCACTTAGTAAACTACACCGCATCTAAGCATTTAACGCATTCCGGACATTACCTTCAAAATAATAAAGTTGCGCCCAGACTGTTTCATTTGTTCTTACTGTTTTTTATTTTAGTTTTTTTTTGTATTTTGGTTTTGTTTAGTTTAATTATTATTTGGTTTTTTTATTGTTTAGTTTAATTATTATTTGGTTTTTTTTTGTTCATTTTCTTAATTTTTTATTTTTTTTTTCTTATTTATTTCTTATTTTTTTTCTTATTTTTTCTTGTTCAGATTTTTGTTTTGAATCTTTTTTTTAAGGGATTTTTTTTGTGTTTATTTATTATTTCTTTCTCTCTTCTTTTTCTGTTCTTATTTTTAAGGGATTTTTTTTGTGTTTATTTCTTTCTTTTTTTCTTCTTGTTCTGTTATTGTTTTTTTTATTCTTGTTTGTTTTTCTATTTCTTGTTTTTTCCTTTAACAGTTTTTTTTGGTCTTTATTATTATTCTTTTTATTATTATGTGTTGTTTTTATTGTTTCTTTTTTTTTTATCATGTTTTGATTTTAATTGTTTCTTTTTTTTATCATGTTTTGTTTTTGGTTGTTTTTTTTTTTTTTTTTGTTATATATTAGAATCTTTTTTATTAGGATTTTTTTGCGTTTTAACTGCTTTTCTTTGGGATTTCAACTGGTCTGAATATAGTAGAAAGAACAATTATTGCCTTCTATGTGCTTGGCTTCATGCTCTTTCCAAAGCCTTTTCTGTGGTTCGTGAGACCAAAACAAAAACATTTGTTGCAAACAATTCACCGTAGGCAGATTTTTTGTACAGTGAAATGAAGAAAATAGTTTCCTGCTGTGAACCACCCGCCGTTTGAATATTGCTTACCCTGCGTCTACACTGGCAATGGGAATGGCAATATTTCCATTGCGTTAAATGCCATCGTTATGAGTGGGCATTTGATTTCCCGGTAATTTTCATTTGAGGGAGTGAATTCGAAGTGTCAAGATCTGAAGCAAAGCAAAACGGCGGCATTGCATAAAAAAAAATATTGCCCTCAAAATTGACATGGCAATGATTGTTGTATTGGCAATGTTGAGAGCAATATTGCCATATGCGTTTGATGCGTCTACACTGCCAATTTGTGTATGGCAATATTGCCGTTGTCATTGCCATTGCCAGTGTTAGAGACATTACATTTACATTTTTCAGAACACATATTTCACGAAATAATGAGCTCCGAAACGGAAAATTACAAATACCGGTGACATTAGTAGCGTATATTACACCACCCTGTGGCTGTAAAACTATATCCATCCCGACATTTTTCGATATTCACGAAATCAGACGTAGTGGTCATGATCAGAATCTCTGTTACTAAATCCCTACAGCTTATACAAACGTAAATCCTTTGCAATATTTTTTTGCTCCATCCGTTTGAAAATCGTTCTCGCAATATTACATCTTCCCGACGGCTATATCTTCCCATTCAGCACAATTCATTGGAAACCACCTATGAGAATCACGTACTTTTATATTCATTCCTCTTCACAATATCCTGGGATTTATTGAAGAACATCGAAATCGCATATCAAAGGATATTCAAACATCAGGAAAATAAAGTATTGCAATCGTTTGTACGGCCCCGTTTTCGTTCAAGTTAAGCTTTAGATCTTTAGATACTTCTCCAATAAAATCGAAATAATACCAGTTCCAGGGCCCTTGGCTTTCTACCTGTAAGGTACCTCTGGATTACTAGACGAGCAAGTAATCCAGAGGTCAAGTCATGGGATTATCATTCATAAAAAAAATGATACTGGAAACAGTAGCTGTGACTCTATGCCACTTAAGAATTCATACAGGAACTTCTTAAGTTGAATAAGGTAGGTATAAAAAGGTAGATCACGTCAGGCCTATATGCCTTTGTGTCTTATAATCGAGAATAGCGAAATAAATTACACAAGTTGCGAATACTTCAATTAAGGCTCGGATCAAAATATGAAACGTTACTCTGTCTAAAGTGAAGTAAACTAATATCTTTGTGTTTTCTTTTTTCTATTTTCCTCTTGAGACATTGTGTGGCTTAAAGATTAGCGCACGTTTTCGTATTATGAAAACCGCACGTTGGTACTATTTTCCAATTAATGCATTTCCGCTTCGCTATGGATTTCAAAATGTGGTGTGTACGTTTATGCGATATTAAAATTACGTAACCAAAACGGTAGAAAACCATTCTTTGTTAAATGAGAACATTTTAATTAAAACTTAATTTAATATTAAATAAGACCAACGGAAACTTTAACTTATACTTTTTGTGAATTTCCGAACGTACAAAATCGCTATGCTATTTTTCAGTCATGTTTCGAAATGAGAAGACCGCGTCATATGTGGTTTGTGATAAAGTATGAAGAGTTTTAGTATGACACCGAAAACTTGTGAATATAATGCTAATTTATTTTCTAACTCGCTACATATGATTTATTATATTTTGCGTGTTTCTATTAGCCAGTACTGAAATATAACAACAAGCTTTTTATAATCTAGATGAAATCATATAGAGTATTATAAGTTTAATCCAACCCGAAAAGTTTGTAACGCATAGAACCAAGCCTCGGACGAAAAAAAGTTATATATTATTTTGTGTTCAGTTGTGGCCAAAAACCCCAAATCCGTTTGCTGTCCGTTCGTCCGTCTATCCGTCTATCAGTCTGTCCGTCAGTCCGTTTGCACAATAACTCAAGAACTCGTTGGCCTAGGAAGTTGAAATTTTGTCACCACCTGTAAAATGGAAAAAGTAAGGCTAAGTTCGTTAATGGGCGATATCCTTCCACTCATTCGGGTACCTCCCATACAAGAGTCCTTAAAACACGTATTCACAATTATTGCTCGAATGCTTCAAGTTAGGAACTTGAAATTTTGCATACTTAAAGTTTACAATGTTTGAAGCGAAAGTTCCGAATATGATGCAAATCGAATGAGTCCTTCGTGTAGCAGTCTACAAAAGACCTTCAAAAATTTATGTAAGCTACAGAATCCACTATAACTCTAGTACGAGTTAAAGCAGGGATTCAAAATTTTGCAGGAATTAGTTTTATATCAAAAGCAAGACTAAGTTCATTAATTAGCGCCATCCGTCGACTCCTTCGGGTAGTTGTGAAAAGTCCTTAAAACACGTGTTCACCAATATTAAACAATAACTTTAGAACGCTTCAAGTTACGACTTTGAAATTTTGTATACGTTGATTTTATAATAGTCTAGTTTATAATAAATAAATAAAATAATATAAAATACAATAATATAAAAATAAATAAATAAAATAGTATAAAAATAAATAAATAAATAAAATAATATAAAAATATATAAATAAAATAATATAAAAATAAATAAATAAAATAATATAAAATAAATAAAATAATATAAAAATAAATAAATAAAATAATATAAAAATAAATAAATAAAATAATATAAAAATAAATAATATAAAAATAAATAAATAAAATATTATAAAAATAAATAAATAAAATAATATGAAATTAATAAATAAAATAATATGAAATTAATAAATAAAATAATTTAAACATAAATAAATTAAGTAATTTATTTATTTTTATTGTTATATTTATTTTAACATTTATTTTTAAATTTTTACAATTTTTTTTTTTTTTTATTATTAATTGTTATTTTATTATTTATTATTATTTTATTGATTAAATGTTGGTTGTTTTCCGGCGTCAGTGGGGTTTCTGGTGTGAAACCCCAACACGAAATCCCCGACTGTTGATTAATCGCTGTCCTTGAGGACATGACAGTTGGAAAACCTTCACTGGATACGCCAGTTTCATAAGATTGTGTTGGACTAGGTCCGAAGGAGCTGTTTCGTCATCGATTTTATTATTTATTATTATTTTATTATTTATTATTATTTTATTATTTATTATTATTTTATTATTTATTATTATTTTATTATTTATTATTATTTTATTATTTATTATTATTTTTTTTATTATTTATTATTATTTTTGTTTTTATTTATTTTCTTTTTTATATTTTTTTTTTATTTCTTATATTATTTATTTTTTAATTTATTTATTTTTATATTTATTTATTTTTATATTTATTTTTTTGTTATATTAATTTTTTTTTTTAATTTTTTCATATTATTATTTTTTTTTTATACTTTGAATTATGCTGTAAATCTTAAAAATTCCTTTTGAAATGAAAACGCGAATGTAGTCCGGCTCGACGGACCAATGAATTACTTTGAATTATGCTGTAAATCAGTCAAAGAATTCGTCCGAAACGCAAAGTGGTTTCGTTGGAACACTTCAAGCAGCGCAAATTTGGCCTACTCGAAGGGTTACAACGAATTTCAGCTGATAATAAATTATGACCGTGTGAGGTGATACCTTGATTGTCGATTTGAAAGTTCCTTTTCGCAGCGCAAATTTGGCCTACGATATTCCCTTCAAATGACATGTATCAAAGAGAACGAGCCGAAATTGACCGTGGCTTAAATAGCCCGATTATGCTTTAGTTCCCGTTGTCCTGGACCAATTTTGGTGAGGTGAAATTGGGTGGACAGTACGGATCGAAAGTATTTATAATTATGAAATGGAAATTCTAATAGATATGTTTGTGAAGTCCAAACAACATTATGTTCATATTATCATCAAATATTTGGATTTAATTTATTTCTTTAATTTTATTTTTATGTATTTTAAACATTGCATTTATTCAGAAAATTCCTTACAATTTTTCATCATCTTTTCGTTTGTTAAAATTATTTAAAATACGGGCCGAAAATTGGTTCTTTTTTCGCATTCCAAATAAGAAAATCTGTCTACAGTCTGGGCGCAACTTTATTAACATGCATTTAATGCTGAGATGCAGTGTAGCCTATTATGCGACTGACAACCAAAAAAAATAACGTTCGCCCTTTAGGGGTTGAATATTAAAATATTTTGAAACCAATTTTTAGACGATTATATAGAAAGCCCGTTAAAGTAAAAAACAATTCGATACCTTATCAGACATAAGTGATAAAAACGTACACAATCATTTGATACCTTCTTAGGGGTAAAATATCGCAAAATTCTGAAATTAATTTTTAGATTTTTATGTAGAAAGCTCACAGAAGTAAAAGCTAATTCGATCTCATTAAACCTAACAGATTTGTCGAAATTTGTGAAAGCTGCAACAATACCTTACACCTTCAAGGGGTTTAATATAGAAAAATGCTTGAATCTACTTTTCCCCGATTATATTAAAGGCCTTCTTTCACAAGTGAAAGTGAATTCGATATCTCATTAGACCTAAGAAATATATCGGAATTCGTGAAAGTGTACATAACCACTTTACACCTCCGTAGTGGTT
This sequence comes from Beris morrisii, assembly GCA_951812415.1. Taxonomy (NCBI): domain Eukaryota; kingdom Metazoa; phylum Arthropoda; class Insecta; order Diptera; family Stratiomyidae; genus Beris; species Beris morrisii. Next base: position 94,370,648 of record OX638312.1, on the reverse strand, counting down.
GAATATCGAAAAATTTTAAAAAAGTTTCAAGGAGCTTTATAAAGAGCCCGCAGAAGTAAAATTAATTTGAAAACTCAATATGCCTAAACGATATAACGAAATTCGTGAAAACATGGAAAAAAAAACCTTTTCACAGACACTTTTTTTAAATCCACCTTTGTACGCCAATGAAAATCAGATTTTTTTTTTGTTTTAAATATTTCTTTAGTACATCTTTATATACGTACTAAGTTTCAACTTTCTCTGATAAACCGTTTCTGAGATATAAACAACCACCCGTACTTTGCAACACATATCAAAAATGTTATCTACCATGCCTCTACATTGGGTTCTCAGTTTTTAGCCTTCTATTCATAGCTGTTTTTGAGAAATAAAAATCAGATTTTTTTTCCATTCCACCCCCTCCCACCATCATCCCCAAAAACCTGCGCCCCAAAATGTTTTTCTATGCTAGAGGCCTACTGGGCCTGACTCCTTTAAATTTAAGATCATATCTGGTACGGTTCTTGAAATATGAAAAATATTGTAGAGAAAGAAATTGAGCTGTATATGAAATTGGTAGCCTAAAGTGAATTTATCGGCCATTATTTTTAAACACAAGATTTTAGGTCTTTTGAATGGGAACTACGCGAAGAAGTATAGTATTTTCCCCTACTAGTGAATTCAGCCTTACTTATTTGTGAACAGTTTCGACTTTCTGCCTCGAAGATTTCCTAAATTATAATGAATTCTGAGAAATGCATGCACAAATTTTTCAAAGACTTTTGTATGGAATTAAGACAAAGGCCTTGTATGATTTTCTGTATATTAATTGATTGATGCAACATTTTTAAAATTCCAGCTTAAAGCGTCGATCAATATTCCTGAAAACATGTTTTAAAATAACTTTTTGTATGGAAACTACCCAAGAACTAATTCCATTTCGCACGCTATCGAACTCGACATTTCATTTTGTGTTCATAAAAGTAATTCGTGTGAAAAGCTCAACTTCAATGATACTGTGATCGAAAAAGTAATACAGAAATCTTTCAAGGACATGGTGACTTGAGCAATGCTATTGATTCTTATATCTGCAACTTTAAGAAAATTGAAATTTGTCGGCAAATATACGTGAACACATTTTCTTTAAGGATTTTTGTTTGAAAGCTACTCGAAGGTTCGGTTCGGTTTCGTTCATTAACAAATTTGATGTTAAATTTCGATTTCGATTTTCAAATATGGATTTTTTCGAAATATTGCAGTTCTTAGGTTCAATGCCTGACTGTTGTATCCTGAATTTTTGTGGTCAGACTTAATCTATCGACTGAATTTTGACTTATGTTTGGATTCATGGCGGAACCAAGAGGTTACTATTGCTATGAGGAAAGTTCCTCCATGTTATCTCCTTGTTTTAAAGGTAGCATCCAAGGAAAATATTTTTGACCAAAAGATTTAACCCTTCATTGATATCGACAAGAATGTCTTTGGTTGAACGAAAAGATGGAAAATAAAAGTTCAGGGAATAACAACAGCTAGAGAATAGATATCAAGAACCTTCTTACTATTCTATTTCCATAGAACAAGGAATGAAAGGACGAATAGAAGTTGGAATGTCACGATATTCCCAGAGACAAGGACCGAACCGTAGTTTATCACCCATTGAGTTCTACTGCGTTTAAATCAGAAAAATCTTGTGTTCACATATCCTTGCTCTACCGGCGGCACTACCTTTATCAGATCCCTAGTAATCTCCTGAATAATTTATTTACTCTATAGATGAGTAACTATAGACGCGATGTAATGCAATCCTAACTTCACTTACTCGAGGACTAAAACTATGTAAAATGTCTACAATAGAACGACATGGCAATGTCAATTTAAACTTGGCGAGCAACTCATATGTCGAGGGGGGTGTCCTTGTCACTATAGCTCCCAACGACATTAGTTACGAACACAGAGGACTCTCAAGGAATGGCATTAATTTGAAATTTAATATATTGTCGTGGTGCTATAATGTCACTGAACTCGGATTAGGAGAACTCCCATAAAGGACGGGCAGGTATGTGAAGTACTTACTTACTTTCAATATTCTTTTTTTTTCGCGAAGTGTTTTTTTTCCGTAAAGACGTTTTTTCTTTACACAACGAGAAGGAGAAACGAAAGAAGGCTTTCTGCATATGAAGTAAATATTATATGAAGGAATCATTTCATGGATTTGCTTGCTTCTTGCGAACAAATCATGCTTCCTAATGTCGTATCTTCTTACCACCCTAAAAAGAAAGGAACAAATAAAAAAATATTGTGTGGAATGGATTACACAATAACAATTCCATTAAATATTAATTGTTTGTAGAGCAAACAATAAAGACGAAAATAACGAGATGTTCTTAAAGAATCCGTAATTTTATATTGAAGCGGCACGAAAGATAAATTATAAATTGATGAAGGCACTTTTAAAATTGAACGTTATGGGAATGCCTTGAAGCGACTTGGTACTCTTGGAATTTCTTAATTTAAAAGTTATTTGATTTTGTTTCACTATTTAGGATGATTTTGATCTTTAATTTCTTCTGTATAACAATACAATAGCATTATTTAGTTGCTGTACGAAAAATACAAAAAAAAAAATATGAGAAAAAATCTTTAATGTACCATGGACAAAATATCTGCTTCACTGCGATAAAATTCACAGAAAAATTGCAATCGGGTTATATATACAGGTTGGGCCAAATACAAGTTTCTTTTTAAAAATGCAATAAAATGAACAAAATTAAATTTTTTTCCATGTATTATGGCTTTATTAGTAAAAGTAAACATTCCCATTAATGATGGAATACAACTTCGTTCAAATGACTGCCTCGGCTGGCTGCGCAGTAGCGCATTCTGTCACTCCAATTTTCCAAGACCTTGTTGATGGTTTCGGGCTGTAGCTCACGGATTGCTTGGATGATATTGGCCTTAACTGCTTGAATTGTTTCCGGATTGTTGGCATAACATCGGTCCTTCACGGTTCCCCAAAAAAAAATCCAAAGGGGTCAAATCGCAGCTCCGAGGCGGCCAATTGACATCGCCAAGACGGCTGATAACACGATTTGGGAATTTGGTGCTTAAAAGATCGATTATGGCATAGGCTGTGTGGCATGGCGCGCCATCCTGCATGAACCAGAGGTCGTCCAAATCCATGTCTTCAATTTCAGTAAAAAAAAGTCAGATAACATGGCTCTGTAACGTTCACCGTTAACCGAAACGTTGTTCCCAGCCTCATTTTCGAAGAAAAATGGTCAAATGATGCCACTACTCCACAATCCGCACCAAACTGTCACTCTCTGTGGATGCATTGGCTTCTCGACAATAACGTGCGGGTTTTCCGAGCCCCAGATGCGGCAATTTTGTTTGTTAACGTAGTCGCCGAGATGAAAATGCGCCTCGTCAGAAAAGATGATTTTTCGCCCAAAATCGTTGTCCAATTCAAGCTGCTCTAAGGCCCAAATTGCGAAGCGATAACGAAGCGGATGGTAAGCGAATAATCCGAGATCTTTGTGCAGAATTCTCTTCAGGCTAGTGAGTGAAATGTTGAGCTGTTGAGATCGACGGCGAGTTGATGTTCGTGGAGTCTCACACTCTCGGCTACAGCAGCCACATTCTCGTGTGTGCGCATCGTACGACGACGGGGGCCATGAGTGTTGTCCACTAGCATGCCAGTCTCACGAACTTTTTGCACAAACTTGCGTACAGCAGGCGCGGTGGGTGCTTCATTTCGGCCAAAATTTCTTTTAAAAAAACGCACTGTTTGGGCTACATAGCACTCACTTTGGAAATAAGTTTTCAATATTTACCAACGTTGTTCAAGCGTAAAGCGACTCATTTCGTTCCGCGGAGGTATAATACTGACTTTCTGTCAAGATTTCGAGCGGGAAACAGCTTTCAGTGTCAAAATAACCTATGATTTAAAAAGAAACCACTAGATGGCTCACCCTGTCTATAATGTGCCTTCTGATGAGATGATATTTTTTTTTTTTTTTAAATTTTTTTTTTTTAATTCATTTTTTTTATTTCTTTTTTCTTTTTTTTAATTTCTTTTTTTTTTAAATACTTTTTTTTTTAATATCTTTTTTTTTTTTTAATATCTTTTTTTTTTTTTAATATCTTTTTTTTTTTTTAATATCTTTTTTTTTCAATTTCTTTTTTTTTTCAATTTCTTTTTTTTTATTTTTTTTTTTTTTGTATTTTCTTTTTTTTTAATTTCTTTTTTTAACTTTTTTCTTAATTTTTTATTTTAAATTTTTTTTTTTTTTTTTTTTTTTTTTTTTTTTTTTTTTTTTTTTTTTTTTTTTTTTTTTTTTTTAATTTTTTATTTAATTTCTTTTTCTGCCATTTTGTATTGGGTTTTTGTTTCTCTTTTTATTTTTTGGTATTATTTCTTTTTTCTTTGCTTTAAATTTTTTTCATAGTGTCTTTTTTTCGGTTTGTATCACTGTCACCAAACAGTTTGACTTTGGACCAAATTTCATCGCATCAAACAGCCTTCTTTCGGGGTAGTTTTCCACTCATTTGGGCTCGGAGCTGAGTAGCGTCTTCTTCAGTGTAAAAATATGTGTAGTATTCTTTATGATTAATAAAATTAGGAAGCGGAAACACAAATCATCAGACATTTATTCTTAATACTGTGCTAATATTGTGGCGCCTTTATCTTTTCACTTTTTTTCTCATCGAACCATTTATGGGAAGTTTCTCACTCCTAAATCGCTTCAATAAAATCACTGAATCTCTTCCAAACCAAAAAGGATAGAATTGTAGAAATAAATAAGAAAACAGAGAAAAAAAAAATTGTTCCAGAAAACTGGGAAATTCAATCAATTCCTCAAAGGCTTTCGAAACCTTGAAGGTAATTTAGAAAGGAATAAAAAAAGGAAATGGTATAATTGTGGCGGAAAATGGAGTTCTGAAATTTAATTTTCACTTAGCAATCGATCCAAACACGCCTTAGAAATTTTTCAACCACTTTCTTCAAGTAAACAGAGAAAAGCCGATGGTTAGAGAAAATGTTATGTTATTCGATTTAGAGAAAAATAATTTTCTAGGATTAAAAGCTAAGTTCAGAGGATTAAATTCAGTTCACATATGACAGCTTGACGATATGGATTATCCGAAAGACTTGACTTGGTCTGCATGGAAACTGCTGTTAAGATAAACAAATGTGTTAAGCCTTTCGAAAATAAATAACTTCGGCATAGTTTCTTCTATCTTATCGCTCGTGAAGCAAAACCTTTCGAAAATTTGTGAAGTTTTTGTGTACTGAAATATAAGAAATCGCTAAATTAATTGTATTAATCGGATTTTCGTGAATGAAGAAAATTTAAAGGAGTTTCCGTCTTGATTCATTTTCGTGGCACACGAGTAACACACGATCAGTTGACAAAAACTTCCGTTGAACAATCCGAAAATCCAACAGAAATTACCATAGTTAAAAGTGGAAGATTTGTGCAAATTTCTAAATTTGTTTTGTCATTAAAATGCCTAGAAAGTGTTTTCCCAGATTTTTTTGAAATTCGTCCCTAAGGGTACAGGGGTTTGTATTATATATTCACGAATTCAGCCATATCCTCAGGTGTAATAAGGTATCAAGTAACTTTTCACTTCCCTGGGCTTCTTTTATAATCGCCTAAAACTGTTTTTTTCGGTTTTCAACCCCTAAAAGGGTTGAACACGTTCTCACGAATTCCGTTATATCTCTTAGATAATACATCGAATTCTTACTTCCTCGGGCTTTCTTTATATTTATCTAAAAACTCTTCAGGATTTTCAGCCCCCAAGTGATTGTAACGGGGGTGTAGTCGCTATCACAATTTTCGCCATATCTCTTATGAGCTTTCAAATTGGCTTTGACTTCCGTATGTATAATAGCCTACAAACTCTTTTCACTTTTGATATTTAACAGCAAAGGGGGTGTAAATAGGCTGCATATGTCTTTATTCATTCCATCATACCTCTTCGATCTGATGAGATATCGAATTGTTTTTTACTTCCTCTGGCTTTCTACATAATCGCCCAAAAATTAATTTCGGGATTTTTTTTACGTTTTCATAATTTTGTCTCATCCCTTAGGTCCGATGAGATATAAAATTAGCTATTAAATCTTATTTCATGTTATGGCCTTAAAAACCAATTCACCACTTTTCAAAATTCAATCCCCAAGGGGTGTGAAGAGGTTGCTTACGTTTTCTCAAATTTTGCAAAATCTTTATTGTCTGATGAGATATCAAGTTTCTTCTTATGAAATCGCCTAAAACTATATTTTTCAATTTTTCGATATTCCATCCCAAGTGTATGTAATGGGCTTGGCTTGCATACGTTTTTAGAATTTGTCATATATCTTAGGTATGCTGAGCAAATTGGTTCTTACTTCCATGGGCTTGTAGTGTAATTAATATACCAAACTTCGAGTCATCTATCTCTTAATCGGTTAAAAAAACCATATTTTAGATATTTTTACCTCTATTCTAAAGCTAGTATTACACTGTTTGACCAAGTGGTCAAATTGCAGTAATAAGCAATGCGAAATAGCGAATTCAAGTTAATCTAAAATTAATCTCTATTAATCTACAGTATCCGCTCGGTCAAATTCGCTATTTCGCATTTCTTATTACTGTAATTTGACCACTTGGTCAAACAGTGTATTACTAGCTTAAGGGAACAATTAAATATCCAAAAGCCGATTCTTTTGAACATTTTTGTACTTGAAGAGCTAGTGAAAAAAAAATTTTGTTTCATTTTTTTTGTTTCTATCTCATTTTTTTTGTTTCTATCTCATTTTTTTTGTTAGTTATAGTATGTTAAAGTTTTCGAAAAAATGGTGTCCGAGTGAGTCCTCTTTGAAAATTCATATCTCTTGTAATTTTTATCCTAGAATAATAGAATAGGGCTTATTTTAAAGGGAGAGGTTGTTCTTTATCCTTGAATATCTCAAAATCAGTTTTTTTTTATTTTTTATTTTACTTTATTATTTTTTAATAATAAAGTATTCCTATATTTTGTAGGTTATACTGTTTTACAAAAAATACCAAAATAATAATAATTTTCCTATAACATAATTGAGAAGCACTGATAGTCTTCGATTTTTTTGACCCCGAACCCATTGAGATACCAAGTTAATTTTTTGGTATGTTTTGTAAAATAGTATAACCTATAAAATATAAACAAATCGAAAACCCATTTTGAGATGTTCAAGGATAAAGGACAAAATCGTTATCCTTGAAAAAAAAATTGAAGTATAATTTTTATATTGCGACAACCTCCCACTTTAAAATAAGCCCTATTTTATTATTCTAAGATATAAATTACCAGAGATATGAATTTTTTAAGAGGACTCGGGACACAATTTTTGCGAAAACTTTAACATAACAAAAAAAAATGAGATAGAAACAAAAAATTGAAATTATATTTTTTTTCACTAATTCTTCGAGTACATAAATTTTCAAAAGAATCGGAAATGGTAAGGTAACAAATTTCGTCATTTTCGGCGATTCTTAATGGAATGACCCTAATCTCGAAACAAACTGATGTTATAGTCCGTCTTTGACTGCGTCACGCAGTATGAACCAATTACGTTATTCATGTGTTATATCTGGCAGTTCTACAGCGACCCCATTTTAACCGCTTCCCGAACTTAGGCCCGAAAAATAATAAAGTTTCGTCCAGACTGCTGGCATACTTTCTTCCTGTTATTTGGCTTTTTTATTAATTTGTTTTCTGTCATTTTCCGTGTTTTTTTGTATATTTTTATCCTTTTTTCTTTTTGTCCTTTTACTTTATTATTTTAATAATACAGTATTGTTTTCGATTTTTAAAAAAAAAAATTTGCTACCCTGAAAATTTTTTTTTTTCACGTTTCATGACTAGTAGACACAAAAAAAGCAAAAAAATTTTCAGTCCGTCTGTCCGCCGTACGCCGTACGTCGACCGCTGTACGCAAAATCGTTTGAAGGCTCGTAGCTCTCAAACCCTTTGAGCTATTAAATTGAAATTTTTTTGATGAATAGACTGGGTAGGCCCCTTGAAGTGGCCAAGTTTGTAGGGGCGGGGGTGTGATGGGGGAGGAGGGGGAAGTGTTTTAGACGGAAAATTTTGGTTTCTAGATCTCAGCAACCGCTTATGCTAGGAGGCTGAAATTTGGAATTTATATAGATCTTCAGTAGTGGACCCATTTGCAAAAAAATTGCCTATATAGGTGAAGGGGTTTGGGAGTGGGGGGAAAAATAATGCGTCCGAAACGCAAAAAAGGTGAGATCGACACTTTCTAAAATCCATATCTCCTAAACGGTTAATGTCACAAAATTGAAACTTAATGAATATCTGTAGGTATACTAGGAGAATGGATCGGAAACAAAAATTTGAGTGGGGCCAGGGGCGTACGGGAGTGGGGGGTAAAAAACTTTAGATTACGATATCTTACGAACCAATTGCACTAGACAAATAAAATTTGGTTTGCATATAAAGGTTGACAAATGAAGTTTGCTGAAAGCAAAATTTTTTAAGGGGGCCGTGGAGCATGGAAGTGGAGGGGATAAGAATTTTTCTAAAAAATCACGTCTTATATCTCAAGAACAGTGTAAGATAAAAGCTTAAAATTTTTACCAAAAGTAGGCCTAATAGACCCCTAGCAGAAAACAAAATTTTGGAAGTGAGGGTGTAGTGGGGGAGGGTGAAAAGGAAAAAGTTCCGATTTTAATATCTCGACAACCTTTTATGATATGGAGCTGAAACTTGGTATTTAGATAGAACTATATTAGTAGCATTTTGGAAAAATATAATTTTTTATAGGGGTAGTATGGTACGGGGGTGGGGGGTGTTTTTCCTATCTATAGAACGGCTTATGCTACAAAGTTGAAACTCGGTACGTAAATCAACTAGAAAACTAATTTAGATAAAAAAAAATTTTAAATATCCATTGGCGTTCGGAGGGGGGGGGGCAAAAAAAATGGTCAGTGAAAATGAAATGCATATATTTTCACGGTTTTCGTCATATCTATTAGGTCTTTCCAAATATTGAGTTCATTTTTATTCTACGGCTTCTTCATGTAAATACCTAGAAAGCGTTTTCAGGATTTTTTAAAATTCGACCCCTAAGGGGGTGCAAAGGGGGTTGTAAACTTTTTCACGAATTCGACTATATCCCCACGTCTTATCAGATATCGAATATCTTTTTACTTTCACGTGCTTGCGTAATAATCGACTAAAACTTGTTTTTAAGTTTTTTCCTTTTTCAGCCCCTAAGAGGGTATAAACGGTTTGAACACGTTTTCACAAGTTCCGTCATTTCTTTTAGAAGTAATAAGAAATTGAATTGGTTCCTGCTTTCTCGTGCTGTCCTCATATTTATTTATTAACTCCTTTCAGGATTCTTGTATATTCAACCCCCAAGTGGGTGTAAGGAGGTTGCTTATCTGGTGATATATCGAATTCATTTTTACTTCCTAAGGTTCCCTATATAAAAAAGCCAAAAAGTCAATTTCAGTATTTTAGATATTCAATCCCTAATGGGTGTAAGGAGGTTGTATGCTTTTCAAAGTTTCGACATATTTCTTAGGTTCAATGAGATATTAGATCGCTTTTCATTTCCACAGACTTTTTATATAATCGCCTACAAACCCATTTCTCAATTTTTGTATATTCAACCCCCAAATGATTGTATATGGTTTCACAATTTTTGCCATTCCTTAGTTCTGATGAGATATAAAATTGATTATTACGGCCAACCAATTCAGGATTTTTCGAATTTCCAGAACCAAGGAGGTGTAAAGGGTTTGTGAAATCTAATAATCTCGAAGCAACTCATGATACACTCCGACTTTGACCGCTCCCGAACTTTGACCCGAAAAATAATAAAGTCTCGCCCAGACCATTGGCAGATTTTTTTTAGTTCTTTTCGTCTTTCTGTTCGGTCTTCTCATTGTATGTTATCTGTTGTCTCTTTTGTTTGGAAATTTTTCTTACGTCTTTCTTTATTGTGTATTTTTCTCGTTTTTTCTGATCTTTTCTCTTATTTGCCCTTTTTTTGTTTTGTCTCTTGTTTCTTTCTCAATTATCTTTATTCCGTTTTGTTATTTTCCATTATGATATTTATTTTTGTGGCCGAGATTTTTTTTCTTTCTTATTTTGTTTTTGTTATCCCTTTTATTATTTTAATTTTGATTGTTCCTTTTTTTTCTATTTTTTTTTTTTACGTTTTTTCGTTTTTCTTTTCGTTATTTATTTTTTTCCGTTTTATTTAATTTTTTCCGTTTTTTTCCTTTTGGTAATTTATTTTTCAATCATTATCCCTTTTGATTTTTTTCCTTTTTTCTAATTCTTTATTTTTTATTATTATTTGTTTAAATTCTTCTTTTTTTATTTCGTTTTGTTCTGTTTTTTTCCTTCTCTCTTGTTTAATTTTTGTTTTGGTTTGTCCTTATATTTACTTATATTTTGTCCGTTTTTTTTAATGTTTATCAGTTTTTTTTTAATTTTTATAATTTTTTTATTTTTATCAGTTTTTTTTCTTTTTTCCTTCTGTTATTTTTAATATTTTTTTTTATTTATTTTCCCCTTAATTTTTTTGTTTTTTCTCTTTCTATTTCTGTTTTATTTTTTCTCTTTCTATTTCTGTTTTATTTTTTCTCTTTCCATTTCTGGTTTATTTTTTCTTTCTATTTCTGTTTTACTTTTTTCTCTTTCTATTTCTGTTTTCTTTTTCTCTTTCTATTTCTGTTTTATTATTTCTGTTTCTATTTCTGTTTTATTTTTTATTATTATTTCTTTTAATTCTTTCTCTTCTATTATTTCTTGTTTTAATTTTTCCTTTTCTCTTTTCTCTTTTTCCTTTGCTTTAGTTTTTATTTTTTCTTGGTTTACTTTGTTCTCCATTTTTATTTTTTCAGTTATTTTCCTTATGTTGTTTTTTGTTTTGTTTTAAATTTTTGTTGTTTCTCCTTTCTCATTTTCCTTTTTTTATTATCTTTTTTATTATTTTCTCCTTTTTGATTTTCTTGTGTTTTTTCGGTTTTTTTTTTGTCACACTATTTTTCCATTCTTTTTTGTTTTTTGCTTTGTTTTTTAATATTTTTTTTTCTTTTCTGTTCCAATATTTTTGTTATTATGTCCTTTAGGTTCTTTTTTAGTTGTTTTGTTTTCTTTCCTTTTTGTTCTCTTTTCTTTCCGTTTTGTCCTGTTTTCTTTCCTTTTTGTTCTGTTTTCTTTCCTTTTTGTTCCTCTTTCTTTCTTTTTTGTTCTCTTTTCATTCCTTTTTCTTTTCTTTATGGATTTTTTTTGTTGTTTTTGCCTTTTATACAATACTCCTAGCTGTCTCTCTTCTTTCTAATTTCAATTATCTTTTTCAATTATGTTTTTTTCTTAAATTTATTATTACCACAATTTCCCACTATTTGATCTCCCTTACCATTGATTACGTTGCAAACAATATGCCATAACAAAAGTACTGCAAAAAAACCTTAACGTCTTCGGAAAAGTGTAGACGAGTATCAGTAGCATCGAAATGCCATCACAAACATTTGATGTAAAACTTTTTTAATATCTTCCACCCTTCTAAGAAAGATGGCGGTATGTGTAGTGCTGAACGGGAACAGGGAAGCAAAGTGTACAGTACAACAGAAGGACGAGGTAGTGGAAAGTAAACGAGTTTTGTATTTATAGACAAGACGTTTCTCGTCATACGAAACTGAAAATCTCGAGTATAAAAGTTGAAAAGAAGCTGGGTCCAGGGTGTAGCTTCAACTTTCCTTTCGCTCGGCAGATCCATTTCAACTTCATGCCAACTTTGTAAGGCATTGTTTTTCGTTTTTGTCGTTTTGTACTCCAAAATGGGCAGAAATAATGGAAAAACAATACACGAAGCGTAGGCGCAAACATCTATCTACGGTACCAACTCCCGCGCCTAATGCTTCCTAATACGCAAACCATTGTACAATTCCGTGACACTTTTGTTTACGAGGGCTCCTTTATGGATGAATGTCAAGTAGGCACCTTAACATAAGATCAATGCGAAGACAGTTGACGTTCGTCTCAACTAGAAGGATTGCTAGGAATAGGAAATATTGTGCCCACTTGATGATGCTGCGGAAGATTCTGTCTCTCCACCTTCGGATTACGTCCAACTTAGCATTCAATCCGTTGAGACTTTTTAACTTTTATGATGTCGTCTGCAGTTGGTTATGTCACCCCGACGCAACAAAAGCACGAGTTGTAAAAGGCATAAGGAAAAAAAAGAAAAATGGATGAGAACCAACACCAAAGTTGGTAATGAACAAAACCCATCGGGTCCTCCGTGGAATTTCTCTAGACTCAAGGGCTAAGGAAATCTGATATCATCCCGGGAGTCATTTTCTGTTTAAGCAAATAATAAAACTGCAAGTACTTTGGCATGGCGTTACGCTATGGCGTAAGTTACAACGCTACGTTAGCTATACCGCCTAATGACAAACGCTTTTGTCTTTTAGCTCGGGGTATGGATGTTGAGCGGACGAAAAACAACTATGCGGAATAAAAAAAAATGCGACTAACAACACTCTAGACTAGGAAAGATTAAAAAGTTTTCAATAGACAAAAGGAAAAGAGCTGTTGAGTGGAAACTGTTTCGGAACTCTATAGCTTGTTCCGCTATATTCGTACGTGATTTCAATATCGCAGTCAAGATATAAGTAGTGTAAATTTGTTCTTTTTTTTTCGATAGTAGCCGTAAGTTTTAATTATGACTATTCTTTGAAAAACGGACAATAGGGGTTTCTGGAATATTAAAAAAGAAGTATTTTTTCTCGAGCTTTAGTTCATATATTTATGAATTTATAATATTACATATTCCTTTTAGAGTTCTACGATCCCGTTTCGCTGAATGGACGCTTAAAATTGCGGAATATTTACGTCGTTTAGTAAACCCATCTTAATATTTTCATTGTTCACATCCACTATATGCTGACGAATCATCATCAATGGCGCGACAGCCCAAATCCCTGGCCTCTTGCAGGTTTCTGGACAGTGGTCTTTTTTTCTGGTGATGCGTTGTCGGCGCCTCGCCCAACCCCCGACTTGGAGCGACAGTCCTACTTATTTATTACACCCCGGTAGGAAAAGGGTGGGAGTACTCCCAGCTGTGCTGCGTGAGTCCAACTATGCCATACTTTTTGCCTACTTCCTGAGACGCACTGAGGTTACTGTCCATTCAGGTTAACTCCATGCTCCCTCCTCCTTTCTCAACCGGGCTTGGAACCGGCTATGGCGAATGATACATCTGAATAACTACTTTGTGTCTTCTAATCACATTCCCAAAAGAAGGTGTCTAACACCCTAAAATTCCAATTCCATTTTATTAGAAAGTTCAATAAATTGCAATTATTCCCACAAAAACCATCTGTTCAGCTTCACATCCGGCTAGAACGAATTTACTCATCCACGTAAGTACTATCAAAAGGAAAATACTCGAAGCATCACCTGTCTCTAAAAAGAAGAAAGAAATTCAACTTCCGAATTCCCAACTTTTTCATTTTCTTCACTATAACCGTTATTCGGTACTCACTTCGAAATAATATTGCTTTGTTATTTATACCGCTTTATTGCTTTTAATAAGAATCTCCCTTCTTACATTGTATTTTTCTCTTAATTTTCCAATTTTTTTTGCCACCCAACTGCTCGCTCTCCACTTTGCCTACAGTAAATGTGGCGCGGCGCAACGGTGACGGCATACTTTTCGCCGGTTGGCAGACACCTTCGTGATATTTTTCAATAAAAAATTCATGTCATTCGATACTTGGGCAGGATAGAGGGTGTGTGCTAGAGTAGTCCCTTCGATGGATAGGTGGAAAAGGTTATGAATCACGAAATCACATATAGAACTTTATCTTTAGTGTTGTTGTTTAACTTGTGGGGGGGGGGGAGGGGGGTGGAAGATGTGATGGGGGTGGAATCGGCTATTTTCGAAGTGAAATTGTATGCAAGTGGAGGTCGTCTTGTATTTTTTATATTGAATTGTGATGCCTTAGAAGCCTGCATATGGCTGAAAAGCATTGAAATCGATTTGAAGAAGAGTGAAAAAAAGGAAACTCGTCTAAAAATATTGATGAAAAAAGTATTAAGGTGCGCTTTGACGTGTTGGCGTTATGTTTTCAGTCTCTCTAAATATCACCACCGAAAATATTCGTGATAGTTTCTACTTTTAATAGCCTTTTCATTCCCGGGATAGAACTTGGTGCGAGTTTATCAGCACGCGTCCTTGGAAGCGATTAGATTTTGTACGTGGACTATGCCAAAATCTCTATCAAATTTGACTCATCAGAGGGTATGCCAAAATCTCTTATCAAATTTGACTCATCAGAGGGTGCCTTCTATCCGAAACACCCTTTTAGTTTCCGGTATTGTTGAGGATTTTTCCATATATGCGATATAAAAACGAATTATCATATTCACGAATTATAAACTAGCGAAATTTTCCATAGTATTTTAAGGTTAAGGTAGGTGGCACTGAAAATCATCTTATTTTTGAACCAATTTGGTGCGATTTTTGTGGCTGTTCACTAGGGTATATTAATTCTTACGTTAAATTCTGCATACACCTACATACATACTTCTAGAGCGCTTTTCCCCTTAATTGTTCTTTCACACTTTCTCGAACATTTCACACTTATCACCGAATATGTTGGTAATCTATCGTCTCAACACATCTATATATAATAAGTGCCGCAGAGCTTTTACACAGAATCAGTTTACCTACTAAGCGAGACGATGGCTATTTTACGCGTAAGTGTTTTTAAAGCTGTTTTGATCGGCAACAGCAAATGAAAGCGGAAAGCGTTATCATTGCGATTATTGAATACGATAAGTAAAGTAATTTGTTCAATTCAATTCAATCAATATTTATTAGTTTTTTTTCTTGTGACTACCATTTTCTAATTTGTAGCGAAGAAAACAGATAATTTAATATTTTAACAAATATATTAAAACTGGTTAGCATAGCAAAAGCATCTAGGAATTTAGTGAAAGAAATTCAAGGAAAAATTTCCACAACAACCTTGTATAGTGAACCTAGAGTCTAACTTACAAACTAACTCAAATTAAAAATAAAAAAGATAACTAAAAAATGACTTTAAAAGAAAGATAACTGATTTGTATTTGGATCATTTTAAGCTGCTTTTTTTATAGGGGTAGTATGCTACGGGGGTGGGGGATGTTTTTCCTATCTATAGAACGGCATGTGCAAAAAAGTTGAAACTTGGTGACTATAATTCAGATAAAAAAAATTTGCAATATCCATTGGTGTACGGAAGGAGGGCTAAAAAAGTAATCAGTGAAAACGAAATGCATACATTTTCACGAATTTCGTCATATCTTTTAGGTCTTCTAAAATTATGAATTGATTTTCATTTCACGTATTCCTCATATCAATACCTAGAAAGTGTTTTTAGCGTTTTTTGAAATTCAACCCCTTAGGGGTGCAAAGAGGTTATATACATTTTAATGAATTCGGCCATATCATTCAGGTCTGATTAGATATTAAATAACTTTTCACTTCCATGGGCGTGTTTTATAATAGACTAAAACTCGTTTTCAAGTTTTTTTTCTTTTTCAACCCTTTAGAGGTTATAAACGGGTTAAACCCGTTTTCACGAATTCCGTCATATCTCTTAGGAGTGATAGGACACCGAATTGCTTTTCACTTCCTCGGGCTTTCTTTATATACAGGGTGCGCCATCTTTTATATCGGTATGTAAACATTTAATAACTTTGAAAAAAAAAAAAAAACAACTGATTTTTATATGTAAGGTATTTTTTTTCAATTTGGTCCTTTAGAATTTATTTGGATTAGTTTTTGAATACAACATCAATCAAGTGGCTGCCTCTATTGGCCACAGCAAAATGTGGCCTTTTTGGTGCGTTTTCCATTACTTTTCCGAGCATATCGGGCGGTATGGCGATGATTTCGGCATGAATGTTAGCTTTGAGCTCGTCAATGGTCTGAGGCTTGCTGATGTACACTTTGCTTTTCAAATAACGCCATAAAAAGGAGTCCGGAGAAGTCAAATCTGGCGATGTGGCCAGTCAATGTCGCCTCTTTTCGACATCACACGTCCAGGGAATTTTCGTTGCAGAAACTGAATTGTTTCATTTGCAGTGTGGCATGGCGCACCGTCTTGTTGAAACCAGTAACCATCCAAACATTTTTCACGCATTTGCGGGCAGACATAATGAGCTAACATCCACCGATATCGTTTTCCATCGACTGTTTTGATTTGTCGAAAAAAAAAGGCCCAATGATGGTTATGGCGGAAACGCCGGCCCAAACAGTCACTTTTTGATCATGCAATGGCGTTTCATGGATCTCGTGTGGATTCTCCGTTCCCCAAATGCGGCAATTTTGCTTATTAACGCCGCCAAAGAGTGTGAAATGGGCCTCGTCGGTCATCAAAATTTGCTTCCAAAAATCAGGTTCAGTGTCAACCATTAGAGCGACTGTTTCGCCGTATTCCAAGCGACGTGGACGCTCTGTCGGCAATATTATTTGTGTTAATTGCACTTTATACGGAAACAAATGCAAATCATCCTTCAAAATGCGCCGCAAAGTGGTTCTACTGACGCCAAAATGCTGAGCGCGGTGACGATACGAGATTTCTGGGTTCTCGGCAACGCTCTCTCTGACCGCTTCAACCAGTTCATTGGAACGTCTTGGTCGTCTATGAACGGCATGTAGACGATCTCCCACTGTCCTGTGCTCAAAAAAATTCGACACCAAACGACGAATAGTGTTGTCAGACGGTTCCTGTTGGCCACGATATACACGTTGAAGTTAACACAACGGAACGACTATTCTCAATGTACAGCGTCACTATTTCGCCGCGTTGTTTCGGTGTGAAGCGATCCATGGTTAAAATTTTACTGAATTGACGTGTCAAAGCTATTCAATGTTTACATACCGAAATAAAAGATGGCGCACCCTGTATATCTAAAAATCTGCCAACAGTTTGAGCGGAACTTTATTATTTTATGGGCATAAGTCCGAAACGTGTTTAATGCTGATATGCGGTGTATGTTACTATGCGACTGACAATCTAAACATAACCAGGAGGCTGTTTGGAACGTTATTTTTTAGGTTGTCAGTCACATTGTAACATACACCGCATCTCAGCATTAAACACGTTTCGGACTGCTACCCATAAAATAATAAAGTTGCGCCCAGACTGTTGGCAGATTTTTTTTTATTAATTTGGTATTATTATTTTTAATTTTTATGCTATTTTTCTTCATTGGTTTTCTTTAAATTTTTAATTTTTATATTTATTTTAGTCCTTATTTTTATATATTTTTTTTTTTACTTTTACATCAATTTTATTTGTTTTTATTACATTTATGGCCCTTTTTTATTTTTCTTTCACTTTTTTCTTTTTTACTTCTAGTTTCTTCGTTTCCTTTTTATTTACCTTTTTTATATTTCCTTAATTTTTTTTATTGTGTTTTATTTTTCGGTGTTTTATTATTTATTTATTAATTTTATTTTTAAATTTTTTATGAAATTTTTCTACTGTAAATTTCTAGTCCTTATTTTTATGTTTTTTTCTGTATTTATTTTTACTTTTTTATAATATCTTATATTATATTTTTTACTTCTTTTGCTCCTTATTTTATTTATCTTTAATTTTTTCACATATTACATTGGCTTTATTATTTTGTTTTCTTGGCCTTTTTTTCAATTTTGTGGGTTTTTATATTTCCGTTTATTTTTACTATAATTTGTTTGTTTGTTTGTCTTTATTTGTTTTATATTTTTCATTATTATTGTTTTCTGCATTCCTTGTTACTTTTTTTAACCCTTTTTTTATTCTTTTTTTTTTGTTTATTTACTTTTTTTACTTTATTTTTATTGTTTTTTACTTTATTATTTCAATAATACAGTATTGTTATCGATTTTTAAAAAAAAAAAATTTGCTACCCTCAAAATTTTTTTTTTCACGTTTCATGACGAGTAGACACGAAAAAAGCAAAAAAAAATTTCAGTCCGTCTGTCCGCCGTACGCCGTACGTCTACCGGTGTACGCAAAATTGTTTGAAGGTTCGTAGCACCCAAATCCTATGGGCTATTTAATTGAATTTTTTTTCGTGGGTAGAGTGGGTAGGCCCCCTAAAGTGACCAAATTTGGAGGGGTGGGGGTGTGAGGGGGGAGGAGGGGGAAGCGTTTTAGGCGAAAAATTTTGGTTTCTAGATCTCAGCAACCGCTTATGCTAGGAGGCTGAAATTTGGAATTTATATAGAGCTTCGGTAGTGGACCCATTTGCAAAAAAATTGCCGATATAGGTGAAGGGGTTCGGGAGTGTGGGGAAAAATAATGCGTCCGAAACGCAAAAAAGGTGAGATTGACACATTCTAAAATCCATATCTCCTAAACGGTTAATGTCACAAAATTGAAACTTAATGGATATCTGTAGGTGTACTAGGAGAATAGATCGGAAACAAAAATTTGAGTGGGGGAAGTGGCGTACGGGGGTGGGGGGTGAAAAACTTTAGATTACGATATCTCATGAACCAATTGTACTAGGCAAATAAAATTTGGTTTCTGTATAAAGGTTAACAAATGTAGTTTGATGAAAATAAAATTTTTCAAGGGGGCGGTGGAGCATGAAAGTGGAGGGGATAAGAATTTTTCAAAAAAATCACGTATCATATCTCAAGAACAGTGTAAGATAGATGCTTAAAATTTTTACCACAAGTAGGCCTAATAGACCCCTAGCGGAAAACAAAATTTAGGAAGTGTGGGTGTAGAGGGTGAGGGTGGGGGAGGGTGAAAAGGAAAAAGTTCCGATTTTAATATCTCGACAACCTATAATGATATGAAGCTGAAACTTGGTATTTGGGTAGAGCTATATTAGTAGCATCTTGGAAAAATATAATTTTTTATAGGGGTAGTATGGTACGGGGGTGGGGGGTGTTTTTCCTATCTATAGAACGGCTTATGCTACAAAGTTGAAACTCGGTACGTTTATGTAAATCAACTAGAAAACTAATTTAAATTAAAAAAAATTTCAAATTTCCATTGGCGTTCAGAGGAGGGGCAAAAAAATGATCAGTGAAAATGATATGCATATATTTTCACGGGTTTCGTCATATCTATTAGGTCTTCCCAAATATTGAATTCATTTTTATTCTACGGCTTCTTTATATAAATACCTAGAAGGTGTTTTCAGGATTTTTTAAAATTCGACCCCTAAGGGGGTGCAAAGGGGTTTGTAAAATTTTTCACGAATTCTACTATATCCCCACGTCTTATCAGATATGGAATATCTTTTCACTTTCACGTGCTTGCGTAATAATCGCCTAAAACTTGTTTTTAAGTTTTTTCAGCCCCTAAGAGGGTATAAACGGGTTGAACACGTTTTCACGAGTTCCGTCATTTCTTTTAGAAGTGATAAGAAATTGAATTGGTTCCTACTTTCTCGTGCTGTCTTCATATTTATTTATTAACTCCTTTCAGGATTTTTGGATATTCAACCCCCAAGTGGGTGTAAGGAGGTTGCATATCTGATGATATATCGAATTCATTTTTACTTGCTAAGGTTTCCTATATAAAAAAAACCAAAAAGTCAATTTCAGTATTTTAGATATTCAATCCTAATAGGTGTAAGGGGGTTGTATGCTTTTCAAAGTTTCGACATATTTCTTAGGTTCGATGAGATATTGGATCGCTTTTCATTTCCACAGACTTTTTATATAATCGCCTACAAACCCATTTCTTAATTTTTGGATATTCAACCCCCAAGGGTTTGTATATGTTTTCACAATTTTTGCCATACCTTACTTCTGATGAGATATAAAATTGATTATTACGGCCAACCAGTTCACGATTTTTCGAATTTCCAGAACCAATGAGGTGTGAAGGGTTTGCTTACGTTTTCACAAATTTTTCAAAATCCGTCTTGTCTCATGAGATATCAAGTTGCTTCCTATGAAATCGTTTAAAAACCTGTTTCACAATTTTTTCGAAATTCAAACCCCAAGTTGAAGTAATGGGTTTGTATACGTTTTAACAATTTGTCATATCTTCAAAGTCTGATAAGGCAACAAATTCTTTTTACTTCTATGGATTTTTAGTGTACATATCATAATATACCGAAATTTGAATTATCTACACGGGCTTTTTCAATGTCTATTTTGAATTACAATCTCTATTTTAAATATTTTTATTTTAAGAACAAAATTAACTTTCCAAGAAACGTCATAATCTCGAAACAACTGATGATATACTCCGACTTTAACCGCTCCCAAGCTTTGACCCGAAAAATAATAAAGTTTCGCCCAGACTATTGGCAGATTTTTTATTTTTCTTTCACTTTTTTCTTTTTTACTTCTAGTTTCTTCGTTTCCTTTTTATTTACCTTTTTTATATTTCCTTAATTTTTTTTATTGTGTTTTATTTTTCGGTGTTTTATTATTTATTTATTAATTTTTTTTTTAAATTTTTTATGAAATTTTTCTACTGTAAATTTCTAGTCCTTATTTTTATGTTTTTTTCTGTATTTATTTTTACTTTTTTATAATATATTATATTATATTTTTTACTTCTTTTACTCCTTATTTTATTTATCTTTAATTTTTTCACATTCTTTTGTTTTCACCTTTCTCGTATTAGTTTTTAACATTATTTCTTTTTATATTACATTGGCTTTATTATTTTGTTTTCTTGGTCTTTTTTTCAATTTTGTGGGTTTTTATATTTCCGTTTATTTTTACTATAATTTGTTTGTTTGTTTGTCTTTATTTGTTTTATATTTTTCATTATTATTGTTTTCTGCATTCCTTGTTACTTTTTTTAACCCTTTTTTTATTCTTTTTTTTTTTGTTTATTTACTTTTTTTACTTTATTTTTATTGTTTTTTTATTTTTGTTTGTTCGCAACTTTTAAATTTTTTTTTTCATATTTATTGTTCACATAACACCAGACCTAGTACTGGGCTTGATTTCGATTCGTACCTTTAAGCTATAAGAGTAGGTTTTAACTTTTCGGGGTCTAATTCAACCCCTGTCGCTTCATTATTCATTGGTGGTGCGGTTGATTTCGAGCTGAGCCGTTCTCTGTAACAAGCTGGAAGCAGTACCATTAAAAAGCCTTGAACATAGTTCACAGTTGTTAAAGCATAAAACCAATAAAAAAAGAATTCATCAAAGGGAAATTTAGTGACGATTGATCTCGCTACACTCGATATCCTTTGAATATTATTCTCACGAAATATTTCAATCCTCCCTGTATAGAATAGCGTTGTAGAGCTCGAAACACCCTCCCACATATATTCCGTGTCTACTAACACTTAGTATCATTTATCTACTATTCGGAGCGTTTCGTACACGATATAGTTTCTCGCTTTCGAAAAATGCGATTTATCACGACTGAAAAATATACGGGGAAAAAGTTTACACAAAAATCCTGTGAAAAAAAATCTTAACAACATGCAAAGTCGTTGCCGCCTTTATGTCGCGCACTCTGTGAAACTTTTGATGTGTCAAGGAATCACATTCACCTAAACTCCCTCATCTGCTTTAGATTTTTACTTGGAATCTCTCCGGTAACTCCCACGTAAGGTGCTTGAAAACTCACTTTGTCAATAGGATTATTATCGGTATAAAATACCGTCTGAAAGGTGCGATTTTTCACCCTGTATGGATTGCTTGTAACATTGATATTACAACATGTCTGCTATACACAATGTCGTGATTGCTGAATAAACAGTGTGAAAATATACGTATATATTTTATACTTTTTAACGGAAAAATGGAGCAAAGGCTAGGTAACTACATACATGAAAAACCAATTTCACCGACAAATATTTGAACGCAAAACAAATCTCGAGGATAACGTGTGTATATCGTTGAATTTGTAATTTGCGTGCCGGTTTTTTTCTGAAACTCTCAAGAAATTGAAGCTAAATCAAGCAAAAATATCAACAAAATTATCGACAAATGCAATTTTCAACTTCATGCTGCATGTAGATTTGAATTTTTCTCCTTAAATCGAGAAAATCTTTCAGTTTTTAGCATTTGTTCAAAAAATTTTTAGTTGATCAACGAAATTGAAAAGGAAATTTAATTGAATCGAATTAGTAATCAAAGTGTGATTCGGAAAGTGTTAAACGAATTAGATTGATTTTGTAGATAAAATGCATTTTTCAATCTCCTACTGAATGAAAAAAAAATGGTTTAGTGCCTTTCCTTTAAAAATTCAAGTTGGACAACAAAATTGAATTGAATCGACTCGGAAATAATTTCTTTAAAAGTGAATTTTGTGGAACTAAATATAATTTTAGTAACAACAAATAAAAAAAAAATGCCGTCAGCAGTTTGGGCGCAACTTTATTATTTTTTGGATAGAAGTCCGAGACGAGCTTAATGCTGAGATGCGGTGTAGCTTACTCTGTCTGCAATTGATAACCTAACAAAATAACGTTCTAACTAGCAATAGTAATTTTATTTACTTATTTTTGTTCAATTTCAGTGAAACTATAGGGGGTAAAATACTGACATAGCCCTGTAGGGGTTGAATATCAAAAAATTCTCAAACCGTGTTTTAGGCGATTACATAGAAAAGAAAGTAAAAAACAATTCGATCTCTCGTCAGATGTTAGTGATATGTCGGAATTCGTAAAAGCGTACACATTAATTAGGTGTGGAATATCGCAAAATTTCGAAAATTGTTTTTAAATCGTTATATACCCACAAAGCCCATAGACGTAAAAGCGAGTTCTATCTCATTAAACCTACAAGATTTGTCGGAATTCGTAAAAACTTTTAACAATATTTTTGCACCCCTAGGGGTTGAATATCGAAAAATGCTCGGTTTTTTCCGATTTGTGTGAAGTGGAGCGTATTGAAAATCTCATTAGACCTAAGAAATATATCGGAATTCGTGAAAATGTAAACAGCCAGTTTACACCCTCTCAGGGTTTGGTTTTCGAATAAATTAGAAAAATTTTTCTACGCGCTTATATAAAGAGCCCGCAGAAGTAAAATTAATTTAATAACTCGACGTGCCTAAAAGATATAACGAAATTCGTGAAAATGTGGTAAAAACACTTCACGGAATTTTTTTACACCACATCAGCAGTTCAATGAACATCTGAGCTTTTATTTTGCTTAGGTTACTCTTGTGGTAAATTTACATATATGTGCTATGTTTTAACTTTCTAGCATAAACCGTTTTTTGGGAAAGAAACCCCCCCACCCCATCCTTGTACCTTGCTACGCCTAATTTTTTTCTGGGATGTCTCTATAAAAAATGAATGACAATATAGAGCCATTGTCATCAATTTTTTAAGCTTTCTATCACTTGCGATTTTTGAGAAATAAAAATCTGGAATTTTTCCCTTCCACCCCCTCACTCCATCACCCGCTACACCTACACCCCAAAACTCTTTCCACCGCTAGACGTTTATTGGGCCTAACTCCTGTTAATTTTTCAAGATAATACGGTTCTCGAGATATATATTTGTTTTTTTAATTACTATCCACCACTTCCGTGCTCAACCTCATCCCTTAAAAGTTTTACATTAATAGACTCCATTTGTAATCATATACATAAACCTAATTTTATCTTTCTGGTGCAATTGGTTCAAAAAATATTGTAATCCAAAGTCTCTTACCTCCATCCCCTCATGGAACCTCCCCCTTTCCAAATTTTAGTCCTTCATACGTTTTTGCGGACGGCGTCTACGGCGGACAGACGGACATTTTTTTTTTGTTTTTTAGAGGTTTACTAGTCCTAAAACATGTAAATACAAAATTACAGGGTAGCACATTTTTTTTTTTAAATTTCAGGTCGATCACAATAATTAATTTTTAAAAAATAATAAATTAATTCAAGTACTTCTTCGAGGAAACTTACAAATGTCTTTAAAAAAATGGATTCACATTCGCCCAAATCCACAATTCCGAAATCGAGAACGCATTGAGATATGCAACTAAAATTATTAATTAAAGAAAAGGTTTATGTATTAATGAAAAAAATTCTTCTACTTCTTCCTGTAGCTTCCATACAAATCTTCAAAATGCATGCATACCGTTTGATTACGATCAGGTGATCGTTGCAAGTTGATACTTGCTGGTGTGGAATTTTGTTGGCAAGTTCACAAGCGCAAAATTGCAGCTTGTTTGATATTTGATCCGGCTCGACGGACCAATGTTTACGATCAGAATATTTGATCTTGTTCAGTGATAATTTTACTCGTTGAACAGGATGGAATGAAAAGGTTGGAGATATATGAGTTTGATTTCGCGAACGAGAGTTGGGTTCGTTGAAAACGTATCACCTTTGAAAAAGGTCACCAGCTGAAGCAGCGTGAAGACAAGTCTCAAAGGTTTCCGTTTGCTACTGATTTAGAATAATTACCTTTCGGAATATCGCTGAAACAGCTTGGATGCGAATCGCAACTAGATATTCGTGGAGGTATACTATCCAAAAGAGAGCGTGTTGACGGCGTACGCGCCTTTTATAGTGCCGTGTAGCTTTTACTACTGTTGTTTTTTTAAGCTCCATAGTCAACGTCGTCAGGATTGTCTAACAGTTTGGCCCATAAAAATGGACCGTGGTGAAATTTAAAATTTTTGCATTGTGTTCGAAGTTCAAACACCGAATTGAAGAACATGGAACTCTAGGAATTGAAAACTTTAGACACTACATCATGGCTCTATTTAAAAGAACAGCAACCAAAAAGTAAAAGAACTTCTTTGAGTTAAAAATGTCGTTTAAAAAATTGATCAAATTTTTGCTTTTTTCCCATCTATACTCTTTTAATTCTTAAAAATACACCATGCGCGTATTGTTGAAAAGAGTTTCTACTGATGAATTCAAGACCTAGGAGTGCTAAAGCTGTTTGAAGAAAAGTTGAGGCTGTTTCAAAAACCCAGTCTTTATTTGAACCATTTAATTTCTCCGTAATCTACAGTTGAAGAAATTGACGTGATCCAGTATATTTCGAAACTTTCTTCACAATCCACTTACGATAGTACGATACATTTGTATATACTATCGGAGAAATTGGTGAAGTGCACGATCCTTTCGAAATGAGTCCATATAATTTCAAATTATGGGCTAATGGTCCGCCCAAATCGTCACTGGCAGCACAGTAAATCGTATTCAATGTACAAAATTGACTTTTATAGTGAAGATTCTTTTCGTACGTGGCGCAGGTATTCTGATCCAAAATATTTACATAAGCACTTAGTAATGTCGGAGATGTTGCGTCTGAGGAATAAGATTCGCCCCATCCCGAAATTAGTGCCTGCGTATCGGGCTTTAACTTGTCGAAGGTATCAGCCATTGAAATCGGAAGTACAGCATAATCGCTGGGAATAGGTAAAGGTGATTTAAGGATAAACACAGCAATATCGTAGCGACCAGAATTATTGTATTTCGGATGGAGAATGACATCCCTCGCTTTTCGTTCATATCCATTTCTGATGTAACTCGATCCTGCGTAAATAGTTGCATTTGGCTTAGCACAATGATGCGTGCCAAGAACGATATCCTCTCGAATAATTGCTCCACCACAAAATTTCTGCGAATAGGATAATTCTATGAGGGCCTGATACGGAACGTTTTCAATATCCGTTGGTTCACCATAGGAAACCCGACTTGGAGAAGCTCCACGGAAAACTGTGATCACTATTAGTAAAAGGATGCAATACATCTTCTTGACTGTCGTATAAGTTTATTTAGCAGAACCTTTTATACATATTTAATCAAGGGCATCAAAAAATAAGTGGAAATTGTTGTCAATAGTTTTATTACATTCTGCCTACATTCTTCGAATTCGTTGAATTTTTTCAGCTCAGCTTGGCTTTCTGATTTTTATGGGCATATTTTTTATCGCTACGTAAAGAATGAATAAGCCGAGTTAAGATACTGTTAACAATTTAATGTGTGTTGAAGCACAGCCCCTATTTCATGAATCTCAAACTAGCGAAAGTAAAGTCGAGTTCAACTAAATATAAGAACAGAATTTCAATTTAGTGGTATAAGACATTTTTAAAATGGAAAAATTTTCTCTTTTCTCAGTCTTCAAAGGGATCCAGCCTATGTGCATACTCCGTAACTGGGAAAATTATATCCAAGGTAAAGGGTTTAAAATATATCGCTTTTCTATAAGCTTCAACTTTCTTGCATAAGCGATTTGAGAGACAGAAAATACATTTTCACGAACTTTAGCAGCGCTATTTGACCCTAGTAAATTCTGTGGGTTCTTATTTATTCAAACGTATTAACAAAGCAATAGTTCAATCACGAGCACATCCGGTGTACCTCAAGAAAGACATCTGAGTCCGCTATTATTATTATTTTTTGAATAATACACACCTACAAGGATGTTTTTCGTAAGCTAGCGCCTTTTTCGGTGTTAAAAAAACACTACAACGTTAACTCCACCTGGAGGAAAGGGGTGTAAAACAATCCTGCAATATAAAATTGTGATCGATTTAAAAAAAAAATTGCTAATTTTTTTTTTTGTATATTTCATTAAAAAGCAAAAAAGAAGTTCAGTCCGTGTGTCCGCCGTGTTTCCGCAAAAGCTCGTACCTCCCAAACTCTTTGAGCTATAAAGTTGAAATTTTTTATTTATGCATACACTGGGAAGACCCCGTAAAGTGGCCTTCTTTTGAGGTTAGGTACATTTCATGACTAGTAGACACCGAAAAAGCAAAAAAGAGATTCGGTCCGTCTGCTCGCCGTGTGGAAAATCGTTTAAAAGCTCGTACCTTCCAAAGTCTTTGAGCTATAAAGTTGATTTTTTTTTATTTATGCATAAACTGGGAAGACCCAGAAGAAGATTTCTGATCACAGCAATTCCCGTGACACTTGGTTGGTTGGTTGGTTTAAGTGGCAGCCCTGTCACCCAGACAGGGCTCAATTAGCTCAGAGGCCGTTTTGAAACCACAAACTCGTGTTAAACTCGGATGTTAAGGGTTGTTGATACTTGGGAATACAGAAGATGAATGTGAGAAAGGTTGATTGAATTGGATCGCTATAGCCACCCTGTGCTGTTCAGGAAATGTAATAACTCTCCAATCCTCTTCCCCGAAATCTCCATCAGGTCCCCGTAGAAGGGCTTGCCTAGTGCTCGCTCTCGGGCTCTAGCTAGAGCCGGACACTTGCAAAGGAAATGAACAAGCGACTCTCGCTCATTAGTGTCCTGGCAGCTGCGGCAGTGTACATTGAATGGAATGCCCAGTTTGGCCGCATGATCCCCAATCGGCCAGTGACCTGTACTGATCGCCGTGATTCTGGAGACGTCTGCCCGGTTCTTGTATAGAAGTTCGTCTGACTTGGCTCGGTTGTAAGATGGCCACATCTTCCTAGATATGGCGCAGGTAGTTAGGCTTTTCCATCTGGAATTAGCCACTGTCTGGAAGTGTGAGAGTATGACCCTCTTTACGACTCCTAAAGGAACATGAACTAGTTCCGCAAGAGAGCCGGGTAGAGCGGAGCCCTCCCTTGCCAGTTCATCAGCCCGCTCATTTCCCATTATGTCTCTATGCCCCGGGACCCAGAGCACAGTGACTTTGAGCCGTTCCGCCAGACCGGCTAGTTCGTTACGGCATTGCTGAACTAGTTTAGAGGAGGTGGTAGCCGAGTCTAGTGCTTTGATTGCGGCTTGGCTGTCGGTGAAAATGACGATGTTGTGTTTTGGCGATGAGTCGTGTTTTAGTGTACGACAAGCCTCCCGGATCCCCAGTATCTCTGCCTGGAAGACGCTAGCGTGGTCCGGGAGGCGGTAGGACTTAGCGATATTATGTGTATCTGAGAATATTCCTGCCCCGACCCCGCAGTCCATTTTCGAACCGTCGGTAAATATTATCGTGTCGAAGTCTGCTTCCACCGCACCGTTCTTCCACTCCTCTCTAGTTGGGAAACCAACAGAGAATCGTTTCGTGAAGCTCAGTTTGGGGGTGATGTAGTCAGTCGGTGACGTAACCAATTCCTTTGGTAACTGTCCCAGGATATTACTATGCCCGTATGGCTTCGTAGTCCAGCACCCAGATTCTTTGAGCCTGACGGCATTGTTTGATGCGGTGTTTTTTATATAAAGGTCGATTGGTAGGAGGTAGAGTAGCACGCTTAGAGCATCGTTCGGGCATGACCGCATAGCACCTGTAATGCCTATGGCCGCACTTCGTTGAACTCGACTGAGTTTAGTTATGTTATAGTCCTTACTCAGAGCGGGCCACCAGACTAGTGACCCGTAGTTGAGAATTGGACGTATTACAGCAGTGTACAGCCACAAAACCATCCTTGGTTTGAGTCCCCACTTCTTGCCGAAGGTTCTTTTGCAGGCGTAGAAGGCCACACGGGCTTTCTCTACCCGGTTTTCTATGTTGAGTTTCCAGCTCAGCTTTGAATCAAGGATAACACCAAGATACTTTGCGCTGGAGGAGAGCTGGAGCGGTTGGCCGTTCAGGCGGGGAAGGTTAAAGTCTGGTATCTTGGTTTTCCTGGTGAATAGTACCACCGTGACACTCAGCGGAATAAAATTTTTTTTGGGGATGTGGGTATAGGGGATGAGAAAGATAAAATTGCGATTTTTATATCTCAAGAACCGCTAACGCTGAATTGCTGAAGCTTGGTATTTAGGAAGAGCTATAGTAGTGGCGCATCCTTAATGATCAATAGGGGTAACTTGGTATGGGGGTGAGGGCTGTTTTCCCTATCTCTGAAACGACTTATGCTAGAAACTTGAAACTTGGTGCATATATATGGATGTACTAGAAAAGTAATTTAAGTAAACAAAATTTCAAATATCCATTGGCATACGGAAGTGGAGCAAAAAAAAATGATCAAGTGAAAGTGGGGTGCATATATTTTCACGAATTTCGTCACATCTTTTAGATCTTTCAAAATATTGAATTAATGGCTAGAAACCGTTTTCGGGATTTTTTGAATTTTGACCCCTAATTGAGTGTTGAGGGGTTGTATGCATTTTCACGAATTCAGTCATATCCCCCAGATCAGATTAGATTTTAAATAATTTTTTACTTCCACGGGCTTTTTATATATTCGTATAAAAATCGTTTTGAGGCTTTTTTTTCCTTTCCAGCCCCTTAGAGGATATAAAAGGGCTGTACACATTTTCACGAATTCCGTCATACGAGAGGTCTGACAATAAAGTTCGCGGACAAGATTTTTTAAAAATCATTTATTAGAATTATTAAGTTTTTACACATGACACCCTTCAAAATGATCCGCTTGGGCCCTAATACATTTCTCCATTCGCCTTTTCCACGCTTCTAGACATTCCAGAAATTGTTCTTCTTGAATTGCCCCCAACGCCTCTGACGATGACTCTTTAATTGCCTCTAAAGTCTGAAAATGGTGCCCTTTTAATTTTTCTTTGACTTTAGGAAATAAAAAAAGTCGCAGGGAGCCAAATCCGGCGAATATGGAGGGTGCTCGAGAACTGTGGTACCCGTTGTGGCAAAAAACTGACGAACAAGTATAGCCATGTGCTCGCATTATTATGATGAAGAAACCAGGATTGATTTTACCACAAATCAGGCCTCTTCCAGCGAACTCTTTCACGCAATCGTTTCATAATTCGCCGGATTTGGCTCCCTGCGAATTTTTTTTATTTCCTAAAGTCAAAGAAAAATTAAAAGGGCACCATTTTCAGACTTTAGAGGCAATTAAAGAGTCATCGTCAGAAGCATTGGGGGCAATTCAAGAAGAACAATTTCTAGAATGATTATTTTGAAGGGTGTCATATATAAAAATTCAATAATTCTAATAAATAATTTTTAAAAAATCTTGTCCTCGTACTTTATTGTCAGACCTCGTATCCATTAGAAGTTTTAACATATCGAATTGGTTTCTACTTCTTCAGGCTTTCTTTGTAATCACCCAAAAATTAATTTTATTTTTTGATATTCAACCCCTAGTTAAGTATGCATACGTTTTCACAATTTTCACCATATCCCTAAGATTTGATGAGATATCAAATTGGCTTTTACTTCTACGAAGTTTTTATATATCGGATGCAAACTGATATTAGGATTCTGATATTCAACTCCCCACGGGGGGTTTATACGTTTTCCAACATATTTCTAAGATCTGATGAGATATCGGATTGATTTTTACTTCTATGGCTACCCATATAATCGCATAAAATTTAATTCAGGATTTTTGGATATTCCATCACAAGGAGATGTAAGTAGGTTCTATACGTTTTCACAGTTTTCAACATATTTCTTAGGTTTAGTGCGATTTAAAGTTGTTTATTACCGCTGCGAACATTTCATATAATTGACAAAAAACCAATTCCACGATTTTTCGAAATTCAGACCCCAAGATGATGTAATGTGATTTGTATACGTTATCACAAATTTCGGCATATTTCTAAGGTCTCATTAGGCAGTAAATTAGTTCTTACTTCTATGGGCTTTTAGTGTAGTCGCCCAAACACTGTTTTCAGAATTTTTTCTACAAAGTGCTTTTAATGTACGTACAGTTGACAAACAATCGATATTGTCTTTATTTTTACTACCATTCTAGTGATAAAATTAACATTTCAAAAAACTTCCATAACTAATCTTACATTTCAACGTTGACCGCGTCCTGGAGTATGACCGAATCACGGAATTCATGTGTTA
Source organism: Beris morrisii (assembly GCA_951812415.1). NCBI lineage: Eukaryota > Metazoa > Arthropoda > Insecta > Diptera > Stratiomyidae > Beris > Beris morrisii. The sequence continues at coordinate 94,340,017 of OX638312.1, read as the reverse complement.
AATGTGATAGTGGCGTAATCATTCTATCGCACCCCTCTTCTCGAACTTTGACCCGAAAAATAATAAAGTTTCGCCAAGATTGTTGACAGGTTTTTTTTTATCTTGGAAAATAACTCCATATATGTCCTTCAATGTTTTGGATTTTGAAGGTGGTTCGCCCTCAATGGACTACAACTACCGTCCTACCTAATTCTCATCTTCCTGAAGTAGTTTAATAACAAGTACAATGCCGTTAAAACTAACCGACCCCCTAATATAATAGAAGCCTTTGAATTGAATACGCCATGTTGATCCTTGAGACAATTTGTATTGCTTGGCCTTTCTCAACATTACTCAGTCACAATGTATCTTCCAATTTTCTTCGTAAGCTCTTCATTAATAGATCAACTAATTCCAAACAAGGTTTTATCGTGAAAATTTAAAAATTTCCACTAACTAGTAGGAGTATAAATATTTTTTTTTTGTTTTATTGTTTCAACAGTAGATTACCCAGAAACAGTGTAAGAAAATGTTGCACCAGTAAAAATAAGCTTTAAAGCGTATTCATTCAGGCATTCTTCGACCTAATATCTGTGGTCATATGGCAGAACCGCATAAGTCACATTTTCAACTTTTTGAGTTATCGACGTTTAAATGTCCAGCGACTGGCAAGCACTGTTTCCATTCGGGATTCAGATTAAATCGAAGGTTGCGTATACGTCATAACATAACATAACATGCATCTATGATGCGTTATAGGATTCGCGATTTGTGCCCATGCAACAGTGGAAAACGCCCGCGGCGTTAAGCAGAACAGCATAAGTCCGATGGACTTATGCGGTTCTGCTTGAAAAATGCCGAAAAACTTCGATTTCTTCGGCGATAAAGTGTATTATTACTTGTTGTAAAATTGATGAGTACGACAGTGAACCTCCACGAAAGAAATCCAAAAAGTCGGCCAAAGATCAAGACGAGAGTTCTCGTCCAAGAAGAATAGTTGTAACAAAATCGCGCGTAGTAAAAAAATCTGCCAATGGTCTGGACGAAACTTTATTATTTTTCGGGTCAAAGTTCGGGAGCGGTCAAAGTCGGCGTGTATCATGAGTTGTTTCGAGATTTTCAGATTTCTTGGAAAATTAATTTTGTTCTTAAAATAAAAATATTTAAAATAGCGATTTTTAGCCGATTAAACATTGGAAAAACCCGTGTAGACTATTCGAATTTCGGTATATTATGTACACTAAAAGCCCATAGAAGTAAAAACGAATTTATTGCCTTATCAGACTTAAGAGATATGACGAATTGTTAAAACGTATACAACCCATTACTTCCACTTGGGGTTTGAATTTCGAAAAAATTGTGAAACAGTTAATAAATAAATATGAAGACAGCACGAGAAAGTAGGAACCAATTCAATTTCTTATCACTTCTAAAAGAAATGACGGAATTCGTGAAAACGTGTTCAACCCGTTTATAGCCTCTTAGGAGCTGAAAAAGGAAAAAATTTAAAAACAAGTTTTAGGCGATTATTACGCAAGCACGTAAAAGTCAAAAGATATTCGATATCTGATAAGACCTGAAGATATAGTAGAATTCGTGAAAAAGTTTACACCCACCTTTGCATCTTCTTAGGGGTCGAATTTTAAAAAATCCTGATAACGCTTTCTAGGTATTTATATGAAGAAGACGTACAATAAAAATGAATTCAATATCTGGGAAAACCTAATAGATATGACGAAAACCGTGAAAATATATGCATTCCATTTTCACTGATCATTTTTTTTGCCCCCCCCCCCCCCCCCCCTCCGAACGCCATAGATATTTGAAAATTTTTTTTTATCTAAATTAGTTTTCTAGTTGATCTACATAAACATACCGAGTTTCAACTTTGTAGCATAAGCCGTTCTATAGATAGGAAAACACCCCCACCCCCATGTCATACTTGCCCTATAAAAAATTATATTTTTTCAACATGCTACTAATAAAGCTCTATCTAAATACCAAGTTTCAGCTTTATATCATTATAGGTTCTCGAGATATAAAAATCGAAACTTTTTCCTTTTCATCCTCCCCCACCCACACCCTATACACCCATACTTCCAAAATTTTGTTTTCTGCTAGGGATCTATTAGGCCTACTTTTGGTAAAAATTTTAAGTATCTATCTTACACCATTGTTGAGATATGAGACGTGATTTTTTAGAAAAATTCTTATCCCCTCCACTTTCCTGCTCCACCGCCCCCTTAAAAAATTTTACTTTCAACAAACTTCATTCGTCAACCTTTATATACAAACCGAATTTTATTTGTCTAGTGCAATCGGTTCGTGAGATATCGTAATCTAAAATTTTTTACCGCCCACCGCCGTACGCCACTGCCCCTACTCAAAAATTTGTTTCCGATCTATTCTCCTAGTATACCTACAGATAGTCATTAAGTTTCAATTTTGCGACATTAACCGTTTAGGAGATATGGATTTTAGAATGTCTCGATCTCGTTTTTTTTGCGTTTTCAACGCATTATTTTTCCCCCCACTCCCAAACCCCTTCACCTATATAGGCAATTTTTTTGCAAATGGGTCCACTATCAAAGCTCTATATATGTTCCAAATTTCAGCTTCCTAGCATAAGCGGTTGCTGAGATCTAGAAACCAAAATTTTCCGTCTAAAACGCTTCCACCTCCTCCCTCCACACACCTCTACCCCTCAGAATTTGGTTACTTAAAGGGGCCTACCCAGTCTATTCATAAAAAAAATTTCAATTTAAAAGCTCGAAAGGTTTGGGTGCTACGAGCCTTCAAACGATTTAGCGTACAGCGGTCGACGTACGGCATACGGCGTACGGTGGACAGACGGACTGACATTTTTTTTGCTTTTTTCGTGTCTACTAGTCATGAAACGTGAAAAAAAAAATTTTGAGGGTAGAAAAATTTTTGTTTTTAAAAATCGATAACAATACTGTCTTATTGAAATTGTTCGATATAGGTGAAGGGGTTCGGGAGTGGGGGGAAAAATAATGCGTCCGAAACGCAAAAAAGGTGAGATCGACACAAACGGTCAATGTCACAAAATTGAAACTTAATGAATATCTGTAGGTATACTAGGAGAATAGATCGGAACCAAAAATTTGAGTGGGGAAGTGGCGTACGGGGGTGGGGGGGGAAAGCTTTAGATTACGATATCTTATGAACCAATTGTACTAGATAAATAAAATTTGGTTTTTGTATAAAGGTTGACAAATGAAGTTTGATGGAAGTAAAATTTTTTAAGGGGGTGGTGGAGTATGAAAGTGGAGGGGATAAGAATTTTTCAAAAAAATCACGTATGATATCTCAAGAACAGTTTAAGATAGATGCTTAAAATTTTTACCAGAATTAGGCCTAATAGACCCCTAGCGGAAAACAAAATTTAGGAGGTGTGGGTGTAGAGGGTGAGGGTGGGGGAGGGTGAAAAGGAAAAAGTTCCGATTTTAATATCTCGACAACCTATAATAATATAAAGCTGAAACTTGGTATTTGGATAGAGCTATATTAGTAGCATGTTGGAAAAATATAATTTTTTATAGGGGTAGTATGGTACAGGGGTGGGGGGTGTTTTTCCTATCTATAGAACGGCTTATGCTACAAAATTGAAACTTGGTACGTTTATGTAAATCAACTAGAAAACTAATTTAAATAAAAAAAAATTTCAAATTTCCAATGGCGTTCAGAGGGGGGGAAAAAAATGATCAGTGAAAATGGTATGCATATATTTTCACGGGTTTCGTCATATCTATTAGGTCTTCCCAAATATTGAATTCATTTTTATTCTACGGCTTCTTCATATAAATACCTAGAAAGCGTTTTCAGGATTTTTTAAAATTCGACCCCTAAGGGGGTGCAAAGGGGTTTGTAAAATTTTTCACGAATTCTACTATATCCCCACGTCTTATCAGATATGGAATATCTTTTCACTTTCACGTGCTTGCGTAATAATCGCCTAAAACTTGTTTTTAAGTTTTTGCAGCCCCTAAGAGGGTATAAGCGGTTGAACACGTTTTCACGAGTTCCGTCATTTCTTTTAGAAGTGATAAGAAATTGAATTGGTTCCTACTTTCTCGTGCTGTCTTCATATTTATTTATTAACTCCTTTCAGGATTTTTGGATATTCAACCCCCAAGTGGGTGTAAGGAGGTTGCATATCTGATAATATATCGAATTCATTTTTACTTCCCAAGGTTTCCTATATAAAAAAGCCAAAAAGTCAATTTCAGTATTTTAGATATTCAATCCTAATGGGTGTAAGGGGGTAGTATGCTTTTCAAAGTTTCGACATATTTCTTAGGTTTGATGAGATATTATATCGCTTTTCATTTCCACAGACTTTTTATACAGGGTGTTTGGTACTCCGTGCACGACCTTGTAAGGGGTTATTCCTTGATATATTTGGAGAAAAAAATTGTTCCACAGGGTGGGTCAATTTTCAATAACAGTGGAGATACAGGGTGGTTAAGAAAAGCGTTTTTGACCGGTACCCTCACTCACTTAAAACGTTATATCTTGAAAATTAATAATCACAAGGCAAAGTGTTATAACTCGTTTTTTAGGCAATCGAATTATCTTTCATTTGATGTAACAGTCTAAATTGTAACTGCACCCAATCTTGAGATATTTACTCGAAAACACCAATTTTTGCTACGTGAACCCTTAAAATTCAGTGATCAATGTAGTTTTTCTCAGAAAACCCCATTATAAACATGTCATTTTAATTTTATTTTTTTATGTGCCGTATTATTACCTACAAAAGCTGCATACATATGTATGAGTTACGATTAACATTTTGGAAGTAATAGGTAAAAATACATATCGCATAAAAATTAAATATTCCAAAAGTCAGTGCATGTGCATGTTGATCTACACTACTTGTTTGAACTAAAAGAATTTAATAATGGTTTTTATGTTTTATTTAAAAAAAATTTTGTTATAATAAATGTTCAAAATGGCCACCTTCATTTTGAATGCACGCTAAAGCTCGTTTGGCGAGTGTTCTCTTGGTATTCATATTCCTCAACTGCTGCCTTACTTCTATTGCTGCCGCATCGATCCTGATATTTAGATCTTCCAATGTTTCTACTGGCGTTGCGTAGACTAGGTCCTTCATCCGTCCCCATACAAAGAAATCCATAATCAGGAGATCTTGCAGGCCAGTGTATCGGTCCATTTCTACCGATCCAGCGATTGCTGTAATTGGAATTTAACCAATCTGTGATCTGTCGGCCGTAATGAGCAGGAGCACCATCGTGCTGGTAAAACATGGAAGCCAATCGTACCAGTGGAATATCGTCCAATAAGTCCTGTAGATCATTTGATAAAAACTGTAAGTAATTGGAGCTATTTAGAGTAGGCGGAAGCCTAATAGGTCCAAGTAAATCGTCACCAATCACACCTGCCCATAAATTGACGCTGAATCTGTGCTGAAATGATGCCGCTCTTCTTGTGTGTGGATTGCTCTCAGCCCACGTATGTAGGTTGTGGAAGTTTGTGATACCGTCTCTGGTAAATTGGGACTCATCCGTCCACAGAATATTGTTGAAAAAATTGTCGTCATCTATTTGTCGTTCAAGGAGCCAATTGCAAAACTCCATCCGTTTGGGGAAATCAATGGGTAGCAGCTCCTGTACTGGTGTGATGGTAGGCATGGAAGCGTTCTACTTTTAAAATACTCCAAACCTTCCAAGTAGATACGTTAAACTGCAATGCCAAGCGTCGGATACTGATCGATGGATCATTTTGCACTGTTTGCAGTATTCTTTCGTCAATCTGAACAGCGATTATCGGCGCAGGATTTGCATTTACTCTCCTTGTTCTAACGCTGCCAGTTTCCCTAATTCTCCTGTAAACGTCCTGAAATACTCTCCTGTCAGGTGTCCGTCGATGAGGATGTCTCTGATGGTAAAGCCTTCGCGCGGCTTGTCCATTTTCGCGACACTCTCCATAAATTAACACAATGTCAGCATATTCTTCATTGGAGTACTCAGACATTTCGAAATTATTTTTTTTATTCTACTGACACCTTCTTCTGTTAGCAACGTAACTAAAACTGATAAAAATATGAAGGTAGTTTTGCTTTTATAGGCTTTTTATTTTGTAGGCACCCTATTAAAAAAGGCATAGTACCGCACCCAGTATTACCTACCACATCCAGGTAAAAGCATCAATTATGTTGAAACTCAGTTACATTTCATTGTTTTCCTACATACTTTAAATAGTAATAAATGGGCAATAAAAATACTTCAGTACTACCGACAAATTAAACGAGGTCCACTTTATGGCACTGACTTTTGAAATATTTAATTTTTATGCGATATGTATTTTTACCTATTACTTCCAAAATGTTAATCGTAACTCATACATATGTATGCAGCTTTTGTAGGTAATAATACGGCTCATAAAAAAATAAAATTAAAATGACATGTTTATAATGGGGTTTTCTGAGAAAAACTACATTGATCACTGAATTTTAAGGGTTCACGTAGCAAAAATTGGTGTTTTCGAATAAATATCTCAAGATTGGGTGCAGTTACAATTTAGACTGTTACATCAAATGAAAGATAATTCGATTGCCTAAAAAACGAGTTATATCACTTTGCCTTGTGATTATTCATTTTCAAGATATAACGTTTTAAGTGAGTGAGGGTACCGGTCAAAAACACTTTTCTTAACCACCCTGTATCTCCACTAATATTGAAAATTGACCCACCCTGTAGGACAATTTTTTTCTCCAAATATATCAAGGAATAACCCCTTACAAGGTCGTGCACGGAGTACCAAACACCCTGTATAATCGCCTACAAACCCATTTCTCGATTTTTGGATATTCAGCCCCCAAGGGTTTGCATATATTTTCACAAATTTTGCCATCCCTTAGTTCTGATTAGATATAAAATTGGTTATTACGGCATTTGATGTAATGACCTTAAAACCAATTTCACCATTTTTCGAATTTCAAGAACCAAGGGGGTGTGAAGAGTTTGCTTACGTTTTCACAAATTTTTCAATATCCGTCTTAACGAAGGCATTACACCGCGACAGTGGAGTGCTCAACGTCCAGGAACTTGCTGCAACCAGGCTCACAAAACTTCTAACGACGTCCGAAATGATAGACAATCCTCTAGTCTCTTCCTTGGCTAGTTACTGCTACAACTAGCGTCATTATTTTAATCTATTTTTTTTTTTTTTTTAGTTTTTGTTTAGGTTTAAGTAGTGTTTAAGTTAGTCATTGAGGTTCATTCAAGCAAGGTTTTTTCACTTACAAAATTTTTCCTTGAACATATTACTGTAACAAATTAACGTAACTTTCTGCAATTTGAATGCAAATTTATGAATTACAGCTGTAAAGATTAAGATCTAATCACTGAACAAATTTTAACTTGTTATTATACAACCCAATGAATTTCAATAAATTTATCTATCTATCAATATCCGTCTTGTCTCATGAGATATCAAGTTACTTCTTATCAAATCGTCTAAAAACCTGTTTCACAATTTTTTTGAAATTCAAACCCCAAGTGGAAGTAATGGATTTGTATACGTTTTAACAATTCGACTATCTAATTCTGATAAGGCAACAAATTCGTCTTTACTTCTATGGGCTTATAGTGTACATAATATACTGAAATTCGAATAGTCTACACGGACTTTTTCAATGTTTAAAATCTTGTTCTAAAAATCTCAATTTTAAATATTTTTATATTAAGAATAAAAATAATTTTCCAAGAAATCTAATAATCTCGAAGCAACTCATGATACACTCCGATTTTGACCGCTCCCGAACTTTGACCCGAAAAATAATAAAGTTTCGCCCAGACCATTGGCAGATTTTTTTTTATTATTATATAATTTTTAGTTTATATTTTCTTTTCTTATAGTTTTTTTGTTTTATTCCTTTCTGCTTTTTTCTTTGTTTGTGTTATTATTATTATTTTTTTATTTCTGTTTTTTTTTTTAATTCTTTTTTTTTTTAATTCTTTTTTTTTTTTAATTCTTTTTTTTTTTAATTCTTTTTTTTTATTTCTGTTTTTTTTTAATTCTTTTTAATTTTTTTCTAATTCTTTTAAATTGGTTTTTAATTTTTTTTTTTAATTCTTTTTTTAATTCTTTTTAATTTTTTTTTTAATTCTTTTTAATTTTTTTTTTAATTCTTTTTAAATTTTTTTTATATTTTTTTGATTCTGATTTTTTTTTTATTCAATTATTATTGATTTTATTTGTGTTGTATACGTTTTTTTTAATTTTGGTTTTACTTATTCCGCTGTTTTTAATGTTTTTTTTATAATTTGGTGTTTGTTAATATTTCTTGTTATTATTTTATGTTCTGTGTACATTTTAAATATTTTTATTGTTTTATTTTTTTTTTATTTGTTATTATTTTTTTTTATTGTTATTTTTTATTTATTATTATTTTTTATTTATTATTATTTTTTTATTTATTATTATTTCTTATTTATTATTATTTTTTACTTATTTTTTTTCTAATATGTTCTTTACTTTTATTCATTCTCTTTTTACTTTATTATTTCAATAATACAGTATTGTTATCGATTTTTAAAAAAAAAAAATTTGCTACCCTCAAAATTTTTTTTTTCACGTTTCATGACGAGTAGACACGAAAAAAGCAAAAAAAAATTTCAGTCCGTCTGTCCGCCGTACGCCGTACGCCGTACGTCTACCGGTGTACGCAAAATTGTTTGAAGGCTCGTAGCTCCCAAACCCTATGAGCTATTTAATTGAATTTTTTTTCGTGGGTAGAGTGGGTTGGCCCCCTAAAGTGACCAAATTTGGAGGGGTGGGGGTGTAAGGGGGGAGGAGGGGGAAGCGTTTTAGACGGAAAATTTTGGTTTCTAGATCTCAGCAACCGCTTATGCTAGAAGACTGAAATTTGGAATTTATATAGAGCTTCGGTAGTGGACCTATTTGCAAAAAAATTGCCGATATAGGTGAAGGGGTTCGGGAGTGGGGGGAAAAATAATGCGTCCGAAACGCAAAAAAGGTGAGATCGACACATTCTAAAATCCATATCTCCTAAACGGTCAATGTCACAAAATTGAAACTTAATGAATATCTGTAGGTATACTAGGAAAATAGATCGAAACCAAAAATTTGAGTGGGGGAAGTGGCGTACGGGGGTGGGGGGTGAAAAGCTTTAGATTACGATATCTTATGAACCAATTGTACTAGATAAATAAAATTTGGTTTGTGTATAAAAGTTGACAAATGAAGTTTGACGAAAGTAAAATTTTTTAAGGGGGCGGTGGAGCATGAAAGTGGAGGGGATAAGAATTTTTCAAAAAAATCACGTATCATATCTCAAGAACAGTTTAAGATAGATGCTTCAAATTTTTACCAGAAGTAGGCCTAATAGACCCCTAGCGGAAAACAAAATTTAGGAGGTGTGAGTGTAGAGGGTGAGGGTGGGGGAGGGTGGAAAGGAAAAAGTTCCGATTTTAATATCTCGACAACCTATAATGATATAAAGCTGAAACTTGGTATTTGGATAGAGCTATATTAGTAGCATCCTGGAAAAATATAATTTTTTATAGGGGTAGTATGGTACAGGGGTGGGGGGTGTTTTTCCTATCTATAGAACGGCTTATGCTACAAAGTTGAAACTTGGTAGGTTTATGTAAATCAACTAGAAAACTAATTTAAATAAAAAAAAATTTCAAATTTCTAATGGCGTTCAGAGGGGGGGCAAAAAAAATGATTAGTGAAAATGGTATGCATATATTTTCACGGGTTTCGTCATATCTATTAGGTCTTCCCAAATATTGAATTAATTTTTATTCTACGGCTTCTTCATATAAATACCTAGAAAGTGTTTTCAGGATTTTTTAAAATTCGATCCCTAAGGGGGTTGTAAAATTTTTCACGAATTCTACTATATCCCCACGTCTTATGAGATATGGAATATCTTTTCACTTTCACGTGCTTGCGTAATAATCGCCTAAAACTTGTTTTTAAGTTTTTTCCTTTTTCAACCCCTAGGAGGGTATAAACGGGTTGAACACGTTTTCACGAGTTCCGTCATTTCTTTTAGAAGTGATAAGAAATTGAATTGGTTCCTACTTTCTCGTGCTGTCTTCATATTTATTTATTAACTCCTTTCAGGATTTTTGGATATTCAACCCCCAAGTGAGTGTAAGGAGGTTGCATATCTGATAATATATCGAATTCATTTTTACTTCCCAAGGTTTCCTATATAAAAAAGCCAAAAAGTCAATTTCAGTATTTTAGATATTCAATCCTAATGGGTGTAAGGGGGTAGTATGCTTTTCAAAGTTTCGACATATTTCTTAGGTTTGATGAGATATTAGATCGCTTTTCATTTCCACAGACTTTTTATATAATCGCCTACAAACTCATTTCTCGATTTTTGGATATTCAGCCCCCAAGGGTTTGCATATATTTTCACAAATTTTGCCATCCCTTAGTTCTGATGAGATATAAAATTGGTTATTACGGCATTTGATGTAATGACCTTAAAACCAATTTCACCGTTTTTCGAATTTCAAGAACCAAGGGGGTGTGAAGAGTTTGCTTACGTTTTTACAAATTTTTCAATATCCGTCTTGTCTCATGAGATATCAAGTTGCTTCTTATGAAATCGTCTAAAAACCTGTTTCACAATTTTTTCGAAATTCAAACCCCAAGTGGAAGTAATGGATTTGTATACGTTTTAACAATTCTACTATCTAATTCTGATAAGGCAACAAATTCGTCTTTGCTTCTATGGGCTTATAGTGTACATAATATACTGAAATTCGAATAGTCTACACGGACTTTTTCAATGTTTAAAATCTTGTTCTAAAAATCTCTATTTTAAATATTTATACTCTAGATGAAATCATATAGAGTATTATAAGTTTAATCCAGCCGAAAAGTTTGTAACGCATAGAACCAAGCCTCGGACGAAAAAAAGTTATATATTATTTTTTGTTTATTTGTGCCCAAAAACCTCAAATCCGCTTGACGTCCGTCCGTCCGTCCGTCCGTCCGTCCGTCCGTCCGTCCGTCCGTCCGTCCGTCCGTCCGTCCGTCCGTCCGTCCGTCCGTCCGTCCGTCCGTCCGTCCGTCTGTCCGTGAACACGATAACTCAAGAACGCCTTCACCTAGGATCTTGAAATTTTGAATCTGGATGTTTGGTTGAATTTGTAAGGCTAAGTTCGTTAACGGGCAAAATCGTCCTACTCCTTCGGGTAGCTGCCATACAAAATGTCCTTAAAACACGTGTTCAAGAATATTTACCAATAACTTCGGAACGCCTAAAGCTACGACTTTGAAATTTTGTATGTGTTACTTTTTTAATAGTTGGAGCTAAATATATGAATATCAAGAAAATCCTGTTAGTCCTTCGTGTAGCTGCCATACAAATATCCTGTCAAAATGTCTTCACTTAATTTACGAAACTCACTATAACTCAAGTAATCTTTTAGGTACGAAATCGAAATTTTGTACAAATTAGTTTTTAGTAAAACCAAAGTTCTAGTTTACTAGTCAGCGAAATCCTTTCACTCCTTCTGGTAGCTTCCATACAAAATATCCTTAAAACAGGTGTTCAAGAATATTGGTTGATAACTTCAGAAGGGTTTAAGCTACGACATTGAAATTTTGTATGTATTATTTTTTCAATAGTTAGAGCTAAATATATAATTATGAAGAAAATTCTGTTAGCCCTTCGTGTAGCTGCCATACAAATATCCTGTCAAAATGTATTCACTTAATTTACGAAACTCACTATAACTCAAGTAATCTTTTAGCTACGAATTCGGAATTTTGTACAAATCAGTTTTTAGTAAAAACAAAGCTTGAGTTTACTTGTCAGCGAAATCCTTTTACTCCTTCTGGTAGCTGCCATACAAAATGTCCTTAAAATACGTGTTCAAGAATATTGGTCGATAACTTCAGAAGGGTTTAAGCTACGTCTTTGAAATTTTGTATGTGTTATTTTTACAATAGTTGGAGCTAAATGTATGATTATGAAGAAAATCCTATTAGTCCTTCGTGTAGCTGCTATACAAATATCCTGTAAAAATACCTTCACTTAATTTACGGAACTTACTATAACTCAAGTAATCTTTTAGCTATGAATTCGAAATTTTGTACAAATTAGTTTTGAGTAAAAACAAAGTTCGTGTTTACTAATCAGCGAAATCCTTTTACTCGTTCTGGTAGCTGCCATACAAAATGTCCCTTAGGCACGTGTTCAACAATATTTTCGATAACTTTTGAACGCTTTAAGCTACGATTTTGAAATTTTGTACACGTTCATTTTTAACTAATTCCAAGGAAAAGGATAAATATGTAAGAAATCGAGTGAGTCCTTCCTGCACCTCCCATGTGAAAGTCCTTCAAAAAGGACATTTTTGTTCGATGACTTACCCAGTTTAAGATATGAAATTAAACACTGAATATTGTCTTTTAGGTTTGAGTAGCAATCTAATGGCAGTCCTTAATAAAGGATATACAACATGCACACACGTAATTCTACTTTATCCCCAACTACAATATAAATCGGAGTTCAGTATTCATCTAGAGTATTATACGATTGGCTTGCAGCCGATCGTGACTGCAGTATGTTTTTATATTAAGAACAAAAATAATTTTCCAAGAAATCTAATAATCTCGAAGCAACTCATGATACACTCCGACTTTGACCGCTCCCGAACTTTGACCCGAAAAATAATAAAGTTTCGCCCAGACCATTGGCAGATTTTTGTTATTGCGTCCAATTAATTTGTCACATTGTTTTCTTCAAACGGGCCGAACAATTGCAACAAAAATCATTTAGTAAAATTAAAACTAAGACTGAAAGACCAAAATGAAGACCATCATGATATCGTTTTACTATCGGTGAGTTCAGGTAAAATCCATTAGTTGAAGAAACATAAACTTGTCTTCGTACTCTTCTCGAAGTGTACAATATGAAGCTAGTTAGAATGTAGATTAAACTGCTTTACAGCTTTGTTAGCCCGCTTTAATTTCCTGAGATATCAAGGTAAAAGCAACGCCTGCTCTGTCTATCTAATTCAAGAAGTTCATTAGTGATCGAAGATCTTTATACAGAAGATCGCGGCGCTTAGCGTAGGGGTTGCGCTTCCTAGGCAATTGCAGAATTGCCCGAATCATCCCTAATAGAGGACTAATTCAGGTTAAGTTAGGGACGCTAGTTGGGTAATTGCTGTCTGAAAATACATTCAGTCCTTTTCTGATATGTATCCTTTCAAAAATTCAACAGCCTAACGCTCTTAACTTTGCTTTCTTTTCATAAATTATTCCCTAGTAAAAGTTCTCACCCTAACTGCTTAAAACACCACTCACAACGCACACATTTCGACAAGACTTTTTCGATTCATCCATCAGGCTCTTCGCCATGGTCCTTCATTAAATTCAATTTGCCGTCAATGTTATATAGGAAATATTGGTGTATTACTGTCAGACAGAATTACCCGACGGGGGAATAGAAAATTACATTTTTAATTCAATTTTTATTGATCGCATATGTCCAAACGTGGGGGATAGAAGAATACGAAGGGCCTGGCTTTCATATCCCCAATTCGTGGATTCCTTCCATGACGTTGGCATCGGCAGGAATACCAAAAACAGGATCCGTGCTACATACACTTCACTGTAGACTGGCATATTAGATCCGACATGTCTAGGTTTCGCCAACAATTTTTCCAGGATATGACAGGATGGCAGCCCGCATGAACAAAATGTATCGCTCATCAATTTCAAATAACATTCATAAATTTTTGTTCGATTTGTTAGCATTTATATGACATTGGCCGCGCTGCTTCTTCAAATCGTTTTCCTTAAGGACACCGAAGGAGTTCAGTCGTTACTACCACTTTTCTGACTTCGAGGTGATATGAAGAACTTCAATGTCCTGTTCCAATTTCTCTTGGGTAAGCGGGTTCCATGCGACAAGAAATCCCAACTATATTTCTTTCGGTACAAAGTCCTTCATGCGGGACTAGATCCATAGAAAACATGTCAGAGGATGGGTATCAAAGTAATTGTAATATTTGTCAGAATTTATTTATTAAATTACCGACAAGCTTCGCAATAAATATTAAACTAAATCTTGATGTATGGGCAAGGATTATAATAGGATTCTTGTTTGATAGCAGTCCTTATCTACTTTGCATTTGATTTATTTCACATGTTAGGGCTACTTAATATCCGCCTGCTACGGAAGTTTGAAAGCAGAGTTTCGGAACTTTAAGCAGGTACAATTTGTTTCTATTCCACCTGAGCGTGAAAAGGATCAAAGCAAACGCGTGCTGGTGTCAGAAAGATTCAGTACTAGGCCTAAGGGATTACTGGCCTAATGTATTTTAATATGGCAGTCCGTCGTTTTGCAATAGTTCTTCCGTCTTAGAGCATCGCGGAAGTACTTTTGTCATCCATCGGCTCCAAATTTTTTAACAAATGCTAAGTTAATTACGAAAGGTGTCATTACCCATCTTAGACCATGTCCAAACTTATAACATGCCCGTTTTCGTACCGTTTTTGAGATATGACATTTTTAGGAATTTTTTTTGTCATTTTTGGTATTTACATCAATAACTAACAAACTGTCAATGCTAACAATTTTAAACAATTTGGGAAAATATTTAGAGCTTTAAAAAACGATATTGTTTATTTTTATGTAACAGTATATTCGAAATATACCCGTTTTTATTACATCTCAGAGTAAATATTTTGGTTCATCACCATTTATTTAAAAAATGGGATTGTTAACTAAAAGATTTTTCTTGGTATTGTAAAATCTCATATTGACACCTTAAATTATCATATAAGTTTTCTGTGCCAGCACAATTTGCCATTTAACCATTTCAACATTTGATGCATTCTTTTTTTTTTTAATAAAGTGTAATTAATACCGTTTATTCGTTCTATTGCCTATAATATGTTGAACTACCAACAGAAATTTACTTTTTTCAATTCAAGTTAAACCCGAAACAGCATTTTATTTTTATTTAGTTTAAAAACGTTTTGAAATGTTTTTACTTGCAAGAGAAAATTATAATAAGTTAGTGAGATAATTCTATAACAAGAAGACAATACAGGGTGGGCCAAATAGTTTCAAAAGTTTCTTTTTAAAAATGCAGTAAAATTTTAAAAAATTCCATGTATTATAGCTTTATTAGTAAGAGTAAACATTCCCATTAATGATGGAACACAACTTCGTTCAAGTGGCTGCCTCGGCTGGCTGCGCAGTAGCGCATTCTGTCACTCCAATTTTCCAAGACCTTGTTGATTGTTTCGGGCTGTAGTTCACGGATTGCTTGGATGATATTGGCCTTAAGTGCTTGAATCGTTTCTGGATTGTTGGCATAACATCGGTCCTTCACGGTTCCCCACAAATAAAAATCCAAAGGGGTCAAATCGCAGCTCCGAGGCGGCCAATTGACATCGCCAAGACGGCTGATAACACGATTTGGGAATTTAGTGCGTAAAAGATCGATTGTTTCATGGGCTGTGTGGCATGGTGCGCCATCCTGCATGAACCAGAGGTCGTCCAAATCCATGTCTTCAATTTCAGTAAAAAAAGGTCGGACAACATGGCTCTGTAACGTTCACCGTTGACCGAAACGTTGTTCCTAGCCTCATTTTCGAAGAAAAATGGTCCAATGATGCCACCACTCCACAATCCGCACCAAACTGTCACTCTCTGTGGATGCATTGGCTTCTCGACAATAACGTGCGGGTTTTCGGAGCCCCAGATGCGGCAATTTTGTTTGTTAACGTAGTCGCCGAGATGAAAATGCGCCTCGTCAGAAAAGATGATTTTTCGCCCAAAATCGTTGTCCAATTCAAGCTGCTCTAAGGCCTAAATTGCGAAGCGATAACGAAGCGGATGGTCGTGCGCCTTCAATTGCTGAGTCAATTGGACCTTGTAAGCGAATAATCCGAGATCTTTGTGCAGAATTCTCCTCAGGCTAGTGCGTGAAATGTTGAGCTGTTGAGATCGACGGCGAGTTGATGTTCGTGGAGTGAGTCTCACACTCTCGGCTACAGCAGCCACATTCTCGTCTGTGCGCATCGTACGACGACGGGGGCCATGAGTGTTGTCCACTAGCATGCCAGTCTCACGAACTTTTTGCACAAACTTGCGTACAGCAGGCGCGGTTGGTGCTTCATTTCGGCCAAAACTTCTTTTCAAAAAACGCACTGTTTGGGCTACACAGCACTCACTTTGGAAATAAGTTTTCAATATTTACCAACGTTGTTCAAGCGTAAAGCGACTCATTTCGTTCCGCGAAGGTATAATATTGACTTTCTGTCAAGATTTCGAGCGGGAAACAGCTTTCAGTGTCAAAATAACCTATGATTTAAAAAGAAACCACTAGATGGCCCACCCTGTAGAAGAACAATATATTAATTATATATCACAACCTGGATGTTTTCTTCGTAAAATAAATTGAGTTTGATGTAACTTACATATGTAGAATCCAAAAAAACAGTGAAATCTGCTAGATGCTCGTGATCCGAACGGAGTTTTCTGAAGGGAATCTGCCCGTACTTTTTTTTTTTGGACATATCCTTTTAACGCCGTATTATTAAAAATGGCCTAGTCTGAAACGCCAAATTTGAAGGTCGAGTGCTCAAAATATCAGGACTAAAAATATGTCAGTTCTATCGGTATATGGAACGTTTCGCGGAAAGTAGTTTTTCCTTAGTTGCACTTTATTAAGAAAAAAGGAATTGCTCAATTAGTAAAATGGTGTGCATTGAAGGTATTAACTTCGAAAGTGCTGTACGTAGAGCAATAATTGAACTCTCGTATGAAAGGCGATAATAATTGCAAGAAAAAAAATAGGTCAGCGATTCCGTTTTTCAGTTGAATTACTGTGAACAAAATTGTTTTCTTGTAGAACGTAGTAAAATCGGCTATACACGGACTATACTATGGAAAAAGGAGTTTAATACAGTTTTTGATCAATTAACAGAATGCCAATAATTTTTTTTAACGAAATATCGATGTTCTGGGTTCACAAAAAATGTAATTCAATTCTTTGTAAAACATGTAAATGTTTTTGATCGAAATTACACCAAATTACAATTAATAATAAAATTAAACTATTTAACCAATTTTTAAGACCAAAATTTCAACTTCGTGAAGTAATAAGATTTCAGTTAAAAGTTGGATAAGTTCAAATTGTCTAATTGAGAAAAAAAATCTGTCTGACTCCAGGAAAAAAAAATTATCCAGAACCGTAGAACCTCGAATATCTTATCCGAAGTTTGGATAACGGAAAAGTAAGTCAGATAGAGTGCCTAGCAGCTATGAATTTCATTCAATACATACTGTACTGTCCATGTTAAGTAGTCATAAAATTTGGATAAAGTTATTTCGGATAATAGCACAATCGGATAAAAAATGCTATTCGGATAATGTTCCAGAACGTTGAAGAGCAATTAATCTTCAGTTGGAGAGTTTTGCAACAACGTTTAATTTTATTCAACGGTGTTTTATACAAATTTAAATATAATTGCGGATAAAGCAAGTTCGGATAAAAGAAGATAAGAAAATGGTCCGGATAATAAATGGAGAAAAAACTTGATTTCTTTGGAATTAAACCAAGTTTGGATAATAAAGTGTTCAGACAAAGGCGAATAGTTCGGATAATAGACAAATAAGATACATTTCTACTGTGTAAAAATTATGTGATTGCGGATAAAGAGTTCGGATAATAGATTGTTCGTATAATACATAGATATATATATACTGGATATGACAAGCAGCGATTGAGTTGAAGGCAGACATCGTCGCATTCACTTACACGCAAAACAACAACAATTGATATAACGAACCTGTGTTTTCTCACTCACATTTATATTATGTCCCGCTCTTGAAACAAGCAAAACAACAACAATTTGATATAACGAACCTGTTTTGTCTCACTTCTCTGGCTTCAAAGCGCTTTATACAAAACCGGTGGCTTGTCTCTCCATTAGCTCTATGGTATAATAGAAGTTTAACAATCACCCATGTACGAAAAGTAGAACGGCACAGCACAGGGTTAGTACTGGTGCCAGAGTTGCCAGTACTGGCTAATGTTTCGGGCCCAGTATGTGGCCTAGACCAAATCATTGCCGAGCCAATGTCGATTTGATCACACCGGTCCTACTCTTGGTGAAACTCTGGCCCGATACTGGGCCGCAGTAAAGAAAAGAAACAAAAATGAAATTAAAATTATTAATTTATTTTTTTTTTTTTTTTTTTTTTTTTTTTTTTTATTTTTTATTTTTTTTTTTTTTTTTTTTTTTTTTTTTTTTTTTTTTTTTTTTTTTTTTTTTTTTTTTTTTTTTTTTTTTTTTTTTGAAAAATGCGAATTGATTTCACTTACACACTCGGATTCGAACCATGGTCCCGTCACACATTGATACGTTGAGAAACAAAAAATTTTTCTATCAACATGTGCCCATTACAGAGCCGACCATCGAGCCAATGCCGGAAGAGCTTAGACACCAATAATAAGCTAATTCTAGGCCCAGCAACTCGGACCAAAGTTGGCTCAGATCAAATGGGAGTACTGTTCACCAGGATTGGCCCGATACTGGTCTGGTGGTTTGTCAGTACCAAAACAATACCGATCGACAAGTCTTGGCGGACAATGTAATGCCAGTTCTGGGCAATGTACGGGACTCTGGTTGGACTCCGGCATTTCGCACATGGGCAGTGAATAGAAGTTACGGAATTAGAAAAGGCGTTGAAAAATTTCCGCAAATTGCGAATTTCATGCCAAACTCGTTTGAACGCTTTTGTATAGTTAGGTGGAAAGTTTCGACTATACCCGGAGACCGATATGAGTGTGCACTCTATAGAGGCTTAAATTGAGGATAGTAAGTATAGACGGGTGAAACAAGCAAATATTTTTAATACTGATTTAAGAATCCATTAGTTAATACTTGTGAGGACGTTTTAAATGCTTTTACGTCTCCAGTTTAGCTTACTGCCTGGGCTTGTAGTCGTGTGACTCCCAAGCAAATACTCTCCATAACGCTCGAAAAATGGAAGTGTTTTTCATGACAACCCAAAAACCAAATAGCGAAATAACACACAATGTGGGTGAGGAGGGTGGGAATGGATGTGCGTGTAGATGATGTGATCTAATATATTCGCCGAAGGGCACAAACATCACATGAATGAGAAGAGAATGAACCTATGAAAGATATTCGTCTGTGGAATGTGCTAAAATGAAATTTTTTCGATGGGTAAAAGCTTGAATGGCAGCGATTTTCGCATACCAAAATGTGAAAGAAATGCGAATAGGATTATGCTATACATAAAGTGCAGATAACTGCCCGAAGAAATTACTCGGTGCCATTCCATAGTATACACCAAGTCGTATTATATATCGAGTAAATTCTACGACGTGACGTATGCTAAAGACTTTTCCTCCAGTTTTCTATTTTATTTTATTACATTTTTCCTGCAGCATTCGAAAAGAGCCCGGACCCTTCGGCGCGCAACCCAATGTCGTCCCATTAATTTTAGTCATGAACTAAATATTCAAGTGGTGGTTTTTTTTACAGGAAAAGCGTTTAGTACGTTTGGAAAATTGTTTACCAAAAAAAAAGGAAAAAAAAGAGGAAAGAATTTTTTTTTAAAGCGCCTATAGTTAACACACATCCTTGGTGGTACCATAGACGACATTAATAAATTTTCTTTCCGTTTTTTTCTTGTATCCCGGCGAGGAAAATATTTTTATGCCTTCACATTAAAGCGAGAAAAGCTAGATTATAAATAACATACTGATGCAGCATATTGCCAGTCCTACAGTAACTACTGTACAAGACTCGGAACTTCTTCCTTTCGATCTCTAAGACTTTTGGAAGTGGAAGGACCAAAATGACTTACAAATGCTTATTTTAGCCTTCGAAAGTAGGAAAGAATTTTGCCGAAATAAAAACAAGTACAGATATGTGTAGTATATTACGAATTTAAGAATCTATTTATCCGAAGGATATTATTAAAGATGGAGCCAAGCCCTGAGCATAATAAAA
Organism: Beris morrisii; assembly: GCA_951812415.1. Taxonomy (NCBI): domain Eukaryota; kingdom Metazoa; phylum Arthropoda; class Insecta; order Diptera; family Stratiomyidae; genus Beris; species Beris morrisii. The sequence continues at coordinate 94,319,986 of OX638312.1, read as the reverse complement.
ATGATGAATTCAGCAACATGTCATAGAGAGATTGTACAGAAATCCCATTAAAGTAAAAAACAATTCGATATCTCATCAGACCTAAGTGATATGTCGGAATTCTTTAAAACGTACGCAATAATTTTGCAACCTTTTAGGGGTTGAATATTGCAAAAGCCTCGAATTAATTTTGAGATAATTATAAAACAATTATATAAAGCCCATTGAATTAAAACCGAATTCGATCTCATTAAACCTAAAAGATTTGTCAGAATTCGTGAAAAGTTGAACAATAAATACATTACACCCCCAGTAGGCGCAAAATACTTCGATCGTTTTTTTTTTGACCGATTACCTATATTAAAAAAAGTGAATTTGATATCTCATTAGACCTAAGAAATATATCGGAATTCATGAAAATGTAGATACACAACCACTTATATACTCGTAAAGTCCACTGAAGAAACTGAATTCGATCTCATTAAACCTAAAAGATTTATCGGAATTCGTGAAAAGTTGAACAATAGATACCTAACACCCCCATTAGGTTAAGTATCGCAAAATGCTTAGATTTTTTGTTTGCCGAATTATTTTAAAAGAAAGTGAATTCGATAACTCATTAGACCTAAGAAATATATCGGAATTCGTGAAAATGTAGATACATGACCACTTATATAAAGCACACTGAAGTAAAACTGAATTCTATCTCATTAAACATAACATATTTGTCGGAATTCGTGAAAAGTTGAACAATAAATATCTAACAACAATAAATACCAAAAAAAAAAAAAACCACCAGTAGGTTTAATACCGAAAAATGCCAAGATGGTTTTTTTGCCCGATTATATTAAAAGCCTTTAGAAGTGAAAGTGAATTCGAAATCCCATTAGATCTAAGAAATATATCGGAATTCGTGAAAATGTAGATACACAGCCACTTATATAAAGCCCACTGAAGTAAAATCGAATTCGATCTCCTTGAACTTAAAAGATTTGTCGGAATTCGTGAAAAGTTGAACAATAAATTCATAACACCCCCAGTAGGTTTACTATTGCTGTTTATAGTAGGTTTACTATTGTTGTTTAAATGCTTAGATCGATTTTATGCCCGATTATTTTAAAAGGAAGCGATTTCGATATCCCATTAGACCTAAGAAATACGAGTATACCGGAATTCGTGAAAATGTAGATACACAACCACTTTACACCCTCTTAGGGGTTGGATATTGAAAAATTTAGAAAAATGTTTCTAGGCGCTTATATAAAGAGCCCGTAGGTGTACATTAATATGATAACTCGACATGCCTAACAGATATAACGAAATTCGTGAAAATGTGGAAAAAACACTTTTCACGGATATTTTTTTACTTTACCTTTGTACGCCAATGAAAATCTGAACTTTTACCTTATTATTTTCTAATAATAGAGTATTGTAATCGATTTTTAAAAAAAAAAAAAAAAAATTAGCTACCTTGAAAAATTTTTTTTACTAGTATGACTAGCAGACACGAAAAAAGAAAAAAAAATGTCAGTCCGTCTGTCCGCCGTACGCAAAATCGTTTGAAGGCTCGTAAAAGGCTCCAAACGGTTTGAGATATAAAATTGAATTTTTTTTATAAATAGATTGGGTAGGCCCCTTGAAGTGACCAAATTCTGATAGGAAAAGGTGTGAGGGGGGAGGAGGGGGAAGCGTTTTAGACGGAAAATTTTGGTTTCTATATCTCAGCAACCGCTTATGCTAGGAGGCTGCAACTTGGAATTTATATAGAGCTTTGATAGTGGACCCATTTGCATAAAAATTGTCAATATTGGTGAAGGGGTGTGTGAGTGGGGAGAAAAATAATGCGTCCGAAACGCAAAAAAGCCGAGATCGCCACATTCTAAAATTCATATCTCCTAAACGGTTAACGTCACAAAATTGAAACTTAGTGAATATCTGTAAGTATAGTAGGAGAATAGATCGGAATCAAATTTTTGAGTGGGGACAGTGGCGTACGGTGGTGGGTGATAAAAAACTTCAGATTACGATATCTCACGAACCAATTGTACTAGACAAATAAAATTCGGTTTGTGTATAAAGGTTGACAAATAAAGTTTGCTGATAGTAAAATTTTTAAAGGGGGCTGTGGAGCATGAAAGTGGAGGGGATACGATGGAAAGGAAAAAAGCGCCGATTTTTATATCTCGAGAACCTATAATGATATTAAGCTCAAACTTGGTATTTAGATAGAGCTATAGTAGTAGCATGTTGGAATTTTTTTGTAGTGGTAGTATGGTACAGGGGTGGGGGATGTTTTTCCTATCTATAGAACGGCTTATGCTATAAAGTTGAAACTGGGTATATATATGTAAATCAACTAGAAAAGTAATTTAGATTAAAAAAAATTTCTAATACCCATTGGCGATTGGAAGGGGGGCAAAAAAAATAATCAGTGAAAATGGAATGCATATATTTTCACGGTTTTCGTCATATCTATTAGGTCTTTTCAAATATTAAATTCATTTTTATTCCACGGCTTCTTCATATAAATACATAGCAAGTGTTTTCAGGATTTTTAGAAATTCGATTCTTAAGAGGGTGGAAAAGGGATTGTATACATTTTCACGAATTCTGCCGTATCCCTCAGAGCTGATCAGATATCGAATATCTTTTCACTTTCAAGGGCTTGCGTAATAATCGCCTAAAACTTGTTTTTAAGTTTTTTCCTTTTTCAGCCCCTAAGAGGGTATAAAAGGGTTGAATAAGTTTTCAAAAATTCCGTCATATCATTTGCAAGTGATAAGAAATTGAATTGGTTTTTACTTTCTCGTGTTGTCTTTATATTTTTCTATTAACACCTTTCAGGATTTTTGGATATTCAACCCCCAAGTGGGTGTAAATAGGTTGCATATCTGATGATATATCGAATTCATTTTTACTCCCTAAGGTTTCCTATATAAGCGCCAGAAAGTCAATTTCCGTATTTTTACATATTCAATCCTAAGGGGTGTAAGGGGGTTGTATGCTTTTCAAAGCTTCGACATATTTCTTAGTTTTGATGAGATATTAGATCGCTTTTCACTTCCACAGACTTTTTATATAATCGCCTACAAACCCATTTCTCAATTTTTGGATATTCAACCCCCAAGGGTTTGTATATGTTTTCGCAATTTTTGCCATCCCTTAGTTCTGATGAGATATAAAATTGGTTATTACGGCATTTGATGTAATGACCTAAAAACGAATTTCACGATTTTCCAAATTTCAAAAACCAAGGGGGTGTAAAGGGTTTGCTTATGTTTTCACAAATTTTACAAGATCCCTCGTGTCTCATGAGATATCAAGTTGCTTCTTATGAAATCGTCCAAAAACCTGTTTCACAATTTTTTCGAAATTCAAACCCTAAGCGGAAGTAATGGCTTTATATATGTTTTAACAATCCGTTATATTTCTTAATTCTGGTAAAGCAGCAAATTCGTTTTTACTTCTATGGGCTTTTAGTGTACATAATATACCGAAATTCGAATAGTCTACCATATACGGGCTTTTCCAATGTTTAATCGGCTTAAAATCTCTATTTTAAATATATTTTTTCCAAGAAACCTCATAATTTCGAAACAACTGATGATATATACTCCTACTTTGACCGCTCCCGAACTTTGACTCGAAAATAATAAAGTTTCGCCCAGACCATTGGCAGATTTTTTTTTAGCTTTAATTACTGCTATAATACATCTATGGTATATATACGTTTCAACTTACTCGCAGAAGCCGTTTCTGAGATATAAAAACCCACACCCGTACTTTTGTACCCCTATCAAAAATGTTTCTTGGATGCCCCTATAGTGTCTCTATATAGTCGTAAATTTTTATCTTCTATGCTTTGCGGTTTTCGATAAATAAAAATCAAATTTTTTTTTCATTTCCACCTTATGCGATGATCACCACCGCACCCCGGAAATTTTTTTCTTTATCAGAGGTCTTCCGGGCCTAGCTCCTGTAAAATTTTCTGCGGTTCTTAAGATATAAACATTTTTGTTTTTAAATCTATCTCCCCACTTCCTAACCAAAAAGACTCCACTTGTAATCCTATATACAGAAACCAAATTTTGGTCTTCCTTGTATAATTGGCTCAGAATTTATTGTAATCCAAAGTTGTTTACCACCCAGCCCACACCCCATCCTCCCCTGCAAAATTTCAGTCCTTGTCAAGGCTCCTAGTATCCCTTAAGACAACTACAAAGTTTCAGCCTTGACATCAATCGTTCAGGAGATAAGGAGTTTAGAACGTTTCAGTCCCAGCTTTCGAGCGTGTCGGATCCCATCCCTCAATCTATTTTTTGCAAATGGGTCCAGTATCATAGTTCTACATATGTTCCAAGTTCCAGCCTCTACCATAGGCGGTTCCTGAGATCTAGAAACCAAAATGTTTAGTCTAAAACGCTTTCCCTACCAAATCCCTAATACTTTTACTCAAAAATATTAACCGATAGCTTTAGAACCAATCTAGCGATTCGTAAGCATAAGCTAATTTTCCTTCCATACAAAAGTCATTAAAAAATTTTGAGCATTCACCTTACAGATTGAACATTTTCAAGCAATTAATTTCGACTAAAAACTAAGATCGATCCAGTGACATCCCCTCTTTCGATTAGCTTCTACACAAAACTCCCTTAAACCTGTAGTTGCGAATTTTGGCAGCAAACTTTGCAATACAGAAACGAATATGACGGTAATTTAATCGAGTTTATAATATAGTCTCCATACATTTTTCGTTAAAGCTACGTAACTGACGAACCATCAGGCAAGAACACTCAAATTTACACACTCCTACCAGCGGCCTTCCATACAAAAGTTCTTAAAAAACATAGGCAAAATTATTCCACGATTCAAGCTAGAAATTGCAATGATTTCATTTGTATTATATATTTTTTTGCCATTTGTATAGGTACGAGAACGAAAACAGATTAAATCAAGTTACTTCTTTCAGTGTATACCATACAAATGTTATTAAAAAAATTAGTTTTCGAAACTTAAAATCAGAACAAGCTGAATTAAAACAACAAAGGCAAACATTTTCAACCTGCTATCAACCGATGGAATTTTCTTGTAAATCTTCCAGCAGTAGTGCTTCGACTATTACCTACTTCCGCCTATGTTTTTGTTATTTTTTTCACTGGTCTTGTAGTTGAAGCCCGCACCCAAAATCGCAATTCATTAACAAATTTTCATTAGCTAAAGTGCTTTCTTTAGTTTTTCCTTCTCCGATTTCCGTTTTTTTGCTGGTTTTCTTCGATTTTCACTGATAACAAATTGTTTTATTGATAGCAACTTGCTCGCTGCACCTTCTCGATTTCTTCAATTACTTCAGAGAATTATTTCCAATTGACTTTTGTGTATATAAATCGAATGTTGTAAATTTTCAATTTTCCAATGTACGACAATTGGTGGTATTTTCCGGCGCGAGATAATTTCTCGCGGAAAATCGACTGTTGTACTAATTGATTGTGGCACAATAGAAACGTAAGAGAGAAGAAAATTGTAAAGCAGATAAATTTTTTCCAGAAAAATTTAAAATCGGCTTTTAGGTCAAAATGTGAAAATGCCACTCTTTTAAGTTGAGCCTTATTCGTTTTTATACACTGAAATCGCGTAATTTATTACGCTTATTGCCACCGCGGCTCTACTATACAAGTTCGCTATCGAGCCGCTCAAATTCACTCGGATGACGCTAGTGTGCGAGCCTGTGCTGCTTTTTTTTATACTACAAATGTGGCGCGTCGCGAGATCTCGAAATTCATTCAAGGGTGTGTGTGAAGTTGAAAAATTGTGAAGAGTGTTTTATTGGATATTGGGTTTGTTCTGTAGAGCTCTGAAAATGTCTATGTTATCTAAAAACATTAAAACAAATAAAATTAACAAAAATTAAAATTTTGAGAAAAATGGTGCAATTGGAAGACCAAAAACCCCAACACCGAGTCTTGAATTCGTAAAGTATAGTTAGTCCTTCCAGACAGTCACCACTCGTCTTCAATTACTCTTTTAAATATGATTAATTCAAAATTACTTTTTCTTATTAAATTTTCTTTTTTAATTTCGCTTCGGAAGAGAAATGATCAGATTCTTGTCACAAGCGTTCGTATTTTACCCCGATGCTGCAAACACACACTGAGTAGGATACCTTTTAGATACGATACCTTTTAGATACCATGAAGCGCTTTGATTAACTCGTCCGAAGGTACATCAAGCCCGGTACATAAAATGACGGGAAGTACACGATAAAATTTGATTAGGACGAGAAATGTACCTGGAAATGTACTCTAACCTACAAAGCTCGAAATATTCTCGACTTCCGTCTTCCAAGGTAGTACTCTCAGGTATCGTGTTAGTTAATTTCCCCGTTTAAATAGGTTAATGCATAGCAAAAGTTACTTATGCGTTAATCATTTGATGAAGTCTAATTTTTATTTATATGACGGAAGCCGTCCTTCTTTTTATACATTCGTTCCTTTTATCGTTTCATATTTTGCTCTGCTTTTGATCAAATTTATTTTAATTCTGTGACTTACTAGTGCCGGGATTTTTATTTCCTTCGTTTTGTCTCGTGACAGCTTTATGATGTTAGTAAATTTTCCGGAAATTAATTTTTTTTTTCTCTAACTTACCTAATTGAGATGAATTGGATACCGAGATGGGAAATTAAAAAAGACTTTAAAACTATTTTTTTTTGGTATAAGTGCAAATACCTATGAAAAACGATGATGGATACCGGCGAAAAAACTAATATGGATGAATTCAGTGCATCGAAAATAAATGAACAAATTATTTCCAATTCTCGAAGGGGCTTAAAACTCATGTTTTAAGCGATGTGTTTTTCGGTATTTTGTTCCTCAGTTTCTCTTTTCGTTCAATCTCTAAATCTTGTTCAAAGTTTTCCCTATTTTAATACCGGTTCGAATAAGCCCATGGCGATAATACGGTGTTCATTGTATTACAACTAGAGATGGGCAAAGCAGTTCCTTTGAGTGAAGTACTTCACTCCGAGTCACTCACTTTAAGGAACGAGTTCAGTGAAGTACTTCTCTTCGTTCCATCATTCCTTCGATTTCGTTCCTTCGTTCCATGGTCACTAGTCGTAGTTGGAAGACATTAGATCTAGTAGAAGATGATCAAAAAGAGGTCACTAGATCTAGTAGAAGATGAGCAAAACGAGATCACTAGATCTAGTAGAAGATGAGCAAAAAAAAAAGTTCATTAGATCTAGTAGAAGGATGAGCAAAAAAAAAAAGGTCTGAGAAGGACAAAACGAGAAGATTTTGTTGGTCGTCTGCCTAGTTTGTTGTTAGTCTCTATTTTGCTTTCATGAGTAGGTATATCGGTTTTAATTTTTTTGTCACGTGTACAATGGAACTGCAGTTCACCAAAAGGAGTGACTTACTTCATTCACTCACTACAATGAAGTGTTCTTTTGGAACAGTTCACTCGTGAACGATCCATCTCTAATTACAACTCATTCTTTAAGTAAAATGTTCATCGTTCTTCGTCCTCAGCTTCTCATTGTGTTCAATCTTTCAATGTATTTGACAGCTCTCCTTATTTGCTTATGTTGATTTCAACTCAAACGTTCTATTTTGATCAGTTTGCTCAAGGAGGCAAATTCAAAATGTCTCAAGGTTGTTCAACCTTAATAATATTTTTACCCGAGAAACTACATTTAAATTTTAAATCAATAAGAGATAATCGACATTTCACACTATTTTTCGTTTCTTTCGTTTTTATATCACCTTGCCTATGATTTTTGCCTTACAAAAGGAGGCCATCGGTTAAAAATAAGTAATAAAAAAAAATTGAAATTAATAAAAAATCGGGAAAAAATAGTTCAAAGTGGAAATATTCCAAAAAATAATGGTTTTTATGTTTTTCCTTTGGTTTTTATATTTTCCCTTTGTTTTTTGTATTTTCCCTTTGTTTTTTATATTTTCCCTTTGGTTTTTATTTTTTTGAATTTATTCTTTATTTATTGTATTTATTCTTTATTTATTGTTTTTATTTATTGTATTTATTCTTTATTTATTGTTTTTATTCATTCTTTATTTATTGTTTTGTTTATTTATTCTTTATGTATTGTTTTTTTTTATTTATTCTTTATTTATTGTTGTTTTTTATTTATTTGTTATTTATGTTTTTTTTATTTATTCTTTATTTATTGTTTTTTTTTATTTATTCTTTTTTTTATTTATTCCTTATTTATTGTTTTTTTTTTATTTATTATTTGTTTTATTTATTCTTTATTTATGGTTTTTTTTATTTATTCTTTATTTATTGGTTTTTTTATTTATTCTTTATTATTTTTTTTTTAGATATTATTATTTTTTATTTATTCGTTATTTATTGTTTTTTTTATTTATTTTTATTTTTTTTATTTATTCTTGATTTCCGTCTTTCTCTTTTGGGCCATCCCTTTTTTTATTTATTCTTTATATTGTATTCTTTATTTAATTAAGTTTTAAACTTATTTTCTTTATTTTACTTTGTTTATTTATTATAATTTTTCTTTCTTGCTTTCTTTATATTTTCTTGAAAATATACCCCACGTAAATAATAAATTTGAACAAAAATGACTTAAATACAGAATAAAGAGAATACAAAAATTATAATAAATAAAACATATTGTTTATTATTTCTTTTCATTCTTTATTTTATTAATTTATTTGTTCTTTGTTCTTTATTTTCTTTTTTCTTTACCGAATTAAATTTATGGTTATTTCCTTTTTTCTTTACTGAATTAAATTTATTGTTATTTCCTTTGTCTTTATTGTTCTTGTCTTTTTATTTCTTATTTAATTAAATAAATAATAAAGAAAATACAAAGTAAGAGGAAACATTCTTTTTTAGTTTCTTTATTAATAATATTTTTTTTTTGTTTTTTACTGAATTAAATTTATTTCTTTATTGTTATTTTCTTTGCCTTTTTATATTTCTTGTTTAATTTCCTCATTTATTGTGATTTTTGTTTATTTATTTTATTTTCCTTGTTAATAGGGAATTTTTTGATTTTGCTGTTTATTTATTTATGATATTTTTTTTCAAAGAATGTAAGAAGTTAGTGTGGTCGAATGAGAGGGGAGGATCTGGAGAAGAAACAGATTCTCTTCTGAAATTTTTTTTGAGGCATATTACTCAGTAGAGAGATCGCCTGGATAGAAAAGTGTCTAAAATTCTTCACTGTTTTCCACTAAACAAAAAAGGGCTTGAAGGGGGACAGTTCGCACATACTGGCATTTCGAGAATGTTTTCTTGCTGTAATTGTTATTGGTGCGACTAGAAATAAGTAGGGGCCTTGATAGTGTACCAGTTTTATCATTCCTGAAGTCGTGTGCTCAAATTCCATTCCATCCAACGTCTTTCCTTTACCCTTTATACCCTGTTTCTCTTACTTTTCAAAAATCTGATTCTCAATTTTATTATCTGGGTTTTGGAGGCAATTTCTACATTAGCAGTGCCATTTTATCGAACTATCAGCTATCTGAGAGTTTTTAGAACTCTTCGAGAGCTTCTCTCGGCGCGTCTACTTACAAAAAGTTCTATCGAGAGCTACTCTCGACTTAAATTTCTTCTGTTTCTTCTTTTTCGGCAGTGGTCTGCGTTACTTCATGTTAAAACCATGGCGCACTTTTTGACCTTCGAATCGACTGTTTGTCTCCACTCATTACCGTATAATTTGACTAGAATTTACTGATACTCCATATTTTATGAACGACTAGAGTAGTGCAAAAACTATACCGTTTACCCTTTTCATTTCTTTGCAAGTCTATTGTTTCTGCGTACATCCTTTAAATAAATAATTTCCCCCGACGTTCTATTTCGTCACGCTGACGTTATTCCTCCAGTCCTCTATTATATGATAGGATTTTTTGTTCACCGCCCCAGGTGGACAAATATCCTACTTACCTCTACAATGAAATAGGTCTATTGATTTTCTTTTTTGGCCCCTTAAGGATTTACCGCAATTCTATAAGTACTTCGGTAGGATTTATCGAAACCGAATATGTCAATCATTTCCAGACGGTATTGTTTTATATCTGAAACACTTCCTTAAAGTTGAATGTGAATGTTGTGCGTCATCGTCAATTCAATTATGAATTTAAGTTTGGTTATTTTCTTTTAAGTGTTGATAAAATGCTGAAAAAAATTTTTTTTGAGACTTTTTTTTAAATAAGTTTGTCAATTTTTTCCGAAAAATATATTCGAATTAAACTAATATAATTATTAATAATATTAAATTTATTTTACAATAAATAATTCTTAGAAATATTGCCTACATTTGATCTTTACGACTATTCACAAATATTCTTTAAAATTAAAACGAAAATATTGCAATAATAGCCGATTGGAAAAAAAACAGTTTAAGCTTGGTAATCCGACATACACTATAATCCGACATACACTATAATCCGTCGTGTTTTCAGATAGTTGAGGGTACAATATAATTGGTGGACTATTGGACTCAAGATGCAGATAATCGACGGATTCTACGCAATTGTCCGATGATTATCTACATCTTGAGTCCAATATTCCGCCGTGTATGACGAAAGTATGTCTCCATTTACTGTATTTAGTGTCTATAAAGTGCGCTTTAAATTTATAAATTTTTTCTTGTGTCACATATATCTATACACTGTAATCCGCTGCTTCCACTAATCCGCCCGTGCATATAGTTTTCATGTTGGCAGATTATTGAGCTTGTTCAATTTTATAAGTAAATTCAGTAACACCTCTCAAAAGCGCGCAGTGACGGGCTTTATAAGTTTCTTTCCGACTTAAAAAGTGAGAGGTGTCGGTTGAAGTCGTCGATTGAAGAGAGAGGACAATCAATATTGAAATCATTCTCCGTCATATACGAAATGTGTCCGTCAAAAAGAAGTGTCTGTACAAAAGAGGTGTACGCGGTGGTAATTTGTCGTCCCTTCATATTTTGGATCAGCTCGTTCGAAAATTTCCAAATTTTAAAATAATTTAATTGTTAAAATTTTATTAAAAATGATTTTCTTTTTTTTTTCAGGTAAGAGCCGCCAACATATTAAAAATTAATTTAAAAAAAAAGTATCGAACGTAAGTAAGTACCTTCCGAACCCGAAAATACCCTCTCAATATCCAACGTACCGAATCAAACCACAGTCCAATATTTTAAAGTGCTGTCCCCGAAAACCGTACCCTGTGTACTTATTGCAATTCGTATGTCGTATAATATGGAAATTCTCATGAGGACGTATACCTTTCGAAAGGTAACCGAAATAGGAGGTCCCGAATCGTGCAAAATGATATCACCTCGGGGACACTTTTATATGAAAATTGCGTAACACAATTATATCGTTCCCCTCCATCGGCATTCCCTCAGGGAGTTTAAGGCAGTCAATTAGGCATCTAATTATCGCTTTAATTTCGTAAAGCGTTTGTTCCTGGAAAACTTTTAACGATATCATTTTCTCATACTCTTGTCCCTGGAAGGCTGGGAGGGTGTGGTATTTTTTAGGTGGGTGTGGAGGAGGGGGTGACGGGAACTAGAGACGTGCATCATTGGACGTCTAAAAAAGGACAAAATAAAATTCATAATGAAATCTTACTTTCGAATTTATGGTGAGTAGGGAGAAACCATGGCTTCTATTTAATTCACGGGGGTGTGGAATCGATAATGTGATTACAATTTGAAGTCGCTGAGCGATCGATTTGTCTGGACATGGGTATCCACGTTTTTGTATCATTATTTCCAGCCAACCTAAGCACTAATAATCTCATATAAATGCAAAGAAATAGAATTAGTCTTTCTTAATAATTACAATTTCTGGTAAGTATCCAATTTGTTCATTTTCTGTATTGACCTTTTCAATTAATACGATTCTCGATTCTACTTGAACTACGGTCGTTGCTTACCGACCGCGGTCTTACAATATTTTTTTTTAAATCGATTACAATTAATCAGATAAGCGTCATTAATACACTATCATCCGAAAGTGATAACATAATAAAGACTTTTTAAAAAATAGAAATTAACATAGAATATAAGCAATATTAATTTAAATGTTTAACTTCATCATGGAAGACGGAGTCTACGCCACTGCCGATAGATGTAAAATTCTATTATTTATTATTTTATTTCATTACGTTGGCGTAATAGCCTATAGAAATCGAAAACGATAGAGAGAGAGGGTCTTCAAAAATGTTTGTTTTTATAACTTTCTTTTTTATTTTGGATTCTTAAGTTTTTTATTTTTTTTTAATTCCTTTGTTTTATTTTAATTAACAATTTTTGGTTTTATATAATACTTATCTTTTTTATTTTGGTTTTGTAAGTTTTTAATTCTTTAATTTTTTTGTATTCTTTTGTTTTATTATAATTCTTTTTTTAATTAGTGTTTAAAGAAAATAGCGTCTTGTAATTCATTAATTTGATTAATTCTTTTGTTATTTTTTGTTTATAATTCTTTTGTGTTTTTGATCTTTTGTTTTTTTTTTAAATTCTTTTGAGTTTTTTTTATAATTCTTTTGTTTTTTGTTTTTAAATGCTTTTGAATTTTTTTTTGTGTCTTTTTTTAAATCTTTTAATTATTATAATACTTTAGTATTTTAGTTCCTTTGTTTTTTTTAATTCCTTTATTTTTTTTTATTCCTTTATTTTTTTTTAATTCTTTTGTTTTTGTTGGTTCCTTTTGTTTTTGTTAATTCCTTTGTTTTTTTTTAATTTTTTTGTTTTTGTTAATTCTTTTGTTTTTTTTTTTAATTTTTTTGTTTGTTCCTTTGTTTTTTTTAAATTTTTTATTTTTTTTTTATTTTTGTTTAATGTGTTATATTTTTGTATTTATTTTATTTTTTTGTTTTTTTTTTTATTTTTGTTTAATGTGTTATATTTTTGTATTTATTTTATTTTTTTGTTTTTGTTTTTATTTTTTTGTTTTGGTTTTGGTTTTAATTTTTTTTTTGTTTTTATTTTTTTGTTTTTGTTTTTATTTTTTTGTTTTTGTTTTTGTTTTTGTTTTATTTTATTTTTTTTGTTTTGGTTTTTGTTTTTATTTTATTTTTTTGTTTTTGTTTTTATTATTTTGTTTTTGTTTTTTTTTTTTTGTTTTTTTTTAATTTCTTTTTAATATTTTATATTTTTTTACTTTTTCTATTTTTTTGTATTTATTTTCTAGTATGTTTTTTTGTATCTTTTTTGGTTTCTTAGTTTTATATTATTATTTGGTATAAATTTTGTTTTTATTTGTATTTTATTTTTCTTGTTTTGTTTGTGTTCCTTTTTGAATTGTGTGTTCTTTTTTTGTTGGACCGACTTTTTTCTTTTTTGCTAGTACTTTTTGGTTTTTTCTTGCATCCGTTTTTGTTTGGTTTTTAATGTGTATTGTTTTTTTTATACAGTAATCCCTTAAAATTCGAGAACGCTATGTTTCTGGAAATCTGCGGTAATGTTGAGATACTAAACCGAATCAAAGTCTGGGGTTGTGCTCATGTTGTGTACAAATATGGAGAGAACTTAATTTTGAAAGGAAAGCTCGGTAATTTTAAACATAATCATATTATATTAGATGTAAATCGATAAAACTGTAAATTATTCGTTTATTCGCTTTTAAATTACATGCATTTGGTTTTTGTTTCTGCCTTTTATTGCATGGAAGTTCAGGCATCTATAAATTAGTATAGTACGCTTCATCATAAAGTCCCCAGAAATCAACAAGCGGTATTTGTCAATTTTAAATACTGGACCGATCATGTTTTGCTGGAAACATTCAATACTTGGCATCGTTTTCCAGAACAAAACCGTTTCATCGGCTTTAAAAACTTCTTCGAATAAAGAATACTTTCGTTTTAATTATTGTCAATCGTTCTTGTGAAAAATTCAAGCTGCTTCGTTATACATTAATTCTGACTCTCCAACTTCCTTCCATTATACAATTTTCGAACCATGCTTTACACGCCACAAAGCCAGAGAATTGTTCCTTAAAATTATTATATTAAAAGTTCGAGATTAAGTCAGTCTTTTTTATCGCGAAAGTTAAAGTTGGTGTACATTCAACCAATCGCGAAAGCTGAGCTGTACACTTTATTGATTTTTTTATCCTTTAACTTTTTTTGTTCTTTTGATGCACCTCTTATTTTTTTTAGCCCCTTTTTGGTATTATTTTGTATGTTTTTTGTTCTTTTCCTATTTTATTTTTTGTTTTCACCTTTTTACTTACACTTTTTTTACTTCTTCATTGCTTTTTTGTTTTTACTTTTAAGTTTTACTTTTTTCTGTTTATTTTTTTTAAGTTTTTTCGATTTAACTTTTTTTTTATAGTTTATTCGATTTTACTTTTTTATTTATTTTTCTAGTTTTTTTCGATTTCTTTTTAAGTTTTAACATTTAATTGGTTTTTGTTGAACCTTTCTTGTTTACTTTTTTATTTTACTTTCTCTGTTTTTTTAACCATTCGTTTTATTTTTTATTTTAATTTTCTTAGTTTTATTTTTTATTTTCGTTTTTTTTTTAATTTCTTGTTCTTTTTTATCGTTTTATTTTATTTTTCTGTTTTTATTTATTAATTTTCCTATTTTTTTTCTTATTTAACTATGGTTTTTTTTTTCTTTTGGTTTTTTGTTAAACTTTTCTTGTCTTACCTTTTATTTGTTGCATTGTATTGCATACTTGTATTTTTTTCTTACTTTACGTTTTGATTTTACTATTTATGTTTGTTAGCTTTTTTCTATTTTAATTTTCCTTGCTTTTTTTTATTTTCATGCTTTTTTTATATTTTTTGTTATTTACTTCTTTTTTTTAATTTTCCTTTTTTGATTTAGTGGTTTTTATTTTAATTTTTCGTATTTTTGTTATTTTGTTTTTATTATTTAAATTTTTTTGTTGTATTTTTATTTTTATATATTTTTATTCTTTTTTGGTTTTATGTTAGTGTCTTTTTGTTTTTGTATATATTTTATTTTTTTTTATTTATAAAATGGTTTATTTTTATATATTTATTTTGTTTTTATTTTTTTTTAATATTTATTTTGTTTTTATTTTTTTTTTTAATATTTATTTTGTTTTTTTTTTAATATTTATTTTGTTTTTTTTTTTAATATTTATTTTGTTTTTTTTTTAATATTTATTTTGTTTTTTTTAATATTTATTTTGTTTTTTTTTAATATTTATTTTGTTCTTTTTTTAATATTTATTTTGTTTTTTTTTAATATTTATTTTGTTTTTTTTTAATATTTATTTTGTTTTTATTTTTTTTAAATATTTATTTTGTTTTTTTTTAATATTTATTTTGTTTTTATTTTTTTTAAATATTTATTTTGTTTTTTTTTTAATATTTTTTTTTTTTTATTTTTTTTTAATATTTATTTTGTTTTTATTTTTTTTTTAATATTTATTTTGTTTTTATTTATTTTTTAATATTTATTTTGTTTTTATTTATTTTTTAATATTTATTTTGTTTTTATTTATTTTTTAATATTTATTTTTATTTTACTTAGTAGTTTTTTGTTTGGTTTGATTTAGTTATTTTTTTTACTTAATTTTCTTATATTTTTTCAGTTATTTTTTTATTTTTCTTATTTTTTTTTTAATTTAGTTTTGTTTATTTTACTTATTTTTTTTTAATTTAGTTTTGTTTATTTGTACTTTTATTTGTTATTATTTTTTGTTTGTATTTTTACTTTTTTTCTTTACTTTTATAATACTTTGTCTTGGTTTTGTATTTAACATCTTGTTGTTTTTGTATCCTTTTCAATCTTTTACGTTATGTTTTTGTTTAATTCTTTTTATATTTTTTATCCTTTTTTCGTTTATTTGTTATTATTTTTATTTTTTTTTATATGAACAATGTATAGATGTATAAATTTGTATTAAGTGCCATGGCATTTTCCTCCCTTAGTACATAACGCTTTCTTTTTTCGGGTCAAGGAAAGGCAAAACAAAAAGTAGAGGGTCAATATGCCACAAATTTCGTCTTAATTTCCTGCCTACTTGCTGTCATTCAAATACAAATTGACGACATTAATACAACACATTAGTGAATTTCTCGCCGACCACACGCTAGATTCCAGTATCGTTCCAAAAGTATCACTTAAAATACAATTGCCAGCACGTTCCACACGGTCCACTTATTGAAAGCATATAGGTGGCACCCAACAAATTCCCCCTACAACTCGAGGGCCCCTTCGATAGAAAGACTAACCGTCAATAACAAACTGATGCTTCGAAATAAGCAACTTGTTGAGCAAATTATCAAAAGATCTTGACACAATTTTACCTCCTTGTACAAACCTATACGAGGCGATATGGGTACCTTATGTTCGGTATGATGTGTGTGCACTATTATCGTTCCAATATACTGTACATTAGACATACGAGATAGTGATTCAAACTCTTCCTATGAAACAGGGTGACCTGAATTTTCGAACATATAAGATGCTATTTTCTGTAGCTCATTTTTAATGGAAGTCACGTACGCGTATGAAGATATTATTCGTTTCGTCTACCCGGTACTATGACTTAAGTGCACCTCTGAATGTACCGTCGAACAATTGACATATTATTTGAATGCAACGAGATATAGTGCATGGAAAACTACTTTATAGTGCCTCGATTTCAAATGCATAATTCGCCACAATCCGAACTTCCTCATTTTGTTCTGTTGTAGCTGCGTGTAGGATTCGTGCTATTACATTTTCCATTTCCTTTTAGACAAGCTGAAAAACATCATTATCTGTGATTTTCTTTCGGAGTTTAGTTAAGCTTCGGGGGTAATGGTAATGGTTAACTACCGGTGATTTTCAGCAGGAATTCATCGTACTCAATTTCTATCTCATACCCCGTCGGAACGAATCTACTCGATAGGTCTATTTAGGAGGCTACTGGGTACGAGTAATGTGCTTATGACAATCCAGCTTGGACCTCAACTGAAAACGTTTTAAGCTGCATTCACAGAGGGACGAGCGAAAGACTACCGAGGATCGACCATTAAATATGATTATGTGATTTACTATTACCGTACCAACAAGCAAAGAACACTTTCAAAATGGTTATGCGGTACCAGCAGTGTACCGGCACGCTATTGCCTATGGTATGGATTACCCAGTGACTTAATAGAGAACCACTTGCCTTTAACGCTTGCAGTCTAGTGCACATAATGGGGAATATAGTGTTCGCGTAGGAAGTAATTGTGATTTGATGCTTCACTTGGCAAGTGGATACAAATTGGTTAGTTTGGAACCAAAATATGTAGACATACCAGAGCAAGGAACCGGAACTGACCTAAATTGCTTCTTGTTCTTTTTCAAGTCAGTCAATTCCTTGTTCATAATCTTTGATATCTTTCCTGACCGCAAATACCGACCAGTTTCGGTGAAATCCTAAAATATATATTCAATAGTATAAAGTCTCGAATTTCAACTGAGAATCCATTAGAATGACACGGGTATGGAAAGACCAGATCTTTAAGTAACCAGACCAGATCTTTAAGTGACTTTCAAACGATGTTTCCTTACTATTCTAAGTCTGATCAAAAACTTTCCGGAATGGAGCGATCTACAATATACCGGGTGTACGAGTTTTTATTGCCATTTTAAATTGATGAATTGGGACTGGAAGACATGTGGTTCGAACAAATCGGTGCAACCGCACACACAGCTCTCACGACAATAGACATTTTGAAGGATACGTTTCCGGATCGCCAAATGTCTCGTTTTTGCGATTTGCACTGGCCGACAAGATCGCCCGTTTTGTTTTGACCGATTTAGACTTATTTCTTTTGGGTTTTTTGAAGTCACGTGTCTTATCAGCCCAAGCCACAGACTCTGGAAGCTCTCAAAGAGAATATCTGCCAAGAGTGTGAGAACTTATCTCGCCAAAACGATTGAAAATGCGGTTAAAAGAGCCCAAATGGTCATCAACAAGGTGCACTTGACAGATATCATCTTCAAAAAGGAATGGAAAAAAAACTTTAAGGTCCAAATAATCATTAAAAAAAAAATTATGAAATTATGTCGTTTCATTTTAAAGATATAGCAAAATAACGTCTGGTGAGTGTTTTTTGGGCCACCCTGTATTTCCTCTGAATACGAAAATGTTTGTTTAGATCTTATGATTATTATAATTTTTATAAATACAGGTGCACTCATTTGTAATGAACTTGTTTTTAATAAAGATTCGTTTATAATGGAATAAATAAATTCGGCTAAAATGGATACTCCCATACAGCGGGCTCATTCTGATGGTCCGCCGTAGACGCCGTTCGCAAAACCGTTTGAAGGCTCTCCAACCCCTTAAGTTAAAATTTTTATGGTGGATAGAATGGGTGAATGGAATAACCAGGAGGCTATTTGAAACGTTATTTTTTTAGGTTGGCAGTCGCATAGTAACCTACACCGCATCTCAGCATTGAACACGTTTCGGACTTCTACTTATTCTCTAAAATAATCAAATTGCGCCCAGACTGTTGGCCGATTTTTTTTAAGTTTTTAATTTGGTTTAATATTTTACTTGTTTTTTAACAGCTAATGTTTTTATAAATGTTTTGCTTATTTGTTTCTTTTTTCTTACTAATTATTTTATTTATTTATTTTGAATTGTTTTCTCTTTAGTTCTATTTAATTTTTTTTATCCTTTTTTCATTTTGATTAATTATTATTATTTTATTTTAATTAATTATTATCTTTTTTATTTTTATTAATTATTATTTTATTTTTATTAATTATTATTTTATTTTTATTAATTATTATTTTATTTTTATAAATTACAATTTTATTTGAATTTTTTTTATTAATTACTACTACCAATACTTTTATTAATTTTTAATATTATTTTTTTTATTTTTATTAATTTCATTTCTTTTTTTATTTTTATTAATTTCATTTCTTTTTTTATTTTTAATAATTTTTTTAATTGATTATTTTCATTAATTATTTTTTTTATTTTTATCAATTATTTATTTTATTTTTATTAAATATTTTTTTTATTTTTATTAATTATTTTTTTTATTTTTATTAAATATTTTTTTTTATTTTTATTAATTATTTTTTTTTTATTTTTATTAAATATTTTTTTTATTTATTATTTATTTTATTTTTATTAAATATTTTTTTTATTTTTATTAATTATTTTTTTTATTTTTATTAAATATTTTTTTTTATTTTTATTAATTATTTTTTTTTATTTTTATTAAATATTTTTTTTATTTTTATTAATTATTTTGTTTTATTTATATTAATTATTTTGTTTTATTTTTATTAATTATTTTTTTTTAATTGTTATTAATTTTTATTTTTATTTATTTTTATTTTTATTAATTATTTTTTTTTTAAATTGTTATTAATTATTTTTTTTTATATTTTTATTATTAAATTTTTTTTATTTTTATTAATTTTTTTTTATTTTTATTTTTATTATTAAATTTTTTTTATTTTTATTAATTTTTTTTTATTTTTATTAATTTTTTTTTATTTTTATTAATTTTTTTTTTATTTTTTTTTATTGTTATTAATTATTTTTTTTTATTTTACTTTAATTTTTTTTATATTTTTATCTAAGTTTTTATTTTCTATTTAAAATTTTTTTTGTTAAATTCGTTAGTTTTTTTAATTTCCGAGAATTTTTTCTTTAAGCAGGTATTTTCATTCATGCAGATCACTAAGCGCACTTGGTGCATATCTTGTTTCTCTCTCGGAATTTACCATCGACCTCAAACTTCCAAACTAGAGTTTTTGCTGTCTCCTTCCCATTTCAGTTAATGTTTCAAGTTTTATATGTTTTTTTATGTTATCCCGCCTTGAAACTATACGCCTTCTGTCCTCAAATTCAGCCCAGGAAATACTTTAAGTTGCTGAACCAAGAACTCATAAATAAACTTTATCGACTTTCAATCACAATTCGTTTTTCGCAGTCAGTCAAAATATCTTAGTAGCCGGAATGTTTTTATATTTTATCGTGGCAACAGTATTCCTTTGGTCCGATTTGGCGTTAAAGATTTGAAAATAATTGGGATTTCGGGCAAAATAATCCGTGCAAACCTCACAAGTTCTTTCATTGACTGCGTGCTTTTTTTTACTACAAAGATGACTGTATTTTTTTTTTATTTTTATCTACTTGCATTAAAAGATGATGAAGATCTTTTCATGAGTTTATTTATGAAATTAATTTACTATGGGAATCGGTAAATACATTTGTTTGTTTCAAGTTTGAAATAAAAATTAGCAGCGCAATTTATTTATATTAACAACTTACATTGTATGTTTTTAATAAATCTTTAATTACATAATATTTACAATGATCCGGTCACTTGATCGATATTTAATCCAACTGATTTTATGTCTCGAAATATAAATAACAACAACCACATAAAAACAAAATATACGGTAGGTTCGATAATCCATTAATTCGTTACCACCTGTCCGCACGTGATCAATTTAAATGCACCCTGATATCCCTATAAGTTACATATTAATTATAAAAAAAAAGTCATGGAGCAGAGTAGCGAGTTCAAAATTAAAATATTAAAACAGCATTATTATTATTATTTTGTTTTTTTTCATTGAATTTAATTATTAATTTCAATTTTTCGCATGCAGCGTTCAATACTTTTTCATATTGAATAATTTATAAATATGTATAGGAACTGAATTTCACATAAAAATTAAATATTGATTGCAAGTAAGGGTGGTGCTTCACGATACAAAAAAACCCCCAAATTGCGGGAATGTGTAATTTATATTGCAACGGTTGAACGTTGTAGGTTCAATTATAATTGAATGACCAAACAGATGAATTTTGGATTTTAGTTTTAGACTTGCCGGAAAAAAACCTGAATCTGAAGTGATTGTAAATTTATGATGTACAGGGTGTAAGCGTAAACTTTAGTTCAAATACTTTTAAAGCTGAAGGTTCATATAAATTTACAAAGTTAGTTTGCTATAGTTAAGTACTATAATATTATCGATTTTTAATCTTCTTATTAAAGTCTTGTCTGGTGGCTAATCACTTCTACCTTACGAAAACGCTGTTCGTCTGCTTTCCAAGTAAAATCAAGCAATTGAGTATTACAAGTGAATGCCCTTACTGGAAACCCCAATTTAATGAGACTAACTTGGTTTTGAAAGTAGGCTGTGTTTTGTGACAGTGGTAACACATTTATATTCGCCGAAGATCATATGCAAACACCAAACGATTTGATTGCTTCTGGTAAGATTTGTTGTTCTCTTTTTTACCTAATAATAAAAAAAAATTCTGCTTATTATTCCCTATTAGTTGCTCTGTTATTTTCAAAAAGCCTACACTGAAATTCTCTTTTCAAGTTGTAGTAGTATTAAATTTTAAAAATAAAAATAAAATAAAAAAAGACCGTCTTTTGTACACGAATGTACCTCATAGCTCTTGAAGCGTTTGAAAAATTAAACTAAAATCAAATTTCAACTATAGATGGATTCCTTCAAGAAGTAACATGTGTTGATTTGAAATTTCTTATGCTCATGGCTTATGATATAAACTTGAAACTTCGACTCTATATAGAATCTTAAAAGGGGAATCATTCATTTCGTAAAGTGTCCAGCACCCATTGCTTTCAAGGAGTATATCGAATATGAAGACTGTAACTAGTTTTTAGTGTGATGACTAGACGAATAAATCTATCTTTTACAAAAATCCCGATAATACGAAAGAATTTTCCCTTGTGAAAATATATATCCTTGATAATCTGAAAGGCGGGAAGCCATTTAGTATCCATCTAGATTACAGGTATTAGTACTGTAGGCTCTCTAATTTATCTGATTTCTTCCAGACTCTCTATTAGACCCACCACACTCAACCAAAATGGTACATCCAATCAATTAAAATGTACATCATCATAATGAAAAATTCATTGTTTTCATCCAACATAATATTATACATAGCCGTTCATCAATTTGACGTCTGCTTGGGACACTCACACAACAACAGAAATTATGAAAAAATGCATTGTGGCAATGAACGAGTTCATAATATTGATGAAAACAGTGTAATCGATATGTTCTACCAATGCCAAACAAAGAAGCCTTGTTTATAAGAACATTTTAATCGATATAATGAAGGCGTGCATCAATATTTGTAGGTGTTGATTTTAGAGAGTATGTGTGCCCTTTAAAAATATATAATATGATGAAAATATTTTTAATGAAATGAGATTCATAGTATTAATGTACGGTTCAAATATCATGAAAGATATTTGTTGATTTTCTTCATTGTTGGAATGATTTTTTCATTAATCCGAAGAATTTCGTTTAATGAAAAGCCTTCATTAATATTCAGAATAGTATTTTTTCAGTGGCAGGATCACGCAAGTTTTTCAATCGCGTTTAAATAAGACTTACGTATGTGGGAAATGGCCCTCAAATGCAGCGATTCGCGTAAGGACATCGTTTTGTCAACCAACTTTTCTAATTACAGAGACCAAAAATTCTAAAATCTTACTCACCTCCATCGCCCTTCGAATCGACCTAATCTTTAAACAACTGTATTTATGTCAAAAGAATTTAGTTATTTAATGGACGCAGTTGTATTGCTCAATGAACAAAGTTTAGTTGATCAGCAAAAGTTGAACATAGTAAAGTTGTTCAACAATAGCCCAACGCAATAAGACCAATCACCGCTCTTACTACGTTGGTCAACGAAATAGTCCTTCAATTTCATTGAATAACATTGTTAATATTGAAATCAGTTCAACTAATAGTCGACAAGATAGTTGATCAACACAAAAATACTAGTTCGTGAAATTTTATTTTGATTTCTCAAAAGCGTGGTTTAATGTAACTATCGATAGTCTTACAGAAAATTAATTGAACGAATTAAAGTTGCTGAATGCAATTGTAGTCGTTCAATGCGGTGAGATTTGTTCAACAGAACTTAGTCTCAAAGACAGTTGAAACAAATAAAATAAGCAATATTTACGATGCGTTGTTTAATTACTTGAAAACATCCAATTCTTATGTCCAGTTCAATTTCTTAATAGTTCAGCTGCTCAATGAACAAAGTAAGTCTGATCAAAGTAGTAGTTATTCAGTTCTGTGGTATGTTGACTTTATTAAACCAACTAAAAATACAGTCGGTCACCATTCCAAAATTTTAAAATTGATTCGTATGTTGAACACTGGCCTGTTATCACGTTCCTTCCGTTTTTACGAGTATTCAACTATTGAACAAGCGGACAAAAATCATAACACAATTCTTTCAATTGTTGAGCAATAGTTGTTCAATTTATTTTTCTAAAAATGTGCAAGATTAGTTACTTGCAATTTCATTCAACTATTAAACAAGCTGACACAAATCATAACACAATTCTTTTAATTGTTGAGTAATAGTTATTCAATTTATTTTTCTAAAAATGTACGAGATTAGTTGATCAAAAAAATATAATGTGGTAAATTAAATGTTATTTTAAATGCACAAGGGTTTGATTGAATTAATTTCAGCTGTTGAACACACA
Organism: Beris morrisii; assembly: GCA_951812415.1. Lineage (NCBI taxonomy): Eukaryota > Metazoa > Arthropoda > Insecta > Diptera > Stratiomyidae > Beris > Beris morrisii. The sequence goes on along the minus strand of OX638312.1, from coordinate 94,296,542 downwards.
AATTTCTTGTATTCTCATACGGTAGTTCAATTAACAAATTAAAGTTGATAAATGCATGACATGGACAAATAATCGATTCAACATACAATCGACAAGACAGTTGATCAACAAAAAATTTATTCGAAACATCCAGGCAATGAAAAATTGAACGATGAATTGTTCAATTAAGTCAGCTATTTAATTGAACAAAGTCAACAGATTCTTATGAACGCAGTGTTGTTTCTTAACAATTTAGTTGTTAAATGAACGAAGGAAAGCTCTCCAATGTAATCCAGGACTTCAGCAATTTTCTTTTCAATTACTGAACAAATTGAACCATGCACGATTCAATTCGAACTTCTTTCAATTGATGAACGGTAATATGGTACAATTTTTTGTCTTATATCCGCTTAAATTTTGTAAAGAGTTCTCTACCCAACAAACACTACGTCTTTCATCCTAAACGATTAAAAATCGGTAACCAGACAAAATACTTTGTACAATTACCAGAAAGTTTATACACATGACCTGTATTTATATAAAATACTTTTAAAATGAAACCGAACGATAAGAAACGTACAAGGGCAGATCGATTTCTAAGATTGCTCATCCATTCTAAGACTACAGACTACTTCCATCCGCAATTAAATATCAATTACATTAAAATGACTTTGTAGGTGGTGTTCGAAAGATAGAATTTTTATGTTTTTTTCTTTCCTAACTTTTTAAACAAAAAATTGTTTTCCATACTTTAAAATGTTGAGGTCAAGTAAATACGAGTTTGAAATTATAGCAAATTTTTTGTTGCAATTTACTTACACTTCCTGGATTTTTTTTAAGTAGAAAATAAGTTGACAAATAAATTGTATTATACAGGAAGCTGTTATTTTAACATGGTACTGTTCTCTTGGACGGTGAACATGTGTAGGTTTTTTTATTTGCTTTTGCATTAGATGTTTTTGAATTTAAACATTAAGATGATAATGAAACATAAAAAAACTGTGAAAAGAATTGGTGACCCCGATGAAAAAAAAATTCACTGTTTTTAAGAGGCTATCTAATCTAAAGATTCTATTATTGCTTCTGGGCACTGCATTGCTCAACCCTTTCTGGAAAGCCTGCTGCCTGCATAAAAGTGGATCTTTATTGGATCTTAATAATAAGTTAGCCCTTTTCCTGTATTGAATTTGAACCTACTGTCTTGAGACAGGCATACTAGCTGCGAAAGAATCTGTATGTACCTGTATAAATTTTATAAAATTCCGGTTCTTATTCAACTGGGCCCTGAAACGACCTTTTTATTTTCCTAATTTTAATTTATACCCTTTGTAAGCTTTTTGAACCTTTTAGAAACTTTTGTCTGCAGACACTCAACCCTGAGTTTTTCTTCAGTCTTCGCTATAAAATGTTTTCTGCAATAAATAAGGTTACTCTGAAAAACAATTCACCCTTCCTCAGTTCAGAATTAGCACATTTAAAAACAAAGTCTAAATTACAGAAAAAAAAACCGAAAATACAACATCCGTCAATTAATTACAGAACGGGGCGGAAAAAAACTCTCTAAGAAAATTAATTTAATTTACATAGAAATTTAATTTCTTCCATTCACATATACAGAACCTTTATAATACACATCACCCCCACCCCTATCCAAATGCCTGTGTTGGGAGGAAAACTCGAAAAAGTTTTTAACTCTTATCGCGCGCTATCTGTAGGACAAGAAATACGAGATCTTGTGTCGAGTTGGGGGGGTTTGTCGGGGGTGGAAACGATAAGCGAGAAAGCTGAAGAAGGGTAGTTTTGTGGCGGTAACACATTCTTCTAATAAAGTTAATTGAAACCTCTACATCTTCTGTCAAGATTTATATAGAAACTTAAGTTATTTCTAATCCGAGTTTGTGAGTTTATTTGTGGTTTATTCATATAACGAACGATAGACGGGGTGGACAAGGTTGAATGGATTTTGCATTTCATTCAACTGTAATTATATGGTTCATTGTACAAATATAATTAATCAATAAATTAGATACGAGCTCCTCATTTCAAGAGTGAGAATCTTTGTTTATATACTGAAAAAAAGTACGGGAAGGCTAAACGTTCGAAGAAAACACGATTGTGTAAGATTCTCTAATATATCTAAAATCTTTTCTTTTCATTACAAAAAAAAATTTCTGTCGCCTGCACACCCCAGTCGACTACAGTTCTCTCTTGATCAGGACAGCATGTGATCGGTTAAGCGGTGAATAAGATTTCGGTCGATATTTTGGTGAGTTGATACTGCTGCAGCTATTTACGCAACACAACATTTTCGCTGTGTATTTCATGACGGCTAGTACTTTTTGATCAAAAATTTCATTCAATTCTCCAGAATATTGAGCGATTGACAGAATTTCTTAGAGTTTTACACATCAAACAGCCCCGTTTCAAAATACAAAATACAACATTGAAATAAAATTAATTAAAAAAAAATTGTTAAAAACAAACCTTCGAAAGAAATGAACACGGAATTAGCAATACAAAAATAAAATAATAAAAAATAAAATGTTTAAAGTAAAAACTAAAGTTAAAGACATGATAATTAGGGGTTTATCCATAAATTGAAGTTTGTTCATGAAATTTTCGGAAAGATCAGCAACTAAAGGTATATTAGCCCGTTCATGCAGTAAGCTAAAGTGTGCAAAAGTTTGTTAATAATAATTTATTTGTTGCTTTCGTTCATGAGTTTCTGTGCAGCTAAACCCAATAGGCTCACCATATGAAAATATAGGACGCATTACGGACTTATAGATAAGCAGTTTATTTTCCCGACTGAGTTTTAATTTCCTACTTATAAAATTATGTAGGATTCGAGAAGACTTCCTTGTTTTTGAGGCTGTCAGCCGACCATTTGATAGGCTTGCCAAAAATAATTAAGTTGGGGATCGATAAGTTCTTTTGAGCTCTTGTCTTGGTTAAAAAAATTGATTTGGTTTTGCTTTTGTTAATTTTTACTTTCCAATCGCGAAAGATTTCTGCTAAGGCCAGAAGTTGCAGGTCTTTAATTATGGTTAGATTGGTCAGAGGATGTTGTATAGATAGCTGTGCCGGCGGCAAATGTTGCAATTTTACAGTTTGACGATTGGGGTATGTCAAACGTATAAGCATTATACATATAGGCATGGGCTTAGAGAAGGGCCTTGTGTGATGCCTGATGGTTAATGGAAGAAAAATGTATTATGTAATTAAGTTTTTTATTTTGTTGTTTGTTTTCACTTTTTTTTTAAATTTTATATTTAATTATTCGTTTTTATCTTTTGTAATATTTATTATTCTTTTTTTTATTAATTTGAAACATTGCTTTACTTTATTTTTTTCTAATAATACAGTATTGTGATCGATTTTTAAAAAAAAATTACTAGTAGACACGAAAAAAGCAAAAAAAAATTTCAGTCCGTCTGTCCGCCGTACGCCGCAAAATCGTTTGAAGGCTCGTAGCTCACAAACGGTTTGAGATATTAAATTGAAATTTTTTATGAATAGACTGTGTAGACCCCTTGAAGTGTCCAAATTCTGAGCGGTAGGAGTGTGAGGGGGAGGAGGGGGTGCGTTTTAGACGGACAATTTTGGTTTCTAGATCTCAGCAACCGCTTATGCTAGAGCTTTGAGAGATGGATAAAAATTGTCAATATGGGTGAAGGGGTGTGGGAGTGGAGGGAAAAGGAATGCGTCCGAAACGCAAGAAAGCCGAGATCGGTTCATTCTAAAATCCATATCTCCTAAACGGTTAATGTCACGAAATTAAAACTTAATGAATATCTGTAGGTATACTTGGAAAATAGATGGGACACAAATTTTTGAGTGGGGTAGTGGTCTCCCCCGGCGAGGGGGGGAGGGTGAAAAACTTTGGATTACGATATCACACGAACCAATTGCAATACAAATAAAATTCAGTTTGAGTATAAAGCTTGACAAATGTTTTGCTGAACGTAAAATTTTTTAAGGGTGCCGTGAAGCATGAAAGTGGAGGGGATACGAATTTTTCTAGACAATCACGTCTCATATCGCAAGAGCAGTATAAGATAGATGCTTAAGATTTTTACCAGAAGTAGTCCTAACAGACCCATAGCAATTTTGGTGGTGTTGTTGTAGAGGGTGGGGGTGGGGGAGGGTGAAAAGGAAAAGGTTCCGATTCTTATATCTCGAGAACCTTTTAAGATAAAGCTGAAACTTGGTAATTAGATAGAGCTATAGTAGTAGCATGTTGGAAAAATATAAATTTTTATAGAGGTAGTATGGTACGGGGTGGGGGTGTTTTTCCTATCTATAGAATGGCTTATGCTAGAAAGTTGAAACACGGTGTGTACAGGGTGGCCCATCTAGTTGTTTCTTTTTAAATCATAGCTTATTTTGACACTGAAAGCTGTTTCCCGCTCGAAATCTAGACAGAAAGTCAGTACCTCCGCGGAACGAAATGAGTCGCTTTACGCTTGAACAACGTTGGGAAATATTGAAAACTTATTTCCAAAGTGAGTGGGAGTGGGAACAACAACAACGTTTCGGTCAACGGTGAACATTACAGAGCCATGTTATCCGACTTTTTTTTTACTGAAATTGAAGACATGGATTTGGACGACCTCTGGTTCATGCAGGATAGCGCGCCATGCCACACAGCCCATGCCACAATCGATCTTTTACGCACCAAATTCCCAAATCGTGTTATCAGCCGTCTTGGCGATGTCAATTGGCCGCCTCGGAGCTGCGATTTGATCCCTTTGGATTTTTTTTTGTGGGGAACCGTGAAGGACCGATGTTATGTCAAGCCGAGATCGGTTCATTCTAAAATCCATATCTCCTAAACGGTTAATGTCACGAAATTAAAACTTAATGAATATCTGTAGGTATACTTGGAAAATAGATGGGACACAAATTTTTGAGTGGGGTAGTGGTCTCCCCCGGCGAGGGGGGGAGGGTGAAAAACTTTGGATTACGATATCACACGAACCAATTGCAATACAAATAAAATTCAGTTTGAGTATAAAGCTTGACAAATGTTTTGCTGAACGTAAAATTTTTTAAGGGTGCCGTGAAGCATGAAAGTGGAGGGGATACGAATTTTTCTAGACAATCACGTCTCATATCGCAAGAGCAGTATAAGATAGATGCTTAAGATTTTTACCAGAAGTAGTCCTAACAGACCCATAGCAATTTTGGTGGTGTTGTTGTAGAGGGTGGGGGTGGGGGAGGGTGAAAAGGAAAAGGTTCCGATTCTTATATCTCGAGAACCTTTTAAGATAAAGCTGAAACTTGGTAATTAGATAGAGCTATAGTAGTAGCATGTTGGAAAAATATAAATTTTTATAGAGGTAGTATGGTACGGGGTGGGGGTGTTTTTCCTATCTATAGAATGGCTTATGCTAGAAAGTTGAAACACGGTGTGTACAGGGTGGCCCATCTAGTTGTTTCTTTTTAAATCATAGCTTATTTTGACACTGAAAGCTGTTTCCCGCTCGAAATCTAGACAGAAAGTCAGTACCTCCGCGGAACGAAATGAGTCGCTTTACGCTTGAACAACGTTGGGAAATATTGAAAACTTATTTCCAAAGTGAGTGGGAGTGGGAACAACAACAACGTTTCGGTCAACGGTGAACATTACAGAGCCATGTTATCCGACTTTTTTTTTACTGAAATTGAAGACATGGATTTGGACGACCTCTGGTTCATGCAGGATAGCGCGCCATGCCACACAGCCCATGCCACAATCGATCTTTTACGCACCAAATTCCCAAATCGTGTTATCAGCCGTCTTGGCGATGTCAATTGGCCGCCTCGGAGCTGCGATTTGATCCCTTTGGATTTTTTTTTGTGGGGAACCGTGAAGGACCGATGTTATGTCAAGTATCCAGAAACGATTCAAGCACTTAAGGTCAATATCATCCAAGCAATCCGTGAGCTACAGCCCGAAACCATCGACAAGGTCTTGGAAAATTGGAGTGACAGAATGCGCTACTGCGCAGCCAGCCGAGGCAGCCACTTGAACGAAGTTGTGTTCCATCATTAATGGGAATGTTTACTCTTACAAATAAAGCCATAATACATGGAAAAAAATTTAATTTTGTTCATTTTATTGCATTTTTAAAAAGAAACTTGTATTTGGATGTAAATCAACTAGAAAAGTAATTCAGAGAAGAAAAAAAATTTCAAATATCCATTAGCGTTCGGAAGGGCAAAAAAAATGATCAGTGAAAATTGAATACATATATTTTCACGGTTTTCGTCATATCTATTAGGTCTTTCCAAATATTGAATTGATTTTTATTCTACTGCTTCTTCATATAAATACCTAGAAAGTGTTTTCAAGATTTTTTGAAATTCTAGCCCTAAGGGGGTGTAAAGGGGTTCTATACTTTTTCACGAATTCTGCCACATCCCTCAGGTCTGATCAGATATCGAATATCTTTTCACTTTCAAGGGCGTGCGTAATAATCGCCTAAAACTTGTTTTTAAGTTTTTTCCTTTTTCAGCCCCTAAGAGGGTATAAAAGGGTTGAACACGTTTTCACGAATTCCGTCATATATTTTAGAAGTGATAACAAATTGAATTTGTTTTTATTTTCTGGTGCTGTCTTCATATTTATCTATTAACTCCTTTCAGGATTTTTGGATATTTAACCCCCAAGTGGGTGTAACGAGGTTGCATGTCTGATGATATATCGAATTCATTTTTACTTCCTAAGGTTTCCTATATAACCGCCAAAAAGTACATTTCAGTATTTTTAGATATTCAAACCTAGGGGGTGTAAAGGGGTTTTATACTTTTCAAAGCTTCGACATATTTCTTAGGTTTGATGATATTGTTACGTGTAAGCCTGGCAACCGCGCAACCGTACAACTCGATCGTTACAACAACAACCGAATACCTAGTTGCAAAATAACCCAATCAGAAACCTAGCTGAAGATAAGGCGAGACAACACGATTCTATCTCCCTTCTTTACCGAATGCTCTCCAATGTACTAGAACCCTGTACATGAACCACCAAAGTCGAAAGATCTCAAGCTCACTTGAATCTTCTGCACACACCACTGAACGATGATCGAAATCGAAGGCTCTGAAGCTTTCGAGAAGATTCCAGAACTGAACGTTCAAGCACATCCTAGACTGCAACCGGGTAGTATATAAGCAGGTGAAGCATTCAGCTAAGGGACAGTAATCTCGATTACGTCGACTGCGAGTATACGCGACCGTGTTGAGAGAGAACGAAAGTGAACGAGTTAAGCGATATATGGTATAAGCGGGCGGTACTGCCATACAGTGCGAATTATTGTGCGATTATAATTCTGTGAATTAAAGTGCGGATAAATAAATTATCACTTATTTTTATTTTAACCGAATTGTGTTTTACTTGAAATCCCGGCGAACCCCTAGCTCGCAACAATTGGTGTCAGAAGTGGGATTTCAAGGATAAATTCGGGTTGAAATCGCGAGTGGAAAAAGTGAATTTAAAATTCTCGAACGGACAAAGTGAGAATTTTGTGCGCTGTGAAGTGAAGTTAAAATTCTCGAACGGACAGGGAGAATTTTATGAAATCGAACAATCTAGAGTGCTCTAGTGAACGGTAACTTGAATTAGTGAAGTGGAAAATTCTCGTACGGACAAAAAGAGAATTTCAGTGAATTTGTATCGTGAAAATAAAAATCTTTAACGGACAAATAATAGATAGTGAAAATGCCGCGTTATTTAAAAGACTTAAAACTAATGGAGCTGAAGGAAGAGCTCGGTAGACGCGAATTATCAACAACCAGGAACAAGTCCGAACTTGTCAGCCGAATGATCGACGTGCTTGAGGCTGAAGTTAAGGACGCAAATAGTTTCGAGTTCCCAATCGAAGAAGCTCGTGCAGGAAGTAGTGAGGAGTGTTCTGGTACACCAGATTCGCTGACGCAGTTAATTCAGCAAATGATGAACCAACAAAGACAGCTCTCACAAGACCTCTCAGCAGATCTCGGCCAGAAATTAGAACAACAAAGGCAGCTTTCAGCAGAGCTCTCAGCAGACCTCTCAGCAGATCTCAGCCAGAAAATGGACCAACAAAGTCAGAAATTAGATCAGACATCAACAGACCTCAATCAGAAACTGGACCACCAAACTCAACAACACAATCAACTATCAATAGATCTCAACCAAAAATTGGAACAGCAAAACGAACAGACGAAAGAGCTAAAAGAAGATTTAAATAATAAAATTAAAGATCTGAACCAGTCGATGGACACCATAGGTAAGACAATCGAAGAAAATGTAGAGAAGAAACTTCGAACTTTCGAAGAAAAGACATCTGAGATTGTAGAAGAAGTCGAACGTCTAAAAAGGGACTTTGATAACGTGAAAGCGACTGGAGTCATCAAGACAGAACACGTTACGCACAAAGATCTCAAAGCTCCGATCTTCGATGGACAAACACCGTGGGCTATCTATAAGACCCAATTTGAGGCTGCCGCAAGAAATAACCATTGGAATGATTTGGAACGAGGAACGGCTTTGATATTGGCGCTAAGAGGTCCACCAGCAGAGGTTCTTCAAACCATTCCTCAAGAGCAACAGCAAGATTTTTCGACGTTGGTACAGACATTGGATCTTTATTATGGTAATGACCACATGCGAGAGATCTACAAGATGCAACTCCACAACCGAAGTCAAAAGGATGGCGAAACATTGCAAGAGCTAGCGCTCGATATAGAACGACTTACGTTGCTTTCATTCCCTAATGTGCCAAGCGAACATCGCAGTGATTTGGCTGTGTTCACATTTAATAATGCCGTACAGGATGAAGAACTACAGTTGTCATTAAAATTGGCAGGAAAGAAAACGATTGGCGAAGCCTTAGTATATGGGCTTACGTTCGAAGCTGCCAAGCAAAGCTCGTGGAGTAACTACCGAGTCCGAAAAATAACAGAAAAGTGTGTATGCGAGAGAGCAGAGTACACCAAGCCGAGCGTAGGATCTGGTGGCCCCCGATGCTGGAATTGCGGAAAGGCGGGACACTTAAGTCGGGATTGCAGATCAGCGGATTACACTGGAAGAGCGATACCCCACCATTGCCGCAATGAAAACACAAGTCAATCTTACGTGAGTCGGAGATTGGAACACGCTAGGCCCAGCGTTCTCCGATGTTGGCATTGCGGACAGGACGGCCATTTACGGCGTGATTGTTGGCATCTAAGAAGAAACAGGAATAATTACGATGAGCACACTTCGAAACAACCACTATGCAATAGCTGTAATGAGCGGGAAAGAACTGTTGACACCGATTGCTGGTGGAAAGGAACCGAAAAACAAGGCAAACGTCGCGGAGCGATGCGATGTTGGAACTGTGGACTAGAAGGACACTTAAGGTTTGATTGTCGGAAGCCGAAGAGAACGCCGAATTATTGTTCGGATTGTACTGCCGAACAAAGGAGTACTAGAGGCGCAAAGCTACAGAGCCAATTAGAAGAGACGGAAATTGGCTGGCGAAATCAATATCAGCGTATTGTGATGCAGAATAATCAACAAGACAAAGAGGTCGTGGGGAACTTGCGACGATTAAAAGTTTGTGATCGACAGCAGGCAAAACATTACCAAACTCGGGACAAAATCTGTTCAACAACAAATCACCAGAATGCAGAGCATTGTCAACGAGCGAAATCCTCCAGCTACGGAGATGGCGATCTAGTATTGTTGTACAGCACTCGAAGACAGAGGAAAACATCGTCAAAACATCAGTGCAACGGTAAAGGAAGGCATCGAGTCAGCACGCAACTAAAGGAGGGAGTACCACGGACCAAAATGAAAAATGACGTCACTGACGAGGGCGCTACTCTGTTCGGGACGAACAGAAACTAAGGAGGGAGTAATGTTACGTGTAAGCCTGGCAACCGCGCAACCGTACAACTCGATCGTTACAACAACAACCGAATACCTAGTTGCAAAATAACCCAATCAGAAACCTAGCTGAAGATAAGGCGAGACAACACGATTCTATCTCCCTTCTTTACCGAATGCTCTCCAATGTACTAGAACCCTGTACATGAACCACCAAAGTCGAAAGATCTCAAGCTCACTTGAATCTTCTGCACACACCACTGAACGATGATCGAAATCGAAGGCTCTGAAGCTTTCGAGAAGATTCCAGAACTGAACGTTCAAGCACATCCTAGACTGCAACCGGGTAGTATATAAGCAGGTGAAGCATTCAGCTAAGGGACAGTAATCTCGATTACGTCGACTGCGAGTATACGCGACCGTGTTGAGAGAGAACGAAAGTGAACGAGTTAAGCGATATATGGTATAAGCGGGCGGTACTGCCATACAGTGCGAATTATTGTGCGATTATAATTCTGTGAATTAAAGTGCGGATAAATAAATTATCACTTATTTTTATTTTAACCGAATTGTGTTTTACTTGAAATCCCGGCGAACCCCTAGCTCGCAACAATATATTAGATCGCTTTTTACTTCCACAGACTTTTTCTACTTTTTTTTTTACTTTTTTCTTTTTCGCCTACAAATCCATTTCTCAATTTTTGTATATTCAACCCCCAAGGTCTTGTATATGTTTTCACAATTTTTGGCATCCCTTAGTTCTGATGAGATATAAAATTGGTTATTACGGCATTTGACGCAATGACCTAGAAACCAATTTCACAATTTTTCGACTTTCAAGAACCAAGGGGGTGTGAAGGATTTGCTTATGTTTTCACAAATTTTTTAAAATCCTTCGTGTCTCATGATATATCAAGTTGATTCTTATGAAATCGTCTAAAAATCTGTTTTACAATTTTTTCGAAATTCAAACCCCAAGTGGAAGTAATGGGTTTGTATACGTTTTAACAATTCGTCATATCTTTTAAGTCTGATAAGGCAGCCAATTCGTTTTTACTTCTATGGGCTTTTAGTGTACATAATATACCGAAATTCGAATAGTCTACACGGGCTTTTCCAATTTTTAATCGGCTAAAAATCTCTATTTTAAATATTTGTTTTACTTTATTATTTTTTTAAGAATAAAACTAACTTTCCAAGAAACCTCATAATTTCGAAACAACTGATGATATACTCCGACTTTGACCGCTCCCGAACTTTGACCCGAAAATAATAAAGTTTCTTCCAGACCATTGGCAGATTTTTTCAACTTTGTTACATTTCATTAATTTTTTTTTTAATTTATAATATTTTTATTTTTATTATTATTACTTTTTTTAATTTTTATTACAGAAATCGTACATTTTTTTTTTATTTTATTATCTATATTTTTTATGTTTTTATTATAAAAAATTATTTTACTTAAATGAAATATGGCACTATTTCTATATAACTTTTGTTACTGTAAATAATACCTGTTTATGCACTATACCAAAAATTAAAATGATATTTAAATTGCATAGTCACTTCCAGAATTTAATTTGCTTGAATCATTTAATTGAAACACAACAGAATACACTAAAAAAAGAATATTTAAAATATTGAGAGTCTCGTAATAGAGAGTCTACTGTATTTTTTAATTTTTATTATATTTTGTTCAAATTAATTTTTTTTAAATTAATAATTTTATTTTTTTGTCATGTTTTTAAATTTTAATTTTATTAATTTTTTTCATTATTTTTTAATTTTAATTTAGTTGTTTTTTTATTCATTAATAATTACTAATTTTTTCATAATTTTCTTTTTTTTATATAATTAATGTTATATTTTTATAATTTGTATTTTGTTTTATTTTTTTTTTAATTTATTTTTATTTTGTTTTGAAATATTTATTTTATTCCATGCATATATTTTAATTTATTATTTTAATAATACAGTATTGTTTTCGATTTTTAAAAAAAAAAAATTTGCTACCCTGAAAAATTTTTTTTTCATGTTTCATGACTAGTAGACACGAAAAAAGCGCAAAAAATTTTCAGTCCGTCTGTCCGCCGTACGCCGTACGTCGACCGGTGTACGCAAAATTGTTTGAAGGCTCGTAGCACCCAAACCCATTGAGCTATTTAGTTGAATTTTTTTTCGTAGATAGACTGGGTAGGCCCCTTGAAGTGAACAAATTGTGAGGGGTGGGGGTGTAAGGGGGGAGGTGGGGGAAGCGTTTTAGACGAAAAATTTTGGTGCCTAGATCTCAGCAACCGCTTATGCTAGGAGGCTGAAATTTGGAACTTATATAGAGCTTCGATAGTGGACCCATTTGCAAAAAAATTGCCACTATAGGTGAAGGGGTTTGTGAGTGGGGGGGAAATAATGCGTCCGATACGCAAAAAAAGACGAGATCGACACATTCTAAAATCCATATCTCCTAAACGGTTAATATTGCAAAATTGAAACTTAATGAGTATCTGTAGGTATACTAGGAGAATAGATCGAAAACAAATTTTTGAGTGGGGGCAGTGGCGTACGGGGGTGGGGGGTGAAAAACTTTAGATTACGATATCTCACGAACCAATTGCACTAGAGAAATAAAATTTAGTTTGTGTATAAAGGTTGACAAATGAGCATGACAAATGGGCATGAAAGTGGAGGGGATAAGAATTTTTCAAAAAAATCACGTCTCATATCTCAAGAACGGTATAAGATAGATGCTTAAAATTTTTACCAGAAGTAGGCCTAATAGACCGCTAGCAGAAAACAAAATTTTGGAAGTGTGGGTGTAGATGGTTTGGGTTGGGGGGGGGGGGGGGGGGGGGGGTGAAAATAAAAAAGTTGTGATTTTTATATCTCGACAACCTATAACGATATAAAGCTGAATAGATAGAGCTATATTAGTAGCATGTTGGAAAAATATAAATTTTTATAGGAGCAGCATGGTACGGGGGTGGGAGGTGTTTTTCCTATCTATAGAACGGCTTATGCTGCGAAGTTAAAACTCGGTATGTTTATGTAAATCAACTAGAAAAGTAATTTAGATAGAAAAAATTTTCAAATATCCATTGGCGTTCGGAGGGGGGGCCAAAAAAAATGATCAGTGAAAATGGAATGCATATAGTTTCACGGTTTTCGGCATATTTATTAGGTTTTCCCAAATATTGAATTCATTTTTATTGTACGACTTCTTCATATAAATACCTAGAAAGTGTTTTGAGGATTTTTTAAAATTCGACCCCTAAGGTGGTGCAAAGGGGGTTGTAAACTTTTTCAAGAATTCTACTATATCCCCAGGTCTTATCAGATATCGAATATCTTTTCACTTTCACGTGCTTGCGTAATAATCGCCTAAAACTTAATTTTACGTTTTTCCCTTTTTCAGCCCCTAAAAGGGTATAAACGGGTTGAACACGTTTTCACGAATTCTGTCATTACTTTTAGAAGTGATAAGAAATTGAATTGGTTCCTACGTTCTCGTGCTGTCTTCATATTTATTTATTAACTCAGTAGGATTTTCGGATATTCAACCTACAAGTGGGTGTAAGGAGGTTGCATATCTGATGATATATCGACTTAATTTTTACTTCCTAAGGTTTCCTATATAAAAAAGCCAAAATGTCAATTTCAGTATTTTAGATATTCAATCCTAATGGGTGTAAGGGGGTTGTATGCTTTACAAAGCTGGGACATATTTCCTAGGTTCGATGAGATATTAAATCGCTTTTCACTTCCACAGACTTTTTATATAATCGCCTACAAACCCATTTCTCAATTTTTCGATATTCAACTCCCCAAGGGTTTGCATACGTTTTCACAATTTTTGCCATCCCTTAGTTCTGATGAGATATAAAATTGATTATTACAACCAACCAATTCACGATTTTTCGAATTTCAAAAACTAACACAAATTTTTCAAAATCCCTCGTGTCTCATGAGATATCAAGTTGCTTGTCATGAAACCGTCTAAAAACCTGTTTCACAATTTTTTCGAAATTCAAACCCCAAGTGGAAGTAATGGGTTTGTATACGTTTTAACAATTCGTCATATCTCTTGAGTCTGATAAGGAAACAAATTCGTTTTTACTTCTATGGGCTTTAAGTGTACATAATATACCGAAATTCGAATAGTCTACACGAGCTTTTCCAATGTTTAATCGGCTAAAAATCGCTATTTTAAATATTTTTATTTTAAGCACAAAATTAATTTTCCAAGAAATCTAATAATCTCGAAGCAACTCATGATATACTCCGACTTTGACCGCTCCAGAGCTTTGACCCGAAAAATAATAAAGTTTCGCCCAGACCATTGGCAGATTTTTTAACTTAATTTAGTTTTGAAGACTGCGGAGGTGAGACTGGTACAAAATCTTTACATCTTTAATAATTTAAGTTATATTTAAGTCTTATTTGCTCCGTTTTTTTGGCGTCAGGGAAGCTACTTATGTGAAACACCCACACGAAATTCTCTACTGAGACCGATCGTTGTCCTGGCTACTGACATTGAGTATATGACAGTTAAAAAAATCTGCCCTCGAAAAATCAGTTTAAAACTGTGTTGAACTAGGTCCGAATTAACGGGTTTTTTTTATTTTTAATTTTTATTAATTTATTTTTTTGCTATTTTATTTTTTTGTTATTTTATTTTTTTAATATTATTTTATTTTTCTATTATTATTTTAGTTTTTTAGTGTTTAAATTTTAATATTTTTATTTAATTTGTATATATTTTATATTATATTTATATATTTATTTGTATTTATATTTTTGTTCTGTTTTGCTGTGTTTTTATTATATAAGTTTTTTTGGTGCAAGTTATTTAATTTATTAAAAAACAGCAGTTTGTAATAAATTAATCTCAACTTCTTTTAGTATTTCAAAAATGAATCTTTTTGGAGTGGAGTTCTTGATGAAGAAAATTTCAGCTTTATTCATGCACTAGAACCTTCAAGAGGCTCTACATCCTAAAAGTTGGATAGTCTTATCATCTAAACGTGTAGATTAAACGGAAAACTCTAAAACTTCAATTTCTAAACTTATTTCATCCCTCTTTTGATATCACATACGCAAGAGCATCCTCTCTGGATTCACCGTTCAAAGCTTGCGCTTAATTTATTACTTTCAACTATCATTTTCACCTATAATAGTATTAATTAAAAACTTATCTTATCGCTTGAAGTAGCTGCGATCTCGAAATACATTCAACCCAATGGAAAATATGTTTGCTTCTAAACAAAATGTGTTTGCGTTATTATGTGAACAACAGCAAACTTCTGTGAAAACTTTCCCAAACAGCCAATGTAATATGTCGCTTCCTATCTCTCTCTCTCGTTTTCATAGAAAAGTTATAAACTTCTCACTTTACTTTCGATCCCTGTCCCTCTCTCTCTCTCCGGTCCTCTCCCTTTCTCGTTTACAAACTGCAAATATATTTCATATAGCATCGCACTTTGTGTACATTTCCTACACGGATTTACTAATTGTTTTGAAGCCTGAGGTATTCTAATGTGAATTAAACTTTAATTAAATTCGAGTTTATATTAAAAAGTTTTCCCATCACGTATCCTCGACTGATGGCAGTTAAGGAGGGGGTGGGGGGGTTAAGGAGAACAAAGGAGCACAATAGAGGGGACAGTGGGTATACAGTCTAGCCTGATGTTTATTCAAAGTTTAAAATATCGTAAAGTTAGGCTGAGCTAGAAACCTGCTATTTATTGGATTGCCTTGAGTCGCTCGCTTTGTGTAAATTTCCAACTTTTCTTAATTGAACCAAGAATTGAGAGTAGCACTGTTGATTGGATGGGGGCTTTAAATACTGATGGTGAAATTTTAGTTAAGAGTCCTTTATTTTGCTTTTGAAGGTGCAATCTTTTCAACAATTTTACATTGAAGGGTTCACCGGTCTTAAAGAATAAAAACCATCGCACGTAATACCAGCTAGAGGTTGAACGTTACTATCTAATCCGTTTTATGTATGACAGGTGAACAACTTTCACCTGAAAAACCACTGTGTTAAACTAAGTCTAAAAGTGAGCTGTTTCGCCATCGAATGGTTGTATATTTCTTAATTGGAGGCCGTATCACAGAACTGTCGAATACCTTGGCGACTTTGTTGCTTTTGTCGAGTTTTTTTTTTGTGTGCAGGCACCACTGAAACCACACATCAAATTTAAAGTGCCCTTGAATAAATTTCTGTTCGAGGATCTGTTCCAACAGTGTATTTCATCTACATACAGTTACATGGGAAATTTCTGTCCCAATTAAATTGGTTGGTGTCTTGGCTAAGTTTTACGACAGCTGATGAAACCAAGGACAAACTACATCGACTTTAGTTAAAACACTGAGCTTGCAAGACCAGCTAAAATTTTTTAGCTTGGTTCCTCTAAGAATAGAATGGGATTCAGACTATCGTGAGTTTTTTTTTCAAATAATATTCTCAAATTTTAAATTCTTTCGCCAAATCCACTATGTGATTAGCTCCATAAAATGCTATTAACTATTTAAATAAAAATCACAATGACACACGAGAGGATTTAAATAAAGTATGAGATTGTCCTTTAGAGCTTGACCCAATTTCCTAATCAATTATTCAAGTTCGCAATTTGCACGAAATCCTGCATGCTCTTCAGAAATTCCACAATATGGTCAATCATTCGAAATTAATTTTTCATTAAAATCGTGCGATTTTTAAGTTGGATTTCCGAGTCACATACAAAATTAAGTTCATAATTGCTGGCAATTGTTTAATATCACATAAAGTTAAAAACAGCAATTTATCAAAATTAAACGAAGTCCTTTCAAGGATTTTCTTTCATTTTTTCCCGGCCAAAAGAAACTTTTCTGCATTTCAGTTTTCATTAATTTGTGAGAAATTTTCATTGCGTCTTGTTAGACTCTCGTCCGGACTAATAAGAAAAAAAATTTTGTTCAAGAAAATGCTATTTTCTTGCAAGAATTCGACTTCATTTCTTAATTCAGTTTAACTGCAAGAATTTATGTAGAACGAGATCGAGCGTACAGAAATACTGGGTACATTTTATAGTTAGTTTTATGCAGAGTCCTTGCGCTCGTTTCTACTGCTGTACATTGTAGAGGAGTAAGGCTTTCAGAAAATTATGGGTAAGCTACGTATTGTTTATATGAGCCCTCTAAGGAGCGTAGCCATCTGGGGTGGGTGGTAGTTGATAAGATAGTTGCAAATTATGGGCTGTGCATTGGGTTCGGAAAAAAAACCCGAAACGTTCCCGTTCGGGCCTTAATAGGCTTTACAAAATGTGCACACTGTTCTGATTAATGGCTTTGTAGCTTTGGAATAATTTCGCGAACAATATGACAGAATTGTCTGTCTGGTGGTTTTGAGAGTCTGCAGAACTTTAGGCCCGGAATAAATCCATTTCAGACAGTCAGAAGTTTGAGCAATTTAAATTGACGGGCGAGTGGTTGATTTCCTCGGTGTATTGTTCCGTAATGAGCCGAACGAAAGGCGAAACGGATTTTCCATTGTGACAAGAATGACATAAAATACCGCCACTATACGATCAAGTCCTGTAACAACAATTCCGTACCATACCGAAAATACCAACCCGATAAGAGCCAGATTACAGAGAGTCATCATCAGGACGACCCTTCCCATAATTCCCAACTCTACATCTGTACATCCTGTTTGCAAAGTGTGCCATAATACCTACCAACGAATGGGGCATTACTTTTGTTATTTCGGGGAAGAATAGTTGACTTTCGATCTATTGATCCGAAGCAAACTAGGACATGAGTACACTTCGTTTTTGTCAGGAATTTCCAAACTTCGGATAAAGCCTTATATAATCCGGTCCGAGGATATGAACGAAAGTACGTACATGGTACAGCTATAGATGATGTGATGATCTAGGGCTAAATAGTTGTGAAACCTTTTACCGAAACACTAGAAGGGGATGTTATTTGTCAGATAGTAGAAGGAGAGAAGGATAGATAAATCAAATGTTTTGAAGTTCCTTCGTTTTCGAATTGCTGGACAATTCCGAAAATAGAAGAAACTAATGCGACAGGATATAGTCGATTCTCAAGGTTCACAGTACGTAGTTATTTCTATGATTACTGGTCATACAAATAGAGATAGATTGCTCTTAGTCTAACATATGAATCCTGGACAACACAACATTTCTCCATTTGTATAAAAGGACATAAGGTCTGTTTGAAATGATTTCGTCCACATCCATTCCGGCATTTTGAAATTGTACAAATTGATTTTTGAAAGGTATTTTCAGAAGTCAACTCTTAAGTGCAATGATCGCCAAAGTTTATCTATGGAACCGCTTACTCTAGAAAGTTGAAACTTGGAAGATATATATATTTGTTGAGAATTCCACAGTGGAGCTGATTACAAAAAATGGATGTGCCAAGTAATGAATTTTGGACTACAAGGCTGGAATCAAGACATTCGGGTTTGCGTATTCCCTGACCGGTACCAGTACAAAGGGTCGTAATAAAAAAAAGTTCATACGGGGGTAGACGAGTACGATATCTCACGAACCAACCAGATTTGTATGAATAGGTGTTGAAGCGAATTTCGTGAAATATAATTTAAGATTTAGTGCATAAGGATATAATCTTCCAACAGTCTAAACGCAACTTTATTTTTTTCTGGACAAAGTTCGGCTAGCGGTTAAAGTCGTATCGCGAAAGGAGTACTGAGGCTTCTGCTACCCTTGAAACATCAATTACAATTTTTGGTCATAGTGCAGAATGCGGTCAAAGACGAAATAAAACACTGTTTCGATAAAAGGAAGTTATCTTAAATATTTATTATGTCAATGGAATAGCTCTTTGTAAAATGCAACTTTTAACATTAATTAGTTGTTCTTCATAGAAGAAGAAGTAGAAACCTATTCAATATCTAATCATACCAAAATTTGGCGAAAATCGTAAAACATATTCAACCTCTTTACTCTGTCTTACAGGCTGAATATGGAAAAATCTTGGAAATCAATTTTTTAATAACGAACTCGTGGAAGTAAAGATCAATTCGATATCTCATTAGACTCCATAGATATGGTGGAATTCGTGAAATCGTATACAACCTATTTACTCCTACTTAAGGGTTGAATATCATAAAATCCTGAAATTAGTTTTTACGCGATTATATAAAAAGCCCGTGTAAATAAAAACAATTTGATATCTTATAAAACCTAAGAGATATGGCGGAATTCGCGAAAACGTGTATAACCCCTTTACACCCCCTTAAGGGGGAACATCCGAGTAGAAAGCAGAAAAATAGGTGAATTTTAGAAATTATTATCTCAAAAACTATTTGCTCGATTTTATCCAGGTTGGTTTTATTCGAAAGTATATATGTTGAGGTACGCTAATAACTACGGTAAAATTTTTTTTTTATAAATATACATATATCAACCGGAGGCGCTGCTGTCATGGTCGGCGTAAAGAATGTCCATCGCATGTGGTCGGTTGATTCAAAATAAAAATTTCAAAACGATTCTGAAAATATAAAGTATGATGCCCTTCGCTACGTAGGGTTTTTTGAAAAAATTTTTTTTTCACAAAATGCCGGCCGTTTGAACTTTATTTTCAGTGTTTAACCTCAATTATCGACCTTTTTGGCTTGATAAAAAAAAGTAAAAAAGTAAAAAGCCTATCCAAAAATATTGTGTGAAATTTTGGAAGAAATCGGTCAAGCCGTTTTCCGAAGATTTTAGGAACCGTCTTTGAAAAGTATGTTTCGAGATAATCGCGTTTGAATGCCGCTCTGTATAGAGAATTCACGATGGGTCCATTTCGGTTAATTGCACACAACTTTCACATTTATTGGAATTTCAATATGAAATTTACATACAACGTTCTTAAGACTACAAACTTTAAAATGAGCAAAAACAATTTTTTGATAAAAAAAATTTTCTTTTCGGATATTCCCCCTTAAGGGATGAATAGCAACAAATAAACTGAGAACAGTTTTAAAAGTCGTAGAACTCAAAAACAATTCCATACGCATCACATCTAAGAAATATGTCAGAATTTAAGAAAACGTATACAGGGGTTGAATATCAAAAGATTCTGAAATCAATTTCTATGCTTTTATCTGAGGAGTTAGCGGAAAACAATTAATTTCATATATTAAATAGCCTAAGAGATGAAAATATTTGGACTCCTTTTTATGGCTTTTTTTGCTACCAATAGAAATCCGAATTTTTTTGGCTTAAATTACTTTTACTTTAATATTTAATAATAAAGTATTGTTATCGATTTAAAAAAAAAAAATTTTTATTACAGAAATTGGCCTAATAGACGCCTAGCAGGATCTGTGTGTAAGGTGTGAGGGTGCAGGATGGTGTAAAAGAAAACGTTCCGATTTTTATATCTCGAGAACTTATAATCATGTAAAGCTAAAACTTGGTATTTAGATAAAGCTATAGTAGTGGCGTTTTGGAAAAAATATATTTTTTAATAGGGTTAGTATGCTACGGGGGTGGGGGATGTTTTTCCTATCTATAGAACGGCATGTGAAAAAAAGTTAAAAATTGCTGTTTATACGTAGATCTATTACAAAAGTAATTTAGATAAAAAAAATTTTGAAATATCCATTGGTGTACGGAAGGGGGGCTAAAAAGGTAATCAGTGAAAACGAAATTTATACATTTTCACGAATTTCGTCATATGTCTTAGGCCTTCTAAAACTATGAATTGATTTTCTTTTCACGGATTCCCCATATCAATACCTAGAAAGCTTTTTTCAGTGTTTTTTGCAATTCGACCCCTAAGGGGTGTGAAGGGGTTGTGTACATTTTAACGAATTCGGCCGTATCACTCAGGTCTGATTAGATATTGAATAAATTTTCACTTCCATGGGCTTGTTTTATAATTGACTAAAACTCGTTTTCTCGATTTTTCCTTTTTCAACCCCTAAGAGGTTAAAAATGGGTTAAACTCATTTTCACGAATTTCGTCATATCTCTCATCAGTAATACGACATCATATAGGGTTTCACTTCCTCGGGCTTTCTTTATATATATCTAAAAACTCATTTCAGGATTTTTGGATATTCAACAATTTCACAAATTCCTACATATTTCTTAGTTCTGATGATATATCTAATTCATTTTTTCTTCCTAAGGCTTCCAACATAATCGTCAAAAAGTTGTTTCCAGTATTTTTAGATATTCAACTGTAAGGGGACGTAAGGCTTTCGACATATTTCTTAGGATTGATGAGATATCAGATTGGTTTTTACTTTCACAGACTTTTTATATAATTGCCTACGAATGCATTTCCGATTTCATGTAATGGCTCAAAACCAAATCAGGAAAAACCTCATAATCGCATAATAACTGATATTATAATAAAACTTGGACCGCGTACCAAAATATGACCCAATTACGTAATTCATATGTTATATGTGGAATGCGGCGTAAGTATTCTAGAGCGACCCCATTCTAACCAGTTCCTGAAGTGTTTTTTAGGCTTTCAGTCGTATAGTAACCAACACCACATCTTAGCAATAAACACGTTCCGGACTTCTACCCAAAAATAATAAAGTTGCGCCCAGACAGACTGTTGGCAGATTTTTTTTTAATAAATCTGCACATAACTAGTTTCAACATTCTTGCCTAAGCCGTTCTTGTAATAGAAAAAACTCCTCCCTCAAATCGGGATTGCATGATATCAAAAATTATAGTTCTGGAACGTGCCGCTACTGCAGCCCTAAACAAATACCAAGTTTCAGCTTTCTAATATTTTCCTTTCTCACAATTATACCAAATTTGTTTCCCCTAGTAGAGGTCCAATCCAAATAGGTGCACTATCATAGCTCCATCTAAATTCAAAGTTTCAATTTCGTACCTTAAGCGGTTCCTGAGATGTAGGAACCAACATTTGTGGTCTAAACCCCTCCCCTCTTTTGCAGCCACACTCTCTAAGGAGGTCGTCCGTTTAACGGATCCACCTAATCTACTCGCTGGCCAAATTTTAAGTTAATAGTTCAAACGGTTTAAGGAGCATTCAAACGCGTTTGCGGACGGTGGTCAGACGGATAAGTTTTTTTTTACATTTTTATGGTCTATTAGACGTGAAATCCAAACCATTAGTTCTGATTAGATCCAAATAGCTATTTGTATACAATCGCCTAAAAATTAATTTAATGATTTTACTTTATTATTTTCTAATAATACAGTATTGTTATCGATTTTTAAAAAAAAAAAATTTGCTACCCTGAACATTTTTTTTTCGCGTTTCATGACTCGTAGACACGAAAAAAGCAAAAAAAAATTTCAGTCCGTCTGTCCGCCGTCCGCCGTACGCAAAATCGTTTGAAGGCTCGTAGCTCCCAAACGGTTTGAGATATTGAATTGAATTTTTTTTTATGAATAGAGTGGGTAGGCCCCTTAAAGTGACCAAATTCTGAGGGGTGGGGGTGTGAGGGGGGAGGAAGGGGAAGCGTTTTAGACGGAAAATTTTGGTTTTTAGATCTCAGCAACCGCTTATGCTAAGAGGCTGAAATTTGGAATTTATATAGAAATTTGGTAATGGACCGATTTGCATAAAAATTGTCAATATGGGTGAAGGGGTGTGGGAGTGGGGGGAAAAATAGTGCGCCCGAAACGCAAAAAAGCCGAGATCGACACATTCTAAAATCCATATCTCCTAAACGGTTAAAGTTACAAAATTGAAACTTAATGAATACCTGTAGGTATACTGGGAGAATAGATCGCAAACAAATTTTTGAGTGGGGGCAGTGGCGTACGAGGGTGGGGGGTAAAAAACTTTAGATTATGATATCTCACGAACCAATTGCACTAGAGAAATAAAATTCGGTTTCTGCATAAAGGTTGACAAATGAAGTTTGATGAAAGTAAAATTTTTTTTAGGAGGCGGTGGATCATGAAAGTGGAGGGGATGCGAATTTTTCGAAAAAATCACGTCTCATATCTCAAGAACAGTGTGAGGTAGATGCTTAAAATTTTTACCGTAAGTAGGTCTAATAGACCCCTATCAGAAAAAAAAATTTTGGGAATGAGGGTGTAGAGGGTGAGGGTGGGGGAGAGTGAAAAGGAAAAAGTTCCGATTCTTATATCTCGAAAACCTATAATGATATAAAGCTGAAACTTGGTATTTAGATAGAACTATAGTAGTAGCATCTTGGAAAAATAAAATTTTTTATAGGGGTAGTATGGTACGGGGGTGGGAGATGTTTTTCCTATCTATAGAACGGCTTATGCTACAAAGTTGAAACTTGGTACGTATACGTAGATCAACTAGAAAAGTAATTTAGATAAAAAAAATTTTAAATATCCATCGGCGTTCGGAAGAGAGGGCGAAAAAATGTATCAGTGAAAATGGAATGCATATATTTTCACGATTTTCGTCATATCTATTAGGTCTTCCAAAAATATTTAATTCATTTTTATTCTACGGCTTCTTCATATAAATACCTAGAAAGTATTTTCAGGATTTTCTAAAATTCGACCCCTAAGGGGGTGTAAAGGGATTGTATACTTCTTCACGAATTATGCGATATCCTCCAGGTCTGATCAAATATCGAATATCTTTACACTTTCACGGGCTTGCGTAATAATCGCCTAAAACTTGCTTTTGAGTTTTTTCCTTTTTCAGCCCCTAAGAGGATATAAAAGGGTTGAACAAGTTTTCACAAATTCCGTCATATCCTTTAGAAGGATCAATTGTTCAATTGTTTTTACTTTCTCGTGCTGTTTTCATATTTATCTATTAACTCCTTTCAGGATTTTTGGATAACCCCAAGTTGGTGTAAGGAGGATATTTTCACAGATTCCTACATATTGCTTAGATCTGAGGAGATATCGAATTCACTTTTAGTTCCTAAGATTTAATATATAAGAACCAAAATGTCTATTTCAGTATTTTCAGATTTTCAATCCTGTTGTATTCTTTTCAAAGGTTCGACATATTTCTTAGGTTTAATGAGATATTAGATCGCTTTCCATTTCCGCAGACTTTTTATATAATCGCCTACAAACCCATTTCTCAATTTTTGGATATTCAACCCCCAAGGGTTTGCATATGTTTTCACAAATTTTGCCATCCCTTAGTTCTGATGAGATATAAAATTGGTTATTACGGCATTTGATGTAATGACCTAAAAACCAATTTCACGATTTTTCGAATTTCAAGAACCAAGGGGGTGTGAAGAGTTTGCTTACGTTTTCACAAATTTTTCAAAATCACTCGTGTCTCATGAGATGTAAAGTTGGTTCTTATGAAATCGTTTTCGAAATTCAAACCCCAAGTGGAAGTAATGAGTTTGTATACGTTTTAACAATTCGTCATATCTCTTAAGTCTGATAAGGCAACAAATTCGTGTTTTCTTCTATGGGCTTTTAGTGTACATAATATACCGAAATTCGTATAGTCTACAGGCGCTTTTTCAATGTTTAATTGGCTAAAAATCTTTATTTTAAATATTTTTATTTTAAGAGCGAAATTAACTTTCCAAGAAACTTCATAATCTCGAAACTGGTGATATGCTCCGACTTTGACCGCTCCCGAACTTTGACCCGACAAATAATAAAGTTTCGCCCAGACCATTGGCAGATTTTTCAATATACCCCCCTTTTATTTTGACATATCTCTTAGATCCGATTGTTGATAGAATTGATTTGTTTATAGCCTCAAGATTGTTATACAATCTTCAGAAATTTAGAAATTCGATATTCATCCCATAAGGTGATAAAAAAGGTTCAACACAAATCCCGCCTTATCTTTGAAGTCTGATGAGATTTCGATTTAGTTTTTTAGCTTAAATGATTTTATTTTTTTATTTTTCGATATTCAACCCCTTTGGAGGTTGGTGATTTAATATAAAAGTATAAACGGTTCAAACTCCTATATCGGATTTCGTAACATTTTTTTGACTTACCTCGGGTCCGATTTGTTCTTTTTCAATCCGAAATCGTAATATAAGGTGTGTTTTTTCAACTGGATCAGATCACAGTTGAAAAAAACGATGTGGATCAACCCAAAAGCTAGTTTAGCAGGGTTAACAATCCTGTTGGTAAATGCCTTGGATAAACTGTATGGGCAGGGCTACGTATAGTTTCCCCTTATTGCATGTAGCGATGAAACTATGTAGAAAATGCATTGACATACAAAGGCTTTTTCAATAATTTTGAATATGCTGTCTCTATATTACAGATAGACTTAAATTTCCGTACAAAATGTATTGATTGTCCACGACTATTCTAGACTATTGGGTGCAAATATCTGCTACAAATTGAATTTACTGTGGTCATTATCAGCTGAATCGCAGGGCACCATCTATGAAAATGCTAAAATAGTAGAAATTTAGATGAATTGAGAAGCAGCTTTAATAGCGAAAAACTGATCCAACTTTGATCCCATTATGATTTTGGATCATCTCTTTGTTATTGTTTTCAATGTAAAACGAATGATTTTGAAAGATCAAGAGATCCAGTTGAAAAAAACACACCTAAATTCGCTTTTGAACTGTTAAGCTAGTATTACACTGTTTGACCAAGTGGTCAAATTGCAGTAATAAGCAATGCGAAATAGCGAATTCCAATTAATCTCACAGTACCCGCTCGGTCAAATTCGCTATTTCGCATTTCTTATTACTGCAATTTGACCACTTGGTCAAACAGTGTAATACCATGGATACACTGCTGGTATTGATATCATAATATCGTCAATACCAGCAATGTATCACCCAATACTAAGCATATACGAGATAAACTAACTGGTATATATCTAGTATTGAAACTGTTTCATGGTATACAAATGCGATAATTTTACGTAGTATACCATGCATTTTACTGCTAGTTGTGCCATTCCCCTATTGTGTGGCGAGTATCGCAACTAAATGTATTTGTTTGCTTATATCAGATACTGTCAAATCATTCCATATGTGCGGTGTATCATGTGTAGCTAGTTTCTACACTATGATTTCAATACCATGGTTTGTATACTAGCTGTGTATCCATGGTATAATACTAGCTTTACCAATTTCATTCGATCAAATCACAAGTTTCAAAATATTTCCCATCAAATGTCAAAATTAGTATCGAATTTTAAAAAAGAGCGCGATAAAATACTTGTTGCTATCTATTAACTAGAGTATAAAAATACTCTTAACTATATTTTTTTTGTAGTCTCGGAAGAATTGTCCCTCGGTTTTGAACAACCCAGTTGATTGAGTTGCCAATGACCTTGCTCGTTACACCTACAAAGAGTTTCCAACATGGTCGCAGTATTACCAACTAAATCTCTGATCTAAGGAGACATTTTTGGCTTATATCGTCTGGTACAAATATTTAAAGTGAAATTGTCACTATTCTGCCCGGTCTTCCCCTAAATGTTTTCACTAATTTTGCCATATCTGTTAGGTTCAATCATATATTGAATTGGTTTTTACCTTCACGGTGTTCTTGTACAATCGTGTACGAACTGATTGTAGCATTTTTGTATATTCATTCACTTAAATATTGAAAAGAGGTGTAAATGTCTGTTAGGTCTGATGAGATATCGAATTGGTCATATCCAAGAAATGTTTGATATTCAACCTCCGGTTGTAGAAGGGGGGTGTTGTTTTCTTCCTACACTTAGTAGACAAATTTCAGTAGGTTTGCTTAAATAGGGGATGGTGTCATTCTCTAAACTGAGCTCACGTAAAATGGGGAAGAAAAGAATCATCTTACAATGTCCGGTCGTTATCTTAAAATCGGACGAAATTGGAGTTGTAGAACAGCTTCCGTTGAGGTTTCCTTGTCTTGTCGCCATACCGATCAAGCGACCTACCACAACTTGTACACCAGGTTTTTGTAATTTATTCCCGGTTGACAATCGTTTATCAATCAACTGTCGGTTGGTCGTTGAAGGCCCCCTTTTTTCTTTCGTTTCAATCGAATGTCGTTCTAGACGTCTTGGAAGTTGAAACAGGGTGTCGTCGCCACCGCCCAACGAGATATTCTATTACATTTTTCGTCAATCACATGCTGTGATAATTGC
This sequence comes from Beris morrisii, assembly GCA_951812415.1. Taxonomy (NCBI): domain Eukaryota; kingdom Metazoa; phylum Arthropoda; class Insecta; order Diptera; family Stratiomyidae; genus Beris; species Beris morrisii. The sequence continues at coordinate 94,269,700 of OX638312.1, read as the reverse complement.
TTGCAAATAAAACGCGGAAAAAAAATCGTTAAGAAAAAAAAAGGAAGGAAACTTGTTTTCATATCTCTTAAGCAATTCGTTCGCAATTGTTGATTTAAAGCCGCCTGTTGGGCGGGTAGGTAAACGACAGGGTGAGGGGTGGTAGTTCAGCGCAAAAGTACTTCTGTTTAAGTACTTGCCCCGAACAATTCCGTCTACTTGTTTACTTTCCGGTCGTCGGTATCCGACAAGGTGGATTTTTCATCCTGTCGTACAGAAGCTTCGACGGAATTCGCCCGAATTGAATTGCGCGACCTTCGTTCTCCTCTCACCCCCCCAAACATTCCGGAAAGCTCGGCGTTGTTTTCATTTTCACGTACCGGCAAACGCGGCGAAATTCCGAACATGTGGACAACCTTCGCGATAGTGGGCATGCTCCGATCCGCTTAAGCTTTCCGACGAATTTTCGTCAAGTTACCCGGGGGGTTGGATGAGGGTGATGTGTGCTGTGTACTTGATGTGCGGGTGGTTCGTTAGGGTGGCGAACTCTTCGTCGAAATGTCAACACTCCGAACGAGATATGGCCGACAAGGCTGTATGTGGGCGGCAATGGTGGATGATTGCGATAAGGGTGGGTCCGATGGGTCGATGGATGGTGGCATTCCGCTACCCTCTTCGCTCGAATATCATCAGCTTTTTGTGCAATCCGACCGAACGACGACCCAACGAACAATCCACCATCAGCCGCTTTATTGCCTTCGCACGAAACTTGCTTCAGTCCTAATCAGACTGTTGATCCGCTTCTATCGGGAATTCCGGTATGTCCGTATGACGAGGAAAGAAATGTCGTGTCTTGTTCTTAGTCTTATGAGAGAATTAACCTGACGTACTTTTCGATTTTTCGGTTGTTTTTTTATTTTTCTCGTGTCCACACAAAACTAACGTTTCTTCGCGCCCCCTATCGTTTCGGTTCGCCGGTTTCCTTTCAAATGCGGTTAAAATAGTCGGGCGTATTGGATACTTACCGGCCACGAAAATCGAGTCAGTTTTCTCTTTGGGGTGAAAACAAATTAGTGTTAAAAAAATAGAAATTAATAAAGTGTATTTAATAATAACATAAAAAGAAAATATGTTGGTTGATTCAGTGCGGGGACCAAGTGCATTTCAATTGTATGTTGTGCTTTTTTAAATTTTCAGAATAATTTTTTTTCATTTTGAATTTCCCGCTCATTTATTTCTGCCATTCGCCTTGTTGTTTTATTTTATAAATCCTGCCCCAATTTCCTGGGAAAGTGCTTTACACAGTTTTTTCCATCTGCGGTGTTAAATGCACAAAAGCCTTGTGGGTCAAATACGACAGCAGCAGTATCGAATTAAAGTGTTCTTAAAGCGGAGTTTTGGTTAAAAAATTATTTAAAGTAAGTTGAAAATTTGTTGTTACTGTCGGTTAAATAAGTCATGTTTTTACCCTTAAAGAGCTTAGGTTTTTATTAAACACGGTCCACTTTTTCTTTCTTCCTTTAAGAAATCTCTACGCTGGTTTTTCTTAAATCTCATTAGACTCCTGTAACGAATTTCAAAGTCTACTTGTTGGTATAATGAGATGAGGGTGGCTACGAAGGGGAACAATTCAAGTGCTGGTCGACGTTGCTTGTAAACAGTTGCATGCTACACACTACAGAGGGGTGCAGTGTAGCCCAAAACATAATCTTTTTGTACTGAAAAGTGGTGTCAGGCCCACTTTGGACCATTTCGGTTTGTTGTGGAGTTGTCAAGCTGTCAAGGTCTTACGGACAGAACCATTCTTGACTTAACCGCGTGCCCAGAGGACCGCAATAGTTCATGCGATGTACACACATTGTAGTTGAAATGTCTTGAAAAGAACGCTCTCAGGCGGATCGTCGAAGATGGATACTTTCTGTTCTTATGCTACTACCTTCACAAGAGCGAATAAAGATTAAAGAATGTTTTATTAGCGGGTAAACTACCGATTATGCAGTATCTGTTTGAGGCAGTCTAAAAATTCGTTAATTTTCCATCGTTGGAAGAGCATGTCGATATCGCAAACTTCATTTGAATTGAATTGACCACCCACCTTACCTAAGAGCTAATAAAGATTAAAGACTGTGGCATTTAAGGTGAAAAGTACCAAGAATAGCGCTTCTATAAAGTTTAAGAACATGTAAAAAAAAATCAGAAATTGCTCATCTCCTACTGAATTAAACGATTTTATTTAAATTTATATTATTTAGTTATTAAATCCAAAGATTGATTAAAGATTAAAGAAGGGTGAAATGTACCAAGAATGGCGATTCCACAATGTTTAACTACATCTAAAAAAATTTTTAAATTGCTCATCTCTCATTTAACTGAACGATTTGGCTTAGTTATTTCATACAAAGATTGATTAAAGATTAAAGACTGTTGCACTTACGGGTAAAAAGTTCCAAGAATGTCGTGTTCACGATGTTCCAGGACGTTTAAAAAAGCCAGATTTGCTTCATTTTCCTCCGAATTGATCGATGTGATTTGGTTGTTCGATCTTAAAAGTGAAAAAAGATTAAAGATTTTTGAATTTTTAAAAAATATTACCAAGAATGCCGTTCCTTCTGCCACGACGATGTCTAAAAAGGCTGGCATCGAATTATTTGATTTTGTTTTCCTGTCCTAAAACTTAATAAAGATTAAAGATTGTTGGATTTGTGTGGAATGCCGCCCTTGATATGTTTTTAAGACGTATAAAAAAGCCGGATTTGCTTTATCCACCTCCGAATTGATCGATCTGATTAGTTTATACGATATCAAAAGTGAAAAAAGATTAAAGATTTTTGTACTTGGAGAGATCAAGCAACAAGAATGATGTTCCTAAATATTTTCAAAAGCTAGAACTACTTTACTTTCCGCTTAGTTCACTGATCTGATTTAATATTTTTCTTTATTTCTATTCCAAAAGTGAACAAAGATTAAAGACTGAGGTTTTTTCGCGGAAAAGGTACAAAGAATGCCATTTATACCATGTTATGAGAACGTTTAAAAAAATCTGCATTTGTTTCACTTAATTGAACGATTTGATTTAGTTATTTTAACCCAACAGTAACAAAATATTAAAGATTGGTGCAATTGCGTGAAATGTACCGAGAATGGCATTCCTCATTTGTTTAAGGACGTCTAAAAAAGCCGGATTTGATTCATCTTCCTTCCATGAACAATCCGATTTGGTTATTCGATTTCAAATAAGAAAAAAGATTAAAGATTATTGTATTTAGAGAGATCAAGCAGCAAGAATGCTGTTCCTAAATATTTTAAAAAGCTAGAACTGCTTTACTTTCCGCTTAGTCCACTGATCTGATTTAATAATTTTCTTTATTTCTATTCCAAAAGTGAATAAAGATTAAAGACTGCGGCATTTTCGGGGAAAACGGTATAAAGAATGCCGTTTCTATATTGAGGAAGTCTCAGAGAAAGTCTGAAATTGCACCATGCTCCATTTAATTGAACGATTTGATTGACAAAAAGTTCAAATAATGACGTATTTGCGAGAATGCTGTTTATGCGATATTAGAGGACGTCTTAAAAAGCTGGAATTGCTTCGTCTTCTTTTTCAATTGAATGGTCTCTCATTGTGGGTATTTCAGTTTATTTATAAACGGGCCGCATCTATAAATAATAAAAATAAAGGATTGAAATTCAGTTCAGTAACTGGCTTGATCATGGCGTGAATTAAACGACCAAAACTTCCTTTTTCGCGTTTGAATTATAGCTAAAGGGGCTAAAATTCTGGTTGTTCAGACTATGCGTTCGCTAGAAATTAGCTTTACCCTGCGTCTACACTGACAATTTATCTGGCAATGACAATGGCAATATTGCCATTAAGTTAAATGTCAAATCGCAATGATTGGGCATTTGATTGCCAGGCAATTTTTATTTGATCGAGTGAATTCTAAGTATCAAGTTGTGAAGCAAAGCAATCATAACTTCGAAAACTATTGATTAATTCAATAGTTTTTCCTTAAGTCCACTTATTTTCACTCATTTTGTGATTAAACCAAAAAAATGTTAGTCTACCTGTTGACAAGCGACGCTAACTTCTGTCAAACGATTCGTTTTCTGGCAATATTATCCTAAAAATTGCCATGGCAATGATTGCCATAGCAATTCTGAGAGCAATATTGCCATATGCGTTCGATGCGTCTACACTGTCAATTTGTGTATGGCAATAATGCCGTTGCCATTCCCATTGCCAGATAAATTGTCAGTGTAGACGCAGGGTTAGGGCCATAGTTAAGATCGTCAGTTAAACTCTAGCTGGAACTTTAACCGGAAGTTCAGTATGAAAATCTGTCAGTTAAAGTTCCAGTCCGAACGTAACTAAACACCATAGGAACGGCCCTGAGGGTAGTCCTGCGTGGTTAAAAGTGCTAGGATTACATGCGCTCAAACTGCAGATAGGAGCTGGGAACTAACCTTAGGTTAAGAGGCTTATGAGACAACAACTTCCCTTTTCGCGATCGAACTAAGGCTTCTGAAAATAAAACTCCTAATTTCGCGCTACAATTACATCTTCTCATCTTCCTTTCTCATTGACCTTGCAGGGCTTATGGGATTATAGTTCCCTTATATCCTTGTACTTTCCTTTTTTTTCGTCTAATGGATTTCTAGCAACATTTGTAAATAAGTGAGATCAACTTTTGATTCCAATCCCTTATCCTGCGTCTACACTGACAATTTATCTGGCAATGACAATGGCAATATTGCCATTGAGTTAAATGTCAAATCGCAATTAGTGGGCATTTGATTGCCAGGCAATTTTCATTTGAGCGAGTGAATTCGAAGTGTCAAGTTGTGAAGCAAAGCAATCAGAACTTTAAAAACTATTGATTAATTCAATAGTTTTTTCTTTAGTCCACTTATTTTCACTCATTTTGCTATCAAACCAAAAAAACCTAAGTCTACCTGTTGACAAGCGACGTTGACTTCTATCAAACGATTCGTTTTATGGCAATATTATCCTCAAAATTGCCATGGCAATGCTGCGAGCAATATTGCCATGGCAATGCTGTGCGAGCAATATTGCCATGGCAATGCTGCGAGCAATATTGCCATGGCAACGCTGCGAGCAATATTGCCATGGCAATGCTGAGAGCAATATTGCCATATGTGTTTGGTGCGTCTACACTGTCAATTTGTGTATGGCAATAATGCCGTTGCCATTGCCACATAAATTGTCAGTGTAGGCGCAGTGTAAGAAGATATTTTGCATCAAATCCTGTATTTCGAATTTTAAAAAGCCTTGATACCCAGAAACCAGCCAGAGCTGATGGTATTCCTGAACGAAGCCAGTATGCACCGAGCTCAATTCAATGCATTGAAAACAAAAAGCTTCTCACAGCAAAAAAAGCAATGCATCGAAAACGAAAATAGTTTTCTTTAAGTCAATGAAAAGAAAAGATAAGAGCACCTTCTCGATAACTTTCGATGAGGAAAAATTGAACAATTGCATCTGATTTGGTTTTCACTGGCTTAAGGCACATTCGGCTCAGTTTTAAATCGCATATCTGATCTGTTCTGTACATTGATTTTAATTGGGGGTTGTTTCATTTACTTCGTGACTTATATTATTAACTAATCGGTACTTTTTTTCATCCGACTGAACTCCAAGGCTGATCAATTGTAAGAAACTAAGACGGTCAAAATACAGGTCTTTCTCTACAATGTGTTTTTTTAATAATATTCGGCCTTTGTAACATAGGGCGGTTAGGGTCTACTACCGTCAAAAATGAAAAGAAAATTCTCCCCTTTAAGTTAAAGACTCTTTTAGGTATGATTTTGAAAATTTTCACAATTTTTATATACGCGAACGATTTATCCTAAAAAGTTGAAGGATAGATCTTTTATATATATCGCAATATATGAATACAGATGTGAAGCAAGCAAATTGTTGTGGTGGGCTGTGACTAGCAAAGTACCATGTGCTAAATATTTTTTTATAAGGAAAACCGTACACTAAAGAGGTGAAACTAGACGGATATGCAATGAAGGGTCGTTTTATTCTGGCATATATTTTTTTTAAATTTAATTTTTTTTTTTCAATCACAAAGTCAACAGTCGACGATCGAAGTAAACCTGGATAAAATTATTAGGTGTTCTTACAAAAAACATTAAGTACAATGAATACCGTAATTAGAAAGGGTTTGAAATCCACCAGCACATGTAACATGGGTTCTTCTTTAAGTTCACACGATTTCTACATGCGTACCAAATTTAATCGAAATCTGCGATATCGTTTTGAAGTTTTGATGGAACAAACAAAATGAATATTTGTGGGTTTTGTGATCAGTAAGCGAACATGAAAACATCGAAACATCTGCATAAAAATACCATCAATTTTTCGATTGTTATGAACCGACTTGCTGTAGAAATAAATAAATAATTTAAGCTGGAAACAACGTGTATCCATCATTTGATAAGTCCAACTGATAACAAAACTTTTCCGATAAAATCGATAAAAAAATTGTGATAACCTAACCTAACCCTATTCGGTGTTGGCTACTACTACGGCAATTAAAGATAGGCATAGTAAAAATTTATCAATCATCTGTCGAATGTTTGATCAATTTCTCTACATGTTCTCTAATTATAACCATATAAAATGGATAAAGGCAAGGTGACTGTAGGTAAACCAGACACTGAATAAATCCCCATAAAATTTTTATTTATACAGAGATCTAAAAAAAAAAAATCGATAAGATAAGCTGAAAACACTAACAGAGGTCTTAAGTTGTTGTTGAGTGATAAGCGCGGCATTTCCGAATCACAAAAATACTTTTGCTCGATGTTCACCTTGTTTGTGTTCTCTCTTTTTTTGTTTAATTAGACCCTTGATAAATTGCTAGAACAGCTTACATTTTACTTTGATGTTATTAAGGTGAAGTCTGAGATACGGTTGGAATGGTAATTGCAAAATAAAAGCCTACTTCTACTTTTACTCCCAATCGGTCTATTGTTCTTTGCCGCTATAAAGTATGAAAATCCGATTGTGTATTAATAACTTTGAATTTTCAGTTTTACTTTTACCACTAATCCGCCATTCATTTCGTGCTCTGAAGGGGGGATTTCTCTGTTATCGTTTTCATAAGAAAAAGGGTATCCGAAACATTAAATTTTCTAAATATTGTAAATGCTTCTTTGTTTTATTTGATACCGCTTAATTTCATAAAAAGAAACAAAAGTAAAATGTCTTTTGTTTCAATTTATGAAATTAAGCGGAAAGAAGTCGATAATGAAAATTATTATAATTTTTGTAATATTAAAGGCGTTTGAATGCCGAGGGTATGTTCTGGTAGATATTTAGCCTACCTAATGTTGAGTTTTAGATGCATTGAATTCGATATATTGCTTCACTGAATTGGTTGGAATAATACATATTGCTACCACCGATGGATTGTTGTGCTGTTTGATAAAATGTTTAGTCAATGTTCTATCTAAAGAAGCTTATAATGGCAAAAAACTTGGAATCTACTGAATTGAAGAAACAACTGAGAGTAATCTGACAGCGTACCGAACAATGGATTGCCAAAAGTATCTGCAAATTAGATAAAAAACATAACGCAGTCACGATCGGCTACAAGCCAATCGTATGATACTCTAGATGAAACACTGAACTCCGATTTATATTTTAGTTGGGATTATATCAAAAGAATGAGGAGTGCACATACAATTATTGCATGACCTTTTATTTACAGGTAAAAACTATTGTATAATGGCTACTCGATGAATGGTTAAACGATTTCTTGAATTATAGTGAGTTCCATAAATTAAGTTGGGACATTTTTACAGAATTTTTGTATGGCAACTACATGAAGGACTTACAGGATATTTTTCATATTAATACCTTCAGCTGCGACTATTATAAAATCAACGTATACAAAATTTCAAAGTCGTAACTTAAAGCGTTCTAAAGTTATCGTTCAATATTGGTGAACACGTGTTTTAAGAACTTTTGTATGACAGCTACCCGAAGGAGTTGATGGATTGCGCTAATTAATGAAATCAGTCTTACTTTTGACATAAAACTAATTCCTGTAAAATTTTGAATCCCTGCTTTAACTTGTACTAGAGTTATAGTGGATTCTGTAACTTGTATACATTTTTGAAGGACTTTTCTAGGCTGCTACACGAAGGACTCATTCGATTTGCATCATATTCGTAATTTTCGTTTCAAACATTGTAAACTTTAAGTGTTCAAAATTTCAAGTTCCTAACTTGAAGCATTCGAGCAATAATTGTAAATACGTGTTTTAAGGACTCTTGTATGGGAGGTACCCGAAGGAGTGAAAGGATATCGCTCACTAACGAACTTAGCCTTACTTTTTCCATTTTATAGGTGCTGACAAAATTTCAACTTCCTAGGCCAACGGGTTCTTGAGTAATCGTACAAACGGACGGACGGACAGCAAACGGATTTGGGGTTTTTGGCCAAAACTAAACACAAAATAATATATAACTTTTTTTTGTCCGAGGCTCGGTTGTATGCGTTACAAACTTTTCGGGCTGGATTAAACTTATAATGCTCTATATGATTTCATCTAGAGTATAAAAATATTTTTACAGGTTATTTTATTATCATGTATTTTGTTTTACTTTTTGGAGTTCTTTTTATTGCTTTTTCTTGTAATTTCTGAAAAATTTATCTGATTTTTTTAGTATTGTTTTTAAATGTTTTTCTTTTACTTTTGCTCATCTCTATGTCTGTAGTACTTTTTACTGTCCGCTGTTAATTATTAATCAAACACTATGATTAATTAAAGAAAGTAATATTATTTTTGGCAATATATTTTATTTAATAAATCCTATTTTTTATATTTTATATTCATTTTCTGTTTTTTTAATATTTTTTTATATTTTTTTTGCTTTCATTTTAATATTTTGTATTTTTTTAATATTCTTATATGTTTTTTTTAATATTCTTTTATATTTTTTTTTAAATATTCTTTTATATTTTTTTTTAAATATTCTTTTATATTTTTTTTTAATATTCTTTTATATTTTTTTTTAATATTCTTTTATATTTTTTTTTAATATTCTTTTATATTTTTTTTTAATATTCTTTTATATTTTTTTTTAATATTCTTTTATATTTTTTTTTATTATTCTTTTATATTTTTTTTTAATATTTTATATTTTTTTTTAATATTTTATATTTTTTTTTAATATTTTATATTTTTTTTTAATATTTTATATTTTTTTTTAATATTTTATATTTTTTTTTATTATTCTTTTATATTTTTTTTTAATAATCTTTTATATATTTTTTTAATATTCTTTTATATTTTTTTTTATTTAATATTCTTCTATATATTTTTTTATCTTTTTTTATCTGTTTTTTTTATATTTTTTGTTGTTTTTTCTTTTTTTTTTTATCTTTTTTGTTGTTTACCTTTTTTTTGTTTTTTATCTTTTTTTTATTTTATTTTTTTTTTTTTTTTTTGTTTCTTTACTTTTTTTTGTTATTTTTTATTTATTTTTTGTTTTTTATTTTATTTATTTTTTTTTTGTTTTTTTAGTTTTTCGTTTATTTTTATTATGTTTTCGTTTTTTTTTATTTATTATTTTACATTATGTTTTTAATATTTTTATTTTATATTGTTTTTTTTTGTAATTTTGTTTTATGTTGTTTTTTGTTAATTTTCTATTTCTTTTTACTATTCTTTTTTAATTTTTGTTTGTTTATTATTTTCCTATCGCATATTCTGTTATATTTTTTTAATATTTTGCGTTATTTCGCGTTATTCTCTTTTTACAAACCTTTTCTGAAACTATTTTGTACTCTTGTACCTAGTATATTCTTTGTTGCAAGGAATTAAAAACTTGTGGAAACATAAATCTTAAAATAAAAACTTTCTCACTAACTTCTCAAGCCCAAAAAGGGCATAAAAAATTATTACGAGTTTATTACACTACAATTCACATAAATACAACTGATTCCGGGCAAACCGGCAGGGCTACCCACTTTCAATGTTGTGCATAAAAATTTTCTCATTCCCGAAATTACTTAATCAGCTCTTGACCTACAAAATTAGAATTTTACGATTCGTAAATGCACGAATTTCATTGTCACCTTCTGGATTTAAATGCCAAACTAAGGCTAAAATTGCTATCATAAAAAGAAATTCTATTCTTCTTTTTCTGTGATTTATGATTTTGCCAACGTCACCTAATCGCTTCCGGAACCAAAAGTTCGGATTTGTATAGAAATGAACGAAAAAGATTCATTTGATATGATTAAGATTATAGCTTAACGCTATTTTACTCCATGAGTAGGGTAAGTAAAATAATAACTAGGTTGATCTCGAGTAATATAATTTTCGGAACTATTAATCGCCGTTTTCAATCATAAAAGGTACCCAAATTGCAACCGATATCCAGCTTTTATCTTCCCGATTATAGTCTCATAATTTCGGCTTACTTACGTTTCATGATCAATGATTGCGCGCGATTTATTGTTTTTGCCGAATTTCGTCTGTACTCAATTGCTCTGTATTTTTGGAACCTGAAATTGCAATTGATTGTACTTAATGACCTTAACTCAGTCCTTACAGCATTAATCCAGTAGCTTTGATAATATACCAAGAGTTATTACTTTGGTGTAGAAAAAATCCATAAATAAGTCCTGAGAGAGAGCTACTTAACTACACAATGTAAAAATATGACCTGATCATTAAAAGAGGACTTTTTTCGAACCGGAAATAAATTCAATGCATCTAAAACCCTTCACCCTTCACAGTACTTATGTGTTATAAAAGAATGTTTCCTTCGCTATGGGCAGGCCTTACTTTCTCTTTTCCATTTCGATTAAGAAAAACCGAGTTTCAGACTAAATCCAGAACAATGTTTCAGTGAAAGTGTTTTTTTCAAATTACACATATATTATGTTAGTGTGTTTTTTTTAAATTATAACCTACTACGCCTATTTCCATTTTCTCCAGTACATTGTTTTGAATATTCAGACTGATCTGAGCAAAACCTTCAGAGCTGACTTACATCGCAAGATTTGTAATTGGATTTCGCGAAATCTTAAGATTTCGACAAATCTCTGTATTTGACCGATTTTAAAATCTCTTCAAATAATTAGATTTTGTGGAAATTCAGCTCGAAAACCACTAAAATCGGCCTGGACCTATGTTCACTGTCACATATTTTGAATAAAACTTTTAAATTTCTTGTTCGTAATGCAATGTTATGAATTTAATAATAATTTTCTTTTATTCCTGCTTGTGCTGGTCAATTTTTTATTGTAGAAAACCGTAAATTAAAAATTTTGACACAAAACTCAGCTGATATCATATATCTCGTCAAAAATTCATAATTTTAATTTCATTATTTATTATTATTCATGAAGTGTACCAAGTTTCAAAAGAATCCGCACACATGCAGTCGATTCTTCAAGGAATGACTTAAAACAGTACAAAGAGTAAAAAAGGTAGTATACGAGAGAGATGAGAAAATATACATATATTATATAAAAAAATTTATTCAAAAATTAAAGAAAAATATACAAAAATTGAGGAGAAACACTTAAAAAATTAAAAACGTGTACGTAAAAATAAAAAAAAAACAATACAAAATTTTGAAAAATGGACACAAAACCCTTAAAACCAGAAACAGAACAAATTAAAATATGTAATAGAAAAAAAATTAATTCGTAAAATTTTTTAAAATATAAACAAAATGGAACATTTGAATATAAGAACGATTAAGTGAAAAAAAGGTGGTATATCTTGTCTAATTTTGATAGTAGAAAATTAAATTAAATAGAAAAAAAGAAAGCTGTTTTTACAGTCTTTTTCTATAGAATAAAGTTTACAAACCAACTCGATCATAGATCTTGATAAATGTTAAGAGGAGCAAAAATGTAAATACTTATACTTTCCAAGTATCTACCATAGTAAATGTCATGAAAAAATTAGTTAGTTATCATTTTGATAGTTAGTTATCATTTTGACGGCTTGACATTTTTTTTTTGTTTGAAAGATATAAAGATCGGGTTGTAGTAACAATAGACACTTCGTTTATACAATCATATTTTTTATTAATATTTATTTTTTTTATAGAAAACCATAAATTTTGATAGGAGCACAATTTCATACTTCCATATGTGCTCAATGAAAATCAATAAGATTCAAAACATAAACTTCATAATCCTAACATTTAAGCGGGCACATCAACTTTACTCGATCGGAACGACATTATCCATTTAATAGTGTCAACATTTTGTCAACAAATTTGGCATACTCTCGTATGCATTATTATCGCGACAGCAAATCCTCCGGAAATAATGGCCGTATTATGTTCGTTCTTGTTTTTAATCGGACCCACATATTTACAGCCTTTTGCTATTCCAGATAAATGATGGCGCTGTTAAGAGCCTATATTTTAGTGCTGAATTCGGCACTCTAATGGATTGACAAATAAATAAATGAAATTTTCTAGTGTATAAACTCCGTCATCCCCCCAACCCCAAAACAACCACCGCCACACATTTCCCGATCATTAAAATTTTCCACTAATAATATTTCGATTAGGTGGAGTGGAGTGGTGGATAGGGTGGAGTGCTTTTCAATGGGTAGGTTGGCGAGGATTCCCTTCAGGCTCTTCAAATCGATTTGCCAAGGATATATTTTTAGTTATGTACTTTGGGGTGGGGGGGGGGGGGGCGGGGTTTGTCCTATTCTATTATGAGGTCTAGAAATGTCAGCTGTCAGCCGTCGATTAAATTTGGGCACGATAAGAAATTCACAGCAGCAACTACTGATGTTCGATTCGAACCTATTGAGGGCATGTGAAGATTGTAAATGGCTTTTATTCGACGTAAAAAAGTAGTTTTTTTGATAAATTAAACGACGATGCCATTTTCAACAATACAACAATTAATCAATCAGTCAATTATTGGAGCAAAAAGCCGACACAGATAGGCGTCGAAAAGTATCTCGTAAGTGGCTGCATCATTCCTCAGACGTTACGAAGAAACGTTCGTGCTAGTAATAAGACTCCATACTGAAACTCGATATAGTGTGAAATAATGAAAATAAATAATGTGTTGCCGTGCAAGAAAAGTTCCTCAATCGACAAGCAAGTTAAGAACAAAAATAAATACCGACTAAAATGGCCAAATAAAATTGTACAGTGACGCCACCAGCATATGGTCATGGAGGGTTATACTCACTCCATTGCGCCCTAAATAGGGGCGGCTATCCCACCGCTAACACCAATTGACAAGACGAGCGACGCGTGCAAGACCATTTTCGGAAACACGAAGAAACCGATTTTTATGGCCTTAGGAGCTCTCGAAGTGTCATCACTCAGAGCCGCATGATATGGGGCATAGACAAGAGCACTTCGATAGTACGAAGGACTCCAGGGAAGGACACTTTGGGAAAACCACTTTCATATTATAGTGGATGCTGCTATCGCAAACTACTGGATGGATGGAATTTTCGGCGGATATATTCTTGGGTTCTTTTTTTTCCTTTCTACTTTCTTTTCTGATGCCTTTTCCTAACTTTAGTCCTTAGTGGTTGTATTTATAGATTGGAGTGAGTACTATTTAGCCGACACACAATCGTCCCGAATTATGTGTCCTTGTGGCCATAAGAACAACTAGAACCAAACTTGTACGGATTGAAATTTTTTCTTTGTTGGCAAAAAATTTCTGCATAAAATTTCAATCTGATTGTTATGAAAAGGAAAACCGGAAATATGAAAATCTATATAGCCATTAGCATACATATTTGTTGCCCCTTCGATAAAATCATATAAACTATGACATTAGGTTCGTATACTGTTTTTACTTTATCGTTTTAATAACAAAGGTAATTGTTTATCTTTTTGTACTGATTTTCATTAATTTGATTGTTTAGTGTTTCTTTATTTTTTTGTACTATTTCCTATTTTGTAATTTTTTTTTATATTATTATTTAGTTTGTTTATTTTATCTTTTTAATATTGTTTTATGTGTGTATATACTTTTTAGCTTCTATCATAGTTTTTTCGTAAACTATTTTTGCACCTAGTTTTGATTTGTTTTCTATTTTTTTTATGTATTTTTTGTAGATTTTTTTAAATATTTTTTTTTATATTGTTGCATACTGTTATTTCTTTATTGTTTTAACAACAAATATAATTTTTTGTATACATATATGTGATTATATTTATTATTTTTTATTTTATATATTTTTGCATTTGTTTTTATATTTTTTTGTATTTGTTTTAATATCTTTCCGTTCAGTTGTAATTGTTTACTGTTCTTTGGATTTTTTAAGTGTTTTTAATTTGCTGTTTTTTAAATAATTTTTATCAATTTTTTATTTAAGAATTTATTTTATACTATTTTCAATTCATGATTTTTTTTATTAATTATTTTCATATTTTTGTACTTTTAAATGTTTTCCCTACTGTATGATTTTGATTTTTAATTATATAATTTTTTTATTTTCATATTTTTTTTTCATTTATTGATCTTTTCTTGTCAGCTGTGTTTCCTTTTTAAGCTTATTCTTTCATTTATTTATCGCCTTTTCTATTTCTTTTTCTCTGATTTTTTATATTTTACTTATTGATAGTTTTACAATTAATTTCTTGATGGTTTTGTTTATCGTTTTTTCATACGCTGTACAGTAGCGAGTATGTTATACAAATTTTAGTTATGTTTTTATTATTGCATATATTTTATAATTTTATTGAACTTTTTCTTGTATTTATATAAATAAAACGCTCGAAACTGTCGAGAACAATTCGGATAACACCTCCTACAATTATCTACCTATTTTGTTTTAAGAGTGAAGTAGTATCTAAGTTGTGGGTCTCATATTTTAACAACTTTCTCGGCAAATAAATATCATCTAGGTCTAGCTCGATTTAAAAACCTCTATTCCAAGTCTGCCATATTTAATTGTATGATATAAAATAAAATTTGAAAATTATACTTCTATATTTATGTACTACATTTACTTTACATTTACATACTTTATTATCAACCCATCAGTTAACTAATTTTATTTCTTTTATTTCTTTCAGGTAAGTTCTTAACTGCTATTCACCACATAATTTTGGGATTAAAATGAATGTTTGTAAGTAAGTAGAATTTGTTGCTTTTCTAAAAGCATCTCTGATGATTTCGCTATTATTCTTAATATGTTAAACGCAATCATTAGTACCAATTCACTAGGAGAAATAGCGATATTAAAGACCTGAGACAAAATCCATTAATCATTTTGTGGTGCCAAAAATGTGATTTTACAATGAAGAATTGTTTTAAATTTTTGCCGAATCTAAACAAACAATTCGCTTGAACTGAATAGATTGAGAGAAAAAAATAAGACAAAAAAAGTTTCAATACCATGAATCTTGCAATCACATCGATATTAAAGTTCAAACCGTTTGTAATTCGTTAATTTGTTATTATTTTTGAATTGTTTCGGAGCTTCAAGTTAATATTAAAAATCGTTTTTTAGGATTGATGATGGCAAAGCATAAAAACTTTCTTCCATTTTTATTTGTTCGTACCCATCCAAGCGTATTACAAACCGTATTAAACATTTTTTCTATTTCAATAATTGGGTAATCTGAGCAACAAACGTAATAACTTCACTTGTTCTTTTTGTTTATAAAAGCTGTAATGTACAATACAATCAATGTTCATAGGATTATGAAATAATTTTTTTTCTATTTGGCTCTGATTTAGTTTTGCGATTGTTCTTGTTGGTGTCATTGCAATCAATACAGAAATTACTTAAAAATTTAGAAAATTTAGCAAATCTTGTCTAGTCAGCGCTAGAAACTGAAAAATATTATTATATTATCTGTTTTGATTAGTGATGTGCAATTCAATTACTTTTTAGTAACGAATAATTACTGAATACATCAACTTAAGTATTCGGTATTTAAGACGTATTCGAATACTTCGCTTCGTCTACGTCTATGTTGACGTCACAGCATAGCATTGCTATTATAACAGTTTAGAAAAAGCTTGGCTAAACCGTTAAAATGGCTTATTTGACAGTTCATAAAACAAAAATTAAATAAAATTCAATAAGAAAAATTTGAATTTTTTTACGTTTACTAAGATAGGATAGCTCAGCTGTCGTAAGAGTAGTCAAGACACGAACCGAAACGGAATTGAGATACAACTTTGCTATGTCTGACGTCATAAACTGTTATAACTAGACGTAGTTGAAGCAAAGTATTCGAATACGACCTTAGTATTCGATACTTCTTCAAATACTTTACCAACCATGAGGTATTCATTTGACAATATACTCACAACCATTTGAATCCCGTGGTTTAGTATTCAATTACTTCGGTATTCGATACTTGTTCAAATGCTTTACCAAGCAGAGTAACGAGAGTGTTTGATTTGAGATGTGCTATTGAGTTGTATTTGAAATGAGGCAATATCGAATACTTCTCAAAAGTGGTAGTCGATACTAGTAATTGTTTAAAGTATCGAATACTAATAATTACTTTTTGCACATCTCTAGTTTTGATGACACTCCTCCCTAGAAAAGTCATAGGGTGCATGAAAAGTGTTCAGTTTGTGACTAACTAGAAACATGTCGAGCAGATGACTTTCAAACTGATAATGTATTCCGTCATTGGCAAGTCACGCACTTAAAATCATAGAAAACACTCGTCTACAACACCACGGACAAAGGTAACTTAACATAAACTCGAACTCTGAGTTTCTCCGATTTTTTTCTTATGTTTTTTCTGTTTAAGAGATTCCATAACATCTGATATGATACAATTCCACATAAGTTGATGATGATGGCAATGACCTTAAAGAAAGTGGAACTCTTCAAGTTGAACTGCTCCCTTTCTTCTGTGATATTGTGTGCTACGGCTGCTGTCTTTCAAGAAGATTGTAAGATACCTTAATCCAGTTTGGCTCTACTACCTCCTCTCTACTCGACTATAGTTTTTTCGGAAGATATTTCCACTATCATACTTCGAGACTACTGGGTATCTAACCTATAGTTATATATGTATAGCTTGTCGAGAACTGTTTTGTGAAAATTGACTTGACTTTGCATTGCAGTAAAGTGCACATCGCTGGGAAATCTTGTCATGAAATCACAACATTTTCCAGTTTTCTATACAATAAAACATAGGTACCTACCTATTGCATCTTAAGTCGAAGGTCCACAATCTATTTGTTCGGTTTTTCGATGGCAAGAGGGAAAAGTCTCAACTGGTTTCTACAATTTTCTTTGTAGTTTTCCTTATAGTAGAATTGCTTAGATTTTCGCTGCATAGACAATAAGAAAAATGCCACTCAACATGCTGGGTGCACCTTTAACTGAACCATTATGCAACTTGTTTTCATATACGTGTCTCTCTGCCTACTTTTGAAGTAGTTATACCTGGAAATGTTATTACGGTTATGCTTCAGTTACCTACAGGTCAATTACCTGATATTTTCCTTGCTTTATACCTTCTAAGATTGTACAAGTGCTACGATGTGTTTGTGTGGCAATTATGTCATTATTTTCGGTAATTATCCATTACAATGATGGGAAATTGCGTGCGAAACAAATTTTTGGACGCTACTGGATGGGTCTAAGTAGTTCTTGTAATTATAGGGGAAATGCTGATTATGGACGGAAAATTAAAGATCTCCGTCTTTAAGATCTAACAGTTCTGGAATCGAATGAATGGGTTAGACCGCGTAAACTGGGTGAAACTTCTAGGTTTGGACGCTTGTTGCTCAACCGAATCCATTTTGCTGAGATTGCCCCAATATTAAATTCTAAGCTGGCACAATAGTTCCAATTCGAAGGCTAGAATCTAAAATGCTGTCTAAATTGCCAAAAACAAGGCTGACCCAATACAATTGCTTATGCCCCAATGCTTATGCAATAGAAGAACAAATAGTAGAAACTAATCTGTCCGATGTCATCAAAAATCAAGAATAACCCAATGTCCGAAACCAATGCTGGCTCAATACTAGAAACTAATCACAACGTGCCATCGAGTCAAACGTTTTTTTCGAAGCTCGAAGAGGAACTAACCCATCAAACAAACAACATTCCGGGATGTAACAAATAACATGCAATCAACAAATAAACAGACAATGCATAAGCAAGTAACAAAACAATTGAAATCAACAAAATAAATAAACAAGCAAATACCACATCAAATACAACCAAAAACAAACAACATGCATGCAGTAAACAAATACACGATTTCTGGAAAAAAACAATTTCCAGACCTTCAGCGCAAACATGTTGCTAAACTGAAAGTGAAGAAAAATCAAATCTTGCGCCAAATTTTACTGCGAATTCACCAAAGGTGAAGAAAAAACGAATAATAGAAAAAAAGTTTATAGAACTGATAATTTTTTGTGGAATCCTAAGACAAGGTGCGTACGAGGGATTTAGGAAAATCAATGATTTAGGCGGCTTGTGACGTGGTGAGAAATGCATCCAAAGCTAAAAACTTCAGTATGTTTTTTTATTAGAAATATATTCACTAATCATACATCGAATTCTTCGAAATCGAATTCACCACGGATTAAAATTCGATTCTGTAGTTGCAAGTAATAACATTCATTTTCGAATCTTTATCATGATTTAGAAAAGATTCGCTTAATGTTCACCTAAGTGAGTATATAATGCCTTTAGCGGCAAACACACGGTACAACAGTTATATCGACGAGTGTTGTTGCGATATCGGTACATCGGTTGTATGCCGATACGATTTCTTTACAATTTTCTTAAAATATGCATGCGATTGCAGGTTTTCGGTTGAGAGCTTTGAACTGTGCGCTATTGGTCCAATCTTCGTTCCTAAGCGCATACACGATGCAACGACAAATCTGGCCAACAGTTGTATCGTGTATTTGCCGGTTTATATACATTCGAATCATTTTTTAATCGTTATGAAGACTCATAAACGAATGTGCATTAGGTACAGATTGATAGTCAATTATTCGTCTAAGAATCGTAAGTGAAATCACCGGTGAATATACAGGGTGTCCGGTACTCCGTGCACAACCTTGTAAGGGGTTATTCCTTGATATATTTTGAGACAAAAATTGTTCTACAGGAAGAGTTAATTTTCAATATCTGTGGAGCATAGAGATATAAATACTGGAGACGACAAGACCCCGTTTTTGTATGAAGCACTTTGAAGCATTTTGAAGCACTTTGAAGCATTTTGAAGCAAAATTTAACGTTTTTGTATGGAGCGTTTGGTGCCAGATGGCAGTGAAATGCAAATAGTAGCCTAGTATTCAAATGTTTGGCGTTTTTTGTGTTCACGATCGGAGTATAACATAAATGTGAGTAAGATGCTAGTAGTAGCATAGTGTTAATGTCCGAGGAATCGTCCGGCTTCAAAACAGTCGCTGCTCGTCATATCCAGTACATATATCTCTATATGTTGTGTAGATACAGGGTGGTTAAGAAAAGTGTTTCGGACCTGTACCCTCACTCACTTAAAACGTTATATCTTAAAAACTAATAATCAGAATTCAAAGTGTTATAACTTGTTTTTTGGGGAATCGAATTACCTTTCATTTGACGTTGACGTAACAGTTCAAATTGTAACTGCATCCGATCTTGAGATATTTACTTCAAAACATAAATTTTTGCTACTTCAACCCTAAAATTCCGTGATCAATGTAGTTTTTCTCAGAAAGCCCCATTATAAAAATATCAGTTTAATTTTATTTTTTTATTTGTCATATTATTGCCTACAAAAGTTGCATACACTTGCATTGCATTAGTTTAATATTTAAGAAAAAATTATGATTCCAAAAATATTGCACTTTTATGCAAAAAAGAAGAACATGTTAATCTACACTCTTTGCTTGAACTGAAAGAAGTTAATATTAGTTTTTATGCTTTATTTCAATTTTTTTTTAATTACATTAAATGTTCAAAATTGCCACCTTCATTTTGATTGCACGCTAAAGCTCGTTTTGCAAGTGTTCTCTTGGTATCTTGGTTACTGCCGCATCGATCCTGGTATTTAGATCTTCTAATGTTACTACGGCAGTTGCGTAGACAAGGTTCTTTATCCGCAGGGAAGTTTCAAATAGCCCCCTGGTATTTCTTTAAGGAAGGGTCTATCCAAAAAATAGCAAAGTAGCGGACAGACTGACTAGATTTTTAATTTATTTATTTGTTATTTCAATTTCAATAAAAATATGGAGGGGTGGAATATACTCCATACTCCAAAATTTGAACCCAATTTTTAGGCAATTATATGGAAAGTCTGTTGAAGTAAAATATAATTCGATATCTCATCAGACCTAAAAGATATAGCGGCATTCGTAATAACGTATTCACTCACATGAAGGGGTTGAATATGGCACAATTCTGAAATCCTATTTTATTCGAATAAAAATTAAACCCATAGAAGTAGAAGCGAATTCAATACCTCATTAGGCCTAAAATATTTGTCGGAATTCGTAAAAACTTATGCAGCCATCTTAAACCGCCTTGGGGTTGTATATCGAAAAATGCTTAAAATAGATTTTATTATTTGAAGCTTTTAGAAATATAAGCAAATTTACATCTCACTAAACCTGCTGTAGTGGAGGCTAAATGAAACACGTCCAAATTGAAGGTACATACTAATACTAACATAAACTAGTTTGTACTATTCAACATCATAGCAAAACCTAAGAAATATGTCGGAATTCGTGAAAACTTACACAATTTCTTTACACTCTTTAGGGGTATTAAAACATTTGAATTATTAAAAAAAAATTAAATTGTGCAGACATTAAGACTCTTAGAAACAGTGTATCGGTCCATTTCTACCGATCCAGCGATTGCTATAATTGGAATTTAACCAATCTGTGATTTGTCGGCCGTAATGAGCTGGAGCACCATGGTGTTGGTAAAACATGGAAGCCAATCGTATCAGTGGAATATCGTCCAATAAGTCATGTAGATCATTTGTTAAAAAATGTAAGTAATTGGAACTATTGAGGGTAGGTGGAAGCCTAATAGGTCCAAGGAAATCGTCACCAATAACACCTGCCCATAAATTGATACTGAATCTGTGCCGAAATGATGCCACTTTTCTTGTGTATGGATTGCTCTGAGCCCACGTATGTAGGTTGTGGAAGTTTGTGATTCCGCCTCTGGTAAACTGGGACTCATCCGTCCAAAGAATGTTGTTCATAAAATTCTCGTCATGTATTTGTCGTTCAAGGAGCCAATTGCAAAACTCCATCCTTTTGGGCAAATCAATGGGCAGCAGCTCCTGCAGTGGTGTGTGAAGGTAGGGATGCAAGCGTCCTGCTTTTAAAATACTCCAAACTTTCCACTTACAGATGTTCAACAGCAATGCCAAGCGTCGGATACTGATTGATTGATCATTTTGAACTTCATGTAGTATTCTTTCATCGATCTGAACAGCGATTATTGGCGCAGGTTTTGTATTTACTCTGCTCGTCCCAATGCTGCCAGTTTCCTGAATCGCTCTGTAAACGTCTTGAAATACTTTCCTGTCAGGTATCCGTCGATATCTCTGATGATACAGCGATCGCGCCGCTCGTGTATTTTCCTGACATAATGTCTCCATATTCTTCATTGGAGTACTCATGCATTTTGAAATCATTTTCTAAATTCTACTTTTAGCAATGTAACTAAAACTGATAAAAATATGAAGGTAGTTTTGCTTTTATAGGCTTTTTATTTTGCTAGATATCTTTAAAAAAGGCAAAGTCCTATACCCAGTTTTGCTTACGACATCCAGGTAAATGCATCACTTATGTTGAAACTCATTGACATTTAATTGATTTGCTCGATTCTTAAATAAATGGGCAATCAAAATTCGTAAGTAGAACCAACAATTTAAACAGGCTTTTTGAACGAGGGTCACTTTATGTCATATATAATTTTTAAGCGATATGTATTTTCGCCTATTATTATACTTCCAAAATAGTGAAACGGTAACTCATTCATATGTATGCAGCTTTTGTAGGTAATAATATGGTACATAGAAAAATTAAATTCAACTGGCATTTTTATAATGAGGTTTTCTGAGAAAAACTACATTGATCCCGGAATTTTTAGAATAGAAGTAGAAAAATTTGTGTTTTGAAGTAAATATCTCAAAATCGGGTGCAGTTATAATCAGCATTGCCGCACGTCATTAATTAAAAGGATCACATTTTCACGAATATGGTCTAATATGGAAATTAAAGGACCGTAGAATTTATTTAAAAAATAAGAAAATTTCAGAATCAGAAAATAGAACCATGAGCTAGTCGTACTTCCCAGCAGGCAAAGTTGCGTAGACTATACGTCAAAAGTAGTTCGGTTAAAAGCCGTAAATAACCCAGGTCGGGCTGCTGTGTCGTTTAATAGAACACCATACTAACTAAAATTTTGACAAAAATCGTATTTTAAAAAATGGTATTTTTCGTAAAAAAAAGTACCGCCGGACCAATTGGGAAAAAAAGTACCAACATTAGACCAAACGGACCAAATATGTCAACGCTGGATAATAGAATTTGAACTGTTACATCAAATGAAAGGTAATTTGATTCCCTTAAAAACAAGCTATAACACTTTGAATTCTGATTATTAGTTTTCAAGTTATAACGTTTTAAGTGAGTGAGGATACAGGTCCGAAACACTTTTCTTGGCCACCCTGTATCTCCACGGATATTGAAAATTGACTCTCCCTTTTTGTCTCAAAATATATGAAGGAATAACCCCTTACAAGGTTGTACACGGAATACCGGACACCCTGTATACTTCGCCTAGGCGAATCGTTTATTATTCACTTCCGATATTTTTGGTTTGAAACAATCAAATAAAAATTACGTTAGGAAATAAAAAAAAAAACGGAAAAGCGGGCAATACATAAATAAGGAACCACATGGACTCGACGAATGCTCTCTTCTAACTTAATTTTTTATTCGCGTCCATAACTCAAAAAAAAGTAGTAAGTCAAAAGACCTGATCTCCTGTCTGGAATCTGAACTAATTACCATTCTCACTCCCCAAATGCAATATAAAATTTTATGACCATTTTATGATTAAAATAAAACCAATGTAATAAAGTTTTTCGTAAATTTCCAAGGTTACAAAGGAAGGGAGTTTCTTTTTCGTTTTGATGGTTTCAGCTGGCATTTTGTAGTCATTCCATCAATCTAATTGCAGTTTAATAGATAATCTTAATTGTCTTTTATTACATTGCTAATGCCCATAATTCGCCATTTTCCTTGGTTTGTACGACTGCAAATGAAAATCCAAGTGCGAAAATTACTGTGTTCTTAGTTTTTTTTTTATTATTTCGTTTTCAACGTCTCCTAAGGGATAGAAAGGAGGGGTGGGGAGGGGGTCAAGCAACAGTGGATATAAGTTTATGAGAGATTTAGTATTACGTGCTCATAAAAGTGAATGCAGTAATAACGTCTTAGGCACGAAATTACAACCAAACAGTCGGAACGAAGGGTCGTAATGACGACGGAAAAAGAAATGGAATAGTTTTGATCTTTAATGTCATTAGTTTAAGGCTGTAACATTGTAAGATGTTGAAAATGAGTCCTTTCAAAAGAGTTTTCGTCGAGATACCGTCAATGCCCCGAATTAAAGCACGCCTAAAATTCCCAAAAATTAAGAGTCGGTTTTTCTATGCCCGGAGTACGACCGATTCATTGGAGATGAGTTTTTAATGTTTCGGCCCGAATCACAGTAAAACTTTTCGAATTCAAAATAATTGGCCGTATACGTTTCGTCCGAATCGCTTCGAATAGCTGCGGTAGCTTTATCGAAAGGCCTTGATTGTTTTTAGGGCCGCTCGCTCACCTAACCCGAAGCAGATAAGAAACGACCTCTTTTTTCCACCCTCATCTCTCTCTCTTCGAAATTAGCGTAAAGAAAAACTTTACCTTTCCCGGGAAAACTTGGGATAGAATTTTCACCAGAAGTTTTCCCACTCTTTTCTCGGGAACGCCGTTTTCGTCAATGCAACAGCGAGCGGGCGTAACTTTTATCCGTGGTTCGCTAACCTTTTGTGCGAAAAGTTTTTCACGCGGTAGCCGGAAAACGGGCGTTAACTTTTCACGAATCTTTTGAATCCTTCTTGCAGCTATCTGACGTAGAAGTTGAATGAAAGTCTGATGAATACTTTTATTAATTAAGGTGTGATTTTCCGAGCCCATGGAACTTTGTAGTGCAACGTTTTGGCAGGCAGTCACTGCCGCAGGACGTAGCTACACTGGCTTTCTGATGGTTAAAAAATAACCCGAAATTCTTTCAAATTTTCTTTTGTTTTTCAAAAGAAACAAGCAGTAATAAAAATTTCAGTCTGAAAAACTCCTTCTGGAACCCTTTCTCTATGTCGACATACAGACAAGGCTTCTCGCAGATCCAGATCAACATCCAGTGTATCTCTCTTCGTCGTCATCATCTTTCCCAGATCTCCTCATAAATTTTCGATGAATAAATTTCAATTTTAATCAGAGATTCATAAACCACCAGCCATCACCTCAGCATATATCTAAATGTGTTTTCGGTTAAAAAGGGAGTCGAACTGATGCGATGTATCTACTTTCTATAGATTCGATTCTAGACCTTGATACGTCTATTGCATAGGACTGGTGTTGGGTTGTCAGTCTTCTTCGCCTTACTGTTGATTTCGTTGAACAAAATTTCTGATGAGATATACGCCCGGGTTCGGTATTCATCAAAATGTATTGGAACACGTTGGCATATTTAAACTATATCGTACTCGGTATCTATTATCTTAAGGTCACTGAACTAACTGATTTGAATCTAATGAATATGGATTTTGGAAGTTTCAAGTGAGAATGGAATTTATAACTGCTTATGGTTTCAGTTTTACCACGACGTTTGCTAGTTTTTTTACCTTTTGTTTGGAGACGACTTCAATTTGATGAATTGCTCGCAAGATTGAAGCTCTATTGTTCAATTATTGGCTGAATAACCAACTTTTGCTCGTAATGACCGGTTTTTGGTCGTAATAACCAATTTGGTCGTAACGGCCCGTTTTGGTCGTAATGATCTGTCTGGTTAGAAAGGTTTCTTAGTTATGTTTAATGTTATGTATAATATTCTTTATTTTATTTTATTTGATCCCCCCTTAGGTTATGTTCAGTTAGATCATTCCTCCCAATTTTCGCAAATTAAAGTTACATAGGGCAAACATTTGTAATCTTCGTCTGCTATAAGTACCTTTATTCCTACACTACGCTTGTAGTTTTACTTTATTATTTTTTAATAATAAAGTATTGTGATCGACCTGAAATTTAAAAAAAATTTGCTACCCTGAAATTTTGTATTTTCACGTTTTAGGACTAGTAACCCCCAAAAAAGAAAAAAAAATGTCCGTCTGTCCGCCGTAGACGCCGTATGCAAAATCGATTCAAGACGCGTAGTTCCCAAACCCGTTGAGATATTAAGTTGAAACTTTTATGGTGGGTAGATTTAGTGAACCCCTACGACTGGTATCTTTTGGAGATGTGGGGGTGTGAGTTGGAGGAGAGGGAAACGTTTTAGACGAAAAATTTTGGTTTCTAAATTTCAGGAACTACTTATGCTAGGAGGCTGAAACTTGCAACTTATGTAGTACTATGATAGAGGACCCATTTGTCGATAAGGGTTGAGGGGTGTGGAAGTGGGGGGAAAAACAATGAGTCCGAAACGCTTGAAACCCGGAATTGAAACATTCCAAAATCCATATCTCCTGAACGATTCATGTCAAAAGGTTGAATCTTTTTGGTTGACTTTAGGAATACTTCAAAATTAGGGAAGGGCTAATATTATTAAGGGCGGTGGTGGGGTGTGGAGTGAACAACTTTGGATTACAATATCTTCCGAACCAATTACACCAAGAAGACAAAATTTTTCTGTATATGGGATCACAAGTGAAGTCTGAAAGCAAAGTTTTTGAGGGGGAAGGTGCAGCACGAAAGTGGGGGGATAGAAATTTTTTAAAAAATGTAATTTTTATATCTCAAAAACCGTGAGGGGTGGTTTTTTATATCTCAGAAACGGCTTATGTTAGAAAGTTGAAACTTAGTAGGGGAGACCCGTCCAAAACCGTACAGCTAAGCAAAACGCTCTCTATCTCAGACATTAAAAACAACAAGTGGCTATAATTATCAATTTTATTAAAGACTTTAATAATTAATATAACGAAAAATAAAAATTTAGTGGCATTCGACTTATAATATTTATTATAAACAAAAAACAAAACTTCTAATTTTTCCGATTTTGCCCCGGTGGGTAGACAAAATCGTATACCTTGTACGATATTGTCCCGGAAATTAACTAGGTAGGTAGGTACGCGTGGCTGCCCGTGAGAACACGGACACACTTAGACCTAAAAGGTCCGTTGTGTTACCACAGGATCATCGAATCCGGTCCTACTCGTCGAACCATTTAGAGCTTGCAATCAAGCGTTGGATTCTCGCGACCTCCATTGAGGCAAGGTCACCGAGACAGTTGAAGAAGTAAGCTCCAAGATGAGCTTTCCTTCTGGCTGAAAGAGCTGGACAGGTACAGAGAAGGTGAAGGACTGTCTCCTCCTCCTCCTCATCCAGGCAGCTTCTACAGAAGTCGTTTGAGAAGAGACCGAGTCTTTTAGCATGTCGACCTATAAGACAGTGTCCGGTCAGGACACCGACTGTGGTGCTGGTATTCGCCCTTTTGAGCAAAGTCAGCTGTTTAGAGCGTTTTAGATCCAGCTCCGGCCAGATCTGTCTCGCAGTGTGACACGTAACACCGTTTGCCCATCTTGAGTTGGTTTTCTCAATTGAGTCCAATCCCAGTAGCAGTTTACATGTAGAGAGAGGCACACCCAGATTCCGGTGTTCCGGCATAATTTGAAGGGTAGTACCGCGTCGAGCGAGTTCGTCAGCCATGCAGTTCCCTGGAATATCCCTGTGTCCTGGCACCCAGCACAGGAGAATATTGAACTGTTCAGCCATCTCCTTAAGAGATGATCGACATTCTGCGGCGACCTTTGATGTTGTCGAGGCCGATTCTAAGGATTTTATTGCCGCTTGGCTGTCTGTGAAAATGCTAATATCCCTAGTAGATATCAGCCAGGACAAGGCCTCCTTGATCGCCATAAGCTCCGCCTGAAAGACACTACAGTGGTCCGGAAGGCGGAAGGAGCTGCTAATGTTAAGCATATCAGAGAAAACACCTCCACCTACCCCGCCTTCAGTTTTGGAGCCGTCCGTATATATGTGGGCGGACTCTTCCATCCGTACCGAATCCCTTTCCCATTCTAGACGGGTTGGGATGACTGTTAGAAAATTTTTCTCAAAATCATAACTGGGAGGGGTGTAGTCGGTGTTTTCAGGAATGTTATTGAAGTGATTCAATGTTGTTGAGTGACCTGCATATATGCCAGTCCACTGTGTAGAGGCCCTAAGTCGAATGGCTGCATTGGCTGCCATTTGCTTGCAAAAATGTCTAGGGGTGGCAGACTGAATAGCATGTCTAGTGCTGCAGAGGGAGTTGTTCTCAGAGCTCCACTGATGCATATGCATGCTGATCTCTGTACCTTCCCTAGGGTGGTGCAGTTAACTGCTTTGTCTAAGGCCGTCCACCAGACAACAACTCCATACATAAGTATGGGTCTGATGACGGACACGTAGAGCCAATGAACTAACTAGCAACGGGAACAATGAAAATCATCCAGCCTCTCGGTCTCCCAACTAGTACAACCTTCGTGAGACCATTCTCCGCACTTAGTGCATTGCACCAGCATTCCTCCAACCTACTTTCGTATGAGTCGAGTGTCCATCTAACAAAAGTAAAACTGGATCATCTATGCTGGGCTTCACTGAATCTATGAAGTGATTAAGCCAATCTACAAATATTTCACTTTGAATCCAGCCACTTGGATGGCAAACTGCAACCGCTCCCGGCGGTGCCCCATCGAGTAGTTCCGCTTTCATCCGTACTCGAGGAAAAATTAATAATGGAGGAACATAATTTCCAGATGCAGAGACACAAATGACAGCAGTAGTAAGTTGTCCTCTCTCTGCAGAACTAGCTAAACCGACTTGCTTCCTTCCTTTCAAAGCGATAATTCGACTTTGTTTTTTTGGTACTCTTGTTAGACCCGTTTCATCCACGTTGAAAATCTTTGTTGATGGAAATCTATATTGGTCTATAAGCTCCTCAAGCAAATCAAAGAATTTATCCACGCTGATCTTGTTGAATCCCATTGCTCTGGCCACAGACGTTGGCTCGGCTGCACGCAGAGATAAATTCGGATGTCGCTTCATAAAACCAGCTAACCAATCTTCACCCGCTAATTTTTTTGTCTTATTAAAATTATGAATAACTTTATTAGATTCAGCAAATTGAAATGCTAAACGACGAAGGTCTTTATACGTTAAACCAAATAAGCGCCTTTCCATAGTCAAAACATGGTCAACTAAGCCTTGTTCCTGAACAGCAACAAATATCGGCTTAAAACGGCCTAAACCTTTAGATATAGATATCACCAAGTCTCCATTTTTTCTAAATTTGTTGACGCGATCTTGCAATGTAGACTTTGGTACTCTATAGGTTTCTGCAGCTTTTAAGTAACCCATAGTTCCTTCAAATACATCAATGATTGCTTTTCTAATTTTTTCTGGATCAAGACTGCTGGCTGTTGTCCTTTTGTAGTTACGCGGCATGCTTGATACTGCAAATAATAATAATAATTTTTACAATAAGGGTTAAAACCGTATATGGGACGATATTACCCCGTACGTTTTTTTTTCCCGAAACGTCAGACAAACTTTTTAATGCACTACTGCAACTGGAAATAAAGTTTACCAACAAGACTATGTGAATATGAAGTAAAATACACATGCTTTTAATTATTAAACATTTCACTTACGTATTGTTTATCCAATCTTCACAAATCACTATTTTAATAACTCGAATATAACATCAGAGTACCGAAAAACAAAAAATATGCAATAAATTGTGTGCACGCAGTCGAACCGCAAAGTATTTCTGCTGAAAAATAGATCGGAATGGCGACCACACAGAGGCGACAAATGCGAGTGCATTTTTGAACTATGGAATGAAATACCTATACTGTACGACTTTACCCCAGTATACGGTTTTGGACGGGTCTCCCCTACATACGTATATGTAAATGCATTACTAAAGTAATTAAAGCAAAAGAAAAGTTCAAATTTTTATAACAAAAATGTCCGTGAATCCACATTTTCACGAATTTCGTTAAAACTTTTAGACATGTCAAGCTATCGAAGCAATTTTTCTTCTGCTTCTGCTCTTTATATAAGCGCCTAGAAACGTTCTTCCAAATTTTTCGATATCCAACCCCTAACGGGATTTAAAGTGGTTGTGTACATATTTACGAATTCCGATATATTTCTTGTGTCTATTGAGATTTGGAATTCACATTCACTTCTAAAAGCTTTAAACATAGTCGGGGGAAAACCCGATTTAAGTATTGGGTCTGGGAAAAAGTTCGTGGCGTTTTTTTTTAGTAAAATTCAACTGGTTTTCTTATAGTGTGAAAATGAATTTATTTAAACCAAATATGCTCCATTATTATCGACAATGTTTCGTCATTTTTCGGGTAGAGCCATGATGCCATCGAAGAAGAACTTCTGTGGTTTCTGGTTGAAAAACTGAATCAAGTTCTTTTCACAGGCTTCTTTTGAAAGCAGCTTCATTCCATTCAGAGAATTTTGCAGAGATCGGAACAAGTTATAATCAGAGGGTGCTATGTCTGGACTATTCGGGTGGATTCATTAAAACTTCCCAACCATGCTCTCGCGATTTTTGACGATCATCAAAGAAGTGTGTGGTCGGGCGTTGTCATGATGGAAGATAATACCTTTCCTATTATTCAATTCGGGCCGTTTTCTTTCAATTGCCCAACGTAATCTCTCTAGTTGTTCACAGTAGACTTGAGAATCAATGGTCTGACCAGTTGGAAGTAGCTCATGGTGGACGATTCCTTTCCAGTCCCACCATACGCACAGCATCACCTTTTTCGGCATCAATCCTGGCTTCGCGAACACTTGTAACGGCTCACCATCCCTTATCCACGATCTTTGACGCTTCCGATTTTCGTACGGGATCCATTTTTCATCAACTGATGATTTGACAATAAGTAGAAAAACGAAAATTCGTATCGGAAAACTCGTTCGGTCGTGTGCAATGTGTACAGCGCCTAACACTCGAACTATCACCTTTCCATACGGAGCGATACGGTGTTGCTGCGACCTGTGTTTTTTGAATTATTTGCAATTGACGCACGCCATCTATTGTGAAAAACAACACGAACTTTTTTTTTCCCAGACCCAATATTTTTCAATATTAAACCCCCTGGGGGTGTTTAGTATTATTCAAGTTTTCACTGATTCCGAAAGTCTCTTAGGTTTAATGTGATCGAATTCGCTTTTACTTCTATGTAATCTTCTATTGATAAAAAAATTACGTAAATAAATAAAGAAAATCGTTCAACAGTCTGGGAGCAATTTTGTAATTTTATGGGTAGAAGTCCGAAACGCGTTTAATGTAGGTTGTAGGTTATTATGCCATTGACAACCTAGGGAATAAGTAGGAAGCTATTTGGAACCTTATATTTTAGGTTGTCAGCCGCATAATAACCTACATAACATTTCAGCATTAAACGCTTTTGGGACTTCTACCCATAAAATAATAAACTTGCGCCCAGACTGATGGGAGATTTTTTAGATGTGTCATTACCTCACGAAACAATGAGTGAGCGTACTGCGTTTCCGTCAGTTATATTAGACACCACTTTCGCCACGGCATTGGCATCGTTCCTGATCACCTTCAGTTCCAAATGTTGTCAAAAATCCCGAAATTAGTTTTTATGCGTTTGGTACAGTACTAGTAAAATTGAAAACCAATTCGGTAATTGAAGAATACGTGAAAACATATTGAACCCCTTTTGATCCCTTTGCGGGTTGAATATCGAAATATTTTGAAATTACTTTTCTAAGAACCATGTAGAGGTGACAATTCTAAGAGGTATTAAAAAACATTCTGAACCCCTTTTCACCATCCTTAGGGTTGAATAGCAAAAACTCCAGAAATTGATTTTTAGTCGGCTACATAAAGCCATAAGAAGCAGAAACTAATTCCATATCTCATTGGTTCTAAGTTATATTGAGGAATTCATGAAAACATTAAATCCTTTTCATCCCTTCGGAGGTTGAATTACTCAAAATCCCGAAATTTCTTTTAATGCGCTTCTGTAAGCAGACAGTAGAAGGGAAAAGCAGTTTGATATTTTATCCGCACTGAGATATATCGAGGTATTTGTGAAAACATGCTTAACCCCTTTTCAACCCTTTATGGGTTGAATATCGAAAAATCCCTAAATTGCTTTTTATGTGTTATTTCATCGGTCAAACGGGACAGGCCCTTTTTCACCGACTTAGATTTGGAAACGTTTTTAGTAAAGCTTTCGGTTTCCTAGTAAATACCAATGCTTGAAGAAATGAAATTACTCCTATCGGCACATTCAGTATTGGTTTGCTACACCTGAATATCTTGCTCTTGATCTCGGTGTTGTATTTTTTGTACCTTTTGTAAGACCTACACAAGGGCCTATGCCTATTGTGACGTCCCACTTCGCTTTTAATGAAGCTTAGTATTTTTTGAAGAGGATAACATTCCGATGGTTTTATGAAGCCCTGACCGAAGTGACACGAGGCTGTAGGACTACGATCGATTAAACCCTACAAATTTGTAAATTGTAAAATTGTTTCTATGGTAGTTCTCCTTGAAAAAGATCCTTCTTTATTGAACCCTCTGATTTTTAAACGAAATGTTTATCGTACTAGGTTAACATGCACCATATCCCTTCTTGAGTACACCGGAGGGTTCAATTTCAGACGACCGGAAAACATTTCTATTTATTCGGGTTTTGGTCTTGGAAGTTAACTCCTTTTCTTCAGTCTTTTTTCTTATGTTTCCTGAAGAAAATTTCAGTTTCTTAAGAAGTTTCGCAGTAATCTTTGTTACGTCTGCCTCCAGTGTGCAATGTCAAGCCTGAAATTTCTTAATTTTGTTCATTGACAACTTTTTTATGCTCGAACCTGGAATTCAACCTAAATTTTAAATGAAACATAAAAAGTAAATTGCAGACTACTTAGGAATAAAAACATGAACGTAGTGATGAAGAGATTATTCAAGAAACATTTGCTCCAACTTGGTGCGGAGTGGGATTTTTTTTTTCTATTTCCTCCATTGAAATGGTTACGACCTTATGGTTTTGGATTTGATGTGATTATCCTGAAATATGACTCATACGTCTTACAGAAGTCGCTCTATCTATCTAAAATCCACTAGATGTTATCAAAAAGTCATCCACAGTATGCAGAAAACGTGCACAAGTTGGAATATAATTAACAAACTAATAAGTAGCTTTGTGACTTCCTGAATCTAAAGGTAAGCACCACCCACCCACCCCTTTTCAACCGCATAACAAAACAACGCAGCGTAGTGAAAATTCAGTTCGCAATGTTTCAAGTTTTCTGTACAGAAATGAACCCTACCGTACCTCCGACTCGGGACTGTTTCTCATCCTTTTTCGTTTCCCGGAAAATTCCCGGTAAAGTTGCTTTCCTGGGATTCGGGCTGCCGTTTCTTAACAAGATTTTGCTGATTCTGAGGAAAAATTCTGGCCCCGAGAAAATTCCCCATTGGCGAATTTCGGGAAAATAGAAAATGCTATTTCATTTTTTTTTCGGGTTTGACATGGTAACGGTCTGCCATACCGTTTTCACCTGAGTACAATTGTGTGGGATTTTTTTTCAACATACTTTTGCCCATGATCCTCATGCGGCTCACGGTTTGGTGTTTTCTTCGAATTCAATCCGGAGGCCACTTAAGGCGAACTTTAGTATCCGGTTCCGACTAAATTCGGATCTGAACGACATCAAATTTGAACAAGGGATTGGAGACTGGTTGCTATTGGGATGTTCTTTTGGGGTTGGGGTTATCATTTAGTTGTTCTCGGTGTGAGGGAGTTATTACATCTGAAATACTTTGTCAGCCAGGTGGTCCATGCTATTCTGCATAAGTTTTCCGTTCAGTGTCTGTTCTGAATGTTCTCGTGAAGCGGGATGGCTTCTTCATTGCACCAATGAATGGATGTGTTGTCCTGGTGTAACAACACCTCAAAACACTCAAAAATATCCACGATCGCTGCCATAAGTCGGTTCAAAACGGTCGCGTTGTAGAAGGCAGTCGATCAAAGATACCTGTGACCTCTGCTCATTAGCGCACCTTAACTCGCCTGTTGGCTAAAAAAAATACTGTCAAGTATTTTAATACTGTAATTCATTTTTATATCATTATATATAAAGCCCATCGAAGTAAAAACGAATTCAATCTCATTAAACCTAAAAGATTTGTCGGAATTCGTGAAAACTTGAACAATGCGTTACAACCCCCGAAGGTTTAATATTGAAAAATATTTAAATCATTTTCTCCGATTATATTTAAAGCCTTTAGAGACGAAAATGAAATCGATATCTCATTAGACCTAAGAAATATATCGAAATTCGTGAAAATGTGCAGGACCACTTTACATCCCCTTAGAGGTTGGATATCAAAAAATTTGGAACAAAGTTTATAGGGGCTTATAGGGGACAGCTCGCGGGAGTTTACTATTGAAAAATGTTTAAATCGGACTTTTCCGCGATTATATTTAAAGCCTTTAGAAGTGGAAATGAATTCAATATCTCATTAAACCTAAGAAATATATCGGAATTCGTGAAAATAAACACAACCACTTTACACTCTCTTAGGGGCTGGATATCGAAAAATTTTGAAAAAAGTTTATAAGAGCCGCAGAAGCAAAATTAATTTGATAAATCAACATGTCCAAAAGATATAACGAAATTCGTGAAAATGTGGAAAAGGCTCCTTTTCATTGACATTTTTTTACTCCACCTTTTACACTAATAAAAATTTGAATTTTTTTTGCTCTTAATACTTCCGTAGAATATCTACACATACGTGGTAAGTTTCAATTTTCTAGCATAAGCCGTTTCTGACAGATAAGAAACCCTGCCTTGCTCCCCTATCATTTTTCTTGGATGCCTGTATATTGGCTATATATGGATTTGATAATGTTTCAATCCCAGCTTTCGAGCATTTCATACGCATTGGTTACCGCCACCCCTCACATCCCTCAACCCTTATCGACCATTTTTCAAATGGGTCCACTATCATAGTTCTAGATAAGCTCCTGGGATAAGTGGGTCCTGAGACCTTGAAACCAACATTTTTCGCCTAAAACCCTGCTCCACCTTCCTCACACCCCACCCCACCAGAAGATACCACTCGTAGCGGCTCACCTAATGTACCCACCAACGAAATTTCAACTTTATATCTCCACAGGTTTGTAAGCTACGTTCCCTCAAACGCTTTGCGTACAGCGTCTACGGCGGACAGACTGCCATTTTTTACGCTTTTTTTTTGGGTTTACTAGTCCTAAAACGTGAAAATGTACAAAATTTCAGGGTAGCAATTTCTTTTTTCTAAAATTTCAGATCGATCACAAATCTTTATTATTAAAAAATAATAAAGTGAAATTCAATACCACCACGAATTACAATACATTTTATATATTTCTCACGTTCACTCGAAATGCTTGTGTTCAAGCATCTGTCAAGAATGGTGTCAGAATGGGTTTATACTGACCGATCGGCGACCACGCGGCCAGACTGGGTATTCCGTTTAACGTCAATTGCCGCAGTTGTGGGGATGCAAATAAGAGGGAAACTGTTATTCACCTTCTTTGTGAGTGTCCCGCCCTAGCTAGAGCCAGACTTCGCGCACTAGGCAAACCCTTCTTCAATAACCTCGATGAGATCTCGAAAAACAAGATAAGAGAACTGATTACCTTCTTGAACAGCTCCGGATGGATATGATAACCCATTCAAGCCCCAGGTCTCTGTAAAACTATACATATACTTCATCAGCCCTCAACGACTAGGTTAAACGAGTTGTGGTATCAAAACGGCGCTTCCTTTGCTAATTGGGCCCTGTTTTCGGCAGACGGGCCACCACGTAAACCAACCAACCATGGGTTTATACGCTTATGTCGATGTCGTCCTCTCTTGATGTACAGATCAAGTTACCTTATGAAATTGTGGTTCCAGTGTCTTATGTGGTGTCTAATCTAAGATAGTGTAACTTCCTTGGATTTAAGTTATTCCTAAGCGGGCCTTGGTCTATAGGACACATTTTCTGCCGTCTTTTGCAATCAGCAGATGTATTTGCTTGTAAAATCTAATCAGCGGTTTTATTGTTTTCTTATACCATGGGTAATAAGCCCTAGGTGGTCTTCCCGCCAACAAACTCAGTATTATTAGACTAGCGTACCAGCCACTATGTTACCCAGGTTTCGCTTAAATCTACGTTTTCCGAATTCTGAAATCCCATGTTCCTTTTTTTGGTGACATTGCTTCGAAAAATCTGGTGCACGTCGAAGATAATTTTTCAGAATTTTTTCCTCCTACGTAGGTTCCTTAGATAGCTGGCAATAAACTTGTTTGAGAACCGTTCTATCGATTCCAGTCGTAGTCTATTGAGGACAATACAGGATTTGAGCAAAATATCTATCCTTCAGGATTCAGATACGCAATGAAATCCGGCCGATCTGTTGTACAAAAAGAATGTCTATGTCCTTAAGAAATTTGTTTGTTCAAGTTGACTCTACGACCCTTGTACTTGAAGTGGCTTAGAGTTCATAAACTCATAGACGTTCGTTTTGCCTTTGTTCAGTTTTCTTCCTTAGATACGATCACAACTGGAGTGAACCTCACGTTTGCTACTTAAGTCGACAAATTAAGCCTTAATGCCTTCGAAGTCTCATTTAAACGCTTCACAGATCTACTAATTAACACATTGAAACTAATCTTAGCGTAACTACTTCATCGCGATTCAAAGAAGTCCTCAACAGCTCCTTTAACTCTTGAAAATGTCACATATGAATTCTTGTACCTCTGGCATCACTACCACCACAAGGTAGAGTGGCAGTAGAAAAAGTCTGGACAAAAGCTTCTAGTTCTAGACAAAATTCCAATATAGAATTTCATTATACACACCCGACACTCACACTTAACACATCCGTGGCAGACGTTAATTCCTTTTTAAAGCCGATTAGGCTGTTCGTATAATTCTTATCATATGGGAGTAAGATAAAGGGAATTAGTGCCACCCCCCAGGATTACAGGGAATACTTACTAGAGCTTAATTTCACGCCTATAGAAGACACCTAGGTACACTTTATCTGTCTCTGCCGGAAAGGTGACACATTGCTTCTAGTCCCTTTCGAATATCATCGAGTTCGAAAATGCGGTATTCACCCAGGTTTGTGAGCTTCGGCAGGTGTGTATTTCGGAACGGAATCAATATTCGTAGGAATCCACTTAATACACCCAACCTACGGAACTGATTTACGAGTCTATCCTTCATTCTACGTGTTAATTATTCTTCAATGACCTGAAGAGACCACTGTTTTTGACAATTCAGGTGCCTTCCATTTCACTTCAATTAGTAGGAAAATTCAAATTGATTTCACTAATTGAATTAACCGGTAGAAAGCGTTCACCCGGTTGTGGCAGGTGGGAGGTTCGACCTTTTGATCGAAAAATACGCATATGAACTCTCTTATCATAATTTTTCAATTTTCTCTATATATTGAAATCGAATTCTGGATTGTGATTGATGGGCGTAGCGCTATTGATTTTAAGTGTAACGCCACTGCTAACAATTTCAATCTGCGTCATATATGCGGAACATATTACGAAGGAGATTTATTACAGTTTACCGATTTTAATGAAAACATGACAGCCAATTATAGAGTATAGCATTTTGAAAGCCGGCGAGATGATGAATAGGTTATGTAATGTGATTTCTAATCAATTCATTGAATCAAAGGATGAGATTATTAGAGTGATATCCAGTGTATAATTAATTTGTGCGAAACACTATTAGCTGGTTGACTGGTAGTTTGAATGTTTTTAAAGAGCGACTTAAAGTCGTTCTGTTCGATTACTGTTATGAGTTACTGTTTTTTTTACTACTCGTCAAAGTTTTTCACAACTTCAATATATTATTATCAGTCCATCGGCTTCTGTAAAACAAAATCCGGCTACTAAGAAAAATAGGCACTTCACAATACTCAGTTGTTAAAATTTTTGAACAATATAGCAGTACCGAACAGAACTGGAAATTGACCCAGAAACTATACTGAAAACACTGTGTAAATTTCATGACGCCAATGCTCAAGAGTTTTGACTGCTTTATACAAAAAGAACTGATTTAACTATTTTTCGATATTCAACCTCCAAGATGAACAGATGTTGTATACGTTTTCACGAATTCCGACATATTTCTTAGGTCTAAAGATATATCGATCGAATGCGCTTTGACTTCTAAGGGTGTAAATATAATCGCCAAAAAAACCAATTTAAACATTTTTCGATATTCAGCCTCTAAGGGGGTTGTGTTAGCTTTCACGAATTCAGTCAAATATTTTAGGTCTAATAAGATATCGAATTCAGTCAAATATTCTAGGTCTAATAAGATATTGAATTCGCTTTTACTTCTGTGGGCTTTATACGTAATCGCGTAAAAAGTATTTTCAGGATTTTGCTGTATTCAAACCGCAAGACGGTGTAAACTGTTTTTGTACCTTTTTACGAATTCCGACAAATATCTTAGGTCTGATACGATATCGAATTTGTTTCTGACTTTAACTGGCTTGCTATATAAACGCCTAAAAATCGGTTTCAGAATTTTTTGATTAGGGATTAAAAGTCCTTTGGGATTAAATATCAAAAAAATTCTGAAACCAATTTTTAGGCGACTATTTTTATCACCTAAATTTTTATTGAAATTGAAAAGTTAATAATAAATTTGCACAGTTTGTGGATGCAGCTGTATTATTTTTTGGGATGCGTTTAATTCTAAAATGCGTCGTAGATTACTATGCGACTGACTACCTAAAGAAAAAGCAAGGCCTGCCATCCGCATTAAATGTGTTTCGGATTTCTACTGCAGAAATAATAAAGTTACGCTCAGACTATTGTACAATTTTTATAATAATAAAAAATGAAAATAGAAACTGAAAATTCATTTTTAAATAAATGTAAAATGTTAAACTTAAAAAAAAAGTAAGAAGTTACATCTCAACGGCAGCTAAATAAAAATAAACAGTAAAATCGTACAAAAAAAAGGAATAATGAAAATATTAGTCCTAAAACGTGAAAACAAATTTTTTTTTTAATCCAAACACAATATATTCCTATTAAAATAATATAATAGTAAAATAATCAAAATATCCAACAGATAGAAAATGGCATAAAAAAAGAGTTAAAAGTTAATAAAAAGAAATCAAAAAAGAGGGAAAATATTGTAAAAACCTTAACTACAGACCGGATGCGCCTTTGAAATGTTTCCCTCCTATTTTTCAGTATATATTTCCCTTTATTTTATTTATTTTTTTTTATTTGAAAGCCGTATTTTGTATTTCTTAGGATATTAATTTATAACTGTGGCGCACAACATGGTGCTTTTTTTTTATTTTTTAGTTATTAATTTATTTATTTTTTTTAGTTATTAATTTATTTATTTTTTTTAGTTATTAATTTATTTATTTTTTTTAGTTATTAATTTATTTATTTTTTTTAGTTATTAATTTATTTAATTTTTTTTATTTAGTTATTAATTTATTTAATTTTTTATATTTAGTTATTAATTTATTTAATTTTAGGAATAATTTGAAAATGGATCTTGGAATATTTGCATAAGTGGCGCCCAACGTGGGGCTCATTTGTACAAACTACTGTTTCATTCACACAGAGTTCCTTAGATTTTAGAAATTTCCGGCCCAAACAGGGGCATACAATTTTGACATTATATTCGGTACTTGTCTTCCACACGGTTTAAGAGCACTTGTTTTAATTTCTAAAGTCGAAGTGCATGCAAAAGGGTTGGATTTTTTTTCAATACCTCTTAAGCTCAACGAGATATTCTCTTCAGGCTACTTCTGGAGACGACCGAAATTCATTTGCAGAATTTTTTTCTTATCAAACCCCGAAGGGGTGAAAATGGGTTTTCATGAATTCCTCATTATCTCCAGGAACCGATGATTTATTGAATTGGTCTTCACTTCTACTGGCTACTCATACAAACGCATGAAAAGTAATTTCGAAATCAGTGTATCACTGGATATTCAACCATGAGGGTTGAAAAGGGGTTAAATATTTGTCCACATATGCTTCATTGTCTCTTAAGCCAAAAGATAAGAAACTAACTTTTAAAAATTAATTCAAGAATTTTTCAAGCTTAATTTCCAACAAGGTTTTAGGTTTGTTGTTGTTTTGCAATGTCGCTAATCTGCCCTGCACTGGATAAAAGCGCAAAAATCCCGGCAATGGTCACCAATGGAAACACCTAACAAGTAGTTCCAGGATCAATGGATCTTCAACCCTAAGGGGTTGAAAACGGTTTAAGACTGTTTTCATAAAATCTCAATATCTCCCAGGCTGTCAGAGATAACGAGTTGGCTTTCACTTCTACTGACTAGTTATGAAAATAGCTAAAAAGTAGTTTCAGGTTCAATGAATCTTCAACCCTAAAAGGGTTGAAAAGGGTTCAAGCTTGTTTTCATACTTACCTCAATATATGCAAGGCCGATAGAGATAACGCTTTGATTTTGACTTCTACTAGCTAACTAAGGAAACACCAAAAAGTAGTTCCAAGATCAATGAACCTTCAACCCTAAGGGGTTGAAAAGCATGTTTTCATCAATACATGTCTCTCAGGCTGGCAGAAATAGCAATTTGGTTTTCATTTCGATTGGCTACTTATACAAACGTCTAAAGAGTGATTTCAGGATCAATGGATATTCAACCCCAAGAGGTTGAAAAAGAGTTAAGCCTGTTTTCATAAATACACTTAATAGCTTTTAGGCACGCAGTGATAACGAGTTGGTTTTCACTTCTACTGGCTACTTATACAAATGCCTGAAAAGTAATTTCAGAATCAGTGTATCACTGGATATTCAACCATGAGGGGTTGAAAAGAGGTATGTTTCCACAAATGCTTTATAGTCTTCATTGAACAGTGCATAAAGATAGTAAATTTTCGAGATAATCGATTGATGTTAGTAATTGAAACATTGAACTTTCTGGAAATACTAAAGATCATGAATTATTCTAGAAGTGAAACGTTAATTACATTTCCCACTAAAATCTCAAAATAACCTCTATCTCTCTATTTTAGAACCACATACTTAAAATTCAGGTCATATAAAAACCCTAATAGCTTACAATCTTGGCAAATCGGTTTCCTATAATATCATCCTTAAATAGCATCTTGTACAAGTAGAGCACAATTACACCATGATTTTTACTTTCTTAAAATTGCAACGTCCTTAATGGTTCTAAATTCCCACAAGTATTTAAGAAAATAGAACAAATAAAAAAACATTGAAAAACTTACTGGTAGGGATCCCTAAGCTTAAGACTACTTTCATCCAGCTGCTTTTCTAATTTTCTCGCTCAACTTGCTGTGATTTCCACACACAGCTGTATGTTGTACTAAGCATTTTCTAAGAAATACTGAACTTAAAAAAAAAATTAAGGAACAAAATTCTTAGAAGAGATACGAGCATGGTGCAAAAAAAAACGTTCTATGAACTACGTGACCATTTTCGTATTGGGTTACTTCGGGCAACAAGATTACAGTTAATCGCCAGATAGATTCTTCGTCAAAAGTAAAGATGGCTTCCAAGACCATCACGAAGAACATACCTTTACACTCCGGTGTAGATGGCTCCGTCGCCATCGTAATATAAATGCATGGTGCGATGCATTTTTAAAATATTGATGAAGCATTTTTCCCTTCTATTTTTGTAATAAATTGCATTTTTTTCGGTATAAAGAATGTGCCATGGCATTTCTGAAAGGTGTTTGGAAAAGAGTCGGTACGTTTAAGGGATGAATTTTGTAAGAAAAAATACTTTAAGATTGTTTAAAGATGTCCTTAGTTCGAGTTTACTTTTTTTTAACATTTCAATAGATAAATCAAAACTTTTGCATAAAAATCAGCTCTAAGTAATTCTTTTTTTCTTTAAAAACAAAGAAAATAAATTATTAGGAGAAAATACAGAAAAAAGGTTACCATTACGATAAAATCGAATTTTAAAATATTATTATAATTATTTATTATAAAATACAAAAAAAATCGCAAAAATCAAAAACATTTAAAAAGCACAATAAAATCTTAATCTAAATTTAAGTAAAAAAATAAATAAAATATGGCGCGAACAGACAGAAAAACTTTATGGTTGAAACGGCCGAATTTTCAACCTTTAGCCACACAAAGTAGGTTGAAATTAAAAATATTTTCTTAACCCCTGCTTATGTCATTGAACAAATATACTATTGCAGTTGCAGACTTGGGCTGGGCGTTGCTCTGTTGTATCAGATTTTTCTATAATTTTTAATGAATTTATTTAAATTGTAACTTATTTAACATTAAAGTTTAACTTTTTTTTTTGTTTTTTCTCATTTATACAATTTTTAATATTGTTGAATTTTTTTTTCTAAATCTTTTGAAATTTTTATTTCTTTATAAAATGTTAAAATGGCTTTTTCTTTATTTTGTTGTTTTATTGTATTTCATTATTTGAATAAGAACGTATTGTAATCATGTATTAAATTTGAAAAAAAAATGCCACCCTGAAATGTAATTTTCAAAATTTCTAAAAAGTAGTGAGAAAAAAATAAATAAGGTCGACCACAGACCTTATACCTCGAAAGCTTCTGCTACTACTGACGAATGCTGCTACTACCAGTTTATTTAATTATAAAAAAATAAATAGATTTTATTATCTCAGGATATAATACCATTGCCCCACGTTGGGCGCCATATATACACGTGTTATCGCTAGGATATCATTTCGAATATTTTCTTCACACAAGATAAAAAAAACCAAATTCACTTCAACGTCCCGAACCAAAGTAGAATCAATACCAAATGAATTATCGATTTTTAAAAAAAAAAAATTTAATTAATTTACGATCACTTTAAATTAAATTTACTCCCAATTAGGTTAATTTATTACACGGTCTACAAAATCGACAGTGTTCAAAGGTGAATGGATCATTTTAGATGCAATCAATTTTGAGCGATGAATTCGAAATTAACTTTAAAATTAAGGGCCATAAATTTTCTGTTTGATGGTAATGAACAAATTTTTGGCCTTATATTTAAAAGTAGATACGAGTAGGTTACTTCTCGTGCATGTACCTACGAGCTTGATGTTTATATTTTCACAATCTTCACCAAATCTTTTAGTTCTGATGGAAAATGAAATTGTTATTTGCTTCTACGGACTTTTATATAGTAATTGTCTATAAACTCCTTCCAGTTTTTTGGGTATTCAATCCACGGGGGGTTTAAAGGGGTTGCATGATGTGTTTTCGCGAATTCCATACATACTTCTTAGATCTGATGAGATATCAAATTGATTCTTAGTTTCTCGTACTTTCTATACAACAATTAATTTCAGGGTTTTTGTATATTCAGCCCTCAAGGGGTGTAAACGGGTTGCACACGTTTACACAGTTTTCGTAATTTCTAAGGTCTGATGAGAAATAAAATTGGTGTTTACTTCTACGGGGATTTCATGTAATCGTTTAAAAACCAATATCATGATTTTGCCAAATTTAACCCCGCAGTGGTGGGTTTGCAAAAAGTTTTTACGAATTTTGCAATATCTCTTAGGTAGAAAATTTGAAAAATTCTGTGGGTTTTTAATATTATCACCTAAAAAATGGATTCTGATTTTTTTGATATTCAACCCTGAAGTGAGTCTAAAGAGGTTACATACGTTTTACATTTTACTTTATTATTTTTTAATAATAAAATATTTTATATTTTTTCTAATGTTTTTTTTTCAATTTTTTTTTTTGGAATATATCTAAATACTG
This sequence comes from Beris morrisii, assembly GCA_951812415.1. Lineage (NCBI taxonomy): Eukaryota > Metazoa > Arthropoda > Insecta > Diptera > Stratiomyidae > Beris > Beris morrisii. The sequence continues at coordinate 94,226,688 of OX638312.1, read as the reverse complement.
TTTTTAATTGCTTTTTAAATGTTTTTTTTTATTTGTTTTTAATGGTTTTGATTCACTAAAGTTTCTTTTATTTTTTAATATTTCTTATTTTGTAATATTTTTTTTATTTTGTAATGGTTTTGATTCTTTAAATGTTTAAGTTTTGCTGTTTTTTGTTTCTTTATTTTTAACGTTTTTTTAAGTTTTTATTTTTAACGTTTTTTTAAGTTTTTATTTTTAACTTTTTTTTAAGTTTTTATTTTTTTAAAGGAATTAGGAATTCCTGAAGTTTATGTTTCTTTTAGACTGAGAAGTTTTGGTTGATATGGTGATAAGGGTTGACTATTGCTAGTGGGGCGTTGGTCGTGGTGGTGGTTCTGGCTTTAGGGTTTGAAATACTTAGTTTGCCAACTACGACTTTTTTCCCTCATCAATACCCGATTTTTTGAGGTCATCTTGTATTAATTCTTTGCTATTGTTTTGGCTAGGTTCTGTGATGGGGTCCAGAGGTTAATCTTGGCTGATTACTAGTTGATAAGCTTCTTAAGGGTTTTTAGGGGGTCCTTGAAGGGGTATATTATTACTTAAGTTTATGGCAACTGTTTTGATAAACTCTGTGAAGTAACTCAACGCGGAAGTTGTGGTTTTCATATCTTTTTGAAAGTAAAATTATTAAGGTGCAGAAAAGGTGGTTATCTAAAGGCTTCCAAGTAACTTAAGTGCTGTTTTATTTGAGGCCACTCATTTTCCATTCTTCATTCCTGGCATGCGAAGGTTCCCAGAAAAGTTTGTCCTCTCATGTATTTATTTATTTTTTTAAATTATCTAATTTAATTTAACTAGATTTAATTGTTAAGCTTTACTTTACGTAAATTTTTTACAGTTTTTACATCTCATCGGATGCTCATACGGTAATCAATTCCGTTAAGTTTAATAGATCAAAAAAATTTCCTATATATATTTTTTTAAATTATAAGGCGAAATCTTTTTTTTTTAATTTATGAGGCGATTTTTATTTTTTAATGTATTTTATTAACAAATTTTTCAATAGTTTTTTTTTTTATTACCATTCTAATGTTAGAGTAAAGTACCCGAATGTGGTATATGGTCGCAATGTGGAATACCCCCCTAACTTCGAATTGCTTCACGTGACATCCGTAATTTCATATTGAAATCATCTTTTCTTGTACACATTTAGAGAATTTATACTCATACATGGGAGATTCTTCATCTGTTTTATTCAAATGTCATATAAGTGAAAAGAAGTTGAAACTGTTTGCCAGTTTTGCGAGAAGACATGGTTAAATGAATTAAATCCTTTACAATGGATTGAATGTCTTTCGTGCGATACTTGGGCTCATAAAAAGTGCGCTATTGAAAAAAATAATGAAGCATTTCTGTGTCCAAAATGCGAAGACCCTTTCTTTTCGGAGTAATTTTACACTATTCCATATTAAGACCATAAAATGTATTTTGCAAGATATGCACTTTTTGGAAATTTTTATTTTTTTATAAATTATTGTATCTCAAAACAACATTATCTTTTTTATTATTGAATGGTACTAAGATACCCTCTCGATTTGTATATTGTTCGCAGTTCTTAATGCTAAATTATAGTCTAGAGATAAAAAAATGAAAATGGTATTCCACATTCGGATACTTTACTCTATCTATTTCGTTATAATGTTTAATTTTGTTTGGTTCTATTTAAAAATTTTTTTATTTTCATTTTTTTTTATTTTGATGTTATTTTATTAATTTTAAATTGGTTTTTATTTCTTTTTTTTTTAATTTTTAAGGTGAATTTTTTATTAATTTTTTTGTGTAGTTTTCTTTTATTTTTTAACATTATTGTTTTAGTTTTTTTAATGTTCTTTATTAATAAATTTTTACAAATAGTTTTTTTTAGTTTTTTATTTTATTTAATTTATTTCGTTATGATTAATTGTGTTTTTTTTATTTGTTTTTATGTATAAATTGCCTTCTTGTTTTGTTTAAATATTTTTTAATACTTCTTTTACGTCTTTCCATATGTTTTATCGCTTTTCTTTAATTTTGTTGGCTCTGTGTATTTTATTGTATTTTATTTTATTTAAACTTTAGACTACGATATCTCACGAACCAATTGCGCTAGAAAAATGAAATTCGGTTTCTGTATACAAATCGACAAGTGGAGTTTGCTGTAGATAAAATTAAGTAAGGGGGTGTTGGAGCATGAAGGTGGGGGGGGAATAATAATTTTTCTAACAAATAACGTCTTATATCTCGAAAACAGTTAAATATACATATGTAGATGCTTAACTTTTTTACGGGAAGTAGGCCTAATAGAACCATCGCAGAAAAAATCTTTTGGTGATGTTGGGTGTAGGGGGTGAGGGTGGGAAAGGGCGATAAAGAAGAGTTCAGATTTTTCTATTTCAAGAACCCGTATTGATGGATAGCTGAAGCTTGGTATTTAGATAGAGCTTTAGTAGTGGGATATTACAAAAATATAATTTTTATTAGGGAGTGTGGTACGGGGGTGAGGTTGTTTTTCCTATTTGTAGAACGGCTTATACTAGAAGTTGAAACTTGGTGTGCACATGTAGATCTGCTAGAAAAGCAATTTAGATGAAAAAAAATTCAATTATCCATTGGCGTTCGGAAGAGTGGCAAAAGAAATTGTAATTGAAAATGAAATGCATATATTTTCTCGAATTTCGTCATATTTCTTAGGCCTCCTAAAATATTGAATTAATTTTCATTCTATACGTTCTTCACATAAATGCCTAGAAAGTGTTTTCAAGATTTTTTGAAATTCGACCCCTTAGGGGGTATAAAGAGGATGTGTACATTTTCCCGAATTCAGGCATGTCCTTCAGGTCTGATTAGATATCGAATAAATTTTCACTTCCACGGGCTTGATTTATAATTGCGTAAAACACGTTTTCAAACTTTTTCCCTTTTCATCCCCTAAGAGGGTATAAAAGGGTTGAACACGTTTTCACGAATTCCGTCATACCTACTCCTTAGGACTGATAAGACATTGACTTGCTTTTTACTTCCTCGGGCTTTCTTTATATTTATCTAAAAACTGATTTCAGGATTTTTAAATATTCAACCCCCGTTGCATACGTTTTCACAATTTTATATATCTCTTTAGGTTTTATAAGATATCAAATTGGCTTAAATCCTATTTATGATTGCCTACAAGCCAATTTTAGCACTTTCTGATATCCAACCCCCAACGAGTTGTACACATTTTCAAAAATTGCTACATATTTCTTACACTCTAAAAACAGAATGTAAAAATATTCAGTATTAAAAGTAGAAATAAGTTCAGAAATGCATAATTTATGTGATTGAACGTCTTATTATTAAATAGGTAATATTACACAATAAGGTTGACAATTACATCTGCTTTGCTCTATAAAAAGAGTAAATTTATGCGTCATCATTATATTAGACCATTAATAATGTAAATTCACGCTTAGTGTAATTTTACCTTACAAACTGTGTAATATTACCCCAGAAAAAGCAAGTAAGTTTCCTGGATTTCATTTCATTCCACTTCATGGTTAGGTTTGTTGGGTTTTCGGAATTAAATCATTCAAATGTTTCTAATTATAATAAAGTCGTTCGTTTTCATAATAATAGTAACCGTAATATGTTTTTCTATCATTGTCAACTCAATTCAATTTAATACACTACATGTATTGTGAAATTGCCTCTTTAATTTATCATTTTTTTGTATATTTTAATTAAATGGAGAATTTTTCCCCATAATAAAATGGAAATTTTACACAAAAAGTGTGTAATAATTGCATTCTCTGTGTAATAATTATGTCACCGATGATTTTTTGATTACGCCGCTATTTTGCAATTATTTCATCACTTAATTACGCATATGTTGTGTAATTATTACAACTTATTTGTGCAATTTTCCCTCTAATTACATAAGCATGTAATTTTACAATTAGTATCGATGGAAAACAGTTGCCAACTATATAATAATGGTAAATTTACTCCAATATTTCTTAGAGTGTAGATCTGATGAGATATCGAATTGATTTTTTTTGCCAGATAGTTAATTTAATTGCCAGATAGTTAATATCAGAATTTTTAGATATTCAACCCTAGTGGGTAGTAAGCGAATAATCCGAGATCTTTGTGCAGAATTCTCCTCAGGCTAGTGCGTGAAATGTTGAGCTGTTAAGATCGACGGCGAGTTGATGTTCGTGGAGTGAGTCTCACACCCTCGGCTACAGCAGCCACATTCTCGTCTGTGCGACGTCTCGACGGGGGTCATGAGTGTTGTCCACTAGCATGCCCGTCTCACGAACTTTTTGCACAAACTTGCGTACAGCAGGCGCGGTGGGTGCTTCATTTCGGCCAAAACTTCTTTTCAAAAAACGCACTATTTGGGCTATACACAGTATTCACTTTGGAAATAAGTTTTCAATATTTCCCAACGTTGTTCAAGCGTAAAGCGACTCATTTCGTTCCGCGGAGGTATGATACTGACTTTCTGTCAAGATTTCGAGCGGGAAACAGCTTTCAGTGTCAAAATAACCTATGATTTAAAAAGAAACCACTAGATGGCCCACCCTGTACATGTTCCCTCAAAATTTGATCAAAATCGGTTGAGCGGTTTAGGAGTCTATAGGGAACATACATACATATATCATTATATATATAGATTTTAATTTTTTAATTAATTCTCTTGAAACGCTCACAATATAAATAGGTCTTACTGGCCCAATTGTCCACCTCGTACTCGATTAAATTATTCTTTCAGCTCTTTCGTCGTAGTTTCGCCACCACACCTCCAAAAACTACTACCCCAATTACCCCTCAAAAAAAAAATTCTAATTAAATTTTCGCCGGCAATTATTCATCATCGTGAAAACATTTTTCTCGGGCAACAATAAAAGCGCTGATGAACCTCTGTTCATATTATGAAAAAAACTGAGGCCCAAGTTACTATGCGATATCTGGGCAGGAAGTTCGTGCTGCGATTACAAAATCCGATAATGGTTTAGTCAGACAAACACCCAGAATTTGCTTTGTCGCCGTTTGCCATTCTTTTTCACAACTTTTTCACTTCGGGCCTATAAAGTTCAACAAGTTTTGATTTACTTACGGGCCGGGCAACAACAAACAGAGAAAAGAAGATCATCATCTTTAGGTCGGGGAATTTTCCGGCGATGTCCTTTTTTTTTCGTTAACGTATTTAATTAAAATTAAAATTCTATTGTGGCATAATTTTCTCTTAGGCGGTTCGCCCTGCTTAATTATGTATTCTGTATTATAGTTCTAATTTGCTTCCTTTTTGCGTCCGACAAAAAGTAGAACATAAGTTCCCGGTCCCGGGACTTGGAGTGTCTATGGCGGACTACATGAAATAGCTGGTAAAATTTCCGCTTTGGGATACTTTCTTTTGCCGCCCAGGTTTTCCAATTTCCATCCCTTTATACGGTTTAATGATGACGAGGAAGGACACGGATCCGAAGGAGGACCAACTATACAATACTTAAGTTTCTGCGAAGGGTGAGCGTTGGTGCAAAAGACGATGGCGAAGGAGATGAGTCTTGGTCCTGGGCGAGTGTGTACGGTTGTGCGTCAATGTGAGCGACATGAGTTATTTATGATTTTCCTTTACGGATAATATGGTTGATGCTCATTTATATTTCAAGCCAGACGACATTTACATTCATTCAACATTCATCACAAAATATATTACATAGTGCGGTGAATGAAGGTCGCCTTGGCATAAGGAAATTATATCATGACCATCTCCAGTATCTCCTTGTAGTCATCAAGGAAGTTCTCGGGGAACGATATAAATTTCATTTATTCAGGAGTTCATTTTGCTGTTGCCACCATAGATCCATAGTGTGTGATACTGTGGTCTGGATTTTCTGTGCGTATTTATTTTAGTTTCGAAAGTTTTATGATATGGTTTCGTTTTGCCAAGAACCTTACACGTAATAAACTTGAGGAAGTGCTTCGGTTTTTTATGATGCCGTTGGCAACGAAGCGATTTTATATTATTTTGTAAAATGTGAAATTTACTGGCCCACATACGTGTCCTGCGGCCCTTAAAAGCTGAAGATTTTCCAGGCTATAAAACCGAACTGAAATAAGAATCGGATTTTATTTGATTTATTGACTTTTCGAAATTTCGTCGTGAAGTTAGTGTTTTATGATCAGGTTGCGGTATCCTAATTTAAAAGTAGGCACCTGCTTCATACGATGTTCTACCGAAAGCCCTGTACATGTCGATCAAAATCAAAACAGTTTTTTCACGGATCAGCTGAGATCGGAGAACAACTCCCTCTGTAGCACTAGACATGCTAATCTACCACCTCTAGACATTTTTGGCAAGCAAATGGCAGCCATTAGACTCAAAGCCTCTGCACAGTGGACTAGCATACTTCCACTTCAGTAATATTTTTGAAAACACACACTACACCCTTCACAATTTTGATTTTGGGGTAGCAAGTTACGGGGTTGTGGGGTGGGTGGTTTTTCATATCTCAGAAACGGCTTATGCTAGAAAGTTGAAACTGAGTACCTATATGTAGATGTGCTACTAGAGTAATTAAAACTTAAAACAATCGGCCAACAGTCTACACCGTATCTCAGCATTAAGCACGTTTCGGACAACCATTCCAACTCATCTAGAATCGGAAAGGTACTCGTTACGAGAGGAAGAGTCCGTCCACATATACAGGGTGTCCGTTGTGTGAACCCGAAAATTCTTTGATCAATATAATTTTTCTCAGAACACTCTATTATGAATATGTCATTTTAATTTCATTTTTGGTTGTGCCATCACCTAAAAAAAATTCATTCATATGTATTACTTAAGGTGCTCTTATACGAGCAATTTTTCAAGCAATTGATTACCCGACGACTATATCCAAAACTAGTGGAGCGATTAATGGAGCAATACAGGGCAATATTATGCTAGTTGCTGCAATATTTCGGCAATGTTTTTACAGATTGCTGGTATTGCTCGCCATATAGTTGCTGTATTCCTATTGACTTGGAAAATTCCAAGCAATTGTCCTCGTTCGATTATTCAATTGTCAAGTTTTGTTTTGAATGTTACATTTATTTGTTAACTTTCGTGATTTATAATGGCTTGGAATTCAAATATTTTCAAGTTTTATTTTAAGTTTTAAGGTGCTCCTTCACGAGCGATTAAGATTGCTCAATTTGCGGCAATTCCAGACAATTTTGACGTCACGAAAACATACAGCAACATTCAGCAACATCAGCAATTGACGATATGGATCAATTGGTGGTCAACTCGTTGCTCAGCAGTGGCTAGCGATATGGAGCAATACTCAGCAATTTGGCAATGATATCATACACGGACAATTCAGTCTATGAACAACACGATAGCAAACTTGACAAACAAATCTAAAATTTAAAATAAAACTTGGAAGTATTTGAATTCCAACCCATTATAACACGAAACTTGAGAAATAAATGCAAAACTCAAAACAAAAATTGACAACTGAATCACCGAACGAGGACAATTCCAAGCTAGTGGAAATACAGCAACTATAGGGCGAGCAATACCAGCAATCTGTGGAAACATTGCCGAAATATTGCCGCAACTAGCATAATATTGCCCTGTATTGCTCCATTAATCGCTCCACTAGTTTTGGCAATAGTCGTCGGGCAATCAATTGCTTGAAAAATTGCTCGTGTAAGAGCACCTTTAGATTTGTTTGTCAATTTTGCTTTCGTGTTGTTCATAGACTTAATTGGTCGTGTAAGCCCTTATTGCCGAATTGCTAGATATTGGACAATATCGCTCATAACAATTCAGCAACGAGTTAATGAAAGGTTGATCCACATCGCCTGTTGCTATTGTTGCTGTGTGTTGTTTCATAATTTCGCGACGTCAAAATTGACGAATATTGCTGCAAATTGAGCAATTTTAATCGCTCGTGTAAGAGCACCTTTAGGTTTCACCATTTTGAAGATAATAAGTAAAATTTTAGAACAGTTAAAAATTTAATATGCGATAAAGTGAGCCTCGTTAAATAAAACTGTTAAAATGTCTGGTTCTACTTAAACATTTTATTGTCCAGTATTATCATTATATTTTTTTTTATATCGGAGAATTAATTACATTTTAATGAGTTTCGACATAATTGTTACGTTTTCCTCGGTGTAGTAGGTAAAACTATGTAGAATTAAATGTATTTTAAATTTGGTACCTAACTAAAGAACAAGCCTATGAAAGCTAACATACATTTACAATCTTATGAATTTGAGCTTGAAATCAAAAAGTAGAAGGTATCAATAAAGGTTAGAATATAATTTCAAAATATCTACGTACTCCAATAAAGGAAATGCAGTGATTTTGTTAATCTATGGTCTGATAGTCCAAAGGCAAACTACTTCAATCAGCTACCTGAATTTCTTACCAACTTAGTTTAGACATTTTCTCGAAAAAATTAGTTCCTGCATTTTAAGTTCCTAATTCTACGCATTCTCATGCTATCACGCAAAAACATAAATTGTAAAGCCTTTTGTATGGAAACAACCCGAAAAAGTGCTGTAATTTTAACTAAACCTTACTTTATAAAATAACATGAAAACAATTTCGTATTCCAAATTTTAAGTAGGTACCACAACTGAACTAGAACTTATGAGTGTTCTATTTTATTTTAAGGCGCTACCCAATGGAGCGGTGAAATTTTTCGCTTTTTAATTTCTGTAGCTGAAAAGATTGTTAAAATTCACATATGCGTTGGGTTCATACAAAGATTATCGCGTTCTCTGTTTATAATGAAATAGTTCCAATATATGTTTTTATATTGACTATTGTATGGGAACTATCTTAATGACTGGAAATACTTTGGTAATCAACGACATTGTTATTCTTTTCGCGTTTAAATTAAATCTTTAATAAAATGTTTTTTTGGTTTAACACGTAATTGTGGTTTATACAAATCCAGGAATTCTTCAAAAAATTTGAATGGTATCTATTCGAAGAATTACCTTAGTTAGTTAGTTTTAACTAACTTACTTAAGAATTACCTTATTTTACTCCGTTTTCAATTTTCTGCGTCTGGAGGTACTGAAGATTAAGCTTATCAGCTTAACACCCTGAAGTTGTTGTAAAATAGTTGTGAACGCATGTTCTAAGGACTCTTGTATGGAAGCTACTCAATAGCACTCGAATTAGAAATTGTATTTAACCAGTGGAAGGAATTTATATATAACTATAGCGAAGCCATTTTTTATGGAATGGGAGTGGGTGGTGAGTGAATTACCGTTCTCAAGAATCAATTAAGGAGAATAGATCAAATTTGGTTTACGTAGTTACGACTGGAAATTATACACAGTAAAACAAAATCTATTGAATTTTACATCTTTTGGATAGTAGGCACACCTTTTCAAGTAAATTTACATTGGGATGTAATAGTCAATTTGAATGTAATTTTCAATTTTCGGTCAGTAAATTTCAATTTGCAATCAGTAAATTTCAACTTCGGAAGCAGCTAATTCACTAGGTATTCTCTTGAATTTATTTAATTCACTAGGTATTCTCTTGAATTTATGCTCTAAAAAAAGTCTATAATTAGCACTCTTTAAGATACACTTATTTCTATTTCTAATATCATTTCCTACTTACTTACTCTTAATAAAACCCTTGGCTATAGGTAGGAATCGAACTCGCAATCAATTCTGGTTTTGCTACGTAGGTTTGGCGCGCGTAGTCTCTGCGCCACCGAAGGCGTTTTATTTTAATTTCAGTAGAATACAAAATCGAACGAAGCGTCTAACTTCGTGGTTTCATATATTACATGTTCTTCGTCGTAAAATTCAAATAGATAAATAGAATTACACGAAAAAGGACGTAATTTTCAATTCATATATAAATATAGTTAATTTTATACGAAATGTTGCGTAATTTTGTGAACCTTTTCATGTAAATTGTACGGTTCAGTTGGAAAGTACATAACTAATTTAGTAATACCAGTAATTTCGCGTAAAAGTGATTGAAATGTATACTTTTACTTGAAAAAATGAAATATACTGGAAATTTCAAGTAAAAATTGGATTAAAAAACCAATTTTTTTGAAACAGTGTTTATTTGCCCAAAGTAGAGAGATTTTTCGAAATTAAACAGATTTTTTGACACTCACTCACATTTATTTTTAAAAAAAAAACAACTAAGCAAACTTTTTTTTGAAACTGATTTATTAGTAAATCACAAAAACGAACTCACCTGCGAATCGAAATTGACTACACTTATAAATCTTTATTACGATTCAAAAAAATCATTCACAAAATATTCCCAAAGGGTATATGAGGCTATGAGGGCAACGATGGCCTAACCCACAAAACCATGAAACCTGCAAAAAATGACATTTCTAATATATATAGTGCATTCTGTTGTCACTAGATTAATTTTAAAAAATAGTTTTATATACTGCGGACAGATGGCAGCAAATCTTATTAGTGAGAAACATTTGTATAAAATATTATGGAAAAAAATTGCATGTATCTCCAATATTTATGCTGGTGGGTTAGGCCACTTTTGCTCTCATAGCCTCATATGTCCCTAAGGCGCGTATACTCACTTCGGTGAACGTTAGGCGAATCATTTGTAAATCATGTTGAACGTTAGGCGAATCGTTTATAAATCATGTTGAACGTTTCGTAAATGAGTCTACGTTCAGTGTTGCCAAGTATTTTTCTTGGTTAAGCACTAAAATATGAAATTTGGAGCGTTAATTTCAACTTAAAGGCACTAAAATTTAATTTTTTCATGTCAATCGCAGGCATATTCAAATAAAGTGCGAGCGGTAAAACTCATTTTTGGCCGCTGAGACGATATTTTGAGCACCAAATTTAACGCTGAAAGCACTAAATTGGCATCACTGTCTACGTTACGTACAGCTGGAGAATTGCTTTTGAGTATCATGTGAATTTCATTTCAAAGAATTATATGAATAATTAATTAATCTATTTCGAATAAAAAAACATACGGAAGTTTTTAAACTTTGCTTTATTTGCAATTCACGCGGACATTTTCTTTTGTTGAATTTCATTAAAAAAATTTCAGTTTTTTTTCTAACTAACTATTTTTTTTAATTTCTCACTAAAATGCACTTAGTATTTTTTTTTTTTTTTTACAAAATTTGACCACCTTTGCTAAACGTTCTAAATGTTTGTTGGGAACACAATTATCTGGGTATATGAAGGATACATCAATTGGTCAGGAAGATCGTGCCATTTCACGCCTTGCGACTCTTTATGTCAAAAACGGGATCCTAATGACCGGATGACCTAATCTGTTTTCTTGGAATTTCAAAAGCTTATTTTATCACTTTTCGTACGAGGGTACCTTTATTGTTCTACCATAAGCACATTCATAGTTCTCTTCCTTTAATAAAGAATAAGTCACAAATTTAGCTATTCCTTTTTTTAATAGAGTGCATCTAAGAAAGTATATCTCGGAAACGGTACAAAAGCGGACATATTTTTGAATGAGGTTTTTACTCAGTTTTTTTCAGCCCTACGTTTCCAAGAGTTATTGATATTCAATTCCTAATCGGGTGTAAAGTAGTACACGTTTTCACGAATTCCGACATTTCTCTTAGGTCTCATCGTATTTGGCAGGGATGTCATTTGTAGTGGGGCAAATTATGTATTTTTATAGATTATATATAACATATGTATATTTATATATAAAAATATATACAAACATAACATCTTGCCCCCCTAGAAAAAACTGAAATGACGTCCCTGGTATTTGGAATTGGTTTTTGGCTTTTTGTCTGCTCTGATCTCTACCCTGATTATCCTCTTGGTTTCCACTGGAGGAAATCGTCTTCTTTCCGTCCGATTTGAGGCTTCTTTGTAACTTTCCAACCCCGGTTGATACGCATTTATCCTCGAATCCTTTAGGTATGTGCCTGCTTGTATATCACTTTATCAGCTCGATGCTTTAGTTCACTCTCTCATTCCTAAATTATCCGAACAAGCGACCACAATCATATTACCTTTTTTTTTTTTGCAAAAAATCAATGAAAATTCACTTTGAAAGGTTGGCTAGCACTTAACATCATCCTCCTCCACACCATCCCCTAATATCAACGAAAAGATCAAACTCATTTCGTTATCGTCGTCACACCCTCTTCAACATCGTTCGTCCTGTGCCAGCCAGTGCCAACTTAGCTTTAAATATCTGAACCAAGAGCAGGAAAAAAAATGGCTTGATATTCACTTACACGAGGAGTCCTTTCAGCGCAGGGTATCCTAAACACCTCCTTCATATATGGTTACAAGTTAAGCTCTAAAGTCATAATATCGCTTCCAGCCCCGGCGAAGTGATAAAAACGTCGTGTGTGAGGTTTACGGGGGAATCGTTTTGTATATGTGATGATACGAGCTAAAATTTTGAGGTAAACACCGAGCAATAAAGAGGTTCGTTGCTTCGAAACCATGTCCTTCGCCTCCTTCTTATCTTATCGCCTGCACGTTCCATTTCCTCCGTGCAACGGTTCCAGGATAAATATGGTTCTTAATGCAATTTTCCCTCCTGCAGACACCATAGCCAGAGGAACCTACTGCTTTCAGGACTAGCTATAGTCAGCTGGAGCCCTCCTCTGGCTATGCCAATATATAAATTATCAAGGATATCCATCGCTCCGAAGCATAAATACAACCCTATAGAACCTGATCCGGGGGTGGGCGAAAAAACCGCTTTAACCTGCGATAAAATTGTGTAAAACTGGAGTAACCCTTTTTTCGGAGTGGTTCATTTCCGCGTAAAGACTCTTCGATGTCGTATCCTTAGACAACGCTTAAATCATTTATCACCCCCGAATATCGGGTTCGGGGGATGGGATTGTAGCAAGTAAGGATGGAAGTTACCGTCATCGTAGCGCTATTTCAAGCAACTTGTATGCTCCCCTCATAAAACCCTTGAGTTTTCATTTTCCCGCATGCCATCGACATACATTAGAAAATTGCCACCCAATTCCCAGCATCGTACGCCTCCCCCCCAAACTTGAATAAAAACACCCGCACTTTCAGCTTCTCGAATTCAATTAAATTCAATAGGCTCAATTGACCCTCGCGGTCAGCATTGTTACCGATATATTGTAAAAATGGACAAACACTTGTCTCAATTCGAACTCTACCCGAGCGTTTTGTTCAGCGCGGAAAATTTCTCTTACGAAACCGTTCAGTTCTCAAGTGTCTTTTGAACCGCATGACGTCGGTTGCCATAGAACGACAAGATATGCTACAACGAGCTTAAGACGTCATCCGAAGAAGAAGATGCTTGGTGATAGATCGAGGAAACTGCATCAACTTGTGTGAGAGGAAATTTGATTCGGCTCGTATTGCAAATTTTTACATCCTCATACAATGAGCCACATCCGTGCTTCTTTTTATAGAATTTTCTGCTCGGTCACATGTGGTTTTATCGAAGTTGATAAAAGAACTTTTTCAATTGCGAATCAGTGAGATTTCTTTTGAGGTCATAATGGCATCCATATAGTGAGTGCATGGAAGTTTCTTTTCTATATGGGAAGCCCTGGGTACAGCCGACGAATTGACCCATTGTGTTTCGGGTTGATATGAGGTCATCTATCTGATTAAAGAGTAAAACGAAACAAGTTTCTGACAGCTAGTTTAAACTTTGACATGTACTTCAGTACAGTGGCGCATCACTCGTTTCGTCGGGAATGGGAAACACCTATCAAGAATGTGTGTGCCATCTATCGATTGGAATTTGCCTCACAATTTCTGGGTATGTCATCGTTCTTTTCGGGGAAACTTAACAGCGCAAATTGATTTTTCTGCTGTCGTCTCATATCACCATTTATTTGTCCTTCCACTGGGTGTTGTTTCGTTGCGTTAAAAGTACGCATATTTGACTTTGTGACAATGTCACACACACGAAATGTACACATAGTTCGCAGTTACTTAAGCTCAATTGTGAGTCATTTGGGTGCCATTAAACGAGTAGAAGGAATGAGACAGAATGCTGCTGGCCCCCCCATCATTCCTAACCATTGTAATGTCCAACCAGCAGGAAACTCATATGTGGGATGTGTAGAATATGTTGATGTGAATTGAATTGTTTCATAGGCAGCCCTCTTATCAAACTTATGGATGCGATGTCGAGCTACGGCCGAGTCAGTCACCAGTTTAAGTAGTTATGTCTGCCAGTGATTGAGTTTGATATGCTCGAATTTAAACGAAATGGTTTTTGTAATAGATTCTCAACGATATTGTTCTCGTACGATAAATACTTCAAAGACTTTTCAGATTTTGAACATATGAACTTTTGTTGTAGCTAGAATAGAACTGCGCCCAACCTGGTCTTGTAACTCGTCCATTTGCTTTCATGCCTCGTGCCATCGGTTATCTGGAAGTTTTCCTTAAGGACTCAAGTCTTGTTTGTTTCCTCAAGATGGACCTTCATCTGCTGTCTCCATGACCACTTTATATCGACTGTCTTAAGCTTCCTGAAAATGCAATCAACATAAGTCAAAGCTTATACATCTACCGTTCATCTAAAAAAGTAGTACTAAAGAAGTATTCATAGAAGTACCACAAGGCTCGAGACTAGGCCCTTTACTGCATTCCCTTTTGAAGTAGAAAATTAATTACAAACTTCAATGGTTTGTAACAAAAATCTTACGTAAAGCGTCTTGAAAGCATAGGTGGCATTACTTCCTTGCTAGCTAGCACGGCTCCGCTCGCCGGAAACCGTTTCGTCCAGTTGAATTTGATCGAATGTAGAAAATTACAAGAAATTACAAGAATTACAAGAAAGAATTCTACGATAGGAAAGTGAATCGGACCCTATGCTTTAGTATAGGGACCACAGCGGTGTATCGATGGCAAAATTCGAGATGTGGGCTGAGTCGGGTTACAGAAATTATTACATCATTGGCGGTTGAATATCGAAATACCACCAAATTGATTTGTTTTAAAAGCGCGCTGAATTCCAGATAGCTCATCAGTCCAGTTCATCTCATCTGACCCAGAAGATATGTCGGTATTCGCGAACATTTTCACAACATCTTTTCACACCAAGTTAGTGAAAACATGTACGATCCCTTCATCGGTTTCGGGGATCAACATCGCTCAATCCTGAAATTCTTTGCTGTAATCGTCTAGCAAGCTTGTGATAGTAAACATGATTTTGATACCCTATGAAACACCGGAGATATGACGGAATTCGTGAAAAAAATATTCAACCCATTTTTCCAATTTTCGCCGTACGCCTATGAAAATTTTTAAATCACTTTTTTCACCGAAATAATTTTTGTAGCTCTTATATATTTACAAAGTTTCAAGCTGTTCCGGAGATAGGTAAAAAATGTCCCAATCCAGGTAGCCGTACTACCTACCTTATTATCAAAAGTTCTCCCTCTTTTAGAATGAGCCAAGTTACAGCTTTCTATCGTCAGCGGCTGTGAAGATATAAAGAAAATCCGAATTTTTTACGTTCCACATCTTCCTCTCCATTTAACCCGCTAAAATAGAGAAGTGGTTAATTAAGTTTATATTCTGTGTAAATTCCAAAGTCGTATAGTTCTACACTTATCGCTCCCCACTTCTCAGTTACCCTTTCTTGATCGCGCTGTACGGGTTGCCAGGGTAGCATGTAACAGTATGTTTCAACTTTCTGCTGTATAATTGGTTCACACGATATAGTCGTTCAAAGTTTTTTCACTCAAAACCGGAACACCGCTCGTCCTTAAACTATTTTGTCCTATGTTCAACTATAGGGTGTTTTTTTTAGAGGTATAGTTTGTTCAGATACCTGTCAAACTTGACTGGTGTCTTTTACATTTTTGTTCAGTATGTTTTGGGAAATTATCATGGAAAGACAGCACTTGCCTTCGGTGCACCTGGTACCAGGTTCGAATCTGCTTGGCGACAAGTAATTTTCGAGAATGGAATTGAGTACCGGACTACCAGTTCACTCAGCTGTGCAGCTTATTCGCAATACGATGACAATTTTTTGGTTCCATACATCAATGCCAACAATTTAAGAATGAAGTGATTCCAACAAGACGGTGCAAAATGCCTCACAGCGCGTGCAACCATGACTTTATTGCAAGAGAGATTTGGAGAACTGGACCTGTCAATTGGCCGCCTAGATCGTGTGATTTGACACCATTGGATTACTTTTTGTTGGCATACATCAAATCACTGGTCTATGCTGATAAGCCAGCAACGATTCAACATTTAGAAGCCAACATTTGACGGGTTATTGATGAGATAAGGCCAGAAATGCTCGAAAAAGTGACCAAAAACTGGACTGATCAGATGGTGGTAATATGCTCGACATTGTTTTTAAAAATTAAATGCGAAAAAAAAATTTTGCCATTTGGTAAATTACGTATGTCTTTTTTTTCAAAAAAGAAACACTATACCTCTAAAAAAAATCTGCCAATGGTCTGGGCGAAACTTTATTATTTTTCGGGTCAAAGTTCGGGAGCGATCAAAGTCGGAGTGTATCATGAGTTGCTTCGATATTATTAGATTTCTTGGAAAATTAATTTTGTTCTTAAATTAAAAATATGTAAAATAGAGATTTTCAGCCGATTAAACATTGGAAAAGCCCGTGTGGACTATTCGAATTTCGGTATATTATGTACACTAAAAGCCCATAGAAGTAAAAACGAATTTGTTGCCTTATCAGAATTAAGAGATATGACGAATTGTTAAAATGTATACAAACCCATTACTTCCACTTAGGGTTTGAATTTCGAAAAAATTGTGAAACAGGTTTTTAGACGATTTAATAAGAAGCAACTTGATATCTCATGAGAGACGAAGGCTTTTAAAGTAGCAAATTTTTTTTTTTAAAAAATCTATAACAATACTGTATTATTGAAATAATAAAGTAAAACGCCCTATACTAGAACTTTCACAGAAGTTAAAACTTTGTGTTTTATGTTTGTCATATGAACCGCTCAGAAGTCGAGCTCTCCGAACATGTTCTTTTAACACTTCCACCACCCCCTTTCTTGTCACACTAATCTCGTTCATTTTTGTTGAAATATATCTATATGAATTTAACGTTTCAACTTCCTAGAGTAAGCGGATTCTGAGATATAAAAACCAAAATTTTTCGTCTAAGGTACTTCCAACATCGCACATTCAGGCTACCTTTTATGAAAATTGGAAGGGTATACCCGAAAGCCATTTTAGTTTATTTTTTCTATTTTGATCCTTTTTTTTAATTTTTTTTTTTTTTTTGTTATTTTTCTTCTTTGTTCGTGACCTTTTTTTTGTTTCTTTTCGATTATTTTCCTTGAATTTTTTGTGTTTTTTTTTTCTCTTATTTTTATTTTTTCCTGTTTTTTTGACAAAGCAGTTTGCCGGTCGCGTATATGGCGAACCGAAGCCCTGTTTTCATTTTCTTTTCTTGTATTTTTGCTTTCCCTTTTTCGTTTTTTTTTTCTCTTATTTCTTTCCTTCTCTCTAATTTCTTTCCTTTTCTCTTATTTCTTTCCTTCTCTCTTATTTCTTTCCTTTTTCTCTTATTTCTTTCGTTTTCTTTTTCTCTTTACTTTTTTTGTTCTTTTTTTCTTTTTTCCTTTCCTTTTCTTTGTTTTTTCTTTTCTTTTCTTTGTTTTCTCTTTTCTTTTCTCTGTTTTTCTTTTCTTTTCTTTGTTTTCTCTTCTCTTTTCTTTGTTTTCTCTTTTCTTTTCTTTGTTTTCTCTTTTCTTTTCTTTATTTTGTCTTTTCTTTTCTTTGTTTTTTTTTCTTTTCTTTGTTTTTTTTTTTTTCTTTTTTTTTTGTTTTCTTTTTTCTCTTCTTTGTTTTCCCTTTTCTTTTCTTTGTTTTCTCTTTTCTTTTCTTTGCTTTCTCTTTTCTTTTCTTTGTTTTCTCTTTTCTTTTCTTTGTTTTCTCTTTTCTTTCCTTTGTTTTCTTTTCTTTATTTTGTCTTTTCTTTTCTTTCTTTTCTTTGTTTTTTTTTCTTTTTTTTTGTTTTCTCTTTTCTCTTCTTTGTTTTCCCTTTTCTTTTCTTTGTTTTCTCCTTTCCTTTTCTTTGTTTTCTCTTTTCTTTTCTTTGTTTTCTCTTTTCTTTTCTTTCTTTTCTCTTTTCTTTTCTTTGTTTTCTCTTTTATTTTCTTTTTTTCTCTTCCCCCATCGCTAACTCAGGCTACCTTTTATGAAAATTGGAAGGGTATAACCGAAAACCTTCTTAGTTTATTTTTTTCTATTTTGATCTTTTTTTTTAATTTGGTCTTTCTTATTTTTCTTCTTTCTTCTTCTTTCTTTTCGATTATGATTCTTCAGTTTTTCTCGTTTTTTTCTCTTATTTTTCTTTCTTTCCATTTTTTCCTTTCCTTTCCTTTTTAGTTTTAGGTTTTACAAAGCACTTTGCCGGTGGCTTATATGCCGAACCGAAGGCCTGTTTTGAGTTTCTTTTTAGCTTTTTTTTTCTTTCTTTTTTCTTTCTTTTATTTTTGCTTTCCTTTTTCCTCTTCTTGTTTTCTTTTCTCTTATTTCTTTCTTTTTACTCTTATTTCTTTCGTTTTTCTCTTCTTCCTTTCTTTTTAGTCTTATTTCTTTCCTTTTTCTCTTATTTCTGTCCTTTTTCTCTTATTTCTTTCCTTTTTCTCTTATTTCTTTTCTTTTTTCTACATGAAGTCAATGTGCTACTTTAGGTCGGCACATTATTATCTCTTTATTTCAATTAACGCTATTACTACGGTTGTAATATGAAAGGTCCATAATTGCTCCTTCTCTTCCCTGGTTGGCTTTATAACTTAAATCTCTACTAGGCTTTTTGGATCCAAATCCCAAACTTTATTATTGATTTATTGTGACCACGTCTCCTCACATATTGCTTTGGTTTTTTAGTAAGTTAGGAGATGGTATGTTTTTCCTGTAATTTTCAACCAACTTAATCTTCTTGGGGGGCAAAACTCTGTGTCATTACTCACTCACTGTCTTCACCTCATATCACCAGTTCTCTTCATGTTCATGTCGTATAGAAGCAAAAACATTCGTCTGCCACGCCACGACTGAGGTTCAATTCTCGACCCAAAATGTTTTTTTCTGTAGCTAGTAGTTTTTATTTATAGGGATCTTCTTAACGTCTTTCCTTCCTAGGTTATCCTTTCGGACTGTAATCAGCGCCATTGTTTTCATCTGGAGTATAAAATCAATTATCTTTTTATTAAATGAATATTAAAGACTGATTGCTCCTTTCCGCAAATTCTTTTACAACATTTTCTTATTTAAAAAAAAAGAAAATTTTACGCTCGTCAACAGGTTTTTCCTGCGGATTATTACCCGAAAAATAATCAGGCGATTTGCCAAAAAAAACTCATCATCCGGAAAACTCCTTCACACCAACAATAAAAACTCAAAAAAGGCTCGTTCTGGTTGCCCATTGCCAGTCAAAAAAAACGAGTCTGTCCTCACCAGAAAACAAGTTTCCTTGTTGTATGTGGGGGCCCATATATTGACCACAAATCGACCAGAAAAATTCAACGCCATAGTTGAGTCCTCGTCCTTTTTCGCTAGCCACACAAAGCGATAATTTTCCTTAGTATGTTTGCTTCGGAATTTTTTTTTTTGGGGACGTCCTTTTTACGACTAAGCTCCCCCCGACCTCCGTCATATTTTTTCACATCACGTATCGTTGATGTTTTCGTCCTTTTTGCGGCCAGATCGGAGCATATGGTGAACATAGAATTATCTTTTAAGTCCTTACTCGAAACGTAGTCTATACACTCTATGTAGGGCTGGACTAGCTCCCTAGGTCTTGTTGTCTGTCCCCTCGTAGTGCCATCCGATCGAAGGGCAGCCAAAAAAATTCCATATACGTTGTCTGTCCGTGGCTATCTGAAGGACATCACACCACACAATTTCATTTCGGTCTACTTGAAAGTTGTCTAATAAATTCCGAGCAGAAGTTTTATAGGTTTCATATTCGGATTTTGAAAGACTGACCGAGGCTTCGAGTCCGCTCTCCCTTGCCTGCGTCCTTGTTTCGTCTGTATGCCGAACACACTAAACATTGTATTAATATATTATGTTGAGTATATGGGAGTTTATACCAAGTCGTCATTCACCAGAATATACAGAGTACGTGCCTATAAATAAAATGTAAAACCATCACGTACGCAAATATAAAGGCGACATGGACTACTCTTCGTCGAGTTTATTTATTCGAATAATTTGATGAAACTATGGACTTTTCGACGCACACAACTCCTACAAGTGCAGCGCCGGGTTCAATGACGGGTTTGAATCCCCTCGTTTTTAAATATTCAGAAGATTTCAGAATTCTTGATGTTCATTTTCCTAGCTATTGGTACTAGAATGAGGCAAATGTTAGCGGTCTTTCCAACATCTGACACAAACTATTTTGTCCCTAAGCTCTGCAAAGAAATGGACAATCGACAAAAAAGTGAAGTAAAAGTAGAAAATTTTAGAAAAAAAGAGTATTGCAAGAAAGGAAGTGAAGAAAAAAGAGTATTGCAAGAAAGGAAGTGAAGAAAAAAGAGTATTGCAAGAAAGGAAGTGAAGAAAAAAGAGAAACAAAAGTGAAAGATAGAATAAGTTGAAGAGTTAGAAAAAACATACTAAAAGAGAAAAGCAAAATGAAATGCTAAAACAAAATGAAAAAAAAGGAGAAAAAAAGTGAAGAAAGGTTAGATTTAGCGTGCTTTCCAACATCCGACACACAAACAATTTTGTTCCCAAGCTCTAGAGAAGAAATGAAGGAACCGCCGCAAAAAAATTGAAAAAAAGGAGTAAAACAAGATCAAGAAGTGAAGAAAAAAGAGTGAAGAAGAAACAAAAGTGAAAGAGAGAATAAGTTAAATAGTTAGAAAAAAAACCCAGAAAAAAAGAAACGCAGAATTAAAGAGAAAAAGAAGTGGGGCCAATCTTAGCGGTCTTTCCAACATCTGACACACAAACAATTTTGTTCCCAAACTCTAAAGAAGAAATGGAGGAACCGTCGAAATAAAAGAAAAAGAATGGAATTAAAAGTAAAAAAATTAAGAAAAAAGAGTAAAATTAGATCAAGAAGTGAAGAACAACGAGTAAAAAAAACGAAAGTGAAAGCAAGAATAAGTTAAAGAGTTAGAAAAAAACACACAAAAAGAGAAACGCAAAATTAAATGCTGAAACAAAATGAAAAAAAAAGAGAAAAAGAAGTGAAGAAAGGTTAGAGTGGGGCCAATCTTAGCGGTCTTTCCCACATCTGACACACAAACAATTTTGTCCCCAAGCTGTAGCGAAGAAATGGAGAAATCGCCGAAATAAAAGAAGAAAAAGTGAAGTTAATGTAAAAAAATTAAGAAAAAAGAGTAAAACAAGAAAAGAAGTGAAGAGAAAAGAGTAAACAAGAAACAAAAGTGAAAGAAAATAAGTTAAAGAGTGAGAAAAAAACACACAAAAAGAGAAACGCACAATTAAATGGTAAAACAAAATGAATAAAAGAGAAAAAGAAGTGAAGAAAAAAAAATAAAAGGAGAAAAAGTGTAAAAAAGATTAGAAAGAAATTTAAAAAAAATATAAGAAGTTAAAGAGTTACGAAAAAAATCAGCCGACAGTCTGGGCGCAACTTTATTACTTTTTGGGTATAAGTCCGAAACGTGTTTAATACTGAGATGCGGTGTAGGTCACTATGCGACTGATAACCTGAAAAATAGCGTTCCAAATAGTCTTCTGTTTATTCTTTAGGTTATCAGCCGCATAGTGACCTACATCGCATTGCTTCAGCTCTCTACATCAATAAAATTTTTAACTTTTTTTTTTTGCTTTAATTACTCCTGTAGTACTTCTACATATACATACTAAGTTTCAACTTTCTAGCATACGCTGTTTCTGAGATATGAAAAACCTCCCTCCACCCCGTACCTTGCTAGCCCTTTCAAAAATTTTATTTATTTTCTAGGATACTTCTGCAGTAACTCTATATAGTCGTCAATTTTTAGTTTTCTATGCTTTGCGGTTTTCGAGAAATAAAAATCAGTTCTTTTCGTTCCACCCCGTCCCACCGTCATCCCCTTCGCCAGCACCAACTAAATTTTTTTTCCTGCTAGAAGTCTACTAGGCCTAACTCCTGTAAAAATTACTAAGATCATATCAGGTACGGTTCTTGAGATATAAAAATTAAATTTTTTGAAAAATGGTTATCCCTCCCCCCCCCCCACTTTTGTACTGCACCACCCCTCTCAAAATTTTTACATTCAGTAGACTCCACTTGTGATCTTATATACAGAAACCAAATTTCATCTTTCTGGTATAATTTGTTCGGAAGATATTGTAATCTAAAGTTTTTCACCCCCCCCCCCCCCCCTTCCACACCCCTACACTCCGCTTCCCCTCTTAAAATTGTTAGCCGTTGTCTACTCTCCTAGTATCCCTTAAGATAACTACAAAGTTTCACCCTTCTGAGATCAACGGTTCAGGAGATATGAATTTTAGAATGCTTCAATCCCAGCTTTCAAACGTTTTGGACATATTGTTTTTCCCCACACTCCCACACCGCTCAACCCTTATCAACAATTTTAAATAGGTCCACTATCATAGTACTACATAAGTTCCAAGTTTCAGCCTCCTACCATAAGCAGTTCCTGAGATCTAGAAACCAAAATTTTTCGTCTAAAAAGCGCCCCCCCCTTACACCCCCTCCTCCCCCTTACACCCCCCCCCCCTTCCCCTAAAGATACCAATCGAATCTACCCACCATAAAAATTTTAACTTTACATCTCAACGGGTTTTGTGAGCTATGCGCCTTCAAACGGTTTAGCGTACGGCGGACAGACGGATTTTTTGGGGTCTACTAGTCCTATAACGTGAAAATACAAAATTTCAGGGTAGCAAATTTTTTTTAAATTTCAAGTCGATCATAATACTTTATTATTAAAAAATAATAATTGTTGTATAGTAATTAATCTCACAGTATCTGCTCGGTAAAATTCGCTTTTTCGTATTGCTTATTACTGCAATTTGATCGCTTCCTCAAACAGTGTAATACTGAAAGTGTAAAAAAAAGTGAAATATGTTTTTCGGCAATTACATTAAATGCAATTTGATGTCTCATCAGACGCTAGAGTTTTAGAAAAATTTATGAAAACGTAAGCAACCCTTTTACACCAACTGGGGGGTTGATTGCCAAGAAATCGGGAAATTCAGTTTTAGGGAATAACATGACCGTAGAAGAATAATAGTAATAGAATAACCAATTGTAAATCTCGTCAGAACTAAGGGACTGCAAAAATTGTGAAAACATAAGTAATCACTTACACTCCTCGGGGCTTGAATATCAAAAGAAAAGTCTGTGGAAGTAAAAACCAATCAGATATCTCATCAAACCTAGGAAATATGTCGAAAGTCTGCAACCCCTTACACCTCCTTAGGGCTGAATATCTAAGAATCCCGAAAAGAACTTTTTGGCGATTATATAGGGAGTAAAAATCAATTCGATATCTCATCAGATCTAAGAAGTATGTAGGGATTTGTGAAAATATATGCAACCTTTACCTTTACACAACCTTGGGGGTTGAATATCAGGAAATCCTAAAATCGATTAGTAAAAAGTGCTAAAGTATGCCGAAGTTCAAGCCAATTTGATATCTCATCAAACCTAAGAAATATGGCGAACATTGTGAAAGCATACGTAACTCCCTTGGGGGTTGAATATCCAAAAATCCTGGAAGAAGTTTTTAGATAAATATAAAGAAAGCCCGAGGAAGTAAAAACGAATTCGATGTATTATCACTCCTAAGAGATATGATGGAATTCGTGAAAACATGTTTAACCCTTTTATATCTTTTTAGGGGTTGAAAATGAAAAATTCCTGAAAATCGTTTAGACGGTTATAAAACAAGCCCGTGGAAGTGAAAAGTTATTCAATATATAATCAGACTTGAGGGATATAGCGGAATTCGCGAAACCGTATTCAACCCCTTTACACCCTCTTAGGGGTCGAATTTCAAAAAATACTGAAAACACTTTCCATGCATTTATGAGAAGAATCCGTAAAATAAAAGAAAAAAAATTAATTCAAAATTTCAGTAGACCTAACAGATATGACGAAATTCGTGAAAGTATATGCAGTCCATTTTCA
This sequence comes from Beris morrisii, assembly GCA_951812415.1. Classification (NCBI taxonomy): domain Eukaryota; kingdom Metazoa; phylum Arthropoda; class Insecta; order Diptera; family Stratiomyidae; genus Beris; species Beris morrisii. Next base: position 94,202,612 of record OX638312.1, on the reverse strand, counting down.
CTGATTTTTTTCCCCTCCTTCCGTATGTTAGTGGATATTTGAATTCTTTTTTCTCTAAATTACTTATCTAATACTACATATACTCACCAAGTTTCAACTTTCTAGCATAAGACTTTTGTATAGATTGAAAAAAACCCCACCCCCGTACCATACTACCCCTAATAAAAATTATATTTTTACTACTACTATAGCTCTATCTAGATACCAAGTTTCAGCTATCCATCGTTATTGGTGCTCTAGATTTAAAAATCAGAATTTTTTATTTTCCTTCCTTTTTAAAAACATAAAATTGAAAATGAAATAAATATTTTTTTAAATTAATAAATAATATATAACTGAAATTGAAATAAAATAAAAAATAATACAAAAATAAAGTTATAATAAATAAAATTGTAAAATTAAAAAAGAAATTAAATTAAAAATGAATTAAAAGATGCATTGTTATGAATATTAATTTAAATAAAATTGAAAAATTGATTAAACCTAAAAAAAAAATAAAAAATAAAAAAAAATAAAATTAAAAAAAAAAATAAAAATTGTAAATTACAAAAAAATTAAATTAAAAGTAAATAAATGAAATATAGTAAAACAGATCATAAAAGAATAAAATGCAGAAACAACAAAGAAAGGAAAGTATTTAATTAAAAAAAAAGGTTTCAGTAAAACAGTAAAGAAAACAGAAAAAGGAACATGAAGTCGATACGTCAACAATATTCACAAATGTAACTTCCAGGGAAGCCTAAAACGGAGCCTCTTCATACTATACATGGGATAGTGTTTCGAGGTAGATGGGATGCCTTGTAGTTTCCGTGCCACACACCGGCCATATTTCCTCCGCTTTCAAACACAACCCAACGAAGTTATTAACCGAAAATTAAAAATAAATCCCTTTTTTTTATTAAACTTCAACAATCCTTTCCATGTCAAATCATTGCCAAGCAATTGCACCCCATCACTCACCAAATTAATTACATTTCGAGGGAGGAAATTGCGAATGAAAAAATTTTTTTTTCGAAAACTTATCAATCAACCAATCGGCGAGACAATCTGGACAATTATCATCCAGGAAAAATATATCAATTGCTTTCGGTAATTAAAAACATGGCCGGGAATACAACAAAAAAAGTAGGAAATATTCGCACGCAAAATAGGTATTTCTCTGTGATGTATTGCATTGAAGGCAATAAATTGCTTCCCGTTCCTGCTTCCTCTTTTTTTTTTAGAGTCATCCGCTATTTTGTGAGGGTGACTTTTTCACCGATGCACCCCCGAGCTTGACTAGGTTCCTATTTGATCTTCCTGGATGCAAATTAAGGGATGAGAAAAGGGATTCCAAAATTTTCACATTCGTCCCGAATATGGGGCTTTTTTGATAGCAGACTTGCTTCATAATGAGATATGATGGTCGCATCATAAATCGATCGAATGATTTGTATATACCTGGAGGATTGAAAACATTTCATGTTTACTTTTAATTAGCCAATCTATATCCCATCCGTTATAAGCCACGGGTCATATTCAAATAGATGCAGATTTCAATGAGACGTTTTTTTTCACGTACTATTTCAGTAGAAGTTGAATTATGGATTATTCGTTACACATTCGGAAAAGTATTATGCTTGGCTTTTCTATTAAAAGATCTATCTATTAAGTGATCTACCTTCAATCGTGTTCTTCTTTTAAAAATCATCAATTAAAGAGACCGACCCATCATCATCATCGTCGCCAGTCTCGGTATCGTTTAATCTAAACTCGGATAATTACGGGCCCGGTATAGGAATTTATGTAATAAGAGGCAATTTAATTAATTAAGACATCAATGACGGCCAGCGATGACCAAGCAGATAAAAAGTGTGGAGATCGGACTTTCTTTTCTTCCAACTAAAGTTGACTCTGGGTTCAGAACTTTTAGTTTAATAGTAAATAGAATTTGTCAGCTCACCACTCGATTCTTTTAATTAAATCGCCATTAGATTGGGTTTTTCTACTTTACATTCACTTTTTTTCTAATTAAATTTTTTAATTGTTTTATATTTCAATTATTGTTCACTTTTTTATTTTACTTTTATTTCTTTTTTCCATTTTACTTTTATTCCAATTTTTTAGTTTACTTCTCCTTCAATTTTTTAGTTTACTTCTACTTCAATTTTTTTTATTTTACTTCTACTTTTTTTTTATTTTACTTCTACTTTTTTTTTATTTTACTTCTACTTTTTTTTTTATTATATTTTTACCTTTTTTTTATTCTACTTTTTTTATTTTTTTTTTATTTTTATATCCTTTTTTATTTTGTTTTATTTCTTTATTTAATTATAATTTTTTTTAATTCTATTTCTTTTCTTTATTATTTTTACCCTTTTACTTTATTATTTTAATAAAACAGTATTGTTTTCGATTTATAAAAAAGAAAAAATTTGCTACCCTGAAACACGAAAAAAGCAAAAAAAAATTTCAGTCCGTCTGTCCGCCGTACGTCGACCAGTGTACACAAAATTGTTTGAAGACTCGTAGCACCCAAATCCGTTGAGCTATTTAGTTGAATTTTTTTTCGTAGATAGACTGGGTAGGCCCCTTGAAGTGAACAAATTGTGAGTGGTGGGGGTGTAAGGGGGAGGTGGGAAAGCGTTTTAGACGAAAAATTTTGGTTTTTAGATCTCAGCAACCGCTAGGAGGCTGAAGTTTGGAACTTATATAGAGCTTCGATAGTGGACCCATTTGCAAAAAAATTGAGATCGAGAGACGAGATCGACACATTCTAAAATCCATATCTCCTAAACAGTTAATATCGCAAAATTGAAACTTTATGAATATCTGTAGGTATACTAGGAGAATAGATCGAAAACAAATTTTTGAGTGGGGGCAGTGGCGTACGGGGGTGGGCGGTGAAAAACTTTAGATTACGATATCTCACGAACCAATTGCACTAGACAAATAAAATTTGGTTTGTGTATAAAGGTTGACAAATGAAGTTTGATGAAAGTAAAATTTTTAAAGTGGGCTGTGGGGCATGAAAGTGGAGGGGATAAGAATTTTTAAAAAAATCATGTCCCATATCTCAAGAACGGTGTAAAATAGATGCTTAAATTTTTTACCAGAAGTAGGCCTAATAGACCGCTAGCAGAAAACAAAATTTTGTGTGTGGGTGTAGAGGGTGAGGGTGGGGGAGGGTGAAAAGGAAAAAGTTGTGATTTTTATATCTCGACAACCTATAATGATATAAAGCTGAAACTTGGTATTTAGATAGAACTATATTAGTAGCATGCTGGAAAAATATAAATTTTTATAGGAGTAGCATGGTACGGGGGTGGGGCGTGTTTTTCCTATCTATAAAACGGCTTATGCTAGAAAGTTGAAATTTGGTATGTATATGTAAATCAACTAGAAAAGTAATTCTGATTAAAAAAAAAATCAAATATCTATTGGCGTTCGGAAGGGGGGCAAAAAAAATGATCAGTGAAAATGGAATGCATATATTTTCAAATATTAAATTAATTTTTTTTGTACGGATTCTTCATATAAATACCTGGAAAGTGTTTTCCGGATTTTTTGAAATTCCACCCCCAAGGTGGTGTAAAGGGGATGTATACATTTTCACGAATTAAGCGTATCCCTCAGGTCTGATTAGATATCGAATAACTTTTCACTTCCACGGGCTTGTTTAAAAATCACCTAAAATTTTTTTTCAGGTTTTTTCCTTTTTCAACCCCTAAGAGGGTAAAAACGGGTTGAACACGTTTTCTCGAATTCCGTCATATCTCTTAGGAGTGATAAGACATCGGATTGGTTTTTACCTCCGCGGACTTTCTTTATATATATCTAAAAACTAATTTCAGGATTTTTAGATATTCAACCCCAAAGTGGGTGCAAGGGGGTTGCATATGTTTTCACAAATTCTTACATATTTCTTAGTTCTAATGAGATATCAAATTCATTTTTACTTCTTAAGGCTTCCTACATAATCGTCAAAAAGTTGATTTCAGGATGTTTGTTATTCAACTCTAATCACTGAGAAAAACATTCATTAATATTAAAAAAATTTTAATCATTTTAAACATTTTTCGCTTTTGATTTTGCGCCAAAAGAAAATTATTTTGAATTAATCGAAAGTCATTTGCTTCAACGTTAAAGTCGTTTGAAATTCGCATTTAAAATAAAAATAATTCCGCTTAATTTTAAGACACACACTTCCAATTCTATGTTTTCGTCATTTGAATTGAATACATTATTTCTTGAAAGCAAAAGATGTGCCTCTGTATTTTAAAAAATTTTCTTTCTATTTAAAAATGATATAATTCAAAATTAAAGTTCGATTTTTTAAAAAAAAAATCAAAACGCATTCAATTGGAATACGTACCAGTTAGAAATAAAAGATTTTGCTTTTTTAGAAAAAGAGAAATCGCATTTAATTCTAATGTGCGCCTATTAATATTACGAGGTTCAGTTTTTAAAAAAATTGAAAAACAAATAAAAAAGTTAGTTTAATAAACAAATCGTGTTTATTCTAAGGATGTTACTTACCGTTGATTACTTTTTAATCAGTTAGGCTGGGTACGTTTTTCGAAAAAAAATGTTTTTAATAATAGACAAAAATTCTTTAATTCATAATTGTTTAATTTTAACAAAAGATTTTCCATTTATATTATATACATGAAGTGTACGAAAAATATTTAATCGATTTAATATCGATCGAAAGTTCATATGATAAAAAATGTTTGGAATATTGAAAATCATACTTTTCAAATATAAAATAAATCTTTTTTCCGTTCTTAATTATAATTTCCTTAATTTTACATAAATTTTCATTACTGTCCGTTATTTTTTTATAAAAAAAATCATTATTGTTATATGTGATTCCTTGAAAAGTAACAGAGTTTACCAAAAAGAGCTCGTCGGATAAACACATTTTGTTATTTGTGCTTCGTAAATTGTACTTTTAATATGTTTGGAATCCTTGAAATCGATATTAAGGTCATTGTCGTAATTTAAGAGGAAATTTCCAAATGTAAGCGAATATTTAATTGCCAATGAAAGAGAAATATTTCTTCTAGAAGTAATAACAGCCGCATATTGTTTCATAAATTTATGTTTTGATTCAAACCTAAAACTCCAAAGGTACTTCAGGGGTCCAGTTTTTCGTAAGTCTTCAATACCCTACGGCCTTCGGACGATGATTGTAAAACTTCTTTTACATCAAACTGGAAATCAAAATTAAAATAATATATATATATATATAGGTACCTACCTCTATATATAAAAATGAATGTTTGTCTGTCTGTTTGTCTGTCTGTTTGTCTGTTTGTCCTGTATAGGCTCTTAAACCACTCATCCAATTGCGATGAAACTTTGGTGATTTGTTGAGGGTACGCCCTCGATGGTTTTTGCGTTAACAAAATTATTTAACAGTTGGTGGTACGCGAGTTATTTCAACATTTGAGTGTATTTCATATAGTTTAACGGCAGTTCGTTCGATTTCGGTGTATTAGCTATGCGTTCTTATTACTAAATGCTAAAGTTGGACGATGGATGTTAAATGGGGGATAGTGGAGGATGGTGGATAGAGGATGGAAGATGGAGGATGGTGGATCGAGGACGGTGGATAGAGGATGGTGGATAGAGGATGGGGGGATTGGGGATGGTGGATGGAGGATGGTGGATATAAGATGGAGGATGGAAGATGGAGGATGGTGGATGAAGGATGGTGGGTAGAGGATGGAGAATGGTGGATGGGGGATGGAGGGTGGTGGATGGGGATGGAGTATGGTGGATAGAGGATGGAGTAACGGGAGCAACGGCGCGACGGGAGAAATGGGGGATGGTGGATAGGGAATGCTGGATGGAGGATAGTGGATGAATGATGGTGGATAGAGGATGGAGGATGGAAGATGGAGGATGATGGATGGAGGATGGTGGATAGAGGATGGAGGATGGAGGATGGGGGATGGTGGATAGCGGATGGAAGATGGAGGATGGTGGATGGAGGACGGTGGATAGAGGATGGTGGATAGAGGATGGAGGATGGTGTATAGAGGATGGAGGATTGTGGATGGAGGATGGTGGGTAGAGGATGGAGGATGGTGGATGGTGGATGGAGCATGGTGGATAGAGGATGGAGTAACGGGAGCAACGGCGCGACGGGAGAAATGGGGGATGGGGGATGGTGGATAGGGGATGGTCGATGGAGGATGGTGGATGGAGGATGGTGGATGGAGTAACGGGAGCAACGGGAGAAATGGGAGCAACCGGAGTAACGGGAGCAACGATAGTAACAGGAGTATCGGGAGAAACAGGACCAATGGATCAACGGGAGCAACGGGATCAACGGGAGTAACAGGAGCGATGGAACAACGTGAGCGAAGCGAGCGTAGCCGCGGTACGCGGCTAGTATATAATATTTCTAAACATCTTACAATGTTGGAATTGACTTGTTCTGCCAGGTTTTGTTCTAATAGGAGTGGTGATATTGAGCTTACCCCACAAGATGATTCTGATCCTGTGTAGCTACAGTGAGAAGACAGCTCAAACTAAATAAATGTTTATAAAGACCATTCAAATAAATTAAACACTTCATTTTATTACCTTCTAACTCTTTTCGCGTCGCCATTCATTCAATTTACTTCTAAATATGGCCTTTACTCCAATTAAATTGAACGATGGGAACAAGTTGTCCAAGTCAGATTCCGTAAGCACTTTTAAAACCTCTAGTGTTGTATTGGCTCCTATTAAAACAATAAAAATTTAAAAGCAGGAGTAAATGAATGAATTTTCCTTAATAATAGAAATGTATAATTACTGCGTAAATGTGCATCTAACTCCAATAATCCCCAGGATTCTAGGAGTGTGGGCAAATCTTCTTGCGAAGAACTATCTCGAAACCGTAAATTTTCTGTACAACTTTCATTTAAAATGTTATCAAAAGTTATTATGTTTCCGACACTTAAGTCTAAGTCGATGTTGTGACTGTCTTTTTCGCACATTTTAACTGTAGGTATTTAGCTTTATAACATGTAATATTAGAGATATATGTACATATACCTTTTATATGATCTTCAGCACACAAATCGCGCGCGCTGTATAATAAAATTTCTGCCTACAACGAAGCAGCACTTTAAAATATTACTTTAGAGAAAACACACAACAAAACATGAACTAAACTTATTAAGCTTGTATTAAACTGTATGCTAGCTGTCAAATATTTAACTAAAAAATTTTTGACTAAAAAATCTTTCCCATTTTTCCAGCAAAGTAGACCTTATGTAGTGCAATTAAAACAATTTGGCAAAGAAAAATATGGCGACTTGACTATTTCACTGCATTTGCCGGCGTAATAATAGCTTAATATTGGCTTTACTATACAGGCGTATTTTCGGTATAGTTTAGCCGCACTTAAAATTTATTTTTGTGATCGACACTGATTTTCTTTCGGGAAAAATTATTAATTTTTTTCGAGTTTACTCTAAACACTGATCCAAATGTAATCAAACTGTCGATACCATACAGTAAAGGGACCGGGTTTGTGCGAAGCGAACCTATTTCAAACAACTAACCTACTGTTTCAAGTACGCACATGCATTATGTTAAACGAGAAGTCTTTTGATTTAACTATATCACATTCTAAGAATATTGTGTCATTTTTTGTTTTAAATGAGAAATCGCTCAATTCCAATGCAAGTTATTTCTTCTGAAAGAAAATTCTTTAGTACATAACATCAAGGTCGGTTATTATGAAGGTACTTAATTAGAACGTCCACACTTTTGTTTGAATAATAACGTTGACTTATTATAAACGAAAAATCTTTTGATTTAATTTTTGCGCATTCGAAATTTGCGACACTCTTGTTTTAAACATACAGTTGCTTAATTCTAATGAAGATATTTTATTTTAAAAGTTTATATTTTAAAGAAAAATACTCTAGATTCAAGTGCCATATTTTTGAAGTTAATGCTCATTTATTTCTCTCAGTGATAGGACGTATGGTTTTCGACATAATTCTCAGGATTGATGAGATATTATATTGGTTTGCACTTCCACAGTCTTTTTATATAATCGCCTACAAATCACGAAAAACCTTCTAGTGGCGTAACAACTGATATTATACTAGGACTAGACCTTGTCCCGGAGTATGACCCAATTATGTAATTCATATGTTATATGTGGCAGCTGCGTAAGTATTCTAGCGCGACCCCATTCTAACCGCTTCCCAAACTTTTTTCTAGGTTTTCAGTCACATAGTAAACTACACCGCATCTCAGAATTAAACTCGTTCCGAACTTCTACCCAAAAAATAATAAAGTTGCGCCGAGACTGTTGGCAGATTTTTTACATTTATTTGAAATATCTCATTTTCTTAATTTTTTGTTTGTTTCTGTTTTTAATTTATTTGTTTTTTTTTTGTATTTTAGTTTTTTCCCTCTGTTTTTTCTTGTTTTTATTTATTAGATATTAATGTTTTTAGTTTACCTTAAATTTTATAGTTTACTTTTTCTTGTTACTTCCCTTTTTACTTTAAGCTCCATCCTTTACCATTTTTATTTTACTTTTGCTTTTACTTTATTTTTAGCCTATTACGCTATTTTTTGTTCGGTATTTTAACTTTTTCTTGATTTTAGATTACTACTATGTTTTTTATTTTTTATTTACTTTTTTTAATTTACCTTCCTTTTTTGGTTTACTTTAAATTTATTTTTCAGTTCACTTTACCTTTATTTTTCTAGTTTACTCTACTTTTTTTTAAATTTTTTCACATTAAAGATAATACCAGTTTCATAGGCGTTGTGACCTAAGAATCCTGGCTACTATATTCACTTTATGCTTAGAATCGATACCTGTATTGCCTTTAATTCTAATTAATAACTTCTACCTGGCTACTGTTGATAGACGGCTCATTAATATACCAACTGAGTGGTTTAGACCGTCCTACAATTTTCCCAGGGGTGGGCAATAATTATGCAACTCAATATCGTATCCGTTTAGCCCGGTCAGAATTCTGGTCGATCTGGGCCTTACGTCTCGGTTCGCTCTTCGTTCTCCCGGCTACGCACTCAACAAATGAGCCAGTCCATTTCTTGATTAAACAATTAACGCTAATTCAAATTAATTGGTCTCGTTCTGTTTTCGGTCGACTACTGAAGGTAAAGTGTAGGTACTTGCCTAATTGTCGTACTCCATGTCGGTTGGGGGTCTGTATGTGACCCTGCGGGGGTCGACTTCACAGACCATCCACGCCACACATATTTCAACTTGTTTGTTATGAAAATGACGACGATATTTTGTTTGCTGTTCGAAAAGATCCTGACTTTGCAAACATGTAAAACTGGAAGCCGTCGTATGCACACTATATGGCGGCGGTGGTGGATTCAGTGCGAAAAACAGGAGCATGTTCTGCAGTGCTCATACGCTCATCGTATCATCAGTATTTTAAATGATATTTGCGCCACTCGCATGTTTTACATGCTTCATATGAGGCGACGGGTGTACGAGTATTTGCTTACAGAACAGGAAAATGTCAATACGATGTCGGTTTTATGAAGTTTCCGCCGTAATGTAGTTTCGTTCTTCAAACGGAACAGACGAACCTACTTTCGACTTCTGTCCGTTCGGTCTACAAACTTTGTTAATAAATGGAAAACAGAATTTCATTTATCTAGCCTCGGCAGCTACCCTTAGCCTGTACACTACACCGGATCCGTTCTATAGTAGACGTGCCTTTTTTTCGCCCGTTTCCTCGTACGTACTCCAACCAGGCTACTACTTTCATCAGCCTTGGACTATATCAAATCCTGACTGCGCTACTCTACGCCATGACGTACAAGTAACAACACGTAAATAATATTAAATTTTCTTCTCGGCATGTTATCTGCGTGTGGGGGTAGTTTTAATGAAAACATATTTAGTCCAATGTGTCGACACACCATACAAAATTGTAATTTGTATGACGCGAGAGCTCGGTATGGTCCAGAAATAACAAGACCAAGGCACCATGGCAATTTAACAACATTATATTATATAATAAGCCAGTCGATAATAGAGCAATAACCAAGCGCTACAATGCGCTTCATTGTCCTATTTCTGGGGCCAGTATTTCAGGATCGTGACCTTGTATCCCACTTCTGACACTAAATTATTCTGGTTTGTAAAAGCAGATGTTTCTGTTGATATGATTCTTAAATAAGAAATTTTCTTATGAAAAAGATTCAAAGGAACATTTTTAGAAACCACTGCTGAAAATTATTGTCTCAAATCAGCCAATTCTCATGAAATTTAGTTCATTTTGCGTATATTACTGAAGCTGGTTAGTAAATTCGGAAATAAAGTTGTTTTATGCCTTTCATTCTTGTATAAATTTTTTTAAATTTATTTTTATTTTTACTCATTTTTTATATTATTTTCTTCTTTTTACATTATTTTTATATTATTTTTCTCTGTTTGATTCCTTTTATTGCTCTCTTTTTTATATCTTGTCACTACTTTTTCGTGTAATACGTGAACAGCAGATGCGGAAAAATAAAATAAGGTCATTTTCGATCGCTCGGATCTTTACCCACAAAGGTTTGTCTATAGTTGAAAACAATACGGTGAACAGTATACAGCCTTGTGGGTAGCCTTAAAAATCCACACTTGCTTAGAGCGGTAGGGCCTTTTAACTTTACCTCATATGCGCTTTGTCCATTTACGCAAGTTACTGCCTAGTACTTCTAAAGATTTGATCAGAATTTTTTGAAATGTTTCACGATAGTTTGAGCATGTGTTTTGATTTTGGACACGTAACATGCTTTGTATGCTTAGCTGCAGACGCAGAACTCTTGGCGACTCATCCAATATATTTTTTTAAATCTTTTGGTTATCTCGGGTCCTTGCCGGATAGTTTCAAATCCTTCCGAACTAGCTGTTTCGCACATACCATGAAGTTGTCTAGTTCTTCAGCATCCCAAGCGATGCATACTATTTCGGTTCACTTTCGTTTTCTAACCTGGCAAGTCACTCCTTGATCATCGGATCAATGTTTGACATTTTTGTGAGACTTACGCTTGTCTCTTCATAGTTGGTGTTGATTGAATCGGGAACGGTGGCCCGATTTGTCCAACTTGATCAAAAAGTCCTTTCTTAGAGAATTTGCATCTTGCGCTATATTTTCATGCTTAGATCTGTACATAAACATCAGTATTCCAACGCTAACCCTTTGAACAGTTAACGTCGGAATACTGATGTTTATTTCTGGTTTGGTTGACGGTAAAAACCGGGCTAGGTTTATTTGTATTTCCTGGGCCGAACTCGATGGCGAAAGTCAGTGTCGTCCGTATTGCTCGATCCTAATATCTTCTTATTTGTCACCTGACTGTATTCGCTACATTCGGTTTTGCCTTTAATTAATATTATTGTTCACTGGGATTTCAAATAAAATGATTCGATTAAATTTATAAAACAAATCACTTTATTGAAATCGCTCGAGTCAATTAACTCATTTATTACACTTGGCAATGCTTCGCTGTTCTATTACACGCGGTCTCTACTCGCACTTGCAGGTGGGTTAGATTAGAGTGGCCGTGATCTGAACCATAGATCGACTCAGTTAGAGCATTCGGTTGGTCCAGTGTGGTACCACACCCGTGACACTTTAATGAAGTCCCATACAGCGAATTGTCGTAATGGTACGTCAGAGGAGAGTTGGCATTGCACTTGGCAATGCTTCGCTGTTCTATAACACGCGGTCTCTTCTCGCACTCGCCGCTAGGTTAGGCTAGAGTGGCAGTGACCTAAATCATAGATCCACTCAGTTAGACCATTCGGTTGGTCCACTGTGGTACCACACCCGTGACACTTTAATGAAGTCCCATACAGGGAATTGTCGTAATGGTATTTCAGAGGCAAGTAGCTAGAATGCGAATGAATTTGGCTAGTTCATCTATGCAAGTTTCCGCTATGTCCCCAAGACAGGAGAAGTAGCTGCCCATTGTTTTGAATCTATATCAAGTTGAGAACAATCACAAAAGGAATGTTTTTTCAACCGGATCACGATCACAATTCAAAAAACCAAGCGGATGAACCCAAAAATAAATTTAAACGGTTGGCAATCCTGCCATTATATGTCATTGATAAACTGTCAGTTGCCTAGCGGGCATAGTGGTACGTAGGTTGCTACTTAAGTTTTGAGATAGACAAATAAAAACAAATCTTTATAATCAAAATGGCTTTATTGTTTTTCAAAATATTCTCCATGAAGATCAACACACTTTTGAATTTTTTCAACATTTCTTTGCACTAATCGACACGAGCTTTTTTTTGAGCGAATTATGCTGTATCCAACGCGAACAAATCTTTTTGACAGGCAAATGTTCATGCAATATTGAATGTATGCGAGTGGAACTAATACCCAGGAATGCCTCAATCTCACGGTATGTCACATGACGATCTTGCAATATCAGTTCACGCACAGCATCGATGTTTTCTGACACAATTGCCGATTTTGGACGACCTTCAAAAAATTCGTCCTGTAGCGAAGTGCGACCACGATTGAATTCAGAAAACCAGCGAAACATGGTGGCTCGAGATAGTGCTTCATCACCAAAAGTCGAAGCGAGTTGATCGGTACACTGCTGTTGGTTTAATCCACGTCGAAAGTCATAGAAAATCATTGCACGAAAATGTTCACGATTTAATTCCATTTTTCGACCAAGATGAATATTTCAAGTATCTGTAAACAACACAAATAGCAGTCGTATGACAACACGTTCTGAGTACGTTCACCACTAAAAATGTCAAACTTTACGACGACAATGTCAGATTTGACGTATTCACATCAGTGTTGCCATATCTCAAAACTTACGTAGCAACCTACGTATTGGTATCGACCTGAAATTTCAAAAAAATTTGCTACCCTGAAATTTTGTATTTTCACGTTTTAGGACTAGTAAACCTCAAATAAGCAAAAAAAATGTCCGTCTGTCCGCCGTAGACGCCGTCCGCCGTACGCAAAACCGTTTGAAGGTGCATACCTCTCAAAGCCCTTGAGATATTAAGTTAAAATTTTTATGGTAGGTAGGTAGAATGGGTGAACTCCTATGAGTGGTATCTTTTGTATTGATGAAGGGGAGGAGGGGGGAGCATTTTATATGAAAAATTTGGTTTCTAGATCTCAGAAACCGCTTATGCTAAGGAGGCTGAAAGTTGGAACTTATATAGTACTATGATAGTGGACCCATTTGCAAAAAGAATTGTCAATTGGGGTGGAGGGGTGTGCGAATTGAGGGGAAAAAAATGCGTCCAAAACGCTTGAAAACTAGGATTGAAACATTCTAAAATCCATATCTCCTGAACGATTGATATCAAATGACTGACACTTTGTAGTTGTCTTAAGAGATACTAGGAGATTAGAAAAGGGTTAACATTTTTAAGGGGGGTCGTGAATTATGTGGGTGGGGATTGAAAACTTTGAATTACAATATCTTCCGACTCAATTGTCCCAGGAAGATAAAATTTGATTTCCGTATATAGAATTACCAGTGGAGTCTACTGAATGTAAAATATTTGAAGGGGGATGTGAAGCGCGTAAGTAGGGGGACAGTCATTTTTCAAAAAATTAAATTTTTATATCTCAAAAACCGTATCAAATATGAACTTGAAAATTTTACAGGAGTTGGGACCAGTAGACCTCTAGCGGAGAAAAATTTGTTGAGGGTGTGGGTGTAGGGAGTGTGGTAGGGGGGGGGGGTGGAAATGAAAAAATTCTGATTTTAATTTCTCGAAAGCCGCAAAGGATGCAAAGCTAAAAATTGAAAACTGTATAGAGCTACTATAAAGACATCCCAGAAAAATAAACACCCTTATTCTGGAACCCGCCGGCGGGACAGTGAACTGCGATTCACACAATTTTAAATTATTGAAAACGCGTGCACGATTCACTTTCTCGAAAATTTTACAGTTGAAATCCGCAATGAAATAGTCACGTTTTTAAACTGTTTTCAGAAAGTTATTGGCAATAAATAAAGAGAAATTTGAGATGGTCAATCCTCTCACATTTACAGTATAATAATTTTGGACATTTTTCTGCCTTAAAGTATGGTTTCAAATACCCGGAAAGACGTTTTTAAAGTATGTCGATAAAGCAGTTTCCGAACATGCCTTGAAGCGAGCTCGACTAATCAGTGTGCTCTGATCATTGAATTGCTATTGAAACAGCGACAGTCATGTTTAGTCAAAAACATTTTTGACTAAAACCGTTTTTGCTCTTTCAGTGTGCGGCCAGCCTTAGAGAAACACTGAATTCAAAATATTATTTGATGGAAAATCATAGTAACTTTCACTAATATTTGAATTTGATGTGACATGCAGCACTGCATTGATTGGATCATGGAAAACACTTCGCTGCCCTTCGATGCAGTAATGTATGCAGTGCTGCATTGATTGGATCATGGGCTTGAGCGTGAACATTTTTGATAGGGGTAGCAAGGTACGGGGGTGGGGAGTGGTATTTCATATCTTAGAAACGGCTTATGCTAGAAAGTTAAAACTCACTACCTATATGTAGATGTGCTACTAGAGTAATTAAAACTAAAAAATAAAATCGGCCAATAGTCTGAGCGCAATTTTATTACGTTTCGGACTTTTACCCATAAAATGATAAAGTTGGCCGATTTTTTTAAAAATATTACTCCCGCATACGTTGCATTTCGACGTTATACAAAAAATATGTTGCTTCTGGCAGATGGGTGGAGCTACGTATGTGGTGTTCCTTTCTTGCATTTCGCGATGAATTTCTGTTGAAAACGCTCTGAATTTTTATTTATATTGTTGCGAGCTAGGGGTTCGCCGGGATTTCAAGTAAAACACAATTCGTTTAAAATCAAAATAAAAATTTTTCCTTGAACATTTTACTGTGTCAGATTAACGTAAGTTTTTGCAAATAGAATGCAAAGTTTTCAATTGCAGCTGTAAAGATTAAGATCTAATCATTGAATTATTTTTTACTTGTTATTATACAACCCAATGAATTTAAATAAATCATCTATCTATCTATCTATCTATCTATCTATCTAAAATCAAAATAAGTGATAATTTATTATTTGCACTTTAATTCTGTTCGCACAATTATTCGCCCTATTTGGCAATACCGCCCGCTTGTCTATATCGCTTGATTCGATCACACGCAATCGATCGCTTTCCACCAATACGGTCGCGTATACGCGCTGGCTGTCACAGTCGACGTAATAAAAATTACTATGTCTCTCGCTGAAAGCTTTATCTGCTTTTATACCAATTGTCTGTAGTCGAGACTGTTCTTGAATCTTCGTTCGGTGGTGTGTGTAGAGGATTCTGGAAAGCTTGAGAGCATTCCATTTGATCTTCAACGCTGTTCTAGTACATTCGAGCACATTCGATAAGAAGGGGGGTATAATCGTGTTGCTCCGCTCTCCTTATATACTTCAACTAGGTTTCTGATTGGGTTACTTTGTAGCTAGGTATTCGGTTGTTGATGTTTCCCTTAATTGATCGAGTTGCGCGGTTGCCAGGCTTGCACGTAACAATATTTATGCATAGACTTTTTCAATAGGTTTGTACAAACTGTCGAGTTCTTCGCAGTGGCATAGAACGTGTTTGCAGTTTCCTCTTCTTCACACAATCTGCAAATATCGTCTGAAATCAGTCCAATCGTATGCAGATACTTTTTAAGCTTACAGTGTCCTGTAATTTGAGCGGCCAATCGCCGAACCTGATTCCGGCCCATTTTGAGCAAATCGGAGGTTCGTTTCTTGACATTCCAAGAACAGTTTGGACTGTCTGCACCCCACCGTTCCTATTCAGTGGTGGTCAGCTAGGATGTTAATCCAATCCAACAGTCTTTCTTTTGCCGCAGCTGTTGTAATTCATTGGGTTCTGTGCATTTTAAGTCAACTCCTTTTTTCGCTAGTTTTAGTTTTAAGAAGGGGTGAAGCGCTTGAGCCACCGCGTACACTAGGCACCAAATGGGCCCATAGCGATCCCTTCAGAACCTCGTAGGTCACTAAACATCCCCTGAACAACCCAGATCCCTAACGAACTTGACTAGCTTATCATGCCCTATTGACCTCAGGTCCTCCAAATTCTCAAAGAAAAGACTGACCAGCCACCTCAGTCGCCTCCTTGCAACCGCCTGACACTCACACAAAATGTGGGTGATGTCCTCCTCAGCATATAGGTCAAGGCAATACCTGCACACGTCAGAGTCAGCGATCCCGATACGCATAGCATGCTTCCCTAGCAAGCAGTGTCCTGTCAGTATTCCGACAAGTAGCCGCAGACTTCCCCTACTCCATGTCAATATCTCCCTTTTTTCGCTAACTGGTCCGCAAACTCATTGCCTACAATATTACTGTGTCCAGGAACCCATACCAGCATAACTGTGTTTGAGTTCGCTAGCTTTTTGAGCTCTTACTGCTATTTACTGCTGTCATTGTCAGTTGAGTTACAGGCCGCCAACTGTGAAAATGCTAAAATAGTGAAAACTTAGCTGAATTGAGAAGCAGCTTTAATTGCGAACAATTGATCCTATTATTATTCTGGATTATCCTCTTTGTTGTTGTTTTCAATGTAATACGAATGATCTTGACCGTGATCCTGTTGATAAAAACACACATATTATTGCAGAGATCGTTTGTAAGGAGTTTTTTTTTTTTGGTAGTGCTAGCAAGAGATTTATCGCACCCCAAACTTGTCTTGAACGTTATGTCAAACAACAGCATCTTCTTTCTGTCGATCCGGCCGGTCTAACAAGCAGATTTGCTAATTTACACCAAAAATAATTAGCCGTCATAAAGATCGCAGAAGTACAGATCCAAATTGAACACTTGTAGACAGGACGACGCCACATGACAGACTGACTCATCCACTCAGACTCATCGTGCCTGAGGGCAATGACATTAGAATGTCTCGTGCGAATTTGCTGAATAGTGAAGTGACTAAGTACCGTTAGATTCTTCTATGGGTCCGCGCTGAAGTCTGGGGGAGGGGATGAATTTTGATCTTAGGCTTTTTTGCAAAGAGGGTGACAAAAAGGCCTGGCTCTTACCGATGTTCACAAAAGAACTGAATTGTTGATTTCAATCTAATTACGCAACGATTTAACAACAATTATTGTTCGCTGCATAATTTGTCCAATTAGTCACAATCAGAGTCATTTGGTGCGCGTGTGTTTGTGCGTTGGAAACAATGTTGACTTCGCACTCTGCGCTAAAAGATAAAAGAAAAAGAAAATTTCTAAGATGATTCAACGCTACCAACCAACTGTCCATGACATAATTCTCCAGCAAGCAATGAACTCTCCTCTGGCTTAACTCGATTAAAACGGTCACTCGTTTGAACAAATGCACGAAGAAACCGCTCTAAAGTAGGGGAGTGCCGAACAAATCGGCACACTTAAAGAAAAACAGCGGAAAGGAAATAAGTGGAAAACGTCCACGAGTTTCATGTCAAGTTCAACTAAATTTAAACTTTGTGATTTTAGTCAGAAACTATCGGGCATGAGATGGAAGAGTGGTAGCCCAAACAAGGTTATTGACACTGTACAAGCAATAGGAACAATAAACCGACTAGTGTATCTAATTCGCGAAGAAGACGAGAGAGGTGTAGCAATTAGATACTAAATTATGGTCACGGGTCACAGCTGATTCGTTCTTCGATTGTACAGCACAGCGTTAATTTCGAATTATCTTCATTTCGATCTTAAGTCGAGTCTCGAGTTGAAAAGTGAAGATTATATAAGAAGAGCAGGTGAAGTCCATAGCATCTTAGCCGAAGAAGCAATAAGATCACGCTGAGCGAGCAGATAGAATGAAGCATCCATAAAAGAATATCATAGATTCCATGCTTCATCTTTGAAGACCTGCGTTTTAAAACATCTTCACGAGTCGCGATTATAGTGAAAGAAACAGGAAGAATATTTTCTTACATATCCATAATATTACACACAATCAAGAGAGCAAAAAAAAAAAAAAAGGCCGAAGCACCGATGAACAAAAGAAGAAGCAACACTCAGCCTAAGAAAAGGTAAACGTGCTTCAGAGGTTCATCGAACCTCGCTTTTATAGTAGATAGAAGTCACAACACTAGATATTCCATAAAGCGGCCACAATCGTGACTCGTTTTTGATCTTCTGCAACGACTGGTTAATCCGATCTGCTTCTATTTTCAGTACCAAGTCGGGCAATTGAAGACGACCGAATAAGAAATAAAAAAATGAAGATACAAACGTAATTCTGTGCCTTTGTTCTTCTATTTGAAATTAAAAATTGAAATAAGATTGCCCTACCAAAAGACCGATTCACCATAGGCTTATCCCCCTAATAATGAGTTTACTGACCATTCGAAGCACTGAAGCATATCCGAGCTCTTGTGATGCTTCACGTCACGAACGAGGTCAAGTGTAAATTTCTTCAGATGAAACGACGTTATAGCATGTAATTATTATCATACTTCTTATAAGTTGAAGCCTATCTGCGATGTATACCTCTTCGCTAAGCGCTGATCTTCAAAACCAACTGAAGACCGGAAATTCAAGGCATAAGTACCCACTCTTTACACGATGAACGTTTCGCGCATAAACATAATCCGCATGATATGTGCAGCGCGTCGAACAGTAAGGTGAAATATATTCAAATTTCTTCGGATCTCTTCTTCGTTTTCGTGACGGAACAGATCGAACGGTATGCGGTAACAGGCATAATCATTATACAGGTATAGGTTACTCAACTTGTGTTATGAATAAATAAATATTGCCAATTAGTGATGCTTCCTGTTTTTAAGTGTTCTTATTCCGTTATGAATACTTGGCTTGCGGCTACGCTGATTTAAGCTTATGCGGGTACGCACGAATCTTCGCGTTTATTATAAGGCTAATTTAACGTATCGAATTTACATATGAGTTTGCGGGTGGATATTTAGGCCACACGTTGTACACGTTTGGGTAGCTGAGTGTTTGCTTCTTGACTTACTTTATTTGAATTTTGTTTTTATGTAAGATAGTTTTGTTGCATGCTATTCTGAGTTTCGAAGAAATGCATTCAAACATCTGCTGTGATATCTAAGTCGATAGATGTTAAGATAGAGACAAGCGGTCTAAGGGTTTCGCTAGTCTAGAAACACTGACGTCGAGGCCTTGTCAGGGCAGATTAAGACCAAATGATGCCCTAAGCACTCTAAGCTTGGTGCCTCCTCCGCAATGAATACCAAAACGGACACGACGCCTAGCTACATGGACTTCGGTGATTGACGATATGCAAGTTCTTAGCTACTCTTACATTAATCTCAGTGCATGCTGTAGTTATCCAAAGTATGAACACATTTTTTAATCACTTCTGAGTTGTACCCTGGTTCAACAAATACCATGGGAGTTCTAAGAGGTGTCTGTACATGGTGGTTTTTGAGACAATCGCTGTACTGTACACTGTACATCCATGGGAGTTCCTTAACTACCAAACTTATTGATATAAACTGAACACCCATGGGTGCAGCGTTTATACCTACGGGTGTTTCTCGAAACACGCTTAAATATGAGTGTACTAAACTCCCATGGGAGTTCCTTAACTACCAAACTTCTTGATATAAACTGAACACCCATGGGTGCAGCGTTTAAACCTACGGGTGTTTCTCGAAACACGCTTAAATATGAGCGTACTAAATGGGTGTTCTCGAAACACCCTTAAATATAGATGTACTACCGTGGGTGTTTCTCGAAATACCCATAAATATGAGTTTGCTACCATGGGGGTTTAATGTAACCGAAAACGATTAATTGTCTCACCTCAGGGAAAAAATTTGTATCAGAAAACCTTCCAGTCAAAGAAAACCTTAGCATTTGATTTGACCTAAAGAGCTGCTTTGGGTGTTGGAGAGGATTTTGTCTTCCATTGCAATGGTTGGACCTTTGTTTTCATTCAAACACTCATGGGTCCACCACTAATACCCATGTGCAGTGTTTACACCCACGGGTGTTTGTCGAAACACGCATAAATATGAGTGTACTAAAATGGGTGTTTCTCGAAACACCCATAAATATGGGATTAGTACCATGGGTGTTCAAGGTAACAGAAAACGAATTACTGTCTCACCTCGTGAAAAAAGTTCGTAGTAGACACCCATCCAGTCAAAGTAAACAGTGGGCATGACCTTGACATTTGATTTGATTTGACGAGGTGTTTTGGGTGTTGGGGACCATACATTTATTGTCAAAAAGTTCAAGTCATTTCAAGAAGTTCCTGACAAAACTCAGTGTTGTTTTTGCTCCTCGGTTAACAGTCTCGGTGCAAACTTTACCGCCCCCCCCCCCCCCCCCGAGCTTCTGCAGTTGTTCAGTTAACATTTCTTGACATTAGTCAAATGTTGCATTCCTATGCCATTTAACGAATGGTTAGTCGACGATTTAATCGCACAAGTGCGTTCCATTTGGCAACGTGATTGCTGTCAGTCGATGTTGACGGGCCGAGAATTGTCTTTTGACGATGCACCATCTTAAAACGTTTACTCTGTTTTTGGCACGAAACTCGAAATGTTTAACGCTATGTTGTTTACACTTTGGCGGAATAAAATATACTGTCATTTGAAGCCTAATAGTGTAGCTTCATGATTAAGTTGGCTGCAATTTTGCCCGATGCAAAAAGGCGAAAGTAACACCATCTGTCGGGAAGGGTAGGTAGGTTAGGTACGCGTGGCTGCCCGTGAGAACACGAACACACTTATACATAAAAAGGGTCTGTCGGAAAACAACAGGTTGAACTTTTTCATAACCCTAATATATTTTTTTTGTCGGCCGAGGCTTCGTTCTGTGCGTTGAAATTTTTAAATTGAACTTATAATATGTAGATCCAAGGGAAGAGAGCTTTGACTGTTACTTAAGTAGAAAAAATTATATTTAATGCAGTACAGTTCAGTTGAGTTCAGTTGAAGGAGAGGCGAAGCGCTAAGAACCGCCACGCTCACTAGGCCATACGGGCCCATAGCGATCCCTTGAAAACTTCGTGGGCCGCTCATCCCCTCAAAAACACTCTAAATCCCTGCAGAACCTGACCAGTTTGTCGTGTGCTAACGACCTCAAATCCTCGACGTTGTCGAAGAAAGACTACCCCGACATCTTCTCATTCGCTCAGCTCGAGCCACTAAGCTCTAGAATGCAGTAACAGTCCACTTATTCAGAAAACGGTCAAGCACCAGCCAGGTCCCACGCAGACAGCACCAGGAGGCAAGGCATAGTGTAAGAAATATGGATGTTTTCGCCACGTGCCCGCTCAGTTGTTTTTGTTCGATTTTATGACGTCTTTAGGTCAGAAAGTCCTAATTTCTCTCTTGGACAAAGCGGTGGAATTATGCCATTGGGGAAGCAAGTGAAAGGAGCGTTTATTGATGGCTTGGCCACACAAGACCTTAGGACAGTTCTTAAATGGGGAAGGCTAGGCAAATTTTTGATGGGATATCAAGTCTGACTGGAACAATGGATTTCCGAAGCTACCAGAAATTCGGTTGTCTTCTTTTCTAATTCATCTACGAACTGTATTCTTATTTTTTCAACCTCAACTTCCACAAACAACCTTTTTCAAATCGTCATAATTACTCAATTATCTAAACCTGCGTGTGTGGCCTGAATTTTCAATGCAGCAAAAACACAGAAAAAAAAACCATGACTCAATAAATTCAGAAAATAAAATCTTAAATTGATTGCTAAATTGTATTTGATTGCTTTTAGAGGAAATCAAAATTTCTCTAGAACATTCTCACTCCGGGCGGTCAACTTCTAAAACACTGTTGATTTTCTAGAGCGCATACTGCGAATCTGCTGGATTCCCAGAATTAAATTGCAAAATATCTGGTACCCCCTTCCCATTGGGGGTAGAAAAATCCACAAAAAAACGCCCTTGCCCTATCATAGCACTATGAGCTGAAATAATTCCAGTTTCGTGATGATGTTAAGACTTCTTTCCCATACGTGCCTTAATCGGATACTCGAAAACTCCATTAAAGCTAAGCTGTGTGCTTACTCGATTTTCGTGGTCTTTGGATAGTGGGGGTGGGGGTATATGGAAGGCGGGGGCTCCATAGGTAGTCATAGTGCGGCTAGAGTCTTTGAAAATCATCCCGATTCCCGTGTTCGCAACTAATGAAGCCATAGAACGCCATGGCGGCATGCTATTCGCACACAAAATTAACACTTCGCCCCAGCTATTTTATATTCGATGTTAAAACGGGGTGAACAGAATGGGGGTGGCGATGGCGGATCCAATAACAATTGCAATAAATTCTAATTAGCAACAGATTCTCTAGCCTAGCTCTTTGTTGGCCACCTAGTGCCGCGTACACAGGGTCGATAGTACGCTTTGGAAATTTCAAAGTAACCAAAACCTCGATGTAATCCGAGTAGAAAAGGGGAGGCTTTTCCAAAAATATATTCCATCCCCTAGCCGGCTACTATTGTTTTGAATTTTGAATTAATTCCCGATAAATCTGGGCGCCGATGAATAGATGTGTGAAACATATGAAATTCCAGGGAATGAAGTACTATTTGAAAATCGGTACTTAGCTTTTGGGGTAGTTCTAGAACTGCTGAATGATTTTCATTCAAATACGATCGCATTTAATCGAACTGTGAGTACAAATGAAATGTGAACGTGGGGTTTCTCCTTTTTCATGGCGGATCGTGCTTTATCGACGCAGTTAATCAAAACCAAAAAGTTTAGCTTGCAAAAGGTCACGCTGCAATGAAAACCACGAGTTTGCTACCTCGAGAAGTACCCGCTCGTTTTCCCACTTTTCAAAAATGGCGCCTAAAACCGTTTCCTTAAGAATATCTCACGGCACATTAGAGTAAAAATGGATTATCTTAAATTTGTGTAAATGAATCAACTAAAAATAAATCAAGGTGTTAGTCCCATACAAAAGTACTTGAAAAAATTTTATTTTCATCTTCCGGAAGTCACATTTAACTAAAATAAAACACGTTCAGTCAGGGGGTCCAAATTTATCGATATTAGTCTTGAGCAGAGTGTAAGGTCGAGTTTGTTAGTGGGAGAAATTCCGCCCTCCTTTTGGCTTAGCGCCCATTTAAAAGTCCTTAAAATATTTATTTACGGATTTCGACCGACAATAGCACAATGCTTCATGCTAGAAGTTATGAAAAATTTACGTACTTAGATTTTTCCTTAGTTGTAGACAATGACTAGAAAGATGGTCTAGCGAGCTCTTATAGCAGCCGCCATACAAAAGCCTTTAACAAATTGGGGCATTCATTTACGGTAATACACAGCGTATCTGTAGAAATCGTTCATTTTTTCTGGGAATAGAGTAAAAAGTACGGGCTAAATGCGCCCGTCTACATACACTGAGATCATGGGTTCGATTACCACATTGACAACTACCGGGGTCTAAGTCAGTAAAACAAATATATTTTAAGTTAGTGCCTCAGAAAAGTGTCCTATGCCCCAAAGAATTCACACAGGACCTGAAGAAAAAGTATTGCCGGGACGAGAACTGGTGACTTGTTCGAGTGGCTTCCAAACAAAAGTCTTCTAAACTTGTACGATTACCTGAGAATGCATAATGCTAGAATTTTAAAATTTCTCTCAGAAGTTACAAATGTCTTTAAAAAAATTTGTGGTTGTAATTCTATGAATTGGCAACCGTTGAGAACGTAACGATTTACGTTTTGATCTGTCAAAGTTACTTGTCGGCGATAGTCCCGTGTGCTTGATTTATTTATTTGAGCGGTTCAATATTTTTGAATCGAAGTTCTTGATGTTTTTAAAAACGAATAGAAAATTGTTTTGAAATGTTAATGCAATTTTTTGCCGTTGTAACGCAAAGCAACGTAAACGTAACGCAAAGCAACGTAAACGTAACGCAAAGCAACGTAAACATAACATAACATAAAGCAACGTAACACAAGCCAACCTAAACATAACCCAAAAGTTTAACATTTCCAATGTTCTACGTTACGCATGATTGCCTAGCTTCGATTGAAAATAACGAGCTTTTGCGTTACGTTACGTTCATCGTAAATCAGACATAACTGGTGACGTGATATGGTGCGCGCGTTGCGATTGGATCATACCGCGCATCGCTCTCACTTTAATTACACCTTAACTTAGCTAATACTTTTGTTAATAAGTTTTATTCTTAATCTTTTTATTTTTGTTTACATTAAAGAAGTAATTTAATTTAAATTAAGTTTAGGTTTAGTTTTTATTCCATTTCATGTAATTATTCAATTCAGTATTTAGTTAACCAGTTCATCGATTTAATGACTGTAGTTTATTAAGCCACATTAGCATCGAGCTACAATATTAACCTGAACCAGTGAAACGAGATAGCCTAGTTTTGGGCTCTAATTTGTTAAGTTTTATTTAGACTTTCGGGAATAGTTTTTGGTATATTACGTCTTCGAGTAGCTACCATACAAACGTGCGAAAAAAAAATTACTACTTTTATTGGCCCGGTTTCGCGAAATGTGTATTAGTAGGTATTTATATATTTTTTCAATTAAGTGACTATACTCTATTTCAAAATTTGAAATAAATCACAAGTTTTACCGGTTCTGCGCCGCCCCCCTTCTGTTTCTTGCTTTCAATCTTTCTTTCTTTCGCTCTGTTATTTTCGCTTTCTTGCTTTAGATTTTTGTCTTATTCACTCTCTTACTTTCAATCTTTCTCTTTTTCCTTTCTTACTTTCAATTTTTCTCCCTCCCTATCTCTCTCGTTCTTTCTCCCTCTTTATTTCTTTCGTTCTTTCTCCCTCTCTATATCTTTCGTTCTTTCTCCCTCTATATCTCTTCCGTTCTTTCTCCATCTCTAACTCTTTCGCTCCTTCTCCCTCTCTATCTCTTTCGTTCTTTCTCCTTCTTTCTCTCTCTATCGTTCTTTCTCCTTCTTTCTCTCTCTATCGTTCTTTCTCTCTCTATCGTTCTTTCTCCTTCTTTCTCTCTCTATCGTTCTTTCTCCCTCCCTCTCTATCGTTCTTTATCCCTCCCTCTCTATCGTTCTTTCTCCCTCCCTCTTTATCGTTCTTTCTCCCTCCCTCTTTATCGTTCTTTCTCCCTCCCTCTTTATCGTTCTTTCTCCCTCCCTCTCTCTCTCTCTGTTATTATTTCGCCCTCTCCCTCTCTCTCTATCATTCTTTCGCCCTCTCCCTCTCTCTCTATCATTCTTTCGCCCTCTCCCT
The DNA here is from genome assembly GCA_951812415.1 of Beris morrisii. NCBI lineage: Eukaryota > Metazoa > Arthropoda > Insecta > Diptera > Stratiomyidae > Beris > Beris morrisii. The sequence goes on along the minus strand of OX638312.1, from coordinate 94,177,444 downwards.
CTCTCTCTCTCTATTATTCTTTCGCCCTCTCCCTCTCTCTCCAGCATTCTTTCGCCCTCTCCCTCTCTCTCTCTCTATCATTCTTTCGCCCTCTCCCTCTCTCTCTCTATCATTCTTTCGCCCTCTCCCTCTCTCTCTCTATCATTCTTTCGCCCTCTCTCTCTCTCTATTATTCTTTCGCCCTCTCCCTCTCTCTCTCTATCATTCTTTTGCCCTCTCTCTCTCTTTATTATTCTTTCGCCCTCTCTCTCTCTCTCTATTATTCTTTCGCCCTCTTTCTCTCTCTATTATTCTTTCGCCCTCTCACTCGCTCTCTCTCTCTCTCTATCTCTCTATCGTTCTTTCTCCCTCTCTCTCTATCTCGCTCTATCGTTCTTTCTCCCTCTCTCTCTCTATCTCGCTCTATCGTTCTTTCTCCCTCTCTCTCTCTATCATTCTTTCTCCCTCTCTCTCTCTCTCTATCATTCTTTCTCCCTCTCTCTCTCTCTCTATCATTCTTTCTCCCTCTCTCTCTCTATCGTTCTTTCTCCCTCTCTCTCTCTATCATTGTTTCTCCCGCTCTCTCTTTCTCTCTCTCTATCATTGTTTCTCCCGCTCTTTCTCTCTCTCTATCATTCTTTCTCCCGCTCTCTCTCTATCGTTCTTTCTCCCTCTCTCTCTCTCTAATGTTCTTTCTCCCTCTCTCTCTCTATCGTTCTTTCTCCCTCTCTCTCTATCGTTCTTTCTTCCTCTCTCTATATATCGTTCTTTCTCCCTCTCTCTCTCTATATCGTTCTTTCTCCCTCTCTCTCACGTTCTTTCTTTTTCATTTCTCTTCGCTCTTTTTATCGCTATTTCTACGTTTAATTTCTCTCTTTCTCTCTCCTCATTCTTATTCTTCATCCCTTTTTCTCCTCCTTGTACTTTTCATCTCTTTCTGTCGCCCACTGTTAATCTCTCCTCTCGTTCTTACTTATCATCTCTCTACTTTTTATCTCTTTCTTTCTGATGTTCTTACTTCCATCTCTTACTTGCAATCTTTCCCTCTTTGCGTATCTTCCTTTCAATCTCTCTCTCTCGCTCTTTCTTTTTCATTTCTCTTGTTCTCTACTTTTCATCTCTTTTCCGTTAATACTTTTTTCTCTTCTTTACTTTTCATCTTTCTGTTTGTCTTACTTTTCATCGTCTTGTTCATACTTCTTTTCGGCTCTATTGCCTTTTCATTTCTAATTCTTCATGCTTTTACTCTTCTTCCACTTACAATTACCTATGCAGTCCGTCTTCGCAATCGCCCTTCTATTTCTTATAAGCGTCACTTTTGTTTCGATCACTGAAGCTATTATTACACTATATGCCACGCTGTCAAATATTTGTCTATTTTCCCTGGCGACTGCTGACAGATAGTGTAATCGTCAAATTTTTGTTTTCCACATTTGCTCTACACTACATGGGGGCAAAATCTTTGATTTAATTCGATAGTTAATGAAGACATAGAAATCTTCAAAAAGTCAATTTTGACAGAAAAATTTGACTGAACTTTTCGTCAAATTTTTTTTGACTGTGTGGCATTCAGTGTAACACTAGTTTAACTAGTTTGTATCAGGACTTTTAGCAAATGGCACCACTAGAAGTAAGCAAATAAACCTGACTTTAAAGAAGACATGAAGAAGTAAATCAAGACTATTTCACTATTTCGCTTTTGCGGACATCCTCATGAATTGAAGATACAAATTGTCATGCATTCACGCCTTCCAACGAAGGCCACTATCATGCTTTGTTATCGACTTTCATTTCAAGCTGAGAAGCCGTAAGAAGTGATTTCTTTGCCACCACCCAAGTGATACTTAAATTTTTGAATACATTTTTTAACAAATATTGTTGTTCCCTTCCAAAGTGTTAAGCTACACTTAAAAAACGATTTGTTTATATTCGAGGTGAACAAGAGCCAAACAAGTTGAGCTCTTGTTTCGTGCCTTTAAACTTAATCTGTCTTCGTAAGACATCCATTTGCCAACAGTTTAACCATTACCATCTGCAAGATTTATTTCAAAACTAATGTAGCACACCAGAACTCGCTATATTCCACTCAAAATAGTTTTAATATTAACAAATGGGACGAATTTCCAAGACATAATAATGTTCATTAAACTGAAACTATATAATGCAGAAATGTTTATGATGGACAAGATGAATTATGGTCATAACTTTTTATCATTGTACCTCGGAAAAGGAGCAGGGCAGGTTCTAGTGGGAACCGGACCGGAAAAACTGTTCTACTCTCTTCAAGAAAGTCATCAAAACACTTTACAACCGAAATGGTATAAAATGTTGTTTTTTTCTGTTTTTATACTATACCCCCTCGAACCAAGAAGCAACATCAGAAGCCCGTTCTGGGTCAAGTGAAATGAGTTGAAAAATATAAAACACATAAAATTAAAAAAGAATTTATTACGTTTGTCTGTTGCTGCCAAAACGATGAGTAGTCATAAGTCATACCTTGCCCATGTTTCATTTGGCAGCAGACACACACTGCCCGAAACCTATGCCAAATGTGCTTACTCATCCGCATTTAAAAAAAACGGAAAAAAATTCGCTTTCTACATTTACTAAATGAATAGAATAAGCCACCACTAATATCCTAATTCGTTAGGAGATTAGCCCCCTTCTGACGCTTTCGGCGGGGGTGAAAAACACCGACAACTTGGAAATCTCTAGGCGAAGGGGATGATCGCTCACTTAAGGGATTTGCGTGTCGTTTCGTCATAAAAAAAGAAACAAGAACAACACCACCGACATTACCGCACAAGGAAATCTCATAATACTTAAGTAAACTAATTAAAGTTAATTAAAACCGAGTTATATGGCTGCCAAACCTCTTTATCATTGAATTTGCATCGAAATATCGTACACCTCGTAAAAATGTTTGCCATTTTCCAAAAAAGGCATTCGACCGAACTTTCAAGCATTTAAAAAACATGCAAAATTAACACAGAACATAAAAGCATAAAAGAAATTCTTATAAACATCGGATTGGGAATATGCTGCTCAGGCAAGTGCTTACAATCGACTCCTTTAAGGATCTCTATTAAAATAAGAGTACCGAAAGCATTAAACTAATTGTTAAGTGGCCGGAAGAAGAGCCTTGTTGTCTTTGCACTGAAATATACCGAAAGTGTTAAATTTCAAAATTTAATTTGACCAATTTTCCATCACATGCCATCCAATTAAATTCATTCGACACCCCACTCTGAGGAGTTTCGACATTTTGATAGACGTATATCAAAGTCGTTGGCGGCCGGGGCAACGTCTTGAAAAGTGAGTGAGTGAAGACGACAATACAAAATGGACCACCAGTATTCAGTCTTTAATTAATTAATTGTTACACAGTGAATATAAATCAAATAGACACTTTGTAGTTGGAGTGGTTGAAATGAATGACATAGTGAAAGAAGGCCATTTGTAAGTAGAGAAGGCTGGAGTAATCAGGGTATTCGAATTGCTTTAAAAAAAATCTACTAATAGTCCGGGCGCAACTTTCTTATTTTTGGGTAGAAGGCCGAAAAGAACATAGATAAAATATCGACATAGCCCCTTAGGGGTAGAAGATAAAAAATTCTGAAACCGAATTTTAGGCGAATTAGTTATCTCATCAGACCTAAGCGATATGTCGGAATTCGTAAAAATGTACAGCCATTTTACACCGCCTTATAGGAGAAATATCGTAAAATCGCGAAAATTCGCTTCTTATATATAAATGCTCTAGACGTAGAAGCGAATTGGTTCTCATTAAACCTAAAAGATTTGTCGGAATTCGTGAAAGCTTGAACGCTACTTTACAACCCCTAGAGGTTCAATATCGAAAAGTGTTTGAGTGGTTTTTTTTCGGTTACATTTAAAGCCTTTAGAAGTGAAAGCAGATTCGATTGTACAGTGATGTTCATTTTCATGAATTCCGATATATTTGTTAGGTGTAGTGAGACCTAACAAATATATCGGAATTCATGAAAATGTACACCACTTTACACCTCATTCGGGGTTTGGATATCGAAAAATTTAGAAAACTCTTTTTAGTCGCTAACATGAAGACTCCGCAGAAGTAAAATTAATTTGATCACTCGACATGTCTATATGATTTAACAAAATTTGTGAAAATGTGAAAAAAACCTTTTCTGCGTTTTTTAACTCCACCTTTTTCCGCTAATAAAAATCGGACCTTTTTTTCTCTTTATTTACACCTGTAGTACATCTTCATATACGTATTAAGTTTCAACTTTCTAGCGTAAGCCGTTCCTGCGATACAAAACCACTCCCAACCCCTCCCTCCCCTCACCACCTTACCTTGCTACCGCTATCATCAATTTTATATTTCCAGGATGCCTCTGACTATACAAAGTCGTAATTTTTTTTTTTAAATTTCTATCCCCTTACATATCCCCTCCTCTTAAAATTTTTTACATATTATAGACTCCACATATGCACTTTTTTGAAATTGTTTGTTTTTTCTTTTTTGTACTTATTTTTATTTATTCTTATACTTATTCTTTATTCTTATACGGTAAATTCCTTATAATATAAATACAGATGATATATAAAATGTTTGAATCATTAGTTGTGAAATAACGCTTTAATGGAAGCAGTTACTGTTACTGTTGAATAAATCAATTGAGTTGCTAAATTTGTTACCAACTCTCATTAATCGTTCTGGGAGTCCATTCAGCCCATATAAAGTACGGTGGGCTTCAACAACAAAAATATCTTGCAAACGAGTTCTAAGACTAGGTACCCGAAAATTTAAAAAGCTTAATATTTGGGGACAGTCAATGTTGTTAGCAAGAATATTAAAAAGAAAAATGAGTTCAGCTTGTTCTCTACGGCTAGACAAGGTTGAAAGTTGTAGGGTTGATAACAGATCGTCATAACTTAAATTTTCAATAGTAATATTAAGCTTAAAAGCTATGAGTCTTAAAAACGTATGCTGGATTGCTTCAATCCGACCACCATGTACTTCAAAATATGGGTTCCAGATTGGTGAAAGATATTCAAGTTGAGAACGGACTAAGCTACATTAAAGATTCTTGAGCGTGAAAATATTGGAAAAATTATTCGTGATTCGTGATAGGAAACCGAATATACGCCAAGTAGAGTTACATACTACTGTGACCAAAAATTAAGGTGACATTTGAATTTAAACTGCGCGCGCAAATGGATTTGGGCAGTGCTCTTATTTTTAGGTTGGTAGGACTGGCTTTGATATTCGTGCCAAGGGTCACATCAAAATATTCATTAGTGTTGGAGATAGGCTTCGTTTTGTAAGCTGCTAGAAGTGAATTTTTCAATTTTTATAATGTCTGCATTTGTTGAGCAAAAAATTTGCATAAAATTTTGTTTGCGGAATGAATTTTCTGCTGCTGATTCGTTGAGGATGGTGCAAAAAGCCTTTGGTGATGAGGCTATGTCGAAAAAAAATTTTTACAAGTGGTATAAAGAGTTCCAAAAAGGTCGAGAAAGTGTGGAAGACGAAGAGCGTCCCGGTCGACCATCAACCTCGACCGACGAAGCACACGTCCAACAAATCAAAGATTTGGTGCTTGAAAATCGTCGATTAACAATTAGAGATCTTGCTGATCATGTTGGCATTTCAAAAGGATCAGCCCATACCATTTTGAAGGATGTTTTGGGCCTCAGACGCGTCAAATCTCGATTGGTACCGAAAACACTGAATTTCGTGGAAAAACATCGTCACGTTGAAGTGTGTAAAACAATGCTTTCTGACTATCAGGACAAAATGAAACGCATTATTACAGGAGATGAGACATGGATTTATGCTTACGACCCAGAAACAAGCGATCAATCAAGTGAATATCGTGCTAAAGGTGAGGCAAGACCAAAAACACCGCGCCAAAGTCGCTCAAAAATCAAGGTCATGTTGACTGCTTTCTTCGATTATCGTGGTGTTGTGCATTTTGAGTTCCTTCCGCCGGGTCAAACCGTCAACAAAGAATATTATTTGAGCGTTATGCGTCGTTTGCGTGAAGCTATTCGCCTAAAGAGGCCGGAATTGTGGCGGGACAACTCTTGGTTTTTGCACCACGATAATGCACCGCTCACACTGCATTGATTCTTCGTGACCATTTCGCAAAAAACTCGACCCATATCGTTCTACAACCGCCGTATTCACCTGATTTGGCACAATGTGACTTCTGGTTATTCAACAAACTCAAAGACCGCTCCGGGGACACCGTTTTGAGTCAATAGAGGAGATACAAGGCGCATCGAAGAGAGAGAGCTGAAGGCCATCCCGGAAATCGACTTTAACAACTGTTTCGAAGATTGGATAATCCGTGGGCAGAAGTGCATTGTATCTGGGGGGGAATACTTTGAAGGCGATGAAATAGATTTGGGAGAATAAATAAAGATTTTTCAAAATAAATGCTGATTCACCTTACTTTTTGGTCACAGTAGTATACTAGCATAATGATGCCTGAACGAGAAGGAGTCATCAAACCAAACACCAAGATCTTTAATATCCTTAACATTAGCTAAAGGCGAACCGTTCAAATTGTAATCATATTTAATAACAGAATTCGTTTTATTCGTTTTTTTATGTTTCTTTGTGATTATTTTTTTCCTTTTTGTATCTATTTTTTTTTTAATTAAATTTTCCTTTTTTGTTTTTTAATTTTTCTGTCTGTTTTTTGGGAGTTTTCAATTTTTTTCTTTTATGTTTTGCTTTTTCTTTTCTTATTTATTTTTCCTTTTCTTATTTATTTCTCCTTTTCTTATTTTGTTATTTTTTTTTATTTATTTTGTATTTGTTTAGTTTTTTTTTGTTTTTTGCTATACATTTTTTCGTTATTCCTTTTTTTAATTTTTTAATTTTTCTTTTTTTTTGTGTTTTATTATTTATTGTGGTGTGTTTTATTATGTTTTCTTTTATATTTTTTTGTTCTTATTTTTCTTTTTGTTTGTTCTTTTTTTTTTACTACATATTGTATTTCATTTCGTGTTTTTTTATTTTTCTTCCTGACTCAAATCCAAATCCTTCTTCCTGAATCAAATTAAACAAATAAAAAAATCCATTATTTGATTTCTTTTCTGTTTTATTTTTTTCGGTTCTTTTCTTTTGTATTCTTCTTCTCTCCTTTTTTGTTTTTTCTTCTTCTCTTTTTTGTGTTTCTTTGTAGTTGTTTCGTTTTTATTTTGTATTCCTCTTTTAATTTATCTTTTTGTATGTTTGTCTTTTTTTGTTTTCTGTTCTCTATCTTTTGGGTTTCGTTATTATTTTTTTGTTTGTTGTGTTTTGCTTTGTTTTCTTTCTTTAGTATTTTTGTTGATTTTTTTGTATTTTTCCTTGTGTATGTTTTTTCCTTTTGTATGTTCTTTTCTTTTGTTGTTTAATTTTATTTTTTTGTGTTATGGTATCTTTTCTTTTTAGTGTTTTTTCGTATTATTTTTTTTGTATGATTTTTTCCTTTTGGAGTTGTTTTTTCATTTGTTAGTTTATTTTATTTATTCATTTCTATACTTCTATATTTTTTGAATTATTTTATTGCTTGCGTTTTCTTTATTAATTATTGTTGTTGTTTTTCTATTTTTTTTTTTTTTTTAATTTATTTATCTTTTTATGTTTTTTGTTTCTTTTTTGTGTTTTATTTTATAATTTTTGTGTTTTTGTTTCTTTTTTCTCTTCTTTTTATATTTGTTTTTTTTTTTATTTGAATTTTTGTGTGTGTTTTGTTTTCCTTTTTGAACTTTTTTCATTCTTTTTTGGTTTTTCCCCGTTTTTTAGTTATTTTGTCTTTTTTGTTTTATTTTCTTCGTAATTTTTTTTGCAGTTTTCTTTTGTTTCTTTTTCGCGGGAATCGTTCGTAGGTAGAGTGTACACAATTATAATTGCTATCTTCCATGGAATTATTTGTTTAACCCACACCCACATATTTGCCATTTTTTCGCAACTTAGCATAATTCAATTGCATCCCCCATGCTCTCCTCGCACTGTAGTAGTACACCCACAAGCACGAGCATGACTAAATAATTTTCCTGTTTCTCAGAGTAGAACCACTTCGTCGCTAAATGATGCGAAACATTGTCAAGGATGTGATCATCATTCCTGCAGCAATTACACTTGTCTCTCACCCCTAAAGGTGTACCCATAGGTAACCTACCCTTCGGTCAGCTAATTACTTGTTTACTAATCATTAGTTGATGCTCTCGAAGAAGAAAACTATTCGTCATTGAAGGCCCCCCCGGGTTGCAAGGGATTCAGGTTGAAATCCCATTTTGTCCATCCGGGTTTTTTATGTCAATGCAATGATGGCGGCGTAGAGGGTGGTTTCATTGGATCTCATTTTTTTGTTTTCGCTTAGAGAAGAAAATGCAAATCATTTCGGTGGACAGTAAAAAATTAGAAAAATACCAACTACCAGTTTCTGGGTGAGTTTTTTGAAGAAAAAAAGTGTGGTGGAATTTTTCATTGCGAGATAAAAAAACAACCTAATTTTTAACAATTAAAATACATTTTATTCAGTTTTAATTAAAATGATGTTTCTGAATTTAGTTTCAATTAAAAACTGTATTGATTCAATAAATTTCTATTGGTAGTTCATTATAACCAATTGAACCAACCGGTCACACTTTAAAAAAAAAAGAATTCCTCAAGTGATGAAACGATTTAGTTAAATGAAGATAACTTCTGAACTAGTTATGCTAGCCAGATAAACTTACCTTATAATTAAAGCTTATAAAATAAAATTTTAAAATATGTATACAAAAGTTTTAGTCAACAATTCCGTTTTTAGATAAATTGCAAGATTTGTACTCTAGAATATAAGAGAGACGGGTATACTTTTTATTTGGAAAATTAAGCAACTGCTCTTTTAAAAGTTCCAATTACTTTCGCTCCAACGGCGAACAAATTAATTTAATAGCAAAAATGGTTTGGGAATCATTAAAAAGGGTTTATCTCGAAAACGGTACAAAAACGGTCATATATTTCCTTGAGTTTTTCAAAACCCTACGACATACGAGTATATCCCGCTCCTAACTTTACAAAAATACTCCCTGTATAATGAAAGTTTAATTTTACTTTATTAATTTAATAATACAGTATTGTCATCGATATTTAAAAAAAAAATTGCTGCCCTCAAATTTTTTTTTATCAAAACAGCAAAAACAAAATTTCAGTCCGTCTGTACGCCGTACGCAAAATCGTTTGAAGGCTCGTACCTACCAAAACCTTTGAGCTATTAAGTTGTATTTTTTTTAAGACTGAGTGCACCCCTTTAAGTGGTCAGTTGAAAGGTTGTGGTAAAAGGACGGACTGTGGAGCATGAAAGTGGGAAGATAATAATTTTTCTAAAAAATACGTTTTATATCTCAAGAACAGTTTAACATATTGTGCGAGCTAGGGGTTCGCCGGGATTTCAAGTAAAACACAATTCGGTTAAAATGAAAATAAGTGAGTATTTATTCTTCGCACTTTAATTCTAATAGCACAATTATTCGCACTATATGGCAATACCGCCCGCTTATCTATATCGCTTGATTCGATCACTTTCGCTCTCTACCAACACGGTCGCGTATACACGCTGGCTGTCACAGTTGACGTAATAAAAATTACTATGTCCCTCGCTGAAAGCTTCATCTGCTTTTATACTACTTGTCTGTAGTCGAGACTGTTCTTGAATCTTCGTTCGGTGGTGTGTGTAGAGGGTTCTAATGAGCTTGAGAGCATTCGATTTGATCTTCTATGCTGTTCGAGCACATTCGATTAGAGGGGAGATATAGTCGTGTTGTTTCGCCTTATATACTTCAACTAGGTCTCTGATTGGGTTATTTTGCAACAAGGTATTCGGTTGCTGCTGTTTCCCTTATTCATAATCGATCGAGTTGCGCGGTTGCCAGGTTTACATGTAACAATATGTAGATGTTACAATTTTTACGGGAAGTAGACCTAATAGACCCTTAGCAGGTGTATGAGAGTAGAGGGCGAAAAAGAAAAAGTTACTATTTTTATATCTCGAGAACCCATAATGATGGATCGCTGAAACTATTTTTTTATGAGAGTGATATGGTAGGGGGGTGGGGTATTATTTCCTATCTATAGAAAGGCTTATGCTAGAAAGTTGAAACTTGGTGATTATGTTCGATGTTATATAACAATCGTGTATAACAGAACCTATGGTACGAATACTGCGACATAGCTCTTTTGACAGAGTGGGTTTGCTGTTTGTTTACATAAAAAATACAAATTCAGTTAAGATTGAGTATGTGTGGAGATGATCTATGGCATAAAGGGTTAGAGATAGTGAGAGAAAACTAGAAATATTTCAATGTGTGCGTGTTTTTTTAATAATTGCATTGACAAAGCGGGAGCAAGACGATAGGTGAAGTGTTCTTATCGGTTTTGTTCTCTCTAGAAATATTATGTTTATGTGGTAAAATAACTTCACTAATTTTCTGTACAGATATATGGTAATTACATCCGCCTGAACCTATGTTATTTATTTTATAACGATTTTAATTGTATAAAATTTTTAACATGAAATTCATCGATAATAATAGTAGATTTTTAAATTATAGGAAATTAGTAACATAACGCAGATCACAAAATTACAAAATAATCACAGATCATTAAAATACTAATTATCACAGATCTAAAATTACAAATTATCACAGATCGCTGATTAAATGAATTTTGTCGTTGTTTTTATTTAAAACTCAAGCTCGCAACATCAAAAATTAAATCTGATTAATTTTTTCCTGAATGACTTATTTTTGAATAATTTTTTCTCGCCGAATATTTGATTTTAGCGAATTTTGTGGAGTGTTTTCTACCCGTGTTGCCCACAAGTAGCCGACACCCCACACGTATATGTAGTACTAGATAAGTAATTTGGGGAAAAAAATTCAAATATCCATTATCGTATGGAAGAAGGGCAAAAAAATGATCAGTGAAAATGGAATACATATATATTCACGAATTTCGTCATATTTCTTAGGTCTTCTAAAATATTGAATTAATTTTTATTCTACAGATTCTTCACATAAATGCCTGGAATGTGTGTTCAGGATTTTTACAAATTGAACCCTAAGGGGTTGTATACATTTTCATGAATTCAGCCATATTCAGCAGATATGGTTTTCACTTCCACGGGCTTGTTTTATAATCGCCTAAAACCAGTTTTTAAGATTTTTCGCCTTTCAACCCCTTACAGGGTATAAAAGGGTTGAACACGTTTTCATGAATTCCGTCATATCTCTGATCAGGCTTGCTTTATATTTATCTAAAAACTTTTAGGACTTTTGGATATTGAACCCCCAAGTGGGTCTAAGGTTAGTTGCACACATTTTCGCAATTTACGCCATATCTCTTAGGTTAGGTTAGGTTGAGAAGGGTGGACTGAAGCAATGTGCCCCAGTCCATCACGAGAGATCACTGTGGATCCATTGTGGTCCTCTGGTATATCTCTTAGGTTTGATGAGATATCAATTTGGCTTTAGATTTTGCACAGTTTTTTAACAATAGCCTTCAAATCAATTTTAGGATTTTCTGATATCCAACCCACAAGGTCGTATAAACGGGTTCCATACCTTTTCACAAATTCTCTCTCTCAATTTTCCATCTACATCCCGAACTGTAGATAAAAATCATATCCTTCTTCATATAAGTTTAGTGCTTTTTTGTGCTACTTTTAACTTTGTTGCTCCATTTATTAAAGATTAATTTCTCATTTCAGTGCCATACTTACAAACATTCAAGTCCATGAATACATAAATTTTCTGTTTTTCCACATTTAAGACTTTAAAAGAAAAATATGAAAGCCAACTAACTAATAATTGATTTTTCTTGTTCTTTTTTCTTACAGGTAAGACGCTTTTCTTCGATACTGCGACCCAACTTTACGGTCTAGTCTTCAAATCTTCATAAATTATCTAGATGAAAAGTTTTTACTTTTCATAAGAGTTTAAACGGGTAAATATCTTTAGACGATACGAGGAGAAAACTTTAAGATTGCGATTTTGAAGATAGACGAAAAATTCTGTCAATTGTTTTAAACAATTTCTTCTCATGAATTCGTAATTGAATTGAATAAATAGTGCGTTTTATGTGCACCTTCATAGGTGACACTGAACGTAGGTGCACTTTAAAATAATCGAGAATCGGGTAACGTGTTGCGTTTGTGTTTGCTTTCAGAATAATAAGAAATCCACACCTCATTCACAAGTGTGACACATAGAGCGATAATTGGCATGCAGAGTGCATTCGTTTCGTGTTTGATGTGAATTTCTGTTTATTTTTCAATGAGCACTTGAAAATTCTTAACCTACATTAAATAGAAATGCGTGCTGAAGAGATCCGGTAAGGCGACGAGCTATTGAAGCGAAGTGGACCCAGAGTGTTTCTATCTATTTCCAGACTAACAACGCAGGATCTGGCAAATTTGTTCATTTTTTCCAACATCCCTGATAAGCTTATGATACCATTGTTCAATTTTTTCGTTTGGAAAAATAACAACTATCTTCAGGTCCACGAAGAAGCCCAGTAGCAAAATACGCTACAATAGAAATCCATCCGATATAAATGAAACGAAATAAACTCGAAACAATAGTCGACGTCAAAGTGGATTTCATAAAACAAATAGTCGACTATCGGGGACTTGCCCAACAATCCAAAATCTGAGGTCGGGGCTGTACACAAAAGCACCCTCAAACGCTACACTCTTAGCTGCCATGCAGCTATGACGTCCCCGTATATTTTCAATTGCAATGTTCCCATTATTCAAGTAAATTGAATCTGTCGTCGAGAGGCAACACGTTCTTGTGGCAAGGAAAATATCCCGATCGGACAATCCAGGACTCAACTCGGATCTAGTTCATTTCCCAGTTCCCAGTTCATGTATAGTAGTTTGTGACGAATGCATAGGTATACAATACGATAGTCGGCGACCAATTGAAATATACATCAACGGAATTTTTAATTTTCCTTCATTGAAAACGGTAGAATTCGAATTCAGTTGATAAAGGGCTCTGTCTCCATTTCTGAACGAGGACGAAGAAGAAAGTGGCCGTGTATTCTGGATATTGGGGGAGATATGAACGTGCCACGTTGGTCAAATATACGAGGTGTATAATGTAGACAGAATAGTGCATCACTGGTCTGGATAATATAGTTGTATTGAGAGGGAAGTCCTCAGGACAAAGTACTTCAAATTTTTTGTGTGCCAAAAACAAACAAAAAACACCCTCCGGATCAAAGAGGTTCGTTTTTGGCGCACAATTTTATTGAACCGAAAAAAAGTAATCGATTTTAATCTGTCCTCTGGATAGACAAAAGAAAATTACACTTGGGACTTTTTCTCGTTTTGGAGAATTAGGACAACACATTTTGTCCATTTTGACGAGGCTCAAAATTCTTGTGGAAAATTTTTCAACCTGTACATAAAATAGATATAATCAGATCTCGTTTATTTTTCTTGGCCTTCTTTGAAAGTAGTGTCTAAACACGTTTCAAATAAAATTGATACAGTGAGGTAACGTGGTTTAGTTCAAAATGTTTGTCAAAATGATCTAAATCTTTTTTGACAGCCTGTAAAATAAATAAGATATTTTGAGAAAGTGAGTAAATTATTTTTTTTACGCAATTTTCCACAAGCTCAGAAAATGTTTTTGTTTTCTGACTCCAAAAGTTGTATTAAGAATTGGCTCAAAATTCGTTGACGACTTGCAATTAAAATAGTTACAATACAAAATCAATTATTTCAAAACATAAATAAATTATTCAATTGCTTTTTCTCGACGATCGAAAGTTGGACAACGCTTTTTTTTAGATTCCTAAAGTTGTGTCAAAATTGGGCTACATATGTTTTTGAAAAGAAACAAATAAAACAGATACAGCAGATCGTGTGGTCTATTTCTAAAAGCGAAGTCGTTTTTTTACTTCAAAAGTTGTGTCAAAATTAGCTTACACATTTTTTGATAACAAGCATATTGCGTGAACTTCTTCTAAAAAAATGTTGGTAATAAGGTCAACATTTGTTGACAACCTCCAAAAAAAATCTACAGATTCTTGTTATAGTCGTGTTTTTAGTTATAGTCTTACAATTGCGATAATGTATTGTTTTCTTCTTTTGGGGATGTAAGAAACGATTGGGTTTTTTTGACAACAAGTATTTGGGCTATACACCAAGTAAGGCCTCCAAATTTTTTTCAAAATTCGGCTATATATTTTATTTTTACAGCGAACACATACAATTGATACATTCAGATAGATAATGTGATCTTGTTCCAAAATTTGTGTCGAAAATAGGGTAATTTTTTTTTTGACAACCTGGAAATGAAATAGATACAATTAGGAATCTTATTTCTGGCTTCTTATACAGTGAAAATTGGTTTTACAATTCTCACATTTGTTTTTTCTCGACCATGAAAATTAAAATAATACCCCTGGTCCATTTTAGTAGAAATTTAAAATCATTTCTCTGACATCCCGGTACCACAAAAAAAGTACTTGATTTGAAAAGGTGATTTGAAAAAAATTGGCAACAAACTGAATACGGAAACATGAAACTTTGTTGATTTTGATTTAGTTCATATTGTATGTCAATTATTGCTTCAAAATTGTTTGAACATCATCCAAACAAAATTGGTATAATCAAATAACCTATTCCTGCCTGCAAAGCCTCCGCAATAGCTTAAATTTAAAAAAAAATTAAAAATAAAAATTACAATAAAATAAAGTGGCATGTAGTATCCCAAATATTTGATTATTTTCGACGGAACATGCTGTCAAATAGTGTAATCGTCAAATTTTTGTCGGCCTACAAGAGGTCCATTTTGTCGCAAATATTACACTTCGGGTGATGTAATGTTTAATTGGTAAAATGTCATACGGCCTGAAGCTTATATTAAGCCTTTATTACACTGTATGTCATGCGCTCAAACATTTGACGAAAAGTTCAGTAAAATTTTTTTGGCAAAAGAGACCTCGTCTAAAGCATATAAAAAAATGTGGCACAACACTGTGTGACTACGATTACACTATCTGACTACATTTGCCAGCAAGTAAAGCCAAATATTGGACTTAGTGGCATACAGAATGTATGCTATGCTGTCAAATATAAATTTTACAAAAAAAATAAAGGAAGTATTTGAGGTGAGGCAAAGCAGTCCTTGCGTCGAGCAAATAAAAATTTGTTGTACAACAACAATTTGACGATTACACTGCGCGGCTACATTTGCCAGATAAATAGCCAAATATTTGGTGCAGGCTTAATGCAAGGTTGAGAAAAAATATGAAAAACTATTGTTGAAAAAAATGTTATTTCGTCAAAATAAATTTAGTAGAAATTTTCAAACAAATGAAAAAAACATTTTAGAAACCAAGTAATATTGACGGGATAGAGGTTTTGATTTTGTCAAATTTTTTCGTCAAATTTTAACTTTTGAGAAATTAAAGTTGCCACAAAAAATTTATGACGGGTAATCGTGAATATGAATTTTCAAACTGTTCGACATCTAGATGATATCGACTCTTCTTCATTTTTCCTCTTTTTGCCTGAAATGAAAACAGCAAATCCTTACTTGCTCCTAGGAAAGAGGTGTGGGAGAATTAGATTCATAATTCAGCTAGCAAACTTAAGGCCCTCTGTTAACCTTTTTAATTAAACCATTTTAATTGCCGTCTTCATATGATCTCTTCTATGTTCGATTAAGAACAAAGGATTCGGAAGATGATAAGCCAGGACTCGAACCTCTGGACGAGCCACCTAGATGTGAGGTTCATAACTAAGGCTATAGGTGCAAGAAACTATTTCTTTGGTGGTCTCCATTAAACCAATACACACATTGCTCAAGTATTGCTCATTTCATAAATTATAAAGTGCAGTCCAGACTAAAACGCTTAAGAGTCTGTCTGTTCGGGGAGAAAAAAGAATTATCTCTGAATTTTCAATTTCCATTTCCACAACGCATTTTCCATTAAAAAATTGCTTCGATTTTTCTATTCGCATTGTGCATAAAAAAAAGTTATGCACTTGTTCCCTTTTATAATAATTTTTTTTTGTATTTCAACATCAATAACTTTTAGTCAAAGAGAATTTTTCGATCTCATTGTGGAAATAATTCGATAATGAAAATGTACATTTTTAATGCTAATGACACTAATGTAAATTTTTATATATATTCTTCGGTATAACAAGTGTTTGGAACGCAGGCTGTGGATCTGAAGTTGTTGCATCTAGAAGGCGGAGTTTCGATTTAAGGAAAAAGCGATTAATTTACGAGTAAGAGGAATGAACTTTTAATGACTTGCTTTTGCATTTTTAATGGCATTTTATAGCAAGCTATTAAAGAGATCGGATTATGAGGTTGAGTTGTTCGTCGACAGAAGGCGATATAGGAATGAAACGACCTTTTATGTCCTACTTCGATTATCGATGAGGTCTTTCAAGGGAATATGGATCGTCATAGACGCCAACCATTTCATAAGGTTTCTCTGTGACTCTTTCAGATGGTTCTATTTGGTGCTCAATACAACAGCTCTTCTGCCAATGGTGGTCCAAAAAACAGCGATGGCACCTACTTTTTCACCAGGTTCCTTAGAACACTAATAGCACTCCTACCAAAGTATTTCTTTAGTTTCCAGATGTGATCTTTCAAGCGGCACTGATCAGACCAGGGGACTACTCCTCTGAAAAGTTTCCCTGAAAATCTTTCACTGACAACCTGAAGCCTTTCAAAGCTCGAAACTTTGGAACCCTTTCAGAAAATAAGGACACTTTATGGCAACGTTTCTACCAAGGTACTTCTTCCGTTTGCAAATGTGGTTTTTCAAAAGATACTGGAACTAAACCTTTCAAAATCTTCCTGTATAGCCGTTTAGGGAGCCCTGCACCTATTTACATATGTGGTCTTTCAATCGACTCCGATCGTAACCTGGTGGGCAACCAGGTGTGAACCTTTCTGGTGATTTGATACGACGACATTGCTCCTATCAAGGAAAGACTTTTGTTACCAGTTTTGGTCTTTCAAAGGACATCGATCAAAACCTGTGTAAGTTCCAGATCTGATTTTTCAAAGAACACTGATCATAACCTTAAGGCTGCTCCAATGTGATCGTTTCTGAGCGTGAATCATTCCAAGAATTCTTTTTTTTATTCAATTTTACCATTAGAAACGTGAAACGATCGTGCCAAAACAGCCAATGGATTTCGTTTTGTACCACAAGACAACAATCAATTGGGTTACGAAAAAATACAATGGGTCTACTAAAACAGTGTTTATTTTTGCATAACCTTGACCATGACTTTGTCAGACATATCTCAACTAGACATATTGCGATCTGATCGATTTCTTGTCAAGTCCAAAGAAAATCGCTACAATAGTTCTTCAGAATTTAAATAAATCACTTGCTCCTTTTTTACCCAAGTACAAATCGATTTCATAAATTATACCACCAAGATCGGGTATAATATAGTGGGATCGTCGTATCGTACTAATGCGATCCATCATCGATATAATTTAAGCTTTTCGGTGCCTACATCAATCACTTTCTACGGGAAATGACGTATTCAAAAATTAAATCGTTCCGAAATTATGAATCGTCTTAAAATCACCCTGAAACGATGACGCTAAAATGATAGACGTCTAGCAACTTCATACGGGAAAAGAAGAGGGTATTATATAGCCCGAGAAGATCATGATCATGATCATCATGCTTGATGATCTTTGGTGGTTTCGAAATAAATTTTTGTAAAATCACGATCACACAAAATTTTGATGAGTTGATCATCTAGAATTTTGAATATTACTTTTTTTTTGATCTTGGAATCTTTATTTCAATTACATTTAAAAGGGAAGGTAAATTTTAGACGGACCATGGACCAATAAAAAAACTGGATTGTCTTGAATTAATTGCCTTAATGGAAATGAAATTGAAACCGCTGATCGCTGTAAGAAAATAATAATAATATTTCTCATTCGATCGATCGTCACGATCTAGTTCCAAAATTTGAATTCATATGCCATTTGCTTAAATTAGGAACTGAAGTTTGCATCACCCAGCGATCGTGATCGCGATCACCTTGGATTCTAGCTTTCAGATAAGCCTCAAATCATTGTGCTCTGGTTGGTTCAGGACAATCATAATCCAAGGACCTGCAAGTTTTTACCTTACACATTTAGAACTTTTATTACGAATCGATCAATTCGATCGGGACAGTTTGTCGAAATATGTCAAGAATCAAATCTGATAGGCAGTTGTCTAAAATTTTAGAAATTTTGGCACTTGAATTATTTTCTTAAATATCCGAGCTACTTTCGAGATTGTGCCAAATTTTAAGAAGCTCGTTGTTTACAGTTGCAAAGAGTGCAGTTTTGATCAAATTGAATCTTTGCCATGTTGATCTGACTGTTGGCATATTTTTTTGGAAAATCTAAATTTTTTGAAATTAATTGGACGAAGCTTGGGACTTCAATTTTTGATATGATGGTGAAATTTTATTTGCTTAAGAATTTCTGTCTGGCTGTGGAGCCGA